>OY856414.1:539865803-541250803 GCA_963693085.1 Alisma plantago-aquatica
AACAAGGCTTAACGTTGTATACACGGTTGGAAACTCATGTAAGGATCAAAGAAAGTGATAATATCCTCCCCTTGGATATGAAACCATAGATGTTGATGGATTGATAGGAGGAGTTTGTTCCTTTGCATCCCTTCCTTTCGAGGGAGTGGTTGTCAAGTTGACCTTGTGTCACTTGATATGTGTGCTTTTGAAGTGATCGTTGTTTGGATACTTTGAAAAGTATCAGTTGATCTTGGACTTTGGTTTCCAAGATGGAGAGATCAGTGATAGATGATGACGGTAGGATCCTCTTGTCATGCCTTCTAAGAAGGGGTTGAGAATCAAGATGCCTAGATCGTAGAAGTAAGATGGTGAACCATCATGATCGATCATCCTTGACCTTGAACCTATAAGCTGGAATCTTGTTTTAGAGTTTGGAACTATGTGGTGACCCTCGAGGCAGCAGATCAACATCACAGAGGAATGCTGATAAGGAAAAGCAAGTGAGACTGGATGGTTTGACCAGGAAATAGATGACAACATGTAACAGTTAGATCTCGAGGCATGAGCTGACCAGAAATGGTTGTATGACCCGTGTGTGGTGGCAGGTTGAATGGAGTCACTCCATTCTACTTTGTCTTCTTCTTGCCTCTTATTTTCTCTAGTTGATCCAGTTCAGGATGTACCCTCTTGTGAGCGCTTATTGTATGTTTGGTAGATGTTTCCTTCCTGATAGTCAGAAGAGAGATAGCCTCTTGTCGAGCACCATGTTGATGACCTGGTTGTGCAGGATGAAGTATACTCTTCTCTGTATCCTTTCTTTTCCTGGATGTGACAGTCGAGTGAAACCCTTTCCCTATGACATGTCAAGGATCGTTATAACCCTAGGAAGGGATATCCTTAGAAAGGTGTGAAGTTGCCTCAGATGGAGAGGTTGGCTTTGGTTTGACCTGGATAAATGTCGATAGTATGACAACCATATGTTAGGGATTTATTCTCTACATAAACATAACATCCGAAAGTATGCACCCAAGAAAAAGGAAGTGTGGTGAGGTCATCTTAGGAAATTTTATCATGTTGAGCCTGATTCCTTGACAACTCCTAGCTAAGTTTCAGGTAATGAAAGATCCAGGCGGGATGTGCAATGGTTAGAGATGGATGAACAAGGTTTGGGAATCCTATCCTGATCAATTGAGATAGTGCATAACTGTTACCATCTGAGTTGGTACTCGTTGTGCTTTTGGGAGCTGACCTGAAAACATGGCAGGCTTGAAACCGAGGAGATATGGTTGCCGATAACCAAGATGTTTAACTCAGTTTCATGTTTAGCCTTATGAGCCTTGTCTTATGCATGCATGTGTTATGTAGAGTATGTATCTTGTGATAACCTCTTCTGAGAAAGATCTTCCTTGGATTTGAGACATCCCATGTGAAAGGAGATGGAACAGTTGGAATGTAGATGACAGAAGGATGGTGACTACCAGTTATGTGAAGCTTAAGTGCCAAGACTGTGAGATCATAAATAGCGCAGTGAAAACATAATGAGGAATGTGATACATCAGTAAAAGGAATGGATACATGAGTAATACAAGTTGCATGTGATGTTCTAGTATCACAAGGATGTACCAGATGAAGGATGATCAAACAAAAAGGGGTTGAGTTGTAACCAGTGCAAGGAAACCCTGAGTTAGATCTGGGAGAAGAGCAATCATAACAGTCACGATCTATGACACTTAGGAGCTTTACGGAGTTGTATGATGCGACACACAAGTAACACTCGTCTTCCTTCCGCTTGGGATTTCGGGGACGAAATCCTTGTAAGGGGTTTATGACTTGTGAGGACCCTAACCTAGGTTTTGGGCTAACCCTCTTTACTTTGCTTATGGAAGGTTCTTAGAACCTTAATCTAATCTTCTAATATGTTTTGGTATCATGTGACAGACTCTTGTTTCCAGTTTGGCCCCGTTTGGATGTTGTTTGAGTAATATTTGCTTGTTTTGAAGCAAAGTGCAATTTACCCAAAGTAAGGGGTTATATTGCAATATGTCACATGTAGAGCATGACTTTAGTTCTCTAGCATCATTATAAATAGAATGATGAGGTAGGGCTCCTTATGGAGGACCTATGTTCCAAGTTTGAGCTTGGTTGGTTGAAGCTTATGCTTTGTGTGCCAGTTTTGGTATAGATTGCAAAATACCCAAAATGGAGGGGTCAATGTGCAATTTATCAGTTCTGGAGTCTTCTTTCTTATGAGTGACATCATCTAGAATGAGTATGGATGATGGGGTGCCATGTTTGGTTGATAGATGAAGAATGACATCTTTATATGGACTTTATAGCATATATATGTCACATGTGTATCTTGTCTTGAAGTGTATCGGCTAGGACATGAAGGTGTGTCACCCTAAAGGGGTGTACCGGCCATGGCAGATGCCCAGCTGCATCATAAACATCCTAGAGTGTATCACCAGGCCATGCATGAGCTGATAGGGTGGCAATAAGTGGCGTTATGAGCTAGAGCAAGTGGCACCTTAGTTTATGTGGTTATGACACCTCTCCCTTGCTACCTCTCTCTTCCTTGGTGTATATAACCCCCTTCCTCCTTAGCCAAGCAATCCTTTTCGGCCACCTTCTTTCCCCTTCTTGTTTGGGACGAGCATGGGAGCTTGGGAGCTAAAGGAAGACTCCCATGGAGCTTAGGAGGGTGAGCTCCTTGGCCATGGAAACTCCTTGTTCAAGATCTTACCTTGGTGAGTCATGCTTCTTGCTAGCCTTTGCTTAAGCTTTCTCCTTCATCACCTCCCTAACCTATCGGCCTTCGATGGTCCCTTGATATGAGTAGGTTTGGTCGTGGTTATCTACCCTCTTTCTTCTTCTTGAAGCTATATATAACCATGGTACCGTCTTCTTCTTCCTTTGTTTCTTGAGGTGTTGATGTTGGGGCCGAAGGAAAGCTTTGAGCTTTGAATGGATGGCTCTCATGGAGGGGAATGTGTGATTGGTGCTTGAATCATGGAGCTTTTTACCTTTCATGGAGATCCTCTTAAGGTGGGTTACATAACTCTCAACCATCTCTATTATGTATACTCTCCATATGCACATATATTGATCTTGTTCTTTAAATTGGTATCCATCTTTATGATGATTATGCATATGGAGCATGAGATCTGTTTTGATAAAGATGGTCACGTTTTACTATTGTACATATGATGTCTTTCTTGTACTTGATGGATAGAGGTTGAAGATGGCTTGCACGATATGGGTCTTTGGCTAATACAACTAGGTTTCCTGATATGGCTTGCTTGCCTATTACAGTACCTTGTTCTATAGCTTATGCTTCAGTTGATAGTTATGTCAACACTCCTTTCTCTCCTTTGGACTTGAAAGGTGAGCTTATGACCTAGATGTATGGGTGATATGATGAGTTGGTAATAGTTTTACTTTTGCATGATATCCCTTATCCACCCTAGAGTTTGGGTTTATACGACATGGTTGCTAGACCCTTGGATGGGCTCTTGGCCGACATGTGCTTCCTTGGTGACATTTTGAGTATGTTGCCCGATACCCCCATTAGGGTTAAGTCTTGGATGATATTAGAAGTTAACTCTTTATGGATCTTGTGGTCGTTACACCCTTCTACCTGACATGGTGATAGGTGAATTTGTAGTTGGTCGACACAACCCTGGTCCTTGTATCTTGGCCGATATAGAGCCTGAACCCTATCTTGGGCGTTAGAGTTTCTTTGGGTGACATGAGTTGTCTACCCTTAATGCACGATATGTCCTTGAGATGTAATCCTTGGTAGATATGATTGCTTGGGCATTTGGATGATCCTTGTATTCCTGGCCGATATACCTAGATGAAGCTTAGTTGGTGCCCATTATGGTCCCTTAGTCGATATCCTTGGTGGAGTTGATGGATGGGTGATACACCTTGTATAGGTGGTTGACTGATACATCCATGTAGAGAGGACTCCTGATACACTCCCTTGTCTTAAGGTGATCTTGGACGTTATGTGATGCTAGCTTGATGCCCAACACAAGTTTGGACGACACCACCTTAGTGAGCTTGGTCGATAAGAGGGGACGGATGACCTGGAATGATGTCCGACATGCCAACCCTATATGCTAGTCATAATGACTGCTAAATGGCTATGCACGACATGGTTCTTGGTGCCCTGGCCGATAGAAGTGGTCCACGGACGATACAAAGATGATTGTGTAGTAGGGGCACCTTGGGGCGACACCGCTTTGACCGATAAGGTTGTTGTGGTGGTTAGCTGATAGCCATGCTGGTAGTGCACCTTAGTAAGTATCTTAGTGGTGATGTTCCTTTGACCGATATGCTTATTTGGTCTTGGTCGTTACCTTTGTGGAGTTTGAGGCTTGGGCGTTACACCTTGATGTGTTCTCTGCACGACACACCTTGTGATAGGTCTTCGCGATATGAAGTGGTCTGTGGTGCCCGAGATGATGGTGGTTTAGAGAACCTTAGTAGTGTTGGACGATATGCTATTTAAGTAGCCAGCATGTCCATGCCCAGTATGGTATCTTGGACGACATGGGTGCCCTGGACGATATAGATGACCCTTGAACGACATGGAGATGTTTGCACAATAGAGGCGGCTTGGGCTTTGTGCTTTGGCCAATATGTTCAAGGTTGAGGGTTAGCCGATAGAGGAACCCTAACCCTGATCCTTGTGCATGATAAGCCTTTGGCCGATAGCATCTGCTGATGCACGGTACACCTTGCCCGACACCATGTGAGCTGGTGGGTTCTAGTTGCATGATAGGTGAAGTGATGGGTTGACTGATATGTTGGTGAGCTTTCGTAGGGATGGGAAACCCTAGCTGATGCATCCTTTGGTGAGAGTATGACCATACCCATTATACCTTTGGTGAGGGTTGTGAGGGCCTTGGTGAGGGTTCTGATGACCCAAATTGCTTATATATATATATATATATATATATATATATATATATATATATATATATATATATATATATATATATATATATATGAGGTCACACCTCTATTGATAACAATGATACATGCGATATGGTTTAAATCACCTTGAACCCTGCACCTATGTTAAATATGAGATAAGGTGATAGGTTGTGATCACGATATGATTGAAAGCATATGATGTTGCTACACATGACAATGTAACACAGGTATATGACCACAAGTATGGGCCATGATGTGTGCTCATGTTTAATAATAATAAAAGTATGATGAACCCAAGATGAAATGGGTTGTGGACCTTTTTGCAGTGGTTATTTATGAGTAATGATAGATGAACCTTTGATAAGGTTGGATGGTGGGTCATGGTGTATGATCCTTAAGATAATCCTTAGGGATGTTGTGCTTAATAGTTAAAGATGCAGGATATGGTGGGATATCACTGACTTGATAGTTGTGGTCTATTGATGAATACACCAGTCATGACATTAATCTACATACATTCATAATGATGAAAGAATATACCAATGTATAAACCTTAATCTTGATGATATAATAATCAAAGATATGCTCATGAGGTATGGGGCATGATGGGTGTTCATAGTTTGGTAATGATAATGTAATTGCATTGCTTGCATTTACAGCCTTGAATCTCATGTATATATGAATATGGATGATGTTCCAATTCTATACACCTAAATTCCTGATAGCATGATAATCCCAATATGTTCTATGCTTGGTAATCCGATTATCTCTTTTTATGCAAGCTAACTATGCAGGTTTATTGAATTCATAGCCAGGTAAGAGCTATGGTGATTATATGATTATGTGTTTTATGTAGCACCTGATGAATGTGTAATGACTGAATAATAATGATGATAACTTTGTTGAGAAGATAACATGTAACACAAGTATAATGAGAAAGGTCTGAGGACCTGTTTAAGGCTGAGTGCCTAGTTGAGGGATGCGTTCCCAAAATGCTGATGCATAATGTTGAAGCCCTGAGGGGCAGTGCCAATATGTGAGAGAGGGAGTGAGATCCCATGATGATGTATGATGTGCCTTGAGAGGCAATGGAATTGTGTGATGTATGAGGGATGGATGTCCCATGGTGACATGATGATTGTTGAGGGTAATGAGAACAACAAGGGAATTATAACATCAATACAATGACATTTAATGTTGTTCATATTATATATGAATGTTTGGCTACTCATTATAACTTGATTACCCCAACAATCTACTTAAAATGCATTAACTAATTACAGATGAATCTCTCATGTAATTTCCATGGCCATAGATCCATTAATTTCAGTATTTGGTGATGGTGAAACAGGTTTATCTTGTGGTATTACCTGGAGAGCATATTGTTGAATATGTGAGGTTTCCCCTAGCCTAAAATAGGAAGGTTGAGTGCAACTGTGGTTGCAGACTTAGGATATATGGAGCATGGTGAACATACCCATGGATCAGGATATGTGATGATGAGCATGATGCATTCATGGCTCGGATGTAAGCACTAGCACCTATGATGAGGTGAGCTACAGATAAGGGTAGCTTGTTGATCTCACCCCGAGGCTGAGGCCCTATAAGCATAAGACTGTAGTCTTGCTTGATGATTCATGTACTGACAACGAGAAGGTGAGGTCATGGACTCCAAATCTCCTTAGACCTTGTATGGCACCAGATTGGGCTTCGCAACTAAGGGTTGGATTTGAGCAGGGAAGGCTCACTTCCTCAGGGCATGATAAATCGTAATCCAGCCGTATAGAATATATTGTTTAAGGCAAAACACAGAACATTGATTGAGGCCTTGCTTGTGCAGATGATCTAATTATATCTTGCAGTTATATGTACGCTCTTTATATCTTGTGATAAGATCTTATGAAGCTTATCTTATCAATCATGTTCCATATAGAATGCCTGGTTATATGCCTCCTGATAGTTTGGTAAGAAGGTTAATAAAGTTAGCTTTGCTCAGTATGTTGCTCCTATAATCTGCTTATACGAATTATATGTGATCATTACAAAGTTGGTAGAGGGTTATGTTTCTCACTGGGACTGTGTGTCTCACCCCGCTGGTTAATAACCCTTTTTAGGTGGACGTCCCTGGCGAGATGAAGATCATGTGGTTGTGGATGATATACAGAGGTATCATACCCGGTGGGCTAGATAGTGTCTAGCAATAGAGTCCTATGTATCGTCCCTATACACTTAGGTCTTCGGGAAGGGCTTTTCGATGTTTCTTGCATAATGAATGATGAACGGTTTTCAGTATGTATCCTAATGTAAAGCAGCACATCAAATAGTTATTTCATGTAAAGAGATGATGGGAAATTGTTGTAGCACCCTGAAAAGATGTTATGAAATGAAAATGTTGGCTCAGATGTAATATGTTTCATCTTGTGGTGCTTGTTGTAAATCGGTTTTAATTTCCCATGATTTTCGGTAATCCACTGGTTAGCATGTAATCATTTTTTGTTGTGGTTGGGGTGTTACAGTGTTTGGTATCAGAGCCCTAGGTTTGTCGAGTCTACAGGGACACTAGGACTAGGATTAGGATGGTGTTTAAGGTTGGACCATGACATAAAGGATGGTGCATAATACCTTATCTCAGTACTTGGATGCCCTAGCCAGGTATTCAAATATTGAAGACATAGGTAAGTGTGGAGCCTTAGATTGTTTCCTCCTTGATTACTTTGATCAAGTAGTCATTCTGGAGCAATCTAAATAGCATAACAAGTTAGAAATACAATGTCAATATCTTAATCATGTCATAAAAGATGTAAGTGAATGCACTACAACTCTTTAAAACATGTATGCTTGATAATCAAAATAGGAAGTAATGGTTCTATGAAACCTAAATCTGTATAAGAATATGATGAGATAAGTTCTTGAAACTATAATCTCAAGAGATATACATGATAAAAGACAGATTAACTTGTGATAACAACATAAGTTAAAGCATAGAACTTACACAAGATGAAGAAAGTACCTGAAAGCAAAGATAAAGTTAGAAGAAAGAGAAGAACAAGTGATGAGTAAACAAGATGGAACCTGAGATAATCTCAGACCAACCAATGAACGTAAGTAGAAATGTGAAAGTATAAAGTGCAGATCCATGAAAAGAAAGAGAAAACAAGGAAGATGATCCCTATCCAGTGAAATATATGCGAAGAGTAACAATCTTTTTCACACAAAGAAAAAAAAAATGATATAATCAGGGACTAATCACGATCATGATGAAACTGTAATGATAGGAAGATAATAATAACATGTAATGGTTGATGCTCGACATAATGTTTCTCTAGGTTACAATTGGGTGGATTTTGGGGACAAAACCCTCTTCATAGTTTGGAGTGTTTAACATACTCGAATGTGGATGTATAGCTTATTCTTCACTTTTCCTAAACTAAATTTTAATTGGGATATCATTAGACCAATTTTACCTTGTATTATATAAATTAAGAGTTATTTGAGCCAAGAAAGTAGAATGTTTACACATCACCATCTATGTACAATATAATTTAAGTCTTCAATCATGAGTTAGTTATATTAATTAATTGATTAACTAGTTTTGACTCCAACATAAATTATAATCATCCTTAGACTAATTGGTGAAAGAAATTTGATGAATATAATATAACGTATATAAATTTAATAAGAAAGGCATCGAATGAACTTATTGAATGCTTAACTTACAAATAATGCATTATATGTCAAACTTTCTCGATAGGTGAATATAATATCAAAATTGGATCCTTAAATCTTATTTAGCCAAGCTGTCAAATTTTGACTCAATCTAATGTTATATACCCTTCCAATTAGTTGAATCATATTTAAACGACTTTATACATATTAATATAGTCAAGCATTTAATTAAACCAAATTCCTATTTTGATATTCATGTAGAGCCACACTTATTCCCCCACCCTATTGTTTCATCTTAGAAGCACACCTTGCATCTTCTTCTTGTAGAATGTAGGTGTTCGTCAGCAGTTTCCTCGCCCCCTCTATTATCCACTTTTTTTTCTCCTCTTCTTATTTACCCTACTCCCTCATCACCTTGCCAACCCAAAATCATTTTCTAACTCCAATCAATATATGCCTCCACTCTTCGTATTCTTATTCTCCTTTCCTTCCTCACCGCTATAGCCAGGGCTTCCATAAAACATGACCCATTAAAGCATTCCCAGGAACACTTGGTTGATATTTGTAAATTCTTCTCTTAACTCTTGGAATGAACTGGAAACAATTAGGCTTTGGATCACTGTCTAAACTTTCAGACCCTACCCAATGATCTTCTAACTATTCTTAGTGTCACTATTGGGTGCAACCAATGACATGGTCTTCTTTACAAACTCAAGTGGTTATGACCATCAGAATGAGTCTAAAGGCACACATGTATCTCTTCCATACCCAAGAATTATGGATTCATTTTCTCCTCTACTATTTCTCCTTGCCAAGTCTATAATGGCACTCTTCCAAGATTTTCTTTTGTGTTGTATTTACTACACTTCCTCAAGGAATGGTGTTATCACCACTTATATTTTCACATGGTTTATCTTTATTTTTGACTTTACAACCCTATGTAGGAATTAAGAGAGGGTAGATCAAGAAATCTTCTCATAATATCAATCACCACAGATGCCTATTGGTGTGTTGTTCTTCCACGAACAAAAAGAAATGCTCATTGGCTTTTTCCCCTCTTCGTAGTTTCTTACCTTTCGAGCTCACTCTCCTCATTGTAGTTAGTGTTCTTTACCAGGCTTCTTCCATAGGTAACCACCCTCAAAAACACTTCTCTCATGACAAGTTGATCATGATGAAGCTTCTTGGACTTCCTATTTCTTGATTTTTTCTATGCAATAATGATTTGGATTCTGAGTTTCCCTTTCATGATTTGATGGTGTTTCACCTATTTTTGAGGACTTAATGGTCCTTACACACCTACATATGTTCCCTCATCTTCATCAAGATATCACAAGTGCTTTATAGTCTTTGATTGCAATGTTTCTGTATTTTTTCTATGTTTTTGTGCTTTCAATATGGTGTCCATAGCCATGGTCTTTATTGGTGCTCGTATACACCATGTAACTAGAATTTAAAGTCACTAAATTCAACATATAAGGACAAGTGTTGTAGATTTATCAGAATTTTATGGTTTTTGCTTTGGATCAAAGTCCACAAGCCACTGTCACTCTCTTCACACTGGAGGAATAGAGATTAAGTAAGGGATGAAAATAACTTGGCTACCCTTGCTTCTTTAATCACTAGAGTTATATGGCATGAGTATTTTAAGCAATCTAGTGATTCTTTGTATATATCCGCACAAGTTTTAGATCTTCAGGATTGACTGGTGTCTCCTATAAAATACATTTAAATTAATAGTCAAATGTTAGAGCATATCATTTATTTTCTCCATTCTTTTTCATGAAATACATAGAAAATGCTTTGAATTATAATAGGAATACAAATAATTATTGATCTATTAGAAAAATATAAACTTTATGTTTTTGAAATAAAAAATCATCTTGATCTAGTGGTGAGGTTTTTCGGAATCAAAGTGCAAACTTTTGATGATGTCATTTTAGGGTTTATTTTGTTAATTAGATAACTAATAAACATTATGATTTCATATATTGAAATTTGGTTATTGGCTTGACCTTTAACCCTTGGGAGTTTTTTGGAGTATTATCCCTTATTGAAGAGGTATTTTTTCTTTTCCTATTTATTTGGACATTATAAATGACTATGACTCAAGATTCCCATAATGAGGAAAAACTATTCATGATAAACTAATCTTATCATTCCATTAAGATTCTTTTATTCCTGAAATATAATTTGGTTGTTTCACTAAATCTTTTGTCCATTCTTTTACATTGGGTCTATGACCCACTTGCCTTACTTTTTGGAAAAATGTATTATTAGATCAACGATATCCTTCTGGCGACTCTGTATTATGCATGCATGCATGCTATGCAAACTATGTATCTAATGTTGTAATAATCATTAGAGTGTGTTGTTCTACTCCAGGTGTGCTATTTCACATCTTTTATATATTAGGGATTTTGTTTGCCCAGGGTGTGTTGTTCCACCCATTTAATTGTTAGGGGGTGCTTTTCCTCCCAAGTGTGTTGTTCCATGCCTTTACTTGTTTGGGCATGTTGTTCTGTCTAGGGTGTGCTTTATCCACCCACTTTGGCCTATGACTAGTGGTGTCTTGGCCCTACCTTAGATATTTATAGTCTATCTCATATATGCATGCAACTATTTTCATTTGAAATACAATGAAATGATTATGGAATGACACTTTATAATGTTCTTTTATTCCATAAATGCCTCATTTTTTTTCTACAACAAACTAGAGACTAATTCTATTCATAATGCTCTCTAGTGCAGCCATGGAGTTTGCAAAAACATTTATGTTCTGACTAAGCTAGGGAGGTTTAATTGAGGTGAAAAAATGGCAAAATTAGAGGATAAGTAGTGTTTTTCTATAGCATCAACGATCAAATTCATGCCTCTAGGAATGTACTAATACCCAACACAACTAATAGAGTTGAACCTCCTTCTTGTGAGTCTTGCATGGGGCTTCTATTGAAGGTACGGAGTCTGGATTCCCCAAAATGGAGATTGCTTGCTAAGAGTCAGACAAGGTAAGGACATTAGTCTAATTATTTTTTTGACAAATGTATAGTGAGTGGAGAATGGATTGAACTTATGATTCTAGGGCATATTTAGCTTGGATCAGGTGACCAACACCCATTATGTAGTTGCCCCCATCATTTATAGTGTGGATCCCAATACTGGCCAATCCTGAGGTATGTTGAAAGGAGGTGTCAATAAATATATAGAACTCCATACGTCATACAGATAGAGAGGTGTTCTAGATATATGGAGACTTGACTTTTGATTGAGAACCAGAAATCTTCATAATGGAAGTAGTACATTCCTTGATGAATTTAGTCGTGAGCTCAATAGTTTTGATGGTTTTTTGATGAATTTGATAGTTTCTACAAGACCAGATATGCCAGCAGGATATTGACCATGTGATGAGAACGTTTCCATCAGTGGAATTACATTTGATAATCACATTGATCCACTCCTCTTTATGGAGTGCAAGGATGTCTAAGTGCATTTCAAGGGTAGTCAATAATGGTTTACTAAAGTGACAGTCTCTCAATGCATGGAGAATGGTATCTTCACCATTATTGCAGAGGGGGCATTCTAGTTCGACCTCGATATTCCATCTGTGTTTCTCCTTGTTTGTGAGGAGAGACTTATGTAGGAGGAGTGATAGAAATACATGAATGCATGGTGGCATGATATTTTTCCAAATATACTTTTGGTAGAAATTGGTCGCTATTTCCTCATTACTTCAGAGCCACCAATAAGGTGATTGAGTGGTCAATATGCCATTGGTCTCCAACAGCCAGCCGCAAGTGTCATCTCTGGCTAGGGAATCAAGTGGAAGTATGAATTGGATTACTTGCGAAGTATTCTTAGGTAGGTACTCATGGATGAAATACCAGTCCCAGCTTCTTGAGTCCAGTGTCATAGAATGATCATGCAAAGTTTCCAAATTTTAGGGGATTTGAAATTTACTTTCATAATGTCTCACCAATCTCCCCAAGATCCAATTATATGTCCAAACATTGGTACTTTGGCCATTGTTAATGATCTTGTAGCTAGAACTTGTAATTGTATGGATGTGCTTTTTTATGAAACTCCATGTGGAAGATCAAGGCTTGTTTGCAAAAGTAGTGCCTCTCACATATTTTTCAGTCATGACTTTGGCCCAAAGCTTATCAGGTTGATTTAGAAAGGCTCATATGTTCTTCATCGTCAAAGCTTAATTATAATCCCTAGTGTTCTTAATTCTAAGGCCACCCACATCCTTCTTCAAGGTGACTTTCCTTTAGGTGACTAAGGATGTCTTCTTTTGTTATTAATTACTTGACTAGATAAATCACTTTATGTGTTTATTGATATCATCACAGAGTTGTGGTCATAGACGAGCTATTTGCATTGTATAGGTAGGAATGGTCTACAAGTGAATTTTGCAAGTGTGATGCGCCCTGCTAGTGAAAGATGGAATAGTGTTCAGCTTTTTATTGAAACTCTAATGAATGATTGGCACTCCCAAGGGTTCTCCAAGTTCATGTGTCTAGGGGAAGCCACGTTTCCTACTAATGGTTCATATCTCTAATCTAAGCACATTTTTACTAAGGAAACAATTGAAAGATCTAGATAGGGAGGTGAGTAGAGCTTTTTGGAAATTTAAAATAATTAAACAATCAAACTAATGAAGTAGGAGGAAACAAGGAAGATACTTGGATGTAGAGTGGTTCCTATCTTTGAAATCAAAAGTAGTCAGTCCACTACCCAATTATTTCCAATTGGGATTTTGAAAGCGATTTATTTTATTACCTCACAAAGAAATTACAAAATACAATCACCTTCCACACCCTTTAAGTAGCCTCAACTTCCTTGAAGCATCTTTCTTGAAGTAACTTCAAGTCAGCCTTCACCTTCTTGAAGTAGCTCCCCCATCTTGGCATAGCCTTCCTTTAGAAGTAGTTCCAACCTCCCTTGAAGCAACCGTCTTGAAGTAATCTCAAACTCCTCTTGAAGCAACCTTCTCCACCAAGAAGTAGCTTCACTGGTGCTCCCTCAAGCAGCCTCCACAATCTTGGAGTAGCCAAGGAGGAATTGAAACTTGTACCTGTGAATGGGGATTGGAAGAAAGGAATACAACAATGTAGCATAACACTTTGATCCTATATAAAGCGTTAGAATCTCCTATCCACTTAGGATGAACGTGGCTATGTATGGTGGCTAGGAGATTGTAGCTATAGGACACCTTTCTAGAGCACAAGGAGGAAGACAATAAGTGAATCTTAGCTTGATTTCTCTCAATAGTGAATACTCAAGTGTAGCTTAGGTGCTTTAGGTGTCCTAAGGCCTCTCCTATTGATAGGGATGGTTTTCAAGTGTTTAGGGGCGTTCTAGGTAGTGTCTAGAGTGTTCTTAGTGATTAACTAGTCGTTAGGTGTATAGTGGTTGGCTAGCAATTGCTAATTGTTTGTGCTTGAAAAGAACAATCCAGAACCCTGCTCGGACGACAATTTGGTCGACCGAACTATGTCCATGTCGATGTTCTCTTTGACCAATCCTGGGTTTAAGGAAAAAGTATTGCAATGTATATTTCCAACTCCCAACTACCAACTACCCAGTCTAACGGTCGCAAGCTTTAGACCATTGCTTACTCGGTCGAGATTATTTTCAACCGAATGCTAATTTAGAGATGTGTAAGTTGTTGAATAGTGCTCACGATTTGGACTGAGGTGGTTCTCAGTTGACACGAACTTCGCCCAAGTGTGTTTCGATTGACAATTTCTTCGACCGAGGGCATCCCTATTTTAGACTTTTGAATCACCTACTAAGTGTGTGTTGCAATGTGTGTAGGTGACTCTAACTTTGGGGGAGAATCTATCTAAGGGTTATAAGTGGGTAAGGAAGATCTAACGCTTGATTTACATGATGTGTAAGTACTTGTACATTATATTTTTGTAAAAGTGTTTACATTTGCATACAATCATGGGCATTTATACAATTAAGCGCATTTGATCTTCAATTTACATTTATCTTCATATTCCCACTTGGTAGGATTTCCTTATTCCTTTGAACCCTAAAATACTCAAGTAGCACATTAGATCCACAAGAATGAAATGTTTGTCATCATCAAAACTAAGGGTATATTAATTTCCAATTTAGCCAACAATCTCCCCCTTTTTGAAGATGATAAACATTTCTAAAATAAAATCAAAATAATTTAAATGAGATGAGTTCCATACCTAAGATTTACCTTAGACGAAGAACATATTCTTGTTTTCATAAAATGTTGCTAATTGTTCCTCAAGAGATAGGGAACATAGTATCCATCTCTCTTAAGGAATATAGCATCAGTTAATGTTAATCCAAGAGAGCATGAAACTCATTTATTTTGATTTTATATTATTTCTCCCCCTTTGTCATTTCAAAAAGATAGCCATATAATCATATTACTCCGCCTGAATGAAATAATCCCCCTCAATATGATACAAAAGATGCAAATCAAAGTGATAGAGAATGTCAAAATTAAAGCCACAAGATAGATTTTCCTAACATGCTCAATTGAGCACAAACAAGCTCAATTTGATTGATAGAAACATAAGATAACACCATGACTTCACTTGAATAGATTACATAAATAATACTACTCATTACATAGGATAACATCACTTGAAGGATTACAAGATCACATCAACCTCAGGATCTTTCCCAAGAAATGGTGCATCACCATAATACTTGACAAGTGTTTGCCAATCAAGTGCACCTGTCTTTGTAAGTGCATATGCCTCCAGAAATGTAGGTACCCTATAAAACCTGAACTGGGAAGTAATGTCCTAGAGTTGCATAGGTGAGTATTGAGTATGGAAAAGATCATATGAAGGTGGCTTTGGGATTTTGGTGTATTGAATTTAAGGGTTAAAAGGATAGAGGCTCCCAAGATAGAGTGTATATGGGTATGCTTCAGAAACATTGGGAGACAAGAATTGCATTCTTTGATTAAGATAGGTCATGGCATGATGATTGTAGTCTAATTGTCTCCAAAGGTGAAAGGTAGCCCCTTTGAGATAACACACATAATTGGCTAAATTTTATATGGAGTAGCTAGGAGAAATATGAGGTGGAGGATTGGATTTGCTGGATGTCTCTCCTTCGGTCCTAGACCTCTTGTGTCCAAATTCAAGGCCCATCTTATCTACAATGTGTTTGGTGAGTTTTTGAGGATGCCTATCACACTTGTAGTTGAGATCCTATAGGTTTTCTTCATGGAAAAATTAAATGATTTGACACACAAAATCAACAGAGGGAGGATTTCCGGTGAATTCAAACATGTTGGATAGGATAATGCAATTGAAATTGACTAGAATACTCTCTAGGATAGCATAGATTAGATACATCCTAAATTGTGGAATTTCAGTTTTATTTTCTCTAGGGTAGATGTTGTGGGAGATAAGGAGGTTTACTACCCTAGCTTTAGGAGTGAGAGATGTTGCATAGTAGGTTCCCCTATTCTCATGACATGAAGTGTTAGGAAGGAAAATGACCCTTTTGACATCTCCTAACTTATGGTGTTATCATTGGTGGAGAGTTTGGATAAAGGATTTTCGGTTGTTAAGTCTATGAAACATCCATATTCCCCCTCATCAATATCTAACATTTTGAGGATGTCTTCTTCATAAAAATAGAATACTCACCCATCAAATATGGAAGTGAAAGAGAAGGGGTTATTGGAATCCCTAGTAAGATTAGCATAAAACTCATTTACGGTTTGGGTGGACAAGAAACGGAAGGATGGTTCAAGAAACTCCATCAAATTTTGCACCTTGAAGAGCTCGCGGAGGTCAAGGAGCATGATGAATTCATTAGTGTCTACTGGGCATTGAGGAAGAGGGGTATTTGAGGTGAGCTTGAGATAGTGTTCTCCAGCAGCAACGTCGTTGAAGGTGATGTCATTGATGACGCTCAAGGTTGGAGTGATCTATCTTCCCTTCCTTGCCGCTACTTGTTTCTTCCCACCGCATGATGAAGATGAAGACATACTGAACAAGTGGAGGTGGAAGAAGAACTAGGGATGGTAGTACAACAGTATTGCTGAAGGATAACTCTAAAGATCACTAGAGAGGAGGTGGAGAAGAGAGCAAGTGAATTGTGTGTAGAATAGGCAGATTGGGGTCCTATTTATAGCAAATTAGTGGTCTGCTCGGTTGACCTTTTTGTCGACTGAGACCCCAACATCTCTCTTCTGACTCTCCGCATAATGTCTAGTTCGGTCGACCATTGCTATTTGAAAAAGTGACCATTAGTTGGAGGGTTCATTTGAGAATTTTCTCAAATGAGGGGCCTTTTTGCAACACAACTTTAGTTCACAAAATTTTGAGAGAAAAGTTGTTTCAACAGCGCCTTGTCAGCTGAGGGTTCCACCAAGTGGAATTCAGTCAACAATTTTTTCAATCGATAGTCATCTCGATCCAAAATATGTTCGACCAAACAAGGGTCTGTGAGTAATTTTGATGAATTGTTTTGAGCTTGTTTATGTACTTGTGCATGATGATAAATTATTATGACTAATCAAAGAAACATTACTAGAATCTTTTGCAATAGATTTAACATGAAATTCAATTGGAATTTGGGGCACATATATCAAAGAATACATCTTATAAGGGAGTAATAAGTAACCTCTTTCTAATATATTGAAATTGATCAAGAGGAAGAGGATTGGTAAAGATATCCACTAATTGTTCTTTAGTATCTACATGATGGAGAGATATATTATTTTTAGAATATGATCTCTTAAGAAATGATGTTTAATTTCAATATGCTTCACACGACTATGTAAAATAGGATTATGGGCCAAGTTTATAGAACTAGTATTATCACAAAAAATTGGTGTAGAAGAGGATGCAAAGGCAAAGTCATTCAAAACTTGTTGCATGTAGAGTACTTAAGCACCATATGATCCAGTAGCCACATATTCGGCTTTAGTGGTGGATAGGGAAACTATGTTTTGTTTCTTACTAAACCAAGATACTATGGCTTTTCCTAGTAAGAGGCAACCACCACTTGTGCTCTTACGATCAAGTCAACAACCATTGTAATCAACATCGGTGTAAGCTTTTAGGTCTAGCGATTGTCCCTCAGGATACCACAAACCATAGTCGACAGTACCAGCAAGATATCTTAAAATCTTTTTGACGGCTTGAAAATGAGAATGCATTGGTTTTGATTGAAATCTAGCACAAAGCCTAATGGATAACATGATATCCGGTTTAGAAGTAGTTAAATATAGCAAAATATTAATCATGGCCCTACACAAGGAATCATGAATGGTTCACCATCTTCATCCTTGTCAATTTTGGTAGAGGTAGCCATGGGAGTGGTAGCATGTTTGCAATTTTTGCATGCCAAATCGTTTTAATAGTTCTTTGGTGTACTTCTCTTAGCGTAGAAAAATTCTGACGGGTGTTTGTTACGAAAAACCCACTTAGTTCCAATAATGGTTTTATCTTGTGGTTTAGGAACTAAGTCCCATACACTATGTTTTATAAATTTATTTAGTTCTTATTGCATAGAAATTATCCAATATTCATCCTTTAAGGCTTCATTTATCTTTTTAGGTTCAATGATTGATACGAATGTCATGTTTTCTACATATCTGAATGATGATCGAGTTTTACTTTATCAAAAGGGTTTCCTATGATTAAGTCTTGAGGATGTTCCTTGATTAATCTAGAAATGGGCTTTTGTGTCTCATTTTGTTGCTCATTTTTAGTGTTTTGATCATATTTAGTAGATATGGTTAAGTCATCAATTTGATGAGTTACGTCTTTTAAGTTTTCTATTACATTTTTAGCAGTTTGTGTTGTTATTTCATTAAATGAGATATGGATTGATTCTTCAACCTTTTTAGAGATGGTATTATAGATTCTAAATTCCTTTCTAGAAGTTGAGTATCCCAAGAAGAATCATTTATTTGATGTAGGGTTAAATTTATCTTTGTCATCTTTTGTATTTAAGATCTAATAGGGTGTACCAAAAGTATGAAAATAATCAACTCTAGGTTTTCTATTAAAAATAAGTTCATAAGGAGTTTTCTTAAGATGGGAGTGAATTGTTACATGATTCAATACATAACATGATGTATTAACTGCTTCAGCCCAAAAAGTTTTAGGTGTATTGTTTTCAAGTAACATAATTCTAGCAGTTTCTTGTAAATATCGATTTTTCCTTTCTACTACCTCATTTTGTTATGGAGTGTGTGGAGCTAAAAAATTATGTGTGTACCCTTGATATGTACAAAACTCTTCAAAGATGTGATTTTCAAATTCCCCACCATGATCACTCCTAATAGTACATATTTTGTTTTGTAGTTGATTTTCAATTTTAGAACAAAATTGAATGAATATTCTAATTGTATCATCTTTGGTTGAAAGGAAATGAACCCAAGTATATATACTATAATCATCAACAATAACAAAGTAATATCTTTTACCACCAATAGATTGAGTCCTCATAGGACCAAACAAATCCATATGAATGAGTTCTAATCATCTAGTGGTGCTAAGGTTTTAGATTTCAAATAAGTTTTACTTTTCTTACCTAAAGTACATGGTTCACAATTTTCAAGTTTGTCAAAAGAAAGTTTAGGCAAACCACGAACAAGAGCATATTTAATTAACTTTTTGATAACATGTAAACTTGCATGACCTAGTTTTTTATGCCATAGTGTAAGGATTCATCATTTGCAATAAGACATTTTCCAAAAATAGCTTGCATGAAATTAGGTCATAGTATATACATATTTCCTAGTATTTTTCCTTCATAAACAACATTATTTGTGTTTTCTATGAGTAGCTTGTAGTAAGATTTATTAAAAAGAACATCATAGCCACTATCACATAATTGACTGATACTAATCAAGTTGTGATGTAATCCATCAACAAGTAGGACATTTTTAATTTGAAGATTTGTACCAACATTACCTATTCCAATAATTTTACCTTTGGCATTATCTCCAAATGTGACCATACCACTCTTCTTTTCTTCAAAAGTTTGAAAAGATTCTTTGTTTCCAGTCATATGTTTGGAGCAACCACTATCAATCACCCAATCCTGTAAAAGGTACCCATGTGATAGTCCTTTTGGTTATGAATGTTTATTAAAATATTTTGTATTTTAGAATAACTCATTCAAAAGAGTTTTTGAACATTTTTTAACAAGGAGATTGAATATAGTCACAAGTTAATTGATTCAGTAATAAACCATTTACATAATACTACTCGGTCGATGATTTATTCGACTGAAAGGTTTCTCAATCGAGGTATTTGTCGACTAGAATAATTTTCCAGTAGATACAATTTTGAACAAAACAATCTTTGGTCGATAGTTTCTTCGACTGGAGAGATCCTCAGTCAAGTATTTTGTTGACCAAAACTAGTTCTATGTGCATTTATCAATTTCAACCAAATCATCTTGTTATTTCTAATCAAATCTTGAAAAATATGCAAGTTAATGCTATGTTTAGTTGAGATAAGACAATCAGATTTTCAATTGTAGTGTTAGATCTAATCTCAACTAGGGATCCTCATATTTCTAATTTTGTGGTTTGGGAACCAAAGCTAGATCCTAATCTTTGTTTCTCTTATAAGGTCATGAAAAGGAATAATGACCAAGATGTAGAAAATAATGACTATAGATAAAATCAATTTCATTTCTCTTTTTACCATTATGGTCATGGGCTAAAGTGGTTTTTGGTACATACATGACCTTTGCATTGGGTACTTGTGTCTTTTTAGTTCTAGGTTTTTGATAGGATTTTTCTTTGGGTACATAACCTAGACCTCTCCTCCCAATTTTTCCATAAGAGTTTTTTAGGATTTTATCAAGGATATCTTTATTTTTCAAGGTACTAATATATTTTTGCAACTTACCAATTTCATCTATTTTTCTTTTAATATCTTATTTTGCTTGATCTATATTAGATATCAAACTGTCTCTTACTTTGACAATAGCATCATAATCCAAATGAGTACATAAAATAGGTCGAGTTAGAAGATCATTTATTTTAGCAAGCAATTCAACCTTTTCCTGGCAAAGAAAGTTATAGTTTTTTTTTACAGCAAGCAACTTGACATTATGCTCATTAATCGAAGATTGTAAGATATATCTTTTAGATATAAGACTTTCATTTTAAGAAGAGAGAGTATATAGCTTAGCATGCAAATCACCATTAGTTTTGTAAGCTTCTTTATTCTTTTTACAGTCAATATATTCGTCATGTGTCTCTTGGAGACTAGTGACTAGTTCTTCTTTAGATATTTCAAGAAGAGTTACCTCACTTGAGTCCTAGTTTTCATCTTATATGGCCATAAGATATTCAAATTCCTCCTCCCCACTTCCACTTCCATCACTTAATTCGTCCCAAGCAGCTTTGTAAGTTTTATCTCCTTTATCCTTTTTTTTGAGAGAAGACTTCTTTACTTTCTTGATTTTAGGAAATTCATTCTTCACATGTCCTTTCTTGCTGATTTCAAAACACCTAAGGGAAGAAGAGGAATAAGCACTAGAATTCGTGTTAGATTTATACCTTCTATATTTCTTACCATTCACAATGAGTGCATCTTCTTCATCATCTCCTTCACTTGTTTCATCACTTTCTTAAGTGATGACTTTTGATTGAGTCTTTGTTGTAGCTTTCAAGGCTATGTATTTCCTTTTTCCCTTTTGAAGCTCAACCTCCACTCTTTCTTCTTCTTTAAGGGTGACCTCATGAATTTCTAGGTTGCCAATGAGATGCTCCATCCTCATTGTGGTGAGATCATTTTCTTCTTCAATAGCCGTCACCTTTGGTTTTTATTTTGGAGGCAAAGATTTGAGAATTTTGGACACTTGATCATCTTCACTTATATATTTTCCTAATGCACTTCACTAATAGATTCATTAGGTTGCATACAAAATTGTTCAAACTTTTGCTTAAGCATATTAATTTTGGTATTTTTGGCTTGGATAGTTCCTTCATATGTTATGGAGAGTTTATGCCGAATTTCATAAGTTGTATCACATGAGGATATTCTATTGAATTCACTTACTGAAATAGAACAATATAATATGCTTACCACTTTGGCATTTAATTGAACTTGTTTTACCGTATTGGGATCCCATGTTGCATATTCGGTTGTGGGAAGCACATAGGGAGTAAACACCATTCTCCATAATTCCAAGAAAAGTCCTTGGAAGTAGAATTGCATTCTTCTTCTCTAATATGTGTAGTTGCTTCCATCAAAAGGTGGTGGCTGAGTTATGTGAGTTCCTTCAAGGTTGAGGTTGCTCAACAAGTTATCCCCCATTCTTCAAGACATGTTATGGCTCCTTAAAGACCTGCTTTGATACCAATAGAAAGATCTAGAAGGGGTGTGAATAGAGGTTTTTGGAACTTTAAAATTAATTAAACAATTAAACCAAAGGAGGAGGAAACAAGGAAGACACTTGGATGTAGAGTGGTTCCTACCTTAGAAATCAAAGGTAGTCAGTCCACTGCCCAATTGTATCCAATTGGGATTTTGAAAGTGATTTATTTTATTACCTCGCATGGATATTACAAAATACAAATCTTCTTCCAAACCCTGGAAGTAGCCTTCACCTTGAAATAGCCTTGACTTCCTTGAAGCAGCCTTCTTGAAGCAACTTCAAGTCCTTGGAGCAGCCTTCACCTTCTTGAAGTAGCTCCACCACCTTGAGATAGCCTTCCTTTAGAAGTATCTCCAACCTCCCTTGAAGCATCCTTCTTGAAGTAATATCAAGCTCCTCTTGAAGAAACCTTCTCCACCAAGAATTAGCTTCACAGGTGCTCCCTCAAGCAGCCTCCACGATCTTGGAGTAGCCAAGGAGCAATTGCAACTTGTACCTATGAATGGGGATTGGACGAATGGAATATAACAATGTAACACAACACTTTGATCCTATATCAAATGTTAAAATCTCCTATCCACTTAGGATGAACGTGTCTATGTGTTGTGGCTAGGAGATTTTAGCTATAGGACACCTTTCTAGAGCACAAGGAGGAAGACAACAAGTGAATCTTAGCTTGATTTCTCTCAATAGTGAATACTCAAGTGTATCTTAGGTGCTTTAGGTGTCCTAAGGCCTGTCCATTTTATAGGGATGGTTTGTAAGTGTCTAGGGACGTTCTAGGGAGTGTCTAGAGTGTTATTAGTGCTTAACTAGTCGTTAGGTGTACATTGGTTGGCTAGCAATTGCTAATTGTTTATACTTGAAAAGAACAATCCAGAACCCTGCTCAGTCGACAATTTAGTCGACCGAACTGTGCCCCGGTCGAGGTTCTCTTTGACCAAGAATGGATCTAAGGAAAAAGTATTGCAACGTCTATTTCCAACTCCCAACTACCAACTACCCAGTCTAACAGTCACAAGCTTTAGAATGTTGCTTACTCAGACAAGATTATTTTTGACTGGATGCTAATTTAGAGAACAATTGTGTAAGTTGTTGAGAAGTGCTCACAATTTTGACCAAAGTGGTTCTCGGTCGACAAGAACTTCAACTGAGTGTGTTTCAATTGACAATTTCTTTGACTGAGGGTGTCACTATTCTAGACTTTTGAATTACCTACGAAGTGTGTGTTTCAATGTGTGTGGGTGTCTCTAACTTTGGAGGGAAATCAATCTAAGGGTTATAAGTGGGTAAGGAAGATCTAATGCTTGATTTACATGGCTAAGTACTTGTACAATATATTTTTGTACAAGTGTTTACATTTGAGTACAATCATGATCATTTATATAATTAAGCACATTTGATCTTTAATTTGCATTGATCTTCATCTTCCCACTTGGTAGGATTTCCTTACTCATTTGAACCCTGAAATACTCAAGTAGCACATTAGATACACAAGAATGAAATGTGTGTCATCATCAAAACAAAGGGTATATTAAAGTCCAATTTATCCAACAACACTTTGATGTCTCTTTAGATACAACCTATCTAGAAACAATTTCAAAGAACTGAGGATGTAGTTTACTATATTTGCTTGTTGACTTGATGCTTCACGCATGAGTAGCATGTCATTAGAAAAACATACACGAGATAGTTTAGTGCCACCCCTAGAGAGATTGATGAGTTTTCATTCATAAGACTCAACAACATTGGTGATTATAGGATGAACCTATCAATATAGAGGACAAACATATGGGCTGATCAGGTCTCCCTGCCTCACTCCTTGGGAAGCTATGATAGGTTGGAGTGGTTCACCCTCCCCAAGCAAAGAGGTATGTCCTGAAGTTATTATCTACATAATGAGATTGCAAGGTTTCTGGGGGTATATTTGTGTGTCAGAGGGTGCCTTCGATGAAGCTCCAACTAATATGATCCAAACCTTTAGATAGATCAAGTTTTATATACATCCAGTGTTTCTTTGAGGATTTTTCCTTCATGGAGTGAATAACCTCTTGCACAAGAAGGATGTTTTCACTGATGGACCTACCAAGAATGAAACTGGACTGGTAGGGGGAAATCCATGCATTGAGGTAGGGTTTGGTCCTCTCAACTAGGATCTGGGACAACATCTTGAAATAGACAATGTTCTGAGGTATAGGCTTGAGGTCGCTATAGGATTGCAGGTTCTTGATTTTTGGGATGAGGACCATGAAAGAGTCTGATGTATTTGGCTCAATTTCCTCATTAGTGAAAGCCTCCTTGATATATTTTGTGATCGAGGGACTCACTTGGTTCCGGTTACTCTGAATGAACTCGTTGAAAACTTTGTCGAGTCCAGGTGCTTTGGAAGGTGAAATCATGAACATGAACTTCCTAATCTCTTTAGTATAGGGGGTTGACTCTAAAGCGTACATCACTAGGGGAGAGCTCAGGAAATAGACCAACATTGATATTGAATTGGCTTTGAGGGTTTGGGATTTCAGATGTAAGGAGCTTGAAGAAGAACTCGAAATCATCACCTTCAAGGCATATGAGAAGGTAATCCAATTATCGGCATCATCCTTTAGACTGGAAATCTTATTGAATTACCTCTGGCTTTGCCATAGAACTGGTAGAACGTAGTGTTCTAATATACTTACTGGAGCCAACCAATGTGTGAGGACTGTTGCCAATCAGCTTCCACACATAGGAGGATTTGATTGTATTTGTCCTAGAGCACAATGCATCGTGAGTCAAAAAAGGAAGGTTTGAGGTTGGGCATTTACTTGGCAGTTGTTGATTTGTGTGAGAAAATGACACTTCATTTTATGTTTCTTTTGATTGTGTTTTGAATCCCATTCATGAGCTTTGCGTTTCAATGAAGATAACATTGTGGCGGAGGACTTTTCTTGGTTCCAGTGTGGAGGGAGGTGCATCTTGAAATTGGGCATCATTTTCCATGAAGCTTTGGTCTTGAATTCTAGAATCTTCTTCATGGACAGTCTAGAAAATGAGAGGAGCAAAGGGTTTTCATTAGAGGCCAACCTTAGAAGAACTATAATGGATCCATCAGGGAAGTTGGATAGCCACTATGCATTAGAAATGACACGATCCAACCTCTCAGGCATACTCCCTCTGTGAAAGGTGTAGAACTGACCATGTGATTTCATGTTAGTAAGACTCATCTTCATAAGGCATGAATTATAGTGCCTGATAATAGAGATATTGAAGAAGGTGCCACCCTTCTTTTTTAAGCTACTTAACATGGTGTTAATGTGACACCTCATCACCCTAAATGAGATTACTCAAAACACAAAACACGATCAACTACTAATTAATCACATAGTCAAAAATGCAGAATAATTAAAACCAATTCCAACAATGTAAATAAATTCTAGAACATTTACATAAAGGTCCATCATTCCATTCTCATATACTGTAACAAATATTCACATATGGGTCCAAAGACCTCAGTCACATCCTGCATACAAAAGATATTTCACATGTGCATGTCATATATTTACAAACATTGGCATACTACCAAAATCTAGTGTCGATATGAGTATATCATATAAAAAAACACATCCCATACCCAGACCTGAGAGTATAGGGATGACACTAGGACTCTACTACTAACATCTACAACTAACAAACCTTCTGAATCTATTGATCACCAGGTTGGTTCTCTTCCACAATGCGACCTCGACCTTGTTGCCTGTGACCACATAAAAAAATGTGGTGACCCACAGGTGAGACCTAGTCCCAACGAGAGATATAACTCTCTCCAACATATATTGATTATAACATATTGATTGACAGTAAATGAACTGAGAAGATATAGTAATGAATAAGTCATTTAAGTAGATTGAATAAGTTAAGCATACTAAGCCATTAAGTAAATTAACTTGATGAGAAGTACACTTACTCAAAGGTCATATGATATCATCTTGTAAACACTAAGTAGTATAAAGACAAGTTAAAGAATAATCAAACAATGTGAGACGTATTTAACCATAGCCAATATACTACATGGCTTATATCACTTATTTTATTACATTGCCCCGAGGGATTTAAGGAATAGCACTCAAGTCCCAACTAACCACTACTAAGTCAAAATCAGTGCCATACAAGATCTAGGAAGAGATAGACTCCTAAGATCTTCTCCGCCCCCGGTCAATACGGGTCTTCCATAGCGACACATAAGGTCAAGCTACTAACAGCCTAGTCCATCCTTGGTATAGATCATGACACAAGTGAAAGGAGGTGGGTACGCATACCCTACCATTCGAGGTACAACCACAGTTGTCCTCCAATCTCATCATATATATATAATCATTGAGACACGACCGCAGCCATTCTCAAACTGAGGGCTAGGTATGACCATAATCATCCTCCCTAACACTTGAATTTAGGATGACAAGCACCCTGCATACTCATTAGTATATGCTCCGAGTTTCCCTTAGGAATACTTGTTTCACTATCTGGGAATTTTTTACACTGAGATAGATCTGTGGCACAGGGCACTACATGATTAGAGTTTCACTTGATTAGTTATGCCAATTGGATGAATTTAGGCTAAATCATACAAATGGACATACAAACCCTATTCCATTTCTATCAAGTATATAAGAATTGCAACTTCATAAGATATAGAACATTTGAGGTATAAATCTTAATCACATTACCACATGCTCCATCCATTTCATTGTAATGAACCACATTACATAATACTATTTCAAGATACCCATTTCTCATCAGAAGTTCTAGGGTTTCAACCCTTATTGGAACATGAAGAGGATTTCACCTCAATCAGGGTTCAAACATGCCCAAAGTTCATTATGACCACCACATCAATTCCTACATAATCATTATTGTCTTTTAATGCCATAAAACAAGGCTCAACGGCACATCAATCACACATGTGACATATAGGATTAGCATATCACAAACTATGATGCTCAACTATCATCATATTATGGTTTCAAGATAAGAAGAGAGTATTCATAATCACATTTAATCACTTTAAGAAGGATGATTACAATCAACCACTAGCACAGTCATATTAGAGTTGGTGTAACAAGTCATATTTCATTAGGGGTACACATTCACTAGTTATGATGATTTATCAAATATATTCATACGAGGGAAAAGATAATACTAAAAGTTCAGAGGTGTTGTACCATTGAATTTCATTAGTAGAACCAACATATAATATCATTGGATTTATTTTAAACCATTGTATGTCAAAGCACCCAATCTCATTCATTAAATTGAGTTCATTATTCAAAGTCATTAAATTGAGTATGGTTTAACCATTGAATTCATTGAACCAAGAAACCATTGGTTAGGGGCTGAAAATAAGATACATTTAAAACTTTGACTCACCATTGGTTGATAGGATTATCACTATATTCCTTCAACACTATCAAATTTTAAGTTAATGTCATAATTGATTGATAACATCGTTAGGGTACTTAATGGTTGATCATTAAACTTCTAATTGAGCCAAAACCTGACCTGGGGGGGTGACCATAGGTGGTCACCATAATTTGCCACCTTTGATTATGAACATTAGTTGACAAGATAGAAATACCATTGGTTGTTGAATGGTATCACCATTGGTTGTGTGGTAGGGAAGGATATAGCTTGAAAACCCTAATTTGGACCATCAATTGTTTTGTGCTTAACACCATAGGTTGTTGATATCAACCTGTACCAGATCATATTGCACCTTAGAATGGTCGTACACATGTTTACAAGTTCATATAGAACTGGAACAGAATAGGGAACACCACAAAAATTCGTAATTCTAAACAAGCATGATTTCTATATGCTTAGTTCATCACATTAAAGCATAAATGTGAACTAACAACCTTCTAACAAGAAATATAAGTGAAGAATGTTATAAAACTCACCTCTATAGAATAGTTCAGATTCCAAACAGATAGAATCTTGAGAAAATAAGGAAAGAAAATCCTAGATTCAGATCTGAACTTGGCCAAATAGGTACTTCTCTCCACAAAGAAGCAAAACCCTAGAAAAAGAAACAAGAAGGATAGATTTTTGAGTTCTAGAGCCACTTTCACCATGGAACAGCAAGGTTCCGACCTAGAGAAATATAGGAGGAAGAAGAACAAAGACATAAATGGAGGAAATAAGGTAATGCTTACACTTTTAGGTCAAGATCACTAGGAAGGAGCTTTAGGAACCGCTAAAGAAAGTCAATTGCAACTCTAGATTCTTTTTCCAAGAAGATCCCCACTTTCTTCTTCCTTGGTTGGGAAATACATAGCAGCACAGAGGAAGAATGATGTTCATAAAAGGAGGGAAGTGGTGGAGAGCAAATGGCTCATTTGGGTTCTTAGGGATACGTGTATGAATCTTTAAGATAAAGAAAAACAAAACGTTGAAGTTCTAGTATCTTTCCAAGTTCCATGGCCTTAAAATATTAAGAATATACAATCACACACACAAAAAACTCCCCCATTGTCCATAGAGACTTGCTTATCCATTGTTTCTTGAATTTCCAAGAAAAACAAATAATTCATTAGTTGATAGCTACTAAAGGTAGCTCATCCATCAAGGGGTAAACCCTAAAGTACCCTTGAAGAAAACACCTTCAAACCATGGATCAAATAGGAGCCCCATGGATATAAGATAACATCTAAGTAACATAATGTATGTGAAAAATTGCAATGAAAACCCCTCAATTGGGTAAATTGTACAAAAGTTCAAAATGTACATAAAATTGCATAACTTGCTCAAACAGTGTCCATATTGGACCAAATTTGAAACTTAAGCTTGTCTTATTATTTCAAAGAATATCAAAAGGTTATATTAGGGTTATAGGCATTCAATTATGGTAATTAATCTTATTCAACTCATTAATCAAGTTCATGGGCCTTACAACTATAAACCCCTAACAAGGATTTCGCCCAGAAATCCTACACAAAAAGAGATGGGTATTTTCTACGCATCTCTTTGTCTAGTTCCCATGTGGATTCCTCTATGACATTGTGATGCCACATAACTTTCACTAGTATTATATCTTTTCTCTTCAATTTTTTCACCCTTCTATCTAGGATCAACACAGGACCCTCAACATATGAGATATCCTCATCTAACTCAACATCTACTGGTTGGATTGTCTGCTTAGTATCTGGATGGCATTTCCTCAACATAGAGATGTGAAAGACATTATGCAATCTATGTAGCTCTGGTGGTAGCTCCAACTTGTATGCTACCTTTCCAACATGAGCTAGGATTGGGTATGGTCCAAAATATCTAGGAGCTAGCTTACCCTTCTTTCTAAATCTCAGCACACCTTTCCAAGGAGAAAACTTAAAATATACTCTATCTCCCACTTGGAACTCAAGTGGTCTGCATCAGTTATCTACATAATATTTCTGCCTATCCTAGGTTGCTTTCACTGTTGTTGTACCACTTTAATTTTTTTCAATAGTCTATTGTACTAGCTCGGGACCCAAAAGTTGATATTCACATGTCTCATACTATCAATGAAGAGACCAACATCGTCTCCCATTCAGAGCCTCATAAGGAGCCATATCTATGCTTCTTTGATATCTATTATTTTATGCAAACTCTATTAGAGTTAGATGTACATCCCAACTACTAAGAAATTGCAGCACACAAGCCCTCAAGAGATCCTCTAAAGTTTAAATAGTCCTTTCAGACTGGCCATTGGTCTGTGTATGAAAAGATGTGTTGAATCTCATCTATGTTCCCATTGCTAAATGCAGACGCTCCTAAAAATTACTTGTAAACTGTGGACCTCTATCATAAACTATACTCACTGGAATGCCATGCAGATAGACTATCTCATTGACATATATTTTTGCCAATTTCTCTATTGTAAACGTCGTCTTGACTAGTAGAAAATGAGATGACTTAGTAAATTTGTCTACTATCACCCATATGGAATCATGACCCTTGGTTGTCCTAGGAAGACCAACCACAAAGTCCATAGTAATATGATCCCATTTCCACTGTGGTATTCACAAGGGTTGTAAAGTCCCTACAGGCTTCTGGTACTCAGCCTTCACCTGCTGACAAACTGGACATTTGGCAACGAACTCTGCCACATCACACTTTAGACCTAGCCACCAATACATGTCTTTCAAGTTTTAGTACATCTTGGTACTTCCAAGATGCATTACATACATGGAGGAGTGAGTCTCCTCAAGTACCATCTTCCTCAACCCATCAACATCAGGAACTGTTGTCCTATTATGGTAACAAACTATACCATCATCTGCCTCGTGAAAGCCATCATACTTTTCACTGCCAATCCCTGATCAGATATTCTATATCACAATATCATTTTGTTGTACATCATGAATCTATTGTCTCAAGGTAGGATTCACTTGTAACTGTGCCAACAATCTTGCCATCAAGGTATCTTTTAGTTGTGCATTCATCTAGAAAAGAGACACTAACATATTTCTCTTATGGCACATCAAGGAATTTAATTGTGCATTATCTACCATTGATAATGAAGATGACTTTCTACTCAATGCATCAGCTACCACATTTTCTTTCCCTAGATGGTAGTCTATTGTGTAATCATAATCATTAATCAGGTCCATCCATCTCCTCTGCCTCATATTTAGCTCCTGTTTTGAGAAGATATATTGTAGATTCTTGTGTTCAATGAAGATCAGGAAGATATATTGTAGATTCTTGCGGTCAGTGAAGATTTGACTTTTTTCTCCATAAAGATAGTGTCTCTATATCTTAAAGGCATGGACCACCACTACAAGCTCCAGATCATGTGTTGGTTACTTCTCCTCATGTTTCTTAAGCTGTTGAGAAGCAAAAGAAATCACATTTTTGTCCTGCATCAACACACATCCCAACCCATTCTTTGAAGCATCACAAAAGACAATATAGCCTTTCCCTTTCTCTGGTAGTAATAACACCAGTGCACTAGTCAACTTTTCTTTCAACAGCTAAAAAGAACGTTGACACTTGTCATTACAAGCAAAAGGAACATCCTTCTTGGTTAACCTAGTTAGGGGTAATTCTATAGAACTGAAGTCTTTGATAAACCTACGGTAGTAGCCTGCCAAACCTAGAAAACTACAGATCTCTGTTGGTGTCTTGGGTTGTTCCCATTCTAGTACAAATTCCACTTTCTTGGGATCAACACAAATGCCTCTTGTAGATATAACATGGCCCTGAAAAGACACTTCAGATAACCATAATTCACATTTGATGAACTTAGCATATAGTTGATGCTTCCTCAATGAAGTCAATGGTTGGCGAAGGTGTTTCTCATGCTACTGACGATCTTTGGAGTATATCAGGATATCATCTATGAACACAACCACATACTGATCAAGATAAGGTCTAAACACCCTATTCATCATATCCATACAAGTTACAGGTGCATTGGTTAGCACAAATGGCATAACCACAAACTCATAATGACCATATCTAGTCCTAAAAGTTGACTTGGGTATGTCATCAGCCTTAATTCTCAACTGATGGTAACTTGACCTCAGGTCTATCTTTGAAAACATGGTGGCACCCCTCAACTGATAAAAAAGATCATCAATCATTGGCAAAGGATACTTATTCTTTATTGTCACCTTGTTCAATTGTTTGTAGTTTATACACAACCTCATTGAACCATCCTTCTTTTTAACAAACAACACGACAGAAATCCAAGGGGAAGTGATTGTCCTGATAAAACCCTTCTCTAATAGTTCTTGTAACTATTTCTTCTACTCATGCATCTCTGCTGGTGCCATTCTATATGCTGGACTGTGCTATGGGTTGTGTTCCAGTAATAAGATTGATCTCAAACTCAATCTCTCTAGGAGGGGGAATGCTAGGAAATTCCTCCGGAAAGACATCCTCAAATTCTCGCACCACTGGTACCTCCTGGATACTAGAACCTCTCACCTTGTTATCCACAACATGAGCTAATATAGCCTCACATCCTTGTCTCATCAACCGCTCAACTGTCATAGTTGACATCAAACATGTAGGAAGAGTCTTCCTATCACCCTTGAAAATCCATTGTACATCTTCATCATGGAATGTTGCTACCTTAGTATACAGTCCAAGACTACCTTGTATTTTTCCATTGTATCCATTCCTAGGATTACATCAAAACCATGCATGTCAAGTGGCAAAAGATCCACTTGAATGTTTTGTCTAGAAAATGAAAGAACGCAAGAAGGGCACACTTCCCGCAACTCGACGGAACCAACCAAAGAAGTCTCTAGTCGTAGGCTATCAGATCTAAGACTAACAGGTAGATAACAGCTACTTGTCACCTCTCTGGTGATAAAAAAGTGTGTCGCACCCAGATCTACTAACACATATACGAAACAAGAAGCAGACAGATCAGAATGAAATAATTCCATCTGACTTGTAATGACTCGTGGATTGAACACTACTTCCGGCTGGGTCATGGCATATAACCTAGTTCTCTCTTGTTTTCATCCACGTCCTCTGCTCGCCTATCCAGAGGATCCTATCTGTGATCCTTGACTGTGTCCTCTACCACTACCAATATCAAACTGTCATTGTTGTGATCCATGTTCATTCTGGCTTGGCTACTGAGTCACCTTCTTAACCTTCATAGGGAAAATTCCACTAATATGCCCTATTTGTCCACATTGATGACACACTCGGTTATCACTCTATAGTCTAAATGTCCCTATAACTGAGACTGATGATGAACTGCAATCTCTTATCGGTGGAAAACTGTGACCTCTACCCCTACTCAGGGTCCACTGTGATGGTGCATGTGATCTTGGTTCAGTGAAGGCTGACCTTGGTTGCGACGGTGGTGGGAAAAACATTGGCTTCTTAAAGCATCCAGTTGATTGCCCTTAAAACTGCATAGGTCACTTCTTAGCATTAGCTTCACACTTCTCTATGGAAGACCTCTCAATCCTCTTGACATATTTCATAAAGGTGGGAAACCTTTCCTTATTCTCCAAGGTTGATTTTGTAGTAGTCAACTCCGTACTCAGACCCTTCTCAAATCTCCAGATCCTTTCCTTGTCCATTGCTGCCATGTGCAGGAAAAACTCAAAAGTTTCATAAAATTTGATTCATACTCATTGATAGTCATAGCTCCCTAACAAATCTTCTCGAACTGAGAGATTTTCTCATCTAGGTAGGTCTCAGAAAAATATTGACTAACAAATTCCCTCTGAAACTCCTCCCATCCTATTACAACTCATGGCCTTTTCTGCTCTTCTATGGCCCACCAGTGGCCAACACTACCCTTTAATAAGTATACCACATGCTTAACTTTGTCTTCTTCAGTGATGTTTAGGATTTTGAACGCCTTTTCCAGCTTAGTCAACCACATGTCAGCATCTGCTGGATCAGGAGTACATGCATACTCAATCGCCCCAACACATCTAAGATGTTCAAATGTCTTCCTGACACCTTGGGACTCCACATTAGAGGCAGCTTCCCCAGCTTGAGGTGTTGGTGCTCTGTTAGAAATATGTTTAATTGTGGCCATCATCTGTCTAAACATAGACTAAAACTCAGGATTGACCATCATTGTCAGGTCTAGATGAGGCATTGCGGGCTGCTCTGGCCCTTCTTATGGCACTCTCTCATCACATGCCTACCTCCTAGCATCTCCTCCTAGTACAACATAGCTAATCACAATGTGTTCTTCATGTCCTCCAGACATAATTGCATCAGCATAAACTATGATCAGATATGTTGGATACATAAGAACAGAATAAAACCTAAGTCCTTTGCCCCTGTAGACTCAGTAAACCTAGAGCTCTGATACCAACTTAACTGTGACACGTCATCACGCTAAATGAGATTACTCAAAACACAAAATGCGATCAACTAGTAATTAATCACATGGTCAAAAATGTGGAATAATTAAAACCAATTCCAACAATGTAAATAAACTCTAGAACATATACATAAAGGTCCATCATTCCATTCTCATATACTGTAACAAATATTCACATATAGGTCCAAAGACCTCAGTCACATCCTTCATACAAAAGATATTTCACATGTGCATGCCATATATTTACAAACATTGGCATACTACCAAAATATAGTGTCGATATGAGTATATCATACTACATGACTTATATAACTTCTTTTGATTAAATTGTCATGAGGGATTTGAGGAATACCACTCAAGTCCCAACTGACCACTACTAAGTCAAAATCAGTGCCATACAAGATCTAGAAAGAGTCGGACTCCTAAGATCTTCTCCACCCCCAGTCCATACGGGTCCGCCACATCGACACATAAGGTCAAGCTGCTAAAAGCCTAGTCCTTCCTTGGTACAGGTCACGGTACTAGTGAAAGGAGGTGGGTACGCATACCCTTCCATCTAAGGTACAACCATAGTTTTCCTCCAATCTCATCATATATATATAATCATCAAGACACAACCGCAACCGTTCTCAAACTGAGGGCTAGGTATGACCACTGTCATCCTCCCTAACACTTGAATTCACGATAACAAGCACCACACATACTCATCAATATGCACTATGAGTTTCCCTTAGGAATACTCATTTCACTATCTGGTAAATTTGGACACTCAGATAGATCTATGGAATTGGGCACTACATGATTAGAGTTTCACTTGATTAGTTATGCCAATTGGATGAATTAAGGCTACATTATACAAATGGACATACAAACCCTATTCCATTTCTATAAAGTGTATAAGAATTGCAACTTCATAAGATATAAAACATTTGAGGTATAAATCTTAATCACATTACCACATGCTCCATCCATTGCATTGTAATGAACCACATTACATAATACTATTTCATGATACCCATTTCTTATCAAAAGTTCTAGGGATTTAACGCTTATTGGAACATGAAGAGGAGTTCACCTCAATTAGGGCTCAAACATGCCCAAAGGTCATTATGACCATCTCATCAATTCCTACATAATCATCATTGTCTTTCGATGCCTTCAAACAAGGCTCAACAAAACATCAATCACACATGTGACATATAAGATTAGCTTAGCAAAATATATGATGCTAAACTATCATCATATTATGGTTTCAACACAAGAATGGAGTATTTTGTAATCACATTTAATCACTTTAAGAAGGATGATTACAATCAATCACTAGCACTTCGTCATATTAGAGTTGGTGTAACAAGTAATATTTCATTAGGGGTACACATTCACTTGTTATGATGATTTATCAAATATATTCATATGAGGGCAAAGGTAACACTACAAGTTCAAAGGTGTTGTACCATAAAATGTCATTACTAGAACCAACATATAATATCATTGTATTTATTCTAATCCGTTGGATGTTAAAGCATCCAATCTCATCCATTAAATTGGGTTCATTATTCAAAATCATTAAATTAAGTATGGTTTAACCATTGAATTCATTGAACCAAGAAACCACTGGTTAGGGGATGAAAATAAGATACATTTAAAACCTTGACTCACCATTGGTTGATAGGATCGGCACTATATTCCTTCAACACTATCAAATATTAAGCTAATGTCATCATTGATTGATAACACCATCAGGATATTTAATGGTTGGTCATTAAACTTCTAATTGAGCCAAAACCTGACCTAAATGGGGGTGAACATAGGTTTTCACCATCATTTGACACATGTTATTATGAACATCAGTTGACAAGATAGAAATATCATTGGTTGTTGAATGGTATCACCATCGGTTGTGTGGTAGGTAAGGAAATAGCTTGAAAATCGTAATTTGGACCATCAATTATTTTGTGCTTAACACCATCGGTTGTTGCTATCTACCTGACCCAGATTGTGTTACACCTTAGAAAGGTCGTACACATGTTTACAAGTTCATATAGAACTGGAATAGAATAGGGAACACCACAAAAATTCGTAATTCTAAACAAGCATGGTTTCTCTATGCTTAGTTCATCACATTAAAGCATAAACATGAACTAACAAGCTTCTAACAAGCAATATTAGTGAAGAATGTTATAAAACTCACCTCTATAGAGTAGGTCTGATCCTAAAAAGAAAGAATCTCGACCAAATAAGGCAAGAAAACTCTATATTCAGATCTGAACTTGGTCAAATAGGTACTTCTCTCCACAAAGAAGCAAAATCCTAGAAAAAGAAACAACAAGGATAGATTTTTTAGTTCTATAGCCACTTTCACCATGGAACAACAAGGTTTCCACCTGGATAAATATAGTAGGAAGAAGATAAAAGAAATAAATAGAGGAAATAAGGTAATACTTACACTTTTAGGTCAAGATCACTAGGAAGGAGCTTTAGGAACCCATAAAGAAAGTCGATTACAACCCTAGATTCTTTTTCCAAGAAGATCCCCAATTTCTTCTTACTTGGACAGGAAATTCACAAAATCATAGAGAGATAACGAGGTTCATATAAGGAGGGAAGTGGTGGAGAAAAAATGGCTCGTTTGGGTGCTTTGGGATAAGTATATGAAACTTTAAGATAAAGAAAAAGTTGAAGTTCTAGTATCTTTCCAAGTGTCCATGTCTTTAAACTATTAAGAATATACAAGCACACACACAAGAAGCTCCCCCAACTCTCATATAGACCTGATTATCTCTCCTTTGTCGAATTTCTAAGCCAATCAAATCATTCATTAGTTGATAGCTACTAAAGGTTGCTCATCCATAAAGGGGTAAACCCTAAAATACCCTTAAGGAAAATACCTTCAAACCATGTCTCAACTAGGATCCCAATGGCTCAAAATACTCAAGAATGATAAGATAACATCTAAGGAACATAATTTATGTGACAAATTGCAAAGAAATCCCCTCTATTGGATAAATTGTAGAAAAGTCCAAAATGTACATAAAATTGCATAACTTGCTCAAATAGTGTCCAAATTGGACCAAATTTGAAGCGTAAGCTTGTATTATTATTTTAAAGCAAATAAAAAGGTTATATTTGGGTTCTAGGTATTCAATTATGGTAATTAATATTATTCAACTCGTTAAACAAGTTTAGGGGCCTTATAGTTAAAGTCGGCTATTATGGCCCAAGATACATTATTGTGGTTTGAGAGGGCCTCCAGTCTATCCCACAGATACTTGCACATGGTAGGACATGGAATGGCATAGGAAATAGTCAAGTACCAACTATTATTGACTTTATAGTGAATAAATTGTTAATGATTATAAAGAATCTCCATAGTGCACCTATTATGAACTCACAAGATCTAGATGCCTTCAGAGAAGCCAATGACATATATCCGATGTGAAGAAGGAAAACCTATCTTGTAGATCACCTCCATAGCAACACTTCCACTACATTTCTGTTCAATGATCACTAGGATATGCAAGTCAAATCTTTCATAAGTCTAGCTCTATTTCCCAAGTAGGAACTATTAGCAACAAATCATTAAAGTCATGAAAGATTGGGTAGCCTAATTATAGGTTGTGAGTAGTTCCGCAGATTACTCATCATTTTCTTCAGTGCCTTGCATATGTTGATCTAGTATAGTGGGTTGAGTATGGTCTCCTTTGAAATCCAATGAACTCCTGGTGCCCCCTTTCTATTCACCCTCAGGAGGTACCTCCTCGACAACTGATTCATGTGTTCTACCCTTCCTCTGCACCCGATCCAAGATCTAGACAGTCTGATAAACAACTTTCATATTTCTAAGCATTTGAATCCATTACCTGCTTGGCCATGCTTAAGGAGGGGATCCCAATGATGAGCACATGTGTATTTCCTCCTGGAATGGAATTGGTATGGTTGATCTAGATGAGTAACTTGCATCCCACCTTGGAAAGTTTCATCATTGACGAGGTGGAACGTAGTGTTGTCTTATGCAATTCCTTTCTTATGCAAGGTGGTATGAGTCTTACTCACATCAGATTTCTTCTTTGCATACAACTTCTTATTTATCTTGCTCACCACTTCCTCCCAGTCTGATTCGTTCTCATATGACTTGGCCTCTTGATCAGAGTCAGCGATTGGAGTAGCTTCCCGATTCTTTGATTTGTTACTCGAACTTGTTTTTGGTAGTGGCGGCTTCTGGGCCTGGGCAGGCTTTGATGGCAGCTTCTAATGCTCAAGCTTTTGTGCATGAATAGCCACAATGTATTTATACATGGAAGAGGGAAAGGAACTGGCATAGAGGGTAATGTTGGGGTCACTTAAGAGGTATGTTTTCACTCAGCTTCATCATGTCCCAACTGACCGAATTTCATGTAGATAGTAGGAATATTCTCATATGCTTTTTTTATCCTTTCTTACACTTTCCTACTTGATAATATCCCTCACTTAAATGGGAACCCCCACTTTTATTCCTATATAATTTGAAATATACAATTATTGTTATATGCAAATACTAAAAATTGTTCGGACGCATACCTTTTGTTTCTTTTTCAGGGTGTTGTTCGCAAAACCAACCAGGTTTAGGAGCATTAGACAACAATGAATCAGAAAGATCTCTTGCATGATGTAAACTTAATGATAACATGGAATGGATAGGTTGTCCTCTGCAATTGACCTTACATGTTATAGATGTATACCTTGTTATTTTATCACACCACCTTTTATGGAGAGGGACAATTGTATATGAATCATCATTTAACTTTGTAATAGTTTTGTACCTACTGGTTTCTAGTTACATGGATCTTGAATTATACCATTTGAGTGGATCACCTATCAGGTCCTACTCTTTACAAAGGTACACCTTGACATTATGGAGATATCAGTAATGCAACACCTACTTGGGTGTTTGAAGGACCCCTCTCATCTTATATAAATATAAAGAGGTTTCTCCATATATATAAGATGTATCAGTATATTGTGTGTGTATATATATACATATATATACATACATACACACACACACACACAGATATATATATATATATATATATATATATACAGTTGAAACTAAAATCAGTATTGTTTCTTTTTTTAACTTGTCATATTAATTCCATACATTTTCTATCATAAAAACTTCATGAGAATATGATCAAATACTTAGTAAACTTGAATATAATTATATATCACGATCTTAGGTATTTATTTAAGTTAAAAGCCTAAGTTAGACATAATATTGACCTTATTGATATTAGATGATGTTTTAGATCCTTTGGTCTTAATATATGAACAATAATATGTGACCATGAGCATGTTATGGGTTAGTTTTGACCTAATCATTCTCAAAATATAGGTATACCTCAATTAAGTTAATGATGTTCTAATATTTGTTGTGGTTACATCATCTTTTTTAGGAGTTGACTAGAGTATAGTTGACTCCAAGAGACTATGGTAGGGCTTTAAATCTGGTGGATGGTAAAATATCCTGTTAATATGTATGTCGAGCATTTGGATTGTACGCATGATATTCTTATTGATGGAATCAAATATTTGATTATACAAAATAATGTCTTGGCATATATTTATTGCTTTCAGTTGCATGTATATGATTCTTTATGTTGATTCCAATATATCATACACTGCAACACATTTTTTTTTCAACCAAAAACATACTGATACAAGTTGATCGTATGTACTATAGTTGTAATCCAATGGGGTTATAGAACTCATACTCCTCAATCATAAGTTTATTAAGGAATAACTTGACTTGCTAGCTCCAAGTTGGCATGACCAAATATGATATGATGTTGGGCATGGTTCCATCCTAGTAATATAGTGAAACTAAATATGTAAATTAAAGGGATGAACTATCTAAATTAGAGAGACAAGTTTGAATTGTGATCTATCAAGATGTATAGACTCTTTACTTCCAAGCATTTACTACAATTTAAATGGTTTTTGAGCCCACATATTCAGCATACTTGTGTTGATTTGTACTTGTTTAATAATTTTAGGTTCAGAGCATAATGAAGATGTGAGCAATTAATTAGGATGTAAGTAATAAATATTATTCTAGATATCACATCTATAGTTGTTTTATAAATAGAAACAATTTTAATTCTAAAATGTTGCAAATCTTCTTTTAGTAAATTTATTGTTGGCTACAAGAATATAATTGTGTTATTTGTATCAAAATTATTTATAGTGTACAAAAAATGTCTTTTCTTCCACACTCGAAAGCATGATAAGAGTTTGAGAGTCCATCCCCAAAGGGAAGAATTTGGGGTCGTTACAAATTTCTATCTTATGATGTATGGCAAGGTCTTATACACCCCGAGTCAAGGTAATAGGGAGTCGATTCTACATTGACTAAAAATATCAACAAATGAAGAGGTATAAATGATTAATATGCACAAAAATGTCAGTAGTTGAGAGATATTATCATAAATTCTTCAATTTCATTCATTCCAGATGGAAAATAATATGCAACAAACATTACTTGGTGATGAAGCATTTGTGATGTGAGTATTCCCCAAGAAAATTTTGTTGTAAATTTAAGCTGATAATTTTGGACAAGGGTAGTCACATAAGAAGTAATGTGTCAAGATATGCTTTGAAGTAGGACATAAGAAGAATAAATGAATTCTATCTACTGAGTTAGTTTTACAGAGTAAACATTGTTGAAGATCTAGAAATTCTCTATAGTACCAATGGGAGTCAAATTACAGTCTTTTATCTCTAATTAACCAAATGAAGAGAAGAAATTTTTACTGGCAGTTGAATTTTTAGTTTTTTTTACTGAAGAAAGTATCAATGCCAAGGTAAATGAAAAAATAGTAAGATTTATTTATACAGTAATTTCCAACCCAAATCCAACAAGGAATACATGTTAAGGAATTAAGGTGATGTAAGATTAGGGCTAGGTCATCCGGGGAAAAACTACTTGAAGAGAGACAATGCCTAAGGGAGTTGTTGCATTGGAAAGTACATTATTTGTGATTTGATTCTTGATGTGTCCATGAATATATATGCCAAGTTTTATAATGTGGAGTGAATTGTATTCTAGTCAAGGATCCATTAGAAATCTAGTATGTAGGGAGTGATTGTTGGGTTTTGTGGAGAAAACATGCGTGGCAGAAGTAATAAAAATAATTTTCCATGCAATCCAAAACATGATCTTGTCGACAACGATGTATTTAGAAAGAGTTTTCATGGGATATACCTTATCATGGAGCAAGTCTGGTGATGTCCCATTGAATGATGGTGTGCAACATTGCTAGTCTACACGTATAGTACTTCTCTCCCATTCGCTGAGTGTGTCACGGGAAGATCCGGCAGTGCTCCTTTCATGTGGTTGTGTACACCGCTCGTAGCGCGTAGGGATGGTCATTGACGTCCTTCAAACGCAGGTGTCTCATCGTCTATGTCTCTATTTCATCCACACAGATGGACTGGAACTCCACATTGCACTTCCTAAGCCGGCAGGAAGGAGTAGTCTCTGTGTGATGATGTGCTAGCATCACGGTGCTCTCCTTTGTCTCCTGAGGACGTTGACGGCTAGGGTTTACGTACATGAGCGTAAATCAAAAATCCTCTCTCAATATCTTATAAAGATATCGGTCATTAAGCCCCTTTAAATAGGAGATGAACGGAGGTAGGGTTTCCTAAACCCATCGGTAAATAGAAACATTGCATTAATTAAAACACTCGTGGATTAATTAGAATATTTTGGAATTAATCAATGAACCAAATAATCATAATAATTTATTAATTAATATCTGACTCCATGTAATTGCTCGGGATGGCTCTATGGGTATATATACCAATAGACTCCCATTTGCACTTAGAGCCAGTCACTCCAATTAATTGGCTCAAACATTTTAATATATTCCAATATTATTCTAATGGATTACATAAACATTTTAGTAATCAATGTGATTCGGAGAAATATCAATCAAATCCACAATTATACTCCTATTCCAACACATCCTATGTGTGTGACCCAGTGGATCCAAATTACGTTGGCAGTGATATCCATAATCATATTATGATTTCACAAGCAATGATTGGTATCTAGTAAGACTTCATTGCCACCCAAGTAATTGGAGAAGTTGGAGAAAAACTTAACCTATAATTCATGATTGGTGTTATAGTGATTGTATAGTTCCTTTTTCGCTGATATCAGGATTGAACTCGAGTCATGGAACGGTTATCCTCTTCAACATTCAATCCGTGTTTCTTGAACTAGAGCAGACTATCTGATATATATGTAAGCTCAATATCACATATTGTCTCACATCACCATGGCCATGCATTTCTCAATCTCTCTTATCAAGTGGCTCGAATATCAAACTCCTATAGGAAGTATAAATTCCATCTACATCACTCATAGTCATCCCCATGTGTCAGAGTGCACCCAAGAACCATCTTTATGGCAATCCTTATTCAGGACCACAGTGGATGATGTCAAAGTACACTAAATGACATGTGATAAGTGTAGTGACTTCAGTTCTAAGAACCACAATCACCACCATCATTATGAGATATGACTCTAACTACCAATTATGGTATCCATGTGTCATTCTCAAGGTGGGTCTGTGTTATGACCGTATCTGAGCTTAATGGGTAAGTTAGGGTTTATGTGGATGACTACATGCTTAGTTATATTGGTCATTGATTAAACATGATTAATGATATCTCAATAATGATATGTTAAACCTAATGAGAACCCCAAGTATGCTACCTCTTTTTATAATTCGGGTTTGAGAAATGTAAACCCTAATTGGCAAAAATTAGGGTTTTGATAGTACATGAATATGGAATTTGATCAGGATAGAAGTGTGGTAAATGATTTTTCATATTTTCTACAAATTTTTTATTTAATTTAATTTTGGATATGATATTGATAACTCAATCATTCATATTGGAAAAAAATTCAGAATATTTGAGTGTTCTTTGAATGTGGTTATCGGTCAAACTATACTTTGACCAAAATGTTGATAGAGTGCTTTTTAGCAGTGTAGTGTTTTATTTTTATTTATTTATTGGTAATTCCAAATGATTTAAATTTTAAATGGATATCCTAAACTCAATCATAAAAAACATGTAAAATTTTGATAATTTTTGGATGCGTTTATACCTTATCAGTAGATGAATTACAATAATATTTTTATGACAGAAAATTTAGCTGAAATAAGAGAAAGTATAGTGAGGGGTCAATGTGCAATTGACCCAAGCAGCTCAATTGCTCTATATGGTCAACCTAACAAACAAGGAGCTCTCATAATTCGTGATTCAAACTAGATAAATTAAATCCTAGAGAGAGAGGGAGAGTTAGGGTTTGAGAGGAATAAGTGATGGAGATGCTGACCTAGGATTTTGCGGTCCAAAGAATGATGAAATCATGGTTTCTAAGTTGAACGGAAGAAGAAAGTGGCGATTGCTAAAGTTTTGATATGGATTCAAGATTTTCAGATATGGGATACATTTTAAAGCTATTTTACAGCTTAGGGTGAGTGGGTAAAAGAATATTTCAGTCAATTGTACTCAATTAGATGGTTTTAATTTTTATTCTCGATTTCTCCCTAGATGACAATAAATGAAAAGAACTATTCTTGAATTCATTTTATAGCATACTTCAATTCATGTTCCAACTATGATCTGAAAACGTTTATATGATGACATGGATATAGATATCCACATATCTTGAATACTACATAATTAAGAAGTTTATTGAGAATCTTCTGAAGATCTGAATTTTCAAGTTATTCGGGTGCTTGAACAACATTATAGTTGAAATTTAGATTTATGTTTAAATGATCTTACTAATGTTCCTAGTGTATATAATTCTACATTTTTTATCTCTTTGATTTGATATATGGAAAAATATATTTTCTAATTTCCACAATACATATCCTATGAATAGCTAGTAATTAAGGATAGAAACTCAATCTAGTATGCTTTTATAAGTATACATATCTAATTTAGTAGTAAATGGCTGATTGAAATGATTCATGTGATGTTATGGGATTTTATCTGATTATTTTCTTATATGCATACATGCTTTGTTTATGAGATTCGGATTTTTCTAACTCAAATACTTGTCATGAAATGCATATGTTGTTATGCTATTGCAAGTGGAGAGATATGACATGCCCTAGATAGGTATGTTATCGATGTCATGCATAAATGTGAGAAATTTTGAATGAGAATATTTATATTAGTAGACATGATAATGTTTGAATACATGAGAAGTGTTATATGTGCATGAGTAACAAGAAACCCGAAGAAAGGGGTAAACAATAATGTTAAGCATTCGGTTCAGTATCATCAGTGATTTCAATTCAATAGTCTGAGTAGTCATTAATATACAGAGTTAAAAGAGATCAGTCTAAGAGAAAGATATAATCAAAGTTACAGTATTAATAGTAGCCCTGAACACCTTAGATTCCCTATGAGAGGTCTACACCATAGGGATGAAATGACCTAACCCTGGTAGGGTCCAGTATACTGGGGTCGGATCGTACTAACAGGTGGTACGGGGGACGAAGCCCTAGTGTAAGTCTCCTTAAAAATATAGTATGTAGTGTCCAACATCAACCAGAGATCTTGGTGGCACTAGAGTATAGAAAAGTCAATAGGTGGCTTGACTTTCCACCTATGTACTCAGGTTAGAGGAGGAGTCCAGTTTTACGGTCCATAGGTGTGCTGAGGCCAGAGTGCCATTTTCCTGTTGCAGACCAGTGATGTAGTCAGGCTTAGCATCCCGGGTGTGTCAGCTAAGTCTTGTACGGTGAGATCATATTTTGTTACGATTCTTCATATGTAGAGTACACTGCATATGATCAGGGCATAAGCTAAAATATGATATTATAAGTTTTAAAGAGTTTCTTATAAGTAAGAAAGGCTAAGAAAGATTCGAGTACATTTTCATAGCAGTTGTTCTTTAAATGTAATATTGAATATAGTGAGGATTATATTTCCATACTTGTTTATTTCTAATGATGTAAGCTTCAATGTTATTAGTAAGTTTTTGAATATCTAGTCTTTTAATTTGAAATTACTATATTATTTTATTTCAATTATCCAAGAATGATAAATGACTGATTTAGTACTTTAGACTGCATTATTGTTTTACTCATTCACTGAGCGAGTAGGCTCACCCCTCTGCTCAAATTTTTTTAGGGAAACCATGGGGATTAAAGATATCATTGCATCAGAGTAGAACTTCCATAAGAGTTAAGTCTGAGTATAGTTAAGTTCAGTCAGTCCTTGTCACTCTAGGTACTTGTAAAGAAATAAGAGAGAGTTGTAAATGATGATGTATACCATTATTCCTCTTTTAGCAATATATGCAAATCAACAAGTCTTATGTGCTTAAAAGTATGAGAAACATAATGAATGTTCATACATGCATTGTTATTGTTGAAATCAGATTAGAGAAATCAATGTTTAGATTCCCTTGTAAAGTTACTTTATGTGGTTTAATGTGATAAAACAAAGAGTTTGAAAAAGAAGAAAAAGTTAAGGGTGATCTTTGTATTATGTTAAACCCTCAATTTATGCCCTAATATCATGATTAATAGTAATTGTGAGATCGAGGTGTAACAACTTGGTATCAGATCTTAGGTTGAGTTATCATGGACCATTAAGTTAGTAAGTTAGAGTCATAAGTGTGGCAGATAGGAGATGTTATTATGTTAGCTTTGGGGATTTGAGTATTTGGATATCCTGGCCCAATATCTGAGTACTTGGATCAACCAGTATCAAGCTACTCTGTCTATTCTTTTATGTATACCCTGGCCATGTATACAATGGAAGGATGGTCTAGAGAGGAACCCTAGAAATATTAGGATTAGAAACAAGATAAGTAACATGAATTAAGACCATAAATATAAAATGAGATTGAAGTTTCATTTCATATTTTTGTTTTATTGGAGATGAATAGAAAGGCTCTTATATGTTTGAATTCATATATTCAGTATTTTGAAATATATATGGGTCTTTAAGATTTGTTGTACACTATGCAGTTGTAGCATTTATTGATTACATTCTTTGTATCAAGTAGACTAGAAATGATCTATGAATGAGCTTTCCTAAGTGGATAAGTTTTCTTCCACACATTTGAGATGAATAGGAGTTGAGTAATCCTGAGTAGCTCTTGGCTTCAGGACTACAGGTTCGGCCTGGTCCGGATGGCAGGATGCATTATTGGGATTTAATGACTCCTATTAGTAATATAACAAGAGTAAATTCTGGATAGATTAGATTTAAATTCTAGTATGAATGTATATACTCTAAGATTTTGAATTATAAGGGAAAGACTGGGATAACTAAGAACCAGTTGCAACTGATATCTAAGATCCAACTTTGGGGCCTCATATGAGAAACCCTTAATTAGGAATAAAGGAACACGACAAAAGGTTCAGATTAAGTTTAATTATTAGTATTATATGAACTCTAAATATGAAATATGGAAAATATATGAGAAAAGTATGTAAGGGGCCAAGATAGTAAGAATCAGTCATGAGGAATGGATTATATAACCGAGTACAATGTTTTTGTGTACTCCAAAGCAAAGGGAAAATAGAAGAAAAGAGTTAAGTATATGATAAGTACATAGAAGTGAAGAGTCTTCAGAAGAGTTAAAGTGAAGAGAACTAGATGAGCATGTAAATCATAAAACTAGGATAAGAAACTTAGTTGAAACAAAGAGAAATGTTGGAAATAATGAGCTTGATTAAGGAATGAGGGTTATGATATAATTGAGAGCATGGAATGTATACCTTTATTAATAAGTTTAATACATTCATCCACACTGCCTTTGGTTTCTAAGTCTCTATACAACAACAAACTAGTTTTTAACAGAAGAACAAAAGTGTAGCTAATTAAATGAATGTCATACAAAAGTAGACTATTTTTAGGAAGGAAAAACTTGATTGAAAGAGAAACTATGTTTCACCCATGTATGAGCTATTTGATTTAAAATGAAGGATATGTTATGTACTAAACATGAGGTGCTAATAGTAGAGAGATTATTGATTTAGAATTTCAACTTTACATTAGTAGAAGGATAAAAGGAAATATATGCAACATGGTATACATGATCATACACATAAAAGAAGCAACATGATCATAAGAGAAAACTAGAAGTTAAAGATCACATGTATAATAGTAGTATATGGTAAGGGGATTATGGAAAGCAAAGAAGGGTTTGAAACATAATGGAGTAATATAGATTATAAAAGAAAAAGGTTGCGAGATTCAAGAAAGTGTTAATTAGTCAAGTATCCTTATTGATAATTAATTAAACCTACATATGAGAAATGTATTATTGAATGTTTGAAGATAAGAATTCTAAGTCTCAAAATAATCTTCTCTTTCATATCTTAATGAGAGCAATGTGAGAATTAAGTGATAAGAAAATGAATCATATACGATGCATAACCATCATGGTAGAGATATCTAGTGAATGTAATAATGACACACAATATGATGATGAAGCCCTAGTAGGGTAATCGAGAATGTAATCTATCTAAATGGACAAGTAAGACAAAGGAAATTCAATCAATAAGATAAAGAATACTTTAGTAAAACTTGTGAGATCCAAAGTTTGAATTTCAAATTAAGGGAGCAAAGTCACATCACAATAATGTCATGCTACTGATAAGGACCAAACCCTAGAATGTTTAGAGTTGTAGTAGTACAAGGGATGTCACTAGTGATTTGACCTTGAATACTAGCATCTCTATAAAACAAGATCATGATATTTTCACTATGAGAAGTAAACTAGTACTGATAGTAATCTAGGGTTTAAAGATAGCTAATCTGAAAGGTAGATAAACAATATTGAAATGATTCGGAGTAAAGAGTAAGATATAAATTTGAAATGTAACAAGTGTGTTTTGAACAAAAGGAGAAATATAATATGAGTGAAGTTTGATATGAGATATATTCTTGCAGTGATAACAAGAATGATGAATAATCTATTTGTACCTTGTATGTTTCAATTTTAGGAATGTTTAATCTACATGATTAAAATGAGAAGGATAAGTAGCAAAAAGTAAGTAGTAGTGAATGAGGAGAGAAATAAGAGAAAACAATGACTTTTAGTAATATGTGAATTTATTTTTAGAAGTATAATTTGTTGAAGGTATATTAAGGGATGTAAATTGGTTCTACGTATGATTTCAGTGTACATGTGCAAGCAATATGTTAATTAAAGGTGTTTGATAGTTGTAGTCATTCATACCAGTAATCCATCTTAGTATTTTACAATTGTGGTATGGTGATATGGGTTGAATAATGATGGAACAAATGAAGGGTTACCCTGAATAAGGTAGTCTTACCTATTCACTCATATGAATAGAAGGGATGATAATCATATTGTATTGATATGTAATCCTAATGAGGTATAGCTTGTTATATCTAGCTTTAATATAAATAAGTGATGGTAATTGGGTATGAATAGTCCTTGAATGACTAATACAATCATGGAGTACTTTGTTACTATTATTGAAACCCTAATATGCTATAACGTGATGGTTACACCATGAATTATGTGTGGGTTCATACTTGAGATTAATATGGAATGTGATGGTAATGCTTCACCTTATGCATCCATGATGCAATGGGGATGTGTGAGTAGTATTGTACAATTGTTGTTGAATCTAGTATTCCAACTCAAGACTGTTTTGCTATTTGAGTAGCACAATAGTAAAATTCAAAAGAACATGGTGAACTCTCTTTTGTGACTTAGAGGTAATACATAACAATAGTACATATTGAGTCGTATGAATTGAGATAGTTGGATAAGATTATCAATGTTGAGGTAACACCTCCAGAGTATCAAAAAATATTGAAATGATTGTTTCTCTCTCTCTACTATGATTGATTGTGGCATAGAGAATTCGTTGGATATCATTGGAAACTGTTTCAGACAAGTTGTGATTATAAAAGAAATAAAGAACTTAATGTTGAAAAGTGCATTCAAGTATGAAATACAAGAATATAATGACATGTAAGATTTCATAAGATTAAAATAAACCTTAAAAGTACTTTACTTGCATATTTATGTTTTGAGGGCAAAACCTTTTTAAGGGGGGAAGAATTGTTATGACTGTATCTGAGCTTAATGGGTAAGTTAGGGTTTATGTGGATGACTACATGATTAGTTATATTGGTCATTGATTAAACATGATTAATGATGATATCTCAATCATGATATGTTAAACCTAATGAGAACCCCAAGTATGCTATCTCTTTTTATAATTAGGGTTTGAGAAATGTAAACCCTAATCAGACAAAATTAGGGTTTTGATAGTACATGAATATGGAATTTGATCAGGATAGTAGTGTGGTGAATGATTTTTCATATTTTCTACAAATTTTTATTTAATTGAATTTTTGATATGATATGGATAACTCAATCATGCATATTGGAGAAAAATTTCATAATATTTGAGTGTTCCTTGAATGTGGTTCTCGTTCGAACTATACTTCGACCAACATGTTGACATAGTTCTTTTTAGCAGTGTAGTTTTTTATTTTAATTATTTATTGGTAACTCCAAATGATCATAAATTTTAACTGGAGATCTGAAACTCAATCATAAACAACATGTAAAATTTTCATAATTTTTGGATGCATTCAGACCTTATCAGTAGACGAATTATAGTAATATTTTTATGACAAAAAATTCAGTTGAAATAAGAGAAAGTATAGTGAGGGGTCAATGTGCAAATGACCCAAGTAGCAAAATTGCTCTATATGGTCAACCTAACACATAAGGAGCTCTCATAATTTGTGATTCAAACCAGAGAAATGAAATCCTAGAGAGAGAGGAAGAGTTAGGGTTTGAGAGGAGAAAGTGATGGAGATGCTGACCTAGGGTTTTGCATTCTGAGGAATGATGAAATCATGGTTTTCGAGTTGAAACGAAGAAGAAAGTGGCGATTGCTAGTGTTTTGATATGGATTTGAGATTTTCAGATATGAGATATGTTTTTAAGCTATTTTACATATTAGGTTGAGTGGGTAAAAGAATATTTTAGTCAATTGTACTCGATTAGATGGTTTTAATTTGTATTCTCGATTTCTCCCTAGATGACTATAAATGAAAAGAATTGTTCTTGAATTCAGTTTATAGCATATTTTAGTTCATGTTCCAAGTATGATATGAAAATGTTTATATGATGACATGGATATATCCATGTAACTTGAATACTATAGAATTAAGAAGTTTATTGAGAATCTTTTGAAGATCTGAATTTTCAAGTTATTTGGGTGCTTGAAAAACATTATAGCTGAAATTCAGATTTATGTTTATATTATCTTACTTATGTTCCTAGTGCATATAATTCTACATGTTTGATCTCTTTGATTTGATATATGGACAAATAGAGTTTCTGATTTTCACAATACATATCTTACGAATAGCAAGTAATCAAGGATGGAAACCCAATGTAGTATGCGTTTACAAGTATACATATCTAATTTAGTAGTAAATGGCTGATTGAAATGATTCATGTGATATTGTGAGATTTTATCTGAATATTTTCTTATATGCATACATGCTTTGTTTACGAGATTCAAATTTTTCTAACTCAAATACTTGTCATGAAATGCATATGTTGTTATGCTATTGCAAGTGGAGAGATATGACATGCCCTAGATAGGTATGTTATCAATATCATGCATAAATGTGAGAAATGTTGAATGAGAATATTTATATTAGTAGACATTATATATGTTTGAATACATGATCGACCTAAATCGCGCGTCCAAAAGGAGCGGATTTGAAGTAGTCGGACTTTCAAATTACCCGAATCTTAGGACCCCGCAACGATGACGGGGTCCAAAGTAGCAATCGGGGTCAAACCACAGGGACAAGGGTGGTAGTGTTAATAACACAGAATCAACACATCACACTCCGGCAAAAACAAGGTGAGGATAAAGTTCCCAAAGGGAACAACGGGTGAAGATCGGTAAAATAAAAGGAAACTATCTCCAACTGGAGTTACAAGGAAAATTAAGGTTTTTGGAATTTATCAGTTTTTAGGGTTTTAGCACAACAGAACCAGAGGAGATAACACCATCGCCTAGGTAAGGAACGAAGGAGGAAAACTTCATTATAACAAGCGGTAGCAAGAACATCCAGTACCCCTTCTCTCAAAGAGGGTACCTCTAACAAAGCACTGACACCCTCTCTCAAGGTTGTTGGGATTGGGTTAGAGTGGAAAGATAACTGAAGCAACTCTGATCCTGGGTACTCTCGTACTCCCTAATCGGACCAAACACTAGAGCCACAACACCTCTCTTGAAGGAGTTGCAGTGGGAAACACGATTCAATTGCTAGTTAAAACATGATCCAGGCGTACAGGCTAGAGTTTAGATGCCAAGCAAAGTAATCATCCAACAAAAAGGAACCAAACATAAAGTCAACAGATATTTAAAACTCCTCCGACCTCATTGTCATAAGCATTATAAAAGGGTTTAGTTACATTGCGTAAGTAAAGAAAGTAAATGACTGAAAGAGGGAAGATAAGTATCGCCTCCTTGATTTAGGAGATCGACAAGTAGCAACAGATCCCTAAGGTCCCTCTAGCCCGATACCAGGTGGGAGCTCTACCCAATACGCCTGTGTCGGGCAGCATCCCCTATCGGGCGACACGCCATGACGGGAAGACGTATCGATCAAAGCACTCATGCCCGATACGGTCGTGTCGGGGTGCCACCCTCTCGGGTGACACACCGTAATAGTTGGTTTGTATCAGGCTCGGTATCGTGTCGGGCTAGAGACCACTTAGAGTATCGGGTTCCTCGTATCGGGTGGCCTTTTTGGTCGATATCGGGCTTCTGTGGAAACTGGGACAGATTCTAAGTGAACCATTCCCACCCTCTCAGGTCAGGGAAGTGCTCACCTAGTATCGCCCGGTCCGCCTCTGGGACGTGACACACTAGCTCCTGGTGCTTTCCAAAGTTAGCTTTCACAAGATTCCGACCCGTACCATCGAGGTCCTTTAGCTGCTATTTATAGGTAGTGATTGGAAGAAGTTGCGGTTCTCCAGGCGCCACGTGTCCTTCATCGGTTCTATTAGCGCGGCTTCAGGGATGCCCGACATGCGTGTCGCCTGACACAGTGGGTGTCGGGCAGTAAGTGTGTCGGGTATTGTGATGAGTGGGTGCCTACCGGTGGATGGCTTGTATCGTGCGACAGGATTCATTGGGAGAGTAGTCGTGGAAGGTACAACTCCCTATCGGCTAAGAGGTGCATCGCCCGTCAGAGTCATCTCGTGTGGCACACTCATATCGTGCAGCATCCATATCGGGCTGCTGCGTGATGGGTAGTAAGTGTGTCGGCCGACTGGTAGGAGGGCCGATGTAGGTAAAACACGTTCATGGGCCGGGACGTGCCTTTTCCTGATTTTTGAGTGGAAAATGAGGAAAAATCTGCAAAAGATGATAAAAATTAGATAAGAGTGTAGCGTGGCCTGTTTGTTCAAAAACATGACAAAAAGGAGAGGAAAACAGTTTAAAAGGGCAGATTTGACAATGAAATATGGGCCATAAACATCACAAAATTTGGTGTTATCAACTCCCCCAAACTTAGCATTTTGATTGTCCTCAATCGATTTTTAAAACTTTGTTTGTGATGCTTCTTCTTAAGTGGTATAGTTTTCAGACAAAGGGTTTGAGCGAGTATTGAGATGTCTTAAAGAGAATACTCCCCGACCACGAACAACAGACTTTACTTTCCCGTCTTATTTAAGCAAAAAAATTTTCCACAGCTTCGACGAAACTTGGGTGCATGATTTTGAAGTTAGCTTTCACACCAAACAGCTTTTGGGAATAGAAAGTTGTGTGTTTGGGTAGGCTTAAGGCTTTTTGGGTTTTTCTTATTTCCCATCAGTCCATCCAGGTACAGGTCCGTTAGCGGGTGAGTGGTCCCTGCAGTCCAAGCCAGTTGGCTTTAGAGCAGTGATTTCACATCCTACGTACCACTGTCCCAGATATTCCATGCCTAAAGATGGGTACTTTTGGAAAACAAGTGTGTGTGTGTGTGTCTATATATATATATATATATATATATATATATATATATATATATATATATATATATATATATATATATATATATATATATATATATTGGTACAACTCTCATGCTTTTATTCACTCTCATAAGGCTATTCTCTCTTTTTGGGATTTTGTTGGGTAAGGGAAAACAAGAGAAATTTTTGCTGTTTGGGCAGCTTTTTCCTTCTGCATACACGTCTCTTAGTTGTCGCGAGATTATTTTTCGAAATTTTTTGCGTGGAAAGTCATAGTCTTTTGTTGTTTGAGGCTGTATTTTCAAAAAGATATAACAAAAACCTGCACCTCTTTGGATATAGTGAAAACAAACTGGCAAGAAGTTGTATCAGGTTTTTACTATAAAGTGTCTTTGTACATATATATAGAGACAAAATAAGCAAAAATTTTGTATGAGGCATTTATATGTATATGTACACATGTTATATAGCAAGAACAGAAAGAACAAAAGGGATGAAGTTTGAAAGACTTTTAGTACCTCCCTCACTGGTACATAGAATCCCCCCCAAATTCACTCCACACTCTGTCCCAGAGTTGTGAAGTAGATCAGGTAGGGTAATGTTTACTTAGTGAGGGTTAGCTGGTGAGCGTGCCTTTTCCAGATACAAGCTCCCACACATATTCTCTGCATTTGTTGTCATAGTCGATGTGGCGGAGCTGGTCAGGTGTCTCTTGATTTGATATCCATTCCAGCACGAAGATGTCGCAGTCGTTGGATAAAGGAATTTGTTGTGGACTGCGGTGGCAGAACTGAAGCTCGTGCCATTTGCTAGCTGTTGTCTCTAAGAATGGTTGTATCAGCGTTGCCACCTCGTCATAGTATTTTCGTACTAAGCGCTCGAGGGGTGTCAACGCTGTCGATGTACACTGTACCAGATGATCTTTGTTGTTGTCCAAGATGTTGTAGAAGTTTCCTGCTCGTTGTCGAGTATACATCATCATGAGCGTCCAATGATTGTAGTGCAAAATCAGCATGAAGATGATGTGTGGAACTCTACACTGTAACTCTGCCAGAAATGAGTGTTTCACTCCTGACTCAACAGCTAGGCAGATGTCATTGAACATCATTGGATGGGTTATGTATGCGTGTTCAAACTTCTTCTGTATTATATGGATGTAGGCGGTCGCCACTGATATCGCCAGATATCCTCCTTCTTTTACCATGTCCCTCAAATCGTCGACTGGGACTATGACACTGCCTGCCTCGTAGATGACGTCTGTGAGGGTAGAGTCTTCTAACTTTAGAAGAACTTCATTGACATGTTCCTGTGTGAGCATAGAACACGAGAACCGGTTGAAGTTGTTGATCATTTCTTCTGAAGTTTCAGGCAAAGCGGGGTCTTCAATTCCGCATACTCCTTGCAAGATTTCTAACCACTTGCCCACCCTGTAGGCATCTGGTTCTGTCTCGGCTTCTACTTCTGGAGTGTTGCTGGGTTGTGATGATTCAACTACTTTGTCACTATCCAGCAGCTTGTCTGGTACCCCTGCGTCTTAGAAGTAGTGCTTGTCTTTGATTAGCAGCATAGAATAGGTGCTCCTGAGTTGGAAGAAATCTTGGCCCTGGAGGTGTCTTATATTTCCAAATATGTTGAGTAGCTCCATGGCGCGCAAGACGACAAGTGCGCTATTCCCACTTCCTGATTCTGCTTGTACGGGGAAGTCTCTGATAGAGAAGAAGTTCCCAACGCTGCTATGATGTTGGACTCCTTGCTTGATAGCTCGGAGAAGACGCATTGGTAGAAGCCTGAGATGTTTATCCTTTGGGGACTGAAGATAAGTCCTGAGCGTGGCACCTCCTCGTTGCAACGGCTGAACAGTTGGACATCATGGTTCTAGAGGTCTGCCACACATAGGAACCAGTTGTTGCGGTGCTTGTATGGGGCCAACACGAGGTTCGTGTTGTGCTCTTCAATATTCCGCAGCATGTTGGCCACCGCGATGGAGTCTGATACTCCCATCATCAATCTTCTTTCCAAGGTCGGGGTGGCATTGTATATCATTTGCCGACCTATCCTGGTGCTAACGTTCTCGATGATTGCACCCTCCAGGACCCTGAAAAGCCTTTTTCTGACGAAAGTTGGGGAGCGAAATACGCTTCTAAGTGTTCCCCGCTGTACTGAAAAGTAGTCGTCGCTCCAGATTACTTCTTCTTCATCAGCCTACGACCTCAGGACCTTATTTAGCAGCTTTTGTTCCTTGATTGTCAGGTATCTGATGGCCCTTCTGTCGAAGTCTGCCATCTCAAAAGAAGATATCTCTGACGGTGTAGAGAATTCATCTGTCGTCGAGCTTTTTACTCTGGGGGGTGTCTTAGGTTGGCAGCTTCAATGTCCCCCTTATCTCCCTCTGACTCATCAGAAGAATCCTCCTTGATGCTGAATGATTCGTCATTATCTTTAGCTTCATCAAAGGAGGCGGAGGGAGTGAAGCCATCTACGCCTCGGGAGATCTCTTCTCTTGCTGGAGACCCGTCGACAGACTTGTGTGTTGTCTCTTTGTCGGGCGTTGTAGAAGGCCCACTTGAAGAAGACGACGTACCAAAAGTAGAGGGTGTGAATAGGAGGGTGCGGAACCTAAGCCTGGGGTGACGGAGACCTCCTCGGCTGCCTTGTATGTGGATGGTCGTCGCCCCTATTCAGCCTCTCCTCAATCGCGTCAAGGCACTAGAGAGCATGTTGTAGTATGGCGTTGAGTGCCTCTAGTTGGCCAGGAAGGCCAACTAGAGTCAACAGTTGCCGCTCTTGGCCATTCAGTCTCTACTAGAAGATAGAAAACTTGCAAGTTAGCGAAGTAAAAGTAGCTGAGTGGCTTTCTGTTACCTCCCACAAGTTATCAAGTCCGTGCCCCAGCATCTATCCGAGTGATGGAGGGGCTCCTATAGATCTCCCTCTCGTCCTCACGACACTCCTCCCGCATGAAGATCTACCCGAAGAGTGTGCAGCCTCACTCAGGGTAGTGTCAATCTGGATTGTTAGCGAGGTAGTTGCTTCTGGGCGAGGTGTCAGCACTTTTGTGGCTGACTCTGCCTCGCCTGTTTGTGGTGGTGGAGAGGGGCGCGGTGTTGGTGGATGCTGCTCCACCTCTCTGCCGCTACCATAGGTGACACTGGCGGTGGTGTTGGCATAGGTTGCGTAGCTCCAAGCTCCATCTCGAGGATCTCGGCGGGCGTTCGGCTGCACTTCTTTTTCCGCCACTAAGGGCACCACAGAAGACTCTAGAGTTGTGGCTGTCTCTTCCGCGATAGCTTCCATTGGGGCTAGCGTGGTTGTCTCAGCCCCGGTTGTGTCGGAGACCTCCACGATCACTGGTACTCTATCAGCCACGGCAGATGTTGTCATGGTTGCGGCTGGTATGGAAGGAGCGACGACAACTCTATTAATTGTTGTCGTCAGCGGCTCTGGAGCAGTGGGTGGCTCGGCAGGAGTTGTGGAAGATTTGCCCTGCCATGTGTCGAGAGGAACTGGTTCTCTTGCAGTCGCCCTCTCTTATATACTGGTGGTGGCGGCATAAGCGGCTTCGACTGCCACCGCTTCAATCTCTGTGGTGGTGAAGACCAACTTTTCTGCGTCGTAGTTGGCGCAGCTAGGAAGCGGAAGGAGGGTGTTTGTTCTCGTGAATTTATAGAAATAGCTTTGCCCCTCCTTCTTGATGATGCTGGACCTCATTAGGAATTTGAGGTCGATCTTCTCATCGCCCCTTGTCCTTAAAAGACTGTTTGGTTCCCTTAGGTACCCTAACCCGACCGCAATCAGATTGATGATTCCACCCATGCAGTACTCCTTGGTGGCATCTTTTATGGGGTGTAGCCTATTCAACAAAAAGCGTCCCAGGTTGACCACCCTGCCCTCCATCATGTGCACATGAGATGGAGTCCTTCAGTGTAGACATTGCTTGATTCGTTCTTGCTGAAGAGCAGACACGCCATGAACTTGTGCACTATTCTCCAGAAGTAGGAGTGCACTGCCGCCACCTTGCTTCCCAGCTTGAATGATGACTCGCCGGTCAGCTTTTTCCAGGGCTCCACCAGGTCGAACCCGTCTCCTTCGGTGATCCTTGCACCGTTGTTAAGCAGTCCTTCTCTGCCTCATTGGAAGAGAAGATTTCATTTAGCAGCTTCTCGGAGATGACATGTTCGGCATTGTATAGCCACCCTTGCAGTTTGTCTGCTCTGCCATATTCTTTGATTTCTTCGAGTTTATTCTGCACCAGACGGAGAGATGAAATGAACTCCCTGGTGAGTTCAGTGTAGGAGGCAGAGTGGCTGAAGCAAGTCTTTCTCATCCCTGCTGTAGCTAGGACATTTTCTAGCATGTCAAAAATTCCTAGTTGAAGGAAGGACGACTGGTGGCAGAATCTTCTCGGCCTATACATTTTTGTTGCCAGTTCTGAATATCGATGCACGTGCTCATTGTCTCTGGGTACGAACCTGCCTAGTGCGTGATCTAGAGGTTCTACCACTGTGGTTGAAACTGTTGTTGCGGCCGTTACTTCTTCCGTCCTTGGTCTCTTTTCGGCCATTGATGGCCCAGCTGCCTCGGGGTTTGGGCATTTTTGCCCGACCTTTGTAGCTCCTGCTGTGGCCTCGGTGTCGATCATCCTACTGTGTTCGTCAACTTGAATGACAGTTTTCTTGGTCCGGGCCATTTCTGTTATCATAAGACAAGTTTATTAAGCATCTAAATGTTTCACCTTACCCGGTATCAGGTAGGTAAAAATGTAAAGTCAATATCGATGACTAAAAGATAACTGATTGTGTGATAAGCTAAATAGTTCGGCCCAAAACAAGAGTTACCTGACACCACCGCATTGTGCTTCAAAACTAAATGATATGATGCTCGCCCGATATGCCTGTGTCGGGCGATACGAAGTTCGGCTCAAAATCACCAAAGGTTCCTCGTGAGACACAAGGCGTCACCGCGAATGGATATCATGACCGATACGATATCCTAAAAAAGGGTGTCGCCCATTAGAAGAAATGCGCGAGGCGATACAAGGCTAGGCGACATGGGAAAAATCGAACGTCATGGCCATTGCTCGATACGCCTAAAGTTCAAAGTATGTCGGGCGACACAGTCACGCGATGCAAAGTGCCCGATATGGATGCTCCGAAAGAAATGGTGTCGCCCGACAACAGAAACACATGAAGCGATATAAGATTAGGCGACACAGGCCTTGCCTGATATAAGGCATCGGGCAAGCATATGTTATAGATGTGTCGCGTGACACGGTCAAAAGGTAACGCTACCAAAAAATGTGTGTCGGGCGATACAAGGAAATCAGCTAAAGTTGTAGGTCCGATACGAAAATGCGCGACATGAGGGTTGTGTCGGGAAAGCCAAACAATATGGTTGTCAGGTTATACCTTTGTGGTCTGAAGATGGCTTATGCGACATGGGAGTGGAAGTTAGGTGGCTGATACTAGAGCAAAGAGAGAAATTACTGCACGATACGGGAGTAGGTGAGTAGTAAATGTCATTGCCCGACACAATTAAACCACAATTACTATATATAGCAATCCAGGTCGGGGGTAAAATGTGTAAAATAGGGGCACATGTCAGTCGAGGAGACAAATCATTCTTGAGACGAGTAGTCCCATCTGTCAAATCAAGGGTTATTACACATGTCGCCCGACACGGATGATCGCTGTTCGGCGTATCATCCGACACGGCTTATTGCTAAGGTGTGACACCCAATACGCCTAGCCCATCAGGGGCATGTCTCACATTCCACCTGAGTCCTTTACCCGATATCGGCCAGGGAGCAAGGTATCTTTTCCCGATATAAGGCTTCAAAACAAGATACTTGATGAAAAATCAAAAATAAAGCGAAGGAAAAAACAATTGATAGGTAAAACATCATTGGCCCAAGGTGAAGTTCCCAGCCTCAGATAGCATTACTCATCAATGCTCATAAAACCGAGCGGTGGCCCTTAAAACAGAAGAGTCAGAGCATGTGACACATGCACTGACTTGGGCCTTATTACAATCATAATGTTTATAATGTCTTTCTTACAGGAAAGGAAATAATGTCTTATTCTAAGAAAAGTAAAAACTCAGGCTGCCTCCTGAGGAACGTTGTAGTTAGCATCATTAGCTCAACAGCTTCAGATCCTTCTCTTTGCGTCTTTAGCTATTTCCACATCCTGCAAACTTATCTTTGTCCTTCTCACGAATGCTTCATCTTCGTAGAACCTTTTTACTCTGTGCACGTTCACTGGAAAAACTTTGGATGGATCATCTTTATCATACAGATCCATCATTCCCGATGGATATATCTTTGCTACGGTGAAGGGTCCAGACCACCTTGTTTGCAGCTTACCTGGAAAAAGACAAATAGAAGATTTAAATAATAAAACTTTGTCACCTTCACTCACATCCTTCTTCCTCAGGTGGGCATCATGCCACACCTAGGTCCTATGCTTATAGATCCTTGCATTCTCATAGGCATGCATTCTCAGTTCTTCGAGTTCCTATAACTGTAGATATCTCTTCTCTCCTGCCTTCTCCAGATCCATATTCAGGAACTTAATTGCCCAAAGAGCCTTGTGTTCAAGCTCTAAGGGTAGATGACAGGATTTCCCATAAATCAACTTGTAAGGGGTGGTTCCAATGGGTGCTTTATATGCAGTTCAGTAGGCCCAAAGGGCGTCATCGAGCTTCATTGACCAATCTTTCTACGTGCGGCTGACAGTCTTCTCTAAAATGTGCTTAATCTGTCTATTCAAAACCTCCACCTGCCCAGAAGTTTGTGGGTGGTAGGGTGTAGCAACATTGTGTTTAATCCCATACTTCCGCAGGAGTGCTTCAAACTATTTTTCCCTGAAATGTGATCCACCATCGCTTATCACAGTATGAGGTACTCTGAAGCAAGGGAAGATAGTTTTCTCAAACAACTTGATCACTGATTTGGAGTCACAAGTTTGGGTGGTAACAACGTCCACCCATTTAGACACATAATCCACCGTGACTAAAATGTATTGATATCCTTTTGATGGGGGAAAGGGACCCATGTAGTCTATTTCCCATACATCAAAGATCTCGACTTCAACCCAATTGGCCATAGGCATCTCATTTCTTCTTCCAATGTTTCATGTCGATTGGCATTCTTTACAAACTTTTACATAATTTGCAGCATCCTTGACCAAGGAGGGCCAGTAAAACCCCGATTGCAGTACCTTAGCGGTGGTCCTTTCGCTTCCCATGTGCCCTCCATATGGTGAGGCATGGCATTCTTTCAGAATGTTTGGCACTTCTTCTTCGGGGATACACGTTGTATACAGGTTATCTGCGCATCTTCTAAAGAGAAGAGGATCATTCCAATAGTAGTTCTTTACATCCAAAAAGAGTTTCTTCTTTTGATTGTACGTTATATCAGGAGGCAACTCCCCACAGGAAAGATAATTACAAATATCTACAAACCAAGGCAAATTCTCATCTTTGGTTTCAACCATCAGCAAGGCTTCATCGGCATAGTTGTCGTTAATAGGTGGCTCCTTCTGGTCTTCGACTACGATCCTTGATAAGTGGTCGGCAACTATGTTTTCCGCACCCTTCTTATCAACGATCTTGTGGTCAAACTCCTGGAGTAACAAAGCCCACCTTAACAACATGGGCTTGGTATCCTTTTTCTGCATAAGATATTTTATTGCCCCATGGTCTGTGTAGACCTTTACCTTTGTTCTGATAAGATAGGATCTGAACTTGTTGAAAGCGAAAACAATTGCAAGCATCTCCTTCTCTGTAGTCGTGTAATTTACCTGAGCTTCATCCAAGGTACGCCTGGCGTAGCAAATGACATGGTGCTTTTTGTCCTTTTTCTGTCCCAGGACTGCTTCTACAGCATAGTCACTGGCGTCGCACATAACTTTGAAAGGTAGCTCCCAATCTGGAGCTTGAAGGATAGGCGGTGAGACAAGTGCATCTTTTAAGGCCTGAAAAGCATTTACACAATCGTTAGAGAAATCGAATTCAACATCCTTTACCAGAAGGTTTGACAATGGTTTTGAGATGTTCGAGAAGTCTTTTATGAATCTTCGATAATAATTGGCGTGCCCAAGAAAACTCCACACTCCAGTTACAGACTACGGTGGAGGAAGTTTATATATAGCTTCAACCTTGCTCACATATACCTCGATACCTCTCCTCGAGATTTTATGCCCTAGCACAATGCCTTCTCATACCATAAAGTGGCACTTCTCCCAATTCAGGACCAAACTCTTTTCTTCGCAGCATTGGAAGACCAGAGACAGGTGTTTTAGATATGCATTGAAGTCCTTCCCATAGATAGAAAAGTTGTCCATGAAAACTTCAACGATGTCTTCCAGAAAATCTGAAAACATTGATATCATGCAACACTGAAATGTTGTGGGAGCATTGCACAATCCGAAAGGCATTCTTCGGAAGGCGTAAGTACCATAGAGACAGGTAAAAGTAGTTTTCTCCTGGTCGTCTGGTAAAATGGGGACCTAATAAAACCCAAAAAAACCGTCCAAAAAGCAGAAACAATCATGATGTGCCAATCTTTCCAAAACTTGATCAATGAAAGGAAGCGGATAATGATCTTTTTTCGTGGCTTGGTTCAGTTTTTGGTAGTCTATTCACATCCTCCATCCGGTGATGGTTCAGACCACCACCTCATTGCCTTTGTCTCCTTTCAAAACTATTATGCCTCCTTTCTTTGGTACCACATGGATGGGACATACCCAGTTACTGTCACTAATTGGATAAATGATCCATGCATCCCTCAGTTTGATTACTTCTTTCTTCACAACTTCTTTTAGCATCTGGTTCCATTTTCTCTGGGGTTGAGCTAGAGGTTTAGCAGATTCTTCCAAATTAATGTGATGCATGCATAGCGCAGGGCTAAGGCCTTTGATATCCTCTACCGAGTATCCTATGGCATGCCTATGGAGCCTCAATTCCTTGAGAAGATTTTCCAATTGATCCTTCGTAAGATAGGCATTAACTATGATAGGATTTCTCCCTTCTTGATCTAGAAATTCATACCTTAAACCTTCATGCAGCTGTTTCAGCTCTGGATTAGCCTTGGGTGCCTTTTCTTCCGGTGTCTCTTCTAGAGAAGCAAACTTAACTGTTTTTATTACCTCCTCCTCGTCGCTTAGATCTTCATCAAGTCTATTTAGATAACTGAGGATCTCGACAACCTCAGGATCTTCAGAATCAAAGTCTTGATTGCTCAACGCTCTCACAAGAGGGTCTACCATTGTGATATCTTCTTCTACCTCTTCACAAAATTGGTTGTAGCCTTCTACCATTCAAGTAGGGACGGTCCCTTCATAGCATCCTTTACTTTGAAATCTAAGTGATCGTTTCTGACCCTCAGAGTGATTATTCCTTCGACAACATCAATCAACGCTCTTCCTGTAGCCAAGAAGGGGCGCCCAAAGATGATAGGATAGTTAGGGTCCTCCACAGTGTCAATGATCACAATGTTGCAAGGAATGAAGAAACTTCCCACACGGATTGGAACATCCTCAACAACTCCTATAGGTCTTTTGAAAGAATGGTCTGCCAACTCGGTCCTCATGTTGGTCTTGACTATATCAGTCAAACCCAAACATTGCGCGAGGCTTAGGGGCATAAGGCTGATGCTAACCCCTAAATCAGCAAGACCTTTCCGCTCGATATTATCTCCAACGGCAAAAGGAATGGTGAAAGACCCTGGACCCTTCTTCTTGTTGGGTAAGTCCGCTTTAACAAAAGCAGAAGACATATTAGCTAGGTGCACTATCTTAGTCCTTCCGCCTCTTTTCTTCTTGGTGATCAAATCTTTGAAAAATGTGGCATAGGTCGGCATTTCCTCTAAAGCATCCAGAAAGGGTACTTCGAGGTGAAGCTTCTTTACTGACTCCATAAACCTCTCGTAACACTTTTTTATATGTCCCTTTATGAGTTTGTAAGGGAAAGGCAACTTAGGAGAGTAATGACTTCTTTTACCAAATAGTTCCTCCATAGATCTTGGTTCTGGCTCCCTGACATGAGCTTGTTGATTCTCTTCCTCTGTGGGATTCTCTGCCACAGTCCTTGATTTAGGTTCCTCAGGTCTGGCTTCTTCAGGGCGTTCTACTGTCTTCCCTGATCTCAGAACCGCCATTTTAGCAGATTCAGTGTTGGAGGGTATCTTACATGAGGGATTCTTTATTAACTCGGCCATCTGGGGTAGCTGCTGATCTATTTGGCATTCATGAGTTTGCATGTCCTCCATCTAAACCTGCATCATACTCAGAACCCCTAAATTGGACAGCGCGCTTTGTGCCAGCTGGTTGTTGATAGTATCATGTCTTTTGACAAAATCGAACAATTGCCCCACCAAGTCCGGTTGGTTCGAGTTCTTATCCTGACTTTGCTCCTTAGCTTGACCTTGGCCTTGACTAGGGTTAGCTGCTTGGTGATTTTAGTACTTTCCTTGCCCTTGAAAGTTTTCCTTGTTCGATTGGAAATTGGTAGTTCTAGTGAACTGACCTTGTCCGCCCCTTTTCTCAAAACCTTGCGGTTGCTTGGGTGGATTATTCAGCTGATGCGAGTTTTCAGCTGCATCCTTGTTGTCATAGTTAAAACCAGTGTGATCCGGTCTCTTAAAGTTGACAACAGAGACGTTCTCGTCTTCCTCTGCTTCGGATTCACTTTCAGTTGACTCGTCAGGTCAGGTATAAATGCAGTTATCAACCTCGTGTCCACCTTCTCTGCAGGTAACACATTTCATAACTTTCTCAACTTGTTTCTTCCCCTTTCCACCCAATTCTTTCAATTGTCTGACGTCAGTGGCTATCTTCTGGATTTGATTGATGATATCTTCAAGAGCTTTGGATTCGACCGAAGGTCCTTCATTAGCGGCTTTCTTAGCATGTCCTATATCAAACCTATCGTATTCGGTGTCGGCCTGTAACTCGACAGGGTTTTCGATGATCTTTTTGGATCTACTGGGCTTCTTCCCCAGAAAGTCACTTCCTACAGCTGCATTCAGTGATACCCTTTCTTCAGGGGTCAGACCATTGTAGAAGGTGGTTATCAGGAAACCCTTTTTGTAGTTGTGAGGAGGGCAGTCCCTCTGATATTCTTGGTACCTTTCCCAGGCTTCATGTAGATTCTCATTCGGTTTCTACATGAATGATGTGATCCTTTGCCTGTTCCTGACAGTTTTCTCCGTAGGGTAAACTTGTTCACAAAAGTGTATGCCAGCGCATTCCATCCATTTAGAGCTTGATGCGGAAGCCCAAGGCACTAGGATAGGGCCTTGTCCTATAAAGAAAAGATGAAGCCCTTGCAATAAATGACTTCTTGTGGAACTCCCCGCATTTTAATGGTATCACAGATAATCCTAAAAGCATCAAGATGATGGTAAGGGTTATCATTCTTCGAATTCCCTCAGAAGCTCTTGTTCTGGATCACAGATATGATAGATGGTTTCAGCTCAAAGTTTGTAGCATTGAACCTTGGGATGACAACAAGACATCTTGAGTTATTGGCTTTTGTGGCAGCCAACTCCCTGAGGGTCTTTTCTGCTTCGTTAGAATCTTCACTGACACAGTCCCCTTGGTTCTACTCCTGATTATGTTGATTTCTTCTGCGTCTTTGGTGATGACGACGTCTCTCGTGGTGATGATCATCCTCGAATTGTTCTGTTTCAGGTTCTTCTTATTGATGATCGCCATTGTAATAGTCATTGTCCCCATGCGGAGGTGAGTGTGTTCTAACTCTAGTGTGTCGCTCATCCTCAAAGAGAGGTGATTCGACGCGAGGTGGCATAACTAGAGGTGTCGGTGCTCAACTGAGAAAATGCTTCTTTCCTGACTACCTGAATAGAACGTATAATCAAGTTAGAAAATGTGTATCAATAAAATGAACTACTCTATACTCATTTCAGGTTAGAATATCAAAAGGAATAGTGTTGTCAAGCTCATTACTAAGCTTGAGGCATGGGAGTGTAGTTAGTGGATTCAGGTTTGTTAACAGTACCATTTTGCCTTGTCCTCGACAACGGCCCCAAAAGGTTGACCGGCCTAAATCGCGTGTCCAAATGGAGCGGAATTGAAGTAGTCGGACTTTTAAATTACCTGACTCTTAGGCCCCCGCAACGATAACGGGGTCTGAAGTAGCAATTGGGGTCGAACCACAGGGACAAGGGTGGTAGTGTTAAGAACACAGAATCAACACATCACACTCTGACAAAAACAAGGTGAAGATAAAGTTCCCAAAGGGAACAACGGGCGAAGATCGGTAAAACAAAAGGAAACTATCTCCATCTGGAGTTACAAGGAAAATTAAGGTTTTTGGAATTTATCAGTTTTTAGGGTTTTAGTGCAATAGAACCAGAGGAGATAACACCATCGCCTAGGTAAGGAATGAAGGAGGAAAACTTCGGTATAACAAGCGGCAGCAGGAACATCCAGTACCCCTTCTCTCAAAGAGGGTACCTCTAACAAAGCATCGACACCCTCCCTCAAGGTTTTTGGGCTTGGCTTAGAGTGGAAAGATAACTGAAGCAACTCCGATCCTGGGTACTCTCATACTCCCTGATCGGACCAAACACTAGAGCCACAACACCTCTCTCGAGGGAGTTGCAGCGGGAAACACGATTCGATAGCTAGTCAGAACATGATCCAGACGTACAGGCTAGAGTTTATATGCCAAGCAAAGTAATCATCCAACAAAAAGGAACCAAACATAAAGTTAACAGATATTTAAAACTCCTCCGACCTCATTGTCATAAGCATTGTAAAAGGGTTTAGTTACATTGCGTAAGTAAAGAAAGTAAATGACTGAAAGAGGGAAGATAAGTATCACCTCCTTGATTTAGGAGATTGACAAGCAGCAGCAGATCCCTAAGGTCCCTCTAGCCCTATACCGGGCAGGAGCTCTGCCCGATAAGCCTGTGTCGGGCGGCATCCCCTGTCGGGCGACACGCCATGACGGGCAGATGCATCGATCAAAGATCTCATGCCAGATACGGTCGTGTTGGGGTGCCACCCTCTCGGGCAACACACCGTAACGGTTGGTTCGTATCGGGCTCAGTATCGTGTAGGGCTAGAGACCACTTAGAGTATCGGGTGGCCTTTTTGGTCGATATCGGGTTGTTGCGGTGACCGAGACAGATTCTAAGTGAACCATTCCCACCCTGTCGGGTCAGGGAAGTGCTCACCTAGTATCTCACCCGGTACGCCTCTGGGACGCGACACACTAGCTCTAGGTGCATTCCAAAGTTAGCTTTCACGAGATTCTGACCCATCCCATCGAGGTCATGTAGCTGTTATTTATAGGCAGCGGTTGGAAGACGTTGCGGTTTTCTGGGTGCCATGTGTCCTTCATCGGTTCTATTAGTGCGCCTTCAGGGATGCGGGACATGCGTGTCGCCCGACACAGTGGGTTTTGGGTATCGTGACGAGTGGGTGCCTGCCGGTGGGTGGCTTGTATTGCGTGACAGGCTTCATTGGGAGAGTAGTCGTGGCAGGTACAGCTCCCTGCCGGCTAAGCGGCACATCACCCATCAGAGTCATCTCACACGACACACTCGTATCGCACAACATCCGTATCAGGCTGCTGCGTGATGGGTAGTAAGTGTGTCGGCTGACTGGTAGGAGGGCCGATGCAGGTAAAACACGTTCATGGGTCGTGACGGGCCTTTTGCTGATTTTTGATTGGAAAAATGAGGAAAACTCTACAAAAGATTATAAAAATGAGATAAGAGCATAGTGTGGCTTGTTTGTTCAAAAACATGACAAAAAGGAGAGGAAAACAGTTTAAAAGGGCAGATTTTACAACGAAATATGGGCCATAAACATCACAAAATTTGGTGTTATCAATACATGAGAAGTGTTATATGTGCATGAGTAAGGAGAAACCCTAAGAAAGGGGTAAATAATATGTTAAGCATTCAGTTGAGTATCATCAGTGATTTCAATTCAATAGTCTGAGTAGTCATTAATATACAGAGTTGAAAAAGATCAATCTAAGAGAAAGATATAATCAAAGTTACAATATTAATATTAGCCCTGAACACTATAGATTCCCTATGAGAGGTATGTGTCGTAGAGATGAAATGACCTAACCATGGCAGTGTCCAGTATATGGGGGTTGGATCGTACTAACAAGTGGTATGGGGGACGAAGCCGTAGTTGAAGTATCCTTAAAAATACAGTATGTAGTATCCAACATCAACCAGAGATCCTGGTGGCACTAGAGTATAGAAAAGCCAATAGGTGGCTTGACTCTCCTCCTGTGTACTCAGGTTAAAGGAGGAGTCTAGTTTTACATCCCATAGGTGTGCCGAGGCCAGAGAGCCATTTTCCTATTGTAGACCAGCGATGTAGTCGGGCTTTGCATCCTGGGTGTGTCATCTAAGTCTTGTACGGTGAGATTGTATTTCATTACGATTCTTTATATGTAGAGTACACTGCATATGATCAGGGCATAAGCTAAAATATGATGATATAAATTTTAAAGAGTTTCTTATAAGTAAGAAAGGCTAAGAAAGATTTGAGTACAATTTCACAGTAGTTGTTCTTTAAATGTAATATTGAATATAGTGAGGATTATATTTCCATACTTGTTTATTTCTAATGATGTAGGCTTCAATGTTTTTAGTAAGTTTTTGAAGATCCAGTCTTTTAATTTAAAATTACTATCTTGTTTTATTTCAATTATCCAAGAATGATAAATGATTGATTCAGTACTTTAGACTATATTATTGTTTTACTCATTCACTGAGCGAGTAGGTTCACCCCTCTACTCAAATTTTTTTAGCAAAACTGTGGGGATTGAAGATATCATTGCATCAGAGTAGATCTGCCACATGAGTAAAGTCTAAGTATAGTTAAGTTCAGTCGGTCCTTGTCACTCTAGGTCCTTGTAAAGAAATAAGAGATAGTTGTAAATGATGATGTATAACATTATTCCTCTTTTAGCAATATATGTGAATCAGCAAGTCTTATGTGCTTAAAAGTATGAGAAACATAATGAATGTTCATACATGCATTTTTACTATTGAAATCAGATTAGGGAAATCAATGTTTAGATTCCCTTGTAAAGTTAGTTTATGTGGTTCAATGCGAGAAAAAAAAGAGTTTGAAAAAAGAAGAAAAAGTTAAGGGTGATCTTTGTATTACGTTAAATCCTCAATTTATGCCCTAATCTCATGATTAATGGTAATTGTGAGATTGGGGTGTAGCAGTCTGTCTGATACACTATTCTCTGACAAGTATCTATGTATTTGGTTTGATATCTCCATATCATGGACAATGAGATTATTCCATCAACAAACATACATTCTAATCTTATGTCTTATTGATGTCTATGGATATTTCCACAAGAAGAACCGATTAGGGATAAAACAAGAATACATACTCTTAGCATACATATGATCTCACTATTCCGGTCGTCAACCCAAAGACATATGTCATTGAGTATATTATTCTGTAGACATCTATAAGTTTTATGGTCATCTCACAATATAAAATACAAACATATAGATTGGAAACTTGCCTTTATTGATATGATCAATGTAGTATTACAAATAATTTACATAGTATCCCATTACAATCATCAAATGATAGTCTCTATGGGCATACATACCAATAGATTCCCACTTGCAATTATATCCAATCACTCATGAATCTCAATCCAAGTGATCGAACATGTTCGTCATGTTTCTTCTATGAAAGTGCTTTTGTGAGTGGGTCAGCTACATTGCTTTCTGTAGGTACTCTACAAATCTTCACATCTCCTCAATGTACGATCTCTCATATGAGATGGAACCACCATAAAATATGTTTGGAATGTTGGTGCGATCTTGGTTCTTTAGCATGTGTAATTACTCCATTGTTGTTGCAAAATAACTCAATTGCATCACTAGCACTTGGAACCACTCCAAGTTCATAAATGAACTTCTTGATCCACATAGATTCCTTTGTAACATTAGATGTGGCAATATATTCCGCCTTTGTTATAGAATCCACACTTGTCTCTTTCTTGGAACTCTTCCAGCTCATAGCTTCGTTGTTCAGGCAAAACACAAATCCAAATTGTGATCTATAGTCATCTTTGTTAGTTTGGAAGCTAGCATCGGTGTAACCCTTTACTACAAGCTCTTCCTCATCACCATATACCAAAATTGATCCTTAGTCCTTCTAAAGTACTTTAGGATGTTCTTTACGGTTGTCCAGTGATATTCACCTGGATCTGAATTATACTGACTTGTCATGCTCAAAGCATACGTCACATCAGGACGAGGACATAACATCGCATACATGATAGATCCAATTGCTGATTCATATGGAATCTTACTCATGCACACCATTTCATCACATGAACTAGGACATTGGGCTTTATAGATCGTAACCCCATAGGACATGGGCAAGTTATCTCTCTTAGAACCCTCCATGCTAAACCTCTTTAGCACTATGTCAATGTATGTGCTCTGGCTTAGGCCTAGAAGCCTTCTAGAATTATCTCTATAGATCTTGATTCCTAGTATATAGGATGCTTCACCTGAATCCTTCATAGAGAAGGTCTTCCCCATCCAACCTTTTATTGTCTGAAGAGTAGGGATGTTAGTTCCCATCAATAGTATGTCATCCACATATAATATGAGAAATACGACTGTGCTCCCACTAACCTTTTTGTAAACACAAGGTTCATCTTCATTTTGACTAAATCCAAACTTTTTGACTACTTTGTAAAAACATAGATTCTAGCTCTGAGATACTTGCTTTAATCTATAAATTGACCTTTGTAGGTTACAAACTTTATTAGCTTCCTTCGAATCGATAAAACCCTGAGGTTGTGTCATGTACACATCCTTGAGTAAATTCTCGTTAAGGAATATTGTTTTAAAATCCATCTGCCAAATCTCATAGTCATGATAAGCTGTAATGGCAAGCATGATCCTAATGGATTTAACGCAACTGGTGAGAAGGTCTCGTCATAATCAACACCTTGAGTTTGACAGAATCCTTTCACAACCAATCTACATTTATAGGTTTGAACATTTCCATCCATGTCGGTCTTCTTCTTGAAGACCTACTTGGAGCCTATGGGTTTTACCCCTTTGGGTGGATCCACCAAGGTCAATATCATGTTGGTGTACATGGATTCCATCTCAGATCTCATGGCTTCAAGCCATTTCTCAAATTTTAGTCCCTTAGTAGCTTCTAGATAGGAAGTTGGCTCATCTTATGTTCCCAATTTGTCACTATCTTGAGTCATGAGAAATCTAAATCTCTCAGGCTCAAGTCATGTCCTACTAGACCTACGAGATTCATGTGTTACATTTGGAACTTGAAATTCCACAACAGTTTGTGAGTCTTCATGTTCCTTATGTACCTCCTCAGGTTCTCTATTTTCTTGTTGATCTAGAACTTCTTTGAGCTCTACATTCCTCCCATAGATTCCTTTGTAAATAAATTCCTTTTCAAGAAATACAACAGTCCTAGCAACAAACACATTTTTTTCAGTTGGTGTGTAGAAGTAGTATCCCCGAGTTTCCTTGGGGTATCCAACAAAATAGCATTTTTTAGATTTGGGTCCAAGCTTTTCAAGATATTGTCTCCTAACCTAAACTTCACATCCCCAAATCTTTAACATAGACAAATTGGGATGATTCCCATTCCATATCTCATATGGTGTCTTTTGAACAAATTTGAAAGGTACACGGTTAAGTGTAAACGTTGCAGTTTCAAGAGCATATCTCCAGAATGATATTGGAAGTTCGGTTGAACTCATCATTGATCGTAACATGTCTAATAATGTACAATTCCTTCTTTCTGACACACCATTATGTTGTGGTGTACCAGGTGGAGTCTATTATGATACAATACCATGGTCTCTCAGAAGGTCCTCAAACTCTTGGCTTAAGTATTCACCACCTTGATCTAAGCAGATTGCTTTAATACTCTTACCAAGTTGCTTCTCTACTTCATTAATGAAAGTCTTGAGCATTTCAAGAGTTTCTTACTTGTGTTTCATAAGATATACATATCCATACCTACTGAGGTCATCAGTGAAGGTAATGAAGTATTGATAACCTCCTCTAACATATGATTTAAAAGGTCCACAAACATCAGTATGTATGAGCCCTAGTAGATCACTGGCTCTCTCACTATATACAGTGAAAGGATTCTTTGTCATCTTGCCTAATAAGCAAGCCTCATATGTCTCTAATGATTTAAAATCAAAAGAGTCTAGATAACCATCCTTATGGAGTCTAGATATGTGTTTCTCATTTATGTGCCTAAGATGACAATGCCATAAGTAAGTTTTGTTTGAGTTGTAAAGTTTTAGCCTTTTAGTATTTACGTTGTATATGCTAGTCTCAAGTTCTAACAAGTAGATACCATAAGACATAGGGGCATTTCCATGAAGGATCACATCTTTAGAAATAGAAATAATTCCATTCTTAATGTGAAATTTCAAATCCACTCTTTTCCATACAAGATACAAAAATAATATTTCTATTAATGGTAGGTACATAATAACAATTCTCTAATTCTACTATAAGGCTCGTAGGCAAAGATAAACTAATAACTCCAACTGTGGTGGAAGCAACTCTTGCTCCATTAGCGACGCGAAGCTCCACTTGGCCCTTTCATAATGGCTTAATTCTTATCAGGTCCTACATATTTGAACATATGTGAGATCCACATCTGGTATCTAGTATCCATGATGAAGAAGTATTTAAGTTTATCTCAATAAGTGTATATACCTGAAGTGGAGATCTCTATCCCCTGCTTCTTCTTCTTCAGTTCCTCCAGGTAGGGAGGACAGTTTCTTTTCTAATGTATAGCTTGGTGGTAATGGTGACAACTGCCTTCTTTGGAGATCCCACCTTTAGCATTAAGCACGGATGACTTTGGCTTATTCCTGGCTTTAGAACCTTTCATAGCCTTGTCTTTGCCTTTTGACTTTCCCTTTGTCTTGTTGATCATCATCACAGACTTGAGCTTGTCTTTCTTCATTTGTGCTTTAGCTGTCTTCGACATGCCCAACAATTCTGAAAACAGTTTGTCAAGATTATTCATGTTGTAGTTCATGACAAAATGACTATATGATTCAGGAAACGATTGCAAAATCACGTCATTGGCCAACTCTTATCCTAGGGGAAATCCCAACTTGGATAGGCTTTCCATGTACCCAATCAAAGTGAGTATATGGGTGCCAACTGAGTCTCCCTCTTTCATCTTGCTTCTGAACAAAGCCCTGGAGACATTATATCTCTCATGTCTTGCTTGATGTTGATACATGTTCTTGAGATGTGTTACCATCTCCATGACATTCATGTTCTTTTGCTGCTCTTGCAACTCATAGTTCATTGAGCACAACATCAGGCACTTGACATCCACAACATCATCAAGTTGCTTCTTGTAAGCATCCTTTTCAGCCTTGGGCGCATTTGGGGCGGGTTCCACTGGCTCTAGTATTTCAAGGTCATCGAGCTTACGCTCATGCGTGAGAACAATTCTCAGCGTCCTAAACTAATTTTGAAATTTGGTTTCGGTAAGTTTTTCCTTCTTAAGGACCGATCGCAATGAGAAAGTGTGAGTGTTGTTTGTCATTTGATTGCTACAAAAGAAAAAGTTTACATTTAGTCCAAAACATTTTGACTTGTAAAGATTTGATAAATGAGATTAATTAGGCCTTTAATTAATTATGCTCCCACTATTTTATTCAAATTGATAGCCCTCACTATCAACTCAGAAGATTGCAACGTATAATCTTCTAGTGAGCCAAGATCCAAAATAATTGGATCAATGCCCAGTCAACGCCGGCATCAAAGACCAAATACTAAAGTAGACAACTTTTTCTAATTACATCATATGCAACTCTTGGATAGATGATCATGCAAAACTCCTTGCCATGATGCATATGTGTGCCTCTAGGTACTTGATCCTATCAAAGTTTTCTAGTTAAGTCCAACCCATAAGCCAACACGATGAGTGTGCACCCTGCGGAGGCAGACCCACACACCCACCATCACACTTTCATGAGATAAACAATATACCATGCAGAGGTGTGTCCACACATAGTTGATCAGGCTTTTCATGTGTGTTCCTTTATGGAAGACAACTAAAACTTAATATTATTAATTGAGGGGTTTTATTATACATATATGTATCCAAACACCACATACTTATAGTATGTATCATATACTACTATATCCACAACCACAAACGATAGACATGGAATCAAAAAACACAAATAGATCGGTTATGGCCATACTATTGTAATCCTTTAGAGCAATACAGGATTAGGGTCCACCTAAGGTCTAATACATCTCATGCAACAACACCTATGAATCAACATGTAAGGATCAACAATACAATGAACTACTTTATGGATGCCCTGTGAGGTTGGAACTTCAAGTTGCTTCTTGGAATTGGATGTTCATGTTTCTTCTCCATGGATGCTTCTTGGAGTTGGATCTTCAATTTACTTCTTGGAATTAGATCTTCACGGTGCTTCTCCATGGACTCTCTTTGGAGCTGGATCTTCAAGTGGCCTCCTTACATCAAGTTTACAAAGACTAAAACTAATCCTATCTTTATTATATCATATGAGTACAAATATAAAGAGAAAAAATTAATTACACTTTGAAATAAGAGATGAGGCTCGGCATGCAAGCCAAATACTTTATACAAAGGATCCACGTACAACCATTATACATCCATAGCATTCAAAAACAAACATATTCATAAGATTGACATCCACATTCATTCACAACATTCACAAAAGGATATACTAGGCCATAATCATGCATGCATTCACCACATAAAATAGATTTTTTAAAGGCAACGTGTATGCTATCATAGGTATATCTACATATATGTATATACATATAAAATTGTAGTACTTTTAATGCGGGACATTCTCCATTAAAGAAATGTTTGACTCCCACACAGACTATGCGGGGTACACAAGGGTAGTGCCCCTGTGTGGGGAGGCCGCCCCTCGCGGGGTCTTAGGGGCAGAGCCTCTGAAAGGTCTAAAATTTTTAATTTTGTGCACTTAAGAAAATCAATATTTTTCATAGTCGACCCCGCCTGAAATGTCAAAAGTAGAAGCATGCGGCGTATGTAGAATTAGGTTTAGATTTGCACATTAGCAGATTTAATTTGCATCGTATGTAATATAGAAACAGTATACAGCGGTTCGATCATATCGAAATGAATCTGAATATGTCGTAGATCGACGCTGCTTTGATACCACTATTGGGTTTTGTGGAGAAAACATGTGTGGTGGAAGCAACAAAAATAAATTTCCACACAACTCAAAATAGGATCTTGTCGACAACAACATATTTAGAAAGAGTGTTCACAGGATATACCTTATCACAGAGCAAGTCCGGCAATGTCCCGCTGCACGATGGTGTGCAACGTTACTGGCTTACACGGACGTTACTTCTCTCCCATTCACTGAGTACTTCGCGGGAAGATTTGGCGATACTCCTTTCATGTGGTGGTGTATGCTGCTCGGAGCGTATATGGATGGTCGTTGACGTCCTCCGAATGTAGGCGTCTCAGTGTCTACGCCGATGGACTAGAACTCCACGTCGCGCTTCTTAAGTCGGCAGGAAGGAGTAGTCTCTGTGCGGCGACGCGCTAGCGTCGCGGTGCTCTCCTTTGTCTCCTGCGGACGGTGACGAATAGGGTTTACATACGTGAGCCTAAACCGAAAAGCCTCTTTCAATATCTTATAAAGATATCTGTCGTCAATCCCCTTTAAATAGGAGACGAAAGGAGGTAGGGTTTTCTAAACCCGTCAGTAAACAGAAACATTGCACTAATTAAAACGCTCGTAGATTAATTAGAATATTCTAGAATTAATCAATTAATTAAGTAATCGTATTAATTGATTAATTAATATCTGACTCCATGCAATCGCTCGGGATGGCTCTGTGGGCATATATACCAACAGTGATAGGGATGCATCAAGATACTAGATTCAACGATGCAAATTCTTCTACTGGTATATCTCCAAAGTGGTGAGATTTCATTTTTTCTGGTTTAGTGTCGAGGTTCGATAATGTTGCGATATTTATTCAAAATGTGATATTTCAAAATGGTGCTTTGCAACCATGAAACAAAGAGTTGATTTTGTTGATGAGACAGTATGAGTGAATTTTAGTTGATGTGATAGTATGAGTGAATATCGATGATGCTCCAACCTCCTTGTGATTTTGGTTTACATATGGCATCCCATATACTGAGGTGTGGCTTTGATTTGTCCTCGTAATCACCCCAAAGGAAGCACCTTTTGATCTTATCGAATTGGGAAATGACTTTAGTTGGGAGTGAAATGAAGCTAAGAAAATAAATGATGATGGGTGTGAGAGAGGAGTTCTTAAGGATGAGATGACCATCTATGTTGGGTTTTGGGATTCCACTGTGACAACATATTTGATGTTTTGTTAGTGATAGGTTGTTGTACTGAGCTATTTTGAGCGAATGGGAATGAAGAAGTCCAAGGTAAACAATTGAGAATTTTCTATATTTACAATCCATCATGATTTTGAACCTGTCAAGATCAGATAGGTAGATGCGAATACCGCATAACGTGAATACCAAATAATCTAAATATCAGATGACGGCCTAATTAAATCGCTCACCCTATATAACATGTCTACTTGTCATCACTCTCTTTTATTGACAAGTTATACATGACTCGCTTCCAAGCCTACAAGAGGAGAAACCAGATTTACGTTTTTATATAACAAGTGTTATTGCATGTTTTCAGCACGCTAAGGGGGGAAAAAAAACGGGAAGTTTGGCAAAGGAAAAGCTTATCGACCTCGGACATACACTTTCGATACCCCACCAAACGCATGAAAGGAATCCAAAAGAAATGGGACAGCCAAAGAAACTCTTGTTCCGTGCATAAGATGCGGCCTTAGCAAGCGACTAATGAGACTCGTACCACATTACCAGTGCTCCCATCCCCTCCCCCTGTTTCACCACAATGACAAGATTCCATTGCAGCGCAAGTAGACAAGCATTGTGAGTGGGATGATGAGTAAAGGGGATAACATAGCTGGATCAGTAAGTCGGTGCACGTTCCGTGACAGTCCACAGTGGCGGCATCGTCGTATTCTCATATGAGGCTAAGCACTTCTGTCGAATCCAAAATCATGTCCGGATCCATTTGAACCGGTGCTCGTGCCTCTGCCATGGGTACAATTAGGCTTGATACGGAGTAGGGTTGTGGCACAATGGCAGGTTAATTGTCGTTTAGACATCCAAGAATATTAATCAATCAACTAACAGTAGTATTTGATGCTCGGCTTGAGTTTTCTATTCTGTGTAGTCGTCCTTATCAACAATTAATCCCTGTTAGATTCTGCTTGCGTAGATGTTGAATCAAAAACTGATGAGCAAGTTTTCATCATTTGAGCGCCTTAATTTGGAGCGCAGTTTACGTAAAAGAATGGCCAATTCTAAGAAACTTGTAAGTTGTATTGCCAAAATCTTGAAATAAGATCCCAAATAGGTTATGCAATTGGATCTGATTATGAAACGGACTTATCCTATATAGTTACCCATCTCAGCGGTACTAAAATGAATCGACGACCTACAACTTTCTGAATATTGCTATGATTGCATCACCGATGCAACTGTTACCCCTGCAAGATTCAGTGGTTCTGCTTTTACTTACACTAGATTAACATTTTTTCTATATTGTTTTAATCCCTAGATTGTTATGAAGGCCAAAGTATGTTTGTGGGGAGAACCACTTGACGTTGGCTTCACCCATGAAATGGATCTCACAATGTCATTAAAAAACCAGGTAGACCAAAGCCTGAACGGAAGATCATGGATCACGGAAAGTAACCCTTATTAAAAACCAAACCGATGATTCCTCTTCTGCTTGAATCTTCTTTGTTAAAAAGAACAAAAGGCGAAAGCTATAATGCCACGCAGCTGGTCCAGCTGTTTGAATTAGATGTCATTCTATATTCAAACACCACGCTGGAAAGTTGGGCCATATGTCTCTGTGCACACACATCGTCTTCAACCTTACGTCCGGTTCTGAAAAGCAGACGCAGACGCTGACCCAATGCAAGCTAGCTTTGCTTTTCGAAAGGATATGAAAAGGTGTAAAAGCAGACAGTAACATGCTTCCAAGCTGGCGCAAGATTGACGGAGGCCGAACATTTGATCCAAGGTGGCAGAAATCGCAACCTGAGAACGACGTACACTTATACTAGATACACATCCAATTAACTGGCGTATGAACAAGTGGGGATTAACAAAATAGAAGCTTTTAGGAAAGCTATTTAGCACACATCAGTCATCACTATGTTCACCAATCATACAAGCACATGCATGAACAATACATTTTGTACCAACCAGTCTCAATTCTCCATGATTCAAGCACGACTTACAGATTACCTAAGACCCACATCACTTAAAAATCCCAGCACCTTAAGTCTACTAAAATATCATCATCAACAACATCCTTCTTTAACACACACAAAAACTAAAACCCCTCTTTACTGCATAGCACTCTCTAGCAATAGAAATGAAAATACAAACAAGAATATTTATTGCTAATACTGTTCTAAAAAATATAACTAAAATCTGGACTTTCCTCCGCAAATACCCACACTAAAGCTGAGCTCTGCTGCCCAGATGGGAACGAGAAAGCAAGTCTGGCGGAGCCGAGACACGCGATCTACGTTCCAACCGGTGCCATATTAACCAAGCTCACTCCGAAGCAGCGGCGACCGCCACTTCTGCTGCTGCTGGGACTTCAGCAGGCTCTGCTGCAACAGATTCCTCTACTGCAGCAGGCTCTTCGGCTGCAGCGGGGACCTCTTCGACGGCAGGAGCAGCGGCTTCTTCAGCGGCTGGGGCGTCCTCCAACACCGCCTCCTTGGTCTCCTCTACAGCAGCAGGCGTTACGGGCGCTTCCTCCGCAACGACCTCCGATGGGACGGATTCTTCTTCTGCAGCAGGGGTCTCCACCTCGGCAGCTGGTGCTGCGGCGTCCTCTGTCTTCTCTTCCTGGATTGGGGCAGCAGTCTCCTCCGCTGCCACCTCTTCCTTAACTGGCTCAACTGCGGGTTCTGTGGCCTCCGCCTCGACTGCGGCAGCCTCCACTTCCGGGGCAGCAGCCGGTGCCGGTGTCGCTTCGGGCTCAGAAACAGCTGGCTCGGTAGCAGCCACAGTTGGCTCTGCCACAACGGGGGTAGTCTCAACCTGCATGAACATACAAACCACGACGTTTAGAGGGTTACTCACGAAGATTGTTTTAGGTAGGCTCTCTTGATAGGCGGATCACGCTTGAGTAAACTGGTGAGGTCGAAATCTAAATGCGTAAAGGACCGCAGTGGAAGGAACCTGTTTCCGAACAGGTTCTAGCAATCTCTTCGGAAGCGTACAAGGAAACAAAGAAGACGTTTCATTGTGCGTCTGTTTCTGTGGTAACGAAACAGAAAGAAAGAGAAACAGATCTGTTATAGATACTAGCAAGATCGTGCCGCATACTTTCAGAACGAACACGCCGATGTATTTGAAACGATGTGAACATGTACTGTTCGGGAGAAAACCTCTTTCATGATTTCATCCATACAACGGAGGATCTTCATGGGGAGAAAATTCGATCGGATTTCTGGCCGATCCATATTAGGTAACCGGAAGAAAATCCCTTAGTTCAAACATCAGGGAAGAAGAACGAAAAGCTAGCTCACCTCAACGCTGGCCATGGCTAGTACGAGGACTCTGTTCCTAAACAGGGAGATGGAGAGGCTAGGTGAAAAGGTGGCGGAAGCGGATTTGCTTTGAAGGGCTGGAGTCACTGAGTATGGACACAACAGAGATGAGTAGGAGAGGTGAGGAGGAGTTGGCTGGGGAAGGGTCCTATTTATACTACTTGCTCCAGCCCTTCCTATACGTATGCCAGCATGGTGAATGATATAAAGCAAGACAGGCCAACCATAACGCACATAGGCCTGGCCGCACAGAAGGAATCTTTACCCCCATTGGCTTGACAGACACCGATCCAGCAATGCCCGTTTTCATTGTATACCATTAAAAAAAAAAATTTGAATACTAGATTTTCGAAAATTATAGACAAGGCCCTTCGCTCCAGGGTGCACACAGCCACCCCATAAGAAATGCAATGCCCTTTTAGGAAGGAGCGGGTTCAACAAAGAGAAGAGAGGAGACAATTTGAGAAAGAAACAAAGGGGGGAAAGAGAAGAAACGAGGGAGAAAGAATATGGTAGGACGAAGAGGAAACAAATTAAACGGAAGATGGACAAAAGAGACGCGGTTATGTTCAGCCTTTGAACGCATAAGATGCCACTTGTTGCCTAAAGAGAGAAATAGGTGGCGAGAGACAAAATAAAGACAAAGATTATGTGGAGAGAAAACATGGAGTTGTACCCAACGCGTGACTTGAATGGGAGTAGGGCATGATAAGAGTAAGAGTAAGAGAGAGAGAGAGATTAGAGCCATATATGTATAAGATTGAATACATATTGGTATAGTGCATACATATACAATATAATACATGCAGATGTTCAAGTATATATATATATATATATATATATATATATATATATATATATATATATATATATATATATATATATATATATAGAGAGAGAGAGAGAGAGAGAGAGTCAGGCTAGAATACACTCGAGTGTATTCGGAGCGGAATACACTCAAGTAATTTTTCATGATGCAATATTTTTTTTGAAAATCTAATTTGTTGATCTTCTTAAACATCTTGTGAACAACTCATACGCAAAATTTTAGCACATTTGGATATGTACAGCTCATGTTATGAAGACCACAAAAATTATACATTTCAAATTAGTTTCGCGTGTCGATTTTGTTTCCCTTGGATGAGTGACTTACACTCATCCAAATGGGCTCAAAATTTGTATGTAGCCTAGTTATAGTATGACGGTGAAGATCAACGGTTTGCATTTTGTAAAAAATAGTCTTGATATACAAACACACTTGAGTGTATTCGTCTGATCCGTACACTCGAGTGTATTCTAGCCTGACTATATATATATATATATATATATATATATATATATATATATATATATATATATATATATATATATATATATATATATATATATATATATATATAGAGAGAGAGAGAGAGAGAGAGAGAGAGAGAGAGAGAGAGCGAGAGCTAGTGGAGAGAAACAAAGCGCATGGATGAAAAGTTAATAAATGAATGATTAGAGCCATATATGTATAAGATTGAATACATATTGGTATAGTGCATACATATACAATATAATACATGCAGATGTTCAAGTATATATATATATATATAATATATATATATATATATATATATATATATATATATATATTAATGTATGGGGTCATATAATGTTCAACAACACTTGTAGATACATAATACTTGAGTTAACAAAAGATAGTGTGGTTGGTGAATTCTGACGGTCTCCAATGAAAAGACGCAAGTGAACCAACCAGACAAATATTTCTTGATTGTAACTCTTTTAGGCGTATAGCTTTCACTATAGGTTTGGAAGGGGGGATCATTCACTTTGGACAATACAAGTCTACATATGTAAAAAAATATAATATAATTTACATAAATACGCAACACCATAGAAAGATATTTATAAACAATGTGACAATGACAAAATAATACTCAACAATAATATCCTATAGGTTTGGAAGATATCTATAAACAATGCCCCAAGGGATCTATGTTTGAACCACATAGAAAAATATTTTTTTTATTTGCTTCCATCTTAGGCGTCTGGCCCCCACTACAAGTTTGGAAGGGACAGAGAAATCTTTCTTGATTAATCCTAAAGATAGACAATACAAATCTACATATGTAAACAATACAATGTAGTATATATAAATATGTCACACTAAAGATAGAATTACTTAAGCAAAGCCGCACTAAAAAATATATATTCAACAACAATACTTAATAGATATGTAATGAGTACTACAATACATATAAATGTGGAAAAAGTAAGTAGATAAACTCATTATATATATATATATATATATATATATATATATATATATATATATATATATGGGTGTTCATTCATTGCCTGCGCGGGTAGCATAGATTTTCGCTACCCTGCAGCCAAAAAAGTAACTCTCCTAGCTAAGAAAGTAACTCCGCTGTAAAAAAAAGTAACTATGGTGTCAAAAAAGTAACTCTGCTGGCCAAAAAAGTAACTCTGTACAAAATATACAACAGATATATATAAGGACGGGTTTTTTTTATTTTGGAGGGGCAAATGATATTATTTTTGACTCAAATTTTTTGGAGAGCTAGAAAAAATAGTCCTCTACAATTTCGAAATTTTTTTTGAAAAAAGTGATCGGAAGGGTGGGCGGGTAGCTACCCGCACGGGCAATAAAGATGGGCCCAATATATATATATATATATATACATACATATACATATACATATATATACTATATAAAACAACCCGTTTTTTAATTAATGATGCATTTTTTCCAACACTTTTTTAAATTAGAAACACATCCTTTGTCTATTTAAGCTAGTGGAGGAGGTTGCTTGTAATTTTCTCCATTATTTTTTGAAATTATAGCTGGTACATGTGTGCATACCACACTTTTGTCTTTGATTTTTTAAATTATATATTATATTTGGGGACTCACGTATATCTATACTAAATAAGAAAGCCCACAGAGAGGGTTGGATGCAATTTTCTCTATTATTTTTTGAAATTACATACAAGTATTTGTGTGTGTACACTACATTTTTTTCTTTAATTTTTTAAATTATATATTATATTTGGAGACTCATCAATACCATATAAGAAAGTTTGCGGAGGGGTTCTTTATTATTTTTTGAAATTACATATTGGCCCATGTGTTTGTACACCACACTTTTGTCTTTAATTTTTAAACTATATATTATATTTGGAGACTCATCTATACTATATAAAAAAAAGCCTGCGGAGGGGGTTAGATGAAATTTTGTCCATTATTTTTTGATTATTTAGTTTTTTTAATTATATATTATATTTGGAGACTCATCTATACTATATAAGAAAACCCGCGGAAGGGGTTGAATTTTTTCCATTATTTTTTGCAATAACACACTTCACCCTATGTGTGTATACCACACTTTTTTCTTAAATTTTTTTAATTATAAATTACATTTGAAGACTCATCTATACTATATAAGAAAGCCCATGGAGGGGTTGGATGCAGTTTTCCCCATTATTTTTTGAAATTGCATATGGGTCCATGTGTGTGTACACCACACTTTTGTCTTTGATTTTTAAAATTGTATATTATATTTGAAGACTCACCTATACTGTATGAGAAAGCCCATGGAGAGGGTTGGATGCAATTTTCTCAATTATTTTTGAAATTACGTATTGTCCCTGTGTTTAAACAACACTATTGTCTTTAATTTTTTTATTTATGTATTATATTTGGAGACTCATCTATACTATATAAGAAATACCACAGAGGGGGTTGGATGTAATCATTTCCACTATTTTAGAAATTACATATTGGTCCCTGTGTGTATGAGAAGACCTATTAATATTTGTAGTGTACATAGTTATTGCATCTTCTTTGTCTAAAGTTCAACCTGTAATTACTCATTGCAGATTACTAAGGCACCCATGCATAGCACGGGTTTAAGCCTAGTATATATATATATTATTTTCTCTATCATTGTACATTTTAACAAATGCATTCATTAACTATTTTCTTTCTTGTTATTTTTATGTGAGTACTATTGGAACGAGAAAACTAGTCATCTCTCTTTTTCCTTTTTTCTCTATATTTTAGAAAATAAATTGCACCCATAATCATCTCATACTAATTATTGTTGTACCATTCGTTTGATTATAATTCTTATTTTTTCCTTCCTATCATTCTTATATTCCTCTCTCATTCTCTTTTCCCCTCTTTTTTGTCTCTATCTATGTATGTATTCTCTCTTTTTATTAATTTATGTCATCCCCTTCCCCTCCCAAGTGTTACGTACCCCTCTCTCCTCCCCTCCTACACCTTCTAGATAATCCAGAATCCCATCTTCTAGGTGTGCTATTGGTGAAAGGAGCATGTGTATTGAGTATTGATATACACACCTTGTTACACTAAACTACCAATTCTTGAGAAGGAAAATAATGCTCCCAATCACATAACTGAGATCCCATTATTTTAAAATAAAATATGAAACATTTAATAAATAAGAGAGAGTGTGTAACAATGTGCATTTTGTTCAAGTATGATCTACTTACTTTTTTCCCTCAATGGAATTGTTTTTATCACATCTAATAATTTCCATCATCAATTATTTCACAATTATATCCAAAGTTGAAAACTGCACATCTTGAATCAATTTGATACACAAAACCCTAGCTTTCTTCTACACTTGGATCCATTGACTAATTTCATAATCATACTTGATCATCATTGATAACACTTTATTTTATGCACTTTTTGCATACATTTTATACCTTCCCTAGCATATCTTTTGCTAACTTTCCCCACTATTTTAGCATCTCATGTTAATTAGTTCACTTACACATTTTCCCCTTTGATTTCAGGTACATATCTAGCCCAGGTCATAGTCATCACCTCGACCACAATTCATTCATCCAACAAAGACCATCTCACTATGGCCGCGGTCTCCAAGTTCACCCTAATACCTTACGCTCGTGGTCAATTTGCACTCAAGCTCTTCAGGACCGCGATCAATAAGGAGACCGCAGCCAAAGTGAAGACTACGACCTCAACTTTTCAAAAGCAAGGCACACCTAGACCTCGACCACGGTCCTAACAACTAGGCCGCGATCGAGAAGGTGGCCAACTAGATGACGACCAAGGGGGATTGCTAAATCGACCTCGACCACGATCCGCGACTGAGGAAGGGGTTCAACTAACCTCGACCAAGGAAAGAATGGCAATGAAACCAGACCACGATCGAGCTTCATCCAAGACCAGACCTCAAACGCGGTCAAGGGATTAAGTCAGTGGAGTGTGCCTATAAATAGACCACCCACACATCCTGTCAAAAGATCAGATCTAATAGTACCACAAAGTGCTCCCATTTTCCAGACTCATCTCCACCCATCCATCCAATCATTCTTGGATCTCTAAAGGCAAAAGTTGAGGAGAAGGAATATTGAAGGCTCCATCTTCTTCGAGAGAAGAAGACCGTCTGTGCCATCAATCTTTTGGATCCAGATCTGAAGAAGTACTGAGTTGTATCACATTCTTCTCTCTCTATCTAGATCTATCACTTCCATCTCACTATACTTCCCTCCTCAATTCATGGAACTTGATGTATCTATCTTCTTATAATGTCGTTATGTTGCCCATGAACATGTGTGGCTATACATCTTAACTTGGGTTGGGAGTAGCCACTAAGGCTCTCCCAACATGTATATTTTCTCTCCGTTTTAAATATATCTATTGTTGTCAAGATTATCTCCATGCACCGGTTTTAATGCTTCACTTATATACTTAGCTACCATCTTGTGATGTTTGATTTTTGATATCTCAAGAGAGTAATATCACTTTTATCTTGTGTTATGGAGTAGTACGAATGCATGAGAGTGTTGGAATGCTAAAGCTTGAGATCGTATGTTCTGTTATGTGGTTTTTGTGTAGTCATCTCGAGAGAGGGGTTACCCTTAGACTTAGAACTATCCTTATCTCAAGAGAGAAGGGAATAGACACCATGCATGATTGCTTGAAATCTTAATAGGAATATGCGAGAGGAAGAGATGATATTTCATGTTGGTGAGACGTCTTAGTAGGTGAAACCCAATCCAAGTTTCCCTCCATATCTTTGTTTCCATCTTATTTTGTTACACTTTGTTCTTCTTTTCTTCGGCTATTTCTTTTACTTTGGGTTGAATACCACCGTTCCTTTGGGAAAACCCTTTTAAACTACCTTTTTATCTGGAGTATATGAGTGAGACATTGTGTGATTAACACTTGCTAACCTTGTCCCTGTGGTTCGACCCCAATTACTACATCGGACCCCGTATAATAGTTTTGGGGGCTTAAGTGTCGGGTTACTATTTTAAGAGTTTGACTACTTTAGATCCGCCCATTTTTGGATGTGTGATTTAGGTCGGTCAACTTTTTGGCATCGTTGTCGGGAACAAGGAAAAATGGAACTGTTAAGAACTTGTGTCGATTCACTATACTCACGTGCCTCCAGCTTAGTAATAAGCTTGACCGCACCGTTACTTTAAGTTTGCTGCCCTGCGTTTGTGTAGAATAGTTTGTTTTAACACGTCCAGTTTACTAACTTGAATGTGTGGTCTATTCAGGCACCCCAGAGGAAGCAGACTCATTTGACTTTTCTCCTTAACCTCGAGTCACCATGCCGCCTTGTGTGGACAGTACTCTCTTTGGGGACGAGCAGAATGCGAGGGTTAAACATAACCCCCACCACCACCAGGGTCAGACGAAGACAGAGATGGCTACTACAATGACAGTCGTCAACGTGAAGAAGAACATAGGGATGAAGATTGATGTGATGACGATCTACATGATGAATATCGTCGTGAAGAAGATCCATGCCATGAAGAACGATGCTACAGATGTCGAAGAAGGCACCACCGCAACCATCGTGAGAATGAATGAGAGCATGATGATCAAGATAGTGATAGTGAGGACGATGAAGAAGGGAAGACTCTTAGAGAACTGGCAGCAATAAGGGCCAATGAGTCTAGATGCCCGATCGTCATACCACTCTTCAACACAATAAATTTTGAGTTAAAACTAGCGGTCATCTCGATGATCCAGAATAAACCTTTTCATGGGAATTCGAGGAGTGAAAACCCATACCATCATCTCAATACATTTATTAATATCTGTGATACCATCAAGATGAGGGGAGTCTCTTAAGAGGTGATATACTATAAAGGCTTCAACTTCTCTTTAAAAGACAAGGCTCTATCTTGGTACCTCAATCTCCCTCACCAATCTATAGATGGGTGGACACCCCTGGTAGATGCTTTCATTACTAAGTTTTATCCTACAGAGAGGACAATCTACAACATACAGAAGATTACTTCTTTTGCACAGAAGTCGGGAGAGAACTTGCACGAAGAATGGGAATGTTTCTAGGAGTACCAGAAAGATTGTCCACATCACAATTATTGTAACGGGTTCCTAGTGACCACTTTCTATAATGAGCTAACTCCTACTGAAAGTACTTTGTTAAACGCATCTGATGGCAGTGATTTCCTTGGGAAAAAGGCAATCAGAACCATGAAGATAATAGACAACATGGCTGCACTGCAAGCATGCATAGACTATGATAGGAATGACAAAGGGTCAATGAAGAAAGTAGGGTCTGAAGGACCATCTATTGAAGACAAGACTGTAGAGACCATAACGGCACAGATTCAAAAAATAGCAACCGATGTGAAACAGCTAAAAGATACTGGAGCTAAGGGAAAGAAGCATACCGAGAAGGTCATGAAATGTGTCACTTATGGAGAAGGAGGGCATGGAATTGATAACTATATCTACACAACGCCAGAGGAAATTGATGAAAGTGAAAGTGAAGAAGAGACGCATAATGTTTCCTACACCCACTTCAAGAGGCTAGACCACCCTAGTTTCAGTTATGGAAACAAAGATGCGGATGAGAATTCACACCAACTGAACAACTCAAAAAATCGCCACCAGGGTTTGAAAAAAGAAGCAGACAGACTCAATATACATGAACAACAAACTATCTTACAAATAAGAACAACTATTAGGGTCAAGGTAAGAATCTGAACCATCAAGGCACAAGACCGAGTCAAGGACAGAACCAAAACCAAGGGTCAGGTCAGGGAACAGATAACAAACAGTGGGATTTAGTTGCCCAGCTATTTGATTTCGCTAAAAGGCAAGCTACGGTGAACGATTAGTTATCTCAAAGCACTCTTGTTAACTTTGGTGTGCAGTTGGCAGAGCTGGGAAAGAATCCTTCTAGTAAAATTCTATCAAACACTGAAACTGCAAAGATGCCTACCCTTCGATCCGGGAGGATGCTAAGTAACTCAGGAACTAGAAGAAATGATGAAGAAAGAAGAGATGATGAACAACCACCTGGGAAAGAGGTTGCTCCTGAAAAATCTGTTGATAAAGAAAAAATGGAAGAAAGCAAGAAGAAAGGTGAAGAAGCTAAGAAACTAGATGTTTTTTAGGAGATTTTTACGAAGAAGATTCTATATGCACTGAGAGTCTCATTCCATATAACTTCATTAAAGCACATTTGAAGAGAAGATATGAGAAGTTCATGGAAGCGGTAATGAAACCGCTTATGGACGTTCCGTTCTTGGATGCTATAGAGGTGATGCTGACCTATGCCAAGTTTTTCAAAGGTCTCATCACCAAAAGGAGAAAAGGGGACCATATTGAGACAATTCAGTTAGCTAGTATGTCAAGTTCTTTTGTCTAGGAAGAACTTCCAACAAAGAAGAAGGACCCTGAAGCATTCAATATACTGACAATATAGAGAGAAAAGGTTTGGCAGATTTGAGAGCGAGCATCAGTCTTATGCCTTTGGGTCTATCCCAAAGACTTGGGCTGATGGATATGGTTAAAACAAACATGAGGAATGAATTGGTTGATCACACCTTCAAACGATCAGTGGGAATAGTCGAAGATGTACCCATTCACATTAGAAGATTCTTTATTCCCTGTGATATGGTGGTGATTGACACAGTTAAAGACCCAAAGTGCTTGATGATATTTGGGAGACCATTCTTGGCAACTGGAAGAGAATTGATAGATGTCGCAGTGGGGATTCTTACCCTGTGCATGTGCAATGACCATGTATACTTCTGAGTTCAAGATGTCATGAAGGGACCATCTCTCTTTGAGTCGGTCTACTTTATGGATAGTTACAACCAGTACTACAAGGAAGTGCAAGAAGAAAAGGCAATTGTGGACCCCCTGATGCGGCCTTGAACAACCCCAATCCTACTTTAGAAGACCCTGTGATGGTTGAAATACTCGACTATGTGAATCAAGATGAAGGACACCTTAGTGACGAAGAAGAAATTATCAAAATAGTTAAGTATGCTTCACTCGAATAGTCTCCTGAAGAGCATGAGGCACCTAAGCCGAAGCCCGAATTGAAACCACTTCTAGAAGGACTAAAGTATGAGTTTCTAGTCCATGAAGAGAGAAACCATGTTATTCAGAATGCAAGCCTGACAGAAGAACAAATGGAAAGACTATTAAAGGAGATGAAAGAACATAAAATGGCGATAGGATACTCTATAGAGGACATCAAAGGGCTTAACCTGGCTCTCTAGATGCACACAATACATTTGGAAGAGTTTGCTAAGATGCTAGTTCATCCCCAATGAAATCTAAATTAAATGTTGAAAGAAGTTGTAAAGAAGGAAATCCTAAAACTGCGAGATGGCGAAATGATCTACCCAATTAGTGATAGTAATTGGGTGAGTCCCATTCACGTCATTCCTAATAAAGGAGGAACGATAGTAGTAAAGAGAGAGAATGGTGATGAAGTTGCTACTAGAACCATTATATGATGGAGAATGTGCATAGATTATAGGAAACTGAATGCAACCACAAGGAAGGATCACTTCCCCTTGTTGTTAATTGATCAAGTTCTAGAAAGGTTGGCTCATCATGACTATTTTTTCTTTTTGGACGGCTATTCAGGTTTTTACCATGTCCCCATTCACCCAGATGACCAGGAAAAAAAATGAAATTCTTATGCATCTATGACATGTATGCGTTCATATGAATGTCATTTGGATTATGCAATGCACCTACAACATTCCAACATTGCGTGATCTCGATGTTCTCTGATTTCCTCGAAGATATAATGGAAGTCGTTATGGATGACTTCTCAGTTTATGGGATGGATTTTGACACATGTATGAGAAACTTGTCCCTAGTCCTGAAAAGATGTGAAGAGAAACATCTGGTTCTGAATTGGAAAAAGTGCCACTTCGTGGTACAGAATGGCATAGTCATCGGACACAAAATTTCTAAAAAGGGGGTTGAAGTGGATGTGAGTAAAATAGAAGCCATATCAAAACTTCCACCAACAAAGTCTGTGATGGGAGTAAGAAGTTTTCTTGGTCACTCCGGATACTAAAAGAGGTTTATAAAAGACTTTTCAAAGATTTCGAAGCCCTTGTCCAATCTTTTACTCAAAGATGCCGAATTCAATTTCAACAACGAATGTTTGGATGCTTTCAATACCCTGAAGAAAGAATTAACAACTGTGTCGATCCTACAAGCCCCGGATTGGGAGTTACCATTCGAGATAATATGTGACACTAGTGATTATGCAATAGGCGTTGTCCTAGGCTAAAAGAAAGACAAAAAGCACCACATAATCTCCTATGACAGTCGCACATTAGATGAGGCACATGTAAACTATACCACAATTGAGAAGGAGATGTTAGCAATAGTTTTTGCTTTTGACAAGTTCAAGTCGTACCTAATAGGATCAAAGGTGAAGGTATATACAGACCATGGAGCAATTAAATACCTAATGCAAAAAAAGATACCAAACCAATGCTTTTGTAGTGGCCTCTACTGTTGTAGGAATTTGATCATGAAATCATTGATAAGAAGGGGAAAGAGAATGTGGTCGCAGAACACTTGTCTAGAATAGTTTTTGACGAAGAGAATCTGTTACCCGTGAATGAAAATTATGTTGATGAAGTTGTACCGATGGCTTAGTCTGATGAGCAGAGATTGCCTTGGTTTGCCGATATCTGTAATTATTCAGCATGTGGCCAGCTGCCACTGGAAATTACATACCACTAGAAGAAGAAGCCATTTTCCGATGTCAAGAACTATTACTAGGATGACACATTACTATTCAAGAGGTGTTCTGACAATCTATACCGTAGGTGCATACCACACGATGATTTTCCTTTGATTCTAAAAGAGTGTCACTCTTCTCCCTATGGTAGGCACCACGGTGGAGAAAGAACTACAGTGAAAGTACTACAATCTAGGTTTCATTGGCCCACACTTTTCAAAGATGTAGCATCTTTTGTTAAAGAAAGTAAGGAATGCCAGCTCACAGGGAACATATGAAGAAGAAATGAGATGACCACGGCGAAATGGGTGGAAGTTGAAATTTTTTATGTTTGGGGAATTGACTATATGGGGTCGTTTCCATCGTCAAAAGAAAATCAATACATACATTTTGTTGTCAATTATGTTCCAAAATGGGTCAAAGTAGTCACCACTCAAATGTGTGACTTCAAGTCTGTGATTAAAGTCTTCAAAAAAAATCATCTTCCCACTCTTTGGAGTGCCCCACACAGTCATAAGTGACGGGGGATCACACTTCGGAGAAAGATAGTTTGAAGCATTGCTGAAGAAATATGGAGTGAAACACAAGGTCTCCACACCATACCATTCCCAAACATCATGGCAGGTGGAAGTATCGAACAGACAGATCAAGCAAATTCTGGAGAAGACAATGAGTCAGACAAGAAAGGAATGGTCAATGAAGCTAGACGATGCTTTATGGGCTTATCGAACTGCATACAAAACACCTATAGGGACAACACCCTATAGGCTTATTTATGGAAAGTCCTATCATTTATCACTTGAGCTTGAACACAAAGCTCTATGGGTCATCAAATTTATGAATATGGACCTTGACAAAGTGGGCCAGAAAAGATTTCTACAACTTCAAGAGCTTGAGGAACTGAGACTACATGCCTATGAGAATGCGAGAATTTATAAACAAAGGACTAAAGTCTGGAATGATGCCCACTTGAAAAACAAGGATGTTCATGAAGGAGATAAGGTCCTCCTATTTAACTCGAGCATCATACAATTTCCAAGAAAGATAAGAATGAGGTGGTCAGGTCCTTTCTCTGTAGTGAAGATATAACCATCAGGAATGATGGGAATTTTAGGGGAAAAGACGGGCACTTTTAGGGGTTAATGGACATAGGGTAAAGAGATTCTATGAAGATGAAGCCTTTGTAAGAAGGTCAGAAATTAGTTTGGAGGAACCCAGCTAGCCAGGAAATGAAAAGAATGATGAGACACCACAGTCAGCTGAGGAAGTCGAAAAGTGAATGATGACGAAATCGAGCTAGAGACTCTAAACAAGCGCTTTTTGGGAGGCAACCCAAGTTTTTGCTAATTTCCTGAGTTTATATTTTTCCATTATTTGGAACTTGTGATTTTTCTTGCTCTTTAGATTGTAAATTTCCCCTTTTCTTGTAAGATTGTATATATCTTATGTTCTCTTTGAAATAAAGTTTGATTGAAGGATCAAGTTTATGTTTTGATTTAAGTGTTGAGTTGGTTTGGGTTGACCGCGGGTTGTGTCCATGACCGCGGTTGAGGTGTTAACCTCGTTCAATGTAGGGAAATGCACCGCAACCACAGTGTTTGTCCTTAAACCAACCAGACTATGACTGCAGAACATGCTATAGAGAGAGACGACTGTGATTGTCGTCCTTGTTGTGCCACGAGTTGCAGTGTCTCTTCTATATATTCTAAAACCCTTGGGACATTGTTCCTCTCGCCTAAAATCTAAGTTTTCTTGACAAGAAGAATAGATTTCCATCACTCTTGCCTACGATGCCGACCGAGCTCGCTTTGCCACCACAAAAAAAGCACGAATTGCCACCGCTACTAGCCCTTCACCACCACATTTTTTCGATTTTTCTGCCGCCAAGGTAATCCTCTAAACACCTTTTGTTTCAAGTTTTCTGATTCACCACCCACCGTTGCGGCCATTGTCAGGCCTGGTTAGCTCTTTCGCTTGCCATTTTCACAGGAATTTACCACTTCTACTGGTCTGAGCTCTACCAAATAATCAACGGCTCCACCAATCATCTTTTTCCCTCCCTCTAGCCGACTACTTTTCATAGCACCCTTGCCCACCCTAGGGTAGCATTTTTTAGCACGTATCTATCTCGAAACATCGACGTTTCAACTACCTTCATCAACCTGCCAATCGAGGTCTCGACCTTCTGTCCAATATGTGTTCCCAATGGAATAGGTGTAAACCCGAACTCCATAGTCGCGGTGAAAAACCCTTGACCACGAGTCACGACATTTTAGCTACTCCACGAACAAGCTAAAAATTGAGTATATGTGACCATGGGTCGTGGTGGTGACCTATTGAATAAATCTTGACCTCGAGTCATGGTCTTCCTTAGTTGTTTCCTTTTGACCGCGACCGCTTCATTTACATCAACATAGACCACGAGCGTGGTGCTCTTCTTTTCATAAGTAATGACCGTAAGTCACAGTTTTAAGGGATATAGTAAAATATACAACATACATATACATATTATATGAGAAAAGTTAAGTAAAATCACTGATGAATTGAATGATATATTAATTTGAAAATTAATTTGAAAATTTTCAGGATGTCTGCTTCAACTAACGACTCACTGGCAAAGAGGGCAATATCATTGAAAGAGGTAGAGAAGATTGTGGAGAAGTTAGCAAATGCTTTGAAGACCAATATAAGTTTGCCACCAGCCAGGAGGCTACAACTGCAGCTACGGATGGAATAGTGTCAGAACATTCTAGGTCACCATACACCAGAAGAGTTAGAGTCTGCATGGAGTGTGACACAAATAGGAACCTCATAATACCATCCCACATAGTATGCGCTAAGGAGTTTGGGAAAGAGGAAGGTTGAGCCCAAGGCAGAACAAAGTAGTAAAAAGGTAAAGGTGATAGCTGCTAAAAAGACAAAAGGGCAAGAGGTAGAGACGGCTCACAAGGAGGGAGAAGATACTAAGAAGGCAGACCTAGAGAAGAGAGGGTCCCCATTTGTACCAAGGAACATTGTACACCAGTCACAATACAACTGGATGTCAAAGATCAAGATCTTTAGGCCTACGAGGTACCTGGATGTAGATAACTTCAAAAAGATGGGAGTCTATGACAGAGTCATCAAGTTCTTAGAGGGTGCAAATATGTGCACCCTATGCACCTCGGAAGCCCCGTCCTTGAAGCGGTTGATAGATGAATTCCTATCTTCACTGGAGGAGCTCCCGATAGGCAAAAAAGAACGCAAAAAGGGTGGAAGAGACTATAAGCTGGATGTGAGACTGGGGGAAAGTCTCACAAAATCATAGAAGCAATGTTGAATACTATCTTCACAAAACAGTAGAAGCCCAATCCTGCTCTGTCACCCCGGGAGAGAAGGAGACCATCAGATATGATAGCCACAAGATGTGGGAAGACCTGACGGGAGAAGATGAACATCACTGTAAGAACTCCAAAGCTACCTTGATCACCTCATGCTTCATCAGGGTGATATAGAAGATAACTACTAATATAATATATACGAGGTCAGAGACTGGGGGAGTAACCAAGGGAGACATGTTCATGATATGGTCAATGCTTAAAAGAAATCATGTGAATATAGGGAAAATACTAATTGAAAGTCTATCAACAGCTGTGGGAGGGGAGTCCAAGCAGAACCAGGAGTTCTACATGGGAGGCCAAATAACAAAGATAGCTTACCATTTTACAGATTCAGAAGTGTTGAAGAAATATAAAGCAATAGAGGGACAGACAAAGATCGACATCAAATCCCTCGTCAACGCAGGAATCCTGGGACAGAAAGGAGATAAGTTATACTATAAGCATAGTTACTCAAAGAAACTCCTTCCCCTCCCAGAGATGGCATATTATGATGTCCACAAGCTACAGCCCACCCAAGAAGACATCGACAAGATGTGCTCAGGGGTCATCCACAATATCTTGGAAAAGACACTAATAGTTGATGATGAAGAAGAAGCAAGATGAGAAGAAAAAGCTAGCTATAAGGAAGAAGAAGGAAGTGGTGGACGAGCCCACACCTCTGAAGGCAACCTTGGCCACTGAAACAATAGTGAGCAAGGAATGCCCACCTTACAAAGAAATAACAGAACATGATGTCCAGGTGAACTGAGACGACATGATAAGAAAAATTCCATGCCTTGAGACAACAGCTACAGAACAACATGAGACGGGTGAATAAGACCCCCACCAACAAGGCAAGGACTCCGAAGCTATACCCAAAACGGTGATTCCAGAAGTGATCCTTCAAATGCCGAGACAGCCAGAGCAAAGAGTGTCCATCCCGATACTACCAACTCCATAGTCGAAGGAACCACAAGCATCCACAACATATGTGGAGTCACAACCACCACACCCTCCAACCTTCAGAGACATACTGGGTAATAAGTTCGATGCACTATGGCAACACATACATCAAACATCTGAATTTAATTCAAGCATAACCTCCACCCTATGTACGCTAACCATGCAAGTGCAATCACTAAACGAGAGGACTGAGGTGCCACTCCAATTCATGCAAGGGGTGCTAGACACCCAGAACGCGATGATGGGAGTGCTGAAAACCCTCACGGAGGAAATGGCAGCCTTCAGGAGAGAAAGGGATGCTATGCGGGCTGACAGAGACCACTTAACAAGTGGATACAAGGCGGCAATGAATGACTTCGACCAGGAGCACCAGCATATGGAACAAGACCACAAGAAGCTAGAAGTCGAACACAATGAGTTTGACAGCCAATGACATAGGAAGTAGAACAAATGCGTGGCAGGTCCCTCAACATCACAAGATTCATCGAGCCCTCTAAACCCCGACAACAATGAAGACAATGTGGGAGGGACAAGTGCAGGTTCAGTGTAAAAAGAAGAAGGCACCAATGTAAAAACTACCTCGGCAGCTGAACCTAAAGCAAAAGAAGGAACTCTACCGTCAGACTCTCCCAAAGACAACGAAACAAGGAAGAAGACTACTACATTGTCAAGGGAGCTAGATTTGAACAGCAGTCAAGAAGAGGACAAGGCAAAATATGATAAGGGGAAGGGGGAACCAGTAGAAGACAAAACTTCCCCAACTAGAGGAAAGGCTACATCACACAAGCAGTCATCGCCAGAGTAGACAGCATAATGATAGAAGATCTAATGTCCAGAGAGATCAGAGATATAGATAAATTACTTGATGACCTGACGGCTGGGATGGATATGTCCAGTGGCTTCCTACAATCCCTAGTCCACAACGAGTAGAATAATGACATCTATGATGGGAAGATGGAGGCAACTCTAGCAAAACTTACCGCTTCCAAGATGGGTCACACATATGAGGAAAGGAATGTCAAAGACAACACAACTACAGAAGCTTCTTCAGAGGTGGAAGAAAAGGTGACTGCACCAATGCCAATAAGCACAGAGGGCTCGAATACAACCAGAAAACACCCATCCCTACAACACAGGATGGAACCTTGGATGATGAGGAAGGAGGTCTCACTCCTTTCTTCACGAATGAGCCCACCAAGGAGCGGAGCACACCAATTAAAGATGCAGAATTAGGTCTAGCTCCCCCTCTGTCATGCAAGATGATAGGAATCTTGACCTAGAGGTTATACATTGTCCATATTTTGATAATGACTCAACCATTCCATTAATATGTATCTAATATTATTCAAGATTGATCTCAGGTTTTAGGTACATGAAAAGAATCAATTTACACAAGCCCTAGCTTGTCAAAGTTCAAGTCAAATGCAATGCAAGTGTATTAATAAGGAAATCCCTTCAAATGACCTTAGAAGTATTTTGTAATCACTTGTATTGATGATATGACTTGTAACTAAGATGAGAAAGATATGTGGGACACTTAGTACCAACTTTTAATCACTTTTTAATCACATTAGAAAATTGATCACAAACTACTGATCGGTCGAGTTTCAATCTCGACCGATCCCTTGGATTAATTTTCTAATGATGTGCATCGGTCGAGTTGTGCATTCATAGAACTCGACCGAACGGCTTACTGACCAAATACGATTTTGGCTAATCGGTCAAGTTTCCCAAGACAAACTCGATTGATAGTTTGAAAATTTGGTTTGTCTTTTAGCCGATCAACTGAGTTACTTTTATTGAAACTCAGTCGAATGTACTATACGAAAAGCATTGAAAAAGTGATTCTAACTATTGGTGACTTGTTTGGATGAAAATAGATCTATTGCGTTGAGAAAAAATGACTATATTTCAGCCCTAAGTGTTCCCCAACTCAAGGAAGCATCCCCAACTATAAATAGGACCCATTGGGGTTCACTCCAAGGTTGTTCATTCATTACATTCAAGGTCCTTGCTATAGTTGAGTGTTATACTACTCCTTGAGCCCCTTTTTCTCTCTAGTTTACACATAATTTTGTGATTTTCTAGTGAGTTAGGATTATTGTAAGAGATCTCCACCTTTGTACATGTAAAGCTCTCAATATTCCACTACTTCCCTATCCCCTTTTCTCATGAAGAAAAGTTGAAGCAAGCTCCATCGAGTGAAGAAGGAGCTATAGCTGGTCCTCTTTAAGGATGTTGAAGAGGTGATGATCTACTCCAAGTGAAAGAGAAGGAAAAGGCTGAAGATCCAAGAGGAGAAACAAAGTCCTTCAAGGCGAAAGACTTGGGCTTGAGTGGGTAAGACCTAGGTGAAGGTTGAAGACTCAAGCTAAATGGGTAAGTTCCTTGTTAAGGTGGAGATCTACTTGTGGTTGGATGGGTAAGTCCTTTTGGTGGTCTATTACTATAAATCTTTGTGGTGATATAATAGAGAAAAGAACTTGCAAAGTCCTAGAGGTTGACCTCTGTAGGTAGTGGACTGACTCATTTCTACTTTGAAGTGTGGGACCACTCTACATCCCTTTGTCAAGTGCTTGATATCAATCTCTCTCATCCTTGCTATGCTTGTTAGATAGGACTTCAAATTTCGATTAAGCTTTTTCTCCTAATTAATATAATTTGAAGGTAAAATCTATTTTGTGAGAAATTTTATATTTCTATTCACCCCCCCTCTAGAGCCCTTAGATATAACAAGTGGTATTAGAGCTAAGGATCTTCTCCAACAATCTCCCATGAGATGAGAAGATGGGAAACAACCTACTTGGTTCACTCAACCTAGAGGGAGGCTTCTCTATGTGCCCTCCGGTGTTTGATGGCACTAACTTCATCTATTGGAAGAGATGAATGTAATTTTACATTCAAGGGGTGAACTTTGATATGTGGAAGGTGATGGTCACACCTTACAAAGAGCCAACTGAAGCTGTTGTTGGCTAAATTGGACATTATTATAATCCCTTTGTTTCGATGATGACAAACATTTCATTCTTGTGGATCTAACGTGCTACTTGAGTGTTGTAGGAATTAGGTGGATGACAAACTACTTGGAAGATCTATATGCTCCAATTGCTTTAATTCATGATTGTAATCAAATGTAAAAACTTGTACAAGTATATAATGTACAAGTACTTAGATATAATGTAAATCAAGTGTTTAAATCTTCCATAGACAATCACAACACTTAGATAGGTCATCCCCTACAATAGTGTCACAACTTCTCACTCATACACACACTTAGTACTTAGTTTAAAATATTGAAATAGGGTTATTCTCAGTCGACAAACTTCTCGACCGAGACACTCTCGGTCAACAAACTCTTCGACCAAGAATGACCCAAATAGCCATCAGACATAGAAGACAAAGTAGTTGGGAGTTGGATCAAAATGTTGCTATAGACAGTCCCTCGGTCGACAAGTCCTCGACTCACTAGGACTCTTGGTCGACAAATCTTCGACCCAGAATGTCTCTGTCTGCACTTTTCATAATTAATTAACTAGCCATTGTTAAAGCAACTAATGGTTACCTAACGGCTAGTTGAGCACTAAGAACCCCCTAGAAAGTGTCTAGAACGTCCTTAAGCATCCATAGGACATTCCTATTAATACGACAAGCCATAGGACACCCAAAACACACTTGTGCTACACTTGAGCAAAATACTTGCAATTGGCTATTCATTTTTGTAAGCAATAGAGCAATTCCAACATTGGCTATTCATTCCCATTGCTCCAATTTCGTGTCCTATAGGCTAGTATCTCCTACCCACTATACCAACACTTCCATATACATTGGTTAGGAGATCAAAACGCTTGATATAGGAAATCAAGCCTTGTGCTACAACGATATTGTAATTTTTATTTTTCCTTGTTGTTCTTTTATATCCTTTGTACTCTCCTTGCTACTAGGGTTGGAGGTTGCGGATTGGAGAGAGTTTGACTTCTCAGGTGGAGAAGGGTCTTCTCGGTGGAGAAGGTGGACTTTGGACTACTTCAAGAAGGTTGTCTCAACGGGAAGCTACTTCAAGAGGAAGGCTACTTGAAGGGGGTGCTTGAGGTTACTTCAAGGAAGGCTGCTTTGAGGTTGGTGAGACTACTTATAGGTGAAGGTTGTCTGAAGGATTTGGTGAAAGTGTTGTAATATTATGTAACATCCTTGTGAGGTAATAAAATTAAATACTTTCAAAATCCCAGTTCGGTAAGCAACCGGGTAGTGGATTGACTACCTTAGTATTTGTTAAGGTTGGAACCACTCTAAATCCTTGTTCCCTTGTCCAATATTTTTGTGGTTGCTTGATTTGAGTTGAATTATTTTAAAATATCCATAAAACCCGATTCACCCCCCTCTAGTGGTTTTTCATTTGGTATCAGAGTAGGCTTCAAGGAGCTCTAATCGAGTCTTGAAGAATGAAGGGAGGTGGTGTCTACAACTACAAGCAAAGGAAAAGCATGGACCAATCTTCAACAAGCTGCAATTTGTGCTTAGGAACAAGACACACAACACCTAGTTGTCCATGGAGGTCAAAGAAGAAAGATGTGTGTAAAGAATGCCTTATTGCTACAATAAGTGAAGAAGAAGAAGAAGAGGTAAGCATTTTTTATTTACCTAAAGAAGAGCTAATTGCTAGTCTTGAAGAGACACATAATATGTATATTGAGTGCAAGAAGAAATTAAAGAAATCTAATAAAGCAAATGATGAGTTACATGCTAAACTTCTTGCTCTCACATCTAAAAATGAAGATCTCAAAAAGGCTATTGAAGATCATGATATTAAGCTAAAATCAGTAGAAGCAAATTGCAATCTTCTTTCCCTAGAAAAGATAAACTTGCAAACTCAAGTAAATAATCTTCAAAAACAACATGTTTTATGTACACATATAGATTATGATATTATTGTGAAAGAAAGAGACTCTTTATTATCTAATCTAGATCAAGCAAAGTTAGATATCAAGAAGAGAATGGATGAGATTGTTAAGTTGCAACAAGAAGTTAGTAGTTTGAGTAACAATGATATTCTTGATAAAATCTTAAACGATTCTTATCGTCAAATTAGAAGGAGAGGACTAGGTTATAAGCATAAAGGAAAATCTTATAAAAAACCTAGTTGGAAAAAGACACAAGTGCTAGAGAGTCAATCTATGTATGTACCTAGAGGCAAATATACATATGTACCCAAGAACAACCAGAACAAACTCATAGATAGAGGCATGTGATGGATTCTATATGTTGTCATTATTGTTTACGTCTTGGACACTACTATTTTTCATGCCCATACAAGAAAAGGAATGATGATCTAGCTTGGGTTCCTAAAACTTAGAGGTTTAAATTTGACTAGTTAAGATTTGACCTAAAATGTTATACAAATGCCATATCTCAACAAAATTGACCTTTAACTTTCATATTCTAGTATCTTGTTTGGAAATAATGTCTGAAAAACAGTACAGAAACATTTTCGATCGAGAAACTATTCGACTGAGAACACTGTCGGTCGAGAATTAGTCGACCGAGCAGGTTACTGTTTGAAGTTTTCAACAAATCTGATAAACCTATACAAACAGCAACATTCTCAGTCGAGAAAAACATCGACCGAGATAAACTCGGTCGACAAAATGTTCGACTGAACCAAGTTCTACTGAACCTGTTTTAATTAATCTAGTTTGCTATCAATTTGTTGTTAATGATTGATTGAATATGCAAATCAAGAATGAATCTTAGAGACCATCTTAAAATCAAAACATATTGATCTCTTAAATCATAAATTGTTGAAAGAAGGTATAACATTATATGAAATGTTTAAACATATTGCAAAAATGCTATATGAAGACTGATATTGAATATACCTTATTCATTTCTTGAAAAAATTATTAAGCATGTTCATGGTTTGTCTTAAAGTTGAAAATTTATGAACCATGAATGAGATTATTTTGGTTTATCCTCTACATGGTTGGGCTTAAAACTGAAAACTATGAACCATGTTGGTTTAATCAAGCAAATTACTATTTTATCATAATCTACATGGTTTTTCCTAAAGAATTCCTTGGTCTATCTATATAGGAACCATGTGTATTAAAATTTAGTTCAAATGATCATAATCATTGTATTTATATGCTTCTATCTTGATCATTGTATTGTGGATATACTTCTACTGTTCAATCATAATTATTGTGCTATAATCTTTGTGTTTCATTGGTTTGTCTAAAATAATCTTTGATCCATATATACAAACCATGAATGGTTTTTTTTTCATTATGATTCAACTCATATGAAGATGCCATTTTGCATAAATAGTAAAACTTCATGGCACAAATGCATTTTAAATTGAAAATCTACTGAAATTATACTTCACATATAAGTGTTCAAATTGGAAATCTATAGAAATTGCCTCTTGGTTGAAATCAAGTTTGACCAAGGGGAGATATGGTCGAAGTCAAGGTCAACCTAAAATAAGCTTGACAAAATGCTTCTTTGTAAATCATTTTCTTGAAATCAACCTTAATATATTAAACAAGATTCTAGTAAAAGTTTAATTTATTATGTTCTAATGATTGTTATAACCTTAGAATCTTAAAATTATCTTGATTATAAGATTAAGGGAGAGTTCACAAAAACTTTGTAAACATCTTAAAGAAAAATTGAAACAAGTTATGACCTTAGTATTTTTAATCTTGATTATGAAAATAAAGGAATCTACAAATATCATGAATGTGATATATATCTTGTTCTTAATGGAATTCTCTAAACAAGTCAGGGCTTAACATCTCGTGCATTTGGTTAGAGATACTTTTTATGTACTTTACTATAAGCTTAAAGGATTCTAATATCATTTTTAGGGCTTAACATCCCTTGCAAAATGGATGAGAAATCAATATGTATTCATCATGAGCTTAAGGGAATCTCATTTCATTTTCAGGGCTTAACATCCGTTGTAAAATGGATGAGAAATCAATACACATATGCCATGAACTTAAAAGGAACTCATATCATTTCAAAGGCTTAACATCCTTTGCAAATGATTGAGAAATAAATTGTGGCTAAATTTAAAAATAATTGGTTTGCATTAATCCCTTGCTTTTAAATTGAATATCTCTTTAAGGGGGAGCATAACATAAAATTAAGGGGGAGAAATAAAAAGTCATATAAAATGATTATCTTGGATATATTTTTGAAATGACAAAGGGGGAGAAATAATATAAAATCAAAAACATAAAATAAAATGAGTTTCATAATATCTCGGCCAGCACACACTTGCAAAACAAGAATGGCTACAAAAGGTAAACTTCAGGTATGAAACTCATATGATTTATATTTCCTTATTTTATATTTTGGAAATGTTTGTCATATTCAAAAAGGGGGAGATTGTTGGATAAATTGGACATTATTATAATCCCTTTGTTTTGATGATGACAAACATTTCATTCTTGTGGATCTAACGTGCTACTTGAGTGTTGCAGGAATTAGGTGGATGACAAACTACTTGGAAGATCTATATGCTCCAATTGCTTTAATTCATGATTGTAATCAAATGGAAAAACTTGTACAAGTATATAATGTACAAGTACTTAGATATCATGTAAATCAAGCATTTAAATCTTCCCTAGACAATCACAACACTTAGATAGGTCATCCCCTATAATAGTATCACAACTGCACACTCATACACACACTTAGTACTTAGTTTAAAATATTGAAACATGGTTATTCTCGGTCGACAAACTTCTCGACCGAGACACTCTCGGTCGACAAACTCTTCGACCGAGAATGACCCAAATAGCCGTTAGACACAACAGAAAAAGTAGTTGGGAGTTGGATCAGAACGTTGCTATAGATAGTCCCTCGGTCGACAAGTCCTCGACTGACTAGGACTCTCGGTCGACAAATCTTCGACCAAGAATGTCTCTGTCTGCACTTTTCAGAATTAATTAACTAGCCATTTTTAAAGCAACTAATGGTTACCTAACAGCTAGTTGAGCACTAAGAACTCTCTAGAAAGTGTCTAGAACATCCTTAAGCATCCATAGGCCATTCCTATAAATAGGACAAGCCATAGGACACCCAAAACACACTTGTGCTACACTTGAGCAAAGTACTTGCAATTGGCTATTCATTCTTGTAAGCAATAGAGCAATTCCAACATTCGCTATTCATCCCCATTGCTCCAATTTCGTGTCCTATAGGCTACCATTTCCTACCCACTATACCAACACTTCCATATACATTGGTTAGGAGATCAAAACGCTTGATATAGGAAATCAAGCCTTGTGCTACAACAGTATTGTAATTTCTATTTTTCCTTCTTGTTCTTTTATATCCTTTGTACTCTCCTTGCTAATCCTAGGGTTGGAGGCTACGAATTGGAGAGGGTTTGACTTCTCAGGTGGAGAAGGGTCTTCTCGGTGGAGAAGGTGGACTTTGGACTACTTCAATAAGGCTGTCTCAACGGGAAGCTACTTCAAGAGGAAGGCTACTTCAAGAGGGAGCTTGATGTTACTTCAAGGATGGCTGCTTCGAGGTTGGTGAGACTACTTCTAGGTGAAGGTTGTTCGAAGGGTTTGGTGAAATTGTTGTAATTTTATGTAACATCCTTGTGAGATAATAAAATTAAATACTTTCAAAATCCCAGTTGGGTAAGCAACCGGGTAGTGGATTGACTGCCTTAGTATTTGCTAAGGTTGGAACCACTCTAAATCCTTGTTCCCTTGTCCAATATTTTTGTGGTTGCTTACTTTGAGTTAAATCATTTTAAAATATCCATAAAACCCTATTCACCCCCCTCTAGTGGTTTTTCAATTAGTATTAGAGCAGGCTTCAAGGAGCTCTAATCGAGTCTTGAAGAATGAAAGGCGTTGGTGTCTACAACTACAAGCAAAGGAAAAACATGGACCAATCTTCAATAAGCTGCAATTGGTGCTTAGGAACAAGGCACACAACACCTAGCTGTCCATGGAGGTCAAAGAAGGAAGATGTGCTTAAAGAATGCCTTATTGCTACAATAAGTGAAGAAGAAGAAGAGGTAAGCCTTTTTTATTTACCAAAAGAAAAGCTAATTGCTAGTCTTTAAGAGACACATAATAAGTATATTAAGTGCAAGAAGAAATCAAAGAAATCTAATAAAGCAAATGATGAGTTACATGCTAAACTTCTTGCTCTCACATCTGAAAATGAAGATCTAAAAAAGGCTATTGAAGATCATGATATTAAGCTAAAATCAGTAGAAGCAAATTGCAATCTTCTTTCCCTAGAAAAGATAAACTTGCAAACTCAAGTAAATAATCTTCAAAAACAACCTGTTTTATGTATACATCTAGATTATGATATTATTGTGAAAGAAAGAGACTCTTTATTATCTAATCTAGATCAAGCAAAGTTAGATATCAAGAAGAGAATGGATGAGATTGTTAAGTTGCAAGAAGAAGTTAGTAGTTTGAGTAACAATGATATCCTTGATAAAATCTTAAATGATTCTTATCGTCAAATTGGAAGGAGAGGACTAGGTTATAAGCCTAAAGGAAAATCTTATCAAAAACCTTGTTGGAAAAAGACACAAGTGCTAGAGAGTCAATCTATGTATGTACCTAGAGGCAAATATACATATGTACCCAAGAATAACCTAAAACAAACTCATAGAAAGAGGCATGAGATTGATTCTATATGTTGTCATTATTGTTTACGTCTTGGACACTACTCTTTTTCATGCCCATACAAGAAAAGGAATGATGATCTAGCTTGGGTTCCTAAAACTTAGAGGTTTAAATTTGACTAGTTGAGATTTGACCTAAAATGTTATACAAATGTCATATCTCAACAAAATTGAGCTTTAACTTTCATATTCTAGTACCTTGTTAGGAAATAATTTCTTAAAAACAGTATAGAAATATTTTCGGTCGAGAAACTATTCGACCGAGAACACTGACGGTCGAGAATTAGTCGACCGAGCAGGTTACTGTTTGAAGTTTGCAACAAATCTAATAAACCTGTACAAACAGCAGCATTCTCGGTCGAGAAAAACGTCGACCGAGATAAACTCGGTCGACAAAAAGTTTGACCGAACCAAGTTCTGCTGAACCTATTTTAATCAATCTAGTTTGCTATCAATTTGTTGTTAATGATTGATTTAATATGCAAATCAAGAATGAATCTTAGAGACCATCTTAAAATCAAAACATATTGATCTCTTAAATCTTAAATTGTTGAAAGAAGGTATAACATTATATGAAATGTTTAAACATATTGAAAAAATGCTATATGAAGACTGATATTGAATATACCTTATTCATTGCTTGAAAAATTTATTAAGCATGTTCATGGTTTGTCTTAAAGTTGAAAATTTATGAACCATGAATGATATTATTTTGGTTTATCCTCTATATGGTTGGGCTTAGAACTGAAAACTATGAACCATGTTGGTTTAATCAAGCAATGTTGAATACTATCTTCACAAAATAGTAGAAGCCCAAGCCTGCTCCGTCACCCCGGGAGAGAAGGAGACCATCATATATGATAGCCACAAGATGTGGGAAGACCTGACGGGAGAAGATGAACATCACTCCAAGAACTCCAAAGCTACCCTGATCACCTCATGCTTCATCAGGGTGATACAGAAGATAACTACTAATACAATATATACGAGGTCAGAGATAGGGGGAGTAACCAAGGGAGACATGTTCATGATATGGTCAATGCTGAAAAGAAATCATGTGAATATAGGGAAAATACTAATCGAAAGGCTATCAGCAGCTGTGGGTGGGGAGTCCAAGCGGAACCAGGAGTTCTACATGGGAGGCCAAATAACAAAGATAGCCTACCATGTTACGGATTCAGAAGTGTTGAAGAAATATAAAGCAATAGATGGACAGACAAAGATCGACATCAAATCCCTTGTCAACGTAGGAATCCTGGGACAGAAAGGAGATAAGTTATACTATAAGCATAGTTACTCAAAGAAACCCCTTCCCCTCCCAGAGATGGCATATTATGACGCCCACAAGCTACAACCCACCCAAGAAGACATCGACAAGATGTGCTCAGGGGTCATCCACAATATCTTGGAAAAGACACCGATAGTTGATGATGAATAAGAAGCAATATGAGAAGAAAAAGCTAGCTATAAGGAAGAAGAAGGAAGTGGTGGACAAGCCCACACCTATGAAGGCAACCTTGGCCACTGAAACAATAGTGAGCAAGGAATGCCCACCTTACAAAGAAATAATAGAACATGATGTCCAGGTGAACCTGGATGACATGATAAGAAAAAGTCCATGCCTTGAGACAGCAGCTATAGAACAACATGAGACAGGTTAATAAGACCCCCACCAACAAGGCAAGGACTCCGAAGCTATACCCAAAATGATGATTCCAGAAGTGATCCTTCAAATGCCGAGACAGCCAGAGCAAAGAGTGTCCAGCCCGATACTGCCAACTCCATAGTCGAAGGAACCACAAGCATCCACAACATATGTGGAGTCACAACCACAACACCCTCCAACCTTCAGAGACATACTGGGTAATACGTTCGATGCACTGTGGCAACACATACATCAAACATCTGAATTTAATTCAAGCATAACCTCCACCCTATGTACGCTAACCATGCAAGTGCAATCACTAAATGAGAGGACTGAGGCACGACTCCAATTCATGCAAGGGGTGCTAGACACCCAGAACGCGATGATGGGAGTGCTGAAAACCCTCACGGAGGAAATGGAAGCCCTCTGGAGAGAAAGGGATGCTATGTGGGCTGACAGAGACCACTTAACAAGTGGATACAAGGCGACAATGAATGACTTCGACCAGGAGCACCAGCATATGGAACAAGACCACAAGAAGCTAGAAGTCGAACACAAAGAGTTTGACAGCCAACGACATAGGAAGAAGAACAAACGCGTGGCAGGTCCCTCAACATCATAAGATTCATCGAGACCTCCAAACCCCGACAACAATGACGACAATGTGGGAGGGACAAGTGCAGGTTCAGTGCAAAAAGAAGAAAGAACCAATGTAAAAACTACCTCGGTAGCTGAACCTAAAGAAAAAGAAGCAACTCTACCGTCAGACTCTCCCAAAGACAATGAAAAAAGGAAGAAGACTACTACATTGTCAAGGGAGCTAGATTTGAACAGTAGTCCTGAGGAGGACAAGGCAAAATCTAATAAGGGGAAGGGGGAACCAGCAGAAGACAAAACTACCCCAACCAGAGGAAAGGCTACATCACAAGAACCCACACAAGCAGCCATCGCCAGAGTCAAGAGCATAATGATAGAAGATCTAATGTCCAGAGAGATCAGAGATATAGATAAATTACTTGATGACCTGACGTCTGGGATGGATATGTCCAGTGGCTTCCTACAATCCCCAGTCCACAACGAGTAGAATGATGACATCTATGATGGGAATATGGAGGCAACTCTAGAAAAACTTACCACTACCAAGCTGGGTCACACATATGAGGAAAGGAATGTCAAAGACAGCACAACTACAGAAGCTTCTTCAGAGGTGGTAGAAAAGGTGACTGCACCAATTCCAATAAGCACAGAGGGCTCGAATACAACCGAAAAACACCCGTCCCTGCAGCACAGGATGGAACCTTGGATGATGAGGAAGGCGGGCCCACTCCTTTCTTCACAAATGAGCCCACCAAAGAGCGGAGCACACCAGTTAAAGACACAGAATTAGGTGTAGCTCCCCCTCTATCATGCAAGATAATAGGAATCTTGACCTAGAGGTTATACATTGTCCATATTTTGATAATGACTCAACCATTCCATTAATATGTATCTAATATTATTCAAGATTGATCTCAGGTTTTAGGTACATGAAAAGAATCAATTTACACATGCCCTAGCTTGTCAAAGTTCAAGTCAAATGCAATGCAAGTGTATTAATAAGGAAATCCCTTCAAATGACCTTAGAAGTATTTTGTAATCACTTGTATTGATGATATGACTTGTAACTAAGATGAGAAAGATATGTGGGACACTTAGTACCAACTTTTAAACACTTTTTATTCCATTAGAAAATTGATCACAGACTGCTGATCGGTCAAGTTTCAATCTCGACTGATCCCTTAGATTAATTTTCTAATGATGTGCATCGGTCGAGTTGTGCATTCATAGAACTCGACCGAACGACTTACTGACCAAATACGATTTTGGCTAATCGGTCGAGTTTCCCAGGACAAACTCGATTGATAGTTTGAAAATTGGGTTTTTCTTTTAGCCGATCGAATGAGTTACTTTTATTGAAACTCAGTCGAATGTACTATACAGAAAACACAGAAAAAGTGATTCTAACTGTTGGTGACTTATTTGGATGAAAATAGATCTTTTGCGTTGAGAAAAAATGGCTATATTTCAGCCCTAAGTGTTCCCCAACTCAAGGGAGCACCCCCAGCTATAAATAGGACCCCTTGGGGTTCACTCCAAGGTTGTTCATTCACTACATTCAAGGTCCTTGCTATAGTTGAGTGTTATACTACTCCTTGAGCCCCTTTTCTCTCTAGTTTACACATAATTTTGTGATTTGCTAGTGACTTAGGATTATTGTAAGAGAGCTCCACCTTTTGTACATGTAAAGCTCTCAATATTCCACTACTTCCCTATCCCCTTTTCTCATGAAGAAAAGTTGCAGCAAGCTCCATCGAGTGAAGGAGCTATAGCTGGTCCTCTTCAAGGATGTTGAAGAGGTGGTGATCTACTCCAAGTGAAAGAGAAGGAAAAGGCCGAAGATCCAAGAGGAGAAACAAAGTCCTTCAAGGCGGAAGACTTGGGCTTGAGTGGGTAAGACCTAGGTGAAGGCTGAAGACTCAATCTAAATGGGTAAGTTCCTTGTTAAGGTGGAGATCTGCTTGTGGTTGGATGGGTAAGTCCTTTAGTGGTCTATTACTATAAATCTTTGTGGTGATATAATAGAGAAAAGGACTTGCAAAGTCCTAGAGGTTGACCTCTCTAGGTAGTGGACTGACTCACTTCTAGTTTGAAGTGTGGGTAAGTCATGTGTCAAGTGCTTGCTATCAATCTCTCTCATCCTTTCTATGCTTGTTAGATAGGACTTCAAATTACCATTAAGCATTTGCTCCTAATTAATATAATTTGAAGGTATAATCTATTTTGTGAGAAATTTTATATTTCTATTCACCCCCCTCTAGAGCCCTTATATATAACAAGTGGTATTAGAGCTAAGGATCTTCTCCAACAATCTCCCATGAGATGAGAAGATGGGCAACAACCTACTTGGTTCACTCAACCTAGAGGGAGGCTTCTCTATGTGCCCTCCGGTGTTTGATGGCACTAACTTCCTCTATTGGAAGACACGAATGTAATTTTACATTCAAGGGATGAACTTTGATATGTGGAAGGTGATGGTCACACCTTACAAAGAGCCAACTGAAGTTGTTGCAACATGGAGTGAAGCTACTTTCAAGGAGGCTCAACTCAATGTAAAGGCCATTAGCATCCTCTATGCATCCCTCACTCCAATGTAGTTCAACTGGATCTCATCATGGGACACTGCCTATGAGATTTGGAACAAGATGTGAATCACATATGAAGGCACAAAGTAAGTCAAGGAGGCAAAGATCTACATGTTGAGCAGTCTCCTAGAGAAGTTCAAGATGGGAAAGAAAGAAGGCATTGCAGAGATGTATTCAAGGCTAAATGTTATCATCAATGGGCTGGCTGTTTTGGGCAGCACTTTGGATGGAGGCGTCATCAACTCAAAGATCTTGAGAATTCTTCCAAAGATATGGGAGTCAAAGGTCACCTCCATTGAAGACGTGAGGAGCCTTGGTGACATCCCAACTGAAGAAATCATTGGCAATCTTCAATCCCATGAGCCTAGACTTGACAAGCAAGAAGAAGAAGCTAAGCAAGGAGAGAAGGAAGCCAAGAAGATCAAAGATAGTGCTTTCAAAGAACAAGTGGATGTTGTTATCCTTCAACAACAACTTGCTTGTTAGACTTCTTCCCCCTCCTCTAGTGAAGATGAAGGCCCTAGTGAGCATGAAGGCAACTACATCAAGGGCAAGCACTTCAAAGGTTAGTAAGCCTCCTCCTCCTCTACTCTGAGATGCTACAAGTGTGGTCAAAAGGGGCACTACAAGAGTGAATTCCCAAAGTCAAGAAAGTCTCACCACAAAAGCAGCTCAAGGAAAGAAGAGGATTACAAAAAGGAGAGCAAGCACAAGAGGAAGCACAAGAAGGAAAAGAAACATAATAATGTATCTCATGCGGCTTGGGAAACTTCATCTTTAAGCAGCTCTAGCTACGAAGAAGATGGAGAGTGCCACCTTGCTCTGATGGCCTCTACAAGTGAAGACATTGGTTAGGTAAGTGAGGTAAGTTTGCATGAATTTCCTAAAGAATCTATTATTGACATGCTTGTTACTACCCATTCTTCTTTTTCTAAATGTAAATCTAAAAGAAAATGGTTAGGAAAAATCATTGATGATCTTTATGCTAAGCTTGAAATTTAGAATTGAATGAGAAAACCAACCTTGAGAGTATTGAAAATTTGCAAGGGCAATACCTTGATATTGAACTCCACTACAATGGGGTTGAAGTTGAGAATGGTATCTACCTTAAGAATATTGAAAATCTTAAGGAAGAGAACCAAAATAGCCTAAAATAACTTGAATTGCTTAAAACTAAAAATGCTCAATTTAAGTTGCCTATTGATGCTCGTAGTGAAGAGAGAGATGTTTATCTCAAAGATATTCGAATGCTAAAATCTGAAAATGCTAGGTTGCTTAGTCAAGTAAATGATCTACCTTCTAGACCTTTATTGCCTAGTGTTAATGTTGCTTCTATCTCTCTTGAAAAGGATTTATAACTTACTAAAGCTTTATGTCTTAAGACTGATCTTGTGCATGATAGGGATAACATATCTAGTTTATCTTCTACTATTGTTTCTTTGAATGATGATAATCATAGATTGAGAGCATCCCTGTAGAAATTTCTCAAAGGGAAGAAGTCCCTAAATGAAATCCTTGATCATTCTACCCAACAAAGTGGTACAAGTGGTTTGGGATTTGTAGGGGGAGCCTCAAAGGGCAAGAGTAAGTCCAAAGGTAAGAAAAAGAGTAAGGAGATCTCTTTTTTCATAGGAGAATCTTTGGGCACTAAGAATCCTATGGTTTGTTCTTATTGCAAATATGATGATCATTATTCCACTTATTATCCTTACAAGCCTAAGGGGACCAGCCCAGAGATGAAATGGGTCCCCAAGCTAACTCCTGATCCCAAAGTTTGAGTTGGGAACCGACATTCTCCTTTCTTTTCGGGAAAATATAGATGGATTGTTGATAGTGGCTGCACAAAGCACATGACCGGTGACATAAGCCATTTCAACAATTTCACAAAGAAGAAAGAAGGATCAGTCACCTTTGGGGACAACAAGAAAGACAAAGTCAAAGGTGAGGGTGATGTAGGTGAATCTTTATGCATCAAGAATGTTTTTTTTGTGGATGGCCTACATCACAATTTAATAAGTGTTAGTCAACTTTGTGATAATGGTTACCTTGTACTATTTAACACTTTTGAATGTTTGATTCTAGATTCCCTCACCCACCAAGTTATATATAAGGGAACTAGAAGTGGTAATCTTTATGTTATTGTTCTTAACTATATTAAGCATGTGGTTGGTAAATTCCTTGTAGCCGACTTGAATGATATTTCTGTTTGGCACCGCCAGCTTGGTCATGTAAATATGCATCAATTAAAGAAGTTGAGAAAAAAGGACTTAGTCAAGGGACTTCCTAAATTGAATTTTGAAAAGGATGAAGAATGCCAACCTTGTACACAAGGAAAGAAAACCAAGTCCTCCTTCAAATCCTAAGGAGTTCTTAGCACTAAGAGAGCTCTTGAGCTTCTTCATATTGATCTATTTGGACCAATGAGAATGCAATCTCTTCGTGGTTCCAAGTATTTTCTTGTTATTGTCGATGATTTCTCTAGATATACTTGGACCTTCTTTCTCATTTCAAAGAGTGTTATCTCTAGTTTTTGGAAATGAGTTGAGAATGAAGCATCTTGCCAGATTATTTCCATCTGTAGTGACCATGGGGGAGAGTTTGAAAATGAGCTTTTTGAGCATTTTTGTCAAGAAATAGGTTATGTACACAACTTTTCTTCACCTGAAACACCTCAACAAAATGGGGTTGTAGAGAGGAAGAATATGTCTCTACAGGAGATGGCTAGGACCATGCTTCTTGAGTTTGATACTCCTAAGAAATTTTGGGCTGAAGCTGTCAGTACCTCTTGTTTTGTAAAAAACTGTGTTTTCACTCATCCCTCGCTTAAAAAACCCCCCTACAAACTATGGTGTAGTAGGAATCCTTCTATGAGTATTTCCATGTTTTTGGATGTCCTTGTTTTGTTTTGAATACAATTCTCTCAAAAAGTTTGATCTGAAACAGTATAAGGATTTCTTTCTTGGCTATAGCACTACTAGTAAGGCATATAGAGTTTATAATGTTGATCTTGCTAAGGTAGAAGAATCTATTAATGTAAAGTTTATTGAGACTAACCCCTCTATTCCCAAAGATATTGTTTCAAATGATGATGTTGTAGATGAAGTAATTCCTATCCTTAAAGAATTCAACATCCCCTAAAAGGGAAAAGAGGTGGTTGCTCAAGAAGAAGACAAAGATGATGAAAAGAAGGATCCAACTCCCCAATTTGCAAAGAATCATCCTAAGGAGCTGATCTTATGTGATCCATTTGAGAGAGTGAAGACGCGGTCTGCATTCAACAAAGAACAAGCCAACAATGCCTTCATCTCACAACTAGAGCCTAAAGACGTCAAGGAAGCTCTTGGGGATGAAGAATAGATCCTATATATGAAAGAGGAGCTAGAACAATTTGAGAAGATCAAAGTTTGGCCCTTGTGCCAAGACCAAGTGATAGAAAGATCATTGGCACCAAATGGGTCTACCACAACAAGCTAGATGAAAGTGGCAAAGTGGTAAGAAACAAAGGAAGGTTAATGGCTCAAGGCTACAATTAACAGGAAAGTATTGACTTTGATGAAACATATGCACCTATAGATAGACTTGAGTCCATTCATATGTTGCTTGCTTTTTCTAGTCATAAAAACTTTTTTTTGTATCAAATGGATGTTAAAAGTGCATTTTTGAATGGTACAATTGAGGAGGAAGTATATGTTGCACAACCTTCAGGCTTTGAACATGATAGTCTACCTAACCATGTTTACTTGTTGCAAAAAGCTCTCTATGAACTCAAACAAGCACCAAGGGCTTGGTATGAGAAATTAAAGAACTTTTTGTTAGATCATGGTTATATCATGGGCAAAGTGGATTCTACCTTGTTTCTAAAGCACACTTCTAACAATTTACTTATTATTCAAATATATGTTGATGATATCATTTTTGGCGGAACTAACGTTGATATTTACAAAGAATTTAGTGATCTTATACAGAGTGAATTCGAGATGAGTATGATGGGTGATCTCAAATTTTTCCTCAGCTTTCAAATCAAACAAACAAAAGATGTGAACTTCATCAACCAAGGCAAGTACACCAATGAACTACTTAAGTGCTTTGGGATGGAGAATTGCAAGCCAATGGATGCACCCAAGTCAAACACCGACAAACTTGATAAAGATGAAGAAGGTGAAAAGGTAGATGAGAAGCTCTATAGAGGTATGATTGGAAGTTTATTTTACTTAACTACGTCTAGACCTGACATAATGTTTAGTGTTGGCTTGTGTGCTAGATTTCAATTAAATCCTAAGAAATCTCATCTTATAACTGTTAAGAGGATTCTAAGGTACTTAGACAAAACTCAAAATTTTAGACTATGGTATCCCAAGTCAAGGAACTTTACTCTTAATGCCTATAGTGATATTGATTATGCAGGCTGCTTGGTTGATAGAAAGTGCACAAGTGGCACTTGTTTCCTCCTAGGACCATGCTTGGTGTCTTGGTTCACCTACAAACAGAGCACCGTGTCATTACCAACCATCGAGGTTGAGTACATTGCAACCGAGAGTTGTTGTGCCCAAGTCCTATAGATGAAGCAAATGCTCCAAGACTTTAACATTCATTTTGATGCTTCTCCTATCTATTATGATAATACTAGTGCAATTAACTTGTCTTACAATCCTATATTGCATAGTAGAGCTAAACATAGAGAGGTTCTCCATCACTTTCTTCATGATCACATTGCCAAGAAGGATATTTGTATAATGTATGTGGACACAGAAAATCAGTTGGTGGACATTTTCGCTAAACCTCTAGCTAGAGAGAAATTAAATTTTATTGGATCAAAATTGCTTATAACTTCTTTGAATGAATATGATATGCCTTCTAGCTAGTAGTCATCTATCATATATGTTTTGCATCTATCTTGATCATCTTTGAGTGCTACTATGCTTAAAATTGGTTTTTTATGTTCATATTGCCTTTTTCCTCTTGTTTTTGGGTATTTTTTGTAAACGCTTATTTTATCGCAAAATAGTACCCAATAATGAGTAATATGTGCCTAAGTATGTTTAATATACATAATGGACTTGAAAAATAAATTTAATTAGCATTCAAATGGCTATAAATTAAGTTTGATGGTTTTAGGTCAAGTTGACCAACGGTCGAGTTTCCCCAGGACAAACTCGACTAATCTATGGCCAAGAGTTTTTTTTAAAAAGGACCAATCGGTCGAGTTTCCACCTCACATAACTCGACCAATCGGCGGGCTGAAGCCAACATAAGTTAGGTTCAGCCGACTATTCTCCCTATCAACTAAAGAATAGTCGATTGATTCCTCTCCTTCTAGCCTTAAGCTCTCAACTCTTGGCATTCCCTTCCCTAACCTCGCCATAATCTGACCTAGGCAGACCTTCCTAGACCTTCCCCCTAACTTAACCTAGGTGTGTGAACATTTTTGGTGGAGTGGTTTGTGCTTTTGATCTCTTCTTCCTCTCCATTTTGCCTCCATGGCTTCAAATAGAAGGAAGAGAGCCGCCGCTAGAAATGCACCGTCCTCCTCCTCATCTTCTCACTTGATTCCCTTCGATGAGACCCTTTTTGTCTCAATTGATGTTGTAAATCGGTATAAGGACATTCTTCCTAGGAGTCCTTTTCCTTTTAGAGCCCTTTTTGAGCCTATCCCTAGGCGTCAAGCCAACATCGATTATGTGGCGAGGTTGCTTCAAGTTCACCACCTTTCTTCCCTAGTTGTCGAGCGTGACTACTTTTTCAATTTCCTTACAAGCACGAAAGTAGTTCACGAATTCTATGCAAATTTGTGTTGGAATTACGACTCCCTTGTACCCCCTCTAAATACTGAAGTTATCCTTAATTCTATGATCTTCGGGATTAAATTCCAAATCTCATAGGATATCCCGAATGTCTTCTTTTCAGGAGCCGATGAGAATGATACCTGGCGTAAGGATTATTGTGAGTATTTTGACATGTTGGACCCTAAAGGTTTCTACAAGCAAAATGAGATCACTCTTCCTGATATCCATCACTATCTAACGAAACTTGACGTTGCCTATAAGAAGAAGATAACCCTACCCTCCTCCTCCTTAGATATCAAGAAGCATATACTAGCCTTAGTGGTCAACTGCAACATCCATCCAAAGAAAAACCAAATGGATATTGCAAAGAACACTACAGTGATAATGTACTGCATCTTAGAGACTATCGGAGTCAAGTGGTCTAGATATATCCTCCACCACATTACTTGCTTTGACTCTGGAAAAAACAATCGTGGCACCCATCCTCCTTATCCTACCCTGATATTTGGTCTTTTCCAGTTCTCCACTGAGAAATCACTCTTCTCTAACTTCCACTATAGACTTGCCAGGAAGGGAGTGTATATCAGTGAGACCACCATTCAGAAATCCGTGCCTATCCTTTCCTCCACCACACCTAGTACCTCACCCTCTACCTCTTCCTCGGCTACACCTGCCTGAACCCAAGCTCCTCCACCTCCTTAGCCTACCCGACCTAGTCATGCCTCATTTTGTGTGTCCAATGAATCCCTCATGAATTATATGATACACCAACAAGCATAAAACCTTCAGGTCCAGGATCATCTACACCAGGATTTATGTTCAATCACATCTAACATGAACTTACCATGTGCACACCCATACCCCACCTACCAGCCATACCCCGGTAGTGATTATGCATCCTATGCATACAATCACTTCTACCCTGCACCTGAGCCTTCCAATGATGCTCCCACACCCTCTGCTACTGGTGGACCTGCTTCTGTCTTCCTACTGTTACCTGCTGGCCCCTTGGCCACTCTGCTTGCCAGTCTGGGAGATTCTTCTCCTTCCTTCCCTCAGGCCAATGAGCTTTATTCTCTTGGTATGACTTGGGATATGCAGAATGCTCATTGGCCCAGTCGTCACTTCGGTCCTTCTGTGGATGAGGAGATGCCTGACCAGAATGAGGACAAGACTACTGATACTGATGAGGATGCTGGTGATGGTGAGGATGATGGTGATGGCTCTGGTGGTGACTCTGGTGATGAAGGCATTGTTGTTACACCTTTAGATGGAGATGATGACTACGAGCCTGATGTCGAGGATGATGATGATGATGATGTTGTGGACATAGATAGCTTAGATGTCTAGATGTTCTTAGTTTTTAGTCTAGTTTGCTGATCATATATATCTTTGTAGGTTATTTTGTATTAAAAACATTTGGGTACATGATCTGAGATGTACTATTATTATCTTTAGCTTTCATCAATTCTCTCTTGTAGTTGTCCTTATGAGAACATGCTTCATGAGTTGTAATCTATTTTTTGTGCACTCTTACTCTTTGATTAGTTATATATTATGAGTTGGTGCCATATTTCACCATATTTTGATTATGACCTAGCTTGTGTGTTTCTCTCATCTCTGTTTGATATATGATTATGTGCGTGCATGTTTGAATATCTGGTTGGTTGTGTTTGGAGAAGACTTTTTGTATGCTCTTCTACCCCCTTCCTTTTTGATAATGTTAAAAGGGGGAGAGAAAATTCAATGTCTTGAAACTCAATCATATTGCTATTTATTTCTTATGTGATCCTTTTCTTGTTCATTACATGCTTTATCAAGTGACTTGCTAAAGGACCATATAGTACATGCATGTTATATTGCTTTGTGTAGAAAGACAAACTATATAGGTTAAAGTAAGCATTGATTGAGCGGGAGCAATTCACATTGTTCAAATCTTGAATCCCCCTAATTTACAAGGCAAAGGTATAATTTCAATATTCTTTTCAATATGCTTGAGTAATGATTTGTCATTGTCAAAAAGGGGGAGAATGTTGATCTAGAAGTTATACATTGTCCATATTTTGAGAATGACTCAACCATTCCATTCATGTGTATCTAATATGTGTATTCAAGATTGATCTCAGGTTTTAGGTACATGAAAAGAATCAATTTACACAAGCCCTAGCTTGTCAAAGTACAAGTCAAATGCAATGCAAGTATGCTAATAAGGAAATCCCATCAAACGACCTTAGAAGTATTTTGTAATCACTTGTATTGATGATATGACTTGTGACTAAGATGAGAAAAATATGTGGGACACTTAGTACCAAGTTTTAATCACTTATAATCACATTAGAAAATTGATCATAGACTGCTAATCGGTCGAGTTTCAATCTCGACGTAACCTTTGGATTAATTTGTTGATGATGTGCATCGGTCGATTTGTGCATTCATAGAACTCGATCGAACTGCTTACTGATCAAATACAATTTTGGCTGATCAGTCAAGTTTACCAAGACAAACTGGACCGATAGTTTGAAAATTGGGTTTGTCTTTTAGCCGATCGGTCGAGTTACCTTTATTGAAACTCGACCAAATATACTATACAGAAAATGCAAAAAAAGCGATTCTTACTGTTGGTGACTTGTATCGACGAAAATAGATCTGTTGCCTTGAGAAAAAATAGCTATATTTAGGTCCTAAGTGTTCCCCAACTCAAGGGAGCACCCCCAACTATAAATAGGAATCCTTGGAGTTCATTCCAAGGTTGCTCATTCACTACATTCAAGGTCCTTGCTATAGTTGAGTGTGCTACTACTCCTTGAGCCCATTTCTCTCTCTAGTTTACACATCATTTCATGATTTTTTAGTGAGTTAGGATTATTGTAAGAGAGATCCACCTTTGTACATGTAAAGCTCTCAATCTTCCACTACTTCCCTATCCCCTTCTCTCGTGAAGAAAAGCTGAAGCAAGCTCCATCTAGTGAAGAAGGAGCTATAGCTGGTCCTCTTCAAGGATGTTGAAGAGGTGGTGATCTTCTCCAAGTGAAGGAGAAGGCAAAGGCTGAAGATCCCAGAGGAGAAGCAAAGTCCTTCAAGGTAGAAGACTTGAGCTTGAGTGGGTAAAACCTAGGTGAAGGCTGAAGACTCAAGCTAAGTGAGTAAGTTCCTTATTGAGGTGGAGATCTTCTTGTGGTTGGATGGGTAAGTCCTTTGGTGGTCTATTGCTGTCAATCTCTATGGTGATATAATAGAGAAAAGCACTTGCAAAGTCCTAGAGGTTGACCTCTGTAGGTAGTGGACTGACTCACTTCTAGTTTGAAGTGTGGAACCACTCTACATCCCTTTGTCAAGTACTTGCTATCAATCAATATCATCCTTGATATGCTTGTTAGACAGGACTTCAAATTGCCATTAAGATTTTTCTCCTAATTAATATAAGTTTATGGTCTAATATGTTTTGTGAGAAATTTTGTAGCTCTATTTACCCCCCCCCCTCTAGAGCCCTTAGATCCAAAAAGGAATGGACATGACTGTGCTATCAATAATCACATGTGGAGATGTCCACATCTTAGCAGATATCCTAGACGACAATCTACCCAGAGCAGATGTCATATATCACAACAAGGGTAGAAATATAACTAGATAACACTTCAAAGGGATATTCTTCAAATGGGCAGGAGTACACAAGAAACTATTTAAAGTGTTGTGCGCCACCCTCCTCGAAGAGTTCGTACACTCAGAAAAGGTGCAACTACTGTTCAACAACACCACACATCTAGCAAGCCTCTTATACAACGAGGACTATGAGGTTGTTGATGTGACTGAGTTGAAAGAAGCATTGCGTAGAAGGGGACAAAGTTCGTAGTCATACCCAAAAGGAACGTGAAGCACTGGGCTCTGATCATTGTCGATCTATACGAGTGAAAGATGAAAATGCTCAACTATTGCGTGGCCGAACTGGACAATACTGCCCTGATATATAAAAAGAAAAAAGCCAGATATGTCCTAAAGATACTGTTACATCTGCAGAGAGTGATACAATCAATAGATGATATATTCAATGACATCTGGAAATCATTTTCTATCTGTAAGAAGGTGCCACAAGAAGAGGCCGACTTAGGGGATTGCACCTTCATCATACTAAGGATGATGGAAGCTATCAATAAGGGCATCCCATTGGAGGAGTTATGCGTAAAAGATCTACACGGGATGCACGATGTGTATACAATGGAGGTCATCTACGATCACCACTTCTTTATTGACCCGACGATGCCTTCAGATGCAATACCGTGCAAACTTCATAAGGAGATCCCTCTACCTGAAAAGGTAACTTGGAGGGAACAACTAAAAACCCTGTGGAACGATCCAACAGAGCCAACCAGGGATAAGGCATGGAAAGAAGGTTGGAGGACAGATACTGGAGCTGCTACAACAAGCATACCAGAGACAGAAGGAGAGCATGCTTCAGCAGAATAGACATAAGAATGAGAAGTAAAGGAAGATGATCCATCAGAAGAAAACCTAGATGGACCGACAGGGAAGATAATACCCACTTTCAAGGACTTTGGCAGATGGAGTTGCATCAGCCTATCTGTAGAATCGCTAAACATCATAATGAAGTCCTTGAAAGATGATGACATGCGAGGAGAAGATGTATTTGAAAGAGAAGGGATATGTGTGTTGAAGGATGACCTCTAGGATACGCTGAGAAGATGAGGGTACCTATTAGTATGCATAATGTCAACCTACCAAGCCCTCTTAAGAGACAACACGCCAAATGCACATATGGCATACTTCCTGATAGTAGATGACATCATAAAAGATAAAAGATCAGGCGAGAAGGAATGCATGCAAGACCACCTCATGACATCCCTCCCGGACTACATTTTCCTGTCGATCCTTCACGACAGTCGTTGGACTTTGTTGGTAGTCAACAACATAAAAAGGACTGCAGTATTATATAACAGCTCAGACGCAACCTTTGGGTTGAACAAGAAGACAAACATGACTACTACAAAGACTCCAACTGAAGAAAAGGTTGTCACATGTACGAAGGCGATTATTGATATGCTAAAAAGTCACGGTAAAGGGTACAAGCATATAGTAGGAAAAGACTTCAAGAAGACACAGTTTTGCCACAGGAGCCCTCAATAGGTGCCTTTGTCAAATGGCTGCAGCTTCTACTTTCTAGCCTGGATGATAGCCCAAGCCAACCTGAACACAAAAGTGGAGGGGATGTAATACGAGTAGTATCATCCACTGTGAGGAGTGTACGTGAGTATGCTCCTCAAGTCCAAGTGGGCCTCCAACACCAATAAACCAGAATAAAGAAAGTCTATTTATACGTCTCACTCAAATTTTGACATCCCAGGTCAAGGTGAAGGGTAAGTTTGGGGGAGGGGTCATAACCGGGCTAGAGAGGTACAATTTTATCCCCATTTTACCTCTCAAATTTTCAAAATTTTCATATTTCCAAAAAAAATTACATGTACATATTTTAGTTCTGCTAAACTGCTCCTCCCTTTGTGCCTATATTTTTTTGTGAAGTTACCTTAGAATTTAGAATTTAGTCTATTTTCTTGTTAAAATTTGTAGTACTATCGTTTTCCTAGAGAGAAATATACGAGCATCTAATACACATAAAGGTAAAATGAGAGACATAGAAATACTACTCTATCTCATTCTTGTAATAAGACATTGTGTATGCAATAACCCTTAGCTCATGAAACCCTTGGAGACTAGAGAACTTCACCTAGCCATACTCCTGACCAACCACCCTCACCTGAGGATTCCAACCAGAAAATTCTTATCTCCCTAGAGAAGGAAACAATTACCCCTTTCAAGTAAATCCATCCCCACTAAGGACTAAAAAATAGGCTTGGCATCCCAGAAGACCGCTTAAATCCCTCTCACCCAAGCCAGAAATGAGGTGTAAAAAGCCAAAAAGAAAAAGAAAAAAAATATAAATATAATGAAAGTTGTGCCCAAAAGATGCCAAAAGTTTCCACATGGTTGGTGTATTGTTGCACTCATGAATGCAGATATGTCATGCCCATAAGTGGAACCTTGAAGCCAAACTTACCCACCACCAATCTAGAATGAAACTCAAAAAACCACCTGACTTAATGTCAGATGCCCAAAAGGGCAACACTGTCCTTATGATAGTTGTGGGTGAGGGAGCTCAGGAGAAGAGGAAAACACTTAAAGCTTAAAGCCTACTCGAACACATTAGCATAGGGCCAATTGAAAATTAAAAAGAGTGTGAAAGTTACCCCTTGAGGAGATGTTGTACTAGTATGGTTGGTAACCTAAAGGGAAGGGGTGATACGTCAAGAAGGAGAAACCTTTTACAATTGAAGGCAATGGAAAGAACTAGAAGTTGTGAAACTCTAGATATAAGAGGGAAGAATAAGACTTTAGGGGGTTGAGAAAACATACCACGGAAGTCTTGATGCAAGAATGAGATAACTCAGTAGTGTTAAGTTTTGCAAAATTTTGTCACACAAATTTGCTCTTTCTCCCTATGATTTCGTTCCTACACTTAGCCTGATGACAGGCTTGATTCTATGTTTGGGGGAGTTGATAACACTTTATTTTATGCACTTTTTGCATACATTTTATACCTTCCCTAGCATATCTTTCGCTAACTTTCCCCACTATTTTAGCATCTTATGTTAATTACTTCACTTACACATTTTCCCCTTTGATTTTAGGAACATATCTAGCCAAGGTCGCGGTCATCACCTCGACCGCGATTCATTCATCCAACAAAGACATCTCACCATGGCCGAGGTCTCCAAGTTTACCCTAATACCTTACCCTCACGGTCAATTTGCACTCAAGCTCTTTGGGACCGCGGTCAACATGGAGACCACGACCAATGTGAAGACCGCGACCTCAACTTTTTCAAAGCAAGGCACACCTCAACCTCGACCACGATCCTAACAACTAGGCAGCGATCGAGAAGGTTGCCAACTAGGCTGTCGAGGGGGATTGCTAAATTGACTTTGACCGTGATCCGTGACTGAGGAAGGGGTTCAATTGATCTCGACTGAGGAAAAAATGGTAATGAAACTTGACCGTGATCGAGCTTCATCAAATACCAGACCTCGATCATAGTCAAGGGGTTAATTCGGTGGAGTGTACCTATAAATAGGCCACCCACCCATCCTGTCAAAAGATCAGATCTGATAGTACCATGAAGTGCTGCCATTTTCCAAACTCATCTCCACCCATCCATCCAATCAGTCTTGGATCTCCAAAGGTAGAAGCTGAGGAGAGATAAGACTGAAGGCTCCATCTTCTTTGAGATAATAAGACTGTCTATTCCATCGACCTTCTGGATCTAGATCTGAATAAGTACTGAGTTGTATCACGTTCTTCTCTCTCTATCTATATCTATCACTTCCATCTCGTTGTACTTCCCTCCTAACTTCGTGGAACTTGATGTATTTGTCTTCTTGTAATGTTGTTGTGCTTCCCGTGAACATGTGTGGCTAAAAATCTTAAATTGGGTTGGGAGTATCCACTAAGGCTCTCCCAACATGTATATTGTCTCTCTATTTTTAATATATCTACTCTTGTCAAGATTATCTCCATGCACCGATTTTAATGGTTCACTTGTATGCTTAGCTACCATATTTTGATGTTTTATTATTGATATATTGGGAGAGTAATATCACTTTTATCTTGTATTATGGAGTAGTATGAATGCATGAGAGTGATGGAATGCTAAAGCTTGAGATTGTAAGTTCAGTTATGTGGTTTTTCTGTAGTCATATTGAGAGATAGGTTACCCTTAGACTTAGATCTATCCTTATCTCAAGATAGAAGGGTATAGACACCATGTATGATGGCTTGTAATCTTTATAGGAATATGTTAAAGGGAGAGATGATATTGCATGTTGGTGAGAAGTCTTAGTAGGTGAAACCCAATCCAAGTTTCCCTCCATATCTTTGTTTCCGTCTTATTTTGTTACGCTTTGTTCTTATTTTCTTTGGTTATTTGTTTTACTTTGGTTTGAGTACCATCGTTCCATTGGGAACACCCTTTTAAACTACCTTTTTATACGAGTGTGAGACCTTGTGTGCTTAACACTTCCTAACCTTGTCTCTGTGTTTCGACCCCGATTACTACATCGGACCCCGTATAATAGTTATGGGGGTTAAAGAGTCGGGTTACTATTTTAAGAGTTCGACTACTCTAGATCCGCCCCTTTTTGGATGTGTGATTTAGGTCGGTCAATCATGTTTTGTAATTTGGCATAGTTGTTCTAATCTTTAATATGAAGTCGTATTCCAAATTTGAGATCAATCTGGCTTTTCTATAATTTCCTATGAGTTTTTCAAGTTCTGCAATAAAATTGCCCTTTTTTACCCATTTTATTACCTTTCTAGCCTGGTTGGGCTTGTCCCATTTACCTTTTCTTCACATGCATAGCTTGGCCAAAATGCACTACCATTGAAATGAGGATCAAATCCCCCAAACTATTGATTTTAGGCCTTTGAACTGATCTAACCCTAAGTCGCATGTATAAAGAGTGGGATCCTAGAGGGGAACCACTCCCTACTAAAAATTTTAACAATAAAACCTATTATCCAAACACACCTAAAAGATATGTTGGGGTGGGTGTAAAATTTCAAATCTTATTTATGGTATAAAAACAACCAAAAAGTAGCAGCGGAATAAAAACATTGACTATATTCAATTTGTCACAAGATTACAAAAGAACATGTTAAACTTACATGTAAAGGTACATCATAAGGATCCATGTAGAGGGAAATATAAACCACATCAAGATTGTCTCCAAGCTCTAACTACTTAAACTAGTCCCATAACTTTATGCCATGTCCTCCACATCCTTCACCTAGGGTTGGAAGCATACCCCAGCAAGAAGACAAAAATAGAAGACATCAACAAAGGGTGGTATGTGCATACTAAAAAGTAAAATTGAGAAATATAAATATATAAGGACATCAAATAAATAGAAGCTTCCAATAGAAAGGAAAAGTACCACCCAAGTGGGTATCAAGAGAAATGAATCACAAAAGGGAGATACTTGCCATTAAAACAAATAAAAGATTGTGCCATATATACATCCACTACCATGGTGGGAAATGAAGCACAATAAGAGAAAGTAGGGCACACATACCCCATAATCATCATCAATATATTGAATGCATGTGAGATAAACATATCTCTAGAACAATATAAATACAAAGGCGGCCAAGCCTCACAAACTTGAAACCTGATAGAGATGACATACTACCACTCCCAATATATATAAGTTGGTCCAAGCCTCACAAACTTGAAACCCGGATATGGGGCACCACCAGCTCGATCCCAATAATAATAAGGGCATACTACCCAAAACCAATGCAATTACACTACTCTAGTGCTACTGAATCACATAGCATGCTTAATGTAGAGGCAAGTAGAAAGTATAGTCAGATTATACAAAAGTTTCCATCATACTAATAGACAACATAAACATCCACCTCACAAGTGGGAAAAAGACATATGTAACATACCGAATCCAGGTCATTTTGTCTTTTATCCCTCTTTCTAAGATTTTCATTTCATTTCTATCCTTTTTGGCCTTGATATTCAATTTGTGGAATTATTAGTGGTTTGGGGTGATATTGATCACCATTTATGCCAACATTTGGGTTTATGCACAAATACCTCAGTAAATATTTTTAAAAAGGGTCTAATATGAAAATTTACCACAAATATGAGATAATGATAAAATAATCCATTCTAGATCATTCCTTATCCTTATAGATCAAGGAACAAAAAATGAATAAATAATAATGCTTTAAACATGTTAATGTGATATGGAAATATTTAATATAAGAAATAGTGGTAATATTAGATAATGGGCTAAAATTCATAAAAGGAATACTAATTGGTTAAAGATAACTTTAGATTCATTTTACTTGAGTTAAAGTTGGCTTGAATGACAAGTTTCACAATTTTGGAAAATTAATATTTATCTTTGCATTAATCGAAATTGGAAAATATGAGTTTTTCTCCAAATCATTAAATAAATTATTAAATGACTTCAAAATTGGAAATAAACCTCAAAATTTTAATCTACATGTCAAAATGAGTCTATGTGTGAATTTTCATCTAATTTGAACCATCTTAAATATTTTATTTTATCTAGCAGAGAGAAAATCATTTAAAGACAAAAAATATTAAATATATATTAAAAAATTAATTAATGTCAAAATCGTGTACCTCACCTTTATTATTGTTTATTTGCCAAGTTTTATATTTTTATAAAGTTTATAGATGCCTCTAATAAATTAAAAGGATAAAATAAGTGGTAAATTTATATGAATTAAATGAAATAATAAAAATCTTCAAAAAAATAAATAATACCAAATATGTGTTTTATATGTTAAAATATATCTTTGGATGAATTTTGACTCAATTTGGAAAATATTTGATGAGAAGGTGAATTTAGGAGAGAGAACGTGTAAAACCTTCAACACATTATTTAAAATAACAAACAACTTCAACAAATGGAAATAATGCAAATTTATATCCAACATACTTAATAAGACTTTAAACATATCATCATATAGAGTTCCAACATGAACAAAGCATAAGTAAGAGACTAACATAATATTAAATCATGATCATAAGATCAGTAACCAATAAGATAGTTCACAAGAACCATGATATTAAAAGAAAAGAATATTGTGTAGGCTATATGTTCATAAGACCAAGAGAAAGACAAAAATAGGCTAATTGCAGACACGATTTTACCGTGTGTATAACACAAGTGCACATATGAATGTAATATAGGCCTTGTGAGGCCCAAGTTGAACTCAGGGAAATAGAAATTTATGTAGACTACTACTAACGGGTCGCGATCAGCTAGACCGATTGGAAAAGTTGATTGTTTGGTTTTAACAAGAAAATAAAGTAAAAAGAAAAACAAAAGCGAGTAGTGATTAAATGTTTAGTTTAATCAAATTAATGGGAATCCTTAGGATTGCGGTTTCACCACGAGTTCTCACTATATGCAAATCTACAAAATTAACATAATTTGTTCCCTTTCCCTGATTATGGCCCGTAGTCAGAATTGCTCGCTTCCGCGATACAATTCACTACCTAGTTCTAGGTCAGTTCCATGCCAGTACTAACTTATATCCTAGATCTAAGTGATTTGATTATTTCTCTGAGTATCCACCATTAATCGTACATTACCTTGTCTAAGGAATTTATTGATTAATGTGTTAATCGTGCCTTTTCAACCACTAATTCTCCATCAGAAGTAATTAATGATATTACAAATCGACTATGGTGATCAAGCATAGTAAATTGCAATGGAAAAACAATAACATATCAAGGGAAAGTGAGACAAATTATGATATTTAATATAACCTTGTCATACAACAATTTCCCGGGCTACTCCCAGTCCTAAGGATAGAGGGGATAAGCCCTGCATGTTCAACTCAGCAGTACACATGGAGAACAAAGAGGGAAACATGGAGAAACAAATGAAATTATGGTGTAACCCCTGAAATGAAGAAGATCTGGATGATCCTCGATGTGAGACGCACATTCTGTAGCCTTCCGGCGGAAGAATCATCAGTCTACGGCTCTGAAAATGTCTACGGCATATCTCTAGACTCCGTTCTTTGCTCTCCTCTTCTCCGAGACTCATGCAATTAAATAGAATGTGATACTTAGGTTTGTCTATCTTTTCTTAGGTATAGGCATGACTTACGTCCACCAAAAGATCACAGTCGTTCGATCGTGGTAATTCTGGGTGCAACTCTGATCTGACGGCGTAGATACCATCAACGGGGTGTCAATGGTATACACACCTTAAGATGTACTTCTGATGCTAAAAACAAAGGAATCTATTGCAAGAACCTGTGAACTCTCAATACTATCGACGTTGTTGTCGATAGTATCGAAGGATTTACTTAATTCCCGCTGAAGCAATCTCGAGACCATCGACGACTTTGGTCGATGGTATCAACTTGGATGCTCTCCCTCCGACTTGGGCACTGATTCCATGTCGATGGTATCGACGGGTGCAGATATACATAGTATCTAAAATAGAGAGAGAAACACAAATCAAATCCAATAATTCTGATAATTTATACAAAATAAGATAGAATAAACCGAATTTGATGCATATGATGATTATAGGCCAAAGGAATATGAATCATACTATTATTGTCATAAAATGACACATAACCACACAAAACAAGTATGAAACCAACCTATAAATGTGACTCAAATTCACTACATCAAACTCCCCTAAGCTAGAATCTTGCTCGTTCTCGAGCAACAAAACTTAAAATCTGATAGAGAGGGTCAACTAAAGAACATAATCACAAAATTGATATCACAATATGATTCCCACTTGTAATTCACATATTGACCCTTACCAACCACATAATGACAACTACCCTTCAGGAGACAATAATCATTCATAAGAAATGTCCATCCCAAGATCACGAACACTATCAAGTAAAGCAGTTAATATAATAAAATCCTCAGGTTCAGGCTTGGTGCATCTTGTGATCTCCTATCTACGTTGCTCATTTTCTAACTACCATCTAAGTGAAAGTAGATCTCCTTATATACATGAATGAGGAGAATATCATGGGTGGCCTACCACTTAGAGAAATGGGTGGATGGAATGGGTGGCTATGGAAGAATGGAAGCACAGTATAGTCGATCATGCAAAAACAAAAATGACTGACCTATCATGCTGCAAATGCAAATGAAAATGCCCTAATGCTACATTTTTGGTGGATTGGTGCATGCACTATCATTCCATCTCAAAGTGAGATGGAATATCTAAGAAAACTACACCATGTGCTTGTTCTTCTTAATATGCAGGTGAGAACATGTTCCTTTCTCCCTCTTATTCATACTTTTTTCTTTCTTTTTTTCTTCTATTCATTCAATTTTTTTAAAGCCCTAATTTCCATAAATGGTAATGTATTATTTGTTGGGCTTCCATTTTTTTTACATAACTGGCACATTTGATGCATTCTATTGGGAGGGTATGGAACAAATTCAACACCTTTAATTTTTTAGAAGAACATACCACACATGATGTACAACTATATGCTCAAAAGATGTGAATGCACGTCATTATGACAATTATGCAACTAAATGACATGCACCTAAGGATAATGTGCATGTATAACTACTCTATATCTTTCTTTTTCCATTTTTATGCAAAACATGCAAAAATAACTAGAATGTATGACATATCTACATGGAATGTCATCAAAGAGTGAACGACAATAATGTGCTCCAGTTCTTATGGTGGAGAGTGAATGAAATTTCGATGGATTAGATCACAAGACTAATTGACAGAACCTTTAGATAAAATTATATGTCCCTCCTTACTGACTTGTGTACCAATTAATTAAGGGATTTCTCTTTCTCACTTCAAATTAAAGTCACGTTATCATTTGGTTGGTTTAGGCTCAACATCCATATCAATCCTCGTAACATGAACCATACAGATACACAATCATGTTCATATGTTTTTAAGTTGACCTACCCATTTAGTTTCACAAGTAATGTCCTCAAGTTCTCACAAGAAAAACTTACAATTGCTTAAGGATTTTTCATTAAAATCATTTGCTCACAAAGCCCCAAGTGAAAATGAGATGACATGTAATTAAATTAGATTCCACTGATTATACTAGATAGATAGTGGATCCTAGAAAATAGTAAATCTAGCAATTGAGAAAACTAAGATAAAGAAAAATGAAAATTGTAAAAACAAAAAAACTAGATAGATGTTGTTCCAGCACCCCCCTAAGCTTGAACTCGACTATGGCCTCATAGTCGAAATCCTAACTTAAGTGGTGGAACAATGATACCCCTTTATTACTCCGGTGGCGGGTGTGGCGGGTTCTGGTGGTCGCTAGGATCCCAAGAAGGATAATGCCGCTGGAATGACATATCAGATGGGGCATTGGTGGTGGTTGTGGGTATCCTCAAAAAAAATTCTGGCTCCAGTAGTGGTTGTAAAACGGTTGTTGTTGCATCTCCATCCTATGCAACCTGTTGTGGATAGTTTCTTGGTTGGCAAAGAGGAGGCACTCATTCTCGTAAATTAATTGTTGATTCTCGAACAACCTATTTGTTGTTTCTTGAATTCCTGCAAAAGAGGCGGTATGCTGGTGCTACGTCTGCTGAATATACTGTACCATTGTATACATCTCCTGCATTGAATAGACATCCTCTCCACCTTGAGAGGGTTGTGGTGGCGGTGGCTGGGAAGAAGAGGAGGCTCCATAGTGTCATGGATGCTTTCGCAGAACAACTCGTCATCGAAGAGGAATGATGGCTTACTCCTCTTCTTCTTCATCATCACTAGCTTGAACTTCTACTTCTTCAGCTTGTTCTTCCTCATCCTCATTAACATCAATGATAGGCCACCTGTAGCTTTGGCCAGGCCTGATGTTGAAAGCAGGGTCCGACAATCGCCTCCTCTAAAAGACTCCTGCCACATGGCGGGTGGCATAGACGGTGCCATGATGGGCTTCAACGAGGCATGCATTCACAAAATGGCTCAAATTGAGCGTGTTCTTGCACTCCATCTTAGGTAGCCCAGACAAATCAAGGCCTAGGTACATTGCAATCGGCGTAATTAGGCCCCCAAAATAAATGGCAGCCCTACGAGAAATATTCCTCTTAACCCCCATTACACGCATGAGGAAGAAGGCTCCAAAATTTATGGGTGTCCACTCCAGCAGACTATAGAGGAAGAACATGTTTGTATCCTAAAATTTGTTTTGAGACAGCTTTGATCATGCAAAGAAGGTGTTGGAGAGAATCTGGTGCAAGATCTTTACAAATGGATGCTCAAAATCAGCTATGGAGGCATTGTTCCAACTGATCGAGTACCCCGCCGGTACAGTAACTAGATTTGCAACCATGGCGTCATAATCTGCATTGTGTGCTGGCTAGAAGAGGTTGTTATAGGCCCACCCATAAATCGCGTTGAACTCATGAAGGGTCATCATATAGTCCTTGTTGTAGAGGTGGAAGGAAACATGCCCCTCTTTCCACTCTTTGCGCGTCGGTACTAATTCATTGGGAATGACACAAATGTCCAGAGATGCCATGAACTCGATGACAATCTCCTTGTAAGTGGACCACCTGCTGAAGAATGGATGACCGTCGGTGTGGTCATGGTACAACCTAGGGGACTCGCTCAATTGTCCTTGCACCACATAGGCCATATTGGCCTCAAAACCCAGATCCTTGATCAACTGCTGGTCTCCATACCGGGTCGGCTCGATGGAGTGCTTCCATAGCTCCTCATGCACCTTTTTAGCCTCTGGAGATGGATGGATTAGCCTCAGACTAGAAATTAATCCTTATTGCAGGGTGGGTAGGGCAGGTGGTGTCGCCCTGGATGACGAAGCTCCAGATCTCACCATTGTTGCATAGGCAATGAGTGAGAGAGAGAAAGGACAATGGAGCTCAGAGAAGATGGAGATCCACGTAGTTGAAGAAGATGTGCGAGGAAGATCGTCGATGGTGATCTCAGTCGCTCCCAGGTGCTCGGAGTGCTTGGTCTCAGTTGTGGAGGATAAGCACCGAGGATGTGATTTAGATTGAAGAATTGCCTCCCTTTTTATAAGGGTCGGCCGCCGCTACTGTTGGCGCATCGATACCATCGATGCATCCATTGATAGTATCGACGGCTTTTGAAATTTGTGGCTCGCTATAATCGACGGCTGGTGATGACCTGATGTGGGGGGGGGGCAGACGTTTCTACCATCGACAGTGCCCTCAGATTGGCTGTTACAACCCCAATTTTGGGTTCATTTGCTGAGGAATATAATTTCTCATATTAAAGACTTTTGAATGAATAAATGGAATAATCTATTTTGAATAAATGTATTTCATAGCCTTGTTGTTTGATTTGTGGGCTTTATTGGCCATTGGGCCCAATAACAATAAGATTCAATTAATTAATGAATAACTGAGAATTTGAGATAAGAAATGTGTGGAAACCTCTAGAAGGCAAATCCAAAGTGGATTTCGTGCCTCTTAGATTCCTTGGGTTCCAAGGAGCCCAAAGTTACAAAGAAAAGGCAATAAGAAAAGAAAATAGCAATTAAGTATTTCCTTGTTAATAAAGAAATTGAAAACATTGATGAAATAGGGAAAATATGCGAAAAGAGGTATAATTGGATAATCCTTAGTGGAATTTCGTGTTCCAAGGATTCCTAATAATAAAAGGAACACTAATGAGGAAAATAAGAGAGAAATAAAGAGAAATCCACAAAAGTAAATATTTTAATAGGAAATAAAGCAAGATAATGATGATAATGCATTTAGATGCATCTAGAAGGATAATGAGTATCCTTAATGAGGAATTTCGAGATCTTTGAGTTTCTTGGGATCCAAGGAACCCCAATAAAGGAGAAGAAAGAGAAAATACCATAATTATAAAATAAAGAGATAATGGGAATACATGATCCATCAATTTTGTAATATGGATAAAAGGGAGTATTTTTTTTCTATTAAAAGAAATACATGATTTCGTGATAAATAATTAAGAGTCAAGTGATAAGAAGATAAAGGGAAGGATTTTCGAAATCCTATTATCACAAGAAAAGGGAATATCAAAGAAATTAGGAAAGAGAAAGGAACTTGCTCCTTTATGAGGGAATCACTCTCCTATTGGTAGAAGGACGGATTACTTTGTGGGCAAGCACCCCAGGACAGTACAACCCTCCCCTATATAAGGGATAAGGCCTGGGGTTGAGTCCAGAAAATCCCACGCCCAGTCTTCTCCGCATCTTCTATGTTTTCCATCCATAAACCCTAGCAAAGGGAAGCTTCGCAACCCTAGCACAGAGAGAGGCCCAGGAGGGGTTGCGTTGGAGGCTGGATGAGCGCCGAGGTGAGAACACGACCTAGCCAACGTTGTCGTGCCCTAAATCGGCCACCGAAGCATCCGCAAGGCTATTCTTGATGTCTGTCATAGCAAGGTCGCGCCGCTCTTCTCGGGCACCTTGGCCCTACCTTCGACCCTCACCGGCTGCGCCAAGGAACGCCGGAGGTAGAGGGACCTTGCTCGGAGGTCACCGAGGTTCAGGAGAGGAGGGGGAAGGGCCACAAGGCGCGACTAGGGCTGTGCGGCGGCTGTGCTGGAGGTGGAAGACAACACGTTGCTGATTGGACGTTTCTACCCCCACGAGGTGAAGGAGCTGGTCGATTTAACCGAAGGGTATTTCAGTAATTCAATTATAAACTCAAGGCAAGCCGCACATGCATAGGGTGACGTGGCAGAACCGGATTGGCTCAGGTGAGATTTTAATGCAAAATTCATAACTAAATATCCGTAGCTCGGATGGGTTCGCATAAAATATGAAACTTGCTCAGAAAATCGAGAGGAATCTAAATAAAATATAAATGAAACCTGATTCCTTATGCAATTCGAAAAATGATGGAAGATATCAACTTTAATGTGTTAATGTTTAAATAACCCTATTTTGATATTATTAAAGTGATTAGTAGGGTTTAATAGCTGATTAAAGTTGATATTAGCCTGTTAATGATAAAAAGAAACATTAGGAATAAAAAGGATGAGTTTTTCACGTTAGTATCTTAATTGAGAGTTCATGAGCATAAATAAGCATTAATGGGTCTTGAAACCCTAATTTTAGTGAATGAGATTATTAAAGGCTTTAATTGATCAATCTAATGAGTGGAGTTGAAACATGTTGAATCTAAGATATTAGAGTATAAAAGTCCTTAATTCTGGATATATACCCTAAAGGTAGTAATTAGGGTTTTCTCAGGAATAAGAGGGTAAAATTATGACAAAACGAATTCATATGTGACTTAGATCATAATGGGCTATGAATTGGTGATAAATGGTTATAATGAGTTTGCCATGGATTAAAAGGATTAAAATAGTAGCTTTAATGAAAAGAGGCTTGGTGGACTTAACTGATAGATAATGGTGTTATTAGTCCGAAAAATAAGATTAAATATTGTTAAAGGATAACCTTAACATCTTTTGTGATGAATAGATGTATAATTGGGGTTTCGTAGTCCAAACCTAATCTTAAGGACCTTAATGGAAAATAAGACAAGATAATTAGGGTTTGATGGATATTTGATAAAAGTAAGATAAAAGTAATAAAAAGGAAGTGAAACCCTAATTATAGTCAAAACCCTAAAAGGCTAGTAACCCTAAGGCACAAGTAGATCTATTAGTTTTGTGTACCGTGATCAATGATAGAAAATATTGGATGAATATTTCAGGATTGAATTGTGTACTTGCTTGATTTTGGATTACTTGCTTGTTTGGAATATTCCTGCATCTGAGTCTGCCTGACAGGTATGTGGTTACGCTTATGACTACCCAAATTAGTTTTCCGGGTTTTAACGATGTTTCTATCGTGGATTGAATTAAACTGCTGGATGTATTTAATTCATGCAAAGTATAATGTGAATATGACTATCACATAAGAGATATGCCTACTAGCTCAGATCCTAGTCCCCTCTGTAGCTTAATGAGTTGACATAGTAAAAGGCTACCAATGGGGTAGGCCCATCAGGTCATTAGATGACTTAGTAAATGGCTACCAATGGGGTAGGTCCATCAAGTCACATTGAGTTAGAGATTGGACTACATATGGGTAGTGCCATGCGACTCAACCCTAGATATTGGTCTACCTGTTAGGTAGGATCATGCGGGGTTTAATACAGATCTACCTAGAGAGAGGTGGGATCTTAGTCCACTGCAGGGACATCACAGAGACAGGGGATAGGAAAGGATTGAGTGGTATGGTTTAAAATGTAATCTTGACTGTTAAATGATAATTGGTTGATTACTTTGTTATTGTAATTGCATGATTATTGTTTCCCCCACATACCAGCTTCTCGCTGACCGACGTTTTATTTGTCGGTGTTTTAGGTACAAATGAAAAGGATAAACAGTAAAGTGGCATATGTGGAATTAAATGAGAAGTAATGTGCACAGGAGGATTAGTTAGATTAGTATATTCATGGATAGAAGATTAGAAATCCCAGATTTCAAAAAGTAAACAAAGTTTTATTTTATACTAGTTTTCAGTTTAGTTGGTAAAGTTTATTAATTGTTATTGATTATTTGTCGAACCTTTGATCCTGTTAATTGAATAACGGCTCTATCCTTCGGGTCTCCCTTAATTAGGGGTTACCGGGAGGTGGGGTCGTTACATTGGCATTGTGGACCATTGATGGAAATGCGCAGATCATTGACATGTTCGTCGATACCATCGACAAGATGTCGATAGTATTGACACTTGTCATTTCTTCTGATCCTCACGAGGGTTTGGCGGTGCTCCCTCTAATAGGTGGTCGATACCATCGACCAGGGTGTCGATAGTATCGACTTTACTAAGAAAAACCAGTCTGAAAATGTTCAGACATCTCACGACCATCGATGACTTGTTGATACCATCGACGTCTACCATCTTTCTGCCTATTCCTGTCTCGATACCATAGATGAGGCCGTCGATAGTATCGACGGGATGAAGTTTCAGTAGAAATTTTCACTATTCGAATTTTGATACCATCGACCCAGGCATCGATGGTATCGACTATTTCCCAGCCTGCACACTCAACAAACATATCAAGGTATCATTTTTAGAGACTAAGTGCTAAATTAATGGAAACTACCAAGGAATATGAAAAAATGCAAGAAATAAACATGTAAGCTACCAAGGTTGGGTTTCCTCCCAACAAGCGCCTCATTTAATGTCTTGGGCTAGATGCAATCATGCTCCTCATTCCTCTTGTAGTACCATGAGTTTGATCTCATGCACTTTCATTACGTAGTCTTCCCCATAGTAGTGCTTCAGCCTCTGACCATTCACCAAGAATGTTCTTGCACCATCTCTCATCATGATAGCACCATGGGGTCACACCTCCTCAACCACAAAGGGTCCACTCCACTGGGATTTCAATTTCCTGGGATGCAACTTAAATCTCAAATTGAACAATAGCACACTATCACCCTTCTTGAAAACTCGCAATTGAATGTGGTGATCGTGTATTTGCTTTGTCCTCTCCTTGTAGATCCTCGAGTTCTCATATGCATTCATCCTTAGCTCATCCAACTCATTGAGCTCTAGCATCCGCTTTCTCCCTGCATCATCAATTTTCAGGTTTAGCTTCCTTAGTGCCCAATGCGCCTTATGCTCTAACTCCACTGGAAAGTGACAAGCCCGGCCTTAAGCCAACCTAAAAGATGTGGTGCCTATCGGTGTCTTAAACACGTTCCTATATGCCCATAGTGCATCTGGTAGTAGTGCACTCCAATTTTTCTTGGAAGAGGCCACAGTGCGTTCCAAGATCTTCTTGATTTCCCTATTGGACACCTCCACTTGGCCTTGCATCTGTGGGTGGTATGGGGTACCTACATTATGCTTGACCCCCTATTTACTCAATAGTGCAACGGATTTCTTGTTCGTGAAGTGGGTACTGCCATCACTTATGATCATTCGTGGCACACCAAACCTACAAAAGATATTCTCTTTCACGAACCTACACACTATCATAATGTCGTTTGTTTTTGTATCTTACTCACCTTGTTTATTTGTAGGAGCATATGGGGTGTTCATAAAATGATCCTTGAACCGTGCATATCTCTACATTCAGAAAATGAACACACCGTTTGCATCCCTCATGGAGCAAGAAGGAGTGAAACTGAAACATGTATGGAGGAATCACAACCCACACAACCATCATCCAAATGCCATTCATCCATGCCACCTTCATCCACAACACCATCATTCACACCTAATTCACCACCATCATATACACCACCAACACCCATACCACATTCTTCCACACCCTCATATCCACCACCTTCATCCATACCACATACACCATCACCATCTATGCCACATCCACCTAATCCTCTGGATCCACATGAAGAACTAGGCAAGGAGGATGACCTTCCTCTTAAGGACTACTTTGGTATAGCTGCAATGCACATGAGTGGGCCTATTAATATTTCAGAATTTGAGGCAGAGGAGTTTTCTATTAGCCCATCCATCATACAATTTCTACAGCTGAATGCATTTGGAGGGACACCAATGGAGGATCCAAACCTCCACATTGATGAATTTCTATATTTGCTAAGCACTATAAAGATATATGATGTTCCTACTGATAGGATATGCCTAATTCTTTTTCCATTCTCTCTTAAAAATAGAGCCAAGGCATGTACTTTGCCAAATAAGTCAATCGGCACTTGGGAGGAGCTTCTAAAGGTCTTTTTGGCAAGATATTTTCCACCTAGAAAAACTTTGCACCTGAGGATTCAACTCATCAATTATTCTCAAAAGTTTAGAGAGACCTTGTGTGATACATGGGAGATGTTCAAAGATCTTCAACATCTTTTTTCACATCATGGTCTAATAAATTGGCTTCCATTGCAACCTTTCTATAATGGTTTGTGCTACAATACAAGGATGTCCATTGATGCAGCTACAAATAGAGCACTAATGAACAAATCTTATGGAGAAGCATATGCTATTATTGAAGATATGGAAGCAAATCAATTCCAATGGAGTCCAGCTACAAGATACCACCCATCCTTTTCACATATTACTTCTGAAATGCAAGTGGAAGATCACACGGTTGGTGTTATAGACTTGATTGCAACAAGGCTAGACACTTTGTCACAAAGGTTTGAGAATATAAGCACACAACTAATTCAAACAACCAATAATATTTGTGATACATGTGGGTTTCTTGGACACTCATCTTCTACATGTTATGCTTCTTCTATTTATTCTCCAATGGGCTACACTCCACTGGGTTTCTACAATAATACGAACCTGGATTTCATTCAGCCGCAACAACCACAAGTAACTTCTAGATTAGAGTCCATGCTTGCAACATTTATTTCAGCTCAAATGCAGCAAAATGAGGAGTTCCATCAACAAAGACAATCAATGAAGGGTGTCATTTGTCGACTCTCTTCTAAGGTGGACGATATTGCCACTCATACACACATCTTGGAGAAACAAATTGCCCAGCAAGCTCTTTTCAGCAAAGAAGCATTTCCACCTTTCTTGCCTAGTCCACCGGAGATGAATCCTACATATTTTAGGCTGGTGACATTGAAGAATGGAGTTGTTATAGAGGTATATCCTTCAAAGTATGATGATTTTGATATCCATGATGATTATGAAGCTGCAAATCAAGGGCAGATAGCTACAACACATAATCTACTTTTAGATTCTTTAAGCAAGCCACATGTCCTTCCTCCTCACACTCTAGATGACACATTGCTTTATAATGAGAACACTCTTCCCAAGTCATATTTTTATGATGCTTCAAAGGAGAATGAAAAGAAAAATACTATTGACGTACAAAAGATTATTCTTGCTACAGCTGATAGGTGATTTTGCTTACCCCAAATCAAGGACATATTTGCAATGAGGCATCAATCTTTAGCACAACAATTTCTAGCCTCAAATCAAAGCAATGGACCTCCATCTTCATCATTCACCATGACAGGTATCTGGTTGCAATCCTCTTGAGTTTGTTATATGCAGTGAGGACACTACAAATTTCAAGCTTCGGGGGAGAGCAACCGGTCAGTAGTGTAGTTTTATTTCCCTTTTATCATCTTTTTCTTAGTTGTTGTTTTCAGTTCTACTCTTCTGGTGGCAAATCTAGTATGATATGAGGTTTATATTTTATATGTGGATAGAACTTCTATGCTTAACTGTTTGTCCTCTTTTGATGAGAAATATCATTTGGAGAAATTGTAAAAGGTATGTATTAATCAAATGAAACCTTTTGGCCATCAACATGTGCTTAAATCTGGTTTATGCTTCTAGCTTGAACGTTCATCTTTCACATCCTTGATTTCTTAAAACATGTAATGGTTTCAATTTTTGTGAGTAAATCAACTTTACAACATCATTTGGAATACAGGATGCCCTTGCCAAGCTCTTAGTGCATTTTCAACCACTATTTCAATGAAAAAATTTCAAAACAAATGAATGAAATCTAGCTAATGTTGAAATTTAGTTGACTCTCCTATGTTTTGGAAAAAATTTAAAATTTCTTTTGGCTTATATCATCTTTATACCCCATAAAAGATGGCTAAACTACCCACATATCATGCTAGCCTAGTGTAAGTCTGATCTGGCCACGATGGTTAGGTGGTATGTCTTAAAAGAGGGTAAAATATCCCAACCGACATTCCACGTGTGCATAAGTCTACATTAGCAGCCGAGTGTCGAAACCCATAATCCATTATTATATCATTTTTGGGAAAGAAGGAGAGTACGACTAAAATTGTCAATTTTAACTAATATTTCATCATTTGTGTTCTTAATAGTTGAGAGTTTGAGTTGCACATCTACTAATTGTTTGGTTTGGTCATCCAAATTCTACTTAGTGTTGTTTAATTGATTGATTCATTTAATTGTGACCACCCCTACTGAACTAAAAATCTCTTTCTTGGGTGTTTGAGTTGAATTAATGGCTATGATATTAACATGTTGATCGTGGTTGGCTTGGTCTTATACACATCTTTCTTTTCATTTGATCTATGCATGAACTTGACAATTCTTCATTTGCATTTCTATGCTCTTTTTGCTTGAGGACAAGAAATGGTTTATGCTTAGGGGGATTTGATGTGCACAAATCATATCATCTTTTAGATCATGTTTGGTTGCATATCCATATTGTTTTGACTCAATTATCACTCTCGTTCATGCTAGATTCTATATTTTTAGCTATTCTTACTTGTCTCATGGTTTGGATTGTAGGTACTATATTTTGCAATGAAATGATGAGAAATATATCATATTATCACTTATTGGATCACTCCTCGAGTATCTACATGTTTTGGGGTTCGAACCTACACAAATACCACTTTTTACGACATGTAAATCAGACCTACACGCTAAAAGTTATGAGCAGAATACACAACAGCCCAGAACAGTCAGGTGCAAGCTGTGTCTTAAAAATGCATGTTGTACACCTAGGAGGGTTAAGCAGACTGAAAGTTTCTAGAAAGTTGTACGGCGTGCACCTGGGAGCTGAAAGTTTCTGGAAAGTTGCACGGCATGCATTTCTTCAGCGCACGCCGTGCACAGTGCATTCTAGAGCAAACTAAAAGTTTTTGGAAAGTTGCACGGCGTGCACTTACGGTGCACGACGTGCACCTGACACTTTTAGAAATTTGAAAAATATGAGTTTTTGTTTAAAATGAAAGGGGAACTGAATGGGTGGTTATCTCCGGTCATTTTGTGGAAGTTCCCTCGTCCCAGAGCGAGAGGAGAGCAGAGGAGGGCAATTTTGAGGAGAAAGGATGTGGTTTCTTGCCAAAGGAGCCCATTTCTTCTTCTCTTCTTCTGCATTGTCTTCTCCAAGGTGCAGCCAAGCTTCCCCAACTTTGTGCAGCTTCTCAAGAGAGGAGCCAGTTCATTTTGGAGCAGCTAAAGGAGGAGAATTTCGTCCCTAGTCCAGAATTCCTCCTACTTGTGGTTACATCTTTAGATCTCCTTGTTTTTCCTCCTCTTGATCATGTTAAAACCTGAATTTTCTGTAGCAAATCTACAAAGCATGATTATGAATGAGTAATTCCCTTTTTTTGGGAATGGGAGAGTAGCTCCCATGTCATAGCATGTAAGGAATATGATAATTTCATACTAAATGCTAAGTTGCTTGTTTTTCCACCTTGTGAGCACCGGTTTCTTGCTCCTTGCATGTATGGCTGGCCATTTTATGCACATGTTTTATGCTTTCTTGCTTGATCTAAGAAGATAAGTAAGAGAGTAAGGACATACTCTCTTGGAAAGTGCTTCTTTACCACGAGAGTGGAAATTATGGATTTGAGGAGTAGGATTGTGATCCAAAATGAAATTCATACATGAGAATGTTGTATTGAGTTAGGATCGTTGTACTTGCACTGAGAGGTGAAGTGCAATATACAACTCTCCTTTAAAACAAGTGCTTAGTATGTTTAAATTTCATGCTCCTATTTTATGCTATGATATGTTGGTGAAATCCTAGGTCCAAGATCCTTCCATATCTGAGTCTTAACCTTTCTTAAGTGACAATTTACTATTTTTTTTTAAATCTATAATGTAGTTGTTCTAATCCAATCATCTTGTGTACAATGATCTAGATTATTGAAAATCATAACTCTTGCGCCTAACTAACCAATGCTCCTTGTGTTCGACCTCGACTACAACTACTCTCATATACTTGTGGGATATAGCTAGTTGAGTAAAAGATCATTCTTATGATTGAAACTCATTAGCCTAAACAGCCAACAATGAGCACCATGATGATGTGCACCATGACCATGACATTGGTGCAAGTTGTATTATTTTATTACATAGATGTACATTTTACAATGTATATCATGTTGTATTGTTGTTTATCAGATTTATAAGTTATATCTTTGTATGACTTACATGTGTTTTTTTGTCAATTTTAGCATGAGGATGTGCGCCTTGAGGATTGTTACGACCCCATCTGAGCTTAATTGGTAAACTAGGGTTTACCTGGATGATTTCATATTTGATTGGATTGATCATTTTTTAAATCTAATTAATGATGATATCTCAATTATAATATGTTAAACCTAATGAGAACCCCAAGCATGCTATCTCTTTGTATAATTAGGGTTTGAGATATATAAACTCTAGTCGGTTGAATTAGGGTTTTCAACAAATAAGCTCATTTGGGAAGGAATGATAGAGTTAGGCATAGAAAAATAGAAATGATAGTTGGATGCTTGGGTAGCACGGCCATGGTGGGTAGCACGGCCGTGCTAGGTCTTTGGTGGCACGGGCATGCAAGGCCACACGGTCGTTTTGAAAGAATTGAACTATTAACCAACTTTTCTACTCAAATCTGCTGAAATCAATGCACCACGGCCGTGGTAGGCAGCACGGCCATGCTGGGTCCATCTTGCACGGCCGTGGCAGCTAGCACGGCCGTTCTGAGGCATTTTTGCTTCAAATGACATTTCTGCAGATTTCTGGATAGAAGTGCACTTTTCTATTTTTAATTATTTATTGGTAACTCCAAATGATCTCAAATTTTAACTGAAGCTTTATAGATCAATTATAAACAACTTTCTAAATTCCCATAATTTTTGGAGAAGGTTCGGTCTCTGAAATAAACGTATTACAGTAACTTTTGTATAACTGAATATTCAGCCAATATAATAAAAGTTAAGTGTTGGGTCAATATGCAATTGACCCAAGCAGCTCAATTGACTTATATGAACGACCACACACACAAGCAGCTCTCATTCTTCGTCATTCACTCCAGAGAAACGAGCTCCTAGAGAGAGAGGGAGAATTAGGGCTTGAGTGGAGAAAGTGGGGGAATTGCTGAATTAGGGTTCTGCGGTCCCAAGAGTGGTGAAATCAAGTAAGTTTGGATTCTTTGCATAGACTTTTATGGTGGATCTTCTCTCTCATGTTAAGATTCCGTCCATACTCTGATTTGATCCAAGATGATGTCGAAATTCCCTCTTTTCTCACCCTTTCTTCATAATCCCTCATTTTCAAGGTTTCTGAGTTGAATGGAAGAAGAATTGGGAGATTTGCTAGGGATTTGATAGGAATTCGGGATTCCCTGAGTTGAGCTGCAGTTTTGAGGTGTTTTCACACCTTAGGGTGAGTGGGTTCTTCCTTCAAACATTCTAATGCACGAATTTGATTATAGCATTTAAATCCCTAAATGCTTAGCATGTGATTCTAAATCATGAAATGTCCGTTTGATATAAGTTGTTGCTAATTGATATGATATGGATTCCTTCTCTGTTTGAATGGCTCTTAAATGGTAAATTCATATCAGAAATGTATACAACACATCCTAGTAAGAGTGCCTTTCAGATTTATACTGTATGATGTAATTAGGGTTTAACCTAATTGAGATCTCACTAAAGTTTTAATCCAATTGAAGAGTTATCTAGACTTAAATCAAACCTAGGTCTAAATGCTCTTAATCAAGCTTAAGGCTATCATATTTCAATATCTAAACCCTTTGGGATTCGTCACTAAGTCCATGACTTTGATTTCACTAAGTTGAAGCTCAATCGAGCCGTGGCACGGCCGTGGTGGGTGACCACGACCGTGGTGAAGGGTCTATGCCACGGGCGTGCTAAGTAGCATGGCCGTACTGAATGCTTTTGAAACCCTGATCTCTATACACCACGACCGTGGGGGAAGAGCCACGACCGTGGTGAGGTGAATGTGCCACGGCCGTGGGGTGATACCACGACCGTGTTGAAGCAAACCCTAAATGAATACTTAAGAGTCAAAGTTAAATAAAGAAGACTGGTAATCCTATAAGTGGTTAGGATGTACCTCATGGGTTATCTTATTGAATTTTATTCTTGATACATGTTATCTCAGTGAATGGTATGGAAACTCTAAATTTAGTTAAATTTCCATGGTTTCATGTCTATATTGATTGCATATGATTTGTTGGAAACAATCTTTATTTAGTGAATGCTTATATCCTATGAAATTCTTATAAGAGCCATGTGAAAATGTGAATGAGGCGAATGCAACCCTAAGAGTAGGGTGTTGGCATGTGATGAATGAATAAGGCAAATGAAACCCTAAGGATAGGGTGTTCAATGAATCATGTTAAGGTGATATGAAAGGTTTCGATATGAGACGTGGTGATGCTTAATTGTGGAATTGTATGTTTCTAGTGCATTTAACTTTATATGCTTGTTCTCTCTGAGTTGATATATGCATACTGCAGGGTTTCTTATTTTCAATACATATCTCGTAAATTTCAGGTGATGAGATATGACATGCCCTAGAAAGGGATGTTACTGAGAGATGATATATGTTGAATACATGAGTTATGATGTTGCTTATGATATGATATGGCAGGCCGTGTGAGCCTTGTAAGAAATGTTAAATGAGTCATGATTTCTGTTTAAAATGTACCTATAATGTTAATGTTAGACTTAGGTGCCCTGAACACCGTAGAACCCCTTTGACAGATCTTCTTCTTAGGGGTGAAACTCGTGTTGCAACATTATCCGTGCGGAGTCATGGAGACACGAGGACAGAGAGCCAGTGTCCAACAACAACGCGTGCGATGTCACGGTGGCACTGGAGAAAATTGGGGGTTATTGCAACAAGATCCGTGCGGAGTCATGGAGGTAACCCCGTGAGACTCTCCGCCTGTGTACTCAGGTTAGAGGAGGAGTCTAGAGCACTCGATGTAGTGCAGTGAGGCCGATGAGCTTGAAGGCCGATGAGCCTGGGGTCCTGTGGCAGAGCAGGGCTGGCGTCAGACTTAGCATTTCCCGGGTGTGTCGCTAAGTCTTGTACGGTGTGGCCGTAGTGCACTGCGAGTCTCTTATGCAGAGTACACTGCATAAGATCAGGGCATAAGCTAAAATATGATCATATAGGTTCACAGAGTTCCTTATAAATGAAAGAGTTAAGGAAGACTAGAGCATAGTCTTCTAGTAGTTATGCTTTGGATACAATATTTACATTCTTTGTTATTTCAGTTATATTGTTTTAGAACTGCTCAGTGTAGTATTTATTGTTGTTAAATGTCATATCGTTTACTCAAATTATATCTGTAATCACATTAGTGCATTAGTCTGTTTCCATGAAGTACTCATTCACTGAGCGAGTAGGCTCACCCCTCTACTCAAACATTTTTAGGGTTAACCGCGTGGACTTGAAGATGGTCAGAGCATCAGTGTAGATCTGCCACAGGAGTCAAGTATGAGTTTAGTTGAGTCAGTCGGTCCTTGTCACTCTAGGTCCTCAGTAAGAGTTAAGAGAGAGAGTTGTAATTACAATGTGTAATATTATTCCTCTTTGATATGTATGCTAATTAGCAAGTTTCATGTGCATAATGTGTGAGAGACATCATGAATGTTTATACATGTATCTTTTCTATTGAAGTCTGATTAATAAAAGAAATGTTCAGATTCCTTTGTTAAGATGTTATGTGGTTCAATGCGGGAAAATAAGAGTTTTAAAGATAAGAAAAAAATAAAAAGTTAAGGGTGTTCTTTGTGTTACATATAAATCCTATCTTATGCCCTAATCTCATGATTTGAGGAAATTGTGAGATCGGGGTGTAACAGCTTGGTATCAGAGCTTAGGGTGAGTTGTCAAGGACCATTAAGTTAGTAAGTTAGAGTCCTATGTGTGGCAGATAGGAGATGTTTGATGTTATCTTTGGGGATTTGAGTATTTGGATATCCTGGCCTGATATCTGAGTACTTGGATCAACCAGTACAAGCTACTCTGTCTATTCTCTCACGTATACCCTGGCCAGGTATACAGTGGAAGAATGGGCTAGAGAAGAACCCTAGAAATGTTAGGGTTAGATAACAAGAAAAGAAACAAGAATTAAGAGCATAAATGTAAAAGGAGATAGAATTTACATTTCATAATGTTGTTTTTGTTGGGAATGTATAGAAATGCTCTTATATGTTTGAATTGAAATATTCAGTACTTTGAAATATATATGGGTCTTTAAGATTTGTTGCACACTATGCAGTTGTAGCATTTATTGATTTCATTCTTTGTAACATGTAGATTAGAAATCATCTTTGAATGATCTTTCCTTAGTGGATAAGTTTTCTTCCACACTTCTGAGATGAATAGGAGTTGAGTAATCCTTTGTAGTTCTTGGCTTCAGGACTTCAGGTTTGGCCTGGTCCGGTTGGTAGGATGCGTTGCTAGTATCTAATGACTCCTATCAATAGTATAATAAGAATAGAATTTGAATAATTAGACCCACATCAGAGTAAGAATGTACATACAGTAAGATGTTGAAACATATGGGCAAGATCAGAACAACTAAGAATTTTTTGAAACCGGTATCTGAGGTTCAACTTTGGGGTCTCAAATGTGAAACCCTTAATTGGGAATAATAGAACATAATATGAAGTTCATAATCAGTTTATTGATTAATATTATATGAACTATACATATGAAATATAGAAAAGATATGTGAAATGTATGTATGGTTCAAGATAGCAAGAATCGATCATAAAGAATGGATCATATAATTAAGTATAATGCTTTTATGAAATCTAAAGCAAAGGCTAAGTAGAAAAATAGAGTTGAGCATTCAATAAGTCCATAGAAGTGAAGAGTCTTCAAAAGAGTAAAAGTGAAGAGAATCATATGATCATATAATTCATAAGACTAGAACAACAAACTAGTTCCTAAGTGAAGAACATAGGTGTAGTTTAACGAATGAATAAGTCATACAAAGGTAGACTGTATTCAGGAGAGAAAACCTTGATTGAAAGAGAAACTATGTTTGACCCATGCATGATCCACTTGATTTAAAAATGAAGAATATGTAATGTATTCAACATGAGGAAAAACTAATAGAAGGACTATTAATTTAGAACGTTAACTTCACAATAGTATAAAGATAAAGGAGGAAATAAGTGCAACATGGTATACATGACCATACATATGAATAAGCAACATGGTCATAAGAGAAAAATTTAGAATTAAATATGACGGGTTAAAGAGTAGTATATGGTAAGAGGACTATGAAACGTAAGATAGGGTTTGAAATATGATGGAGAAGTTATAAAATAAAGAGGTTGTGAGATTCAAGCAAGTGTTAATTAATCAAATATCTCTGTTGATAACTAAGTAAATCTACATACGAGAATGTATTAAGGGAATGTTTGAATACAAGTATTCCAAGTCTTAAAATCATCTTCTCTTTCATATATTCCTTAATGAGAGCAAGGTGGGAATGAAATGATAAGAGAAAATGAATCATATATGATGCATAACTACCTTGGTGGGGTCATCTAGTGAATGTAATAGTAACATTCAATATGATGAAATGCGATAAGAAATAAATTCTTGTGTGATAACAAGAATGATGAATAATCTATTCCTATCTTAAATGTTTTAATGTTAGGGATGTTTATTGTATATGATCAAAATGAGGAGGAGAGGTAGCAAAACATAAGTAGTAAAGAATGAGGAGAGAGATAAAGGAAAACACTAGTTTTGTGTAATATGTGAACTCGTTTTTAGAAGTAAGCTTTGTTGAAGGCATACTAAGGTATATAAGTTGGTTTTATGTATGATTTTAGTGTATTTGTGCAAGCTATATGTTAATTAAAGGTGTATGATAGTTGTAGTAATTCATACCAGATATGCATCCTAGTATTGTGTATTTGTGATATGATGATACGGTTTGGATGATGTCAGAACACATGGAGAGCTACCCTGAACAAGGTAGTCGTACTTATTTACTCATATTGATAGAAAGGGATGATAATCAGATTGTCTGGACAAGTAACCCTAATGAGGTGTAGCTTGTTATACCTAGCTCTAATATAACTAAGTGATGGTAATCGAGTATGATTAATGCTTGAATGACTGATACAATTGTGGATTACTTTATTACTGTTGTTGAAACCCTAAAATGATATAATACGATGGTTACACTTTGAATTGTGTGTGGGCCCATAACCCACAGGTCCCAGGATCGAAACAGGATAGTATGGAATGAGGTGGTAATGCTTCACCTCATGCATCCATGACCCAATGAGGATGCCAAGAATAGTATTGTGCAATTAATTGTTGAATCTAGTCTTTTAATTTAAGACTATTTTGCTATCTGAGTAGCATGTTATTAAAGTTTAAAACAGCATGGTGAACTTGCTTTTGTCACCTAAAGGTGATACAAAACAATAGAACTCTCTGAGCAGCATAAGTTGAGATAGTTGTATCAGAGTATCAGAGTTGCGCAGTGAAAGCGTGGTGGTTTATCTTTGCATTCTATGTTTGACTGTGACATAAAGAATTTGCTTGATATCATTGAGAACTATTTGAAATATGTTGAGATTTGGTAAAGAATTAAAAGATCTAATGTTGAAAACTACATTCAGGTATGAAATACGAGAATATAATGACATGGAAGGCTTTATAAGTTTAGAATAATCTTGAATGTATCTTTCTTGCAGGTTTATGTTTCGAGGACGAAACATTCTAAGGGGGGGAGAGTTGTTACGACCCCATCTGAGCTTAATTGGTAAACTAGGGTTTACCTGGATGATTGCATATTTGATTGGATTGATCATTTTTTAAATCTAATTAATGATGATATCTCAATTATAATATGTTAAACCTAATGAGAACCCCAAGCATGCTATCTCTTTGTATAATTAGGGTTTGAGATATATAAACTCTAGTCGGTTGAATTAGGGTTTTCAACAAATAAGCTCATTTGGGAAGGAATGATAGAGTTAGGCATAGAAAAATAGAAATGATAGTTGGATGCTTGGGTAGCACGGCCATGGTGGGTAGCACGGCCGTGCTAGGTCTTTGGTGGCACGGGCATGCAAGGCCACACGGTCGTTTTGAAAGAATTGAACTATTAACCAACTTTTCTACTCAAATCTGCTGAAATCAATGCACCACGGCCGTGGTAGGCAGAACGGCCGTGCTGGGTCCATCTTGTACGGCCGTGGCAGCTAGCACGGCCGTTCTGAGGCATTTTTGCTTCAAATGACATTTCTGCATATTTCTGGATAGCAGTGCACTGTTCTATTTTTAATTATTTATTGGTAACTCCAAATGATCTCAAATTTTAACTGAAGCTTTATAGATCAATTATAAACAACTTTCTAAATTCCCATAATTTTTGGAGAAGGTTTGATCTCTGAAATAAACGTATTACAGTAACTTTTGTATAACTGAATATTCAGCCAATATAATAAAAGTTAAGTGTTGGGTCAATATGCAATTGACCCAAGAAGCTCAATTGACTTATATGAACGACCACACACACAAGCAGCTCTCATTCTTCGTCATTCACTCCAGAGAAATGAGCTCCTAGAGAGAGAGGGAGAATTAGGGCTTGAGTGGAGAAAGTGGGGGAATTGCTGAATTAGGGTTCTGCGGTCCCAAGAGTGGTGAAATCAAGTAAGTTTGGATTCTTTGCATAGACTTTTATGGTGGATCTTCTCTCTCATGTCAAGATTCCGTCCATACTCTGATTTGATCCAAGATGATGTCGAAATTCCCTCTTTTCTCACCCTTTCTTCATAATCCCTCATTTTCAAGGTTTCCGAGTTGAATGGAAGAAGAATTGGGAGATTTGCTAGGGATTTGATAGGAATTCGGGATTCCCTGAGTTGAGATGTAGTTTTGAGGTGTTTTCACACCTTAGGGTGAGTGGGTTCTTCCTTCAAACATTCTAATGCACGAATTTGATTATAGCATTTAAATCCCTAAATGCTTAGCATGTGATTCTAAATCCTAAAATGTCCGTTTGATATAAGTTGTTGCTAATTGATATGATATGGATTCCTTCTCTGTTTGAATGGCTCTTAAATGGTAAATTCATATCAGAAATGTATACAACACATCCTAGTAAGAGTGCCTTTCAGATTTATACCGTATGATGTAATTAGGGTTTAACCTAATTGAGATCTCACTAAAGTTTTAATCCAATTGAAGAGATATCTAGACTTAAATCAAACCTAGGTCTAAATGCTCTTAATCAAGCTTAAGGCTATCATATTTCAATATCTAAACCCTTTGGGATTCGTCACTAAGTCCATGACTTTGATTTCACTAAGTTGAAGCTCAATCGAGCCGTGGCACGGCCGTGGTGGGTGACCACGACCGTGGTGAAGGGTCTATGCCACGGGCGTGCTAAGTAGCACGGCCGTACTGAATGCTTTTGAAACCCTGATCTCTATACACCACGACCGTGGGGGAAGAGCCACGACCGTGGTGAGGTGAATGTGCCACGGCCGTGGGGTGATACCACGACCGTGTTGAAGCAAACCCTAAATGAATACTTAAGAGTCAAAGTTAAATAAAGAAGACTGGTAATCCTATAAGTGGTTAGGATGTACCTCATGGGTTATCTTATTGAATTTTATTCTTGATACATGTTATCTCAGTGAATGGTATGGAAACTCTAAATTTAGTTAAATTTCCATGGTTTCATGTCTATATTGATTGCATATGATTTGTTGGAAACAATCTTTATTTAGTGAATGCTTATATCCTATGAAATTCTTATAAGAGCCATGTGAAAATGTGAATGAGGCGAATGCAACCCTAAGAGTAGGGTGTTGGCATGTGATGAATGAATAAGGCAAATGAAACCCTAAGGATAGGGTGTTCAATGAATCATGTTAAGGTGATATGAAAGGTTTCGATATGAGACGTGGTGATGCTTAATTGTGGAATTGTATGTTTCTAGTGCATTTAACTTTATATGCTTGTTCTCTCTGAGTTGATATCTGCATATTGCAGGGTTTCTTATTTTCAATACATATCTCGTAAATTGCAGGTGATGAGATATGACATGCCCTAGAAAGGGATGTTACTGAGACATGATATATGTTGAATACATGAGTTATGATGTTGCTTATGATATGATATGGCAGGCCATGTGAGCCTTGTAAGAAATGTTAAATGAGTCATGATTTCTGTTTAAAATGTACCTATAATGTTAATGTTAGACTTAGGTGCCCTGAACACCGTAGAACCCCTTTGACAGATCTGCTTCTTAGGGGTGAAACTCGTGTTGCAACATTATCCGTGCGGAGTCATGGAGACACGAGGACAGAGAGCCAGTGTCCAACAACAACGCGTGCGATGTCACGGTGGCACTGGAGAAAATTGGGGGTTATTGCAACAAGATCCGTGCGGAGTCATGGAGGTAACCCCGTGAGACTCTCCGCCTGTGTACTCAGGTTAGAGGAGGAGTCTAGAGCACTCGATGTAGTGCAGTGAGGCCGATGAGCTTGAAGGCCGATGAGCCTGGGGTCCTGTGGCAGAGCAGGGCTGGCGTCAGACTTAGCATTTCCCGGGTGTGTCGCTAAGTCTTGTACGGTGTGGCCGTAGTGCACTGCGAGTCTCTTATGCAGAGTACACTACATAAGATCAGGGCATAAGCTAAAATATGATCATATAGGTTCACAGAGTTCCTTATAAATGAAAGAGTTAAGGAAGACTAGAGCATAGTCTTCTAGTAGTTATGCTTTGGATACAATATTTACATTCTTTGTTATTTCAGTTATATTGTTTTAGAACTGCTCATTGTAGTATTTATTGTTGTTAAATGTCATATCGTTTACTCAAATTATATCTGTAATCACATTAGTGCATTAGTCTGTTTCCATGAAGTACTCATTCACTGAGCGAGTAGGCTCACCCCTCTACTCAAACATTTTTAGGGTTAACCGCGTGGACTTGAAGATGGTCAGAGCATCAGTGTAGATCTGCCACAGGAGTCAAGTATGAGTTTAGTTGAGTCAGTCGGTCCTTGTCACTCTAGGTCCTCAGTAAGAGTTAAGAGAGAGAGTTGTAATTACAATGTGTAATATTATTCGTCTTTGATATGTATGCTAATTAGCAAGTTTCATGTGCATAATGTGTGAGAGACATCATGAATGTTTATACATGTATCTTTTCTATTGAAGTCTGATTAATAAAAGAAATGTTCAGATTCCTTTGTTAAGATGTTATGTGGTTCAATGCGGGAAAATAAGAGTTTTAAAGATAAGAAAAAAATGAAAAGTTAAGGGTGTTCTTTGTGTTACATATAAATCCTATCTTATGCCCTAATCTCATGATTTGAGGAAATTGTGAGATCGGGGTGTAACAAGGATCTTGTTGAGATTGATGAGCAACATCATCAGTTTGCAAAAATAAGAGGCATCACCATGATGAACAAGTTACTAGACTAAAGGGGTAAGGGACCGAAGATGGTCACTGAGTTTGATGATGTAGGAAATCATGTTGGGAAGAGCCATAGTTCTTTAGTGCCATAGATAGGGTTCTTACTTATAGAAAATCAAATGTAAATGTGGAATCTTGGTATAAACTTGATCAAGGAAAGAACGACTTAATATGGAAGGAAGTATGTGTGAGATATTATTATTTATAATTATGTTTATAAAGCTATTTATAATTCTATTTTTAAGAATATTTCATAAAGTATATGAACTTTTGTAGACAATATTTGACCTGGATGAAAAATTGCATCGTAAAAAGGTGTTGTAACATTGTGGGAGGGTACTAAGAAATTATAGGACAACTATGACAAGAGAATACATACGAAACACTGAGGAAAAGAAGAAGTGAGCCCTTAAGCAAAGGAACTATCTTAACCCGAAGGTCAGGGAGGCATTTGTTGCTAAGAGAAAAATCGATGAATTCAAGGTATTAAACATCACTCCTCATTTTGAATACATTCTTATGAATTCATTGTGTTATATATTTAACATATTTTTGGACTAACTGGTTGTAAGCAATGCTCAAAGAGAAAGGCGCACAAAGAATGTGTACAACCACACGATGGGTTCATGTGGCTATGCAAAGTTTTACCAACAAATGTTGTAGACGTCTTCTTCTCAGTAGACTAATCTTGGCACTACTGAGTCCTCTACTACTCCTACACCTCTACCTTGCCATGATCTATGGATAGCTAGGAGGAAAACCAAATCTAGAGAAATACCAAACCCTGCAAATGCTAAGGTGGCTGCAAAAATAGTAAAATTCAACTCACAGAGAAATTACTATTGATGATTGTTATGTTTTACCTTGACCTTGATTGTTATGTTTTACTTATCGAATACTATTAACAGGAAGGAGTTGTCCCTCCCATTGGTGTACTAGTCACCAACTTGCTCTCCCACAATTGTTCTCCCTTTCTATCCTTCCCTTTAGCGGGTATGACTTGAGTGAGATCTCTATTGGTCACCACAATCAGAGAGGAAAATAATTGCCAGAGGCAATTGAGTTGTCTCTCTGAGAAGTGCCCAATACCCCTCTATTCATAGGATGGGTTAGGGTCAGTGTTCCCAGTCTGTGAGGGAGTGGAAGGGCCCAGAATTTCACAAATTTTCACAACTTGCAATAGGAGAGATGGTCGGTTCACCAATGAACTGTCCATTTGGCATGTGAGTCGATTGGTTCTCCCAGTGAATCAATCGTTTCAACATGTTTCCCAATCACAATTGTATCAACAATTCTAATCCAATTAATGCACAACATGACATCAACACTAAACCTTGATGCAATCGAATTGTACATTTGAATCGGGCGGTTCATCTCATGAATTGGTCATCTCACAACCATGAGTCGATCGATTCACTTAATGAACCAGTAGGTTTGACCCTGATTCATTCAAAATTTATCCAATGCAATATCCAATCAATCTAACACACCAACCGGCCATTTCATCACATGAATCGATCAGTTGGGAGTCTAGTTAGTTGATTTGTTGAATTGAATACCTAAACACTTTATCAAGCAATTCAATTATCATTCTTATCTAAAATCCTCTTCTAGGTGTATCCTATGTGTGTGACCCTATAGGTCCCATATTACGTTGGAAATGAATGTCCATAACCAATTAAGACATCACAAGCAAAGAGTGGTACCTAGTCGCACATCATTTCTACCTAAATAAATGGAAAGCTGGAGAACACCTTCAACCTACAATTTGTGTTTGGTGTTGTAGTGTTTGTATACTTCCTTTGTCACTAATATCCATATTGAACTCAAGGGAAGGATTAGTCATCCTATTCAACATTCATTCTATGTTCCTTGCTATAGCAAACTGTCTGATATATATGTAAGCTCGATATCACATATTTATTGTCATGTGCATAGCCATGCATTTCTCAATTTTTCTAATCAAGTAGCCATGATATCCTACTCATGTAGGAGGAACAAATCCCATCTACATCACTCACAATCATATCCATGTGTCACAGTGCACCCAATCATCACTTGTATTGCAGCCCTTATTTAGGATCATGGTGGATGATGTCACAGTATACCGAACGACATGTGATGAGTATAGTGACTTCTGGTCAAAGAACCACAATGACCACCAACACTATGAGAGATAACTATGACTACCATTGTCATGGTTTCCATGTGTTACTTTCATGGTGGGTCTGTCTGATACACTGTTCTCTAACAAGTATCTATGTGCTTGATTTTAATATCACATATCATGACTGGTAAAATTTTTTCATCAACCAACACATATCCTAGTCTTATGTGTTGTTATTGTCTATCAACCTTCCACAAACCTCTGACTAGGGACATAATGAGAATGTGTATACTCTTACAATCCATATGATCTCATTGTTCAAGCCACGTACTTGAAGACATACGTCATTGAGTAATATCATTCTCTAGACATTTATTATGTTACTTCATTATCTCATAACTGAATAAAAAAATTTGGAAGCATGCCTTTATTATTAATCAAATCATTTATACGTTATGCCATTACAATCATCATATGATTGGATCTCTGGGCATACATACCAACATTGAGGCCATGCTGCCTTTTTTTATGACCAAGAGAACCCACTCTGGGCGAATTCAACTAGTAAACCCTCAAGGCATGAGAGAGAGTGGTCCAGCCACTCCCCTCCCATGCTTAATCAGTGTGGATTTCCATTCGCAAAGTGCCTTCAGTGAGGTTCAAACACGGGTCTTTCATTGGGACTTACTGAGCTCTTACCACCCGGGCTACTATGGTACCTTTTATTACAAGGGCATGTTGTTGAATTAGTGCGGCTTACCCATGCCTTGTAGGTGATATGATTCATGGTGGTCTATTGCCCACCGATGCAATTCACATGACATTGTGGCTTGTCTATGACACTTGGAAGTAGACTGCACTACTTTATGACCACTCTGAGCACAAGACAATAGGTGATGAAGAAGGCGGCGTGGTTGTGTGGCTCAAAGTGGGAGTTGTCTACACTGATGTATGCTAAATTTACATTGCATTTGTATTTGTATATACATGACAATTGATATATATATATATATATATATATAGAGAGAGAGAGAGAGAGAGAGAGGTAGGACACAATGCCTAAGAAACCCCCTGGATCTCATCCTCTACCTCCACCTCCTCCTCAACTACTTATGGTTTACAAAGGACCTATTCGACTCGCTAGATCCTAATTGAAGGGGGTTGGAAGTATGGATAGAAAACTTTGAAGAAGAGTCATCTATGATGGTCCATATTAAAGAGGACGATGTAGGTTGACCTCATGATAGTATTATATTTTGCAAGATGTTGTGGAGATGTTTACTTATGCTTGGTTGAATACATCTATGATAGAACTTTGGTTATGGTGAGATCTTATATAGCTATATATCTCATTTTATATATGTTGATCTATTTCCTTATATATTAATGCATACATAATATACATTTTGTTGCTACTTACATAGAGTTTTTATAGAGTTCACACTGTCCCATGTGGCATTTCTAGTTCTGTCATTGATTAGCCATGTAGCTAAATACCCTACATTTGTTACCAAATACTGCTCTACCACATTTAAATATTTTGGTAAAGCAAAAAAGAGCATGTTATAGCTCCTTTCAATGTTGAGTAAGTTTAGTTACTTTACTTATAATTTTGACTTAAGAATTACATTTCATTCTAGATTTTGAGTTTTATTTTGTTTTCCTTCTTTTTACTCAGGGCTAAACATTGGGTATTTTTGGTTATATTCTCAGTGATCCTAATTGTGTATTATCTAGATCCTAAGGGTGACCAAGTAGACATTGGGGGACATGAAATGAAAAAGGCATTATTCATACTAGTAAAATTTTATATTTATATCTATTAACATATACTATTGCATGACTATTTACTAATACAATTCAATATGTTACATTGACATATAGGGCTATAAAAGATATCAAAAAGGATGGAGGAAAGGCGGACAAGAGAAAAAAAGCAATAAGTTAGTAGAATGTTGATGTAGTTTTCTGTGTCCAATGCATATTTATGCCAACTATGCTTACTTTTATTTGTTAACATTTTATATATTGATAAATTTATAGTACCCTATATAATACAATGATTGGGCATGTGGATGCTATGCGATTTGGTATATGGACATGATTGTCAGATATGTGACATGAGACATCAACCCCATACAAAATGTAATATATATATATATATATATATATATATATATATATATATATATATATATATATATATATATATAGTCTTGATCATCATAAAGAAATAGTCTCATTTGATAATATGAAAATATTGAATATTTCGATTATATATGCCATTTTCTTTGTAGGTGTTTGAAATGAAAAATCCCTATATAAGAACAACTAGATGAGATACAAGAACGATGGACACAAGCCTATGTTAAGGATGAAAAATTTGAATATGATTGAGATAAAGAATGAATTTTCTAAACTTGATGTTATTATTCCTATATATATGTGGTGCTTATGACTTCTTGCAACTTCAAATTTGATGCGACTAAATTATTGGTGAATATGTGAAAGATGAATACATACGTGTGTGAATGTGAAGATGAATGAATACAATGAGAATTGTGTTTCTACAGGTCATGAGAATGGAATTCTTGCTTATGTGACTGATGTATCATGTGTGTGAATGAATGTGAAGATGAATATATAGAATTATATATATACATGCGATGAGAATGGAATTGGAGAATGGATCTTATATGTCGGCGGATTGTTTTTGTTATTGCATGTTTTGTAGGTATGTTGCCCTGTCGTTAAGCTGAACACAGGATGAAACCTGTAGTTTTATTGAAATGTAGGTTTTGCATCCTACTGAATAGTCAGACAGCAAGTTTACAGACCTGCTATTTTAAAAAAAGTTAACTGAGTCATCGATTGTTACAAAAAAACCAACATTGTAGGTCTGAGTAGTCAGTTTTAGATCAGGAACTGACATTATAGGAGGGTCCTAGTCATCGATTATAACAAAACAATTGACACTGTAATACTTAATCATCAATTTATCTTGCTGTAATCGACCACTAAGTTGCTAAAACAATAACGATTAATGGTAGAAACTGAAGACTCAAAAACCTTTACCAATTACAAATGTGACCTGGTGTGTCAGTACGATGTCAGTTATTGTACTTGAACCGACAACTCAGACTCTTAACTATGCCAATTTATTTTATCATAGCAATTGAGGCTGGATCTCCTACGTCAGTTTGGGCGTCCCCAAATTACTGACATTGTAGACCTGTGACTGTAGTGTTCTCCACTTACATGTCAGTAAGAAATCATCATTATAGGCTCATTTTAATCGATGCTAGAAGTAGTTTTTGTAGTAGTGTATGGAAACAACTGTTATAAAATGCATGATATTTTGTTGAAGAAATTTTCTCTTACTAGTATTTTCTTCTCATTTATCTTATAAAAACCAAGAGACTATTTTGTATGCAAGTTCTCTTGTTTTAATGATGTCTTAACTAAGTGTTTAATTAACTATGTGTCATGATTCTTTCCCAATTAGACATACATGTTTCAAAAAGGTGACTAAAATATGCTTCGTCTTTTGACTTATCTGAATGACAAGGACTGCTCACTAAATCAGGAGTCACGTTGGTTAGTTCTTATAAATTCTTTATGTTCAGAGTTATTATTTTCTTATTGTATATGTAGTGTGTTATTTCCTATGTCCCACCCAAGGATGGGTGTTTCGATCCTTCTACCACTATCTAAGAAGTGGCATTTGGATTGGGGTAATAACGATTCTATGACAGAATGTGTAATAACTAAGAATCTTAGAAGAAAAACCTCAAAATCTTAAGTTGGGTTAAATAAGTATAAAATCCTTCCTATCTCAGAATAAGTGACAAGATATAAGGAGTTGAGGAAAACTATAGAAGCTATGTTAGATTATTCCCATTTGATCAACAAACCAATTTGGACCCTTGAATCAATCCAATTGGTCCAAAATTGGGTTAAAGGTGCATGAAATAAGTTCTCATGGTTTATGTATCAATTAATTTAATATAAGTATGAGTTTGAATCTAAACTTGACTCATATTTCTTTTGAACCCAGGATACACACATCATAAAATTGTCATGCATTTAGGGTAATAATTAATGGACCAACGTATTCAACGGAGGTCATAAACCACATGGTTTTGTAAAATTTTATTAAAGGACCACAAATATCCAATCGATACCAAATTTGGGATCAACCTTTCTATCTTAAGAGACCAATAAAAACTTTCAAATTTTGTAAGAAATTGGATGTGCCATTTGGAAGATGACAAATATTGAATTTTAAGTTTGTTTTTGGAAATGTGGGTATCATCACGTCATTGAGTTGGTTGAGGGGTATCTCAATCAATTGTGTAAGACTATTTACCAAGATTAAATCTTAAATAAATTTTAATCACTTAATTATGGATTTGCATGTTTTATTACATGCTTCGTGTAGTGATGTAATAACTAGTTGATGTTTTATTCTTATGGGTCTATGTGCAAATTTTCCATGATGATGGGTCCTTATTCTTATTTAAACATAAAATGCTTTGATATTATCTTCTCCATTTTTTTAGCTTGGTCTGGTGGGCCTTGCTTGCTCTAACAACCACCCTGCCTCCCAATCATTTTTGGACCCATGGAAGTACTAATTATTGTTTGTATTTTCTTCTCCCATCGATAGAGAGATTTTTTTGTTGATAACTATGAGACCCCATCATTACCATTAATTAATGATCACATCCACTCCATCTATCAATTAAACTTAGTGATAGTCGGTTAGTTACTCTTTCATCAGAAGAGAACATACACAGATCATCAAATCAATCTCTGATGGACAATCCATGAATCAAATCCTCTAGGTGTGCTATGGTGTGAGGGACTTGTGTACGAAGTAGTGATACACAACACCCTCCAACACTAAACTACCAATTCTCAACAATGGAATTAATTTTCCCAGTATATAACCTAGATCCTATTATTTTATAGTAAGAGATGAAGAATTTCACGTAAAGGAAGGAGAGTGTGCAATAACTAAGAGTTTGGAAAAAATATCCAAAATTCTAAGTTTGGTAAAACAAGCATAAAATCCTTCCTATTCTGGAATAACTAAAGTAATATAAGGAGTTAACTAATACTATGGAGTTGGTGTTAGGTTATTCCTAATAGATAAAGAAACCCAACTTGGACCCTTGGATCATTATAATTGGTACAATCATAGTTAGTGCATTAATTACTTAATATAAGAATGAATTTAAGTCTAAAGTTGACCAAGATTTCATTTGAACCCATAATACATACATTACTAAGTTGTCATACATTTGTCATGGCAATTAATGGGACAACTCAAACAGTGGAGGTCTTAAAACATGTGGCTTTGTAAAATTTAATTGAAGGACCACAAACTATCCAATCAATCCAAAATTGGATATAAACATAGCACGCTTAAGGGATTAATAAACCTTCAAATCATGGAGGAGATTCGATGCACAATTTGGGAGATAAAGGAGATTGAATTTTAAGTTTTCTTTAGGAAAGGTGGGGTAAATGAGTGGAGTATTATTAATCATTTGTATCTCAATCATTTGATTGTCGACTCCTTCATAGAGGTTGGGGTTAGGGGTTGTCTCCTCCTCATAGGACTATATCCTAGTGACACAATCACTCTCTTATTTCCCTCTATCTCCCCTACTCTTATCCTTTTGACAAACCAAAGAAATACTGTAGCTTCTTCTTGTTGTAAGAAATCCATAACCCCTCATTGGGGTGTTCTCATGGTCAATAGAAAGAACAACATCTCCTCTTTCCTTGCTTATCCACCCCAAGTTGTATGGGATGATCAATATGTTAGAAAGGAGAAATAGGTTTCATGATAGGTTCAGAATGTGGGGGAGGGGGATTCATCCCCATATCCACAGTTTGAGAGAGGGGGCATAAACTACAAGTAATGCTCCCGGGTGGTTGTTGACCAAGCCAATGGTGGTATCCTACAATAGTATGATTGATACTTTATTAACAAAATACATGTTCCTAAGTGATTTTGCACATATTGGGAAAACCTATGGGAAGGATCTTATGGTGTTGAGATGCATGTGAATCTTCCCTCTTTTCAATTGACTATGCAATTATAAATGGGATGGAAGCAAGCACATAGACCCATAATTGTTGGATCAGTCATGAGAGAAAAGGAGACTTTAGCTTCACCACATACTTTTATTGGTCTATATTTCATAGGAACTATCATTATGTGTCAATACTATCACATTATGATTTGAGTCAATAATAAAGCAATGTCACTTCATTACAATTTTGTGTAAGTATATTGAATTAACATTACAACGGTCGTTGATTGTTTGGTTTATATCAATAGAAGTTTAGGTATGTGATTTTAAACATGAAATTCTAAAGATGCCAGTAATGAACATTCTAAAAAATCCATATACTATTATTGAATAATTTAAATACTCCAAGAAACCACAACGAAACCTTGAGTGGAGGCAAAAGAGAAAACGCAACGAGACCTTGAGCGGAGGCAAAAGAGAAAACTTAATGAAAGAGCCAATGGTTCACAAGCTACAAGTTCCAACCCAAATGGGAGTACAAACCAATATTGGGCCTCGAAACTCATTCTCTTTAGTTATCATTACCAAGAATAAAATACATAAAATGGGTATGTCTCTTTATTGAAAACCACATTACATCGTGCTTAGCTACTAGATATAAAGTTATACAAATAAGTACTTACCTCAAACAAGTTGCACGCGTTATATATCCACATTGAGAATCATGCGTGAAGAAGTATATGAATGTCATAATCAATCGTCTAACAACAACGGTGTCTTTGATACCCAGACTTGAAGTCGTATGTCAATCTTATGTTGTACATTATTCTTTGACACTATCCAACGAGATCCTAAAAAAGGTTACGATGAAGACAATCATAGGGTGTGTCATGGCTCGTACGGATTACTGGAAAACGATGCGTATGAGATATACTCCTCTTTTACATGCCAATGTATCCTAGGACTCTAGATGAAAGAACTAAGAAATGCTTGGTCATACTAATATAAATTGATATGATATTGAACTCACATATGTTCCTTTTATAGTCACTTAGGGCACGTTTGCTTTGCGGGGTCTAGCTGGATTAAGAGGAATCCCAAATTCACTCAGTCATGGTTTCATTTGTTTTCGGACTTTCAAAAATCGAGAGCAAGAACGTTAGAGATGTCAATGGGTAAGGGTTAATCCGTTTACCCTTTACCCATGTACCCTATAGGGGAAGGGTAAGGGTAACAGATTTTCTTATCCTTTACCTTTTACCCGCTACCTTAATGGGTAAGGGTGAGGGTAAGGCATTACCCATACCCTTTAACCCGCTACACATCAATATTTATATATAATATATGAAATGTATAGTCATTCTGTTGTTTAAGTCTATTGAATATTCAATTTTAGGTTGTTATCATTTAATATCATATATAATTTTCTTATCTATATTATGTGGTCATCTTTAAATATAATATATAGTTTTCTTATTTACTTTTTTATATAGCAAATTTGGTCATGTATACATCACCATTTTGAAGGTGAAATACAAATGTGTATGAAATATTTTCTATTTTATGTATCATTTAACATAATGTTTTAGAAGATTACTTAACATCATTATGAATAGTTATAGTCATTCTTGAGCATCTTGATATCTCATTTAAGTATATAAATATATTAAGAAGCCTATTATCGTTAATATTAGCATACATTTTGAAAAGACATGTGAATTCTCCGACTCACCCTTACCCTCATTTACCCAGTGGGTAAGAGGGTAAGGATAAGAAGAGGATAAGGATATTGGTGGAGTGGAAAATTACTTGTACCCTTACCCGCTATTCTTGGTGGGTAAAAGTAAGGATAAGACCTTACCGTCCCCAGAGTTTGATATGTTTGTTTCACTTGGACGTCGCCTCTATTTTCCCAGGTGGGGACCCGTCGTCATGTCACAAAGGACACACCTGGCAACAGTCCGATCTTGGAAAATTTGATGTAGCGCGGTGTCCAGCGCTTTTGAGAAGGGAACTGCAATCCCGCAACCACTGTATACCGTAACAATACAGGATTCTTCTCATTTTGTATCTCCGACGAACCAAACTTAAACGTTCTGCTAAAGGATTCACGATTACAATCTAAAATACTGCGGAGTACGGAAAATCAAGCATGCCCTTAGGATCAAGGAATACATATCAAAATCAGAGAATCGACATACACTTAGACACTCATCACACTGACGTATGAAACAAGCGCGAAGATGAGCAAAGTAAAAGGTTTTCAGGAAATCTAGCAGACATCAATATCTTCACAAATTATATAAAAACATGCATGAACAGTGTCTGATTAGCGCTCTCAAAATCCGGATGGTTCAAACACGACTCACATATTACCTTGAGAGCCACAGTACTTAAAAATCCCGGCACCACGAAGTCTACAAATATGACCAATAACATCCTTGTTTAAAAAGAAAAAACTAAAATATTTCATCGCTATAGCACTCTAGCAATAAAAATAAAAATAGTAACAAATAAAATTTTATTGCTGATACTGCTCTTAAATATAGAACTAAAAACTGGACTTCCTCCGCAATATTCCCACACCAAAACTGAGCTGTGCTGGCCAGATGGTAACGAAAAAGCAGTCGGCGATGCTGCCGAGACACGCGATCTACGTTCCATCCGGTGCCAATACAAACTCAGCTCACTCGGCAGCGGCGGTGACTGGCTCTTCGGCCGCTACTGGGGCTTCAGCTACGGCGGGCTCCTCTACTGCAGGCTCTTTGGCCGCAGCAAGGACCTCTTCGGCAGCAGGAGCAGCCGCTTCTTCAGCCGGTGGGGCGTCCTCCAACACCACATCCTTGGTCTCCTCTACAGCAGCAGGTGCTACGGGCGCTTCCTCCGCAACAACCTCCGATGGGACGGGTTCTTCTGCAGCAGGGGTTTCCACCTCGGCAACTGGCGCTGCGTCCTCTATCTTCTCCTCCTCGATCTGGGCAGCAGTCTCCTCCGCTGCCGCCTCTTCCTTAACCGGCTCGGCTACGAGTTCCTTCTCCGACTCTACAGGAGCAGCCTCGGATTCCGGTGCTACCGCTGCAGGCTCCTCTGAAACCGGTTCAGCAGGTGCTGGGGTCGCTTCGTGCTCCGGAACAGCTTGCTCGGTCACAATCGCTGTTGGCTCCGCCACCACCGGGGTAGTCTCAACCTGCATGCACGTACAAACAACGACGATCAGAGACAGTAACGCAGGAAGATTGTTTTCGGTTTGTCTCTCAATTTGTAGGATTGAAATTCAAATCCGTAAACGCGAGCGCAAGGGAGAATATCTGCTTCCGAAACAGATCCTAGCATGAACTGTCAATGTTCAGGAGAAAAACCCTTCATTTCCATACAACCGAGGAACAGATCATTCTTCATACAGAATAAAGATTGGGATTTCTGTTTGATCGAGATGAGGTAGCCGAAAGAAAATCTCGGCGTTCAGACATCAGGGAAGAAGAACTAGAAAGCTCACCTCAACGCTGGCCATGGCTAGTACGAGGACTGTGTTCCGATACAGGGAAAGGCTAAGTGAGAGGCGGCGGAAACGAATTTGCTTTGCAGGGCTGGAGTCGCTGAGTTTGGACAACAGAGATGAGCAGAGAAGTGAGGAAGAGTTAGCTGGGGGAGGGTCGTATTTATACTACTTCTCATAAGCACCTCTCCTACGTATATATGCCAGCATGATACTAGATGTAAAGTAAGGCGGGCCACCAATACGCACACAGACCAGGCAGCACAGGAAGAATCTTTAGCTTATTGGCTGACAGGCACCAATCCAGCAATGCTCACTGTCATCGTGTACCATAAAATGGAAATCAATTTGAATACCAGTTTTTGGAATGTTATTCACTCCGTTCCTTACATAGCCCGCCCATTGGGAAGCAACGTCCGTTAAGAAAAAAGAAGAGTGAAACAGATTTTGAGAAAAAAACAAAAGAGGGGGAGAGAAAAACGGGGGAAACGGGAAAGAATGGAAAAAGAAGAGAAGATAGATTTTCATTGGAGAATGGATGAAAAAATTGGTTCTATTCCTTGCGACAGTACAATTTGAAGAAAGAAAGAAAGAAATGAGGTAAATAAAGACAAGAATTGTTTTTACTAGAGACAAAGAAGTTAAAAGACATAAAACATAGAAACGTACACTGTGCATAACCTAAACGGGAAGGAGGGTGGGGGGAGGCATGGGGAGGAAGAGAAAGTTGAAGAGATCACATATAGGAATTAAGAGAGATAAAGAGAGATGGATATTGCTGTCGAGATGGAAACTATATTATTAAGAAATGATGATCAGTAGTGCAAATCGAAGAGGCACAAGCCTCGATTGGAAGATGAGATACAGAGAAGAGAAGGAAAAATAAATGGGACCCACAAGTAGGAACCAATGCGAAGAGAAATAGGCAGACAAAGTTTTGTTATATGTAATATTAGTAATGTGCATATAAATAAAAAAAGACATGTAACTCAACAACTCATAACATACGTGGCACAAAGCTTTCACAAACTCTTAAAATACTTATTCATTGATAATACACATGTAAATAAGTACACAAAATAAGACATATAAATAAGAACATTGTAGACACAAATATTTAAGAAATGCATGACACCATTATATATATACCAAGTAATGGAGGATCTTATGACGTCCGAGAGTTAGACCTTTAAATAGATATACAAAATCCGCACATTCGATCCGTATTTGATTTCAAAATTAAAAAACAAATCTGACATCCGCCAAATTGGGATCGGATTTCAGTTACCAAATTTCAGGTCTAAATTTTTGAATCGGATATTTCAATATCTTCTGTGAGAAAATCCAAATTTGACATATATTTACACGAATATTATTTATATATAAAAATATAAAGTTATTCAATTGTTTTACTATATATATAATCCAATATAAATATTTCAAATATATAATATTTTTATTAATACTAATTGTATGATTTTTAGTTTGGATCGAATACTTATTCGAATTCGGATATTATCCCCTTCAGATAGGATTCAGATGTTATCATAGAATATCTATCAGACATCAGATCGGATATCTGATCAAACTTTTTTTTCAAATTTGGATATCAGATATAGAAATATCCACTTCGTATTTGATTTGTTTACGAGCTCATATTCAATTCCTTTTGGGTTCAGGCTCAATTTTGTAGCCATCCCCCTCCTCGGATCCAAGCCTTACATTATTATGACAATCCTCCTTTTTAGATGATATATATATATTGTTTTTCTAGTATCATTCTTAATTTTTTCCTTACATTCTTGTATTTCTCTCTCATATTCCCTTTCCCTTCTTAGCTTATCTATATCTAATTTGTCATTTCCCTCATTTGTATATCTCATTGTGTTTATTATTCTCACCCCTCTTCCTTATAATTATTTTTTGCCTCTCTCTCTATCGTCCCATCCCACATATGATGGACAAATAATGTATCCCATCTTTCAAGTGTGCTATTGGTGCGAGGAGTTGAGGATCATGTGTTTACCAACTACTTATAGACACAACATTCAACACAAAACTACTATTTCTTGAGAAGATGAATCATATCCCAGCCACACTGAACTGCTAATCAACTTGGTTTTTGGTTGTATGCCTTGTATGTGATACACATGTTGTAATTATGAGCATGCATAATTTTTTTTATAAATAGGTTGTGAACTTGATCAAGTATGTGAAACTATGTATAATGAAATATTTGAATATGAATCTTATGGGACTTTTTTATGATCATATATGTGAGTCTTGTTGAAATTTATATGTATGTGCTTCTTTTCCTTCTTGGTTGATGGATTTTATTTAAAGTCAAATCAAAATTTTGGTTTGGTTTCTCTCACTTTGTTGTGTGCCTGACTTTGGGACATGCTTGTGCATACTTGATCCTAGGGTTGGATACTACTTTTGTAGTTGTTGACACACCTTCAGTTGTATGTTAAGTTTAGTAAGTGCAAGTTTTGGATGACCTAAGTATTGTTCCCTAGTGAGGTAATACCTAGGAATGAATTTTGTCTAGGTTTCAAGAAGATAGAGTCAATCTTGAAATGGGAGGATCTGAAGATGACGACTGAAGAGTGACGTTTTCTTGGTTTATCTAGTTACGATAGACAGTTCATTGTGAATTTTAGTTCCATATCTATGGCGCTGACCAAGATAACTAGTATGGGTGTACCTTTCATTTGGGATGAGGAGTGTCATCATTCTTTCTAGTAATTTAAGGAAAAGTTAGCATCAACACATGTTCTAGTTTTTTTTAGACTAGGAAGGGGTACATCATCTTATTTATTGCTTCTAAGAGAGATCTTGGTTGCGGGTTGATGTTGGATAATAATGTCACTCTCTTATGCCTCCAAACATCACAAGAATCATCAGAAGAATACCAATGGATGATTTGAAGTTAGTATTGTGGTTTTTGCTTTAGAGGTGTCAAGACATTACCTTTGTGGGGGGCAAGTACTAGATCTTATAGATCACAAGAGCCTCAACGTGCATCATACACATGAGGAAATTAACATAAGGTAACATATATGTTAGAAGGGGATTAAGGAATACAAATATACCATAGGTGATCATCCTCAAAAGGTGAATGTTAACATTGATGCTTGGAGTAAAATGCGATCTTCATCTTTGTCAACATACTGTGTGCATTTGTGCTCCATGACATAGATTAAGATAGATATGCTAGTATTACTCAAATAGATAAATGTATAGATAGTTGTCTCTTTGTTACATGCTTTTTTGGCTTAACAATGAATCAATAACTTTGCTTAGATGATCAGAAATGCTTAGAGGATATATACAATGATATAGAATGTATTGTTGGCAAGGTTTTCCCATAGAGCCAATCATGTGATGATTGACATGGCATATACCATATAGGATTTGCTTAATACTCACAAAGGCAAGCTTCCAATTCAGTTTGTTTCATTCAGTTATGAGATAGTGAGGAAATATTATGAATGTCTAAAGAATGAAAATACTCAATGATGTATGTCTTCAAGTACGTCTTGGAAGAATGAGATCATATGAATGCTAAGAGTGTGTATATTCTTATTATGTACATAGTTTGTTGTTACTGTGGAAGGTAGATAGACACCAGTAACACACAAGACTAGAGTGTTGGTTGGTTAATGATAGAATCTCATTATTCATGATATTGAAATATGAAACCAAACACATAGGTACATGTTAGAAAATAGTGTATCAGACGAACCTACCTTGAGAGTGACACATGGAAACCATCATATGGTAAGTCATAGTCAACTCTCATGGTAAAAGTGGTGATTGTGATTCTTAGACCTCAAATCACTGCACTTGTCACATGTCATTGTGTAAACTTTGACATCATCAAATGCAGTAGTTAAACATGGGTTGTTATAAAGGTGATGGCTGGGTGACTTTGACACATAGGGATAGCCTATGTGTGATAGATATGTGATTTTTTCCTCCTATTGGAGATTGATATCCTGACCACTTGATAAGCAAGACTAAGAAACACATGCACAATGCACATGTGAATCATTATATGATATTGGGGTCACATCCTAGACTGTCTGCCCTTGGTTCAAGAAACATGAGATGAACGTGTCCATTGTCCATGTAGGGGAAAATGTTGACCTAAGTGTTGAACATTATACATATTTTGATTATGACTTAACCATTTCATTCATATGTATCTAATATGTTTGTTTAATATTGTTTTTTATTCCTTAGGTACATGAAAAGATCAAATCGCTCAAGCCCTCACTTGGCTTTGTTCAAGTCAAAAGCAATGCAAATGCACTTTTGTGGAAAACACTCCAAACCACCTTAGAATATTTTTGTAATCATTTGTATTGATGATACGACTTGTACTAAGATGACAAAAAATTAGGGTCACTTAATTCTAACATTTCATCACTTACAATTCATTTTGTAAAACTCATCACAACAACTTCATCGGTCGAGTTTCCAACTCGATCAATCCTTGATGGATCTTGAAAATGAATATTTATTGGTCAAGTTTCAATCTCACAGAACTCAACTGATCCCTCTATAGAGAAAACTCAATTTAATTGATCGGTCGAGTTGCCATTAGGACAAACTCGATCGATGGTTGGAATTGGCTTTATCACATCGTGTGATCGGTCAAGTTACCTTAATTGAAACTCGATCGAATACACTGTACAGATAATGCAGAAAAAGTGATTCTAACTGTTAGAAGGGTGCAAAACTCGAAATGATATCTATTGCACCCCTCCAAACGGCTAGTAAATGTATATAAGTGATCCCACACTCTAGTGGACACCCCCAGCTATAAATAAGACCTCTTGGAGTTCATTCCAAGGTTGCTCATTCATGCTATCCAAGGTCCTTGATATAGTTGAGTGCTTTTAGTCCACTTGATCCCCTTTCTCTCTCTTTATTACAACTCATTTCGTTCAATATGAGTGAGATAGGATTCTTGTGAGAGAGACACCTCATTGTAAACTTGTGAGGCACTCAAGATATCTCTTCTCCAATCTCCTTCTTGAAGACTCCATTGGTGAAAGATTCTCCTAGAGAAGAAGAAGGAGCAGGCTTCTTCAACTAGAGAAGGTGGTCAAGTGTACTCTGAGTGAAGGAGAAGATAAAGGCGGAAGATCCAAGGATCTTGGTGGGTAAATCCTTAAGAACAAAGACTCGTTTCATGAAGGGGAGGACCTTGGTGAAGGCATCCAGTTGATTGTAAGAGTGGGTGAGACCTTTGTGAGGTAGAAGACCAACTCTTGGATAGGTAAGCCCTTGATTGTAAGGTGGTTGTCTCCCTTGGCCTAAATTGGAAGATGGGTATCCTTGTCCCGGAAAAGGAAGGTCATATGTTATAACTCTTATAAGTGAGTATAAGAAGTATACATCTTAGAAATCCTAGAGTTTGACCTCTCTAGGTAGTAGACTGAATCTCTCCTACTTTGGAGAGTGGAACCAGTCTAAAATAGTTTGTTCACTTGGTTTCTTCAATCTCTCTCATCATTTCATTGTATGTTTCAATTTCCATCAAAATTACTATTTGCAATTATGCTTAATTGAAGTAACTTGAAGGTCTAACAAGTTTTGTGTAAGTTTTGAAGCTATATTCACCCCTTCTAGAGGGCTTAGATCCAACACAAATTAGTTGAAAAGATTTTACAAATTAGTTCAAGTTGTTGAAAATGATCCAATTGTCATGCTTGTTGTTGTTAGTTAGAATAGACTATGAGATTTGGCATATGAAGATGGAAATTGGATTCCTTAAAAGGAATACATCAGAGGTTGTATACATGACACAACCTAAAAGGTTTCATGACATCAAGGAATTCAAATAAAGTCTATGAACTACATGGTTCAATATGGGATTGAAACAAGCCTCTCAGAAATGGGATCTTTTGACTTGACAATATAGTCAAAGAGTTTGACTTGAATCAGGATAAAAGATGAAATTTGTGATTACAAAAGATTTAGTGGGAGCATATATGAATATTCCACATATGATGAGGAATAGAATCCAAATATTGTGAATATTGAGATTTGGCATGGAAAAACACCTTCAGCAATGAAGGATAAAGTGAAACATCTTATGAGATAAGGATCAAGACCTATGAGATAGTTCTTGAATGTTTCAGATTGGAAGTATGAAAACTACAATAGCAATGTGTTGAAGGAGTTCAACACATAAAGGATTCCATGAGGGAGAATCCAGATTGGTCTCTCATGAACCTTATGTTCCAAATCTTTTAAAGAATGGAAATTCCATGATTAAGATGCCAAAGGCTATAGCAATGGATCTATCATGAATGCTATTATCGCATATAATCTTGGACATGACAAGATGATGGTAAATTCCAATAAGGGTTATTGGAATGTCATTAAGTATATCCATGAATACTTGAAAAGTACTTAAGAATAGATTTCTATATAGCAATAAAAGGAAGATTTGTATGTAAAGGGTTACATCGATGTAAGCTTCCATAATGATAAAGTGGTCACAATAAAACATATTTGATTTAAAAAGGAGAAATGATGTTAGTTGGAAGGTTTCTAAACTAATAGCCATTAATTCTATACTATAATAGAAGCTGAATATACTTGTGTTCTGAACATAGTGTGATACTATATGGATCTAGAAGTTCATGTGATGAACTCATAGATGTTCCAACCATTGATGAATCAGTAGTGGTACTGTGACAACAATAGAGCTAATTGTTAGGCAAGGAATATCAATATACCATATTATGATAGTTTCATCTCATACGAGAAAATGTATAGGGAAGAGAGAAAGAAACATGCAATATACTAACAAATAGCAAAGTGTTGCTAACCCCACTACATCAGTACTAGTGCAGTTGAAACATGATGGACATGTATAGATCACCAAGAATTTGATTCATGGATGATCAACCCTAAGAGCAAGTGGGAGTTTGTTGGTAAGGTATGCCTATAGACAATCATGTGATGATTGACACGACATATACTCATAAAGACAGGCTTCTAATTCATTCTATTTCATTCTGTTATGAGATAATGAGGAAACAATATGAATGTCTAAAGAATGACAATACTCAATGATGTATGTCTTAAAGTACGTGACTTAGAAGAATGAGATCATATGAATGCTAAGAGTGTATACATTCTTATTATGTCTCTAGTCGGTTGTCAATGTAGAAGGTAGATAGACACCAATACCACACAAGACTAGAGTGTGGGTTGGTTGATGACAAAATCTCATTAGTCATATGTCAAATTAAAACCAAGCACACAAATACATGTTAGGAAACAAGGTATTAGACAAGTCCACCTCGAGAGTGACACATGGAACCCATCATATGGTAAGTCATAGTCAACTCTCATAGTGAAGGTGGTGATTATTATTCTTAGACCTGAAATCACTATACTAGTCACATGTCGTTGGGTACACTTTGACATCATCAAACGCAGCCCTGAAACATGAGTTGTTATAAAGGCGATGATTGGGTGACTTTGACACATGGGGATAGATTGTGAGTGATAGATATGGGATTTTTCCCATATACTAGAGATTTATATCCTGGCCACTTGATAAGAGAGATTGAGAAACACATGTGGATGCACGAGTGAATCAATATATGATATTGTGGTTAGATTAAATCAGACATTTTGCTCATGGTTCAAGAAACATGAGATGAACTTCGTGAGGGTGATGAGTCCATGCCTCAAGTTCACTCTAGATATCAGTGATAAAAGAATTATACAATCACTGCAACACTTTACACAGATTGTAGGTCGAAGTTATTCTCCAACTTTCCATTCACTGGGGTACCACTGATGTGCGACTAGGCACTGCTCTCTACTTTTGATGTAATAAGTTAGTTATGGACATTCACTACCAAAGTCATATGGGACCTATAGGGTCACACACATAGGAACTCATCTAGAAGAGGAGTTTATCTTGAATGATTGGATTGACTACTAAAGCGTTTAGGTATTCAATGCATGCAACACATAGATAGATTGGCTAACTGGATTGTAAAACAACCATCTCCAGTGTTGAGATGGCCGTTTGGACAGCCAGACGGGTATCTTAAATGTTTAGATGACCATTTGGGTTGTCAAACTAATCAAAGTTTGAATTGGCATAGTTCTACCCTATGAACCGATTAGTTGAACCGATCGGCTCAACTCAACTTACCAGACGACTGTCTAGATGAGTGAGACGGGCACCTTTCCAGGATGATACAACTCGGTTGGGCTGAACGAACATTTTGGATGTTTACCAAATAGTTTTAATTACACTTTACTTGGGGTACAAGGAATTAATATGTGATATTAATTGGAAATCAAAATTGTCAAATTTATATGCAATCGAGAAACTACCAAACAACCATTTGGTAGTGCAAGACAATCATCTCAGGTGACCAAACGACCATCTGGGTCACTAGACGACCGTTTTGGCTGTCGCAAGTTGTGAAAATTCAAGATCTTCTTGTCCCTTCCACTCCTGCATCGACTGAGAACCCTGAACCTTACCTCTACTATAAATAGAGAGGGACTTGGGGATTCCTATAACACAAACACATACAACTAAGAATCATTTCCTCTGATAATTGTTGTCTCCTCTGGTTGTACTAATTGAGAGATCCCAAGCAAGTCCTACCCGACAAGGGAGGGATAGCTACAAGAGAGAACAACTAAGGATCGTTGTTGTGGGAGAGAAAGTTAGTTACTAGTACTCCAACAAGAGGGACAACTCCTTCCTATTTGTCTTGGAAGGACGATATGAATTCTAGTTGGTCTGTGTAGACTACTCTAGAGGCAAGAGTCCTTTGGCTTCTGCTAGGAGAGCAAAGTTAGCTTGCGGTTCATGATGAGACCATTGGAACCCTACAAAAGCTATTCATGTTCGCTATCCATGGTGAAGACCAGGTGCTAAACAATCATCATTTTAGAGCAGCTAGTTGATAGTTACATTGAAGCAATTTGTTGTCCCTGGACTTGCTCTAGGATTAGGTATAACTCGTTAAACCATCCTTCCTATTTCATATTTCATAGTAGTTGACGCAATCTTGCTGGTAGGGAATACAAATAGATAATTTTTTTTGTTTCCAGTGCTATACTCTGTGCTCATATTTCCCCACATATATGATCTAAGTTTGGTGATGTAAAGTGTGGTGGTTTTCATGAGTTATATAATGGTTCACTTTATTTCCATAACATACTTGTTGTTCTTGAGTCATGAAGTTTTGACGAGTATGGTGGAGGATGCACATTCCTCAATGTACACTATGCATCCAAGAAATACCTAGATGTATAAGAATATGAAGGATCTATTGGTAGAAAGGAATAAATTATGAAGTGAACGAGTTTTTTAGTAAGTGCCTTATTTGTCTGCTAGTGAAGGAATAACATTGGAAAACATGTATGTTTGTTACATCCCTTTCCTATCCCTCAGTGCAAATGGAATAATATCACTATGGGTTTTATCCTTGTCCCATCAAAGAAATCCAAATGATACGATTATATACACTACTATAGAAAATACTTTTTACAACATTTCATTTTTCCAATTTATAACATGTGTCAACCCTTGTATTAGATCGTGTGGACTTATGGATGGGTGCTTTATGCAACATGAGTTGCACATATATTTTATACAACTATTGAAGCATATTGTCTTTCGGTGGATACACCTATTGCAATAGGGGTGTTTTCTACAACATGTGGTGCACTTGTTGCAATATATATGTTTATACACAATTGACACATGTTGTGTTTCACGAAACACACCCGTTGTAATAAGATTGTTTTTCACAACATGTTGTGGGCTTGTTGTAATATATATGTTTATACAACAACTAAATCTTGTTGTTTTCATGAAGCACACCCATTGTAATAGGGATATTGTTCACAAAATGTGGTGAGCATGTTGTAATATATATGTTTGTTTAAAAATTGAAGCATGTTGTCTTTCACTAAATATATATGTTGTAATAGGGGTGTGTCTCCCAGACATACCTATTGTAATATGGGTGGTTCACATAACATGTGTATTTTGTTGTAATACCATACCTTTTAGAAAGTATCATTAACTTTTGTATTTGATTGGAGTTTGTCCATTCCTAACAAAACAATTTGATTGATCAATTAACTATATTCGAAATATTTTATCATAAATATAACATTATTGTTTTAAATATCTTAAGCAAGTACATAATTAAATATAATATGCATCGAACCTTGCAACAAATTTCACAAACAATCAATCATTCATTCAAAGATTCAATCATACAAACAAGGGCTCTGTAGCTATATAAACTAGTGAAGTTTTAAACTAAAAAATAGTTACAAGTTTCACACATTTTTCACATGCTAAAGAACAGACGTCTCTCTCTCATGTAAAATAATTTTTTGAATGCTCAAAAACACAATTGCCCACTCATTTCATACCTCAACAATCTCTTCTTGGTTGAAGCAACAATCAATATACTTCGAGTAATACTAAAATCATATGTCAAATATACCAACATATTATAAATTATTCAATGTATTTAGAAGTTGAAACAGAATAAAAGAATATAATAACTAATTTATATTTTCAATAATATTTTTAGTTCTTGTCTCAACAATGTCTCTCATGTAGTTCATCACATAATACGAACAATATGTATTAGTTGTATGTTTTGAACATTGAATGAAACAAATATAAGATAAATAGAAAAAAAATCTTAAAATTTATTTAAGAGATTTGCATTTCAAAATAAAGTGACATAACATTTTTAAAACAAAGAAACTTATCAAGTAAATATATAAGTAAGCTATACACAAGTCAAAATTGTGACAAGTAGATGAATGCTAGGAGTATAAATAATGTGAGTATGAACAATTTGCCGAAATGATTGTATTTTTCAAAAGTAAAGATGGATCAAGGGGGATTGTCATCATTCAATTTTAATGAGAGGTTTGACATGAACAACAAGGATATACATGCTATAACTACAACATTTACTGTAATGAAGGGATGGAAGTAAATCTCCTCGAGTTGACTGATAATTGGGGATGAAGTCATGCCCCTTCACCTAACCACATCTTGACCAGCCCTTGTTACAACCCTTCATGTTACTCTTATGACCTTGACACCTTCACATGGTATATAAAGGCCTCTATATTGGCATACGAAAAACTCAGTTGTTTATCGACAACTCCATACTAACAGTTCAAAGTAAAAACCAATCACTACCAAATATGAACTTATAATAAGACATCTAACCATGAACCAAAAACATGTAATTTAGAATATGTATCAGTAGTAATACCCTCAAAAGGAGGGTCTAATTACATTTAGTTGTTGTGGGAATAAATAATTCTTAGACTTAGATTTAGTCCTAAGGTCTTTCTCATATTTTGATTTCCTTGTTGGCATTATCCTATACCACAATTTTCAAGAATTAAAACCCCAGTTTATAATATGTGTGGTTGATCAAACCATTAAAAATGATTATTCTTACACAAATTTAGATAACAATAATGTAATGCATAAAGTAAAAGACCAAACAACATAGTAAAATATTTTTACAAAAAATGAGGTTGTAAACGTCATAATGATATGTAAGACACATAAATTTTGTCAATGCCATCACCACAATTAATATCTCGAAACAAAGTTTCTAAACAAAATCAGCAATATCAATTGGAACATCTTGTGCACCATTGCCATCAACTAGTTGAAACTTGTCACGTGGCTTGACCTTTATCACAACATAGACAATATACTAAACTTGTCGTCAAATATTTCTTATGCATATGAAGGATTCAACCAAATTATATTTTGGTATAATGATATCATTTATTATATCATTTTTCTTATAATCCCAACAAATATGCCTTACCTACTAAACATAAGGTACATATATGTCTTCCTTTCCAGTTTTCTTTATTTCCAAGAGAAAGACATTACTCTAGATTTTTATAGAATAAATTATATTATCAACATTAAACTACTAGTTTTTTACCATCCAATTGAGAAAGAAATTTCAATCAACATTGATTGTATATTCAATACAAAATATATATTTATATGGAATCAAACGTGTGTAGTTTAACAACAACAATTTATAGTGTTTAATAAGATTAACTAGTATACAAAGAAAACATATATCACCAGAAAAGATTAGAAGTTATATGATGAGAAGAAAATGTGTAGTGGTTAATAAACAACTTCAGATTTAAAACAAGCCAACAATACCTATCATAGATATCCTAGTGACTAGTTGGGAATTAATTTTGTTTATTACGATATTGTCATTTTGATCACTCACATCAATGATTAAAAAAAATGGATTTGACATATTTAAACACTGGTTGGGGCAGTTACTTTTTGATAAGTCCATAAGATTCCATCCTTTATGCCTTTGGGTACTATGAAATCATTGTTGAATAAGGTTGTATACGATGCGGGTATGGTGTAGGTCTGACCATACTCAGAGTCATATTGATTTGTGTTGGTGGGTATGAGTACAAATATTAACTTGAATAACTTAAAATAAAACCCATACCATACACATTTTGGTTTTACATGAATAAAACCTTCTTTTTTAGGGTTTTTGGGAGTGAAAATTATTCAAGTACATATTTTGTACTAAAATTGGTTGTTTTTCTACTAGATTGGAACAAATATGGAAATTACTATGATAGGGAAGAGAAGGACTTCCATTTAAACAACACTAAGAAATTAAAATAATGGGGAGTTGACTGATCTAAGAACAAGGAGTTATAAACCTGTAAAAAAAATTAGTCGACCCAACGGAGGCCGCCTAGCCAAGACCATGAATGGTCACTGACTTGATGCCCTCTAGGGTGGACTGAGCATCTAGTAAACTACTCGCCACACATGGTTTCCCTTTCTAGGGTGGGTGACTGCTTTGCCAAGCATGGGCTTGGGGTCATCTTTTTTCCTCTAAAACTCGACACCCTTAACTCCCAGACACATGGAGAAGGTCATGGGTTCTCAATACACCATAGAGAAAGTTACGAGTGCTCTGTCGTACAACATTCAAGTATGAGAATTCACATTCCCAAAAAAATTTACAATCAAGTATGAGAATACACATTCCCATGCTTATTTACAATCAAGTATGAGAATACACATTCCCAAAAAAATTTAGATCACATGGTCTAGAGATGCATCTTCTTTGTATTTTTGACCCCAATAATCTAGACGGTTACTTCGTAATTTTTTCTTTCTCTCATTTTTTATTTTTCTTTTCTTTTCCAAGAAGTCTAATAAAAGCTAAATAATGATCTAATATACTAGTCTACCGCTTTGTACCAAATTTTTGATACACGAGATAAAGAAAGACAACCTTAACCACAAAATATAGAGTGGGGAACAAAATGAGCTACTACGCCCAAGGAGGTTGCTATGCCAAAAGAAGTGGGGATTGAATTGTTGGTTTAACATCACTAGAGAAAAGAAAAAATGAGAAAAAGAGAGTAATTTCTCTTCTAATTGCAACCAACTTATTAATAAATTGACAAAGCTAAAAATAAATTTAGTTATATCAAAGGAACCATTTAATAGCTATGTTGTCATAAAAAAACTAAACTTGTCAAATTTGTATATGTGAGAAACCCACTGATTCATAAAATTGTCACTAAATGCTATAACAATTCCATAATAATCCATTATAGTGTAGTATCACTAATGTAAAAAAACATCTATAGTTGGTGAAATAGTTATCTCTGTTAATGTGTTGAAGGAAAATTCAAAGTTGAAAATGTTCACGAACCCTTGTTGACCGACAACACATAAGGTAATTCTATGGATGTGCATATAAATTATTCATATCCAGCCAAAGATGTGTCCAAGAACTAAATTTTTCCACTGTTTATTAGCATATTTTAGCATTGTAATGCCATCCCTATTGGTATATTGTGTAGCACTCTCATTTCACTAAACAGATCATTCATTAACCAATTATAGATTATCCAAATCATTTTAAATGGAAATGTTTCTTATCAATAATTTATATCTTCATGAATGCATCATTTATTTACATGCCAAGAAGTACTAGTCAAAATTATTCTTAAAACAATATCAATGTATACAGTGTATATATTTAAGTAAGACAACACAAATATACCAATTTCAAACCACCAAAGTTATCATAAATATACTTGTTTTATTTAACTTTAAAATTTTAAAATATATAGTTGGCTCCTACAATTTTGTCTTCACAACCTGACACTACAAATAGAGCAAGGCAGAGCATGTGCTTGGATTTGAAAGAGTTTGATTTTTGGTATAGAACATCTTTGAAATTGTGTGTTGACCCAAGAAAATGAATGGGCAAGAGTGGCAGATTTATAAATGAATGGAGGACGTTGGCATTATGCTAGTGTGGATGTGATATGATAAATAAATTTATTTTAAATCTAATTTTATAAACCTATACCGTTTAACTCTTAAAATATACAAATTGTCTACGTAATGCACTATTAATCATCATTAATTAAGATTGATGACTATGTTTGCCATTGATTCATATAATAAAATTAAAATTTATCACATTATTCAGGTTTTGACCTCATGAAGCATCCATACATGTTTCTAAATTAACAACATAATTCTCCCTCCCTCCACCTTCAACCTCACACACTATCCCCTCCCATGTTGTACCCTCCTCCCTACCCTCCAACCACACCCCTACTAAACTCTCCTAGCTTGGGTGGACAAGATCAGGCTACCTCAGTGGAGCAGGCAGAAACACCTCCTTGGGTGGACCTGACGATGAATGTCACTGTTGGCAGGGCCTGGGCGGACACTCTCAAGAAGCCTATGGAGATGAGGCACTTTTCCTACCTATGGATCTCCCTAGAGTCCCAAAGAAGCTGATTTTTAGGTTTGGATACAACATGCCTTGGATGAGCTTCACTTAACCAGTTGTGGAAGCTATGGATGACTTTCATAGATGCACGGTGACTCTACAAGTCCTGGGGAAGAGGAGACCTTTCATTGGAAAGCTATATGGTTGGATACTTAGAGCCTAGAAGCTGAAGGGTGAGGTCCACCTTTCCTCTGTAAAGAATGATCATTTTATGGTTCATTGGCCATGGAGGATGATTTGAAGAACACGATAGAAGAGGGGCTCTGGTTTTTTGATAACCAGTTGGTCCTAGTGAGGAAGTGGACATAGAAATTTGACAAGTGAAGGGCTTCCCTAACCTCTGGGCCTATTTTGGTTAGGTTTTCGGATGTGGGGTTCTACTGGGTGAGGCGTGCGATCACTATTATTGGATATGGGATCGAGGTCTCAAAGGTCATCAACTTCCTACAAAAGGGTGAACACGCTGGAGCATCTCATCTCTGTGTGGAAATCGAGGCATATAAAATACCACAACTGGTGGTTATGGTGGCGATGTTGGATGGAAAGGAGCTTGAGATCAAGGCCCTTTATGATGCTTTACCTGATAATGTGATGCCTACAATGTGTTTAGTCATTTACTATAGAGATGCCCATGGCATAGTGATGGTAATCCCCAGATGGACAATGATTATGGGTGTTTGCCTAGCCAAGGACCACACAAAAGAAAGAGAAAGAAAAAATAGAGGAAATTCAAGAGGCAACATGGCCACCGGAGGGAGGTCATGGGAGTCATTGACTGTGAGGTGCAAGATAACACACTACCAGGAAGAGGTGAACCCCTAGCTTCTGAAGAGGGACAAGCCAACACACCAACAGATTAAGGTGTTCCCTGAGCTACTTAGGAGGTGTTGATTACACCTAAACTAGAGCTTGATGGAGAGCCGATGCCTACTGCGGAGGGTGTTGCAAATAGGCAATCATATAGGGTGGTGAACAACACTACACCATCATCACCTGGTGCAGGGAACCCATTTTCTATTCTATAGGATTTGGACACTGAGCTGACATTGACGGATGATGCCCTCGGCTCTAGGTTTGTGTCAATGAGCGAAAGGAGATGATGCCTCTCAGACAAAGGGAGAAGGACTTCTTCCAGACTCTCCATCTCTTGCATGGGTGGTTCTTTATCCATTTCCTGGTGACATTCCTCACATGGAATGTGAGCGGGGGCTCGAGGCTGAAACACCAGAGTAGGTTGAGAAAGGTCATTAGGGACGCCCAAGCTATGATGGTCGTGTTGGATCTAGGGCTCTAGATGGGGGTGAATAGAACTTCAAAAATTCTCACAAGATAGATTAGAAATTCAAATTATATCAATCAAAACCAATATCTTAAGTGCAATTTGAAGTCCTAACTAACAAGCATAGCAAGGATGAGAGAAAATGGAACAAGCACTTGACAAGGTCATTTAGAGTGGTTCCACTCTCCAAACTAGGAGAGAGTCAGTCCACTACCTAGATAGGTCAACCTTTAGGACTTTGCAAGTTCTTTCCTCTATATATTCACCAATAAGACTTACATAACAAGACCACCAAAGTACTTACCTATCCAATACAAAGAGTCATCCACCTTACCATGGACTTACCCACTTTGCAAGAGTCTTCCGCCTTCTTCCAAGGACTTACCTACTCTTGCACAAGTCTTCAGACTTCAAGGGATTACCCACTCTTCTTAGATCTTCAGCCTTTTCCTTTTCCTTCACATAGAGAAAATCTTCACCTCTTCTTCAACCTAGAAGAAGAAGAACAACAACTCCACCTTCACTCAGAGTAGCTTGCTTCACCTTTTCTTCATGGAGGAAAGGGGTAGGGAAGATGGAATGGAATGAGAGCTTAACAAGAACAAGAAAGTAACACTCTTACAACTAGCCTATCTTACTCATACTCATGAAATGAAGTGTAAACTAGAGAGAGAAAGGGGCTCAAGGAGTTGCAACACACTCAACTATAGCAAAGACTTAGAATAGCATGAATGAGAAAACTTGGAATGAACTCCAAGGGGTCCTATTTATATATGGGGGTGTTCCCTTGAGTGTGGGATCACTTAAGCGTAAAATATAGCCATTTTACAGGTTGCAATGGATCAATTCTCACTCAAAACAACTCAACAACATTTATAATCACTTTTTCTATGGTTTCCTTATAGTACATTCAGTCGAGTTCTAATAAAGGTAACTGGACCGATCCACTAAATTACAAAAATAATTTTCAAACTATTGGTCGAGCTTGTTTTGGGAAACTCGATCGATGAGCTAAATTCAATTTTGCTAAGTGATTTGGTTGGTCAAGTTCTATGAGTGTACAACTCGAACAATTGGTCTCTCTAGAAAATCCATCATTGGATTGGTTGAGTTTCCAACTCGACCGATAAACAACCTGTAACAAATTTTTTAAATTGACATTGGAGTGATTCAACCTTGGAATAAAGTGTCCCTGATTTTTTCTCATCTTAGTTACAAGTCATATCATCAATACAAGTGATTACAAAAATCATCTAATGTCATTTGGAGTGATTTGCTAAAATGCACACTTGCATTGCTTTTGACTTGAACTTGAACAAGCTAGGGCTTGTGTAATTTGATCCTTGTCATGTACCTAAAGCCAAAATCAATCTTGAACAAACATATTAGATACATAGCAATGGAATGGTTAAGTCATTATCAAAATATGGGAAATGTATAACTCTCAAGTCAACATTCTCCCCCTTTTTTACAATGAAAAACCATTCCTCAATCATATTGAAAAGGATATTGAAGTTATACCTTTACCTTGTGAACTTGCAAGGGGATTCAAGATTTGAACAATGTGAATTACTCCTCCTCAATCTATGCTTACTCTAACCTGCATAGCTAGTCTATCTACACAAAGAGCATGACATATATATACTATATGGTCCTTTAGCAAGTCACATGATAAAGCATATAATGAACAAGAAAAGGATCACATAGGAAATAAAAAAAATATAGTTGAACTTCAAAACATTGAACTTCTCTCCCCCTTTTGATATTATCAAAATGGAAGGGGGGTAGAAGGGCATAGAAATAGGTCTTCTCCGAGCACAACAAAACATACATCCACAACATGCAATCTCAAAGCATACACCAAAAAGAGACGAGAGAAACAAAAAATCTAAGTCATAATCAAAATATGGTAAAGCATGGTACCAACTCATGAGATATAGTAAATCAAAGAGTAAGTGTACAAAGGATTAAGATTACAACTCGGAAAGCATTTTCTTAGAAAGAAACAACTACAAGCCAAAATGATGAAAACTATATGATAAAATAGTAAATCTCATAACATGTGCCCAGATGTTTGTAATAAAAAATAGCCTAGAAAGATTTATATGATCAACATCTAGAATAAAAACTAGAACAACTAAACATCTATCTCATCTATGTCCACAAGATCATCATCATCAGCATCAAAAGCATCAGGCTTGTAGTCATCATATCTGTCTGAAGGTGCAACAGAGAGAACAACATCACCTTCATCATAGGACGCACCATCAAAGCCATTAGAGCCATCATCACAAACATCACCATCATCCTCATCAGCCTCCTCTTCAACAACAACCTCCTCATTAGTAAGAGAACCAAAACCACGACTGGGCCAATGAGCATTCTTCTCATCTCAAGACATACCAAGAGCATGGAGCTCATTGGTATGTGGGAAAGAAGGAGCATAACTATCAAGACTAGCAAGCAGAGTGGCCAAGGGGCCAGCTATTAGAGGCAACACACCAAAGGTAGATCCACCAACAACAGAGGGTGTAGCAACAAAAGATGCAGGTGGAGGGGCAGGGTAAAAGTGATCATATGTGGAGGATGCATAGTCACCTCCTGGGTAGGGCTGGTAGGTAGGGTAGGGGTGTGCATAGGACATGTTCATGTTAGGCATGATGGAACATAGGTCCTGATGTAGGTGCTCCTAAACTTGAAGGTTGTATGCCTATTGATTCATCATATAGCCCATAAGGGCTTCATTGTATACATGGAACGAGGCACATGCATGTCAGGTAGGATGAGGTGGTGGCGGTTCTCAGGTAGAGGTAGAGGTAGAGGCACCGGGTGTGGTAGAGGATAGGATAGGCACTGACTTCTAAAGAGTGGTCTCACTGATGTAAATTCCTTTCCCGATATGTTTGTAGTGAAGGTCATGAAAAAGAGATTTGCTAGTGGCAATCTAGAATAGACCACATATCAGGGCTAGGTAGGGTAGGTGGGTGCCACGGGTATTCTTGTCTGAGTCAAATAAGGTCATATGATGGAGAATATATCTCACCCACTTGACTCTATTGTTCTTCAAGAGATAATACATGATTACCGCAATGTTTTCTGCAATCTTAGCCTGATTCTTCATTGGGTGAATATTGCAGTTAATGACTAGGGCAAGGGTGCATCTCTTGAGGTCCAAGGCAGAGAAGGGAAGGGTGCACTTCTTCCGATATGGGAATTAAGGCTTCTTCAAGAACTTATAAATATCATTGAGAGTAATATCACACTGCTTGTAGAAGGCCTCAGGCTCAACTAGGTCAAAGTACTCTAGATAGTCCTTATGCCAGGTGCTAGTCACTTAAGTACCCAAAAAGAAGATGTTTAGGGTATACTCAGAGACTTGAAATTTCTTCTTGGATATCATAGATGTGAGGACTACTTGAGTATTAGGTAGGGATATGAGGGTGTTGTAATTCCAATGAAAATTTACATAGAATTCAAGAACGACTTTGGTGCTTGTGATGGAATTGTTATAGCACGTGTGCAACACCCAAGGCTGAGAGATGGTGGTAATAAATGATCAGCTCCAAAGGAGGGTCAGATTTTAAATTTATAACCAAAAACCTTCAAGGACCCCCGCAACTTTATTATGGGGTCGAAGTAGATATACATGGTCAAACATAGCGATGTGAGGATGTTTAGGATGCTTAAGATCTCACTCTTTTGTCAGTTAAGACAATCCATTAGTCAACAAAAGTAGGGAGATAGAACTAGTCCAATATATTGTCATGAAATAAAACAAAAAAAATAAAAGAAAACAAAATAGAGTCTGTAGGATTCTACTAATCAAAGAGAGGGAGTTCCTAGCTACGTAACCACACGTTGGGCAATCTATGCCCCTATTCTCGAGTGTAGATGTGACACCCTCAATTTTCTATATCTCCTCTATTGTGCTCCTCTCCCATCAAGTATATCTTACTAAATTTGATATTATTTTCATAATTGGATGGTTGTGATGTTCCAATTTGGTGACTACAATGGTCAATTTCACAATGTGTGACTTTAATGTGTACTTTTAAACTAAATATCATACTATATCATGTCACCTTCTTGAATCTAATTTTGAACCTCAAATCCATGATATTTTGTCTTTCTAATATATACCACATTGTAGTGGACTCAATTTCAAATTCAATGACACGAAAATCACCTCAATTGAAGGCTCCTAGCACAAGATATGATCATTTGAAATTAGCTCGATTTGCACATGTTTTGATCAATTTTATTTGGATTTCAAGCTTATTGGGACCTTTTGCCCACGACCCATCTGCCCAACCTATTTGGGGTAAATGGGCATGGATCTTTGCCACCCTTAGTTCTTGAGAAAACCACCATGGTATTTTAATCTAACAGTCCAATTTCTTTGTTTGTTCTTCCCCTTCCCCTTCGAAAAATGAGTATGCAGTTGGGGGGAACTTCTCTAGTTTCAAGCCAAATCTGGCAATGGGGTTTTTTGAAAGCCCTAACTGTAACATCCCTGACCTGGGTTATGCTTTAACCCTAGATGTTTTGCTTAATAAAGTTAATTATATGCTTGCACTTATCTCTTGAAAAGTAATTAAATCTCAAGAGGAACATATGTTTCAATTTTAGTCCTTTTTGAATAATGTTGAAACACTGTTTTGCTTGTTTTGGACTAAAGTGAAAATTACCTAAGATTTAGGGGTTAACTTGAAAATTTTACATGGTAAAATGTTCCTAAAGTGTTGAAGAATCATAAGAATTAAAATGGTGCAGAGGTGTGGCTTGTGACAGCCTGAATACCAAGAAAGAGCTTGTTAAGCAATGATTGTGTATTAAAACCTAGTTTTGGTGTAATGTGCAAATTACCCAAAACTAGGGTTCAATATACAAAATACCACATCTAGAGAGTCCCTCATGTTTCTTGGCATCATGTAGAGAAAATACAATGAGAGGGGAGTCTCATTTGAATCACTTTGGAGGAGAGAGAATCTTGATATTGAAATAATCAAGTAAAGCATAATTGAAACCCTAATTCAATTTAATGCAAAAATAAATATATTAATGGAAGTGCCCTTCAACCAAAAATGAGATGGTTGAATTTGCATAAGTGTGAACGTCCTTGTTCCTTGAAAAGTCCACGAAGTATCTAAAGTGAGTCGAGAGCCCACTCACATTAGTTAAAAGGAAAGTAATATCCACTCAATTTTGGATATTATTATTATAATTGTTAAGGTGTTTAATTGCTTTTCTTTGAATTCATGGATAATGAAGAGGAATTACAAGGTGGGGGAGATGGATTCGTATGCAAGGGATGGAAGGGAGTATGTGGCACCAATTTTGGGAGTTGAAGGGATTAATTATCACTTTCTCTCTCATTGAAATTCCCTTATAAACATCTCATTTTCAACCCACATGAAAGGCTTTTTCAGTCCCTTTTTCTTTACTTTCTTTGGTTGAACACAAAGGAGATAAGTATCAATAGGAGGACGTTCCCCAACCTGTAGGTAATCTACATAGTCATCTTCAACCTTGATTTCATGGTGGAAATCGAAATTCAATGCCTAATTTCTTCTTTTCTTCATTCAATCTTCAACTCTAGCCAATCCTTTCACTCAAAGACTTGAGAACGAACCTTGGGCAGTTGAGAATACTTAATTCACCATTGGAGACATGGATATTGAAGCTTGGATTCAATTTTGAAGGCGGGTTATATAACTTGAACCCTTAAATGTCATTATTGCTTGCAATTTATTCACACTGTGTTGAACCTTTCTTCTTTCTCAATTTCCTTTTGATTAATTATTGAAATCACCATAAGAATCAAAATTGATTTTGAAGGTTTGATGCTTGAAGATGATGATGTCATATTAAGTACACACCTCAACAAAGGAAGGGGCAATCGGTTTTCAGAATGATTGAGCTTACTCATTTTCAAAATCTAATGAGTTGATTCGGTTCCAAGACCGAATGGGCAATTGAACCTAAGATCAAATGGGGAATTGAACCCAAGAACGAATGGGTAAATGACTACAAGACCGAATGGGTAGTTAACTACAAGATCAAATGGGTATTTGAGTTCAAAACCGAATGGGTAATGGATCTCAAGATCGAATGGATAAATGGAACTTCAAAACCGTTTGAGGTTATTTTCTGATGTGAAAGATGGAGATCCAATGGCTCAAATTGATTTAATTATATTGGATTCCATAATGGATGATCCATGGATTGCAAACCCTAATTGATTGATTGAAGAATTCCTAATTTAATTGGATCAATTTCATGGTTGATGGTCCAAACGGTCTCAAGACTGTTTGGAGGTCAAAAGTTGTGATGGATGATTGGAGATCCAAGGGTTGTAATTGGATGTACTCTCAATGGTTCATTGATGATCGATTTAATAAAAAAAACCCTAAAATAAATTTATTGATTGAAGGAAACCCTACTTGGTTCAATCAGTTTCAAGGTAGTTTGGACCAAATGGTCTTGAGACCGTTTGAGTCCAAACGGTCTTGAGATCATTTGGGATCAAACGTTCCTCAGACCGTTTGGAGGGCAAACGGTCTCAAACCATTTGATGTTCATTCGCTTTCATTGAGCAAACAGTTTTAAAACCGAATGAAGGAGTTAGGGCAAGACCGAATGGAGGTCAAGTATTTCAAGACTGTTTAAAGGTCTAATACCCCAAGACCGATTGAAGGTTTAATTGATTTAAATCTTATAAGTACAATCAACCCCATGATTGTTGATGATGTTTATCAAAGGTAATTACGATGGTTGTACCTTCAAGATACATAAGTGATTAGTACCGTTTGAGTAATTAATTTTTTATGCTTATGGAAGCAATGACCTAATACACTATGTCAACCCTTCATCCAAGTTCAGTTGACCTAATCTAATCAAATTTGAAGTGATCAACATCCTAGAGAGGATGAGAGAGAGAGGAAATCCATACATGTAAAATAATCATGTAGTGGTTAAGCCTCAATACTATCAACATGAATATAATATGTAATTAGGGTATGATCCTTTATAAAGAGATCATGAAACCCTAATTGAGAAGGTTGATGAACCCTAGCCCTAATTTAGTGCAATGCTACATGTGAAACCCTAATTAAGGGTGATGCCATGTGAAACCCTAATTAAGGGTGATGTTATGTGAAACTTTAATTAAGGGTGATGTTATGTGAAACCCTAATTAAGGGTGATTCCATGTGAAACCCTAATTAAGGGTGATGACATGTGAAACCCTAATTAAGGGTGATGTCATGTGAAACCCTAATTAAGGGTGATGTCATGTGAAACCCTAATTAAGGGTGATGCCATGTGAAACCTAATTAAGGGTGATGTTATGTGAAACTTTAATTAAGGGTGATGTCATGTGAAACCCTAATTAAGGGTGATGTTATGTGAAAATTTAAGTAAGGGTGATGCCATGTGAAACCCTAATTAAGGGAGATGACATGTGAAACCCTAATTAAGGGTGATGTTATGTGAAACTTTAATTAAGGGTGATGTCATGTGAAACCCTAATACAGAGATGTAATGTGAACTCTAATCCTAGGGTGATGCTACATAATGCTATATGAAACCCTAATATGAAATTCTAACCCTGATATAGGGTAAAGGTATGTGAAGCCCTAATCTTGGGTTATAGTGCATGAAACCCTAATGTTGGGCAGTATGATGATAAGCCATAACCCTAATTTGGGTAATGGTATGAGTATTCCTAATTGATATGAATTGGGAAATACTAACTCTAATGAGGAAATAGTGATGTTACTCTTACATTGCAGAAGTGCTGATATGTAATTGATATAACTGCTATCATGTGCACTAATCATGTAGGTATCATGAGATGTTGGACATAGCCAGGTATGAGCTATGATGTTGTATTAATGAAAATGGTTTTGGGACTTGTAAGCCATAATATGATGTGTTGCCTAGTGAGAGGTAACAAGAGATTAATGGGCTTTAAGGAGCCATGTGAAATGCATGTATTGCAAGTATCATGTTTACCTTGGTCAGATGACCTGAAGGTGTTAGTTACCTGATAAGTGGTAACAAGTGTTCTTGATGAATTGAGGGTTTGAATACCCATATTCCTTAATCATGATGATGAGATGTTAAGGGATGAGAATGCTCTGATGTGACAAGGGATTGAGATCCCAAATGCCTTATAAAGCTTTGAAAAGTATTTGATAGAAATATTACACATTCTTTGTAGCATTTGTTATAATGATTTATGTTTGGAAACATGACTGATACTAAAAGAGTATGGTAATGTACTTAATTAATCAAGTGAAATCTTATCATGTAGAGCCCTGACCATAGATCCATCATCGTCAGTAATTGGTGATGGTAAAATAGGTTTTCCTACGGGAACTCGTGGAGGGCATACTATTGAGTATGTGGGGGTTATGGGCGTGAATATCCTTACACCCTAATGGGGGAATTGATGTGAGATAAACATTAAATCTCTCAATCCTTAATTATATATTCTGGGATGGATGTATCACTAATCTCCTGAATTCTGGGATGGATGTATCATTAATCTTTCGATGATGTTAATGCCGGATCGATGTGAGATAAACATGAAATCTATTGATTGAGAAGAGAGTACAGCTGTCACTGTAACTCTAATAGTGAAGTTGCCAGTATACCCTAGAAAGCTATTTAGCAGAGACACAAGATATCCTGCATTTGGTCCTCACACTGACTGAGGAAGATGAGGTCATAGGAATCCGGCTCTTCCTTGACCTATGTATGGTACCGATTTCGATTTTGCAATGGTCGGTTGGAGAATGAGCGATATACCTCATCTCCTCAGGGCTTAAGTATGACTGTAAAATGTAATCAGCTGTATAGAATATTTGCTTGAGGTTGAAACACGAGAATCATTGGTTGATGATATCTTGCTTAGTATATTCTAGATGGATAAATGTTATACATGTTTTTCATATTCCTTATTGGATAAATGACATACTGCTTTATCAAGTTACAAGATGAAATACTTTGAAGGAGAACATTGCTCTTATATGCTTAGATAATTGAATTATTTTTTGTTGAATACTCATGGTTCATCTACTCAGTTCTATTCCATTAAATTGCAATAATAATGTTTCTGGCAGAGAGTTATATCTCTCACTAGGAAAATTTCAATTGTCTCATCCCCGTGGGATCCAACTTTTTAGGTAGATGCAGAAAAAGAGGCAGAAACCCTACAGCGGGGGAAGAACAACAACAGTAGGATGAACAACAGTGACATCCATGTGGAGACACTGGCTATCATGTTTTGTATATAGAGTCCTATGTGTCGTCTCTGTACTCTCAGGTCCTCGGAGTCAGTAGTTAGTTTAATAAACCGATCTGAGATTTTGGCTTGATGCCTCGAGGTTCTTATGCTGCTTATATACAGTTTTAATAGGGCAGTTGATGTATGTGATCCTCGAGAAGAGATGGCACAAGACATGTCCTTGTGAACCAGAATGTAATTGATTTACTTTGGTTCTTTTTGAAAGAGTTTTCCAATGTATGGATCTCTTTGTAAATGGTTTTAATTTTTAGTGATTTTTAGTAAATATGTTGCTTATGATTAATTACACTGTGACGGTCTGATCCAGTGTTGGGTCGTCTCACTAACACTACTCCTTTTATAGCTTCACCACTCTCACCTATCCTTTTGATCTAAATTTCCCTAGCCGCCAGCCATCTTTTGCTTCCTCCTTTTTCCTCTTACGTCGGCGTCCCTCCTGCCTTCTTGCTTCTTCTGCCCGAAACCACCTTGGGAAGATGCCAATAGGCAGCCGTGAGCCCTCAGTGCTAAAGTCACATCCAACAAGCATGAGGCCCCCACATCGATCTTCGACCTTCTTCTTCACAGTCTGCCATGGGTGCAACAGACCATCGGGGAGGCTGGGGTGCCCATCCCCTATCTCTCCCTTGTTCCCACGTAGGGAGATAGAGGTGCCGGACCAGAGCCTCGGGGGAGAGGGATGAGTAGAGGGTGCTTAGATGTGAGGCCCTACAAGAATCCTGGCCCAAGGACGTGAGCAATTACAGCTATCGGATCGAGAGCATGGTCAACTCTGGACCTCGATCAGATGGTTGTACACGTGTCACATTGCTGGCCATCACCCCCCTCTCTCTTTCTACTGTGAGTGGGTGCGCCCTGTCTCAACCACTCAATCATGGGTGGTCCATGAAGGACACACCATCAATGGTCTTGAACATCACATAAATAAAGGTGACATTCCCTCTTCCAGCTAATATAGTTTTAGTACATATCTTCAAAAAGTCATATCTCCTAAACCCCTTGGTCAAATAATATGCACCAATATACCAAATTGATACTTTCGAAATGATCTACACATTGGACTAGGATTTAGAGCCTAATTACATAGTTTTCTCCATGTTTTCACAAAATATGCATACTTTAATCAATTAGAGTATAGTTGATGTATGATTTTGATGCAAATTTGGATCTTGATTACTCAATCTACCCCCTGATCCTAAAATTAGTACCTGTTATGTATACTTGAACTAAGTGAGGATCCTACTCTCCCTATTTCTCATAAATGACTCCTTTTTGTACATATGTGACCATATTGGACTAAGATGATTTACATTTTCTCTTTTGATGACAAAATTGATACCTAATGACTCCAAATGCTTAACCAATCATGAGATCAGTAATTTTACGTTGTTGAAACCCCTGGGAAGCCTTATAACCTTTCTTGTACTCTTGATAACATAAGTATGCTATTATGATAATTGCATGTATGATTGAATGTTGGTACCCCATGTTGGTGGTTTGATGCCTAGACCCTAGTGGACATCACCATATGTGTTTCCTATGTTCTTTTCTTGCTCATCTAAAACCCTCCCTTATTCTTGTCTCTACTTCCTTGATGATACTTGATCTTGGTTGCCCTATTGTGAGTCTTATGACCTAGTTATGTACAAATGACTGAAAGCTTGCAATGTCCATGTGAAATCTCAAAATGACTTGAAACTTGAACCACACCTTCAAAATGAAATCTACATTTATAAAAGATCATCTAATGTACTAATAAGTAACTATGAACCTAACTTGGCCAAAATCCTAAAATGCATCTAGTTAGAGTTAATGATGAGAATCTAACGCATGTATACAATCTTGTTGATAATCAAGTTTGGCATGTGGCTAGATTATGAAGAATAAGTTAGGTTATGAATCTTTGAATCAGGTATGGGCCTTATCTAGTTATATGAATATCACTTTCTTGCTGGAAAAGACATGTATTGTATGCTTGTTTGTTTACTTGCTCAAATATTGCCATGTAGTATTCCTATGTCTTACTCGATGTTTGCTTCATCAGTTTTATAACTTGAACAAATATATATATATATAACTCCAGTATAATATTGATTGATAAAGGGTTATCTCTTGGCTATGGCCTTGAGGTACCTATCATATAAAAGGTTTGGCTAATCTTGAGCACCCTTATGGACCCATCCGACGGGAAGATGGTCAAAGGCCTTAAAGATGCTTGATATTGTTGGTATAATGGAGTCAAATGACATAAAATATGGTTTTGCATTTTGTTAAATAGTTAACATGTTTATTCTTGTTCATTTAGTCTTAAAATCTTTTCAAATTATACAAAGCTTATACATATATATGTATCTTTCTGCCCCATACTCAACACCTCGTGTGTTGACCTATTTCTTGTATTTTGTTTTTAGGTTTAGAGATGGCTAGAAGGTTGATGGGCTTGGTGATCTATTATAGGTGTACTTGTTGTAAGATCTAGATTTAGTCCACATGAATGACTTGTACCTAGACTCTGGAAATGTGTAATTGAACTCATGAATATGATGTACCTTGTATAGTTTATACTTGTTGAATGTTGAGACTATGTTGGTGCCTTTATCTTGTTATTTGTTCATGTGTGCTAAGCTTTACGCTTCTGCATGTTGCCTTTGGTATTCATTTGGTTCATGGGACTGGGATTCTGGATCCGTGACAGATGGTATCAGAGCATGAACAATAACTACACCAAACATTGCTCACATGAAACACAAACTAAACACACCTTACATCTCAACCCTAGAAACTTAATGAAATGTCTTTGTGGACTACGTTGACTTAGCCTCTAGGTTAGAACCTAGATGTTCTAGAAATTTGTGTAGACTTATGTAAACTACCTCCCTAGACATGATTCACGACATGTGCTTAGGATGTCTACACATGTATGCACCATGTTCTTACTAGTTCTCTAGGTGGCATGATATTGTACTGCCTAATGAGTGCGGTAACTCATTTTGGTTTTGGTTTTATTCGAATGGAGTATGATGGTTTTCATCGAATGTTTCAACGTTGGAGAAAATATATTTCAAGTACTAGTATATGTACCTATGAAAAATGTAACCACACCCAGAAAGGCAGTGAGTGTTAATGCAACCTAAGAGAAAGAGATGTAACATCGATGGTAGTTGTAGTCTCTAGAGTTGTCTAGAGCCATGATACATGTTAGGTTAGTGAGTAGCCTAGATAACCTAAGATGATGATAATGATGTTGATGTTGATAAGATCCAAGTTGTCCTTGAGAAGGTCAAGTATGTTTAATGATATGAGATGAGTTTGACCATGCAACCCTGGCTAAACCTAGCACCTTGTATGATAAATATGACTTGGTTGATGTGCTAAACATAGCTAGTGGGTTGACATGCTTGCTTGTACCTAGTATTGTATGAGTGGAGATATGATATGTGATATATGGTTCGAGATCAACATGGGCCTCAATCTCTTTACAAAGGAGGACCTCCAACATGGGCTATATGAACAGGGTGACCTTTTGATATGAGTTGATCTGCCACGATAGAAGGTCAGAGTACCAAACCTCCAAAAAAATGTGAAAAGTTGAAAAATATGCATGATGAAATACATAATGATGAGTCCCTGGCTAGACTACCCCTGAATGTATGAGTTGAGTGACCTAGTGTGCAGTTTCCTTGAAAATGTGAACCCTAGATGTCCTATGGAAATATCTAACCCTAGAGAAAGAGGCAATTGAAAATTTTGATGCTTGCTTTATAGGTGAGGGAGATGTCCCAAGACCCTGAGATGATGTACATGAGGTGTGATATCCACGATGAGCCTCATACTTGGGTTAGTAGTTGCATATAAAGGAATCTAGTGGTTACCCTTAAGATGGGTAGAAATTTGTTTTACGGGTAGAATATTGTGGTTAACATGTCTTGTTGGACATATATATGTCTTAGCTTGAGTGGCTTGAGCTTATGAAGCTCTTTCTAAAAACAAGTGAGAAAGTTCTAAAACCTCGACATTGATGATAATATTGTTCCTCGAATGACACTTGATACATGAAATATTTCACTTATGTTTAAAAACTTGATATATGCTAGATAAGTCACTCAGATAAGCTATACCTAATATGAAATCATACTATACATAAAATATGTATCTTTGAAAACATGAACTTAATATGATGATGTCTAGAGATCATAGCTTGAATAATCAGGGGTAACATGCCTAATATCACACCCAAATTAAAATAAATCAACTCGATATGATGATGCTCTTGGGGTAATAACTCAAATCAACAATATGAATAAATTGCTTAGTTTTAGATCCAAAAAATAAGAAATGATGAACATAATTGACTAGATTTGGTAGAAATCCAAAGTAAAGTGAGATACACACTCGATGATAATCTCGTTTGAAAGTCATGGCCATGAATATGTTCATTTGAGAATTGATAACATAGATTTTGATAATACATGCAACGATCCCGCTTCCCAGTAACCCCCAATTAAGGGAGACCAAGAAGTTAGAGACGTTATCCCAAAAATAGGATCAATGTTTACAAATAATAAAAAATAATTAATAAATTCTATGAAAGACTCCACTGAAAACTAGAATAAAAAAATTACTTTTCACATACCTTTCAAAATTAGGAAGTTGGAACTTCTACCCTCAGTAGAACTCTATCTATCTAAATCCTCCTTATGAATATACTGGTATTTTGTTTTCAGGTTCAAAGATGGCTAGAAGGTTGATAGGCTTGTTAGGTGTACTTGTTGTAAGATCCAAATTTAGTGCACATGAATGACTTGTACCTCAACTCTGGAAATGTGTAATTGAACTCATGAATATGATGTACCTTGTATAATTTATACTTGTTGAATGTTGAGACTGTGTTAATGCCTTTATCTTTTTATTTGTTCATGTGTGCTAAGCTTTACACTTCCACATGTTTCCTTTGGTATTTGTTTGGTTCATGGGACTAGGATTTCAATTCCGTGACAATAGACAACCCCCAAACACCCCAGCAAGCAACCTACATCCAAAAATAGTATGTACTGTGGTATCTGTTACTGTGGGGTCATTCCACTCACTTTCACGTAGTGTGACTAAAACCCATCAATGATATGAAACCTCTTTCGAGGATGGCAAATAAACACCCTAGAATATTCTAGATACCCTCTCAGGTCTAGAATGTTCTATGATACTAGGAACATGTGTGATATGGGAAGAACTAGGTAGTAGGCCAGACCGTTCCAGGTTGGGTCCAGTCGTGCCCAGGTCTGCAGTTATGCACAGATCTCCTTGAACCATCCTCCTTTTAGATTCTGATCCAAACTATCTTCTCTTATCTATTTTCATAATGAATCCCTCAATATAGGCAGAAATAGAAGTTCATGCAAGAAAGACCAAACCAACAATCATAAGCAGAAAGAGAAGATAGAATAGAAAACATACTAGATCTAAAATAAAATTACTTGCTTAAGGTAAAAGTACGTAAACATGCCTAAATCAGGCTACATAGCCAAGAAGGATCTCAACTAAACATGGACAAACATAGTTGGCACCGAACAAAGATGAAAGAACATCATTTGTGCAGAAACTAAAGAGAATAGTAGAATAAAGGAGAAGAAGAATAGATTTAGCCCGTAGAGGAGAGGTGTCTCTCTCTCCTTAGGCTCTGTATAGGCTGAATCTCATCTTTGGGTCATCATCCTTGGTCTTCTGGACTCCTTGGCCTCCTTTCTCTTTGATTTCACCCCAAACATCAACTTGGTGGGTGTATGGAGGTGGAAGATGGCTAGGAATGGTAGGATATGGGTGTATGGAGGTGGATAATGATGGTGGATGGAAGAAAACTGGAGGGATGGACATAGGATGAGAATTTTAGCCTTTTTGGACCTCAAAACTCTCACATGGGGCTCTCAGAATTGAGAATGTGCAGAACTACCATGTAGAAGCTCCCAAAATTTAGAACCTCCAAAAATTTGGAACCCCTATCCTGGTCACGAGGGGTGGGTATTTATAGGTGAAGGTGAAAGACAGTCTCATCACTTACCTCGGTCATGACCCTGGTCTCAGCCCGATCGTGCCAGGCTAGGCACGGTCGCGCTAAGGGTCATGGTTGATGCAAACACCGTGGTCGAGGCAAATCCCACGATTGAGAAAGATGCCTTAGTTGAGACAGATGACTCAATCAAGGTGTGTCATGTCGCAGTCGCGGTTGTGCCGTGGTCGTGCTGCAGTCAAGCTTGATGTACCACAGTCACAATCGTGTCACGGTCAAGGTCAATGTGTTGTGGTTGAGGTTGGTGTCACAGTCACGATAGGTGTTGCGGTCGAGACATTCCTTGTCCTCAGCATGGCCATGCCGAGAGCGGTCGAACTTGATGTACCACGGTCATAGTCGTGTCATAGTATAGGTCAATGTGTTGCGGTTGAGGTTGGTGTCACGGTCATGGCAGGTGCCACGGTCGAGACACGTGTAGATGACCCTTGTCCTCAGCACGGATGTACCAAACATCTTGATTACGTCAGGTGTTGTGGTCTAGCTGCTGCAAAAACTATGTGTTGGGGAGAAATCTTAGAGAATAGATGTCTTTTCAAGTTCGGTGCCAACAAGTCCCAAAATTGTCTAGTTGAGCAACTTTATCTATAAAAAGATATAAATTAATAAAAAATAAGAATCTAAGGTTATTTTGGGCATATTAATGCTTATAATGACACAAAATCATTAATAAATGCTTAGCATAGATGCCCAAATTTGGGTGTTATTAACCACCCCAAGCGTAAACCTTTGCTTGTCCTCAAGCAAGACTGTGCTCAAAGAACAAAAAGATAACATCCAAATTAAGCATGGCGATAAATGCTAAAGTTAAGAAAAATAGTTTAAAACATCAATTCTCTTAACCCATGTCGTTTCAGAACAAACCCCCACCAATCAAGCACAATCCTACTAAATTAATATCAAAGAGTGTCCAGAAAAGATTAAGCAAATTCACCACAACCTATAGATACTCATGAGGGTTTGAATCATAATTATACAACATAAAAGCATTGTCACATAGGTGATCACATGGGTGATGAACAATGAGCCATCATCATGTATTCATTTAGAAAAATCGGGAACAACACGCCTCTCACTTATTTATGGACAATCTCATAGGTCTCCTTAGGGTTCCTAGTGACTCCTCATATTGTGCTTGAACCAACCCTACTACTCGGATGATCTCATAGGTTTCCTAGGGGTTCCAAGTGACTCCCCAATGAGCTTTAGGGTGGCACTACCAGGCACGACATACCCATGTTCATGAGCGTAGTCATACATAGAATGGGTACCATCCTCAACTCTCCTAAAAGAGAAAATAATGCTCATATTTTTATTCACTCTCAAACTTTCATTCTTTGCATTCTTATTTATAGGCATGGGTGAGAACTATTTTGATATTTTTGGGATTTTGTGGGGGACCAAGCCTCTTTTGAAAATGTTTAATTTTCATCTTTTTGAGTCAATCTAAGGTGAGAGGGTGCGTAGACCATCAAGGAAAACACTTCTACTTGATTATAGCTCAAAAATCATCATTATCTGCTTGATACCTGTATGAAAAGATAGTAATTATGATTTAAGGATCCTTAGAATAGAGGCAAGTTTGTAAAAAATGCAGCTTGGAGTTTTTATTGATTTCTAGCTCCTTTCCAACATTCCTATATCCTAGACTTGTCGTTCACAACATAGATCAAGGGAATAATGTTTTAAGCTATAAAAAGGAATATAACCTTTGATTTATTACCAAAATTAAGGAAAGAGTCAATGAGCAAGTCAAGCTAAAGATCAAGAAGTTTAAGATGAAAATTGTGCATTTAGGCGTAATGATAAGCATTTAGTTCTAAGATTTGCATCACACAGTCTTAATTGTAAAGCTATAAATTATGAAACAAAGTCTTACAAAGCTGAAAATTTATGCTAAATTCAAGGAACATAGAAGATAAACATGCATGCATGCAATGAAAGAAATAAAAGGGAAAGGTGGAAGATAGAGGGTGGTACACCCTGCTACCCCAAGCTTAAATTTTTTTTGCTCATCCTCGAACAAATCTCAAGCTCTGGATGGTGTGGAAGGCAAATGCTACTGGTAGTCACTATTTATATGCTGGTTCAAATCATCAATACCTCCTGGTGGGTTCTCATAGTCCTGGTACATTCCCTGTTGAAAGTGGAATGATTGTCTGATGTCCTGCGTCGACTGGTGGAAAGGCTAGAAGGGTTGCTGGAATGGCTGCTGAAAAGTTAGAGGAGGTGGTGGAGGGAAGGTTGTATTGAATCTCTATCTAAGGTGATACACATCCTTCTCTAGTGCATCGAACTGTCTATTGGAGTCAGCCATGAAATTAGTCATAAACTCATAAAGGTGCCCCGAGTTGAGATTTGGGGCATATTGCTCCTACTGAGGAGAATGCTGGTAACTTGCTAAAGGCATCTCCGAGTAGGCACCTCCCTGACACGGGATGACGTGGAAGGTTGCCCTATCTACTATTCAGCCTCCTGAGTCTTTGGAACTAGTGGTGCTGAAGAAAATGCTCATGCAGTCCCACCTTCTTGACGAACGTTGCCCTGAGCATCCAATAGAGAGACATCCATGAGTATGGTCCGACATGCGAACTCTATGTTTGTTGGCAGTAGTACTTTGGGGCATATTTCTCTGTTTGATCACCCCTAAGCGACTCAAATGATCAAAGTCCAACTTGGACCACTCAACCTTTTCCTACATAAGTGACAAATGTCCTTCTCCAAGCCCAAGATGGCACTCTATGAAAGTGACAATGCATGCGATTGGCATGAATTGGACCTACTTCTTGAAGGAGTTGTGAAAGTGGTGGATGATGAAATTCTCCACATTTGCTTTTCTTCCTATTACTGCACACCATAAAATGTAGAGGCCTGCTGAATTGAGTGCTCCTTGGCTGTCCTGTTTCTCTAAGAGAAAATTCACGATCATCCAGTGTAAATAACGAAGTATCGAGTTGTGGATATGAGAAGCTTTGGCGGCTCTAGAAACATATTTATCTTCCCTCATAAGCATCTTCCATGCCTGAGTAGTGTCAAAATCACTGTCCCATATCTCTAGTTAGCCACTAGACATCTCAGCATAGTCCTCAGTAGAGCATGACAAACAACTATTGAGGTGATCCTCAGTGACTTGGCGGCTCTGGTTCAGTAGGAAAAAATGCATGATAGTGTGCTAGTGGTCCTTTGGGGTCTCAAGAATAGCATAGAACTCATAGGTGAGTCTATGTTAAGCATCATACTGCATGTAAGAAAGGATGTATAGGCCAACTACTGCAAGATATCTGTCGACCTATGCTTGTATCCCCAACTTGATGAGTGTGGCAGGGCCAGCATATCGTGGGCCTAACAGTCTGCACTTTTCTTTTATTAAGGCATCAAACTGCTGCTTTTGCTTCATATTTATAAACAAGGGAGAATGGAGGGAGCTTTTCTTAACACCTTTAGGATTAGGGTGGTGTCTTCTCCCCTGCACTAAATCACACGATAAAGTTGACCGACGTAAACACATCGACTGTTTTGCTGACTCTCGACGTTGATACCCTGTAGATGAAGCTCAGTGTGTTGCTGCTACAAACAAGCCCTACTGATGGCCTATCGAAGTATGGAGCTCATAATTGTAGCTTGCTCTCGACCATCTCTCACTCAAGACTTCCTCTAATGAATCACCATTGTAGGTGTCAATCAGAGTGGCAGACACGTGAGGGTCTTCCGAATCAGTCTCATACGACTCGAACCCTACTGAAGCAGAATGTATGGTCTCATCTTCATACACCGGGTTTTCAATTCATGTAGCTTGGGGTGGGTATCATCTCTCATGCTCTACCGATTACGAGGAGCTTCCTTCCCCTTCCTATCGCGACACAGTCTTCTTGAGCTTTGTGAAACTATTTTTCATCACATCCATGGTGCTTATTTTCCGTTGCTAATTTTTTGTTGGATCTGTCGGGAACTATCGTGCTGAGGTGGGCACGATCGGGTAGAAAAACATGATGCTACCTCGGGGTATGCTGCTGACTCTCGACACAGTCAGGCCTACTTGGCACGATCGTGCTGATGAGAAGGCTACTATAGCTGACAAAGGTGGCAAATAGGTGTATGTGGAAGGTCAAGATCGCAGTTGCGTGGGGCAATTGCAACAAATTCAACAACATATTTTGTTGTGGGGGTTGGTGTGCGGAGAAGACAGTGGTCTAGCAGGGTTCTACTTCCACCGACACTATTCACGGTCATGTCGGGATTTGGCACAGTCATGCGGGTGAGATGAAGAAAGTGTTGTTGGTGGTGGCAAAGCAGGCTGCTGCAGTGTGGAATAGGATGTCAGCTCGGGGTAGCACTGGAACAACAACTATGTGGTTGTCATAGATGGAGAAGGGGGTGAGCTATGGTGGAGGCATCTCTGGCAGTGATGGCGGCGAATGCTGCAGCTGTGGCGGCTACTACTGTCCTGGCTTCTATGGAGACTGTGATGATGACACCAAATATCAGATACGATTGATGCGGAAGCAAACGATAGCAGCGGATTAACAAAAATCACTAAAAATTAAAACCATTTACTAAGAGATCCATACACTAGAAAACTCTTTCAAAAAGAACGAAAGGAATTCAATTATATTCATGTTCACAAGTACATCTCTTGTACCATTCCTCCTTGAGGATTACAAGCATCAACTGCCCTGTTTAAAACTATACACAGGCAACATGAAATCATTAAGGCATCGAGCCAAAATCTCAAATCGATTCATTAAACTAACTGCTGACTCTGAGGACCTGAGAGTACAGAGATGACACATAGGACTCTATATACAAGACATGACAACCAATGTCTCCACCTAAGAATTCACTATTGTCCCTACTACTGCTCTTCCCCTGTTGTAGGGTTTCTTCCTCTTCCTCCACGTCTACCTAAAAATTTGGATCCCACGGGGGTGAGACAATATAAATTGCCCCAACGAGAGATATAACTCTTCACCAGAAACATTATTATCGCAGTTTAATAAGATAAAACTGAATAGAGGAATCATAACTGTTTAACAGGAGTTAAATTATTGTCTAAATAGGTTAGAACAATATTCTTATTCAAAGCATTTCAACTATAACTTGATAAAGCAACATGTCACTTATTCAATAAGGAATATGAAGAACATGTATAACATTTATCCATCTAGGATATGCTATGCAAGATAACATCAACCAATGATTCTCATATTTCAACCTTAAGCAAATATGCTACATGGTTGATTACATTTTACAATCATACTTAAGCCCTGAGAAGATGAGGTATACCGCTCATACTCCAACCGACCATGATTACAGAAAGCATCGATACCACACAAGGTCAATGGAAGAGCCAAACTCCAAGACCTCATCCTTCTCGGCCAGTACGAGATTAATCGGCAAAGACATCATGTGTCAAACCGCAATTAGCTTTCCAGGGTATATTGGCATCTTTGCTATAGAGTTATAGCCCGCAACATATACTCTCTTCAAGGTTATGGCCCATAGCCAATGCTTGGTATCATATCATGGAGTCATGGCCCGTAGCCATACTCTTACTGGGGTATGGTCCGTAACCAATCCTGTACATAGGATATAGCCCACAGCCATTCCTATGGGGCATGAGGATATAATTTCCCAATTACCCCCACATATTCAAAAACATGCGCTCCAAGTTTAACTCATTTCACCATTCAGCTAATTCTGATGCTGATGGATCTATGGTCAGGGCAACTACATTATATAATATCACTTGATTAATTAAGTGTATTATCATATTCTTTTAGCATTAGACAAGTTTCCAAACATCAATTATTTTAATAATTTCTATAAAGAATGTGCAATACTTTTATCAAGTACTGTTCAAATCTTTAACAAAGCATTGGGATCTCAATCCCTCATCTCATCAGGAGCATTCTCATCCTTTCACAAACTCATCATCATGATTATAGAAAGTGGGTATTCAAACCCTCAGTTCAATAAAGAACACTTGTAATCACTTATTAGGTAACTAAACACCTTCAAGTCATCTGACCAAGGTAAACATGATACTTGCTACACAAGAATCTCACATGGCTCACAGAGCCCATTTCATTTCTTGTTACCTTTTACTAAGCAACAAGGCATGTTATGGCTCACAAGGTCCATTAACAATAATAAATGAAACAACATAGCTCATACTTTGCTATGCTCATCATCTCATGATACCTGCATGGTTAGTACACTTGATAACAACTATATCAATTACATTTTAGCACCATGCTATACAAAGTAACACCACTTATACCCTTATTGGGGTTATGGTTTCCCAATTCATATCAATTAGTGTTACTCATCCCCTTATACAATGTAGGGCTAGGGTTTCAAATTAGGGTTTCAAAATACATAGCATCACCCTGAATTAGGGTTTCATATCACATTACCCTATATCAGGGTTTCACATTACATCCATACCTTGAATTAAGGTTTCTTATAAGATTTCCCTTAAAATTAAGGTTTCATGTAGCTTTACCCAAAATTAGGGTTTCTCAAATCATTACCCTAAATTAGGGTTACACCCCTACCCTAGGTTAGGGTTTCATGTTGAAAGTGTTGAGGATTAATCACTACATGATTATCACTCATGTATAAGTTTCTCTCCCTCATCCTCTCTAGGAGGTTAATTACATCAGACTTGATTAGATTAGGTTAACCCTTTGTTCAAGTACATACATTTAGGGTTAGCATAGTGTATTGACACATTGCTTCCATGAGCATCAAAGGTTAACCACTCAAAAGGTACCAATCACTTAAGTACCTTAAATGTACAACCATTGTAATTACCTTTGATAAACACCATCAACAATCATAGGTTTAATTGTACTTACATGGTTTCAGTCAATTAGACCTTGAAATGGTCTTGAGGCATTAGTCCTTCAAATGGTCTGATCAACCTTTCAAATGGTCTTGACCAATTGTAATTCAGATCAACCCATTCGTTCTTGAAACCGAATCAACTAATTCGGTCTTGAAACCGAATCAACCCATTCAATCTTGAAACTGAATCAAACCATTCGATTTTGAAACCGAATCAAACCATTCGATCTTGAATCCAAATACATTCATCCGATCTTGAAACCAAATCATCCATTTGGTCTTGAAACTGAATCCATCCATTCGGTCTTGAAACTAAAACATCCATTCCATCTTGAAACCGAACCATCCATTCGGTCTTGAAACTGAATCATCAGCCATTGATTTGAAACGGAATCATCCATTCGGTCTAGGGTTTGCAATCAATGGATCCTCCAACATTGAAACCATCCATCAATTGAACTATTGAAAGTACATCAGATTGTAGCCCTTGGATCTCCAACCATCCACCACAATTAACCATTGACCACCAAATGGTCTTGAGACCGTTTGGTCTCAAAAGGTCTTGAGGTTGTTTGACCTCCAAACAATCTTGAGACGGTTTGGGTTATCCAATCCACAAAATCAATTTCATCAATTAGGGTTTCAATCAATTCAACCGATTAGGGTTTGAAATTAGTGGATCATCCATACATGGAACCTTTAAAATCAAATCAATTGGTATCATTGGTTCATCATCCATCCACATCAGCATTGATCCTACAAATGGTTTCAAACTATTTGATCTCAAATGGTCTTGAGACCGTTTACTCCCAAACAGTCTTGAGACCGTTTGGTTTCAATCCATCTTGAAACCGATTGGTTCCAATGTTGAAACCGTTTTCCCAAGATATTCATTGAGGTGTGTGCTTATGATGATGTCATCATCATCAAGCTTCGATCCTTCAAAAATCTACTGCCATTGTTATGGAAATTTCATCAATTATTCAAAGGAATTTCAGGAAGAACAAAATGATCAACAAGTGATGAAGAATTGAATGTAATAATACCATTTAAGGGTTTAAGTTATATCACCCACCTTAAAAATTGAATCCAAGCTTCAAGCTTCACGTTACTAATGGTAAATGAAGCTTTCTCAACTGTCCAAGGCTCATCCTGAAGTCTTTGAGTGAAATGAATGGCTAAGGTTGAAGATTGAATGAAGAAAAGAAGAAATTAAGCATTGAATTTCGATTTCCACCATGAAATCAAGGTTGAAGATGATTAAGGAGCTTACCTATAGGTTGGAGTTCGTCCTCCTATTTCTCCTAAGCTCCCTTGTGCTCGGCCAAAGCAAGGAAAGAAAGAAAATCCAAAAAAGAGTCCTTATGTGGGTGGAAAATGAGGTATATATAAGGGAATTTCAAGAGAGAGAAAGTCTTATAATAAGCCTTCAACTCCCCAAATTGGTGCCACTTAACCCCCTCACTTCCTTGCATACAAAACTATCAACTCCACCTTCGAATTCCTCTTCATTATCCATAAATTATAGGAAAAGCAATTAAGCACCTTAATTCATATAATACTAATATCCCATATTTAGTGGATATTACTTTTTAGTTAACTAATGTGAGTGGGCTCTCCACTCACTTAGGATATTTTCGGTGCCATAGCAAGGCATAAGGACGTCCAAACTCATCCAATTTCAACCTTCATGTATTTGGTTGAAGGGAACTCCCATTAATATATTTATTTTTGCATTAAATTTAATTATGTTTCTAATTATGCTTAAATCTTGATTATTTTAATATCAAGATTCTCTCTTCTCCAAAGTAGCTCAGTTGAGATGCCTAGAACCTCAGAACATTCTAGACCTGAGAGGGTATCTAGAATATTCTAGGGTGTTGATTTGTCATCCTCAAAAGAGGTTTCATATCTTTGATGGGTTTTAGTCACATTGCACAAAAGCGAGTGGGATGACCCCACAGGAACAGATACCACAGTACGTACTATGTTTGGATGTAGGTTGCTTGTTGGGTTGTTTGAGGGTTATCTATACCTAAGAATGGGTGCATAGACTACCCAACTTGTGGTTACATATCCAGGAACTCCCTCTCTTTGATGAGTAGAATCCTACATACTCTGTTTTGTTTTCTTTTCTTTGCTTTGTTTTATTTCGTGACAATCTGCTAGACTAGTTCTAGCTCCCTACTTTTATCGACTATCAAATTGGATTAACTGGCATAAAAGAGAGATCTTAAGCATCCTAAACTTCCCCATGTCCCGGTGATTGAACCCGTATATCTACTTCGACCCCGTAATAAATTTTTGGGGGTCCTTGAAGGTTTTGAGTTATAAATTTAAAGCCTGACCCTCCTTTGGAGCCGATCAACTTTTGGTGCATTGACAGGGACATGGTTTTCCACGTTCACATGCCTTAAATATTTCATTTTTTCATCCTTAAGCCTATACATTTATGCATAGTTCCTATTTTATTTCACACATACTTGTTCTTATATACTGAGTAGCTTTTCTTTTTCTTACATCTTTTCAGCCATAGATCTTTCGTCTGCAAGACAAGTTATCTTGTCCACATGTCCTAAGTTTTTCCACAGTTACAACTACTGGCAAACAATTGAAGGTCATGCTCTACAGCTAGTCAAGCTCTACTCACCTCCACCGTCATCATATGTTGAAATTCCAACAAAGGAGGTGGCGGATCAGCCCTCGATTTCCCTATTGATATGGGATCAAGAGATAAGTAGAGAAGTGGAGCTAGCCGGAGAAAGTGTCAACGCACACATATCCTCCTTAGCTCCTCATTTCCAAGAACAAGTCGATCCCCTCCGGCAACTACTAGAAAAATAAGATCATCAGTTCCAAGTAGCCACTAAGATAGTAGACACCAGTAGAAGTATACTTCAAACTGTTGAACAAGGATTTGTTCGAGTGAAATATTTTGATACAGTGAATTCCCAACAAAAGTGTGAGGTAGAATTGACAGATCTTGAAACCATTGCTGCTCAAGTACAATAGCTTCATGATAAGGATGTTGAACAAGGCAAGAGACTTCAAGAACTGATTGATTTGTTTACCATTCAACTGTAAACTCCATCACACAACCATGAAGATTACAATCATTAGAACCATTCCATTGGGCCTGAATTGGAACATGCCTCACTACCCTATTCAGACCACCAACTGGATTCACCAAGATTTTTCTGTGAATACCAACCCACCCGGGGAAGTGCTTCATTTTATCTAGATGATTCATCTAATCAACTGGTTCTACGATGATGATGATCAGGGTAGTCAAGCACAACATGAAGGTCAATTTGAAGAGCCCAAATCAGACATTGATCCAGACCAGAGTGATACATCTCATATTGAGACTTGTCACTTTTCTTTGATAAGTCAACCAATCATGGTTTGGAACAATTTGTTTGATGAAAGTAATGATGACTATTCATCTTAGTGGAGCGAGTATACCGATGATGACGAACTAGACCATCATGAGCCAATATTGTCCATAATCTCTTTTCAAGGAAGAGTTGACGCCAAGGGAGTAGGATGGACAATCCACTACAACATGGTTGTTGAGCATGAAGATACCCCAGACCCCATAGAATGTGATAAGCTTGGGGTAGTAGAACCACAAACATATTTAGTTGAGGATACTTCTCATTCAGAAGATGATTGGATGACTTAGACTATACATTAAAACTTATCTAAGCCTCCAACCTCAAGTTCAGAGATGGAGAGATAAGAGAGGAGTCCTGTAGAAGATTTTCAGTCTCTCCCCTCCATATCATCATATGTCGACATCTAGGTCCTTTTATTGAGATTCATACATTGTGGGGTACCTTGAGGATGCTCTATCGAAGAACTCATTTCAGTGCAATTCAAGTAAATCCCAACATAGAGATGACTTCACTGAGTCATTGGATTTTATTCCTCTTCTTCAGACTCAGAAGGGCCCACATCTCCACCTATTATACTCCTACATGGTGGGTCTGATCGACAAGACACATGTAACACAAACCCCAAAACTATGGATTTGGGATCCAAGTGTATGAGTTATAGGGCATCCACCCCTATTACCTACACAATTTTTCTTTAATTTTAAAATTTTAAAAATTTTCATTATAAAGTCAATTCAGGTTTTATCTTTCCTTTAACTATTTAAATTTAGTTCCCTTTGCATCATCTAGATTTCTTTTACTCCATATTGTATGCATTTCCTCCTTTTCACCCTGACAACTACTTTTGGTCTATCTTTTTGTAAGAAGTTATTTAGTATATCTTGTTGTTCCCCTATGTTGTTTGATTCTGAAGCTATTTTCAACACATTCTACCCTCATTTTATCCACTTATAACTGGATTCTCTAAGACCTGATCCTGCATGGGCAAGCCGCACCATGGTTGTACTAGGATAGCATGGTCGGGACGCTCTCGTGTTTTTGTCCAAAATTTTCACTTGCCAGTCAACAGTCAAAAGCGGTCTTTTTCAAAAATTTCCATCTCGATAGGACTGTGCCCAGCTGTGTACGACCGTACCAGCTGTGGCGTTACGTGACAAATTGCTTTTTGCATGCAGTCCTTGGTCAAATGGTCAAAAGTCAGTCTACCTGACAATATTGTCGGATTGAAAGACTGACGTGTCAGTTTGTCTCTGAATTTTTTGCCCTTTTGACTGACTTTTATGCTTTGACCAAATTTTTGCACCTTTGACCAAAATTTTTGATGATGGACCGCTTTTCCCGCCACCTCAGTACAATTGTGCCTAGCTAGGTGCAGTTGGGCCGATGATGAACGTGTGTGGCTTTTTCTATAAATAATCTTAGGTTGAGCCTTTTTTTCCCACACTCTCCGCCTGAGTTCTCTCCTCAACTTATGAAACCCTTATGCCACATCCGCCTATTTCCTATGTTTTCCCCACCTACTAGCAGGCCAGAAGCAACCACACTATTTGTAACATCCCTGACCTAGGTTATGCTTAAACCCTAGATGTTTTTCTTAATAAAGTTGATTATATGATTGATCTTATATTTTGAAAAGTAATTAAGACTCAAGGGGAGCTTATGTTTCAATTTCAGTTCTTTTTTAATAATGTTGAAATAATGTTTTACCTGTGTTGGACTAAAGTGCAAATTACCCAAGTTGAGGGGTTAACTTGCAAATGTTACATGATAAAATGTTCCTTAAGTGTTGAAGCATCATAGGATGAAAATGATGCATAGGTATGGCTTGTGGAAGCCTGGATACCAAGAAAGAGCAATGTTTGTGCATTAAAACCTAGTTTTGGTGTAAGGTGTAATTTACCCAAAACCTAGGGTTAAATATGCAAAATACCACCTTTATTATATTTATATTATTTCATGGTATCAGGTAGAGAAAATAGAATGAGGGGGGCATCTCATTTGAGCTACTTTGGAGAAGAGAGAATCTTGATAATAAAATAATCAAGATTTAAGCATAATTGGAAACATAATTCAATTTAATGCAAAAATAAATATATTAATGGGAGTGCCCTTCAACCAAATATGTGAAGGTTGAATTTGGATAAGTGTGGACGTCCTTATGCCTTGCTATGGCACCGAAAATATCCTAAGTGAGTGGAGAGCCCACTCACATTAGTTAACTAAAAAGTAATATCAACTAAATATGGGATATTAGTATTATATGAATTAAGGTGCTTAATTTCTTTTCCTTTAATTCATGGATAATGAAGAGGAATTCAAAGGTGGAGTTGATAGTTTTGTACGCAAGGAATTGAGGGGGTTAAGTGGCACTAATTTGGGGAGTTGAAGGATTATTATAAGACTTTCTCTCTCTTGAAATTCCCTTATATACCTCATTTTCCACCCACATAAGGACTCTTTTTTGGATTTTCTTTCTCTCCTTACTTTGGCCGAGCACAAGGGAGCTTAGGAGAAATAGTAGGACAAACTCCAACCTGAAGGTAAGCTCCTTAATCATCTTCAACCTTGATTTCATGGTGGAAATCGAAATTCAATACTTAATTTCTTCTTTTCTTCATTCAATCTTCAACCTTAGCCATTCATTTCACTCAAAGACTTGAAGATGAACCTTGGACAGTTGAGAAAGCTTCATTCACCATTAGTAATATGAATCTTGAATCTTGGATTCAATTTTGAAGGCGGGTTATATAAATTAAACCCTTAAATGTTATTATTACATTCAATTCTTCATCACTTGTTGATCATTTTGTTCTTCCTGAAATTCCTTTGAATAATTGATGAAATTTCCATAACAATGGCAGTAGATTTTTGAAGGATCAAAGCTTGATGATGATGACATCATCATAAGCACACAACTCAATGAATATCTAGGGTTGAAACCAACATTGGAACGAATCGGTTTCAAGATCGATTGAAACCAAACGGTCTCAAGACCGTTTGGGAGTAAACGGTCTCAAGACCGTTTGGGAGTAAATGGTGTCAAGACCATTTGAGATCAAACGGTCTCAAACCATTTGGAGGATCAATTCTGATGTTGATGGATGATGATCCAATGATACCAATTGATTTAATTTTAAAGGTTACATGTATGGATGATCCACTAATTTCAAACCCTAATCGGTTGAATTGATTGAAACCCTAATTGATGTAATTGATTTTGGGGATTGGATAACCCAAACGATCTCAAGAGAATTTGGAGGTCAAATGGACTTAAGACCATTTGAGACCAAACAGTCCCAAGACCATTTGGTGGTCAATGGTTAATTGTGGTGGATGGTTGGAGATCCAAGGGCTACAATCCGATGTACTTTCAATAGTTCAATTGATGGATGGTTTCAATGTTGGAGGGTCCATTGATTGCAAACCCTAGACCAAATGGATGATTCGGTTTCAAATCAATGGTTGATGATTTGGTTTCAATACCAAATGGATGGTTCAGTTTCAAGACTGAATGGATGATTCGGTTTCAAGACCGAATGGATGGATTCAGTTTCAAGACCGAATGGATGATTCAGTTTCAAAACCAAAGGGACGATTTGGTTTCAAGATCGAATGAATGTATTTGGTTTCAAGATCAAATGGTTTGATTCGGTTTCAAGATTGAATGGTTTATTTTGATTCGGTTTCAAGACCGAATGAGTTGATTTGGTTTCAAGACCGAATGAGTTGATTTGGTTTCAAGACCGAATGGGTTGATCTGAATTACAATTGGTCAAGACCGTTTGAAAGGTTGATCAGAACGATTGAAGGACTAATACCTCAAGACTATTTGAAGGTCTAATTGACTCAAACCATGTAAGTACAATTAAACCTATGATTGTTGATGGTGTTTATCAAAGGTAATTACAATGGTTGTACCATCAAGGTACTTAAGTGATTGGTACCTTTTGAGTGGTTAACCTTTGATGTTCTTGGAAGTAATGCCTCAATACACTATGCTAACCCTAAATGTATGTACTTGAACAAAGGGTTAACTTAATCTAATAAAGTTTGATGTAATTAACCTCCTAGAGAGGATGAGAGAGAGAAACTTATACATGAGTGATAATCATGTAGTGATTAATCCTCAACACTTTCAACATGAAACCATAACCTAGGGTAAGGGTGTAACCCTAATTTAGGGTAATGATATGAGAAAGCCTAATTTTGGGTAAAGCTACATGAAACCCTAATTTTAAGGGAAATCTTATAAGAAACCTTAATTCAAGGTAAGGATGTAATGTGAAACCCTGATACAGGGTAATGTGATATGAAACCCTAATCCAGGGTGATGCTATGTATTATGAAACCTTAATTTTAAAACCTAGCCCTAAACTGTGTAAGGGGATGAGTAACCCTAATTGATATGAATTGGGAAATCCTAACCCCAATAAGGGTATAAGTGGTGTTACTTTGTATAGCATGGTGCTAAAATGTAATTGATATAACTGTTGTCAAGTGTACTAACCATGCAGGTATCATGAGATGATGAACATAACCAGGTATGAGCTATGATGTTTCATTTATTATTGTTAATGGGCCTTGTGAGCCATAACATGCCTAGTTGCTTAGTAAGAGGTAACAAGAGATGAAATGGGCTCTGTGATCCATGTGAGATGCTTGTGTAGCAAGTATCATGTTTACCTTGGTCAGATGACCTGAAGGTGTTTAGTTACCTGATAAGTGGTAACAAGTGTTCTTTATTGAACTGAAGGTTTGAATACCCATTTTCTATAGTCATGATGATGAGTTTGTGAAAGGATGAGAATGCACCTGATGAGATGAGGGATTGAGATCCCAATGCTTTGTTAAAGATTTGAACAATACTTGATAAAAGTATTACACATTCTTTATAGAAATTGTTAAAATAATTGATGTTTGGAAACTTGTCTGATGCTAAAAGAATATGATAATACACTTCATTAATCAAGTGATATTATATAATATTTTTGCCCTGACCAAAGATCCATCAGCATCAGAATTAGATGAATGGTAAAATGAGTTCAACTCAGAGCACATATTTTTGAATATGTGGAGGTAATTGGGCAATTATATCCTCGTGCCCCATAGGAATGGCTGTGAGCTATAACCTATGTACTGGATTGGTTACGAACCATACCCCAATAAGAGTATGGCTATGGGCCATGACTACATGATATGATACCAGGAATTGGCTATGGGAAATAACCCTGAAGAGAGTATATGTTGCGAGCTATAACTCTATAGAAAAGATGCCAATGTACCCTGGCAAGCTAATTGCAGTTTGACACATGATGTCTATGCTGAATAATCTCATACTGAATGAGAAGGATGAGGTCTTGGAGTCCGACTCTTGCATTGACCTTGTGTGGTACCGATGCTTTTTGTAATCATGGTCGGTTGAAGTATGAGTGGTATACCTCATCTTCTCAGGGCTTAAGTATGATTGTAAAATGTAATCAGCCGTGTAGCGTATTTGCTTAAGGTTGAAATATGAGAATCATTGGTTGATGTTATCTTTCTTAGCATATCCTAGATGGATAAATGTTATACATGTTCTTCATATTCCTTATTGAATATGTGACATACTACTTTATCATGTTATAGCTGAAATGCTTTAAATAAGAATATTGCTCTAACCTGTTTAGACAATAATTTAACTGTTGTTAAATATTTATGATTCCTCTGTTCAGTTTTATCTTATTAAACTGTGATAATAATGTTTCTGGCAAAGAGTTATACCTCTCACTGGGACAATTTCTATTGTCTCACCCCCGTGGGATCCAACTTTTTAGGTAGACACGGAGGAAGAGGCAGAAACCCTACAGCAGGGGAAGAGCAGCAGCAGGGACAATAGTGAATTCTTAGGTGGAGACACTAGCTGTCATGTCTTGTATATAGAGTCCTATGTGTCGTCTCTATACTCTCAGGTCCTCGGTGTCAGTAGTTAGTTTAATGAATCGATCTGAGATTTTGGCTCGATGCCTCAATGATTTCATGCTTCATGTGTATAGTTTTAACTAGGGCAGTTGATGCTTGTAATCCTCGAGGAGGAATGGTATAAGAGATGTACTTGTGAACCAGGATGTAATTGAATTACTTTGGTTCTTTTTGAAAGAGTTTTCCAGTGTATGGATCTCTTTGTAAATGGTTTTAATTTTTAGTGATTTTTGTTAATCCACTACTAACGTTTGCTTATGTATTAATCATATCCAATATTTGGTGTCGTCGTCACAGTTTAGTTGGTATCAGAGCTCAAGGTTTGCTGAGTCTATAGAGATATAGGATTAAGGTTGTTGAGTCTATTCTAGTGTCTTCCACTTTATCTGATAGTGTCTTCTCCTCATATAGGAGATGAAGAGCTTGAAGATGTCTGGATCACATGAAGAACATGCTGTTCAGAGCAGCGTTGCTGCACCAGGAAAAGGTGCAAGGGACAAAGCTAGGAAGGAACTGGCACCTGAACATCCCCAGTTTGACCCAAACATGATATAGAACCCAGCTTTCCATGCTCTATTTGGGAAATTCATGGCAACTATGATGCATATGGCAGACATGATGCCACCACCTGCACCTAGGGCACCAACCCATAATGAGGGACAGGGAGATGGAAAGACTTTGGAGAGGCTTTGCCGGGTAGGAGCCATAGAGTATGCTGGCATAGCTGACCCATCAGATGCTTACTTATGGTTGATTGAGTTGGAAAAGGATTTTAGAATCCTCAATATCCCGGAAGCCGAAAAGGTGAGACATGCAATGTACCTTTTAAAAGGGAGTGTTGGCCACTGGTGGACAATAGAAGAGGGTAATAGGCAAGGTGCCGAGGTCGGATGGGAAGAATTCCGATGAGAATTCATCATTAGATACTTCCCCAAGACTTATCTAGATGAAAATATATCTCAGTTTGAGAGGATAAGACAAGGACCGATGAACATTAGCGAGTATGAGGCTAAGTTCATGGAGCTTTTGTAGTTCTATCCACATATGGCAGCTACTGATGAGGAAAGAATTCGACATTTTGAGAAGGGGTTGAATGATGAATTGACCACTCCTGTGTCTGCTTTGGAGAACAGGGAGAGGTTTTCCACATTTGTAGAGTCCGTGAGACGGATAGAAAGGTCTGTGATTGAGAAGCGACAGACCAGTGGTAAGAAGGTGTACACTCAGTTTCAAGGACAAAGGCCAGAGGGCTTTAAGAAGCCAGGGTTTTCTGCACTGAAAGCACCATCAAGATTCAATACCCAGACGCAATGGATGTCAAGTAGGGGTAGGGGCCATGGTTTTGTTCCAAATAGATCCCCCAGCACAAAATCAACATTGGTGACTGGACCTCATAAACCTTATCCTGAGACCAGGATCTGTCATCAGTGTAGACAAGTGGGACATCTGGCAAGGGATTGTCCAGTCGGGAACACAACGGTGACTCAACCCCAGAGGCAGAGTCAACAAGGCTCTTAAAGGAGGCAATTTTCAAGTGGCACTTGAGGATGTGGGCAAGCATCCCAAGCTGGTTCGTTAGCACCCAACAACTGAGCACAGGGTCAACAGCAAGCAACGGTGAGATTCTATGCGATGAATCAACCTGAAGTAGTAGTCGACCCTCGAGTTGTGACAGGTCAGATGGAACTATTTCATTCTGATATGTCTTCATCATGATTCGTATCTGTTTTAATTGATCCGGGTGCTACACATTCCTTCATCACTAGAGAAGTGATCCTTGACTGTAATATGATTGTCAGTCATAGACCAGATAGCCTGTTTTTAGAAACCCCTTTGTTGGGATCTACAGTGCTGCAGGAGGTGTGTTCTCCCTACACTCTTTCCTTTTCTGAACATCGCATTTAGGTGGATCTTACACCACTTGAGATGTATGGGTTTGATATAATTCTTGGAATGGACACCCTAGAAAAGTATAAGGTTGTCTTGGATTGTGATTCCAAGCAAGCTGTGTTCACTAATGATGGTGACACATGGATCTTTCAGAGAGATAGAAAGATTCTTCCAACCTGTCTTGTATCATCTATGGTAGCTGAGAAGCTAATGACACAAGGATGCTTTGCATTCTTGGCACATGTGGTAGATACCACAATGAAGAGTCCTAATCCTTATGAAGTTACGATAGTTAGGGAGTTTGAAGATGTGTTTACTGAGGAACTTCCAAGTGTACCTCTACCCTGAGATATTGATTTTGAGATTAATCTAATCCCGGGCATGCAACCAATAGCACAAACACTGTATAGAATGGCACTTTCTGAGATGGCAGAGCTCAAGAAACAGTTGCTAGAGTTGCTTGAGAAAGGTTTTATCTGACCGAGTACTTCACCATGGGGTGCTCCGGTTCTCTTTGTTAAGAAGAAGGACAGATCGATGTGATTATGCATTGATTACAGACAGTTGAATAAAGTAACTATAAAGAACAAGTATCCTTAGCCAAGGATCGATGACTTGTTTGATCAGTTGTGTGGTAAAACTGTCTTCTTTAAGATAGATCTGACATTGAGTATCATCAGTTGTGTATTAAGGAGAGTGACATACCTAAGTATGCCTTTAGGACAAGGTATGGACACTATGAGTTCATAGTTATGTCGTTTGGACTAACTAATGCACCAACTACATTCATGGAACTCATGAATAGAATCTTTCAACCTTTCCTTGATTAGTTCATAGTAGTCTTCATAGATGACATCTTGGTATACAGTAAAGATGCTCAACAACGAGCAACACCTCTATGAGGCCTTAACTTTGCTAAGAAATCATAAGCTATATGCTAAGTTTAGCAAGTGTGAGTTTTGGTTACCAGAAGTTTCTTTTCTAGGACACCTAATATCTGCCTCGGGTATCCGTGTTGATCCTAAGAAGGTGGAATATGTCATGTAATGGGAACAACCAAAGACACCAACGGAGATAGACAGTTTCCTAGGACTGGAAGGATATTACAGGAGGTTCATTAAGAACTTCAACTCTATAGCTTTACCCCTAACCAAGTTGACTAGGAAGGAGATTCCTTTTGTCTGGAATGATAATTGTCAACATTCTTTCCAGTTGTTGAAAGAAAGGTTAACAAGTGCACATGTTCTAGTGTTACCTGAGAAAGGGAAGGGGTACATAGTTTTTTGCGATGCATCTAAGAATGGTTTAGATTGTGTGTTGATGCAGGATAATCATGTGATTTCTTTTGCCTTTCGACAACTTAAGAAACATGAGGAGAATTATCTGACACATGATCTAGAGCTAGCTGTTGTGGTTCATGCTTTGAAAATCTGGAGACATTATCTCTATAGAGAAACATTCCAGATTTTCACAGACCATAAGAATCTAAAATATATCTTTTCACAACATGAGCTGAACATGAGACAACGTTGATGGATGGAGTTAACCAAGGACTACGATTGTACAATTGATTATCATCTAGGGAAGGCTAATGTAGTGGTTGATGCACTAAGAAGGAAATCATCATCACCATCCTTAGATAAAGCATAGTTGAACTCCTTAGTGTGCTTCAAAAGATATATGCTTATCTCCTTGAGGCAAAGCAATACACAGCTTAAGGTATCATTGTTAGTCGGGCTGTTGGCTGAGATGCACATAAAACCTACTCTGAGACAACAGATTAAAGAAGCACAACAAGTTGATATTGTGGTTCAGCAGATCAGGTCAGAGTATGGTAGTGAGAAATGGGATGTCTTTCATGAGTCAGACGATCAGGTAATCTGTTACCATGGTAGGATGGTGGTACCTGATGTCAATAACTTAAGGAAGTTAGTTTTGGAGGAATCTCATTCTTCGATGTATGCAATGCATCCCGGGAGCACCAAAATGTATCATAACTTGAAGGATATGTATTGGTGGCCAGGATTGAAGAAGGATGTAGTTGAGTTTGTTATGAAGTGTCCTGTGTGTCAGCAGGTTAAAGCTGAACATCAAAAGCCCACAGGAAATATGCAACCTTTTCCTATACAACAGTGGAAATGGGATCATGTGACCATGGACTTTGTGGTTGGTTTGCCTGGAACAAATAAAGGTCATGATTCCATATGGGTGATAGTTGATAGGTTGACTAAGATAGCTCATTTCCTTCCTATCAAAACAACCTACACTGCTGAGAAGCTTGCACAAATATATGTAGATGAGATAGTGTGGTTGCATGGGGTTCCAGCAACTATTGTTTCTGATAGAGGTCCCCAGTTTACGAGTCATTTTTGGGAATGGCTACATAAATCTAAAAGATCTAAAAAGCTAAAAAAGAAAGACATATGTCTTGTGAAAGTTCTTTGGCATCACTATGGCATTGAAGAAGCTACGTGGAAACTAGAGGAAGAGATGAGGAGGAAGTACCCTTCTCTTTTCTCTTGATGATTTCGGGGAAGAAATCCCTGTTAGGGGTGGATAATTTGTAACATCCCTGACCTGGGTTATGCTTTAACCCTAGATGTTTTTCTTAATAAAGTTGATTAGATGCTTGATCTTATCTTTTGAAAAGTAATTAAGACTCAAGAGGAGCCTATGTTTCAATTTCAGTTCTTTTTGAATAATGTTGAAACAATGTTTTACATGTGTTGGACTAAAGTGAAAATTACCCAAGTTGAGGGGTTAACTTGCAAATGTTACATGATAAAATGTTCCTCAATTGTTGAAGCATCATAGGATGAAAATGATGCATAGGTATGGCTTGTGGAAGCCTGGATACCAAGAAAGAGAAATGTTTGTGCATTAAAACCTAGTTTTTGTGTAATGTGTAATTTACCCAAAACCTAGGGTTCAATATGCAAAATACCACCTATATTATATTTCTACTATTTTGTGGTATCATGTAGAGGAAAGAAAACGAGGGTAACCAGGTAGTGGGCCCGACGATGCTAGGTTGGGCCCGGTCGTGCCCATGTCTACAGTTATGCATAGATCACCTTGAACCATCTTCCTTTCAAATTCTGATCCAAACTATCTTATCTTCTCTATTTCCACAACCAATCTCTTGATATAGGTAGAAATAGAAGTTTAAGCAATAAAGAGATCAACCAAACCAGCAATCATAACCAGAAAGAGAAGATAGAATAGAAAACATACTAGATCTGAAATAAAACTACTTGCTTAAGGTAAAAGTACATAAACATGCACAAAATGAGCTACATAGCCAAGAAGGAGCTCAACTAGCCATGGACAAGTATAGTTGGCACTGAACTAAGATGGAAGAATATCATTTGTATAAAAACTAAAGAGAACAATATAAGAAACGAGAAGAAGAAGAGATTTCACCCGTAGAGGAGAGGTGGCTCTCGCTCCTTAGCATCCGTATAGGTCAAATCTTGTATTTGGGTCATCCTCCTTGTTCTTCTGGACTCCTTGGCCTCCTTTCTCTTTTATTCCACCCCAAATATCATCTTGGCGGGTGTATGGAGGTGGAAGATGGCTGGGAATGGTAGGATATGGATGTATGGAGGTGGATAATGATGGGGGATGGAAGCAAACTGGAGGGATGAACATAGGTTGATCACTTATGCCTTTTCAGACCTCAAAATTCTCCCACGGGGCTCTGGGAATCGAGAATGTGTAGATCCACCACGTGGAAGCTCCTAAAATTCAAAACCTCCAAAAATTTGGAACCCTTCTCCGGGTCGTGAGGGGTGGGTATTTATAGGTGAAGGCGGAAGACAGTCGTGCCACCTTCCTCGGTCACAACCTTTGTCTCGGCCTGACCGTGCATGGCTAGGCATGGTTGTACCGAGGGTCACGATTGATGCAGGCACTGTGGTTGAGGCAGATTATGTAGTCGAGACAGATGCTTCGATCTAGGCGGGTCGTGCCACGGTCACGGCCATGCTGCAGTCGAGGTTGATGTACCACGGTCGCAATCGTGTCACGGTCGAGGTAGGTGTTGTGGTCACAGTAGGTGCCACAGTCGAGAGATCTGTAGATGACCCTTGTCATTAACACAAGCATGTTGAGCATCTCAATTGCATCAGGTGTCATGGTCATGACGGATGGAAGCCTAGCTGCTGCAAAACCATGTATTGGGGAGAAATCTTAGAGAATAGATGTCTTTTTAGGTTTGGTTCCTACAAGTCCCAAAATTGGCTAGTTGAGAAACTTTATCTATAAAAAGATATAATTAATAAAAGATAAGTATCTAGGGTTATTTGGGCATATTAAGGCTTATAATGACACAAAACCATTGATAAATGCTTAGCATAGATGCCTGAATTTGGGTGTTATCAGTAAAGCAACTCCACTACTTGATCTATAACCTCTTGTCTTTGTGGTCTTGGCTCAAATAGGGAACTAAAAGGAAAAGGATTCCTAGGAAGGAGCTCCTTGTACCTATTTAGAGCCTCATTTGAGATGAATAAAATGTCATCGAAGGGAATCAAGAGTGAGTTGGACAAAGATGAAGGTGCATGAGCTGGGGTGGCCCTCTTCCTCCTATTGGATGCAATGGAGATGAAAATGAGAGGAAGTAGATAGAAAAATCTAAGTAACCACCACCAAAACTCATTCACATACCTAGGTTAGAAAGGGGGAAGGTAAAGGGAGGTTGATCTAGGTCTAACTAGTGCTAGGGAGAGGAAGGTCGGGGCTTGGGTTGAGAGCTTAAGGAAGGTAGAGGTTGGATCGGTCGACTTTTCTCTAGTTTAGAGGGAGAATCATCGACCAAACCTATCTTAAGTTTTCTCCATCCTGACCATCGGTCGAGTTTTGTGACTCAAAAACTCGACCGATAGGCTCTTTACAAAAGCTCTCGGCCTATAATCAGTCGAGTTGGCAACTCGAGCGATGGTCAACCTGGCCTACATTTAGAAATCATAATTTCTATCCATTAGAGTGCTAATTAAATTTATTTTTCAAATCCATTATGTATTTTAATTATACTTAGGCACATATCACTAATCATTGGGTACTATTTTGCAATAAAATAGGAGTTTGGAAAAAATACCCAAAAATAAGAGAAAACATGGCAAAAAGAACATGAAAAACTAATTTTTAGCCTATTAGCAAGCAATGATAATCAAAACATAAGCATAGGATATAGGATAGATGACAAATATCTAGAAGGCATATCAGATTTGTTCAAAGCAGTTATGAGTAGTTTAGATCTAATAAAGTTAAATTTCTTTCTAGCTAGAGTTTTAGTAAAAATGTCTGCCAACTTATTTTCCGTGTCTACATGTGTGATATAGATATCTTTCTTGGAAATGTGATCATAGAGAAAATGATGGCAAACCTCTATATTCTTAGCTCTACTATGCAAGATAGGATTATATGAAAAGTTAATTGCACTAGTATTGTTGCAATAGATAGGAGAAGCATCAAAATGAATGTTAAAGTCTTTGAGCATTTATTTCATCCATAGGACTTGGGCTCAACAACTCTCAACTGTAGCGTATTCAGCCTCAGTGATTAATAATGTCATTGCACTCTATTTCTTAAAAACCAAGACACCATGATGAAGTTCCTATGATTTGTTTGCTTGATTTGAAAGAAGAGGAAGAACATGAGTTCACCCATCATACTCATCTCAAATTCACTCTGCATAAGATCACTAAATTCTTTGCAAAGATCAAGGTTAGTTCTGCCAAAAATGATATCATCAACATATTTTGAATGATAAAAAAATTATTAGAAGTGTGTTTTAGAAATAAGGTAGAATCCACTTTGCCCATAATATACCCATGATCTAACCAAAAGTTATTTAATTTCTCATACAAAACTCTAGGTGCTTGTGTGAGTCCATAGATAGCTTTTTGCAATAAATAAACATGGTTAGGTAAACTATCATTGTCAAAGCCTAGGGGTTGTGCAACATACACTTCCTCCTCAATTGTACCATTCAAAAATGTACTTTTAACATTCATTTGATAAAGAAGAAAGTTTTTATAACTAGCAAAGGCAAGTAACATACAAATGGACTCAAGTCTAGCTACAAGTGCATATGTTTCATCAAAATCTATACCTTACTGTTGATTGTAGCCTTGAGTCACTAACCTTGCTTTGTTCCTTACCACTTTGCCACTTTCATCAAGCTTGTTGCGATAGACCCACTTGGTTCCAACGATCTTTCTATCACTTGGTCTTGGAACTAGGGTCCATACTTTGTTCTTTTCAAATTGCTCCAACTCTTCTTGCATAGCTAGGATCCACTCATCACCCCCAAGATTTTCTTTGATGTTCTTTGTCTCAAGTTGTGAGATGAAGGCATTGTTGGCTTGTTCTTTGTTGAATGCATCCCACATCTTCACTCTTTCAAATGAATCACCTAAAATCAGCTCTTTTGGATGATTCTTTGCAAATTGGGGAGTTGGATCCTTCTTCTCTTCATCTTTTTCTTCTTCTTGAGTGATCACCTCGTTTTCCTTTTGGGTGATGTTGAGATCTTTTAGAATAGGAATTACTTCACCTACAACATCATCATTTGGAAAAATATCTTTGGGAATAGAAGGGTTACTATAAAAAAACTTAACATTTATGGATTCTTCTACTTTAGCAAGATCAACATCAAACACTCTATAAGCCTTGCTAGTAGTGTTGTAGCCAAGAAAGAAAGCCTTGTATGATTTTGGATCTAACTTGTCAAGAGAATATTTCGTATTCAAAACAAAACAAGGACATCTAAAAATATGGAAATACTCGATAGAAGGCTTCCTACCACACCATATCTCATAGGGGGTTTTCTTCTAGGAAGGATGTGTAAAAACCCAATTTTGCATAAACCATGACGTACTGACAGCTTCAGCCCAAAACTTCTTTGGAGTTTCATACTCTAGAAGCATGGTCCTAGCCATCTCCTATAGTGACCTATTCTTCCTCTCCACAACCCCATTTTGTTGAGGTGAAGAGAAGTTATGTACATAACTAGATTCTTGACAGAAATGTTCAAAAAGATCATTTTCAAATTCTCCCCCATGATCACATGGATGGAAATGATGCAACAAGAGGCTTCAGTTTGAAGTCGTTTACAAAATATCAAGAAAATATGAAGTGTATCACTCTTGGAGACGAGAAAGAAGGTCCAAGTATATCTAGAGAAATTATCAACAATAATAAGGTAATACTTGGAACCACGAAGCGATTGAGTTCTCATTGTTCTAGATAGATCAATGTGATTAAGTTCAAGAGATCTCTTGGTACTAAGGATTCCTTTGGATTTGAAGGAGGACTGCTTTCCTTGCATACAAGGTTGTCATTCCTCATCCTTTTCAAAATCCAATTTGGGAAGTCCCTTAACCAAGTCCTTTTTGCTCAACTTCTTCAACTGATGTATATTTACATGACCAAGCTGATGATGCCAAAGAGAAATATCATTCGAATTGATTACTAAGCATCTACCAACAATAGGCTTAATAGAGTCAAGAACAATAACATAAAGATTACCACTTCTAGTTCCCTTATATATAGCTAGGTAGGTGAGGGAATATAGAATCAAACATTCAAAGGAAGTAAATAACATAAGGTAACCATTGTCACATAATTGACTAACACTAATTAAATTATGATGTAGGACATCAACAAAAATAACATTATTGTTACACAAGGATTCACCTACATCACCCTCACCTTTGACTTTACCATTCTTATTGTCCATAAAGGTGACTGAACCTCCTTTTTTTAGTGAAGTTGTTGAAATGGATAATATCACCTATCATATGCTTAGTGCAGCCACTATCAACAATCCATCTTCTTTTTTCCTAGAATAAAGAAGAATGTCGGTTCCCAACTCAAACTTTGGGATCTACAGTTAGCTTGGGGACCCATTTCATCTTTGGGTTGGTCCCCTTAGGCTTGTAAGGACAATAAGTAGAGTAGTGATCATCACACTTGAAATAAGAACAAACCATAAGATTCTTAGTGTCAGAAGAATCTCCTACAAAAAAAGGTCTCCTTGCTCTTTTTCTTATCTTTGGCTTTGCTCTTGCCCTTTGGTGCTCCCTTTACAAATCCCAAACCACTAGTACCACTTTGTTTGATAGAATGGTCAAGGATTTCTTTAGGGAGTTTTTCCCTTTGAGGAATTTCTGTAGAGAGGCCCTTAGTCCATGATTATCATCATTAAGAGATATGATAGTAGAAGACAAACTAGTAATATCATCTCTAGCTTGAACAAGGTCTGCAACAAGACAGAGGGATTTAGTCAAATACAAATCTTTCTCAAGAGAAATAGAAGTAATATCATTACTAGACATGATAGGTCCAGAAGATAAATCATTAAATTGACCAAGGAACCTAGCATTTTCATATTTAAGCACTGGAGTTTTGTTAAGATAAACATCTCTCTCATCCCTACAAGCTTAAATTCAACATTTTCATGTTTTAAGAGTTTCAAGCTCGTTTAGGCACTTTTGGTTATCTTCCTCAAGAGTTTCAATGTTCTTAAGATAGATACCATTCTCTACCTCAAATCCATTGTATTGGAGTTCAAGATCAAGATATTGGCCTTGCAAGTTATCAATGCTCTCAAGATGAGTTTTCTCATTAAGCTCAATAATTTCAAGTTTAGCATACATATCATCAATAATTTTTCCTAATCATTTTCTTTTAGATTTACATTTAGCAAAATAAGAACGGGTAGAAACAAACATGTCAATAATAGCTTCCTTAGATAACTCATGCAAGATTGCTTCACTTACCTAACCAATTTCTTCACTAGTAGAGGACATGAGTGTAAGGCGGTACTCTCCATCTTCTTTAAAGCTTGAGCTACTTGAGGATGAAGCTTTTGAAGCTGCATGAGCTGCATTTTTGTGTCTTTTGTACTTCTTGTCCTTCCTCTTGTACTTGCACTCCTTCTTGTACTATTCCTCCTTCTTTGAGATGCCCTTGTGTTGTGACTTTCTTGACTTAGGACATTCACTCTTGTAGTGCCCCTTATGCCCACACTTGTACATCTAGGAGTATAGGAGGATGCTTGATTTCCCTTGAAGTGTTTTCCCTTGATGTAGTTGGCTTCATGCTCACTTGGGCCATTATCTTCACTAGAGGAGGAAGGAGAAGTTTGGCAAGAAAGTTGTTGTTGAAGGATGACCGCCTCCACTTGTGCTTTGAAAGCACTATATTTGGTCTTCGTGGCTTCCTTCTCTTCTTTTTTGGCTTCTTCTTCTTGCTTGTCAAGCCTTGGCTCATTATCTTGGAGGTTACCAATGATCTCTTCAGTTGGAATTTCACCAAGGCTCCTCACTTCTTCAATGGAGGTCACCTTTGACTCCCATCTCTTTGGTAGATTCCTTAAGATCTTGGAGTTGATTTGACCTCTATCCAAAGTGTTTCCTGAAGCAGCCAGCCCATGGATGATGATATTGAGTCTTGAGTACATCTCTGCAATCCCTTCTTTCTTACCCATTTTGAGGTTATATAGAAGGCTATTCAACATGTAGATCTTAGCCTACTTGATTTTCTTTGTGCCCTCATAAGTGATGCACAATTTGTCCCAAATCTCATAGGCGGTGTCGTGAGATGAGATCCGATTGAACTCTATTGGGGTAATGGCTACATAGAGGATGCTTATGGCTTTGACATTGAGTTGGGCTTCTTTAAGTGAAACTTCACTCCATGTTGCAATAGATGTGGTTGGCTCCTTGTGTGGTGTGACCATCACCTTCCACATGTCAAAATTCATGCCTTGAATGTAGAATAGTATGTGCCTCTTCTAATAGAGGAAGTTGGTGCCATCAAAGACCGAAGGACACATGGAGAAGCCTCACTCTAGGTTGAGAGAACCAAGTAGGTTGTCGCCCATCTTCTCATCTTGTGGGAGATTGTTGGAGAAGATCTTTGGCTAAGATACCACTTGTTGGATCTAGGTCTCTAGAGGGGGGTGAATAGAGCTTCAAAAATTCTCACAAGATAGATTAGACCATCAAATTATATTGATCAAAACCAATAGCTTAAGTGCAATTTGAAGTCCTAACTAACAAGCATAGCTAGGATGAGAGAAAATGGAACAAGCACTTGACAAGGTGATTTAGAGTGGTTCTACTCTCTAAACTAGGAGAGAGTCATTCCACTACCTAGAGAGGTCAACCTCAAGGACTTTGCAAGTTCTTTCCTCTATATATTCACCAATAAGAGTTACACCACAAGACCACCAAAGGACTTACCTACCAATACAAAGAGTTTTCCACCTTACCAAGGACTTACCCACTTTGCAAGAGTCTTCCTCCTTCTTCCAAGGACTTACCTACCCTTGCACAAGTGTTCAGCCTTCAAGGGATTACCCACTCTTCTTGGATCTTCACCCTTTTCCTTCTCCTTCACCTAGAGAAGAACTTCACCTCTTCTTCAACCTTGAAGGAGAACAACAACAACTCTACCTTCACTCGGAGTAGCTTGCTTTGCCTTTTCTTCATGGAGGAAAGGGGTAGGGAAGATGGAATGGAATGGGAGCTTTACAAGCACAAGGAAGTATTTCTCTTACAACTAGCCTATCTCAGTCATAATCATGAAATGAAGTGTAAACTAGAGAGAGAAAGGGTCTCAAGTAGTTGAAACACACTCAACTATAGCAAGGACTTAGAATAGCATGCATGAGCAAACTTCGAATGAAATCCAAGGGGTCCTATTTATAGCTGGGGGTGTTCCCTTGAGTGTGGGATCACTTAAGGGAAAAATATAATCATTTTCTAAGTTGCAACGGATCTATTCTCGCTCAAAACAACTCACCAATAGTTATAATCACTTTTTCTGCATTTTTCAAACAGTACATTCAGTCGACCTATCCACTAAATGAAAAGGCCAATTTCAAACTATCAGTCGAATTTGTTCTGGGGAACTCGACCGATGAGATAAAATCAGTTTTTCTCAGTGAGTCAGTCGGTCAAGTTCAGTGAGTGTACAACTCAATCGATTGGTCTCTCTAGAAAATCCATCACTAGATCGGTCGAGTTTCCAACTTGGCTGATAAACAACCTTTGACAAATTTTCAAAATTGACATTTGAGTGATCAAACCATGGAATTAACTATCCCTAATTTTATTTTCATCTTAGTTACAAGTCATATAATCAATACAAGTGATTATAAAAATCATCTAAGGCCATTTTGAGTGATTTCCCAAAATACACACTTGCATTGCTTTTGACTTGAACTTGAACAAGCTAGGGCTTGTGTAATTTGATCATTTTCATGTACCTAAAGCCTGAAATCAATCTTGAACAAACATATTAGATACATAGTAATGGACTGGTTAATTCATTATCAAAATATGGGCAATGTATAACTCTCAAGTCAACATGTCATATGTTTAGAGACTAAAATTTGTAGAGCAGTTGAGAAAAATATTAGCAACTTGTTCCCCACAAGGTGGGAGTGTGACTCTAATCTCGCATACATTGAAGGAGGTAGAATCACTGTGGGGTGGAATTCACATTGTTGGGATATCCAATGTATTGAGAAATTCGACCAATTGATTGTGGCTAGATGCATCAATAGAGGTGGATGGCACTGTGTTGTAAGCATGGTGTATGGTTTCAATAATGAGGGAAGCCACTATAATGTATGGGTGATCATCAAAGCTACAACTCACCAGGATCTTCCGCAATTAATCGTTAGTGATTTTTTTTTGGAGAAGGTAAAATATTACTGAGAAACCAAAAATTTACATGTATAGGGATATACAAAACCCTGTATACACAGTGGGTTACTCTACAAAACCCCACACTCTGAGTAAGAGAGTATCTAATCTCTCACCAATCTTAGGTTTGGTTTTAAACAACCAACCTAGATTATGTACAATATGGTCAAAGACTGTAACACAATCAGATCTATAAGGTTCGTGCTTTCTGGCATTTCTCTCCTGCAAAATAGCATGACAGACGGCAGAGAAAACCACCCCTACAAACTCTCTGAAGGGGCCCTTACCCTTGGTTTTCATGAGACACCATGGGATAAAATCGTCAAGATTATGGAGGGGTTGACCACCCCATCCCATCTTCAAAGACATCCTCACTAGCAGGTATTTGGAGAAACTACAGTCAAAAAACAAATGTCGATGACACTCTGCTTCCTCTTCACACAACAAACATAGTGGGTTTACATGTAAACCCCATTTTATTAACTGGTCAGCAGTGGGAAGCTTCCCAAGAATGCAGCGGTATGAGTAGCAACTCCATTTAGGAGAATGAAACTTGTTCCATAGCAGTGTATCCCACGATACTTGAGGTGTGTGATAAGAAATACTCCTCCATGGCAGGAAAGAAGAAGTTAGGGACCAGCTACCACCATCAGGAGCCCACATATAATCAATCTTGTGATGGGTCCAAGTACTAGCCATCGCTCTCCGGGTGCTTGAACACTTGGCCAGGCAAACGTCCAGATCATCCCCATATCTCTGAATCATCCAACCTCTCCAAGTGGAAAACACTTGCAGTAAGGAAAGAGTGAACCCTTTTAAATGTAGAGGCTAAGGCCAGATCGCCAATATCACGTATGTTCAGCCCACCCTCATGGTATCTTCTGGCAATAGATGTACACACAAGTCCATGGTGTCGATCGCCCCAAATGAAGTTCGCACAAATGGATTTAATTTTCAGCAACACAAACATGGGGATAGCCGCTTGAGCACACCAGAATCTGATCTTCCCTTCCAACACTGACCTCACAAGGATAAGGCAGCCAGCAAGGGATAGATGAAGACTAGTCCATTTGGAAATCATCTCACGGAGGCTGTCCAAGCAAGGAGCAAAGTCACTACCTTTTCGTCGACCCCCTGTAATCGGGATACCAAGATAACGAGTGGGAAACATGCCTTCCTCAAGATGTACCACATTTTTGAGTCTACTACGTCTAGAGTCACAAGATCTAGAGAAGAAAACTATGGATTTGATATCACTAAGAAAAAGCCCCGTCAAGTTCCCAAAATCAGTCATAAGGGCACGAAAGCCTCTTAGACATCTGACATTGGCTTTGATAAAGAAGAGCACGTCGTCGGCAAAGATCATATGTGCCAACACACGACAACCACCCACTTTGAAGGGCCTAAAGGAATTACTTATCTCAACCACATGAATGAGATGAGATAAAGCTTCCATCACCGAGGTGAATAAGAGAGGGGACAAAGGAGGACCCCTGCCGAAGCCCATTAGAAGCACGAAACAAACCATAAGGGCATCCATTGACAAGCACAGAGAAGGAAGTTTTTTGGACACAGTCTTTCATGATATCAATCCATCTTGGAGAGAACTCCAAGGTATCCATAATCTTCCACAAGGCAGACCACTTGACTCTGTCATAGGCTTTGGTGAGATCGATCTTTATGCAGGCTTTCTTCGAACTGTTTTTTACCTTGAAATCAAGCAAGAATTCCGCATCCAAGAGGGTAGCATCAGAGATCGAGCGTCCAACGATAAAAGCGCTTTTCTCCTGAGACACAATGCCAGGAAGGATGATCTTTAGTCTATGGGAAAGCACTTTGGCAATGATCTTATACACCACATTACAACAGGTATGGGTCTAAGATCGGCTAAGGATAATACATGGTTTTGTTTGGGGATCAGTCTGAGAAAGGCATGATTCACCGACCGAACCATTCTACCACCAACAAAGAACCATCTAACAACACAATATATCTCATCTTTAAGCGTATCCCAGAACACCTGGAAGAAATTAGCATTAAACCCATCGGGTCCCGGGGCTTTAGAGGTGCCAATAGAAAAGAGTCCATCCTTTATCTCATCAAAAGAGATCGGTTTAAGCAACTGGTGATTCATGTCATTGATCACCTTCCTGGAGGGCATCAGAGTACTGCTCACATGAATGGATGTACTATTATAGAGATTGGAGAAAAAGGACACAGCCAACTCACCCACCTCATTTTGACCATTGACCGTGGAACCATCATCTTTTATGAGAGAGTGGATGATATCCTTCATATTGTTCTTTCTGACAGTAGTGTGGTAAACCCAGGTAGTACGATCACCATCCCGAATCCATTTGATTCTCCTACGTTGCCATAGCATGAGTTCCTCTACTTTTTTGAGCTGAAGGATTCTTTTACCTTTATCATCTTCAAGACATATAAGATCCGGGGAGAGAGGATTCTCTCTGAGATTCGCAGCCACAATATTAAACTCCTCCTTGGCCACAACAATTAAGGTAGGAATGTCAGATAGCTCCTTGGCCCAAGGCTTTAGCGCAACTTTGACTCTCTTAAATTTTTCATGGAGGATATACAAAGGGTTGCCGCTGATTTGTGTTTGCCAAACTTTTTTCACAAGAACCGAGCAAGAGTCCCAACCAAGCCAAGCATTTAGAAAATAGAAAGGTTTGGGTTTATATGCTTGTCTAGAAAGTTGCATAAGCAGCCCGACATGGTCGCTGTTAGGATGGAAACCTGGGCTGATAGGAACATCAGGAAATATCTCCAGCCACGCTTCGTTAGCAAGGCCTCTATCAAGATGAGAAGCAATGTGTCTATGCATGACCCTTTTATTATGCCAAGTAACCAGGCCACATGTCATACTGATTTCAGTTAACCCAGCAGCGTCAATAGTGCTATTAAACCTGTCTAAGCAAGATTCAGGAATTGAAAGCCCACCATACTTCTCATTTGCCCTCAGCACATGGTGGAAATCACCTATGAACAATTGAGGCAGCTCCTGCTGATTCACCTCTTTAAGAACTTCCCATAGATTCCTCCTACACATTTAAAAATTATGGCCATACACGACAGAAATCACTATGTGCAGACCACCGTTGTTTATGCATCTAACAGTGATTATTTGGTCCATAGGAAATATCACTTGGACATCCCAAACATTGGGGTTCCATCCAATGGCGATGCGTGCACCTTCGATCTGAGTGAGGTTGGAATCGCATCTCCAGCCCTCAGGAAAAAGACCAGTGATTCTATATGCAACTTCACGTCTGATTTTGGTTTCTAAACAAATCACTAATGAGGCTTTAACCTCATTGATGACTTTCCTCAACCTCACCTGCTTCTAAGGTCAAGATGTCCCTCTCACATTCCATGAGAGGAGGCACATTATCTCTTCCAGTTATGACCACCCCTTCCCGGGGTAGTTACCAACCTTTGGGACCTCCTGGTCTCACTGAGAGAAGCAAAAATTTCCACACTTCTGTCACTGTTCTCTGTAGCCTCTCCCTCAGCATCCAACCCTAGAAGGACATCAAAGGGATTGGGGGAGCGCTCATCAATAATTGGCTCTCTAGACTAATTAGGACTCAATCTCCTGCCATTGGTAATAGGACAGAATCCATCAGCACTAGTCGTCACTCCTGTCAGGGGCATTTCAACGTTCACCTCAGCAGCAACCTCCACAGAAGGCTCAAAGGTAGGGGGAACCACTGTCGAAGAAGAAGGAACTAAATAAATCATTGGGGGGCCAGGGGCGGTCATCTCCAGGGAGGCATCCACAACCCTCTCTATCCCAGCATTACTTCGGTTGACAGGGGCAACCGAGCCAACCGCCCTAGATGTCTAATGCCTTCTTCTAGTCTTGGACCTGTTGCGGATGGGAGGGATCTCTTGAGGTGGCACTCTAGCTCCAGGGCAAGCACCATCACAATACCCAAACACTGAGAAAGAGGAGCACCTATCTGGGAGGGCCTCATAGTGGACTCTAATCTCAAGGTCGGAGCCATCCGGAATTTCCACAATCACGACAGAGGGTGGGGATATGTCTATCGAGATGTCGATGCACATTCTAGCTGCCGCAGAGCGGTTTTCGAAGGCCCTTGGGGTACCGATTGCATAGCCAATGCATGAGACAACTCTCTTGGACCAGTGTCACCCCATATATGGTAAGGTAACCCACACAGAGGCAATCTTCAAAGCAGCACGCTTGAGGTCGGCCTCCGGCGTCCACTTTCTGGTCAAAACCAATTTGTTGTCAAAGAAACATGGCCCATTCTCCAAAGGGGGGCGGAGGTCCACCGCATTGGAGAACCTGACCAGAAAGAGTCCTTCCACCAGCGGTGAAAGGAGGAGATCACCTTTAGGTCACCAGGATTTAAGCATCCAGCCATGAAGTTGTTCGAACACCACCTTCTTGCCCAGTACTTGAACAACGACAGAGTGCTTGTTGTAGTGGTCCATCTCGGCGATCAGGGGGGTTGAGAACTTCATCCACATACAGATATCCTACTCTTTTTAGAATGGGATCTTAGGCACCTCCGCATCGTCTTCAATCCACAACGCCTTCTGGATGGAAGGAGTGTCACCTGCAATTGTGTCCACCCATGCTCTCGCGAGGGTGACATCAGTTTCGGGGTGACCCCACGGGAGGTCTGATTGGCTAGAGGAGGTGTACGGGTTAATCAAGGGGGGTGTTATCAGAGGTGGGGTGGAAGAGGTAGTTGATCCCCCCCATAGTGAGGAGGCGACATCCAGAGAGCAACTGTTTTAGAGATGGAATAGAGCTTTCTCTCTCAAGATAGGTCAAAAAATATGTGTTGCTCTCTTTATTGATGTCGTTAGTGATTTTAACCTTGTGAGAATGGCAACAGGAAAGTTCAGAGGCAAGCCCATACCATACTCTATCTTGGAGAGGTTTAATGAAGTGGTGGATTCTTCGAACCTGGTTGAGCTTATTATGGAGGAAGGGATGGTGACTTGGCAGAATAAGGGGAGCCCAAACTACAGATTTGCTTGCTATCTGGATTGAGGCTTCACAAATTCTACCTAGCTCAATGACTTCCCCGAAGCTTCCATCAGGTTAGGTGGCCACCCGAATAGTGACCATGCCTAGATGTTGATCAACCTGGGGAATCAACATAAGACTAATAGACCTTTCAAGTTCCTCAACCATTGGCTGCAATGGTTGAGTTTTGAGAAGGTTGTGAAAACTAATTGGGAGACTAGAGTGGATGGCAACCCCCTTTTTGTTGTTGTGAAAATGGTGAAGATCACCAAACTTGTGCTAAAGAGCTTGTAATAGGAGATTACTAACCTGCAATATTTTGTCAAGAGGGCGATGGCAGATTATCAATATACTATAGAAGAACTAAGGTGTACCCCTCTCTTGAAGGAAGCCATAAATCGTAAAGAGATGAAGGCTAAGAGGCTGCTACAACTTGAAAAGGTAGAGGACATAATGTACTGGCAAAGGAGAAGACTGAATTTGATTAGAGATGGTGACCGAAATATGCAAGTATATCACAGGGCCATCAGGAGGACCCATATGAGAGATTGTATACACATCCTATTGTGGGCGGATGGAGGGTTAGTTAGTGGACTAGAGGAGGTTGCACGTGACGCTGTGGATTACTTCCAAAAGCTTTACAACTAGGAGAAAGATTATGTTCCTTGTGAACTCTCATCGAGGAAGGTGAATTAGGAGATGAACAAGAAACTTTGTGGCCCTGCTTCAGATAATGAGATTAAGGGGGTGATGTTCTCTATAGGCTCATCCAAAGAGTCGGGCCCATATGGGTTCAATGGCAAGTTATTTGAAAAGAATTGTCATATTGTCAAGGATGGTATTTGCAGAGTAGTATGATAGTTTCTTGTAGGTGGTTTTATGGTCAGGAAGGTGAACTATGCTTTTCTTGAGGCTCATTCCCAAGAATAGTATGCTCGCTTCCTTACCAGACTATTGACCCATCACCTAATGGTCGGTAATGTACAAGGTGATTGCAAAGCTCTTAGATAGGAGGATCAAATAGATCCTATCGGACATTGCATCCCCCAATCAGTTAGACTTTCTTCAGGGATGGTCCATTTCCGATAGTGTTCTACTAGCTGGGGAATTATGTTGGTATGTATGCCCATAGAGATAATCATATGATGGTTTAAATGGCATATCTTATAACTGATTTGATTCATAATAAAAGCAATCTTCCAATTTATTTTGTTATTCAGTTATGAGATAATGATGTAACATAATAAATGTCTAATGAATGGTATTACTCAATGATGTATGTCTTCAGGTGGAGGACCTAAACAATGAGATCATAGGGATGTGAAGAGTATATGCATTCTTGTTATGTCCCTAGTCAGATGTTATTGTAGAAGGCTCATAGATAACAATAACATATAAGACTAGAGTGTGTGTTGATTGATAATAAAATCTCATTAGTCATGATATATGATATCAAACTAAGCACATAGATACTTGTTAGAGAATAGTGTATTGTACAGACCCACCTTGACAATGACACATGGATCCCTAAGTGGTAGTCAGAGTCATCTCTTCTAGTCATGGTGGTGATTTTGGTTCTTAGACCTGAAATCACAACACTCATCACATGTCATTTGGTGTGCTTTGACATCATCCACCATGATCCTCAATAAGGGTTGCCATAAAGGTGGTGCTTGGGTGCCCTGTGACACATGGGGATGATTGTGAATGAAGTAGATGGGATTTGTACCTCCTACAAGAGTTTGATATCCTAGACACTAATAAGCAAGTTTGAGAAATGAATGGACATGATGGTGTGAGTCAATATTGTTGACTCAAGGTCAATTAGGTCAATGTTGACTCATGTCTAAATTGACTAAACCCGTGTTTTGATGATGACTAACCATTCCACATATTGGTGTCTAATGTCTCTACTTGAGTAATTTCAGATTAGGTATAGACACACTCCAATTGCCCTAACTTGCGCATCTCAAATTGGAGAAAAGACAAGTCAAAGTCATACAAGTGCACATTTTTTGTAATATGATGTATATCCATTAGAATCATGTTGTAAATCACTTGAAATGATTGTATGACTTGTAATTAAGCTTAGAAAAATATCAGGAACACTTAGATCGAATATTAGAGCACTTTTAATGCAACTTTGAAAATCAATTACAGACACTTGTTCGGTCGAGTTTCCCACCCTGAAACTCAACCGATCAACCTTGGTCGATTTTCTGAAGATTGCATCGGTCGAGTTGTGCACTCACAGAACTTGACCGATTAGGTAGTAGGCCAGTTCCAGTTGGAATGGTCGGTCGAGTTTCCTCAGAACAAACTCGACCCATCATTTCAATATCGGGCTGCCCGCTACTTGATCGGTCGAGTTACACATATAGAAACTCGACTGAATGCACTGTACGGAAAAGTGCAGAAAAGTGTTTCTAGCCGTTGTGGAGTTGCAACAAGTGAAAATAGATCCGTTGCAAGCCACAAAATGGCTAGTTTTCGTTCACAAGTGTTCCCAAAGGCTAAGAGGCATCCCCAGCTATAAATAGGACCCCTTGGGCTTCATTCCAAGGTTGAGCATTCATTGCAAACTCTTTGTGAGGTCCCTATTAAATAGTTGAGTGCTTCCTATAGCCTCCTCTCTCTCTAAGCTTAATCACTTGCTTCATCCATTAGAGTGAGTAGGAGATTTGTAAGAGAGCTAGTCTTATTTGTATATCTTGTGAGGCTCTCACTTCCACCACCTCCCCAACTCTCAATTCCTATCTTGAAGATGAAGGTTCTCTCTCTTGTCCAAGAGAGGTGAAGAAGAACAAGGGAAGGAGTCCCTTGGTGAAGATCAAGGCTGAAGACTTGGAGCTAGAGTGGGTAAGCCCTTGGAGAAGGCATAAGACTCAAGCTCAAGTGGGTAAGACCTTGGTGGAAGCTTCTCCGAGTGAAGGTGAAGTCAAAGGCGGAAGATCCAAGAAGAGTGGGTAATTCCTACAAGGCCGAAGACTTGTGCAAGAGTGGGTAAGTCCTTGGAGAAGGCCGAAGACTCTTGCAAAGTGGGTAAATCCTTGGTAAGGTTGAAGACTCTTTGTATTGGATTGGTAAGTCCTTTGTTGGTCTTGTATTGTAAGTCTTATAATTGAATATAAGAGTGAAATTGGTTGAAGTCCTAGAGGTTGACCTCTCTAGGAAAGTGGACTGACACACTTCTAGTTTGAAGTGTGGAACCACTCTAAATAGCTTGTTAAATTTGATGCATGTTCAATCTCTCTAATCCTTTCTATGCATGATTTAGTTGCACTCAAATTGCCTATTTAGCAACCTTATCTTGTCATATATTTTGAAGGTTTAATGAGTTTTGTTTAAGTGCTTTCAACTCTATTCACCCCCCCTCTAGAGCATCTAATCACCCATCTAGGATCCATCAAGTGGTATCAGAGCGGGTCTTCTCCAAGCATACTTCAACAAGTAGGAGAAGATGGGTGACTACCAAGGAGGGAGATTCTCGACCAGCCTTCCAATCTTTGATGGGAGCAACTTCCTCTATTGGAGAAGAAGACTTCAATTCTTCATCCAAGGATCATGTCTCGAGATGTGGCAAATGGTGAACAGCCCATACATTCTACCAAAGACAAACATTGAAGAATGGGATGAAGCCACCTTGATGAAAGCAACCTTGAATGCTAGAGCCATGCACATCCTATATGCCTCTATGACCGCCACCGAGTTCAACCGGATTTCGTCTTGTGAAACGGCCTATGAGGTATGGAGAAAGCTTTGCATCACTTATGAAGGGACAGATCAAGTGAAGGAAAGCAAAGTCTACATGCTCTAAGGGTTGCTTGAGAACTTCAAGATGGGAAAGGAGGAGAGCATAGCCAACATGTACTCAAGGCTCAACACCATCTTGAATGGTCTTGCTATTCTAGGACATCCTATGTCTAGTGGAGAGATCAACTCAAAGATCCTTAGAACTCTCCCCAAGAGATGGGAATCCAAGGTGACTTCCATTGAAGAAGCAAGGTCTCTTAGGGATATTACTATTAAAGAGCTCATTGGAAATCTACAAGCACATGAAGCCACACTTGACAAGAGGGAGGAATTAGAAAGACAAGAGGAGAAAGAACTCAAGAGAATGAAGATGGCTGAAATCAAAGCTCAAATCAAGGCCATTGTTGGTCAAGCTTCTCCATCCTCTCAAGTTGAAGAAGATGCCATGTACTCCAAGGGTAGACTCTACAAAGGCAAGTCCTCCTCCATCCGGTGCTTCACATGTGGAAAGAAGGGTCACTACAAGGAAGATTGCCCACAAGGCAAAAAGACCCATCTTCACAAGAAGGAGAAATGGCAATCAAGCTCAAGTGGCTCCTCCAACTCAAGCTCAAGTGAAGATTCATGTGAAGGATCAAGCTCAAGCTCTAGTGATGAAGGAGAATGCCATTTTGCCCTTATAGCGTCAACAAGTGAAGACTCAAGTGAGGTAAATCTAGACTCTTTAGATAAAGAATCTTTAATTGCTATTATTCATGATATTTGTGCCTCTTATAAGTCTTCTAAAAAGAAAAAGAAAAAGCTTGCTAAAATTGTTGATAATTTGCATATAGAACTAGATGATCTTGAATATGCAAATTCTTTCTTGCTTATTGATAAAAATGATTGTCTTAGCCAAGTAGACTCTCTTAAACTTGAAAATGCTAGTTTACTTGATAAGATTAAATTTCTAGAAGCTCAACCTCTCATGCCTAGTTCTAATGAAGAGCATACTTTAATTGTTGATTCTCTCATGCATGAGCTTGATACTCTTAAAACTGAAAACATAGAACTCAAGCTTATTGATGATGCTAGGAGAGAAGAAATCTATTCTTATCAAAGAGAATTAGTGGTGCTTAATTCTGAAAATGCCTCCTTTCTTGCTAAAATCAATGGGCATGAACCTTGTTCTAGTTATACAATTAGAGAGAATGATGTTGCTGCTCTTCATATTGATAGAGATTCTTATTTAACTAAAACTCTTTGCTTAGAAAATGATCTTTTGCATGCTAGAGATAATATCAATAATTTGTCTTCTACTATTGCTTCTCTTAAGCATGATAATGACAGTTTGAGATCATCCTTGCAAAGATTCTTAGTTGGTAAAAAGAGTCTTAATGACATCCTACACCATACTACTAAACAAATTGTTAGACATGGTTTAGGGTATGATAGTAGTCAAGGGAACAACAAAGATAAAGGACCTCCAATATTCCATGGAGAATCCTCTAGTTCCAAGACTATGGGAACATGCAACTATTGTAATGAAATTGGTCATTATTCTACTTGTTGTCCTTTTAGGAAAGCACCCATGAGCAATAGGACTTGGGTTGCTAAACTAACCCCTCTGGACCCAAAAACATGATTGGGGACCATTTCATCTGTCTTCCTATAGGTAATTGCAAATGGATTGACTTGAGCTATTGAATTGCAAATTGACTTCTCAATCCACATGAAAGAAGAAAGGTGAGATGTGTAGAGGGTGACAACAAGTGGAAAAGGAAATGGTAAGTACAAAAGTAATGGTTTTATTGCTTGTAACCATTTCTAACTTGTTTTGTCAAGTTAGTGTGCACTATACATATGGTTTTTGAGTCAAAAGTGGCATTTTGTGTTTCTTTTCACACTCTTGCTCAAAAACTGTTTCTAATGCTTCTATACTGCATTACTAACTTGCTTAGACATGTTTGGATATGGTTTGTATTTTTCGCATGCCTTTAAATATGATTTTATGAAATATATGTGCTTTTTTGACAGCTGATCTGTTGGTCGAGTTTGCCCTATTAAAACTCGACCGATAGGAACCAAGAGTGTTGCTAGCAGCTGTCATTGGTCGAGTTGACAATGCACAGAACTCGACCGATCACACTGTGCACAGAATATACAGTTGGCTTATTGGATGAGAATTTCCCTCTCAACTAGATTTTCTCAACCAATAGCCTTATTCTTTGGCACTCCCTTGGTATCTTTATATATGCATATTGCCATGTTCTAAATTGCCTATCTTGCTTACAACTCTATCTCTCTAATTGCTCTAAATTGGTATATATATATCCTGCAATTACTTGCTTTGAGTTGTTTTGCAGGTTTTGATGATGATCTCTTTGGATCTCTTGGTTGTGTCTTAAATTGCTTCCGTTGTACTCTAACTTGCTACATCTATCTAGGTGTATATCTTGTTTTGATACAACCTTGAGGTTCTTAGGGGTAATCATCTTTTGGTAAGGATGCATATCTTGTGAGTTATATCCTTTCATGCTTCTAAAATTGCATATCTCTTTGTTTGGATATATCTCTACATCTAATCATAGCTTGCTTTATCTTGTGTATCTTTTGGTATCTCTTGCTATGATCTAGATCCTACTAGTAGTCCTAACTTGTGATATCATCTACTAGTAGTTCATATACATGTAGTTCTAACCTTGTTTACAAATTGCCATCTTTGATCATCTATATGTTATGCTTGTATCTTATCTCATACATGCTCAAGATTGTTCCTTGAATTGCATATCTACTATCTTGAGTTGTTTGCATAACATTGTGATGCAGGGCACATAGAGCTACATTATATGTAGAATTGGAGTATTTTTGGATTTTATGCAGGTTTTGCTCCAATTTCAGTTTTTGCTGCAAGTATAGTGTTTTTTATGCAGAAACACCCTTCTGAGCAAGACTCATCGCTTTGCCATGAGCTCCGATGGTTTTTGGTCAAATTCCATCATCTTGAGGGTCAAAATTGTGATTTATTTTTTTTTTGCAGCACTTTATCTTGCATTTTTTGGGTTGTTCAAGTATATGCTTTAACTTGCTTTTCTTTCTATGATTGGACAAGCCCCTATCTGTGCTCTTCTACTCTCCTTATATATATTTGTATTATCTCCTTTCTCTTTAACAAGTGATGTTTCTTTTTTCTTCATAACCCCCACCTTTTTGAAATGACAAAGGGGGAGAAAGGTAATGTCTTCTTTTAAAAAAGAGGAAGAAGGCATGTCTTACATGAAGAAGAGAAGTATGTTCATGTAAAGGGAGAAGGTAAAGGGGAGAAGACATATATGTGTAGAACATATATGAGTAGAAGACATGGTATTCTATAAATTTTATGAAAGCTAACCATGCAGGAGAAATATCATCAATTGAGGGGGAGTATGAGAACTCCACTAGCATCAATTGAGGGGGAGCATATGAACTCAATTCCATTGAAACCCCTAGATTTCTCCAAAGGTATGAATTTACTTAAATGCTTTCAATACATTTATGGAATGGTTTGTCATCTTCAAAAAGGGGGAGAATGTTGACTCAAGGCCAATTAGGTCAATGTTGACTCACGTCTAAATTGACTAAACCCGTGTTTTGATGATGACTAACCATTCCACATATTGGTGTCTAATGTCTCTAATTGAGTAATTTCAGATTAGGTATAGACACACTCCAATTTCCCTAACTTGCGCATCTCAAATTGGAGAAAAGACAAGTCAAAGTCATACAAGTGCACATTTTTTGTAATATGATGTATATCCATTAGAATAATGTTGTAAATCACTTGAAATGATTGTATGACTTGTAATTAAGCTTAGAAAAATATCAGGAACACTTAGATCGAATATTAGAGCACTTTTAATGCAACTTTGAAAATCAATTACATGCACTTGTTCGGTCGAGTTTCCCACCCTGAAACTCGACCGATCAACCTTGGTCGATTTTCTGAAGATTGCATCGGTCGAGTTGTGCACTCACAGAACTCGACCGATTGGGTAGTAGGCCAGTTCCAGTTGGAATGGTCGGTCGAGTTTCCTCAGAACAAACTCGACCGATGATTTGAATATCGGGCTTCCTGCTACTTGATCAGTCGAGTTACCCATATAGAAACTCGACCGAATGCACTGTACAGAAAAGTGCAGAAAAGTGTTTCTAGCCGTTGTGGAGTTGCAACAAGTGAAAATAGATCCGTTGCAAGCCACAAAACGGCTAGTTTTCATTCACAATTGTTACTGAAGGCTAAGAGGCATCCCCAGCTATAAATAGGACCCCTTGGACTTCATTCCAAGGTTGAGCATTCATTGCAAACTCTTTGTGAGGTCCCTATTAAATAGTTGAGTGCTTCCTACAGCCTCCTCTCTCTCTCTAAGCTTAATCACTTGCTACATCCATTAGAGTGAGTAGGAGATTTGTAAGAGATCTAGTCTCATTTGTATATCTTGTGAGGCTCTCACTTCCACCACCTCCCCATCTCTCAATTCCTATCTTGAAGATGAAGGTTCTCTCTCTTGTCCAAGAGAGGTGAAGAAGAACAAGGGAAGGAGTCCCTTGGTGAAGATCAAGGCTGAAGACTTGGAGCTAGAGTGGGTAAGCCCTTGGAGAAGGCAGAAGACTCAAGCTCAAGTGGGTAAGACCTTGGTGGAAGCTTCTTCGAGTGAAGGTGAAGTCAAAGGCGGAAGATCCAAGAAGAGTGGATAATTCCTACAAGGCCGAAGACTTGTGCAAGAGTGGGTAAGTCCTTGGAGAAGGCCGAAGACTCTTGCAAAGTGGGTAAGTCCTTGGTAAGGTTGAAGACTCTTTGTATTGGATTGGTAAGTCCTTTTTTGGTCTTGTATTGTAAGTCTTATAATTGAATATAAGAGTGCAATTGGTTGAAGTCCTAGAGGTTGACCTCTCTAGGCAAGTGGACTGACACACTTCTAGTTTGAAGTGTGGAACCACTCTAAATAGCTTGTCTAATTTGATGCATGTTCAATCTCTCTTATCCTTGCTATGCATGATTTAGTTGCACTCAAATTGCCTATTTAGCAACCTTATCTTGTCATATATTTTGAAGGTTTAATGAGTTTTGTTTAAGTGCTTTCAGCTCTATTCACCCCCCCCTCTAGAGCATCTAATCACCCATCTATGATCCATCAAGTGGTATCAGAGCGGGTCTTCTCCAAGCATACTTCAACAAGTAGGAGAAGATGGGTGACTACCAAGGACGAAGATTCTCGACCAGCCTTCCAATCTTTGATGGGAGAAACTTCCTCTATTGGAGAAGAAGACTTCAATTCTTCATCCAAGGATCAAGTCTCGAGATGTGGCAAATGGTGAACAGCCCATACATTCTACCAAAGACAAACATTGAAGAATGGGATGAAGCCACCTTGATGAAAGCAACCTTGAATGCTAGAGCAATGCACATCCTATATGCCTCCATGACCCCCACCGAGTTCAACCGGATTTCCTCTTGTGAGACGTCATGTGAGGTATGGAGAAAGATTTGCATCACTTATGAAGGGACAGATCAAGTGAAGGAAAGCAAAGTCTACATGCTCTAAGGGTTGCTTGAGAACTTCAAGATGGGAAAGGAGGAGAGCATAGCCAACATGTACTCAAGGCTCAACACCATCTTGAATGGTCTTGCTATTCTAGGACATCCTATGTCTAGTGGAGAGATCAACTCAAAGATCCTTAGAACTCTCCCCAAGAGATGGGAATCCAAGGTGACTTCCATTGAAGAAGCAAGGTCTCTTAGGGATATTCCTATTGAAGAGCTCATTGGAAATCTACAAGCACATGAAGCCACACTTGACAAGAGGGAGGAATTAGAAAGACAAGAGGAGAAAGAACTCAAGAGAATGAAGAAGGCTGAAATCAAAGCTCAAATCAAGGCCATTGTTGATCAAGCTTCTCCATCCTCTCCAGTTGAAGAAGATGCCATGTACTCCAAGGGTAGACTCTACAAAGGCAAGTCCTCCTCCATCCGGTGCTTCACATGTGGAAAGAAGGGTCACTACAAGGAAGATTGCCCACAAGGCAAAAAGACCCATCTTCACAAGAAGGAGAAATGGCAATCAAGCTCAAGTGGCTCCTCCAACTCAAGCTCAAGTGAAGATTCATGTGAAGGATCAAGCTTAAGCTCCAGTGATGAAGGAGAATGCCATTTTGCCCTTATAGCATCAACAAGTGAAGACTCAAGTGAGGTAAATCTAGAATCTTTAGATAAAGAATCTTTAATTGCTATTATTCATGATATTTGTGCCTCTTATAAGTCTTCTAAAAAGAAAAAGAAAAAGCTTGCTAAAATTGTTGATAATTTGCATATAGAACTAGATGATCTTGAATATGCAAATTCTTGCTTGCTTATTGATAAAAATGATTGTCTTAGCCAAGTAGACTCTCTTAAACTTGAAAATGCTAGTTTACTTGATAAGATTAAATTTCTAGAAGCTCAACCTCTCATGCCTAGTTCTAATGAAGAGCATACTTTAATTGTTGATTCTCTCATGCATGAGCTTGATACTCTTAAAACTGAAAACATAGAACTCAAGCTTATTGATGATGCTAGGAGAGAAGAAATCTATTCTTATCAAAGAGAATTAGTGGTGCTTAATTCTGAAAATGCCTCCTTGCTTGCTAAAATCAATGGGAATGAACCTTGTTCTAGTTATACAAATAGAGAGAATGATGTTGCTGCTCTTCATATTGATAGAGATTCTTATTTAACTAAAACTCTTTGCTTAGAAAATGATCTTTTGCATGCTCGAGATAATATCAATAATTTGTCTTCTACTATTGCTTCTCTTAAGCATGATAATGACAGTTTGAGATCATCCTTGCAAAGATTCTTAGTTGGTAAAAAGAGTCTTAATGACATCCTACACCATTCTACTAAACAAATTGGTAGACATGGTTTAGGGTATGATAGTAGTCAAGGGGACAACAAAGATAAAGGACCTCCAATATTCCATGGAGAATCCTCTAGTTCCAAGACTATGGGAACATGCAACTATTGTAATGAAATTGGTCATTATTCTACTTGTTGTCCTTTTAGGAAAGCACCCAAGAGAAATAGGACTTGGGTTGCTAAAGTAACCCCTCTGGACCCAAAAACATGATTGGGGGCCATTTCATCTTTCTTCCTATAGGTAATTGCAAATGGATTGACTTGAGCTATTGAATTGCAAATTGACTTCTCAATCCACATGAAAGAAGAAAGGTGAGATGTGTAGAGGGTGACAACAAGTGGAAAAGGAAATGGTAAGTACAAAAGTAATGGTTTTATTTCTTGTAACCATTTCTAACTTGTTTTGTCAAGTTAGTGTGCACTATACGTATGGTTTTTGAGTCAAAAGTGGCATTTTGTGTTTCTTTTCACACTCTTGATCAAAAACTATTTCTAATGCTTGTATAGTGCATTACTAACTTGCTTAGACATGTTTGGATACGGTTTGTATTTTTAGCATGCCTTTAAATATGATTTTATGAAATATATGTGCTTTTTTGACAGCTGATCTGTCAGTCGAGTTTGCCCTATTGAAACTCGACTGATAGGCACCAAGAGTGTTGCCAGCAGCTGTCATCGGTCGAGTTGACAATGCACAGAACTCGACCGATCACACTGTGCACAGAATATACAGTTGGCTTATTGGATGAGAATTTCCCTCTCAACTAGATTTTCTCAACCAATAGCCTTATTCTTTGGCACTCCCTTGGTATCTTTATATATGCATATTGCCATGTTCTAAATTTCCTATCTTGCTTACAACTCTATCTCTCTAATTTCTCTAAATTGGTATATCTATATCTTGCAATTACTTGCTTTGAGTTGTTTTGCAGGTTTTGATGATGATCTCTTTGGATCTCTTGGTTGTGTCTTAAATTCCTTCCATTGTACTCTAACTTGCTACATTTATCTTGATGTATATCTTGTTTTGATACAACCTTGAGGTTCTTAGGGGTAATCATCTTTTGGTAAGGATGCATATCTTGCGAGTTATATCCTTTCATGCTTCTAAAATTGCATATCTCTTTGTTTGGATATATCTCTACATCTAATCATAGCTTGCTTTATCTTGTGTATCTTTTGGTATCTCTTGCTATGATCTAGATCCTACTAGTAGTCCTAACTTGCGATATCATCTACTAGTAGTTCACATACATGTAGTTCTAACCTTGTTTACAAATTGCCATCTTTGATCATCTATATGTTATGCTTGTATCTTATCTCATACATGCTCAAGATTGTTCCTTGAATTGCATATCTAATATCTTGAGTTGTTTGCATAACATTGTGATGCAGGGCACATAGAGCTACATTATATGTAGAAATTGGAGTATTTTTGGATTTTATGCAGGTTTTGCTCCAATTTCAGTTTTTGCTGCAAGTATAGTGTTTTTTATGCAGAAACACCCTTCTGAGCAAGACTCATCGCTTTGCCATGAGCTCCGATGGTTTTTGGTCAAATTCCATCATCTTGAGGGTCAAAGTTGTGATTTATTGTTTTTCTGCAGCACTTTATCTTGCATTTTTTGGGTTGTTCAAGTATATGCTTTAACTTGCTTTTCTTTCTATGCTTGGACAAGCCCCTATCTGTGCTCTTCTACTCTCCTTATATATATTTGTATTATCTCCTTTCTCTTTAATAAGTGATGTTTCTTTTTTCTTCATAACCCCCACCTTTTTGAAATGAGAAAGAGGGAGAAAGGTAATGTCTTCTTTTAAAAAAGAGGAAGAAGGCATGTCTTACATGAAGAAGAGAAGTATGTTCATGTAAAGGGAGAAGGTAAAGGGGAGAAGACATATATGTGTAGAACATATATGAGTAGAAGACATGGTATTCTATAAATGTTATGAAAGCTAACCATGCAGGAGAAATATCATCAATTGAGGGGAGTATGAGAACTCCACTAGCATCAATTGAGGGGGAGCATATGAACTCAATTCCATTGAAACCCCTAGGTTTCTCCAAAGGTATGAATTTACTTAAATGCTTTCAATACATTTATGGAATGGTTTGTCATCTTCAAAAAGGGGGAGAATGTTGACTCAAGGTCAATTAGGTCAATGTTGACTCACGTCTAAATTGACTAAACCCGTGTTTTGATGATGACTAACCATTCCACATATTGGTGTCTAATGTCTCTACTTGAGTAATTTCAGATTAGGTATAAACACACTCCAATTGCCCTAACTTGCACATCTCAAATTGGAGAAAAGACAAGTCAAAGTCATACAAGTGCACATTTTTTGTAATATGATGTATATCCATTAGAATCATGTTGTAAATCACTTGAAATGATTGTATGACTTGTAATTAAGCTTAGAAAAATATCAGGAACACTTAGATCGAATATTAGAGCACTTTTAATGAAACTTTTAAAATCAATTACAGGCACTTGTTCGGTCGAGTTTCCAACCCTGAAACTCGACCGATCAACCTGGGTCGATTTTCTGAAGATTGCATCGGTCGAGTTGTGCACTCACAGAACTCGACCGATTGGGTAGTAGGCCAGTTCCAGTTGGAATGGTCGGTCGAGTTTCCTCAGAACAAACTCGACCGATCATTTCAATATCGGGCTTCCTGCTACTTGATCGGTCGAGTTACACATATAGAAACTCGGCCGAATGCACTGTACGGAAAAGTGCAGAAAAGTGTTTCTAGCCGTTGTGGAGTTGCAACAAGTGAAAATAGATCTGTTGCAAGCCACAAAACGGCTAGTTTTCGTTCACAAGTGTTCCCAAAGGCTAAGAGGCATCCCCAGCTATAAATAGGACCCCTTGGGCTTCATTCCAAGGTTGAGCATTCATTGCAAACTCTTTGTGAGGTCCCTATTAAATAGTTGAGTGCTTCATACAACCTCCTCTCTCTCTCTAAGCTTAATCACTTGCTACATCCATTAGAGTGAGTAGGAGATTTGTAAGAGAGCTAGTCTTATTTGTATATCTTGTGAGGCTCTCACTTCCACCACCTCCCCATCTCTCAATTCCTATCTTGAAGATGAAGGTTCTCTCTCTTATCCAAGAGAGGTGAAGAAGAACAAGGGAAGGAGTCCCTTGGTGAAGATCAAGGCTGAAGACTTGGAGCTAGAGTGGGTAAGCCCTTGGAGAAGGCAGAAGACTCAAGCTCAAGTGGGTATGACCTTGGTGGAAGCTTCTCCGAGTGAAGGTGAAGTCAAAGGCGGAAGATCCAAGAAGAGTGGGTAATTCCTACAAGGCTGAAGACTTGTGTAAGAGTGGGTAAGTCCTTGGAGAAGGCCGAAGACTCTTGCAAAGTGGGTAAGTCCTTGGTAAGGTTGAAGACTCTTTGTATTGGATTGGTAAGTCCTTTGTTGGTCTTGTATTGTAAGTCTTATAATTGAATATAAGAGTGCAATTGGTTGAAGTCCTAGAGGTTGACCTCTCTAGGCAAGTGGACAGACACACTTCTAGTTTGAAGTGTGGAACCACTCTAAATAGCTTGTCTATTTTGATGCATGTTCAATCTCTCTTATCCTTGCTATGCATGATTTAGTTGCACTCAAATTGCCTATTTAGCATCCTTATCTTGTTATATATTTTGAAGGTTTAATGAATTTTGTTTAAGTGCTTTCAGCTCTATTCACCCCCCCCCCCTCTAGAGCATCTAATCACCCATCTAGGATCCATCAAGTGGTATCAGAGCGGGTCTTCTTCAAGCATACTTCAACAAGTAGGAGAAGATGGGTGACTACCAAGGAGGGAGATTCTCGACCAGCCTTCCAATCTTTGATGGGAGCAACTTCCTCTATTGGAGAAGAAGACTTCAATTCTTCATCCAAGGATCAAGTCTCGGGATGTGGAAAATGGTGAACAGCCCATACATTCTACCAAAGACAAACATTGAAGAATGGGATGAAGCCACCTTGATGAAAGCAACCTTGAATGCTAGAGCCATGCACTTCCTATATGCCTCCATGACCCCCACCGAGTTCAACCGGATTTCCTCTTGTGAGACGTCCTATGAGGTATGGATAAAGCTTTGCATCACTTATGAAGGGACAGATCAAGTGAAGGAAAGCAAAGTCTACATGCTCAAAGGGTTGCTTGAGAACTTCAAGATGGGAAAGGAGGAGAGCATAGCCAACATGTACTCAAGGATCAACACCATCTTGAATGGTCTTTCTATTCTAGGACATCCTATGTCTAGTGGATAGATCAACTCAAAGATCCTTAGAACTCTCCCCAAGAGATGGGAATCCAAGGTGACTTCCATTGAAGAAGCAAGGTCTCTTAGGGATATTCCTATTGAAGAGCTCATTGGAAATCTACAAGCACATGAAACCACACTTGACAAGAGGGAGGAATTAGAAAGACAATAGGAGAAAGAACTCAAGAGAATGAAGAAGGCTGCAATCAAAGCTCAAATCAAGGCCATTGTTGGTCAAGCTTCTCCATCCTCTCAAGTTGAAGAAGATGCCATGTACTCCAAGGGTAGACTCTACAAAGGCAAGTCCTCCTCCATCCGGTGCTTCACATGTGGAAAGAAGGGTCACTACAATGAAGATTGCCCACAAGGCAAAAAGACCCATCTTCACAAGAAGGAGAAATGGCAATCAAGCTCAAGTGGCTCCTCCAACTCAAGCTCAAGTGAAGATTCATGTGAAGGATCAAGCTCAAGCTCTAGTGATGAAGGAGAATGCCATTTTGCCCTTATAGCGTCAACAAGTGAAGACTCAAGTGAGGTAAATCTAGACTCTTTAGATAAAGAATCTTTAATTGCTATTATTCATGATATTTGTGCCTCTTATAAGTCTTCTAAAAAGAAAAAAGAAAAAGCTTGCTAAAATTGTTGATAATTTGCATATAGAACTAGATGATCTTGAATATGCAAATTCTTGCTTGCTTATTGATAAAAATGATTGTCTTAGCCAAGTATACTCTCTTAAACTTGAAAATGCTAGTTTACTTGATAAGATTAAATTTCTAGAAGCTCAACCTCTCATGCCTAGTTCTAATGAAGAGCATACTTTAATTGTTGATTCTCTCATGCATGAGCTTGATACTCTTAAAACTGAAAACATAGAACTCAAGCTTATTGATGATGCTAGGAGAGAAGAAATCTATTCTTATCAAAGAGAATTAGTGGTGCTTAATTCTGAAAATGCCTCCTTGCTTGCTAAAATCAATGGGAATGAACCTTGTTCTAGTTATACAAATAGAGAGAATGATGTTGCTGCTCTTCATATTGATAGAGATTCTTATTTAACTAAAACTCTTTGCTTAGAAAATGATCTTTTGCATGCTCGAGATAATATCAATAATTTGTCTTCTACTATTGCTTCTCTTAAGCATGATAATGACAGTTTGAGATCATCCTTGCAAAGATTCTTAGTTGGTAAAAAGAGTCTTAATGACATCCTACACCATTCTACTAAGCAAATTGGTAGACATGGTTTAGGGTATGATAGTAGTCAAGGGGACAACAAAGATAAAGGACCTCCAATATTCCATGGAGAATCCTCTAGTTCCAAGACTATGGGAACATGCAACTATTGTAATGAAATTGGTCATTATTCTACTTGCTGTCCTTTTAGGAAAGCACCCAAGAGAAATAGGACTTGGGTTGCTAAACTAACCCCTCTGGACCCAAAAACATGATTGGGGGCCATTTCATCTTTCTTCCTATAGGTAATTGCAAATGGATTGACTTGAGCTATTGAATTGCAAATTGACTTCTCAATCTACATGAAAGAAGAAAGGTGAGATGTGTAGAGGGTGACAACAAGTGGAAAAGGAAATGGTAAGTACAAAAGTAATGGTTTTATTGCTTGTAACCATTTCTAACTTGTTTTGTCAAGTTAGTGTGCACTATACGTATGGTTTTTGAGTCAAAAGTGGCATTTTGTGTTTCTTTTCACACTCTTGATCAAAAACTGTTTCTAATGCTTGTATAGTGAATTACTAACTTGCTTAGACATGTTTGGATATGGTTTGTATTTTTAGCATGCCTTTAAATATGATTTTATGAAATATATGTGCTTTTTTGACAGCTGATCTGTCAGTCGAGTTTGCCCTATTGAAACTCGACTGATAGGCACCAAGAGTGTTGCCAGCAGCTGTCATCGGTCGAGTTGACAATGCACAGAACTCGACCGATCACACTGTGCACAGAATATACAGTTGGCTTATTGGATGAGAATTTCCCTCTCAACTAGATTTTCTCAACCAATAGCCTTATTCTTTGGCACTCCCTTGGTATCTTTATATATGCATATTGCCATGTTCTAAATTTCCTATCTTGCTTACAACTCTATCTCTCTAATTTCTCTAAATTGTTATATCTATATCTTGCAATTACTTGCTTTGAGTTGTTTTGCAGGTTTTGATGATGATCTCTTTGGATCTCTTGGTTGTGTCTTAAATTCCTTCCATTGTACTCTAACTTGCTACATTTATCTTGGTGTATATCTTGTTTTGATACAACCTTGAGGTTCTTAGGGGTAATCATCTTTTGGTAAGGATGCATATCTTGTGAGTTATATCCTTTCATGCTTCTAAAATTGCATATCTCTTTGTTTGGATATATCTCTACATCTAATCATAGCTTGCTTTATCTTGTGTATCTTTTGGTATCTCTTGCTATGATCTAGATCCTACTAGTAGCCCTAACTTGCGATATCATCTACTAGTAGTTCACATACATGTAGTTCTAACCTTGTTTACAAATTGCCATCTTTGATCATCTATATGTTATGCTTGTATCTTATCTCATACATGCTCAAGATTGTTCCTTGAATTGCATATCTAATATCTTGAGTTGTTTGCATAACATTGTGATGCAGGGCACATAGAGCTACATTATATGTAGAAATTGGAGTATTTTTGGATTTTATGCAGGTTTTGCTCCAATTTCAGTTTTTGCTGCAAGTATAGTGTTTTTTATGCAGAAACACCCTTCTGAGCAAGACTCATCGCTTTGCCATGAGCTCCGATGGTTTTTGGTCAAATTCCATCATCTTGAGGGTCAAAGTTGTGATTTATTGTTTTTCTGCAGCACTTTATCTTGCATTTTTTGGGTTGTTCAAGTATATGCTTTAACTTGCTTTTCTTTCTATGCTTGGACAAGCCCCTATCTGTGCTCTTCTACTCTCCTTATATATATTTGTATTATCTCCTTTCTCTTTAATAAGTGATGTTTCTTTTTTCTTCATAACCCCCACCTTTTTGAAATGAGAAAGAGGGAGAAAGGTAATGTCTTCTTTTAAAAAAGAGGAAGAAGGCATGTCTTACATGAAGAAGAGAAGTATGTTCATGTAAAGGGAGAAGGTAAAGGGGAGAAGACATATATGTGTAGAACATATATGAGTAGAAGACATGGTATTCTATAAATGTTATGAAAGCTAACCATGCAGGAGAAATATCATCAATTGAGGGGAGTATGAGAACTCCACTAGCATCAATTGAGGGGGAGCATATGAACTCAATTCCATTGACACCCCTAGGTTTCTCCAAAGGTATGAATTTACTTAAATGCTTTCAATACATTTATGGAATGGTTTGTCATCTTCAAAAAGGGGGAGAATGTTGACTCAAGGTCAATTAGGTCAATGTTGACTCACGTCTAAATTGACTAAACCCGTGTTTTGATGATGACTAACCATTCCACATATTGGTTTCTAATGTCTCTACTTAAGTAATTTCAGATTAGGTATAAACACACTCCAATTGCCCTAACTTGCACATCTCAAATTGGAGAAAAGACAAGTCAAAGTCATACAAGTGCACATTTTTTGTAATATGATGTATATCCATTAGAATCATGTTGTAAATCACTTGAAATGATTGTATGACTTGTAATTAAGCTTAGAAAAATATCAGGAACACTTAGATCGAATATTAGAGCACTTTTAATGCAACTTTTAAAATCAATTACAGGCACTTGTTCGGTCGAGTTTCCAACCCTGAAACTCGACCGATCAACCTGGGTCGATTTTCTGAAGATTGCATCGGTCGAGTTGTGCACTCACAGAACTCGACCGATTGGGTAGTAGGCCAGTTCCAGTTGGAATGGTCGGTCGAGTTTCCTCAGAACAAACTCGACCGATCATTTCAATATCGGGCTTCCTGCTACTTGATCGGTCGAGTTACACATATAGAAACTCGGCCGAATGCACTGTACGGAAAAGTGCAGAAAAGTGTTTCTAGCCGTTGTGGAGTTGCAACAAGTGAAAATAGATCTGTTGCAAGCCACAAAACGGCTAGTTTTCGTTCACAAGTGTTCCCAAAGGCTAAGAGGCATCCCCAGCTATAAATAGGACCCCTTGGGCTTCATTCCAAGGTTGAGCATTCATTGCAAACTCTTTGTGAGGTCCCTATTAAATAGTTGAGTGCTTCATACAACCTCCTCTCTCTCTCTAAGCTTAATCACTTGCTACATCCATTAGAGTGAGTAGGAGATTTGTAAGAGATCTAGTCTTATTTGTATATCTTGTGAGGCTCTCACTTCCACCACCTCCCCATCTCTCAATTCCTATCTTGAAGATGAAGGTTCTCTCTCTTATCCAAGAGAGGTGAAGAAGAACAAGGGAAGGAGTCCCTTGGTGAAGATCAAGGCTGAAGACTTGGAGCTAGAGTGGGTAAGCCCTTGGAGAAGGCAGAAGACTCAAGCTCAAGTGGGTATGACCTTGGTGGAAGCTTCTCCGAGTGAAGGTGAAGTCAAAGGCGGAAGATCCAAGAAGAGTGGGTAATTCCTACAAGGCTGAAGACTTGTGTAAGAGTGGGTAAGTCCTTGGAGAAGGCCGAAGACTCTTGCAAAGTGGGTAAGTCCTTGGTAAGGTTGAAGACTCTTTGTATTGGATTGGTAAGTCCTTTGTTGGTCTTGTATTGTAAGTCCTATAATTGAATATAAGAGTGCAATTGGTTGAAGTCCTAGAGGTTGACCTCTCTAGGCAAGTGGACAGACACACTTCTAGTTTGAAGTGTGGAACCACTCTAAATAGCTTGTCTATTTTGATGCATGTTCAATCTCTCTTATCCTTGCTATGCATGATTTAGTTGCACTCAAATTGCCTATTTAGCATCCTTATCTTGTTATATATTTTGAAGGTTTAATGAATTTTGTTTAAGTGCTTTCAGCTCTATTCACCCCCCCCTCTAGAGCATCTAATCACCCATCTAGGATCCATCAAGTGGTATCAGAGCGGGTCTTCTTCAAGCATACTTCAACAAGTAGGAGAAGATGGGTGACTACCAAGGAGGGAGATTCTCGACCAGCCTTCCAATCTTTGATGGGAGCAACTTCCTCTATTGGAGAAGAAGACTTCAATTCTTCATCCAAGGATCAAGTCTCGGGATGTGGAAAATGGTGAACAGCCCATACATTCTACCAAAGACAAACATTGAAGAATGGGATGAAGCCACCTTGATGAAAGCAACCTTGAATGCTAGAGCCATGCACTTCCTATATGCCTCCATGACCCCCACCGAGTTCAACCGGATTTCCTCTTGTGAGACGTCCTATGAGGTATGGATAAAGCTTTGCATCACTTATGAAGGGACAGATCAAGTGAAGGAAAGCAAAGTCTACATGCTCAAAGGGTTGCTTGAGAACTTCAAGATGGGAAAGGAGGAGAGCATAGCCAACATGTACTCAAGGATCAACACCATCTTGAATGGTCTTTCTATTCTAGGACATCCTATGTCTAGTGGAGAGATCAACTCAAAGATCCTTAGAACTCTCCCCAAGAGATGGGAATCCAAGGTGACTTCCATTGAAGAAGCAAGGTCTCTTAGGGATATTCCTATTGAAGAGCTCATTGGAAATCTACAAGCACATGAAACCACACTTGACAAGAGGGAGGAATTAGAAAGACAATAGGAGAAAGAACTCAAGAGAATGAAGAAGGCTGCAATCAAAGCTCAAATCAAGGCCATTGTTGGTCAAGCTTCTCCATCCTCTCAAGTTGAAGAAGATGCCATGTACTCCAAGGGTAGACTCTACAAAGGCAAGTCCTCCTCCATCCGGTGCTTCACATGTGGAAAGAAGGGTCACTACAATGAAGATTGCCCACAAGGCAAAAAGACCCATCTTCACAAGAAGGAGAAATGGCAATCAAGCTCAAGTGGCTCCTCCAACTCAAGCTCAAGTGAAGATTCATGTGAAGGATCAAGCTCAAGCTCTAGTGATGAAGGAGAATGCCATTTTGCCCTTATAGCGTCAACAAGTGAAGACTCAAGTGAGGTAAATCTAGACTCTTTAGATAAAGAATCTTTAATTGCTATTATTCATGATATTTGTGCCTCTTATAAGTCTTCTAAAAAGAAAAAAGAAAAAGCTTGCTAAAATTGTTGATAATTTGCACATAGAACTAGATGATCTTGAATATGCAAATTCTTGCTTGCTTATTGATAAAAATGATTGTCTTAGCCAAGTATACTCTCTTAAACTTGAAAATGCTAGTTTACTTGATAAGATTAAATTTCTAGAAGCTCAACCTCTCATGCCTAGTTCTAATGAAGAGCATACTTTAATTGTTGATTCTCTCATGCATGAGCTTGATACTCTTAAAACTGAAAACATAGAACTCAAGCTTATTGATGATGCTAGGAGAGAAGAAATATATTCTTATCAAAGAGAATTAGTGGTGCTTAATTCTGAAAATGCCTCCTTGCTTGCTAAAATCAATGGGCATGAACCTTGTTCTAGTTATACAAATAGAGAGAATGATGTTGTTTCTCTTCATATTGATAGAGATTCTTATTTAACTAAAACTCTTTGCTTAGAAAATGATCTTTTGCATGCTAGAGATAATATCAATAATTTGTCTTCTACTATTGCTTCTCTTAAGCATGATAATGACAGTTTGAGATCATCCTTGCAAAGATTCTTAGTTGTTGAAAAGAGTCTTAATGACATCCTACACCATACTACTAAACAAATTGGTAGACATGGTTTAGGGTATGATAGTAGTCAAGGGAACAACAAAGATAAAGGACCTCCAATATTCCATGGAAAATCCTCTAGTTCCAAGACTATGGGAACATGCAACTATTGTAATGAAATTGGTCATTATTCTACTTGTTGTCCTTTTAGGAAAGTACCCAAGAGCAATAGGACTTGGGTTGCTAAACTAACCCCTCTTGACCCAAAAACATGATTGGGGACCATTTCATCTTTCTTCCTATAGGTAATTGCAAATGGATTGACTTGAGCTATTGAATTGCAAATTGACTTCTCAATCCACATGAAAGAAGAAAGGTGAGATGTGTAGAGGGTGACAACAAGTGGAAAAGGAAATGGTAAGTACAAAAGTAATGGTTTTATTGCTTGTAACCATTTCTAACTTGTTTTGTCAAGTTAGTGTGCACTATACATATGGTTTTTGAGTCAAAAGTGGCATTTTGTGTTTCTTTTCACACTCTTGCTCAAACACTATTTCTAATGCTTCTATAGTGCATTACTAACTTGCTTAGACATGTTTGGATATGGTTTGTATTTTTAGCATGCCTTTAAATATGATTTTATGAAATATATGTGCTTTTTTGACAGCTGATCTGTCGGTCGAGTTTGCCCTATTGAAACTCGACCGATAGGCACCAAGAGTGTTTCCAGCAACTGTCATCGGTCGAGTTGACAATGCACAGAACTCGACCGATCACACTGTGCACAGAATATACAGTTGGCTTATTGGATGAGAATTTCCCTCTCAACTAGATTTTCTCAACCAATAGCCTTATTCTTTGGCACTCCCTCGGTATCTTTATATATGCATATTGACATGTTCTAAATTGCCTATCTTGCTTACAACTCTATCTCTCTAATTGCTCTAAATTGGTATATCTATATCTTGCAATTACTTACTTTGAGTTGTTTTGCAGGTTTTGATGATGATCTCTTTGGATCTCTTGGTTGTGTCTTAAATTGCTTCCGTTGTACTCTAACTTGCTACATCTATCTAGGTGTATATCTTGTTTTGATAAAACCTTGAGGTTCATAGGGGTAATCATCTTTTGGTAAGGATGCATATCTTGTGAGTTATATCCTTTCATGCTTCTAAAATTGCATATCTCTTTGTTTGGATATATCTCTACATCTAATCATAGCTTGCTTTATCTTGTGTATCTTTTGGTATCTCTTGCTATGATCTATCTCCTACTAGTAGTCCTAACTTGTGATATCATCTACTAGTAGTTCATATACATGTAGTTCTAACCTTGTTTACAAATTTCCATCTTTGATCATCTATATGTTATGCTTGTATCTTATCTCATACATGCTCAAGATTGTTCCTTGAATTGCATATCTACTATCTTGAGTTGTTTGCATAACATTGTGATGCAGGGCACATAAGCTACATTATATGTAGAAATTGGAGTATTTTTGGATTTTATGCAGGTTTTGCTCCAATTTCAGTTTTTGCTGCAAGTATAGTGTTTTTTATGCAGAAACAACCTTCTGAGCAAGACTCATCACTTTGCCATGAGCTCCGATGGTTTTTGGTCAAATTCCATCATCTTGAGGGTCAAAATTGTGATTTATTGTTTTTCTGCAGCACTTTATCTTGCATTTTTTGAGTTGTTCAAGTATATGCTTTAACTTGCTTTTCTTTCTATGCTTGGACAAGCCCCTATCTGTGCTATTCTACTCTCCTTATATATATTTGTATTATCTCCTTTCTCTTTAACAAGTGATGTTTCTTTTTTCTTCATAACCCCCACCTTTTTGAAATGACAAAGGGGGAGAAAGGTAATGTCTTCTTTTAAAAAAGAGGAAGAAGGCATGTCTTACATGAAGAAGAGAAGTATGTTCATGTAAAGGGAGAAGGTAAAGGGGAGAATACATATATGTGTAGAACATATATGAGTAGAAGACATGGTATTCTATAAATGTTATGAAAGCTAACCATGCAGGAGAAATATCATCCATTGAGGGGGAGTGTGAGAACTCCACTAGCATCAATTGAGGGGGAGCATATGAACTCAATTCCATTGAAACCCCTAGGTTTCTCCAAAGGTATGAATTTACTTAAATGCTTTCAATACATTTATGGAATGGTTTGTCATCTTCAAAAAGGGGGAGAATGTTGACTCAAGGTCAATTAGGTCAATGTTGACTCACGTCTAAATTGACTAAACTCGTGTTTTGATGATGACTAACCATTCCACATATTGGTGTCTAATGTCTCTACTTGAGTAATTTCAGATTAGGTATAGACACACTCCAATTGCCCTAACTTGCGCATCTCAAATTGGAGAAAAGACAAGTCAAAGTCATACAAGTGCACATTTTTTGTAATATGATGTATATCCATTAGAATCATGTTGTAAATCACTTGAAATGATTGTATGACTTGGAATTAAGCTTAGAAAAATATCAGGAACACTTAGATCGAATATTAGAGAACTTTTTATGCAACTTTAAAAATCAATTACAGGCACTTGTTCGGTCGAGTTTCCCACCCTGAAACTCGACCAATCAACCTTGGTCAATTTTCTGAAGATTGCATCGGTCGAGTTGTGCACTCACAGAACTCGACCGATTGGGTAGTAGGCCAGTTCCAGTTGGAATGGTCGGTCGAGTTTCCTCAGAACAAACTCGACCGATCATTTCAATATCGGACTGCCTGCTACTTGATCGGTCGAGTTACACATATAGAAACTCGACCGAATGCACTGTACGGAAAAGTGCAGAAAAGTGTTTCTAGCCTTTGTGGAGTTGTGACAAGTGAAAATAGATCTGTTGCAAGCCACAAAATGGCTAGTTTTTGTTCACAAGTGTTCCCAAAGGCTAAGAGGCATCCCCAACTATAAATAGGACCCCTTGGGCTTCATTCCAAGGTTGAGCATTCATTGCAAACTCTTTGTGAAGTCCCTATTAAATAGTTGAGTGCTTCCTACAGCCTCCTCTCTCTCTCTAAGCTTAATCACTTGCTACATCCATTAGAGTGAGTAGGAGATTTGTAAGAGAGCTAGTCTTATTTGTATATCTTGTGAGGCTCTCACTTCCACCACCTCCCCATCTCTCAATTCCTATCTTGAAGATGAAGGTTCTCTCTCTTATCCAAGAGAGGTGAAGAAGAACAAGGGAAGGAGTCCCTTGGTGAAGATCAAGGCTGAAGACTTGGAGCTAGAGTGGGTAAGCCCTTGGAGAAGGCAGAAGACTCAAGCTCAAGTGGGTAAGACCTTGGTGGAAGCTTCTCCGAGTGAAGGTGAAGTCAAAGGCGGAAGATCCAAAAAGAGTGGGTAATTCCTACAAGGCCGAAGACTTGTGCAAGAGTGGGTAAGTCCTTGGAGAAGGCCGAAGACTCTTGCAAAGTGGGTAAGTCCTTGGTAAGGTTGAAGACTCTTTGTATTGGATTGGTAAGTCCTTTGTTGGTCTTGTATTGTAAGTCTTATAATTGAATATAAGAGTGCAATTGGTTGAAGTCCTAGAGGTTGACCTCTCTAGGCAAGTGGACTGACACACTTCTAGTTTGAAGTGTGGAACCACTTTAAATAGCTTGTCTAATTTGATGCATGTTCAATCTCTCTTATCCTTTCTATGCATGATTTAGTTGCACTCAAATTGCCTATTTAGCAACCTTATCTTGTCATATATTTTGAAGGTTTAATGATTTTTGTTTAAGTGCTTTCAGCTCTATTCACCCCCCCCCTCTAGAGCATCTAATCACCCATCTAGGATCCAACAAATATATGATATTGAGCTTACATGTATCTTAGACAACCTGCTCTAGTTCAAGGAACATGGACTGAATGTTGAAGAGGATGAAAATTCCATGTCTCGAGTTTAATATAGATATCAAAAACAAATGAATTATACATTCATGGTAACACCACTCACAAATGATATTTTGAGTTGTTCCCCAACTTCTCTAATTTCTTGGGTAGCAATGAAGTCTTGCTAGAAACTAATCATTGCTTGTGAAATCATAACATGATTATGAATAGCACTACTAAAGTAATGTGAAACCTACCAGGTCACACACATAGGATGTGATTGGAATAAGAGTATAATTGTGGATGTGATTGGAAATGATCCAAATCAAATTGATTAATAAAAATTTTAGGTAATCCACTATAATATTGGAATATAATATCAGTTCATTGGTTAAAGTGTTTAAGCCAACTAATTAGATTCCATTGTTAAGTCACTGCATGATCCAGAGCAATTAACTAGAGATGGTTAATGGAAATTAGTTAATCAATTAATTTGATTAATTAAGTGATTCCATAATATTATTTTAATGATCCACGAGCGACTTGTTTTAATGCAACCCCATCCTTTTGTTTTCCCGAGGGTTTAGGAAACCCTTATTCCTTTCTCTACTATTTATACGGATATGAAGGCCAACTTTTGGGTAATGCATATGCCAACAGGTGTACACTGAAGTTACACTCTTATACGTGAACCCTAGCTGTCATCGTCCCCAAGTGAGAGAGAAGGAGATCAACGGATACTAGCACATCATCAAGAAGAAGGTTGCTCCTTCCCGCCGTATTAAGGAAGTGCAGCGTGGAGTTCGAGTCCATTCATGTGGACAAAGTAGAGACACAGACGTTGAGTTGTTTGCATTCAGAGGAAGGAAGATGACTGTAACATCCCAAAATTTTACACATGTAATTGAGAACCCTAATTAGAGTTTCATGATTGGAGGTAAGTAATGGAATTAATGAAATAACCAAATTTTATAAAATTACATTTGAGTAATGAGAAATATTATATATTGTTCGTTTATGCATTAAATAAGTTATATATATCTTGAAGTAATATTTTACTCTTTTTTTCTCTCTCCTAAGATAATTTCCCAAAAATATACATAATAAGACAATGAGTAGGCCCTTGAGTGGACAACCACTCCCAGTCTCTAAATTCATGAAAAATACCACATAAAGAGAGATTATTCCAATTTAACCTATCTTTTAATGCATTTAAATTAGGAGAATGATACATGTGATTTTTTTGAACAAAATATAGTGAAAACATAAATCTAATTAAATGAAAAGATTCTAGACCCTTTGAATAACACGTGACCAAATTTGGATATCATTTAAAGCTTAATAGATAACCTACTTGACTTAAGGAAGTTCCTATATAGTTATTAGTCAATTTTTATCAAAATTTTCCTGATATCCTAATATTTTCCTATGTGCAAAGTGTATGCATGTCACGTAGTCCATTGGCGAGTTCCAGTCAGACTCATGGATCTGGATCCATCTACAATCAGGATCCCTTCTGTGACATCCCCAAATTTTCTAAAACTTAAACTGGTGTGTGACGTCCAAATTGAAACCTCACCTCAGTGAGAATCCCAATTTAAACACCACACACTAGGCTATGAAGAATAAAATTAGAGGAAGTCATAAGGAAACAATCAGTAGCACACACACATGAATAATACTAAAACCATACAATACATGTTCACCATTCAACATACAATTACAACATGAATTGTTGCATCATTTGATATTACATATTGAGTAGCAAACTTATACATATACATGTACTACTAGTAAACTACAAGATCTTAAGACAACAGGTCCACTTGTACATCATCTCGCTACACAACTCTCAACTATCCTGGTTCTTTAAGAGCATAACCATAACCTAAACAAAAGATTACATGTGGTACATGTCAACACAATATTCAAGAATATTGTACTGAGTATGCCTACATGTTTTTTATATACCTCTCAACATAACTGGAAATACGATAAAACTAATACTTGGCAGTTATAAAGACATATAAGAAAATCATATACTTGCACAAAGATGTTAATTAACAAAAGAGAACACATATTTCAAGCATATTTTCCATTATATCATCCATGCATTTACTACCTAAGAGCTGAATGCATTACGTCCTTTATGATCTACTATGAAAGAGTTGGATCATTTCACAATGTGATCTACTACCAAAGAGTTGGATCACTTCTAAGTACTTTACTACCAAAGAGTTGAAGTACTTCTTTTCCACCACTTTACTACCAAAGAGTTGAAGTGATTGGATATAATGGAACATATATATTATGTTTCATGTGTTCATACCAATAAGTATGGAAAATCAAGCAACATATCATACAAGAGCAATCATTTTAGCCAATACCATATGCCAAGTATTTTACTACACATATAACACAAGCATATTGTATAATAATCCAAGTAAGAGGTAATGGGGTACCTTGACCAAGAACAAGCCTAAACATCAGATATCCCTCATGTCAACTATATCTTGGTCAAACCCCTGGTTAAGACAAGATCACATATCACTATCATATTCTCATCATCATAACCCTAGTTATGTCCATTTTAGGGTTTACCTTATCTAAATAGGATATTCCCACCATTACTTGAATTCTTGTATTATATTATCTTATTGATGTTGTTCTTCAGATTAGGATCAATAATCTAATTATTTGATTACAAATGATTATGTGCACATATTAACCTTAGATCATATACATTATTCAAAATAGGGTTACAACCCATGTATTAAAGGTCATCTATATGTAACATGAATTATATTTGTCATCATGATCTCATAATTAAATTTGAGGTTCAACATAATGATATGAGCTTACTCTGTCATTTCCAAGATTATGTGAGTATATTTGTAATTATTACACATTAATTAGGGTTATTAGCCCTAATTAGTCACATTAAGCAAGTTACATGATTTTGTACATCAACATGACCATATCTAACATCATATGCATTGTAAACATGGTAATGGACTTACTGACATTTTTCCATAATTTTATGTCATCATCTAATATTTATTACTCAAGAATTAATCATTACACATATTACATCATATAACTAATACAAGTTCATCAAAAGCCTGATATTTTGCTTTCATTGTGTTCTACTCATTTTTCTAAAAAAAATGATACCTTATTTGTATTTTTCTGATAAGCGGGCTATTTTCTATTATTTATCAAAGATCTGTGAATTAACTGAGATAATTACCTTTTTGTGGCCAATGGCATGCTGCCACGTGGCAACTAGGGCAGCGCACATTCTTTCTTGTTATGGCTGGTTCTTGGTTGGTTTGTCTCAGTTCTGCGCCTAGTCTTCATTGAGTCGGTTGGGTCCACAGTTGGTCTGATGGGAAATTGATTGGCTCACTACTGTTGGACCCGGTTTCTCTTCTTATCTTTTTCTCTGCTCAGATCGTATTCTCGTAGACTCAAGAACAGAGCCTCCGCCATGCGGATTGACTCTGACGAGGAAAAGGCGATGATCCCATCCTCCTCACAAATTGGAAAAAGGTCCACAAGATCTGGTTATGCTCCCTCCGTTGTGATGGCCTGCAAGATTCTTGTTGGCGTCTCCTTATCATAGATTCGAGGAGCTCGCCAGTGCCATCTCTTGCTGCGGTGGAGCAAAAGAGGAAAACCGCCACATATTCTCATTGCACAAGGTGGATGGTGCGAAAACAACTGAGAAGCATTCAGGAACTCACCCGACACCATCATTCTCGATGAGGAACACTCTACACCTGTCCCTGAGCACCATCTTCTTTGCCAACCAATCTGAGGTTGCCATCCATGAGGGAGAGCTTGAAGTCCACTGCAAACGACTGCATATTTCTCCCCTGACCTCGCCCTTCCTCCTAGCCTACTCATCTTCCTTGGATCCCCTCTATATCTCCAAGAACACCTTCCGCTACCACCTGTTCTCCGTAGTGGAGAAACAGCGAGGGACAATGGTTGGTTCTCTCCACTGAAGTGGTCCTACATCTCATTTAAGGGGTCTCCTCACTCCTCTACTCGAGCCAAATGCAACTGTCCACTTCACTTCCCCTCTTTGGTCCATGATCACGATGTGTGGTGGTTGGGAGCTCGCGACGTCTGACTGCCCCATGACCCCGACTGGTCTGGAGGTAGAGAATGGCGGCTGGGCCGTCAGATCATATCCAAGGGCTCGAAACAACCCCCCTCACTAAGTGAATCCATGGCTTTCCCTGCTCATAGGTCTCAACCACTAGATCGGAGATCCAAGGCCATAAAACTCCATGCAGCCCATCCAAAAACTAAAGGGCACGTGAGCTGGCTGCAAATCAGAACTTAGGCTAATTACTCAAAACTTTGGTTCATCAGTCATAAATATTCACATTATTTCACACATTTCAAACCTAAATAACTCCCTCTAGGGTACTCCAAATGCCACCAAGTTTTAACCATAGCTTCCTCACTACTGAAGGTACCATGTACACAAATGTGGTGCCAAAAATCAATTGTTAGACCATTCAATTAAATTCCTCAAGTAGGCATAACTTATGGATCCAAATCAATATACAAACCTCAATCAACACTCCAACTTTACTAAAACACTTGGGATTTTCAAATAAACTCAACATGCATGACTTCACTTGTGTCATTTGGCATTTTAAGATTTCAAAAGTCCACTCCATCACATATTACACACCTTAAAAGAAATTCCGTCCTCAGAATTAAGCCAGAAACTACTTTGTCACATCATATACATCTTAAAAGAAATTTCATCCTCAAAATTAAGCCATTCTCATATTCCAAAGAAAACTAAAGGTCTTCATCCATATATATGACACCACGCTATGTACAACATATCCAGAAACAAAACTCCATAACCATTTCTTAACCACTCCTAGGAGGTTAATCATACAACAAGGGTAAACGACTCACCATATGATTTCAGTACTTAGGTTATATCATGACATGTTTCATAACTTTAGGGTTGCGTCCTTATCTTTACCCATGCATTAGGGTTTCCACATCATATTACCATGTTGTAAAGGAGTTAACTAAGGTTAACCCATTATATCAATGTGTCATCACCATTTTATTAGAACATGTTCAGCATTAACATAAGCCTTTTAGGAGGGAGTTAACTAAAGTTAACCCGCTTTATCCATCTAGATCATATCAAGGTGTCATAATCGTTATGTTGTGCTAACTGTCAAACTATATTTTCATCTTTATTAAGCACTAAGATTAAGACCTCATGTAACATGTTCATTCATATGATCTTATTTCATTTCTCATAATAAACTGTAACATTTACAAGTGATTTCATCATAAGATTTACAAACAATATCACATTATCATCATTATTCATGTATGTGGTTAACCATTTATACATTGATATATATTAAACCATTTTTAGATTTCCATCATATCATGTCTATATATCACGTCTCGAGATTAGATCACATCCTTATGGTTGTGCTAAACAAACTTATGTGAGTGGCTTATCAAACACATATCTCAAAGCTTTATATAGCCCAATCAAGGTCCTAACCCTTACCATGAGGGTAGTGTCATGCTCAGTCTTTCTAAGCTAACTCAACTCTATGAGTATCTCATAAGTAATGAATCTATCTTCCCTCTTTGGTCTAGGGTTCTGAAATTACCTCATTGGTACTAGTGATAGCCTTACAAGCTATAGCCACATAAGCACAAACTAAACCAAAACATGACACTCTTTTCATAGGTTATCTACCCATGAGACATGATTGCCAAAACTCTCTTATCAACATAACCACTAGACTCCTACAAAGGAACCACCAACTTGAGCATGAGGCTTCATAGAAACTAAAACATAGTTACCTCCTCCAGGGTCTTGGGACTCTCTCTCCCTCACCCAGATGGTAGGTTCTCAAATTCATGTTCAATATTCATATATATATATATAGACAACCTCCCTCTGACTCTAGGGTTTGGTCCTACCAAGGACATTTAGGGTTCAAGATATCTATAGGAATCATGCATTAAGAAACTCAACTCATTCACTCAGGAGTAGTCTAGTTTAGGACATATCATATCACATATTTCTCATAATTCACATATCTTAGAGTTTAGGTTCTCTGACCTTCTCCCTCTGGGTCTCATTTCTCTCTAGAATTAACCCTATAATTGGTCCTAATACTAGATGTCCTCCTTTGTAAAAGAGCTTGAGGCTCATGCTAATACACTTCTTATCTTAGCTGAACATATCTTATCTCATAAAAGACTAGTTAATTGCATCATCAAAACTTATCTTGAATCCTCAAAATTGAACTTAAGTCCTCAAAGACAAACATATATCATCATAAACCATCTTATATCATCTATATAAGACTTACATCATATCATCAAAACTTATTTCATCTATTCTAACTATCACATATTCTAACAAGGCTCTAGACATCTAATATAGAACTACTCTCTCTTCTAAACTGATGTCATACACTTTCACTTAGGTTGCATGGTCACCTCCTACTCATACATGTGTGGGGACACATTTTTGTAATACTTACATATATAATAAAATATGATATAGTTTTTCTCTGATGAAACATGCGTCATAGAAAACTATCAAGGTTCGATCCGATTGGAATCAAAAACCAAATCCAGAAAATGAGTGGCCCACACACAATAGAGAGTGTAGTGCCATAAAAGCTAGTGAAAAGGGTGAGAACAAGGAGTAGATTCGGGTAGCTACCAAAAACATAGATTCATCATATGCCAAGGGTTTCTCTTCCCGTGATGTACATCATTTCCAAATAATACAACGTCCCATACCGCTGCACCATAAGGAAAGAACGACATCTAAGGACCTGCTATACAACAAGCATCGGTCTAGACCTAGTTCTCTGACATCTTGGTGCTAACCTAGAGGCTAGGTCAGATCTAGTCTTTAAAAGATGAATAATCTAACCCTAAAGATTATTTAGTTCAAGGTTCTTTGGTTTTGAGTTGCATATTGAGAAAATGTTAGGCTTTGCTATTGTTCATGCTCTGATACCACCTGTGACATCCCTGGATTTTCTAAAACTTAAACTTATGTGTGATGTCCAAATTGAAACCTCACCTCAGTGAGAATCCCAATTTAAACACCACACACAAGGCTAAGAAGAAGAAAATCATAGGAAGTCAGAAGGAAACAATCAGTAGCACATGCACATGAACAATACTAAAACCATACAACACATGTTCACCATTCAACATACAATTACAACATGAATTGTTACACCATTTGATATTACATATTGAGTATAAAACGTATACATATATATGTACTACCACTAAACTACATGATCTTAAGACAACAGGTCTACCTATACATCAGCTCTCTACACAACTCTCAACTATCATGGTTCTTCAAGAGCATAATCACAACCTAAACAAAAGATTACATGTGGTACACGTCAGCACAATATTCAAGAATATTGTACTGAGTATGCCTACGTGTCTTTTATATACCTCTCATCATATCTTGGTAATAAGATAAAACTAATACTTGGTAGTTATAAAGAAATATAAGAAAATCACATACTTGCACAAAGATGTACATTAACAAAAGAGAACACATATTTTAAGCATATTTTCATTATATCATCCATGCATTTACTACCTAAGAGTTGAATGCATTAAGGCCTTTATGATCTACTACCAAAGAGTTGGATCATTTCACAATGTGGTCTACTACCAAAGAGTTGGATCACTTCCAAGTACTTTATTACCAAAGAATTGGATCACTTCTTTTCTAGCACTTTACTACCAAAGAGTTGAAGTGCTTGGATATAATGGAACATATATATTATGTTTCATGTGTTCATAGAACTAAGTATGGAAAATCAAGAAACATATCATACAAGAGCTATCATTTCATCCAATACCATATGCCAAGCATTTTACTACACATATAACACAAGCATATTGTATAATAAGCCAAGTAAGAGGTAATGGCATACCTTGATCAAGAACAAGCCTATACATCATATATCCCTCATGTCAACTATAACTTGGTCCAACCCCTGGTTAAGACAAGATCACATATCACTATCATGTTCTCATCATCATAACCCTAGTTATGTCCATTTTAGGGTTTACCTTATCTCATTAGGATATTCCCATCATTACTTGCATTCTTGTATTATATTATCTTACTGATGTTGCTCTTTAGATTAGGATCAATAATCTAATTATTTGATTACAAATGATTATGTGCACATATTAACCTTAGATCATATACATTATTCAAAATAGGGTTACAACCCATGTATTAAAGGTCATCTTCATGTAACATGAATTCTATTTGTCATCATGATCTCATAATTAAATCTGAGATTCAACATAATGATATGAGCTTACTCTGTAATTTCCAAGATTTTGTGAGTATATTTGTAATTATTACACATTAATTAGGGTTATTAGCCCTAATTAGTCACATTAAGAAAATTACATGAATGTGTACATCAACATGACCATATCTGACATCATATGCATTGTAGACATGGTTATGGACTTACTGACATTTTTCCATAATTTTATGTCATCATCTAATGTTTATTACTCAAGAACTAAGAATTACACATATTACATTTTTCTGAAAATTTTGATACCTTATTTGTATTTTTCTGATAAGCGGGCTATTTTCTATTATTTTTCAAAGATCTGAATTAACTAAGATAATTACCTTTTTGTGGCCAACGGCATGCCGCCATGTGGCAACTAGGGCAGCACACATCCTTTTCTGCTATGTCCGGTTCGTGGTTGGTTTGTGTCGGTTTTGTACCTGGTCTTCATTTAGCCGGTTGGGTCCACAGTTGGTCTGATTGAAAATTTATCGACTCGCTGCTGTTGGACCCGATTTCTCTTCTCATCTTTTTCTCTGCTCAGATCACGTTCTCGTGAACTCAGGAACAGAACCGCCACCGTACGGCTCAACTCCTGTGAGGAAAAGGTGATGATCTCGTCCTCTTCACAAACTGGAAAGAGGTCCACAAGATCCAGCTATGCTCCCTCAGCTGCGTCGGCCTGCAAGATTCTTGTTGGTGTCTCCTCATCATGGATTTGAGGAGCTCGCCAACACCATCTTCTTCCGTGGTGGAGCAAAAGGGAAAAACCACCCCAGATTCTCATTGCACAAGGTGGATGGTGTGAAAAAAATGAGAAGCATTCAAGAACTCACCTGACACCATTATTCTCGATGAGGAACACTCTACACCTGTCCCCGAGCACCATCTCCATCGCCAACCGACCTGAGGTTGTCATCCATGAGGGAGAGCTTGAAGTCCACTGCAAACGCCTGCATCTTTCTCCCCTGACCTCGCCCTTCCTCCTTTCCTACTCATATTCCTCGGATCCCCTCTATATCTCTAAGAACACCTTTCGCTACCACCTATACTCCATAGTTGAGAAGCAGTGAGGGACGATGGTCGGTTCTCTCCACTGAAGTGGTCGTGCATCTTGTTTAAGGGGTCTCCTCACTCCTCTACTCGATCCGAACACAACTATCCACTTCACTTCCCCCCTTCGGTCCACGATCACGACGTATGGTGGCTGGGAGCTCATGGCATCTGACAGTCGCACGGCCCCGGCTGGTCTGGAGGTAGAGGATGGTGGTTGGGCTGTCAGATCTCATCCACGGGCTAGAAACAACCCCCTCACTAAGTGAATCTATGGCTTTCCCTTCTCATAGGTTGCAGTCACTAGATCAGAGATCCAAGTCCATAAAACTCTACGCAACCCATCGAAAAACTAAAGGGCACGTGACCTGGCTGCAAATTAAACTTAGGCTAATTACTCAGAACTTTGGTTCATCAGTCATAAATATTCACATTATTTTACACATTTCAAACCTAAATAACTCCCTCTAGGGTACTCCAAACGCCACCAAATTTTAACCATAACTTCCTCACTACTCAAGGTACCTTGTACACGAATTTGGTGCCAAAAATCAATTGTTAGACCATTCAATTAAATTCCTCAAGTAGGCATAGCTTGTGGATCCAAATCATTATACAAACCTCAATCAAAACTCCAACTTTACTAAAACACTTGGGATTTTCAAAACAACTCAACATGCATGACTTCACTTGTGTCATTGGGCAATTTAGGATATCAAAAGTCCACTCCATCACATCCTACATGCCTTAAAAGAAATTTTGTCGTCAGAGTTAAGCCAGAAACCACTTTGTCACACCTTCCCCTTCACCCGTTCCACTTTCTACTAGACTCTATAGTCCATGTCTCATCCACCTTCCCCTACCTCTCTTTTTCTATTCAGCACTGCCTAAAATTAGTAACGCTTTCACCATCGTCGCATCCTGATGACGCGGGTGATCCCAAACTCAATAGGGCTTTGTGCCCTAGATGTTATGGTCGGAAAGCCCCCTCCTGACCGCCCCCTATTCCAAACTCCAAGGGCTCCACGAAACTCTTCCAGCTTCCCAGTAAAAATATACCCCTCCGAAAAGCTTCCTAGCATCACCATGACCACAACAAAACCCTATGACGACCCTCATCAAAACCCTGCGATGACCCTCATCCCTTTAGAAACCTTGGTCCCCTAAGATTTGTCTTTACGTTGCCTCCTGGAGCTTCGCCTCCAAGCTGGAGACCTTCGTGATGGAATCTGAAGCCTCTGTCGGTTCTAGGATCTTTAGGAAAAGGTTTTTGGGCTACCATTTTGGCAAGGTGGGAAAGGTACCTCGTTTCTGCTTTTTTTGTTCTAGGGTCATTGTTCTGACCACAACTTTGCAATATGAGATTTTTGGGCACTTTTGTTATGGTTTTCTTCATTATGGTCTTTGTCTGTGATACTCAAATTCATCCCAATCTTCACATTTTCTCCTAATTGGATTCTTTGAGTTGTCATCTATGGATCTCTGAACCTGTGATGGTGGAGGCCATCTCTTGAACCATAGGATGCCTCGTCCGTCCATCTTGGTCTTGTTGAGACTGTGGCAACCTCAAGAACTTAGTTCCGAAGGTGTTGCCTGAGTTTGTTCCCTGATTATGAGTTTTGATTCAGGTTTTTTCAGTTGAAAAATCGTCACTTTTTTCTATTTGATCGATGATCAAACCCTGACTGGATAGGTAAGTTATGCCCTGCATCATTGCTTTGTGTATCACAATTTGCCAAGGGCATGAACGTCTTTGTACGGTCGATCTTAGTGTTTTCAGTGTACATCTTTTGTTGAAAGCCCAGGTGATGTGGAAACACTAGATTGGGCCATGATAGAATGGACCTAGTTCCACCTGCTAATTTGGATATTGAGAACCACACATGGCTTTTCTAGAGTTCCAGATTGTTTACATTTCCTAAAAATCATAGTAATTACATCTGTGACCAAAAAACACAGAAAAAATATGTTTTGGAAAGGATTTTTAATAAAGAAACCAGTGATCAAGTTTTCAAAGCCTAATTCAATAATTTCTATCTATCTTTTCTAGAGAGGCTAAATTAAGATTAATATGTTAATGAAGACAAACATTAATTTGAATTATGATAATTTCAGGACATTAAGGTTTCTACAAACCCTAGGAGATATAAGAGGAATTTCTCTATATTTGGTAAGTGGATTCATGCACTCTGAGTAACAAGTATGGGTAAAGGGTTTTATATACACTTATATTTATGAAATTCAAGTATAATGATATCAAGTACATGTTCATGCAGTAAATTGATTATGAATCAGTTTATGATTTTTCATCATGTCTTTCTCAAATATTTCTATGATCATAATGTGTACATGCTTTCTATATCAAATTTAATGCTTTAAGTTATCATGTTCAAGATCAATGGTAAAGTAAATTATGGATGAATTATGATTGTTCCTTCTAAGATTAAAAGGTCTTTTTTGGCATAAGCTTTGTATGAGCAATGAGCACTTGGGTGCATAAGCTTTGTGTGAGCAATGAGCTCTTGCGAGCATAAGCTCTGTGTGAGCAAGATAAGCATGGAGGACAACATATTAACCCAAGTTAATGATTAATACAATTAAAGATGAAGAGAAATGACATGACAAAAGTCCAAGTTTATAATGTTTAAAGTTATGATTTCTCAAAAGTATAGTAAATTTACAGTTCTTATAATGTTACTCATTGCCACTTACTCTAATCAAATACCCATTTTTCTTTGCATGGCTGGGGACATGATGTCCACATGAAAGAAGGTCTTAAGATCTTAGACAAGGAGCACACATCTCGAGGACAAACCTAGAAGACAAAGCTTGGTTAGGTGCCAATTATAATAGAATATTAGTTTAGACTTACTTTCAAGTTAAGATAACCATGTATTAGTTTAAAGTGTGAGTGTTATGTTGAGGACTTGAGTATGATAAATGTTTCTTTTCTTGTATTGGTTGAAAAAAATATATTTTTATGCAATGAACATCATGTTTGTGATACACCCAATGAGATTTATACTTCCTCTCAAGTTATATACATGTTTTATAAAATTGGGGTGTTACAACGTGGTATCAGATCTAAAAATATAGTTGACCACCAAGATTTTCTCATAAATCTATGTAGTTTATGTCCTCTTTCGTAGATGGCACCTAAGAAGAAAGGTGAGATGCCCATGGATGGGGATGAAGACGATTCTCATAGCATAGGAGACCACTAGGCATCTCCACATAAAGAAACCCCCATGGTGCCCTTTGACGTCTTGGTCAGGACCCTTTCCATTGCCTTGGGAAGAGGAGAGGACCAGTTAGGCAACCCTAGGGTCAACCGTGAGCTTTCCCTAGTTGACTTCTTGAAGATCAAGCCTGATCCTTTTGCTGGAGAGGAAGAGCTGGATGTGGTAGGCAAAGCTGAAAGCTGGCTGCAAATCATGAAAGATTGTTTTCATGATCTATATTGCCCTAACCCATCTAGGGTTAATTTTGGGACTCACATGCTCAAAGGTGCTACTAGGACTTGGTGGGAGAACCTGCTAGGATCCTGTGAAGCTGATGCTCCTCCTATCATATGGGAGGAATTCACAGAAGCCTTTAATGATCATTACATATCTGAAGCTATGGTCGAGAAGAAAGAAGAGGAGTTTCACAACCTTTGTTAGTGTGGTGATATGACAGTCACACAGTACGCCATGAAGTTTAGAAATTTATAGAAGTATGGTTATGACTATGATGAACGTCGTAGGACAAAGAAGTTCATTAGGGGTCTCAAGGAGGACCTTAGCTTTGCTCTGTCTGGATGAGGAAAATGTACCCTGCAAGGTGCCCTAGATATTGTCCTAGAACTAGAAAACCACCCAGTAAGAGCATGGAAGAAGGACAATCACTCCCACAACAACTCCAACAATCATAATGACAAGAAGAGAAAAGCCCTAGAAGAATCACACATCATGAAGCCCTGCCCAACATGCAATAGGCCAAACAGTGGAGTATGCAGGTTTGGCACATGAGTTTGCTACTTCTGTGGGGACCCAACTCACAAGAAGTGGGATTTCCCCAAGCTCAATGCAAGGATCAATGCAAGACAAAACCCTAACCCAAAGTAAAGAGAAAAGAGACAAACAAGAATATTTGCAATGGTTGATGACGAGGAAGAAGGTATGATATAGTTTAACCCTAGTTTTTATTAGATAGAAATACATGTTAAGTATTGCAAACTAGGAATAAGTAAAAACCCTAAGGTTGGCAGTATGTGGAAATTTTGAGGACGAAATTTATTAAAGGTGGGTAGAATTGTAACATTCCAAAATTTACACATGTAATTGAGAACCCTAATTGGAGTCTCATGATTGGAGGTAAGTAGCAGAATTAATGAAATAACCAAATTTTATAAAATTCCATTTGAGTAATGAGAAATAATATATCTTGTTCGTTTATGCATTAAATAAGTTATATTTATCTTGAAGTAAGATTTTACTCTTTTTTCTCTCTCCTAAGATAATTTCCCCAAAAATATACATAATAAGATAATGAGTAGGCCCTTGAGTGGACAACCACTCCCAATCTCAAAATTAACTAAAAATATTAGATAAAGAGAGATTATTCCAATTTAACCAATCTTTTAATGCATTTAAATTAGGAGAATGACACATGTGAAATTTTTGAACAAAATATATTCAAAACATAAATCTAATTATATGATAAGATTCTAGACCATTTAAATAACATGTGACCAAATTTTGATATCGTTTGAAGCTTAATAGATCACCTAATTGACTTAAGGAAGTTCCTATATAGTTAATAGTCAATTTTAATCAAATTTTCCTGATATCCTAATATTTTCCTATGTGCAAAGTGTATGCACGTCACACAGTCCACTGGCGAGTCCCAGTCAGACTCATGGATCCGGAGCCATCCGTGATCGGAAACCCTTCCCCTTCACCCGTTCCCCCTTCTACTGGACTCTACAGTCCATGTCACATCCAGCACTCTTTTTCTATATAGAGCCGCCTAAAATTAGTAACCCTTTCACCATTATCACATCCTTATGACTTGGGTGATCCCAAAATCAATAGGGCTTTGTGCCCTAGAGCTTCTGGTTGGCAAGACTGATGAATGCATATTCATCATCTATTTGTGCATCATTTAGGATAATTAATCAAGATTTTTTGGTAATTTTATTTCAATTTAGAAATCAATTACACTTTCATTCTCTCAATATTCATTTTATGAATAATTATGAGATTTATCTCAATTTTTAGGAATTATTGAAGATAAGAAGAGATGAAGATAGGATGCAATTCAGTTTTCCCACATTGCTGATTTAAATATATATCTTACACCAAAATTGGCATAACTTTCCCTTTTCTCCACAAGCATGAGTGAGTAGTTCTCTATTGAGGCAAGGGGAATAGCCCCTTAGACATGGCTTAAATCAACTAATTCCTTTGAACGACTTCTAGATGGCTTTTGGTTGTAATAACCATTGATCTGTCAAAGTAATTAATTGGTTTAATCACATGTTAATCCAGATGGAAATGACCATGGAAATCCAGATTTAGAACAATAGAATCAATTGCATAGATGTTTTGAAATGACTATGGATCTTCCTCTTTTGGGATGATAGATTAAGAAACATGAGCACCAGGACCAATGGGCTCATGTGGAGTCCATCTTTTGTTTATTTTCATTAATTCGCATGCCTTCATCGTAATCGTCATTTTAAAGGATTAGCCATTCTCGCCTAGGCTAAGGTGGTGAAAACCCCCTAAAGCCTCAATTCTCCATGTCTTGATTTATTCTTGTGTTTGATCTGTTCTCTTTACATTCTAGTCTTTCATTCATAATAGTTTACTTGTGCAAACAATCATCTCAATTTTCCTTGTGAGAAGGAAAATAATTTCTTGTTAAGTGCAATCTTGTTCTTATATTTTCTTTCTATCTTAGTGGTAATCATCAAACCCCAACCCGATCTTTACTTTTTGTTCCAAAAATAAAAATACTAAAAACAAATAAAAAGTTATTCAAAATCATTGGGATTAGAGTTAACAATCTTAAAAATGTTGTACTTTGGGATCGACCCTTTCTATACTAACCTTAATCTGAAAGTAGAAAAAGGATTAAACTCTAGGATAAGTATCTTAGTGATTGTAGTACACTTTGATGCACTAATAAAGACCCCTCCTGACCGTCCCCTATTCCAAACTCTAGGGGATCCATGACACTCTTCCAGCCACCCAATATAAATCTACCCCTCTGGAAAGCTTCTTGGCATCACCAGGACCACAATAGAACTCTCCAATGGCCCTCATCACTCGGGAAACCTTGGTCCCCTAAGATCTATCTTTCCATTGCCTCCTGGAGCTTCGCCTCTGACCTTGAGACCTTCATGATGAAATTTGAAGCCTCTATCTATTCTGGGATCTTCGGGCTAAAGTTTTGGGCTCCCATTTTGGCAAGGTGGCCAAGGTACCTCATTTCCCCTTTTTTTGTTCCAGGGTCATTATTTTGACTATAGTTTTGCAATACAAGATTTGTGGGCACTTTTGTCATGGTTTTCTTTATTATGGTCTTCACTTGGGATACTCTAACCCATCCCGTTCTTCAATTTTTCCCCTAGTTGGATTCTTTGAGTTATCCTCTGTGGATCTCTGAACCTGTGATGGCAGCAGCCGGTCTTGAACCACAGGATGCCTCGTCCATCCATCTTGGTCTTGTTGAGAGCGTGACAACCTATGGAACTTAGTCGCAAAGGTGTTTCCTGAGTTTGTTCCTAGATTATGAGTTTTGATTCAGGCTTTTTCCGCTAAACATCGTCACTTTCTTCTACATGATCGATGAATAAACCCTAACTGGATAGTTCAAGTTATGCCCTGCATAGTTGTTTTGTGTATCATGATTTGTAGAGGGCACAAACATCTTTGTACGGTCGATCTTAGTGTCTTCTGTGCACATCTGTTATTGAAATCCCAGGTGATGTGGAAACACTAGATTAGGCCATGATAGCATGGACCCAGATCCACCCACTAATTTGGATATTGAGAACCACATGTGGCTTTTCTAGAGTTCTCGGTTGTTCAGATTTCCTAAAAATCATAGTAACTACATCTGTGACCAATACAATACATAAAAATATGTTTTGGAAAGTATTTTTAATAAAGAAACCAGTGATCAAGTTTTCAAGACCTAATTCGATAATATTTGTCTGTGTTTTCTAGAGAGCCTAAATTTCGTTTAAGATGTTAATGAAGACAACGATTAATTTGAATTATGATAATTTCATCACATTAAGTTTTTAACAAACCCCAAGAGATATAAGAGTAATTTATCTATATTTGGTAAGTGGATTCATGCACTCTGAGTAAAAAGTATGGGTAAATGGTTTTAGATACGTTAATATTTATGAAATTCAAGTATAATGATATCAAGTACATGTTCATGTAGTAAATTGATTATGAATCAGATTATGATTTTTCATCATGCATTTTTTAGATATTGTCATGATCATAATGTGCACATGCTTTCTATGTCAAATTTAATGCTTTAAGTTATCATGTTCAAGATCAATGATAAAGTAAATGATGGATGGATTATGATTGTTCCTTCCAAGAGTAAGAGGCCTTTTTGGCATAAGCTCTGTGTAAACAATGAGAACTTGGTTGCATAAGCTCTGTGTGAGCAATGAGCTCTTGGGAGCATAAGCTCTGTACGAGCAAGATAAGGATGGAGGAGTGATGAATGCATATTCATCTCTTATTTTTGCTTCATTTAGAATAATTAATTAGGATTTTTTTATTAATTTTAGCTAATTAAAAAACAAATAGCACTTTCATATTCTTGATATATTTTTCCTAAATTCTTATGATATTTTTCTTAATTTTCAGGAATTATCTAAGTAATTAAATCGAGAAAATAAAAGATGAAGATATGAGGCTTTCAAATATTCTCGCAGTGTCTGAGATACTCGTCACCAAAATAGCCATATCCTTTGCGTCTAAAGGTAGAATTTTAAGATAAAGTATGTAATGAAAAGAAAATTTTATTGGCTACAAAAAAGACATATTTTGCGGCAATTTTGGTGTTTATTTGGCTGCGCAATTAACCAGTGAAAGTAGCATTACGTTTTCCCACAGAGTCTGATTTCAGTATATACCTTTCACCAAAATTGGTATAACTCCCACATCCCAAGGAGGAATTTATTGTGCAAGTATGAGTTGGAAAGATAATTCAATTATCTACAGGAAACATATATTTTCGGGCCGCTTATGAATTTTTCACTGGCCCAAAAATACACTCGAAACCGCTGTTGCGGGAAATTAATGCAAAAGGGATGCAAAGAAATCAATTGTTTCCTCTATTGACTAGATCTAGAAAGTTAGCAGCCGCCGGCAGCCATTTCTTTTGCCCTAAACCTAATGTATACCACCCTCCTTCTCCTATAAAAGGAGGGGCACTTCCTCCTCCTCAAGGTATCTTGGATTTCTGGTATTTGGGATTCTGAAGCAAATTGTCTTGTAATCATTCTCATATTATGCAATAAAGTAGATCTTAGTTCAAGCATATCTCTTTCATTCTTATTCTTGTCTTTTCTCTCCGCCTTAGTTTTAATCTTCTTCTTTCCGTTCTTCAATTCTGGAGAAAGAAACAAAGAACTAAGCCATTTCCTCGTCTCTAGCATAAAGATTAATCTCCTGATTTCTGGGCTAGACTATGGCTTCATTTCTTTCTTCCTCCGTCTCCCCTTTCTCCATGCGTGAGTAGACTTTTATCGGGGCAAGGGGAATAACCCCTTAACCATGGTTTTAACGACTTCTTCTTAAACGATTAGATGGTAATATATTTTAATTGAATGATTGATCTTCGGATCGCATGTTAATCCGGATGGATATGACCATGGAAATCCGGATTTAGAACAATAAAATCGATTACATAGTCGTTTTGATATGACCGTGGATTTTCATCATTTAGGATGATAAACTAGGAAGCATGAGCACCAAGACCAATGGGCTCATGTGGAGTTTCTCTTTTATGAGTTTTTAAATTTTCAAGCCTTCATCGAATCGTTGTTTAAGATTTAGTTGTTATCACCTAGGCTAAGGTGGTGAAAACCCCTACGAGCCTCGATTTCCTTCTCTTGATTTAATCACCGCATCCTTTGTTTGCTTTAATTCTTAGTCTTCCATTCACATAGTTTTGCTTGTGTTAACAATCTTTTTATTATTCCCTTGTGCATGTTTATTCTTGTTAAGTGCTTTTCTTCTTAGTGTAATCATTCAAACCCCCAACTGGACTTTACTTTCTGCTTTAATAAAAATAACAATACCAAAAACAAATAATAAAGTTCTTCAATCTTTGGGTTCTAAGAACAATCTCTAAATAGTTGTCATGTGGGATCGACCCTTCTATACTACCCTTAAAACCAGAAGTAAAAAAAAGGTTTAAAGTCTAGGATTAACCATCTTAGTGATTGATATTGCAAAACGACGAGTATCAATTTGGCGCCATTGCCGGGGACAACATATTGTTTTTTTCGAACCCCAAAAACAATTTTGAAAAACTTTTTTTTCCTTTTTTCATGCCTTCCGAGTAACATTTCGGAAGTGTACTCCTCTTTCTGCTGAGTTTCCATTCCGACAGTACGTTTTTTCTACACACGAATTAACTGCTGTATTTGTGCATGCGACGCCCGAACGACGATTTTCAACCTTTCGATCCGGAAATATAAAGAACTTTTCATCGTCGAAACCGTCAAAATCTAGTGAGAATGAATGAAGATGAGGTCGCCCGTAGAATAGACCAAGCTCTCACAGCTCAAAGAAAGCTCATCCAAGCCGAACAAGCGGAAAGAGAAGCCGCTTTGCGAGCAACCTTTAGGGCTGAACAAGAAACCATAGAAGCCGATAGGAGGGAAGCCGAAAGGAAAAAACAATTAAAAGAATTTTTTGTTCCCAAAATGGCCTATGTACAACATCCAGTTATACCCCCGATATCATTGCTCCACAATTTGAAATCCGAACACAATGGATCACTATACTGCAAACCAACCCCTTCTCTGGCAACAATGGGGAAAGTTGTCAAGATCATCTTCAAAGGTTCATTGACCTTTGCTCTTTGAACAAAATCCCAGGTGTCTCAGAAGATGCCATCTGCCTTAGGTTGTTTAAGTATTCCCTCTCCGGCCAAGCTAGCAGCTGGTACAACACCATGGAGAGTGAAGAACATGTCACAACTTGGACGGTTCTACAAAACAAGTTCCTTGAAAAATTCTACCCCCCGTCTCTCACCTATGAACTTAGGGGTCAAATAACTCACTTTTCTATGTCCCCAGGAGAGTCTTTAGGTGAAGCCTGGAAAAGGTTCAAGGATTTACTTAGGAAGTGCCCCCACCATGACATCTCTCAAGCCCAACTCATAGAGATTTTCTATCGTGGTGTTGATGATGATACCAAATTTTTTCTCGATTCCTCATCTGGAGGAAATTTCATGCATCAAAGTTTAACTAGTGCATGGGAGGTAGTTAAATGGGCTTCCGAAACAAGGGCTAGAAGAGGAATTGGAGGAATCCTTAAGGTAGCCAAGGCAGAAGTTAATAATGATATCCAAAGCATTGCGGAAAGCCTAAAATTAATTTCCTTAAAACAAGATCGGTTAGAGTCATCCTTGGTCACACTTAGGGAGTCACCCCAACAACTAAAAGCCATGGATTCCCTTTGTGGTATTTGTCAAGGATACGACCATACCACTCTCCCTTGTCAATACCTCCACAACATACCCACACAACCTAAAGTAGGTCAACAACCAGAAGACCTCAATTCGATCCATACAATACCAGGACAAGGTTACTAAAATCCCAACCAACATAGAAATCACCCTGGTTTTCAGTATGGGAACCCCTGAGGCGCCAAGAACTCTGCCCAACTTCAACAAAGGCCTCCCTACCCTCAAAGCAACAATCGACCACCACCTCGATTCCCATACAACAATCAAAGAAATTTTGGAAATCACCAAAATCGACAACACTTCCAAAACCTAAACCTTCCACCCCAAAATCTAAATCAACCTCAGCCTCCTCAACCACCTCAAAATGCCATCCCTCCTCCCCCCCTAGCCATCCTACTTGGGCAAGTATAGAAAAAACCCTCGTGGTCTTTCAAGCCCATCAAAAGGCAACTGACACACAGTTGGACCGTTTATTTTCCCAACAAAAACCTCCTACTGGGACTTTTACAGGACCACTTGAAAACAACCCCAAACATCCTGAACAACTCAAGGTAGTCTCTACTCGTTCGGGTAAGGTGCATACCCCACCCCCTTCAAAAGAATCTTCATACCCACCTCTAGAATTCTAGGATGAGGACATAGTAGTTGTCAAACCCGAAGTCACACCCAAACCATCCGTTCCCGAAGTTCCTCAAGTGGAAGATGAAGAACCAGTTTACAAACCCCGACCTCCCTATCAAGACCACCTCAAACAAATAAGACTTGACGCCCGCTTCATGAAATTTAGGTATGCTATGAAAAAATACATGTCGACATTCCCTTCCTTGATGTTTTGGCAGACATGCCCGCCTGGTCCAAGTACATGAAATCTCTCTTGACTAGGAAGTATGTTACTAAAGAATACGAGACTGTTAAACTTTCTAGGACTACCTCTGACATTATCCTAAGTAAGATGCCTAAAAAACAGAAGTTTCCAGGTTCTTTTGGAATAGGATGCTACTTAGGTGACAATGCTTGTAGGAAAGGCCTAGTAGATTTAGGAGCCAGTATATCCATCATGCCATATAGTCTTTGCAAAAGACTAGGATTCAATGACATGTTACATACAACCATGACCATCCAACTGGAGGACTCATCCACAACTAAGCCCATGGGAATCATAGAAGACATTCCGGTTAAAGTTGGAAATGATGCATACATCACTTGTGATTTTATGATCATGGATATCAAGGAAGATTTACGCTACCCCCTCATTTTCGGACGTCCCTTCTTAGCCACTACTCGTGCCTTAATTGATGTTGAGGCTGGTACCATTGTGTTAAGACTAGGGAAGCAAAACCTAGAGTTTAGGGTGTTTGAAAGTATGAAGGGACCTAGTCTTGAGGAAGAAGTCTACCTCCTTGATTGCATTGATGAATTAAACCAACTAAGGCAAGAATGGGAATTAGTTGATGACCCCCTATGCACTGCTCTCACCATCCCCGCCGAATGTGATTTTGATAATGCACCATCAAACCAACTTAATATTCACTTGGACAACTTTGAGGAAATCCCATGTGCCGAGATTGAAGACCTTAAGATGATCTACACCATAGAATAACAACCTGAACCACCAAAGGCCCCGGAAATGAAGGCTCTCCCCATAGGTTTGAAATACGTGTTTCTGGATGAACAACAATTATGCCCTGTTATTATCAATTCTGACCTTACCATTGAACAGGAAAACATGCTTATGGGAGAACTTAGGAAAAGGAGAACAACCTTAGGGTACAAAATGACGGAATTGGTTGGGATAGATCAATCCATTTGCATCCACAAAATCCCAATGATTGAAAATAGTAAACCTTCCCAAGACCCACAAAGGAAACTCAACCCAAACATGAAGGAAGTTGTCCGTCTTGAAGTGGTTAAACTTTTGACTGCAGGAATCATCCACCCCATCTCTGACTCTCCTTGGGTCAGCCCTGTCCAGGTCATCCCCAAAAAGGGTGGGACCACATTCGTTAGGAATGAGAAGAATGAACTCATTCCCACCCGTACAGTTACAGGGTGGAGGATGTGCATTGACTACATGAAACTCAACAAAGAAACTAGGAAAGACCACTTCCCTCTTCCCTTCCTCGATCAAGTTCTTGAACGTTTAGCTCATCAACAATACTTTTTCTATTTAGATGGCTACTCAGGTTTTTATCAGATCCCCATTCATCCTGAAGACCAAGAGAAGACCACCTTCATATGCCCTTTTGGTACATACGCTTTTAGACGAATGCCCTTTGGCCTGTGCAATGCACCAGCCACTTTTCAAAGATGTATGTCTGCCATTTTTTCAGGGTTAACTGAGACTATCATGGAAGTGTTCATGGATGATTTCTCTGTCTATGGAAATAGTTTCACTTCTTGCCTTGGAAATCTCTCCCTTGTTCTTGATAGATGCATCGAGTCACATTTAGTCCTTAATTGGGAGAAGTGCCACTTCATGGTCAAGGAGGGTATTGTTCTAGGCCATAAGGTGAGCAACCAGGGCATTGAAGTTGACCAAGCCAAGATTGAGGTCATCACCAAGATCCCCCCTCCCACCTCAGTCAAAGACATCCGAGCCTTCTTAGGATATGCCAATTTCTATCGGCGATTCATCCCTGACTTTTCCAAAATTACAAAACCTCTCACCAATCTTCTTCAAAAGGAGGTGCCTTTCCATTTTGATATGTCATGCATGGAGAGCTTTCTATGTTTGAAAAAGGCTCTCACCACCACCCCTATCATCCGTGCTCCAGACTGGGCCTTACCCTTTGAAATCTTGTGCGATGCTAGTGATTTTTCTATAGGTGCCATTTTAGGACAAATAATTGACAAAAAACATCATGTCATTTATTATGCATCCAAGACCGTAGATGAGGCTCAGTGAAATTACACAGTCACCGAAAAAGAAATGCTAGCCATTGTCTATGCATTCGATAAATTTCGCTCATATCTTGTTGGTTCAAAAGTTGTTGTTTACACTGATCATGCAGCTATTCACTACCTGATGACCAAAAAAGATGCCAAGCCTCGACTCATAAGATGGATTTTGTTATTGCAGGAATTTGATCTAGAAATCCTTGACAAAAGGGCTCTGAAAATGTCATAGCTGACCACCTCAGTAGACTTAGCTATAGCCCGATTGATGAACACCTCATAAATGAATCCTTACGCGATGACCAATTGCTCAAGGTTGACTCCCAATTTCCTTGGTTTGCTGATTTTGTGAATTATTTAGCTGCAGGTGTATTGCATCCTGGGTATACGAGACATTCTAAAGCTAAATTTGTACATGATGTCAAAAATTATTATTGGGATGAACCTTATTTGTTTCGACTTTGTGCCGATGGTTTATACCGTGGTTGTGTGTCCCATGAAGAAAGCATTGCCATTTTGGAACAATGTCACTCGGGCCCCTATGGTGGTCACATGAGTTCCCAAAAAACGACTAGGAAAGTCCTACAATGCGGATTTTTTTGTCCCACCATCTTCAAAGACTCGTATGATTATGTTCTTTCATGTGACCAATGTCAAAGGACAGGTAATATTTCCAAGCGTGACCAAATGCCTCTCACCTCTTGGCAAGAACTAGAGATTTTTGACATCTGGGGAATCAACTATATGAGCCCATTTCCTTCTTCTTATTGGTTTACTTATATTTTAGTCACAGTTGATTACGTGTCAAAGTGGGTTGAAGCCATACCTACTAAAACATGTGACTCTAAACCCGTTAAGAAACTTTTTAAAGATGTCATTTTTCCTAAATTTGGAGTCCCTCGCACCATCATTTTTGACGGGGGATCCCATTTTTTGGATAAAAGTTTTGAGGCTCTTTTGAAAAAATACGGGGTCTATCACAAAGTTGCCACTCCTTACCATCCTCAGACCAGTGGGCAGGTAGAAGTATCCAACAGACAAATCAAATCCATTTTAGAAAAAACTGTTGGACGCACTAGGAAAGATTGGGCGTTAAAAATCAATGACACTCTGTGGGCATATCGTACTGCCTACAAAACACCCATTGGTACCACCCCTTTCAGACTGATCTACGATAAGTCATGTCACTTACCAATAGAACTAGAGCACAAAGCAAGTTGGGCCATCAAAACTTTGAATTTTGACCTTTCCATGGCTGGAGAGAAACGTTTTCTCCAAATAAATGAGCTTGATGAACTTAGGATGAGTGCCTACGAAAACGCAAGAATCTACAAAGACTGAACCAAAATGTGGCATGATGGTCATATTAAGCGCAAAGACATTAGAGAAGGGGATCAAGTTTTAGTTTTTAATTCAAAATTATGACTTTTCCTTGGAAAACTCAAGTCGAGATGGTATGGCCCCTACATTGTCAAGTGTGCTTATCCACATGGCGCTTTTCTTCTCTGGGATAAAGTTTTGGGTGAGTTTAAGGTTAATGGGCACCGACTTAAAAGATACATCACCACTGAAGACCTTGTCGCTTCAGATTCAAACAATTTTTCATCTTTGAAAGACCTTAACCTATTTGACCCCACAACTTCTCCAGAATCCTAATAGACTAATCCATCTCTTGTCAGGCCATGACGTAAAACTTGGCACTTTTTGGGAGGCAACCCAAATAATTTTTGCATTTTTTCCCTTCTTTTCTAATATCATCACCCTTTTTTTGTTTTGTTTTGTGTTCTTCTCTTTTGGGGAGTTGTTGTCATCGTCCTTCTTCCTCCACCACAGTGATTCTTTTCTCCCTTCTCGGATTTTGATTTTTCTCGGGATGAGCAAAGTCTTAAGTTTTTACATTTTTCTTCCCCTTTTTCTTCCCCTTTTAGTATCTTTTCTTTGTTTTACATTTTTCATGTAGTTTTTTTCTTTCTTTCTTTTCATAGTACAATTGGCCCATATCTAGTCTGCCTTGATATGATCATTTGTCAAAATACTCCCCTTAATGACGTAACTGCCTTGCAATTAAAATTTTGAAACTTTCATGACTAGAAATCCTCCTGTCACTTAGGACCTCAAATAATAATCACTCTTTGGAAAAGATGGCAAGCCCTAGAGGACTGATAGGATTCAAGAGTGATGCTTTCTTATCATGTACAACTTGTATAAATTTTCTTGATTTTTCACATGATTCAGTAATAGTTGAACCAATGCATGGTACTCTAAAAAAAGATAGAAAAAAAAGTTGCACAAGAGCAGCCTCTTCTACTCTTCTTCCACCACTTCCAAATCTTTCCATTCGTCAAAAAGAAAAAAAAGCCAATAAAGCCCAAAAGGCTAAGTTTGGGGTGGCACCCCTTCCCCCTCTTCCGCTTCTTCCATACCCACCCAATTGGTTGTATCATAAAAAATCAAAGAAAAAAATGCGGTCAATGTAACTACATGTCCACTAAATAAAAAGGTCTCGAGTTGAATAGAGGAGAGACTGCCCTTCTTCCATACCTCCTTCACTCCAATTTTCTACCCAGGGGAAAACTACAAAAATCCCAACCATCCAAATCAGCCCTGTTCTTGTGTAAAACTTTTAAAAAATATTTGGAGTACCAAATGCAAAGGTGAAATGAAAATATGTTTTATTGCAGGTCTTGAATAAATGCAAGTTTGTGAAGTAGAAAATATAAAAGTCACTTTTCGTGAATTCAGGAAGTCAAGGTCGTTTAGCCATATTTTGGTGGAAGGAATCAAGTGATTGTTAGGAGAGTGAGGATGATACGTTGAGAGCATGTATTGAAAGTATTTCTTGATTTTAATGTTGTTCGGGACGAGCAAAGTTTAAGTTTGGGGTATTTTGATGAATGCATATTCATCTCTTATTTTTGCTTCATTTAGAATAATTAATTAGGATTTTTTTGTTAATTTTAGCTAATTCAAAAATAAATAGCACTTTCATCTTCTTGATATACTTTTCCTGAATTCTTATGATATTTTTCTTAATTTTTAGGAATTATGTAATAATTAAATCGAGAAAATAAAAGATGAAGATATGAGCCTTTCAAATATTCCCGCAGTGCCTGAGATACTCGTCACCAAAATAGCCATATATTTTGCGTCTAAAGACAGAATTTCAAGATAAAGTATGGACTGAAAAGAGAATTTTATTGGCTACAAAAAAGACATATTTTTCGGCAATTTTTGTGTTCATTTGGCTGCACAATTAACCAGTGAAAGTAACATTACGTTTTCCCACATAGTCTGATTTTAGTATATACCTTTCACCAAAATTTGTATAACTCCCACATCCCAAGGCAGAATTTATTGTGTAAGTATGCGTTGGAAAGATAATTCAATTATCTACAGGAAAAATATATTTTCGGGCCGCTTTTGAATTTCTTACTGGCCCAAAAAACACTCGAAACCGCTGTTGTGGGAAATTAATGCAAAAGGGATGCAAAGAAATCAATTGTTTCCTCTATTGACTAGATCTAGAAAGTTAGTAGCCGCCGGTAGCCATTTATTTTGCCCTAAACCTAATGTATACCCCACTCCTTCTCCTATAAAAGGAGGGGCACTTCCTCCTCCTCAAGGCATCTTAGATTTCTGGTATTTGGGATTCTGAAACAAATTGTCTTGTAATCATTCTCATATTATGCAATAAAGTAGATCTTAGCTCAAGCATAGCTCTTTCATTCTTATTCTTGTCTTTTCTCTTTGCCTTAGTTTTAATATTCTTCTTTCCGTTCTTCAATTTTGGAGCAAGAAACAAAGAACTAAGCCATTTCATCGTCTCTAGCATAAGGATTAATCTCCTAATTTCTGGGCTAGACTATGGGTTCATTTCTTTCTTCCTCTGTCTCCCCTTTCTCCATGTGTGAGTAGACTTTTATCGGGGTAAGGAGAATAACCCCTTAACCATGGTTTTAATGACTTCTTCTTAAACGATTAGATGGTAATCGATTTTAATTGAATGATTGATCTTCGGATCGCATGTTAATCCGGATGGATATGACCATGGAAATCTGGATTTAGAACAATAAAATCGATTACATAGACGTTTTGATATGACTGTGGATTTTCATCTTTTAGGATGATAAACTAGGAAGCATGAGCACCAAGACCAATGGGCTCATGTGGAGTTTCTCTTTTGTGAGTTTTTAAATTCGCAAGACTTCATCGAATCATCGTTTAAGATTTAGTTGTTATCACCTAGGCTAAGGTGGTCAAAACCCCTACGAGCCTCGATTTCCTTCTCTTGATTTAATCACTGCATCCTTTGTTTGCTTTAATTCTTAGTCTTCCATTCATATATTTTTGCTTGTGTTAACAATCTTTTTATTATTCCCTTGTGCATGTTTAATCTTGTTAAGTGCTTTTCTTCTTAGTGTAATCATTCAAACCCCCAACTGGAATTTACCTTCTGCTTTAATAAAAAGCAAAATACCAAAAATAAATAATAAAGTACTTCAATCTTTGGGTTCTAAGAACAATCTCTAAATAGTTGTCCTGTGGGATCGACCCTTCTATACTACCCTTAAAACCGGAAGTAAAAAAAAGGTTTAAACTCTAGGATTAACCATCTTAGTGATTGATATTGGAAAACGACGAGTATCAAGGAGAACATATTCAACCCAATTTACTGATTAATACAATTAAAGATGAAGAGAAATGATATGACAAGAATCCAAGTTTATATTGTTTAAAGTCATGTTTTTTGAAAAGTATAGTATATTTCAAGTTCTTATAATGTTACTCATTGCCACTTACTCTAATCATATATCCATTTTTCTTTTCATGGATGGGGACATGATGTCCACCAGAAAGAAGGGCTCAAGAGCTTAGATAAGGAGGACACGTCTCGAGTTGAACCTAGAAGACAAAGCTTGGTGGGCTGCCAACTATAATATTATATTAGTTTAGACTTACTTTCAAGTTAAGAAAACCATGTATTAGTTTAAAGTGTGAGTGTTATGTTGAGGACTTGAGTATGAGAAATGTTTATTTTCCTGTGTTGGTTGAACAAACTCTATTTTTATGCAATGAACATCATGTTTGTGACATGCCCAATGAGATTTATGCTTCTACTCAAGTTATATACATGTTTTAGAAAATTGGGGTGTTACAATGACCGTTTGTGTATGCTAGGAGAGACACACATCATCTGGTGAAGGGACATTGTTGGACTTGCTTCGAGACGAGGTATATCCCTACACCCTCTATCCAAATACACCGTTGTCAACCAGATCCTCTATTACGATATATGTCGAGAAAATTTTATTTCTTCCATTGTCCCTATCGTCTCCACAAAACCCAACAGTGGTATCAGAGTCGTGTCGATCTACGACATATTTGGATTTATGATCAGAAATTTTGTATAGATTTTTTTGTGGTTGGATACGATACAAACTTAACCTATTAATATGCATATCTAAACCTAATTCCACATGTGCCACATACCTATTATTATTGACCTATTGGACAGGGTCAACTATGAAAATTTTGATTTTTCTTAGTACACTAAAGTAAAATTTCACGTGGACACCCACACAGGGGCGCTATCCCTTTGTACCCCACCTAGTCTGTGTGAGAGTCAAGAATTGTTTAATGGGGAATGTTGCACATTAAAAGTACTACAATTTTAATATATATATATATACCTATCATACATGTCGCCATTGAAAAATGTTTTGTGTGGAGATTGCATTCATGGTTATGGACTAGGACACCTTTTTGGAATGATGTGCTTGGTTACTTGTGGTTGTATGTATATGGTTGTGCATGGATCCCTTGTATAAGTATTTGACTTGCATGTTGAGCCTCATCTTTTATCTCCAAGTGTAATTAATAATATTCCCTCTAAACTCTCCTCGAATATAATTTGAGATTCTCCTTTTACACAATGTAATAGAGATCGAAATAGATTTAGTTTTGGAAGACTTGCACTAAAGAGGCGACTTGCAAATCTAACTCTAAGGAGTGTCCATGGAGAGGAAAACCGTGTGTGTGTGTATGTATCGCAATCAGGTAAATATATTCTGACTTCCCCCCTACAAATATAGAGGAGTCAAGAGATAGATATAGCCCTATGCTCGTTATACAATGTGAAACGTGAGCAACTCACCCAGCTAGCTAAGACATAATCTCTTTTTTACATTTTTACAAATTTTTGCAGCGATAGTACTCACACTACTTTCTACTCCTCCATGCTTATGGGCATTCCTTTCTTTCCAAACATGGAAGCATAAGGCAGCAAACAAAAGAAGTTTCTTCTCCGCGTTGGCGCAACATTTGACCATATTTTTTAAGTCTTCATTCAGCTCTATCTTTAGGAGGAATTTCATGCAGATATTCTCCCACAAAGTCTTCGTGAAACTACAACTACCAAACAAGTGGTTGTGTGTTTCATCCTTTTCTTTGCACAAGTATCATGTGACCGGGTATTGTTGTTCCACTCATGTATTTTATCTAATGTTGCTAAAGCCCCATGCAGAATTTTGAAGACACAAGTGGTCCATTTAGGAACTTGCTTACCTTCCCAGATTTGAGCCATTGTTCTATCTTTTTCCTTCCTTGTCCTCATGATTTCCCATAGATCAGCCTTTGGATTTAGCATGTGCCATTCTCCATTATATCTCAGGCAAAAATGATGCTTGACTTGCGGCCATAGATTCCTCATCATGTGAATAGTGCGTGAAATACCTTCTCTGGTGCGTGGCTGTGTGTGTGTATGCATGTATGTATGTATGTATGTATGTATGTATGTATGTATGTATATGTATAACCCCTCACATATAATATTAAGTCTTAGATGCTTTCCATAATAAGTACACATGAAAATATTGATCCTAATCTTAGGTTACACCAAAGCGTGGTGTGCCATCCATCTCATGGAAGTGTGATGATAGATATGTAGATCTACCAAAGCAAGGTGCATATTCTATTGTGTTGGCTTTTGGGTCAGGCTTAACTAGGTGATCATAATGAGATTAAGTACCTAGAAGCATAGAGATGGAATATAGCAAAGAGTTGTGCCTACCATATATCCAAGAATGATATATGATGCAATTGGCAAATGTTTCCTACCTAAATAATTAGGTGGTGGGCGATTAGACAAAGCTGACTCATGATTTGATGAAATATGGATCTTGTCTCACTAGAAGATTGTATGATGCAATCTTCCAGATTGATAACTAAGGGTTATCGATATGAACAAAATAGTAGGAGAAATAATTAATTAAAGGCTTAATTAAATATTTATAGATTTTTTTTAATCTAATGAAACAAAAAATGATTTTAGAAATTATAAATTTTCTCTTGTAGAATCAAATGGCAACAAACAACATGTTTTCCTTGCAATTGATCCTTGAGAAGGACAAGTTGAATGGGAACTATTTACATGACTGGTTCAGGATACTGAGAATTGTTCTCACACAAGAGCTCTAGCTCTATACCCTGGAAACACCAAACCCAAATGATCATGTTCCCAATGTGCCTAAGGCTGACAGGAATGCTTAAAAGAAGCACTCGGAAGATGTCATGGATGTCAAATGTCTAATATTGTGCTCAATGAACTATGAGTTGCAAAGACAACATGAAACCATGAATGTTATTGAGATGGTAACACATCTTTAGAACATATATCAAGATTAGACAAGACATGAGAAATATGATGTCTCTATGGCATTGTTCAAGTGTAACATGGCAGAAGGAGATTCGGTAGGTCCCCATGTGCTCAAGCTTATTGGTTATGTGGAGACCCTTTCTAGACTGGGATTTCCTATGGGTCAAGAGTTGGCCACAGATGTGATTCTACAGTCACTACCAAAGTTATATAGCTAGTTTGTCATGAACTACAATGTGAACAATTTTGACAAACCGTTGTCAGAATTGCTTAGCATGTTTAGGACAGCTAAAGCACAGATGAAGAAAGAAAAGCACATCTTTGTGATGATGTTCAAAATACAATGGGAGTCAAAGGGAAAATGAAAAGCTAAGAAGAGTTCTAAATTTATCCAAAAACCCAAATCTTTTGCACTCAAAGCAAAGGGATAGTTGAATAAAGGAGGAAATTGTCACCACTATCGCCAATCTGGACATTGTAAAGGAATTGTCCTCTCTACCTGGAGGAACTGAGGAAGATGAAGGAGGGGATAGAGATCTCCACTTTAGGTATATATGTTATTGAGTTAAATTTGTGTACTTCTTCATATTGGGTATTAGATACCAGATGTAGATCTCACATATGGTCGAATATGCAAGACCTAAAAAGAAGTAAGCCCTTATGAAAGGGCAAGGTTGAACAATGCATTGCAAATGGAGCAAGAGTTGTTGCCACTACAGTTGGAACCTATAATTTATCTCTACCCACGAGGCTTATAATAGAGTTAAAGAACTAATATTTCATACCTACCATAAATAGGAACATTATTTATGTATATTGTATGGACAAGGATGGATATGAATTTCATATCGAGAATGGTCAATGTTCTATTTCAAGAGATGAGATCTTTTTTGGTAGTGCCTGGATGTCCTACAGTCTTTACTTATTAGATCTTGAGACAAATGTTTATAACATAAATACCAAAAGTTTAAGACTTGATAACTCAAACAAAACATATCTTTGGCATTGTTGTCTAGGGCACGTCAATGAGAAATGCATATCTAGACTCAATAAAGATGGTTATCTCGACTCTTTTAATTTTGAATCAATAGAGACATGTGAGTCTCGTTTGTTTGGCAAGGTGACAAAAACTCCCTTCGATAGTAATAGTGAGAGGGCTAGTGATCTATTAGGACTCATACACATTGATGTATGTGGCCCTTTTAAAACAAATGCTAGAGGTTGTTATAAGTGCGTCATTACCTTTACTGATGACTTCAATAGGTGTGGTTATGTTTACTTGATGAAACATAAGTCAGAAACTCTTGAAAGGTTCAAGGATTTCATGAATGAAGTATAGAACCAACTTGGTAAAAGTATTAAGGCACTTCATTCTGATAGGGGTGGAGAATACTTACACCAAGAGTTTGAGGACATTCTACGAGCCTTTAGTATTGTGTCACAATGGCCTCCACCTAGAATTCCATGACATAATGGTGTATTAGAAAGAACGAATCACACATTTTTAAATATGGTATGATCAATGCAACGATGAGTTTTGTTGATCTTATAACTTTGTTCTGGGGATATGCTCTTGAAACCATAGTGTTTTCACTAACTATGTACCGTCTAAATCGGTTCAAAAGACACCATATGAGATATAGACTAGGAAGCATCCAAAAATGTCTTTTATGAGGATTTGGGGATGTGAAGATTATGTCAAGAAAATGTTTCCTAAAAATCTTAGACCTAGATCAAATAAATGTTATTTTGTTGGTTATCCTAGGGAAACCAAGGATACTACTTGTACTACCCAACTGACAATGAAGTTTTTGTTGCCAGGGATGTTGCATTCCTAGAAAAGGAATTTATATCCAAAGGGATTAGTGGGAGGAAATTAGAACTCAAAGAAGTTAAGACCAATGAGAAAGCATTGAACCCATAGAGGTAATGGAGGAACATAGAAATTCACAAACCATTGTGAAATCTCAAATTACTCATATGACACAAGAACCTTGCAGATCTAGTAGGACACGCCTTGAGCCAGATAGATTGGTTACCTACTAACTCAATAAGGTGATGAGTCAGGCATTGATGATGAGACAACTTCCAATATCGAAGCGGTTAAGGGTATAGAGTCTGAGAAATGTCTTGAGACCATGAGATCTGAAAAGGAATACATGTACACCAACAAGGTATTGACCTTGGTGGATCCACCTGAAGGGGTAAAACCCATAGGGAGCAACTGGATCTTCAAGAAGAAGACTGGCATGGATGGTAATGTATGAACTTAAAAAGCTCAATTGGTTGCAAAGGGTTTCAAACAAGTTCAAGGTGTTGACTATGACAAAACTTTTTCTCTAGTTTCCATGGTTAAGTCCATCAGGATCATGCTTGCAATTTTAGCTTATTATAACTATGAGAATTGGTAGATGGATGTTAAAACTACATTCCTTTATGGAAATCTTCTTGAGGATGTGTATATGACACGTCATGAGGGTATTATAAATCCAAAGGATGCAAATAAAGTCTGTAAGCTACAATGGTGAATCTATAGATTGAAGAAAGCATCTCAAAGATGGAATCTTCAATTTGACAAAACAGAGAAAGGGTTTGGCTTTTGTCAAAATGAAGATGAACCATGTGTTTATAAGAAGGTTAGTGGGAGCATGATTGTATTCCTCATATTGTATGAAGATGACATACTATTGATGGGGAATGACATCCCTATATTACAAAAAGTAAAGACCTGGCTAGGAAATACTCTCTATGAAAGACTTGGGAGCAGCATCCTATATCCTAGCAATCAAGATCTATAGAGATAGATCTAGAAGGCTTCTTGGACTAAGTCAGAGCACATACACTGACCAAGTGTTGAAGAGGTTCAGCATGGAAAACTCAAAGATAAACAACATGCCCATGTCTCATAGTGTTACCATCTCTAGAGGTCAATGTCCCAATTATGGTGAAGAAAGGGAGAACATGAATAAGATATCATATGCTTCTGCAATTGGATCTATCATGTACACAATGTTATGTACTCGTCTAGATGTCTCGTATCCTGAGAGCATGATGAGAAGATATCAGTCAGATCTTGGTGAAGGTCACTAGACTACTGTGAAGAACATCCTGAAGTACTTGAGAAGAACTAAGGATCAGTTCCTTGTCTATAGCAGAGAGGAAGAGTTGGCAGTAAAGGTTTACACCGATGCAAGCCTCCAAACTGACAAAGATGATGATAGATTACAATCTGGATTTATGTTTTGCATCAACAACAGAGTTGTGAGGTGGAAGAGTTCCAAGTAAGAGGCAATTGTGGATTCTACAATAGAGGCTGATTATATCTTTAATGCCCCTCCTAGAACATATATACGACAGTGGAAGCAAACCCTATGTTGTCCATAACATGGGCCACTTGGTGTGGAGGAACATTACAAAACATGATATTCATATCAAAAAGATAAATGAAACAACTTGCATTGATGTTGAACTTGATTCAAACATTGTTTATAGTTGAGTTCTTGAATTGAAACTAACTACCAAACATGATTAAACAATATTTATACATGACGTTATCTATAAACATTAGGATCTTCTATTGTATATGGCACCCCACTATGTATGTCTTTTGTAAACCTTGATCTATTCCTTAAGCTGGCCTTCATATGGCTCTATCCTGGAAGTTGCTTTGTACCTACGGGAATATCTCCCCCAACCATGCATGCAATAAAAACCACGTTAGAGTAAGTGACATTGAGTATTATTATAACAACATAATAACTTAACAATAAGGAAAAGTATGAAACTAATTGAACAGTAGATTTTGATTCACATAAATTAATCTTGGTGGTTGATTAAAGTATCCTCGACACTTATGTTCCAATGGTGCTCATAAGGCTCCTAGGCTCAACATTAACATGATGAGGAAAAAACAATACAACCCATTACATTATTTATCATTATCTTGGAAAAATTACTCGAACTGATTCTACATGAGCATGACATGAATTCTTAAAATAGCATTGAAGCATAATATTAAACTAATAACTTTAGGGAAGCTTTCATGCAGTTAAGATTCAATTTGAAACACATAACTATGCATTTAATTCATCTTGATCATCATAATAATTATAAGGCAATGGAAACCAATACTAAATACTCAAAGTGCATGAACCCGCTTATCTGATCTAGTAGGAACATTTTCTCTTAGATTCATGATCTCAAACTCTAGTCTTCCTATAATTATAACCCAAAACCCTAATTATTTTCCCATCAACTCTAATTAGGCTAAATTTAGAAATTCAAGAAACCAAAGTCAGAATCATGACTCCTGACCTAGTCCATTGGATAGATCTTGAAAAACTGACCAAAATCCATATATCACTCGACCCCATTGGAGTTACCAATAAAAAATATCAATTTTCTCACATTGGCCAATAAGAATTTAGGGAAACTCATTTATCCTATTCTATGGTCAGATAAAACTAAAATCTAATAATCAATATATCTCGTTTTCAGAAATCAAAATTATATGTGTGATAGGGGATTCTTAGTAAAAGAAAATTCATCAAATGTTTACAAATATAGCACCCTAGGAACAAAGTTTATACGTGATATAAATTGAATTATCATACTGGGTCATCTGGTTCCCGCATCGACCTGGGACAACAGCCATGGCACTCGAAGCACCATCACCATTGCTAAGAAAACATGATCAAACGAATGAACCCAAGCACGAACCAAAACAAAACTCTGTCAAGCACTCCCCCATTTCTATCAAAGTTAGGGATCCATAGCTAAGAATCGAGAGAGTACATGATCCCAAATTGGTCTCCTTACTGCTCCAGAGATCCAGAGAAGTACAGGGCAAACCATTGCTGGTCAAGGTTCCCTAAGGATGCCTGAAGGTTGAAATGCCTCTGCCCGATCTGTCGAAGTGCTTCCCTCTACTCGTGATGCTAGACCAAAAACTCAGTTTGACCCTAAAGCATCTTCTCTAGCGAGATAGTCAGAAAATGAGGGTTCAACAAACCAGTATAGAGAAGTGCCCAAAAACATATGAAAAAGATAGATAATAAGTCGAGGATCCCTACCAAAAAATCAATTTTGGCGATGCTTTCCTGTAACGCCTTCTCTATGTCAACTACACTAAAAAGTAAGATTCAGTTCGGCAGCCTCCTATAAAACACCTCGTCTGAAATTGGAAACCTAGAAGGATTTCTTGAGGCCTGAAGAAGCTATAGGGACCCTCTTGAGTCAGTGCAATGACCTTCCCTTCGATCTATCATTGGCGCCAATGAGGGGAAGAGAAAAGGTTTTGGGCATTTCCTTTAAAGAGGGGGTTAGGGTTAGAAATCATATATATATATATATATATATATATATATATATATATATAGGTTCGTTTTAGGCTCCTGAAGCCATTGGGATCAAAATCGCACTCCGGTCCACACTAGGAATCGAGATAACCATAGAATTCTTAGAGGGGGTGGACTGTGCAAGAGTCTAATAGAGTATCGGGAGGTAGGGAATGAAGTGCTACCCCTTAGATCTTCATCCAATAGACTCTATGACCCACACATAAGTGAAATAAAAAGATGCGTTTGTGACTTTTATTCAATTTGAAATCATAGGATATCAATATGATGTAATCAAAAAAATCAAGGTTATAAGGGTTCCAAATATATAGAAACTTCCAAAAATCATTTTAGGGGTCAAAGAAAGGTAAAAAGATCTCACATTTTAGTCATGATCTCCCATTATCATGTAAAATATTATTGTGGGCTTAGATCCCCAATTTTCTTAATCAAAATTACTAAGTAATTTAATTAGGTTTAACCTTCCATAATTCCTAGCTAGATGTAGAAACGTCATAATCTTGTAAAAATTGGTCGAGGAGCTTATATCATCATACACTTTAACATAAATTTGTTTCATCTATTTTTTACCCTAAAAAGTATAAATAACATATTCATCATTCTAATCTCATATAGGGTGAAATTATGTACCAAATGACATTACATACCTAAGGAAAATGGGGATGTGACAATTCTACCCACCTTATAAAAATTTCCTCCTCAAAATTTCCAAGTACTACCCACCTTAGGGTTTTACTTAGTATGTGCATGTTAACTCTCTAATATCATCTTAGTCTTAATAGAATAGTTAAGACATGACTTACTCATAGTTAACGTAATTTCATAAGAACATGGTTAACTTGACATGATTTCATAATAAGATGGATTTTTACTTGTGCTGATATAGTCTCTCTCCTAATTGCACCCATAGTGCTCATAAGGCCGATTAGGGCTCACATAATGCTCCTATAAAGCTCATAAGGCCAATTAAGGCTCACATAAGGCCGATTAAGGCTCAGATAATGCTACCACAGAGCCAAGGCTCCCATGACATTATGGCGAGGACAATTGTCAACATAACATGCTTTCTTATACTTAAACATGATTTTCATAATTTCATAATTCATAAGCCTGGCAGTAATACATGAAGTTAAGTTTGAACTCATAAACATAAAATAGTAGAGAACATTGTTTGTGGCATGTGCATGATTTTTTTCCATGTCAAATTATCTACCCTTTGTGTGTATGCATGGTCTTATTATGTGACTAATTAGGTTTAGGTGACTATATGTCTCAAGCTTTAATGTCAACTCTAATTTTCTATGTCGCCTTTAAATACATGTCGGCTAGTCATATATTCAGAGGTGACATGTATTATCTTAACATCTCCCTCATGCACATGTCCCATACCACATGCACTTGAAAAGACAAGACAACCATGATATTAGCACATAACATTCTCCCTAAGAAATCCCATGAGTCTATGTCCCATACCACAAGTACATGGGAATAAGAGAGAGAATGCTATGTACAATCCTAAAGTTAACACAAAAATCTAAAACATATAGGCACATAACCCTAACCCTTATCTAACTTATGTCTTCAGACTAGACCTAGGGCTTAGATTATGTGAATCTTTAGCTTACTGGCCATCTACTTGTTGCTATGATACCATATTATAACACCCCTCCAAGCACATATATACATCAGTGGAAGCAAACCCTATGTTGTCCATAACATGGGCCACTTGGCATGGAGGAACATTACGAAACATGATATTCATAACAAAAAGATAAATGAAACAACTTGCATTAATATTGAACTTGATTCATACATTATTTACAATTGAGTTCTTGAATTGAAACTAACTACCAAACATGATTAAACATTATTTATACATGTAGTTATCTATAAACATTATGATCTTCTATTTTAGATTACACCCCACTATGTATGTCTTTTAGAAACCTTGATCTACTCCTTAAGCTGACCTTCATATGGCTCTATCTTGGAAGTTGCTTTGTACCTACGGGAATCTCACCCCCAGCCATGGATGCAATAAAAACCACGTTAGAGTAAGCGACATTGAGTATTATTATAACATCATAACAACTTGGCAATAAGGAAAAGTATGAAACTAATTGAACAATAGATTTCGATTCACATAAATTAATATTGGTGGTTGATTAAAGTAGCCTTGATACTTATGCACCAATTGTGCTCATAAGGCCCGTAGGCTCAACATTAACATGACGAGGACAAAATAATACAACTCATTACATGATTTATCATTATCACGGAAAAAAAATACTCAAACTGATTCTACATGAGCATGACATGAATTCTTAAAATAGCATTGAAGCATAATATTAAACTAATAACTTTAGGGAACCTTTCATGCAGTTAAGATTTAATTTGAAACACATAACTATGCATTTAATTCATCTTGATCATCATAATAATTATAAGGAAATGGAAACCAATACTAAAAACTTAATGTGCATGAACCCACTTACCTGATCTAGTAGGAACAATTTCTTCTAGATTCCTAATCTCAAACTCTAGTCTTTCTGTAATTATAACCCAAAACCCTAATTATTTTCTCATCAACTCTAAATTAGATAAATTTAGAAATTTGAGAAACCAAAGTTAGAATCATTAATCCTGACCTAGTCCATTGGATAGATCTCGAAAAACTAATCAATAGCCATATATCACTCGACCCCATTGGAGTTACTAATAAAAATATATCAATTTACTCACACTGGCCAATAAGAATTTAGAGAAACTCATTTATCCTATTTTGTGGTCAGATAAAACTAAAATCTAATGACCAATATATCCCTATTTCATAAATCAAAACTATATGTGTGATCAGGGCTTCTTCATAAAAGAAAATTCATCAAACATTTACTAACAGAGCATACTAGGAATAAAGTTTATACACGATATAAATTGAATTATCGTACTGGGTCATCTGATTCCCACATCGACCTAGGACAATAACCATGTCACTCAAAGCACTATTGTCATAGCCAAGAAAACTTGATCAAACCAATGAACCCAAGCACAAACTAAAACAAAACTATGCCAGGCACTCCCCGGTCCCTACCGAACTCAGGGATCCATAGTTGAGAATTGAGGGAGCACATGATCCCAAATTGGTCTCTTTACTGTTCCAAAGATCCAAAGAAGTAAAAGGCAAACCATTACTAGTCAAGGTGCCCTAAGGACACCTGAAGGTTGAAACACCTCCGCCCGATCCGTCGAAGTGGTGCCCTCTACCCATAATGTCAGAACAAAAACTTAGTTTGACCCTAAAGCATCTTCTCCAGTGAGATAGTCAGAAAATGTGGGTTCAGCAAACCAGTAGAGAGAAGTGCCTGGAAATATCAGAAAAAGAAATACAATAATTCGATGATCCCTACGAGAAAATCAATTCTGGCGATGCTTGCTTACAACGCCTACTCTAAGTCGACTTTGCTAAAAAGGAAGATTGAGTTTGGCAGCCTCCTCTATGACACCTCATTCGAAATTGGAAACCTAGAAGGATTTCTTGAGGCCTGAAGAAGCTAGAGGGACCCTCTCAAGTTAGTGCAATGAGTAGTTTCCATTAATTTAGCACTTAGTCTCTAAAAATGATACCCTGATATGTTTGTTGAGTGTGCAGGCTGGGAAATGGTCGATACCATCGATGCCTGGGTCGATGGTATCAAAATTCGAATAGTGACAATTTCTACTGAAACTTCATCCCGTCGATACTATCGATGGCCTCATCGATGGTATCGAGATAGGAACAGGCAGAAAGATGGTAGACGTCGATGGTATCGACACTTTTGTCTATAATTGGCGTCGATGAGGGAATAGAAAATGTTTTGGGAATTTCCTTTAGAGAGATAGTTAGGGTTAGCAATCATATATATATATATGTTCATTTTAGGCTCCTGAAGCTATTGGGATCGAAATCCCACTCTAGTACACACTAGGAACTGAGATAACCATAGAATTCCTAGAGGGGGCAGACTGTGCAAGAGTCTAGAAGAGTATTGGGAGGTAGGGGATGAATCCCTACCCCTTGGATCTTCATCCAACGGACTCTATGACCAGCACGTAAGTGAAATAAAAGGAAGGGTGCATGACTTTTATTCAATTAGAAATATTAGGAAATCAATATGATGCAACCGAAAAAATCAAGGTTATAAAGGTCCCAACTATATAGAAACTTCCAAAAATCATTTGAGGGGTCAAAGAAAGTTAAAAGGCTCTCAAATTTTAACCATGATCTCCCATTATCATGAAAAACATTATTGTGGGCTTAGATCCCCAATTTTCTTAATCAAAATTACTAAGTAATTTAATTTGGTTTAACCTTCCATAATTCCTAGATAGATGTAGAAACATCATAGTCTTGTCAAAATTGGTCAAGGAGCTTATATCATCATACACTTTAACATAAATTTCATTTCATCTATTTTGTGTTACCCTAACAAAGTATAAATAACATATTCATAATTCTGATCTCATGAAGGGAGAAATTATGTACCAAATGACATTACATACCCAAGGAAAATGGGGATGCGACAATATCATTACATCCAATGCAGCAAAGGAGGTTGTGTGGATCAAGAATTTTGTCTCATAACTTGTAGTGGATTCAAGCATCAGTGAGGAAATCAAGCTATATTGTGACAACAATGTATCTATTTTGCAAGCTAAGGAACCCTAATCTCATCAGTGTTCCAAGCATATACAAAGGCAGTTCCATCTCATATGAGAAATTGTATAATGAGGAAATGTGAAGATTTGTAGAGTACCAACCGAGAGCAATGTGGCTGACCCCTTGAAAAAAGCACTTTCATAGAAGAAGCTTGAAGGTCATGTTAGATCAATTGGGATTAAGTTCATGAGTGATTGGCTCTAAGTGCAAGTGGGAGTCTGTTGGTATGTATGTCCAAAGAGCTAATCATATGATGATTGTAATGTTGTGTATTATAAATGATTTAATTAATAATAAAAGGAAATCTTCTAGTTTATTTTGTTATTTGGTTATGAGATAATTATGTAACATAATAAATGTATAAAGAATGATATTACTCAATGATGTATGTATTTAGGTTGAGGACCTGAACAATGATATCATACAGATGTCAAGAGTATATGAATTCTTGTTATGTCCCTAGTCGGATGTTATTGTGGAACGCTCATTCACAACAATAACAAATAAGACTAGTGTGTGTGTTGGTGATGATAAAATCTAATTGGTCATGACATGTGATATCAAACCAAGCACATAGATACTTGTTAGAGAACACTGTATTGAACACACCCACCTTGGGAGTGACACGTAGAACCATGAGTGGTAGTCAGAGTCATCTCTCATAGTGATGGGGATGATTGTGGTTCTTAGACCTGAAATCACTACACTCATCACATGATGTTAAGTGTGCTTTGACATCATCCACCGGGATCTTAAATAAGGGTTGTCATAAAGGTTGTGCTTGGGTGCATTGTGACACATGGGTATGAGTGTGAATGATGTAGATGGGATTTGTCCCTCCTACATGTGTTTGATATCCTGCACACTTGTTAATAAAGACTGAGAAATGCATGGCCATGCTGGTGTGAGTCAATATATGATATTGAGATTACACGTATCTCTGACAGCCTACTCTAGTTCAAGGAAAATGGATTGAATGTTGAAGAGGATGATGATTTCATGCCTTGAGTTCAATTAAAATATCAGAGACAAAGAAATTATACATTCACTATAACACCAATCACAGATGATAGGTTAAGTCATTTTCCAACATCTACAATTACCTCATTAGTAAAAGAGTCTTGCTAGATACCAAATATTGCTTGTGAAATCATAATTGGATTATAAATATCATTGCCAACATAATGTGGAGCTTATCGAGTCACAGGAATAGGGTGTAATTGGAATAGGAGTATAGTTGTGGACATAATTAGAAATGTTCTGAATCAAATTGATTATTAAAATGTTTAGGTAATCTACTAAAATATTGGAATATAATATGGGTTAATTGGTTAAAGTGTTTAAGCCAATTTATTAGATTCCATTGTTAAGTCAGTTGGATGTTCTAGAGCAATTAACTAGATATTTGTAATGGAAATTAGTTAATTAATTAATATAATTAATAGGTGAATTAAGTGATTCCAGAATAATCTTTTATTGGTCCACGAGTGGATTGTTTTAATGCAGCTGCAACCTTTTATTTCTTGAGGGTTTTGGGATACCCTACTTCCTTTCTCTACTATTTATAGGGGCATGACGTCTAGCTTTTGGGTAATGCATACGCCAAAGACATACATTGAGGTTACACTCTTATACATAAACCCTAGACATCATTGTCCCCAAGTAAGAGAGAAGGAGAGCAACAGAAGCTAGGATGTCATCAAGTAGAAGGCTACTACTTCACGCTGACTTAAGCAAGCATGACATGGAGTTTCAGTCCATCTACGTGGATGAAGTAGAGACATAGATGTCGAGTTGCCTACATTAAAAGGACGGACGACGACCATCTATGCACTCTAGGAGTGACATACATCATTGGGTGAAGGGATGTTTCCAGACTTGATCCGAGGTGAGGTATATCCCCACACCCTCTCTCGAAATACATTGTAGTTGATGAGATCATCTATTAGGGTATATGTGGAGAAAATTTTACTTCTTCCATTGAGCCTGTCGCCTAAACGATACCCAACAAATTCCTATTCGGTTTCAATAATTAGAGGAAAGTAGAGAAGGCATGTCTCAAAGTGGATCTAATCAAAGCTTATGATCATGTTAAGTGTAGTCCTTTGTGGGATGTGATGGATGTCCTGGGTCTCTCAAAGATATGGATCTAGTTGATGAGATGGTGTGTGGAGACTACATCTTTTTCTATTTTGGTGAATGGAATGCCCAATCGCCTGCTCCAAGATACCAACGGGCTTAGACAAGGGGATCCCCTCTTCCCCCAACTTTTACCCTTGTCATGGGAGACTTCAGTTTTCTCATCAAGAAGGAGGAAAGTAATGGTGAACTTAAGACCTATAAGGTGTATGGAATTCTGATGCAATCACACATGATATACGCTAGTGATGTACTGATTTTTATTGTAGGACATGACAAATATCTCATGGAAGCTAGAAGAGTTTTGAGATGTTTTAGGATGTTAATCAGGTTGTATACTAGTGAAGATTATCAAATCTAGAGTCTTCTTGTCCAAATCTTGCAATGCCAGATAGGGGCGACTCAAGATGGTGGCCTAGGTAGAGGTGGGATCCTTCCTAGTCACCTACTTGGGGATACCTATTGTAGTTGAACGTGGCTCTGAGAAAGATTATGCCTCCTTGGGGATAATCTCAGGGGAACGTAGACAAGTGGATAGGAATGAACCTTTCCCTCATAGGGAGGACTATGCTCATTCGCTCGATTCTTGCCAGTAAATTATACTTTTTTTTACAGGCAAGTGGAGATTCTGACTTTCATTTTGGAGAATGCTAAATATGTTCTTAGTAACTTCCTATGGTCAGATAGAGGCCCACGTGGTGACTTAGTCCATGGTGAAAAGACCATATCAAACAGGTGGGCTGAACTTACTGGATCTCCACCATATGGCGCATAGGGCAACTTAAAAGAGGATTGATGCTTTCTTGTGCTATTAGGAGCAATTGTGGTCTTTGTGGATAAGATAAGGATATGACGACTCTCTAGAACTCTACTGGACAGGGCAGATATCTAGGACTTGGTGGTCTATGGTGCCCTACTATTGCATGGGGAGGGGCGACCACTCGTGTGTAGGGGCAGTCTGGAGTAGAAGATGCGAGAAGCCTTGGGTTTTATCGTTGCTTGGACCCCAGGCACCATGGGACCAACTTTGTTGGAGCAAGTTCCATGTAGCCAAGTGGATTTGCACCTTGTATAGTGGAATTTAGGGCAAGATGCCCACCTTCACCATTTAAAGAGATGGGGAGCAGATATAGATGGTAGTCTTCTTTGTAGGCAGCAAGACAAATCACATGTGCATTTGATGTGGAGTTGCCCTTATGTAAAATACCTATAGTGTAGGGCTTCTCTCAAGCTTGGTTGGGGCAACAATCTTCCTGAGTACTTGGACGAAAATCTTGTTTGGGTCATTGACAAAACCTAGAAGAACCACCCCCTGAGATGCCTTGGCGGCATCTTCCTTGTCATCGTTCTGTTTTTTGCCTAGAAGGAGAACAACTCTAGACTCCATGAGGACCTGATAGGGATCATCTCACCGTTTTTTATGATATTTTATATATCTTAAATGGCTTTTGTAATGCCAGACCGAGGTTGGCTAAAGGTATGACCCAGGTGGTTATAGAACATTAGGGATTTTGTAGCTAACCATTTGTACAATATATGAGTTCTTTACCCTATACTTTTTTTGAGTTGCTAGTAATATTTTACCATATACAAAAAAAATTAAAATAAAAAAATGACTTACAATCAAGTCTAAAGAATTTTTTTTTTTAATTACCATCAGTCATATGCAATAATTTTCATTTTTAACCTATAATTGAAAAAATACATATTTACTAGTTAGGGGCTTTTATATAAGAACAAAACAATTATTAGGATTATGGTCAGTGAATTAATTAAGAGTTGGGAATTTTAAGGACTTACATAGTCTAGATTACTCAACACTCTGTTGGTCAAGCATGCTATAAGTGGTGATCACTTAAGATCATGACAAAAACCTAGATTCAAGCCACGGTGTTCAAGAGTACAACTTGAATACAATGATTACATAAGGACTTACATTCTCCCAATTATTCTGTGTATGGTTGACTGAGCATGATGAAATCAGTCATATGTGAGGTATATTAGGGTGATAATAGAATTGATTGGTGTTAGAGTGGGGAAGAGGGACAAGTGAGAGGGTCTTCAGAGGCACAACTAGACACTACAATCATATCACAAGGTGAAGATGTGGGAGGCGTTTACTTAGAAATTGCTAGGTAATGCACCATTTGCGCGGAGAGTGATCACCATGCCAATCAGAAATAAGGGAAAGAAGTGGAAGTCAAAGTAGGAGGGTTTTGTATTTTTGGATAAAATTACAAAAAACTATTTAATCATAAAACTTCATAACTAAGGGGTTTCTAAATAATAAGGATGTGCTTATACAACAAGTTGGATTTTGTTGTGTAATTATGGTATATAACAATAGGTTGGATTTTTTTGTCATATCTTAGTATATAACAATGGGTTACAATATGTTAGGTTATCGTACTCTATTATAATATGTAACTATCACAATAGGTGAAAACTTGTTGTGTAATTATGATATATTACAATAGGTTAGATTATGTGGTCTAATTATGATCTATTGCAATGAGTATGAATATGTGATTATTACAACGAGTTAGAGAATGTTGTGTAATTATGATCTGTTACAACAGGTTTGAGTATATTGTGATATTACAGTCTATTACAACAGTTTAGCACATTGTATATAACTTTTGTTGTATAAAATATATAATAAAGAACACGTGAATAGACTTGTTGTAATTAGTATGCTAACTACAACACAAACAACAAAATTATTGTGTTTTACCCATTGTAAAAATCATTTTTCTGTAGTATATATTTTGGTAATTGTTGACCATCTAACTATCAACACATCTTCTACTAGTCAATACAACCTAGTCATTTGAGAAGTTGAATGAGATATATGTGGATCATATATCTCATCTACATGGTATACCATCAACGATAGGGTCAAACATAGAACCACAATTTATGAGCAGGTTTTAGGACTTATTGCATGAAGCGTTGGGTACATAGTTGAATTTTTACACAATATTTGGTGCATGGATAGATGGTCAATCAAGAAAAATAGTCTAAACACTTGAAATGTCTTATGGGATTTTGTGTGCTTTAATATATCGGATCCCCACTTTTGTTTCATAGATCTTCCCTACAATGAAAACATCAGAGGAGCATATGCATGGAACAATATGAAGTGTTGTATGGTAAGTGTTGTTGATTATCTATCTGTTAGTAACCGACATAGGGATATACACTTTTGGTCCAAAGTTAGTATGAATGAGTGAAAATATGCAAACCATATAGAAATATTCATAAATAAGAGGTGATAGACAGAAGTGATAAACTAATACATATGGGACATATCTCGAGTTCCAAGTTGGAGACCATGTTTCACTCAAGGTTTCACTTTAGAAGGGAGTTTTGAGGTTTGGAAAGAAGTTTATTCTTGCTCCTAGGTTCATGGTGGCTTATTATATCATAGTGTGTGACAACTGAGTACCATACTAATTGGATTTATATCTAGTGTTGAGAATATTAAATGATTATTTCCAAGTTTTCATGTAGGAAAAGTGTGGTCTTGATATAGATTAGAAATTGCATATAGTTGAAGTCTAGTTGGCAGGGGATGCTTTGTATGTGGGAGAGCGGTTCAGATCCTGGACATGAAGTTTTACAAGTTTAGGATGTAGGAAATACCCTTAGTTGATGTTTCTTTTATTGGACCATGACTTTGAGGAGGCCACCTAGGAGTTATAAGACATGCATATGTTCTAGGAAGATTTGTTTTAGGATTTCTGAAGTGAAACTCTATCAAGAGGGGTGAGTTGTGAGACCATGAGCCTTGCTTTGATTTAACTGTACGTTGTTTACGTTAATTGAAATATTTACATGATTTATTATATATTTAAATAAAAAACCATCATGTGCAATAATGAACATATATGTTTAAAATAGTGGGAATAAGTATGGCCAAATTGTGGTTTAGTCAATTTATGGATGTTCCAAACTTAAAAAATCAATGTACCTTTTGTGTGTTGCATTAATCGATTTGGTCAATGTGGATTTGTTTTTCCTAGTTTTGAACATTGTAATCTTGGTCGGGTCACTTTGAGCCTGTGCATGGTAAACTTATGTCAAGGCAGGTGATGTGACCCTTGTCGGGGCACTTTGACCCTGCCATGGGGATCATTGCTTTCTAGAGTAGGTCAATATGGCTAGTTCTTGTTTGATGTGTTGAAAGGTCTAGAGGGGATATGAATTAAAAAACCAATTTTGTGCAACTCAAAATACAAGGAGGTTATATGCAACTTCCTTAAACAATATTTCATAAGAAAGTAAAATAAATAGTCAATAAGTAAAAGAACCATAAAAGAGACAATATGTATAGTGGTTATGCTGACTTCAAATGTTGTAGCGTAAGATAACAAAAGTCACTATCAAGTCAAATTTTGAACTACTTTACATAAGTCTCCCATATTTGAGAACCTTTATGAATAAATTCCTAAGAATATCTTGCTACTTGTTAGATTTCTTGAATTAGAGTACTTAAATTACAATTATACCTCACTTTGATCAAAACATCAAACTTGAGACCTAAAATTAAGTAGTTAAACCCCATTGTAGTTTTGAGCTCTAGAATTACATTAAAAGATATTACGATATTTAGATTTCCATATTTGAATTAATTGAAAAAGTAATCATTTTTGGCATCTTGGACTCATTAATAAAGGGAGTTACAATTTTAAAAAAATACAGTGATGACTATAGACCAATATTAAAAATTGCAAGGAAAACAGAGGTGTGGATTGGGAGATACAAAATTGTGGAGGAAATTGAGAATTCATATTAAAAGGGAATTAAAATCTCATTCTTATAATTGGTCAAACCAGGCTATGACCCATCCCCTACATACATGCATCTATGTTCTACTTCCACAACAGCCATTCTCAGACCAAACTCCCATGAGGATTACTCCCTCTCTTACATCAATTTTAATCGTTCCTTCCCCTTCAAATTTGTATTTACTCCTATATACCCAGTGGCACCTCAATTCATATAACCTTCTGACTATGTTGTCAAAGACCACCCAATGCCCACAATGCAGCATACCTTCTTCTTCTCCTTTGTACCATAAAAAGTAATCCTAAGAACTAGTTTTGTTCAGTCAATGTCTTGAGCATCCTACCCTATGATCATCAGCAAGTGGATTGGCTGCCATCACCACCCCCTCCTCAAACCACCCTACCCCTAGCCATGGAGCACGACCAACCTGTGTTGGGAAACATTCACCATCCATAGATTTTACACCGGCATCCGATGATAACCACCAATCATGAAATTAGGGTGTAAGTTGAAGATTAAACATGATACAAAGCACATTTTTCTTAAATTCAAACATATAAGTGAAATTTTCAAGGAAAATTGAAACTTGATTACTATAATCTAATTTCAACAATAAAGATGCATATCTAAACATTCACTATGTTTCTCACACTTTCATGTACATACAACATGATAATCAAATACATTCACTATTGTAAGGAATCAATGTTGCACATCATCATTTACAACTCTCTCACTACTCCACAAGGACCTAGAGTGTAGGGCCAGACTAAACATAACTAATCTAATGCATAAATGTCATGGCCGATATACTCTAGCATTGACATTCTTCAGATCTAGACTATATGACTAAAAATTTGTGAGTAGAGGGGTGAGCCTACCTACTCAGTGAATGAGTACTTCAAAGAAACAATATAAATAACTCATACAATTACAAATATATTGTTGAGCAACTAATATCAATTAGAAGAACAACAAGCTAAAAAGGGAGTAATCATTCATAAACATAATATGATACTCTAGATATTTACTAGAGTGAATCAATATTTGAACATTCTTGATTAAACATCAGGAGAACTAATAACTCAGAAACATACAAAAAAAATTGAATAAGTGCATGCACTTGATTAACCACTTATTCATCTTATTATGTCCTAAACCCACATGAGGTGTACAAAAACATGTGAAAGCATCATAGCTAGCTACGATCTTATTGTACAAGGATTAGAGGCGTTCCCTAGTTCCTAAGCCTATGTCTTTAGTAAGACCCCTTCTGTAGCAGGCCTCAGCACGTCTGCCTCTCGACGGCTAATGGGAGTGGCTGGATATCTCAGAATCCACCTCTCAACCTAGGTACTCGGTCAAGCCCTTAGGCTAGTTGTGTAATAGTGGACCTACCGAAGATGTCCACTAATCACCACAACTCATAACTCAGGTACAACAGACATCCCCGATTGGTGTTGGATACCAATTATTTAAGGAGTCCACCCAAACTGGCCTAGACTCCCACACTCCACAATAATGCACTCCGACTTACCTCGACCTATGTGAGACCTCCAATCGGGAAGCATATTTCCTCCTCACAAGGTAGGCCTCCTGTTAAGGATTTCACAATGTTCACGACATTCAAATGTCTAACTCTCTCTTTAAATTTATCGTTCAATCATCACATCAACAATTCCTAATTTAGCTTTGTAAATAGTTCATTTATTGATCATCTACAAAATTTACCACAAATAGAACTGTTGAACATCACAACATCTCACCCTATGAAACACTAATATCACATTACTTTATTCACTCAATACCCTATCCTTAGGGTTTAGTTTGCCTCATTAACATATCACATGACTCGCTAATGATTTAATGCATCATAAATATTCACTGAATAAATATTTCTCTTAGCATTTCACATATAACCAAATATATATATATATATATATATATATATATATATATATATATATATATATATATATATATATATATATATATATATATATATATCTGTGTGTGTGTGTGTGTTTCCACGCCAACCCTTGGATGAACTGAACTAGGGTTTCCATGCCATTCACTAGAATATCATGTATCAAAAATAACCTTGAACAAATGAATTTATAACAATAACAGAATAATATCAATTGAATTTTATGATGTCTATTTGCAATTTCCAACTTTCCATTCATTTAGGGTTTTACCCTCTTTAATGATAAATCAAGCAAACACTGATAACATGAAATGAAATTTAAGATAGTATCTGACATATTTGTACTACTCATTCAATATAAACATACATTCATAATCAAGGAAATTCATATAGACAAACTTCTTTATTCAATTAAACAACAATTTTAGTCATCCTGAAAACCCTAGATTTTAGTATATTCTTATAACCTCTACAATTACTTTAGTAATTCTCATTTAGATGGATTGTATCCATTTCTAACATGATTTAATCATCTTAAATGAATCACAATAGAGAAATAATCAATTTCATATCATCTTGCAAAAGCCAGATCAAAAAGGCAGTTTAGGGTTTGTAGTCTCATATGAAGCGATTGAAGATTATTGATAACTTAACTCATTTTCGTGCAATATAATGTTTAAAGGAAGTATTCACTCACCCTATGGTGAAAAAACACCTTAAAACACAGCCCAACTATGAAATTCTCAAATCCATATCAAAACCCTAGAAAATCACAGGTTGCTTCTTCTTTCAACTTGAAAACCCTATGAATGGAGAATTGTGAAGAAAGAATGACAAAAAGGGAAGATTTTAATATCATTTCAAAATAAATTAGAGGAGGGATGGAATCTTGAATGTGATAGAAGATTCACCAGTAAAGACTATGCAAAGAAGTTAAACTTACTTGATTTCATCATTTCTGGGATGGTGAAACTCAATATCAACATTTCCACAACTTTATCCTCTCAAACCCTAACTCTCCCCCTCTCTCGATGATTTTATTTCTCTGGAATGAATAACAAACTATGAGAGCTTCTAGTTTGTTCGGTTGATCATATAGATCAATTGAGGTACTTGGGCAATTTGCAAATTGACCCCTCACTATACTTTCTCTTATTTCATCTGAATTTTTCTATCATAAAAATGTTACTGTAATTTGTCTACTGAGTAAGTCTAACCTCATAGAAAAATTATGAGAATTTAGCATAATGTCTAATATGTAATTTAGAGCTCCATTAAAAATTTTAGATCATTCTGATCTAATAATAAACAAATAAAAATCAAACTCCACACTACAACAACACTCTATCAGCAACGTTAGTCGAAGTATAGTTTGACCAAAAACCACATTCAAAAAAATCCACATATTCTGAAATTTTCACTAGAATGCATGATTGAGTTATCCATATCATCTCCAAAATTCAATAAAATCCAAGTAACTTAGATAATATGAAAAACAATTTACCATAATACTATCTTGATCAAGTTTCATATTCATGTACTATCAAAACCCTAATTTTGGTGATTGGGGTTTACACTTATTCAACCCTATTACTTCACACTAAAATCATAACTAGAGTTCATTCATAGGTTTGAAACATCACAATTGAGTTACCATCATAGTCAAGTCTAAACAATGTTCAATGTAACTAAGCATGTAATCATTTAGGCCTTAAAAAGTTTTGCCTCCGTAACATAAATATGAAAATTAAGTACATTCAAGATTTCTTTTAAAGTTCTGGAATCTTATTTATCACTATACTCTTGTGTTTCATATTATAATGTTATTTTTAACATTGAGTCATTTGTTTCTCTTCTAATCATAATAGATTTAAATCAAGCCTTCTCAATGATAGCAAAAGAATTTCTATGTTGCAATCAATAATAGGAAGGAGAAAGATAAAACATCATTTTTAATCATGTCATACTCCCTCGAGGTGTTGTCTTAGTAATGGAAATCAAATCCAACTATCTCAATTTGTGCAATTCAATCTATATCATTGTTGTACATCACATCATAGTTGCTAAAAGTAGTTCACCTTATTGTTTTGAATTTCACTATTGTGCTACTGTGATAGCAAAACACTTATAAGTTGCAATACTTGATTCAGAAATAATTGTATAAAAATGAGATAGACTACTGATATGAATGATTAAAACCATAACACCCTTTCCAATTTAATATATTGCTCATGCATGTACAATTGAACTCATATGTAAAACAAATTTACATCCCTTTATATGCCTTCAACAAATTATGCTTATTAAAAAAAAGTCACATATTGGTGAAAGACATTTGTTTTCTTTCATTTCTCTTCTTATGCATTACTACTTACTTCTTCTAACTTATCCTTCTCATTTTGATCATATAGAATAAACATCCCTAAGATTGAAACATTTAAGGTAAAAATAGATTATTCATCATTCTTCCTATCACTGCAAGAATTTATTTCTTATCACACTTTTCTTATGTTGTACTTTTACTTTTATTCATACCACACTTCTTACATATCAAATATATTTCTTACCCTCCATTCATAGTCATTTCCATGTTGTTTTATCTATCTTTCTCATTTCTACCTTTAAACCCTAGATTACAATTGTTTCTATTTTCTTCACATATTGTTGATCTCAAGATTTTTTTCTATAGAGATGTTAGTGCTCATGGTCAAATCACTAGTGACAATCCTTGAACTACTACAACCCTAAACATTCTATCATGTGATCCTTATTAATAACATGATCTTGTTGTGGCATGTTTTTACTCCCCTATTTTGATATAAAAACTTTATCTTTCTTAAGGTTTACTACAATCTTCCTTATATTTACCACTTGAATTTACTTTCTCTTATTTGGTCATTAAAATAGATTACTTTCTTAATTTACCCTACTAGGGTTTCATCATCATATTATATGTCATTAATAAATTTAATAGATGGCTCTACCATGCTGGTTATGCATAATATAGAATTCATTTTATTATCATTTCATTCCCACATTGCTCTCATTAAGGAAGATATAAAAGAGAAGATGATTATGAGATTTAGAATTCTAATATTCGAGTATTTACTTAACAAACTTATCCTATATGGTATATTAGTGATCAACAAGGATACTTGACTAATTAGAACATCCTTGAATCTCGCAACCTCTCCCTTTTATAATCTTTATTACTCCCTCATGTTCCAAACCCCTATTTAATTTCCATCATCCTCTTACTGTATGCTACTCTTCCACCTATCATCTTTAACTTCTACTTATCTCGTATGATGATGCTACTCATTCATGTGTTTAATTATGTATACCATGACACACAATTTTTTATTCTCCTTCTAGTAATGTGAAGCTGAAATTCTAAACCAATATTCTCCATACTAATTTCATTTTATGTTTAATACATTACATGTCCTTTATTTCAAACCAAACGGCTCATCCATGGTTCACACATATTTCTCTTTCAATCAAGTTGTACCATTCTCCATACAATTTACTTTATATGACTTGTTCATTTGTCTAAGAACACCTTTGTTCTTGTTTTGCAAACTAGTTCCATTTCATCACTAGGACCTATTGAATACATGTGATGGAAACTAGGTTTTTACTCTATAAAGACCTAAAAACCATAGGTAGTAAGGATGAATGAAATAAACTTCATAACATAAGTGCACATTCCATGATCTCCATTACATCATATAACCCTCATTTACTAATCAAACTCATCATTTCCAAAATTTCTCTTTGTTTCATCTAAGTTTCTTATCCTAGTTTGATAATTTACATGTTCATCTAGTTCTCTTCAATTTATTTCCTATGAAGACTCCTCACTTCTATGTACTTATCATATACTTAACTCCTTTCTTTTATTTTTCCTTTGTTTTGGTGTACATAAATGCATTTTACTCAATTATATGATCTATTCCTCATAATTGGTTCTTACTATCTTGGATTCTTATGTAGTTCTCTCTTATTTTTCCTTTATTTCAAATTGAATAAATTGCCTCAAATTGTTATGTGATTAAATTCTCTTGATCCTTTTTTCTTTATTTCAGGTATTATATGTCTTGAACCTACATTGATTCTTCCCTTATCCGTGATTTAGGGTTTTCTTATCTGAGGGCCCAAAAATTGGATCTTAGATATCAGTTCCAACATATTCTTAGTTATCCATTTCTTTCCCTTATATATATATTTTTTAGTTATCCATTTCTTTCCCTTATATTTCAATGTCTTAGTGTATATGCATTTTCATTACATTCTAAGTATAACTCTCTATAGATTAATTACTCTTATTAAATTTACTAAATAGGAGACATTTGGTCCTAGTAACGCATCCTACTAGCCAGACCATGCCAAACATGTAGTTCTAAATCTAAGAGCTACTCATGATCAATCAACTCATATTCATCTCAAACGCATGGGAAGAATATCCACTTCGGGCAAACTCATTTAAACATAACTTCTGGTCTACTTGATACAAGGAATGTAAGCAATAACTAAACTAAATTCATAACTCTCTCTCTCTCTCTCTCTCTCTCTATATATATATATATATATATATATATATATATATATATATATATATATATATATGTGTGTGTGTGTGTGTGAGAGAGAGAGAGAGAGAGAGAGAGAACTACTGATAGCAATCATTATTCACTGAATATTTAAGACAAATTAAATTGTTATTTGAGTCATGGGATATGTGAATGAGGCAAATGAGACCCTAATGATAGGGTATTGATTGAATCAAGTATTGTGAATTAGTGTTTCTTAGTATGAGATAAGGTGATGTTTCGTAATTCAGTTTGTGGTACATTTTATAGATGATTAATTAAATGAACTATTTACAAAGATAAATTAAGAAATGTTAATGTAATGATTGAACGATGAATTTAAAGAGAGAATTAGACATTTAAATGTCTTGAACACTATAGAATCCTTCACAAGAGGCTTACATTTTGAGTAGGAAACATGCTTCCCGACTGTAGGTCTCATGTAGGTCGAGGTAAGCTGGAGCACATCATTGTGGGGTGTGGGGGTCTAGGCCAGTGAGGGTGAAATCCTTGAATGATTAGTATCCAACACCAACCAGGGATGTCGGTGGTAACTAAGATATGAGTTGTGGTTATTAGTGGACATCTTCAGTAGGTCCACTGGTGCACAACTAGCCTAAGGGCTTGACTCCACGGCTGAGTACCTAGGTTGAGAGATGGAGTCTGAGATATCTAACCACTCCTATTAGCCACCAAGAGGCAGATGTGTCGAGGCCCGCTGTATTTGATTTCTTAATCGAGACGTAGGCTTAGGAACCTGGGCATGCTTCGAAGCCTTGTACAATGAGATCGTAGCTTGCTACAATGCTTTCACATGTTGTGGTACACCTCATGTGGGTTCAGGGTATAATAAGATGAAGGAGAGGTTAATCAAGTGTATGCATTTATTCAATTATTCTTTGTATGTTTCTGAGTTATTAGTTCTCCTTGTGATTAATCAAGCATGTTCAGATATTGATTCACTCTTTTGAATATCTAGAGTATCCTTCCATATTATGTTTTTGAATGATTACTCCCTTTATAGATTGTTGTTGTTCTAATTGATATTTAGTTTCTCAATAATATATCTTTAATTATATAAGTTCTTTATACTATTTCTTTGAAGTACTCATTCACTGAGCAAATAGGATCATCCCTCTACTCACAATGTGGATCTGAAGAATGTCAATGCCACAGTAAATCTTCTATGAGAAATATGTATCAAATTAGTTATGTTTTGTCAGTCCTTGTCACTCTAGGTCCTTGTAGAGTAGTGAGAGAGTTCTAAATGATGATGTGTAACTTTGATTATTTAATATTAGTGAATGTATTTGGTTATCATGTCATATGTACATGAATGTGTGAAAAATAGAATGAATTTTTTGATATGTATCTTTATTGGTGAAATCAGATTATAGTTATCCAGTTTTTATTTTTCTTAAGAAGTTAGCTTATATGTTTGTATGTGAAAAAATAAATGTTCTTTGTATCATGTTTAATCTTCAACTTACAACCTCATCTCATGATTAGTTGTTATCATGGGATGTGGGTGTAACAACTTAGTATCAGAGCTTAGGTTGAGTGGTCAGGGACCATTAGGATAGAAAGTTATAGTTATAAGTGTGGAAGTTAGGAGGTGATGTGTTAATAGATTTGGGAAGTCTGAGTATTTGGACACCTTGGCCTGGTATCTGAATACTTAGGTTGAAAAGTATCAACCTACTATGTCTATTCTCCTCTACATGCCCTGGCCAGGTATATAGAGGGAGGATGAGCAAGAGAGAAACCCTAGAAATATTAAGGTTACAAGACCAAAAAGCAATGAAGGAATAAGGGCATAAAGATAGAACGAGACAACTTTTATTTTATATTGTTGTTCTAATTGGAGATTGATAGAAATGCTCTTATATATTTGAATTCAGATATATAGATTTTAGACATATATGTGGTTATTTAAAGATTGTTGTACATTCAAATCCAAACATGTATGAATATATAATTGGAGTTGTGCAAATTTCCCCTTTCAGTGCCAAAAACTTGCATGAGTAGATATCCTTATAAGCTAGATGTCTTGTTACTTGTGAATCATCTATTCACTACCCCAAGACTTTCTATCAGAAGTTCTCATTAGGGTTTCAACCAAAGCTAATCGGTATTCAAATATTAAATGTTGAAGTTCTCATAGTAAAAGATTATAATAGATCACGTAAAGCGGGTGATCAGTCCACAAAACATGTGATAAATGATTGGTTATGACTTAAATGAGTTCATAAAATAATTGTAGAATACACTTAAGTGTACAGATCACATGGTACACTCAAGTGGTGTTTTCATTTCAAGAATATTGTTTTGCAAAATGTAAATCATTAATCTTCATAGTCATTCTATAATTAGGCTACGTACAAATTTTAACCCATTTCGATGTGTGTAAGTCATGCATCCGAGGATAATGAAATCGACGCACAAAACTCATTTAAAATGCATTATTTTTGTGTTCTTTATAACATGACCTATAATTATCCAAATAGACCAAATTTATATATAATCTATTCACTTGATGTTTAAGAAGATCAACATATTAGATTTTTAAAATAATTATTGTATCATGAGAAACTACTTGAGTGTATTCTACTCCACATACACTCAAGTGTATTCTAGCCTGATATATATATATATATATATATATATTTGTGTGTGTGTGTATATGTATATATATATATATGTATGTATAGGTATATATATATATGAATATATATATGAATATGTATATATGTATATATATATATATGTATAGATATAGATATATATCTGTATATATATATATCTATATCTATATATATATATATATATATATGTATATATATATATATATATATATAGTCAGGATGGAATACACTCGAGTGTATTCATAGTAGAATACACTCAAGTAGTTTTTTATGATGCAATATTTTTTTTCAAAAATCTAATCTATTGATCTTCTTTAACATGTTGTGAATAGCTCATACACAAAATTCGAGAAAATTTGGACATTTATAGGTCATGTTATAAATACCAAAAAAATTATGGATTTCAAATTAGTTTTGCGCCTCGATTTTTTTGCCCTTGGATAAGTGACTAACACTCATCCAAATGGGCTCAAAATTTGTGTGTAGCCTAGTTATAGTATGACGATGAAGATCAATGGTTTACATTTTTCAAGAAATAGTCTTGATATGCAAACACACTTGAGTTTATTCATCTGATCTGTACACTCATGTGTATTCTAGCCTAACTATATATATATATATATATATATATATATATATATATATATATATAAATCCTATTGTGAACTGAACTAGGATTTCCATGATATACACTTAAATATCATGTATCAAGAATAACCTTCAACAAATAGATTTATAACAATAAAAGAATCATATCAATTGAATTTCATGATGTCTATTTGCAACTTCCAACTTTCCATTCATTTAGGGTTTCACCCTCTTTACTGATAAATCAAGAAAATACTGATAATATGAAATGAAATTTAAAATAGTATCTGATATATCTATACCACATATTTATAATAGACAATTATTCATAATAAAGTAGATTCAAATAGACAAACTTCTTTATTCAATTGTACAACAATTTCAGTCATAGTCGAAAACCCTAGATTTCATTATATTATTATAAACTCGAAAATTACTTTAGGAATTCTCATTTAGATGTATTGCATCCACTTATAACATGATTTCATCTTCATAAATTCATCACAATAGAGAAAAATTCATTTCATATCATCTTTCAAAAGCCAGATCAAAAAGCCAGTTAAGGGTTTGTAGTCGCATATGAAGCAATCGAAGATTATTGATGATTTAACTCATTTTCATGCAATCTACTATTTAAAGGAAGTACTCACTCACCATAAGGTGTGAAAAAGTTTTATAAATGCATCTTAACTCTGATATTCTCGAATCCACATCAAGACCCTAGCAAATCACCAGTTTTTTCTTCCTTTCAACTCAGAAACCCTTGGATTGGAGAATTATGAAGAAAGAATGATAAAAGGAGAAGATTAGATATATTACAAATAAAATAAGAGGAGGGATGGAATCTTGATATGTGATACAAGATTCACCAGTATAGACTATGCAAAGAAGCTAAAGTGACTTGATTTCATCATTTCTCAGATGGTGAAACCCTAGATCAGTAATTCCACTACCTTCTCCTCCAAACCCTAACTCTCCCTCTCTCTCTAGGATTTTGTTTTTCTTGAATGAATCACGAATAATGAGAGATTCTAGTGTTTTAGTTTGATCATATAGAGCAATTGAGGTGCTTGGGAAAATCACAAATCCACCCCTCACTATACTTTCTCTTATTTCAGCTGAATTTTTCTGGCATAAAAATGTTAGTAGAATTCTTCTACTGAATAGGTATAAACTCATACAAAAATTTTGAAAAATTATCATATAATCTTAAGGTAATTTCAAATCTCAAGTAAAAATTTCAGATCATTCCTAGCTACCAATAAATAACTAAAAATCAAATACTACACTATAATAACACTTTGTCAATGTGGTCGGTTGAAGTTTAGTTCAATTGCGAACCACATTCAAAGAACATCCAAATAATTTGAAATTTTACAATAGAATGTATGATTGATTTATCCATATGATATACAAAATTCAATTAAATCAAAGTAACATATAAAATATAAAAAATCATTTACAATACTACTATTGTCATCAAGTTCCATATTCATGTACTATCAAAATCCTAATTTTGGCGATTAAGGTTTATGCTTCTTAAAGTTTAATACTTTAAACTAAAATCATGACTAGAGTTCATTCTTAGGGTTGAAAAATCACAATTGATCTAACATCATAATCAAGTCTAAACTATGTTCAATCTAACTAAGCATGTAATCATTCAGGTAAACCCTACTTTACTAATTAAGCTCAAATGCGGTCATAAAAATAGAACCCCTTTCTGCCACTACCACATCACTACCACAACCCCATTATGGCAGCGAAACTCCTTAGGTGAAGCCACATAGGACTGCCATCGAGCCCAGACCCCAATAGAAATAGGATCTTATGAGCAGTCAAGGCAACAATTAGCCAAGGAGGTAAATTTGAACATTCATACCCACCCTTCATTTTATCGCACACATTACTTGGTCAACAACACTAATCAGGATACATATAGTCAAATATACACAATAATATCTTAAGCTATAGTAACTTTATCTGCAAAAATGATCTAATACTAAATTATGCACAAGATCCTTGATATATAACGCAAGTGTATAGTGAAGGATTAAGAATCTAAGTAAGTTCTTGGAATACTCATTCAATGTGATCTATTGTCAATATTTCCCAACTACTCAATCTTAACTCAACATATTTTCTTATTTATGTACATGGAATGATAATCCCTAAATTCTACACCTATAGATCTAGAGCATACTTTTAATAGTTGTACAAGGAATGCTTTCCCTTATGTATTATGAGTATTATGGTTGTATTAGTCCAATAATGATGTTGAGGAATCAATTAGAGAAATATAACTTAGTACTTCAAAATATGCTACTATTGCAACCTGTGACAATACGGAAAGCACACCCTAGTAAATATTTACCCCTTTTATAAGATAAATATGAATCATTAATAGTTATATACATATATGGCATACATTAGTACATCATATAATATAAATATGAAGATATTATGTGATACATGATTTATGAATACAAAGGCTTGGGATATATATCATCATGGAACAACAATAACAACATAAATGAGGAAATTTTTCACAATTTAAATTATGAAAAATAAATGATTCTAAACCAATAGTATCCATTTCTTCCAACATTGTAGATTTGTTTTAAAGAACATGGGAAACTCAATACTTGCATACTGGACATTCTTGTTTGAAGTTGAGATACAAATTTCTATTATATTTGGAATGTTTATTCCCTCTTGAAAGTCATGTATAGTATATAGGTTTGTTAGATTAAGAATGTTTTAAACTTTTCCTTCCTCTTTGAAAGCCACTAACAATTATTTTTGAAAGTAGTAGCACAATGTTTAAATGTCAAAAAAGGGAATGCTAATGCCCATTATTTTAGTGGAAATATGATTTCATGCCTCTGTGCAAACTTAAAGGACACCTGATCCCTTAGTATATTGGAAAATTTAGTTGGTGTTTTGTTGTTCACTGTAAGAGATAACACATGGCTACTCCAACAAACGAACATTGACATGTGCTACCTATTTGAATATTTGAAAAACTATTCTCAAAATTTAATATTGAATCCCTTTGACATTAAGAACACTTTTTCCATTGATATTGACCTATATTGTTTATTCTTTGCATTTTTTCATAAAAACCCTCTGTATCTAGGTGCATACATATGTATATTTACAAATTTTATTTTGTACCAGTCATTTGACAGACCTATGTTTCCCTTCTGGGGGTCCATGTGTGATTTTGTTCCCTCTGGGAATTCATGGATAAAATCTTTAGAAGCATCAATTAAAGAACCCAAAAGGAAGGAAGAAAACAAGACCCAAGATTTCTAGGAACCCTTTGTTTAGAATTAATTTTTTTCAGCTACCTTATTGTAGTCTCACTAAGACATTTACTTTTTGTGAACTTTTTGAGGTAAAATTCTTGAACTGTTGAATAAATATGTAATGGTTTTTAATTCATGTTGATTTCTTTAATCTATCTGTCACATGAAACGATATCAGAGATAATGAAAATTGACATCAACCATCCCCATAAGATCATTTGAAAACCTTAGACATATAATTCTAAATAGTTACTTATCTTATACATGTAATATGAATCCTAATCTCCAGAAGTTTGGAAAGGAATCTTCCCAAAAAGATAGAAAAGACTCTTCCCAAATAAAGAATCTTTCTAGAAAAATAAAAAGGAACACCATTGTCAGAAAGATCATCGTCCTTTGAAGGTCCCGCATCCCCAAATTTCCCATCCAATAGTGAGAAGAGACTTAATTTCCTGGAGGACATATTTGGTTCATCCATGGAATGGTGTGTCAACCAATCAACCACATTGAAGGATCCCTAATTGGTTGATTTCCTAAAAATGAAGCCTAATAATTCTAGGGATAAAATGAAAAGGATATCATAGGACATGAAAAAGTTTGGCTAGTAGCAACAAAAGAAATCTTCAATAGTATGGGTTACCCAAGAAAACATTTGGTAAACTATGCAACCTTCATTATTAAAGGACCTGCCAAGGTATGGTGGCAAAGCTTTACTCATAGTAAACTAAAAGTTGCTTCTCACTTAATCTAGAAGGAGATATCTGAAGTTTTCAAGAATATATACATACCAGTTGCTGCCTTTAATCAAGAAAGAATTGGAGTTCATTGAAATTCAAAAAGGGAATGATTCAGTGTCTGAATACCTTTGACAATTTACACTTATCAAATGCTATGCAACCGGACCGACAAAGCAAAGGAAGATACAAGTATTCATAAATGGGTTAATAAGGTGATTGAGTGATTCTTTAGCACCTCCAATACCTCTGATGTTTGAACAACTCATCATGAAGGATCAATATATGGAGATGCAGGCAAAGTGATCAACACTTCCACAATTTTCCATGACACAACAATAACCACAAAAGTAGCAGTCACGGGAGTTGTCCTGACTATAAAAATAATAAAAATAAAAGTGGACCTTCTATATCGACCCCATCTCAATCAACTACCTAGAAGATGAGTACTCCACACTATACCAATAATGGGAAACATCATGGAGGAGAATGTCTGTACTTGATTCCAGTTTACTACAACTATCACAAGATAGGGAATAGGAACAATGAATGTCTAGAACTAAGATGATACCCTCATACTAAAATCTAAGGGTGAGTTACACCAAGCTCCACTCAGCAACGACATGTACTAAATCATGTTCCAATAGAGAAAAGATCTTATAGGCGTTATGCCTTCAATGCCAAAGATGTTGAAAACAACAATGACATAATTGAAGGTATGGTTAGTGTTTTGGGACAACCTACAAAAGTTTTGTTTGATTCAGTTTCAACACATTCATTTATTTTTGAAATTTCAGTAAAAACCCTAAAATTGGATATAGATTTAATGAGCTTTATCTTATATGTAAACACATCAGTGGTCGAGTAAGGAACACTTTTCATAAAACACTTCAGATCTCCTTCAACATATCAAGGGAAGATTTTCATGTAAACCTTTTGTTGGAAACAGAATACTTTAATGTCATCCTTGGGATTGACTTGTTGGAAATGTGATTTTAGAATGTCAGAAGAAGAGAGTGCACATAACTCCTCCTGACAAAAATCAAGTCACCATCCTTGGAAGAAGGAAGTGTGATAAAGTTCTTATATTTGCCATGAAAGCTGGGAAGCATATCAAACTCTGTATCAGGCATTCCTTGTTGCAATCATAGTAGAGCCTAAACCAAAAAATATTGAAGTTAGGTAGATCATTTAGTAACTCCATGAAGTCTTCCCTGATAAACTTCTTGGTCTACCTTGAGATAGAGAAGTAGAATTTAACATCGAGATTCTACCATGAATCACACTCATCTCTAAAGCACCTTATCACATGGCACCAACTAAACTAGCTGAATTTAAGAAACAATGTCAAGAACTACTCTACAAGGGATTTATTCAGCCAAGTGTATCCCCATGGGGAGCACCGATGTTGTTTGTAAAAAAATAAGGGCGAAATAATGTGTATGTGCATTGATTATTGCATTCTCAACCAAGCGAACATCAAGAACCACTACCCTCTGTCAAGAATTGATGGCCTCTTTGATCAACTCAAGTCTACAACAATCTTATCAAAGATTGACATACAAACCTAGAAAATGGAAGTTTGCGAAGTTGATATACAAAAATTTTCCTTTTGCACAAGATATGGACACTATGAGTTTTTTCTCATGTTGTTTCAATTGAATAATGTTCCAGTTGTGTTTATGGACCTAATGAATTGAGTCTTCAAATCTGACCTTGACTCATGTGTAGTGTGTTTTATCAATGATGTTCTCATCCTTTCAAAAACCCTAGAAAAACATAAGGAGTGTCTAAATATTGTGTTGAACACCTTAAAGGAACATCAATTGTATTCCAAGTTCTCAAAATGTGAGTTCTAGCTCACTTAGGTGATGTTCCTTGGCCATGTCATATATGTTGGTCATATAGTTGTAGATCCTACAAAAGTCTAAGTAGTGTTGAAATGGAAAGCCCTAAAGAATGCTTTTGAGACACAAAGTTTTCTAGGTTGAGATGGATAATATTGAGGCTATATCAAAGATTTCTCAAAAATGCCCCTACCTTCGACAAGATTAACAAGGAAGATGTAAAGATCATCTAGATATAATAGTGTGATAAGAATATCCAAGAGTTGAACAAATGAATCAATTTCTACACCTGTGCTGACACTTCTAGTTGAAGGAAAAAACTTCACTAAAATTAGTAATGCTTCATGAGAAGGGATGGGATGCATTTTTATACAAGAAGGAAAAGTCATTGCATATGCATCTCAACTATTGAAACCAACTAAAGAAAACTATATGAACCATGTTCTTGCAACTATTGTATTTTCCCTCAAAGTTTGGAGGCAATACTTATATGGGGTCACCTTTTAAGTATTTTCTGAGCACAAAAGTCTAAAATACATTGTAACACAAAAAGAGATGAATCCTAAATAATGAACATGGATAGAATTCTTGAAGGATTATAACTTTACCATTTCTTACCATCATAGTAAAACAAATTTTGTTATTGATGCAATAAGTCAAAAGAAGGTTGGCTTATGTGCTGCAATGAGGCTCTTGGAATGGGAGAACCAAAATTCTTTAGTAGAATGGAAATCCGATGAACTCACTGATGTTCAAGTCAAGATGGATAATTTGACCATTATTCCTAATTAGGTGACAAAAAAATATTTGTGAAAAAGAAAAGTCCTAATCTGTAAGAGATGTTGAAGCTGACTGAGAAACCTCAAACTGATATCCAAGTGGGATTAGATGGTGTTATTTGATTTAGACTAAGACTATGGGTTCCAAATGTTGATGGTCTATGGGAGAAAGTTATGAAGGAATCCCATTATTCAAAGTACATCGTTCATCTAGGAATCACAAAAACATAGAAGAACTTACAACGTATTTTTTTGTGGCATAGCATGGAGCACAATATTTCAAAATTTGTGGCATAGTGTCTTACTTTCCACCGAGTCAAAATCGAACAACAAAGACAAAGTGGATTGTTGCAACCTTTTGAAATCCCTAAATGGAAATGGGCCAAAGTCACTATTGACTTTTTCCCATGATTTCTGACTATAAGGAAAGGATATGATGTTGTATTAGTCTATTGACCATTTTACTTAGTCAACTCAGATCATGCATCTACAATGGGTGAAGTATATATTCAAGATAATTTTTGACTACATGGTACAACTATGATATTATTCTTTGATTGGGATCTCAAATTCATTTTGAGATTGTGGAAACCAATAGACAATCATATGGGGACTCATCTAGATTTTAGCAATGCCTATCATCAATAAACTAATGGTCAATCAGAAAGAAGCAAATTGATTTTGTAAAATTAACTTCGATCATGTTCCATGGATTGGAGTGTACCATGGGATAAATATCTACCTTTCTCTGAATTTTCATACAACTATAGCTAGCAATCCGGTATTGGGATGCCACATTATGAAGCTTTATATGGAAGGTGTTGTAGATCCCCATTGTATTGTAATGATGTAGGTGATTGATCACTCAAGAAGTCTAAAGAACATCAATTCTATGCTGAAAAAGTAGAAGTGATCAGTAAGAGGATGAAAGTAGCTCAAGATAGGCAAAAGTCTTATGCAGATAAGCATCATACTAATAGAAGCTTCCTAGTAGGAGATTGTTTATTCTTAAAAGTGAAATCCTTGGAATCTATTTCTAGATCAAAAATCAAGAAAAATTTTAGTATGATATATGTTGGACCTTTTGAGATACTCTACAAGATTTGAGAATGTTTTCATTGATTATATTTACCATCATATTAGGAGAAGAAGTTAACAATGTATTTCCCATATATATTCTACAAAAATATGACAAAGACTCTAACCATGTCTTAAATTTTGTGCCACTTGAGATTCATGACAATTTAACATGTGAGGAGTTCCTGTAACACTCGGGCCGCTGCCCACGGCTCTAGTAGAATTTTAGGAATGACAATTGGCCACAAAAACCACCACTAGACATAATTGTGTGCTTTTTCCTCACTCATGCATAAGTTGGGATCAACTTCCTAAGTGGTCACCCATCCTATTAGTGCTCTGGGTTGAGCACAATTAACGATAAAGTTCCTTAGTGATGGGCTCTCTGAAAAGGAGGTGTACTTTGCTGATGTGGATAGTTGAATCATTCCTTTTAAGATCATCTTATTTGAGGCCTCAAGATGTAGGACGTTACAATCTCCCTTACATAGACTCTTGACGTCCTCCTCATCGGTCAACTATAAGACCTCATAATCAATCCCCATTTTTGTAATACACCCATAATGACCCATGTGCACCCAACTCCCAAGCATGGCTACCAGTGCAAGGATGGCTACATGTGTCTAGACCACATGGCTCAAGATTGGCATGCCACATGCCCATGTGGGCCCACCTATTGGAGGAGTTATGGATCTGATGCCATTTATAATACTTAGGCCCACTACTTAATGCTTTAGTAGAGTTTTGGGTATGTTGATTGGCCCCACAAACCACCACTAGCCTTAATTGCACCCTTTCTCCTCATTCACATGTAAGTCAGGATCAACTTCCTGATGGGTCACCCATCCTAGTACTACTCTAGGTTGAGCATGCTTAACGACAAAGTTATTTAGTGATGGACTCTGTGAAAAGGAGGTGCACCTCTATGATATGGGTAGTCCAATCATTCCTTTGAAGATCATTTCATCTGAGGCCTTAAGACCTGAGATGTTATAATGATCCTTAGGGAAGGGGGTCTATGAGAGAATCTCATGGGAGAAAAGGGGTATCCAAGTACAAGGTGACCTAATCGGGGCCAGAGACAGTTGTTGGATATCTAATTGTATATCATGAGTGATGATTCTTTCTCCCTACTTGGGATTTTATGAGAGATATTATTGCAAGATAAAGGGATTTCTTGAGACAAGGTGACCCATATAGAGGACAGTGATATGGGAATATCTTTCTAAAAATGGTGTGTGATATTCCTCTCTCCAGATATAAATTATATGAGAGAAATTCTCATGAAAACCAAAAACAAATGGGGTATCAGTGGACAAGGTGATCCACTTAAGACTAAAGACTGTGGTTGGATATCCATCCACAAATTAGTGTGTGAGGTTTATCTCTCCACATGTGGGAGTCTATGAGAGAAAGACTTACGAGAAAAATAATGTGATGATCTAGTGTCAGTTCATGGAACGAGACTGTATTGATGCTAAAGGTGTGGCCTAGTTTTAAGTCGCAATCCCAAACTATGTAAGTATGAGAGTGAAGGGAACACAATTGTCTATTTTTAGGTTATTGTAGGTTTATTAGGCATGGGTGTACCATGTCTTGATAAGTAAGGTCTCATTTGTATTGAAAATATTCATCTAGCTTGACACAAGGTGAAATGTTTGTAGCATTCATCTGAATGGAAGAATCATGTTTAATATAATACAAAGCCCTTTGGTGTCAAACATAAGATCTAAAGGCAGAATCTTTAAAAGGTTTACAAGATTTGGATTATCTTTTCACCATTTTATGATCATAGGTGAAGTGTTGTTCAAGCTTTGGACTGGAGACAGATGTGTAAGGTTCAAAAGAGTGGCAGCTCAAAATGGGAAGCCACAATTGCACAAAATTCTTATAGATATTGAATCAAAAGATATTAGGATGATTGAACCAAGCTTTGAGAGTTGACGTAGACAATTTGTCAACATAAAGTAATTCAACAAGAATAATTCAAGTCATATAGTCAAGGAAAGACTAGGCATGAAGGTGAATTTTCATATGCTAAAAGTGGTCATAGGATTAGAAATGGGTGTGAGTGTCCAACGGATTTTAAGACAACCTATTGGCACATGGTTAGCAGAAGGATTGGGTAGCAGATGCATGGAGGATTGCATTCCACCTTAGAGGAGAATAAATAGTTTGAAAAGATTATCATATCTGGGAGAAGCAAATCTTGGATGAATTCCTTAAGTATAAAGATTGCTTCAATTGAAAACTAAATATTCTTTTAAAATATCACTTCATTTGGCTAAGTATGTTATCTTTTAAAAAGGTTATCTCACATTTAAAATTTTTCTTCTATTTTGAGAGAGATTATTTCTCTTTTGAAAGATGGATTCACTTTTGAAAGAAGGTTGTTGATTTGGTTTGGAAAAGATTGTTAATTTTTAAAAAAGATTTCTGATTTTCATTTTTTTAAAAGAATGTTGATTTTTGAAAGATGCTAATTTGGAAAATATTGTTGATCAAAGTTATTGAGTGGATATATTTTATCAGAGATTGATGGCATATACATGAAGACATTAGTAGACCATGGCCAACTAATGCAAGATGATTACAATATTACAAAAAGGAAGCAATAAATAATCATAGCATTAAAAAACAAACAATAATTGAAATATACATACACACACATATATATAAGATTAGACCTTCCCCCTTTTAACCCATGTGAAAAGATCTTGATTTGCATTCTCACTCAAGTGTGACTTATATAGGAGGGGTTGGTCCTTAACTTCTCTTTGGCATTTTGGCAGTCATTGTGGGGGTGACATGGCTTCATTAGATATGGGTACTCGTCCCAGTAACCCTTGTGACTATGATAGCTAATCAATTGTGAGTGCCAGAAGATGGGTGTCCTGAAGGCCTTTGGACGTCCAACATTATGCTGCTCCAATACCTTTACCACCATGCTCCTCTTTATAGATCCAACATGTGTGTTGGCACTCATTTCATAGATGCATGGGTTTATGGATGTGCATAAGTGTGAGCATCAAGTTTTACTTTTTCCTAAAGCAAACCCATGAAAAATAAAGAAAAGAAAGTAAATGAAAAACCCCATGCGGACAAGAAATACCTTTCCCTGAAAGGAATCAATCATATAAGAAAACATTTAATTAACATGAAGGAATTTTTCTCATAATGGAATGATACTATAATATTTTCCCGGTTTTTTAACAAAATAAAAAAGGTAGTGGATGAGAAGCCCTGCCAGGGAAGCTGACCTAAAACCAAAAAGGGAAAACTACTAAAAAACTTTGAAATACAAGATGATGAGAAACACTAAAAATGGAAAGAAACAAAACAAATGGAATCTAGACAAGAACCATATATGATACAAGAAACAAGAGAAAGAGTAGTTGTATATAAATCAAACTTCTAACAGATCATTGGGCTATGTATCCAGGGTAGGGCATGTTGAATCCTAGAACAACCTTCCTACTTCTAATACTAGATCATCATGGCAAGGAAAATATACAAATGGGAAAAAGAATAAAAAAATAAATATGAAAGATGAACCAAACAAAAATATCAAGAAAATAAGAATAAATGGGGAATTCAATCCAAACCGATGGATATCCCTAGAGAAGTTTTAAATCTAATGAATCCACTCAAAAATATACCCTACAAGGAAGCTAATTTGATGACCGCAAAAACATAAGAAAAATGATTAAAAAAATAAAGACTTAATTTACCACCAATAATTTATTTCTAAAATGAGAAAAAACTAGATGAATGTTTAAATTAAGGGTATGTTATTAAAACTCCAATTTTGACTCCATGTGAGGGTGGATGGAAGAAGATGGAGCCTATGGACAAAGATTGGATTGAACGATCTTGTTACGAGTGGGGAAGGTGTGAGAACCACCATCATGCTTGATTAATCGATGTTGAACCCTTTTCTTAATGATCTCATGTTATATTGGTTTTAGGTTTAATAAAAAAACAATAAGTAGAAAGTGATAAAAGATTATTTTTCTTATTTTTGTGGATCTTTGGTGCTAGATACGCCCTTGGATTTCCCATCATATCCCTAATATCATATATTTTAGATTTAGGGTTTTAATCCCTTAGGATCTCCTTTGGTGAAGATCCATTCTTGGTTGTTAGGAACAATGCGTTGGAAAAAGAGGAGACGATATGTAAATTTTTCAATTCGAAGCAAGATTTGGTTCTAATTAAGCAATCAAATCAAGTAGTATAATCAAATCACATAAAAGAATATCAATTCTGATAGATAGATAGATAGATAGATAGATAGATAGATAGATAGATAGATAGATAGATAGATAGATAGATACATAGATAGATAGATAGATAGATAGATAGATAGATAGATAGATAGATAGATAGATAGATAGATAGATAGATAGATATATGGATGGATAGATAGATAGATAGATGGATAGATAGATCGATGGATAGATAGATAGATAGATAGATAGATAGATAGATAGATAGATAGATAGATAGATAGATAGATAGATAGATAGATAGATAGATAGATAGATATATAGATATGAACATTTACTAGCGGTGATAAGTAATTAATATAAGTTATGAGAAGTTCAAGATGAGAAGATTCAATAGTTAAGACTACTATTACTCAGTCTAACTACATAGAAAATCATTTTGTTAGAGGAAAGACCTCAAATTATGACATGGATAGAAAGTAAAGTAGAGAGGTAGTTGATTTGCTAACTTAATGAGAATAGAAAATGAGCCTAGAATATGGTCTGTATGGGGGTCTATTTATAAGATAGAATTAGGTTGTATGGTTCTTGGGGAATGACTCTAGAAGGGGTAGATTACACAGTGTTGCATTGGACACGTGTGTAGATTGCGTTAATTCACCATGTAGCACACAACGAATGGCAGTGATCTACTATGTGCCTGCTGGAATTATAAAGTATCTTCATTTTATTTTATTAATTTTGTATATTTCAAGAAAAATCTGGAGAAAAATTGGATAAAATTAGTTTAAAAGCATGGACTGAGTCATATATGAATAAAACTCAATAAAATAATGAAGAAGATAATAGGATATTAGTTAAGGATAAATATTCCTTATTATAATAAGATGTGATTCTTTTGTGTGGATAAATCCAATAAAATATCCATAGGAAGAGAAATCAATATTTTATTCACGATGATTCAAATGGGAAAATTGTAGAAAAGGATTATAAAAGCACAAATTAAGGGGCAAAATGCATTTGATGCTAGGGAATATTACTTTATGAGCATGAAAACCCAAATTGTGGAAAATGGGTGAAAATTAGTGAACTAAATAGGTGAAAAAAGGTGGTAAATCTGTAAAAATGGATTAACTCCATCATTATCTAGTAGTCATGAATTTCATGGGAGTGAGAAAACATGGACTCTCAACATGAATGTTGGTAACATGGAAACACAAATTTCTCTAATGACCTTGTTTGGGAGTGATCAAATGAGTGTTGCCCAGCACGACCATGCTACCACCAAAACCCTACACTTTTTTGAACTACTTTTCCCATATTACCCCCACTTAGCTCATTTCTTCCCTTCCACCTATATATACAAGGGTGGCAGATGTAGAACAAAGGTTTGCCAAGGTTACACCCCCATAACATTCATGTCTAACTTCATTGAGCATTGAAGGAGCTCTGAACTACCTCCACCTCATTTACACCTTCCTCTACCTCAATACCCTAATTTCTAGGGTTTTGGAAATCATCCACCATCATTCCATGACATCCATCGATCTTGTAAGAAGAAGTGCAAGATCCAGCAGTTAGGAGGTGAAAAAGGAGGAGTCCTCACCACATTCTATGCCCCCTACTCCTCAACTCCTTTTTATTTTTTTCTTGTTTTATGTCTATCTAAGCCCCTTATGGTGGGTTGTTTGGGGTAAATATGTTACTTTGATACCATGTTGGGGGAATATAACTTGTAAACTCTATATTTTCATTTTGTGATGGTTTATACTTCTATCTTATTTCCCACAGTTCTTCTTGTGTTTTGTGCTTAAAAGCATGAATTTCTTTGTGTTTTATGCTTGAAACCACATAGATCTAATAGAGGATGGCATATGTGAGGGTATCTTTTAATTTTTTTGTAGGTCAACCTAGTAGATCCCTAGATAGCACCCCATCTTCCTACATATATATCCCTTCTCTTACTAGAGCTAAGTAGTTAGTGTAGTAGTGTTTATTGTGATTTCCTTAGAGTTTTCTAAAAGCTAGATGGTGAGTAATGTGAGGTAGAATACCCTCACCTATACTTCCCACTCCCACCTTTGGCTCTCAGTAATACTAAGGATTCCCCCTCTATAAACCTAGGTTAGTCAAATCCCATTGGAATCCCGCCTAAACCTTAGTTCGATTGAGCCTCATAAGGCTAGGTAGGGTATGCAAGGTGTAGTCCCCTTCACATATCCTTTTCAATCCATGGATGACTCATAGTTTAGGGTGATTCCATTGCATTTGGCTAGTTTTTGGTTTGGCAATCTAGTATGAATGGTTAGGCTTGTTGTGACGTCCCTTAATTTTCTAAAACTTAATATGATGTGTGACATCTAAATTGAAACCCTCACCTCAGTGAGAATCCCAATTTAAACACCACACACTAGGCTAAGAAGAATAAAATCAAGGGAGACTAAAGGAAACACAGTAGCACATGCACATGAACAATAATAAAACCATACACACATGTTCACCATTCAACATATATTTACAACAGGAATTGTTATTTATAAAACTGATGTCAGATTTGCATATTATCTTCCAGTTACTGATATGGGGTCGGCGAATCTAAAGGAAGCACAATCGCATCTTGAGGAGGTAGGATCGCACCCCTTTTTCCTTGTCGGAGTGGCTGTCTGCGGCAGCGCACGCGGAAGACAGGGGATGCAGGTGTTTGCGTTGTCTACGACCTGGGGAAAAAGAAGGCCACGTGGCAGCACCTGATTGGCTGGAAAAGGTTAGAAAATCAAGGGAGTCAGAAGAAAACAATAGTAGCACATGTACATGAACAATAATAAAACCATACAACACATGTTCACCATTCAACATATAATTACAACATGAATTGTTACAACATTTGATATTACATATTGAACAGAAAACTTATACATATACATGTACTTCCACTAAACTACATGATCTTAAGACAACATCTCCACCTATACATCAGCTCGGCATACAACTCACAACTCTCTACAAGTATCTCATATGCATATACTTTATCTTTCCTCTCTCTTAGTCTAGGGTTCTCAGATTACCTCATTGGCACTAGTGATTTCATCATATCATGGAGTCTAGGTTCTCTGACCTTCTCCTTTTGGGTCTCGCTCTCTCTTGAGCTAACCCCAAAATTGGGCCTAACACTAGAGGTCCTCCTTTGTAAACGAAACTGATGCATTTGCTGATTCACCTCCTTGTCTTAACTCATCTTATCTTAACTTAGAAAAGCACACATACTTGCACAAAGGTATTCATTAGCAAAAGAGAACACATATTTTAAGCACATTTTCCATTATATATCCATGCATTTGCCACCAGAGGGAATAATGCATCATCTCAGCTACCAAAGAGTATGAGATGTAAGGCCTTATGATATACTACCAAAGAGTTAGATCATTGTACAATGTGATCTGCTACCAAAGAGAATGATCACTTTCCAGCACTATGCTACCAAAGAGAATTAGTGCTTTCATATAATGGAACCTAATATTCAGATAATGAACTGTAATCTGGAAAATGACATCAGGAATATGTGATGATTAGGATATCTTGATCTAAGGTACACCATTACCTCTTACTTGGCCTATCATACAATATGCTTGTGTTATATGGTAGTAAAGACTTGGCATTTGGTATTTATTGAAATGATTGTTCTTATATCATACGTTGCTTTATTTTCCTTACTTATTGTTATGAACACATCAAACATAATATATTTGTTCCATTATATGAAAGCACTAATTCTCTTTGGTAGCATAGTGCTGGAAAGTGATCATTCTCTTTGGTAGCAGATCACATTGTACAATGATCTAACTCTTTGGTAGTAGATCATAAGGCCTTACATCTCATACTCTTTGGTAGCTGAGATGATGCATTATTCCCTCAGGTGGCAAATGCATGGATATATAATGGAAAATGTGCTTAAAATATGTGCTCTCTTTTGCTAATGAATACCTTTGTGCAAGTATGTGTGCTTTTGTAAGTTAAGATAAGATGAGCTAAGACAAGGAGGTGAATCAACAAAAGCCTCAGTCTCTTTTACAAAGGAGGACCTCTAGTGTTAGGACCAGTTTTGGGGTTAGCTCAAGAGAGAGCGAGACCCACAAGGAGAAGGTCAGAGAACCCAGAATCCATGATATGATGAAATCACTAGTGCCAATGAGGTAATATGAGAACCCTAGATTAAGAGAGAGGAAATATATATTATATGCATATGAGATACTTGTAGAGAGTTGTGAGTTGTATGGCGAGCTGATGCATAGGTGGACCTGTTGTCTTAAGATCATGTAGTTTAGTGGTAGTACATGTATATGTATAAGTTTTCTGTTGAATATGTAATATCAAATGTTGTAACAATTCATGTTGTAATTATATGTTGAATGGTGAACATGTGTTGTATGGTTTTATTATTGTTCATGTACATGTGCTACTGTTGTTTTCTTCTGACTCCCTTGATTTTCTTCTTCTTAGCCTAGTGTGGGGTGTTTTAATTGGGATTCTCACTGAGGTGAGGGTTTTAATTTGGATGTCTTACATTAGATTAAGTTTTAGAAAATCTAGGGATGTCACACTTGCATGCTATATCCTCCTCCTACTAGAATCCTAGTAACATCCCCAAATGGCTCACCACTCCATAAATTGCATTAAAACCTCAATTTCTATGTTAGCTATTTCATCTTAATTTTGTTAATTACTTTAATTTCTTTGTTAGTTAATTTCCTTGTTTTGGATAGTTAGGTCTTTCTAGAGTAGTTAGTGCTCTTTTGAGCTTATTGGTGTTAATCTTACTACTTTGTGATAATCTAGGTCCCCAATTACTTTTTTGTCTAACTTGCTTAGCTAATGTAACTTAGTCTTAGTCTCTTTCTCTTTCTTACTTAGATTCCCTTCTTTGTTAACTAGGATTAACTTGTTTAGGGTTAAAATAGGTTTTTGCTTGTTTGGCTTCCTTTCTTTAATTCTTGCATGAAACTTTAGTGTACTCAAACCAAAATGAACCTCAAATCCAAACCCTAATCTCCACTTTAAGAACACAGATTAATCTAACTTATCTATAGTGCCCCCTCTCTCCCTACACATAGACCCCTCACTTACAACTCACCTATACTATAATACCATAATGTGCGCTTGGGGTGATATATTCTAATCTATATGGATGTGTTAGTATAGAATCCTTTATAAATTCAAAAGATCCCAAGAGTGTGTGAGTCTCTCTCTAATGAGATTTTTAGGTTGCATCTATTCATAACTCAATTGATTGGTATGTAGTCACAAAGTATCTCTCTAGGGGGAGGAACATCAAGCTTTTTGGCATTGTTGTTGGGGATCGAATGCACCATAGCTTCCTAGTAGTTGTGTTGTTGAGTCTCCCCTTTGGAATAATATTTTTCTAGTTTGTTTTGTTGCATCTGAGAAATACATGTAGCTTTTAGGCACCATTTTTGGGGAGATAGGCGCTCAACCTACCAAGTTAGTTTATCTTTTCTCTTCCTACTTCCTCATCATTTCTATTCTTTATTCCTTTCTTACTTTTGCATACTTGTTTTCTAACTTATCTCTTGTTTCTTGTTTGTGCCTTGTGCAGGTGACAACTATGCATGCTTTGGTAACGCTTGACTTCTACTGACTTGGTTCGACTTGATCCTAAGATAGGTTGACGGAGACATCAACACCGTTGTAGACAACATCAAGAAATTGTGATGGATGGTCAACACTGTGATGAAGTGGGCCTACTTCTACCACCACCCAAGACACACCACTTGTACTTTACCTCAGAGAACTACACATATCCCATTTCCACCCTAATTGACCAAATTTCAGCTCAACAATCTCCATTCCACCAGCCCTCCTTGAACTCTTACCCACCTTCTATGGGTTGGAGAATGAGAACCCATGTAACCATGTTGATGCCTTCTTGGAGATGTATTCCACCTTTCGCACCCCCTCTGTGATTGATGACTCTATTAGAAGGGCCTTTTTCCCCTTCTCACTCAAGGAAAAGGCTAAATAATGGTACATGTCAAAGTCAAAGTTGGTCACTTGGGAAGTTGTCAAAAATGAGTTTCTGAAGAAATTTTATCCTATATCCAACTTCAAACAAATGAGGAGGTAATCAGTTCATTCACTTAGAAGGATAATGAGCTATTCCATGAGACATGGGAAAGGTTCCAAGCACTACTTAGAGATTGCCCTCACCATGAAGTACCAATGTGATAGCTTTTGCAATCCTTCTACACCAATCTATTTGAATTGGGTCAAATGGTTGTCGTCTCCTCTTGTAGTTGAACCTTCATGGACAAGCCCCAGAAGAGTGATGGCCTCTCTTTGAGCATTTAGCTAAAAATTCAGGTCATCAGGCTTCTATAATGGGTGTACATCATGATAGGAACTTTACTGCTCCTCCACCTCTTCCTACTTTAGTTGGGAATGATACAAATCTCCAAATGATAAATATTATCACTGATATGATGAGTTTGTGAAGAATCAAGTTGTGAGATTTACTAGCCAATCCACTATGGCCATCAATTCCATTGATGAAGAGGTGAAACATTTACATACTTTTGGCAACCACAATCACCAAGGGCCCATGTCCAACACCTACACTCCAGAATGGAGGAACCACCCAAACTTCTCTTGGAAGAAACTAGAAGAAGGACAAGCACAACTAAGGCAACATCAAGGACCAAGAAATAGTTCAAGGTTCAATGAAGAAGTCCATGGGAGACTGAGGAATATGGATGAAGTAAAGAGGGATGTGTCTTCCCGTGGGAAAACAATCAACTGCCTTAAGAAAAGGTTTGATCATATCTCTCTTTCACTTGCCCTCCGTGAGGAGGGAAGATTCCATTCCCAAACCATGGCCAACCCAAATAGTGATAGTGGTTCTATGAGCACTCCTCAAAGTGCCTATGTTCTACCACAAGGGCAAGTTACAACCTTGCAATAATACCAAGGACCTCCTCCTACATATGCCACCACTACCACAACCCAACTACAACTACCAATATCCTCCACCTCCACCACATTCCTACCAACGACCCCTTCCCAATATCAACCCCCTCCACAATAGCTACAACTATGACCTCCACAACAACCAACTTACATCCTCCAAAATCCTAATCCACCTCACCAAAGACCACTACCACCAGCACCATCATCCTCACGAGCTCCCCCTCCTCCTCATGAGAAATTGAGAATGGTATATGTCATATGGGGCAAGAAGGTTGTTGAAGAATTCATTGAGAGGGAGGAGAAAGCGGCCAAGGAGCATGATGGAAAGATGTAGCTGAAAAACTATTGTAGAGATGCAAAGAGGATCAAAGACTTTGCTGATCTATTTTTTCTCGAGAGTACCAAAAGCACCAAAGTTCTTGCTACAACATATTCATGTAAGAAAATGCCACCAAATTCCTCACCTTTGGTCAAGATGTTGATTGTTGTTGTCCCTCCTTTGCTTAGGGATACATCCCCATGTGTTCAGCCATTATTTGAAAAGGAAGAATTTGTTGTCCCACCTTTCTATGGAGATGCCAAGGGCACAAAATGGTTTTTTGTCCTACCTTTATTGAAGGATATATACCTACTATATCAACCCTCTTGGAGTTGGTAACAACACAAAATCCACCCTTTGAGTTAAAGAATACTTGCATTTTGTCCCAAGGTCCACAACTTGTTGTAGAAGACATGATGCAAGTGGGAAATTTTTCTATGATGCTTTAGAAGACCTCTTCCTCCAAGAAGAACATGGCCATATCATGAAGTTTCTAAATTCCTTAAAGAAAGGAAAGTCAAGCATCACAACCATAATGTCTTTCTTTAAAGTTGCTTGCTTTGTGAAAGAAAAGATGATAATGATGCCACCAAGAGGATTGTAACAATAGAGAAAATCAACTTCATTCTTGACTACCCCTTTCCCAGACATAGAAAAGATCTTGGTTTCCCTCTCATTCCTTATTACATCAAATATCAATTTGTAGAGCACACACTACTTAATATTGGCTCCAATGTGAACATCATTCTGTATAGCTTGAATGTCAAGCTCCACCTAGAAAGAACAAAACTTGTGGATTATATTCTATTTCCAGCCAATGGACCCAACAGGTCACCTATGGATATGGTAGAAAACCTAGGGGTGGGTGTGGATAAGAAATGGAGTGCCAATTATCCAATGGATTTTCTTGTAATGGACATAAAGCCAAAGGATGGGAAGAGCTACATCGTTTGAGGGAGGCCATTCTTATGTACATCATATGTGGAGATCAAAGTGTAAGTCGACATCATGACAATGTCTTATATGAAGAGAAACCTAGAAATAATCATGTTCACCATTGAGAAAAGGAAGAACATAATGGATGAGGGCCTTTGCAAAAACATGGACTATATTGTCTTTCATGAGAGTTTGATGGAAATTAATAGCTAGTGAACATTGCATGTCCCCTGGGATAAAGATCATGTGGTAAAACCTTTAGAGAGGGTCGCTTTGGATGAGGAGGACGCCATAGGTGTGGAAACATGATGGTGGAAATAATAACATATCTGGTTGAAGGCTCTAAAATTTGAGCTAGAAGGAGGCAATCCACATCGATTTGATACTCATTCTCTCAAAATCCCTTTTCTTGTTATACTTTAGTTTTTCTAAGAAATACATACACACATTGTACTTGATAGTTTTTCTATTTGAGAATCATGTTAGAGTAGGTAGAATGGAGGAAAGATGATGGATGAAGGATCTAGAAAAGGAAAAGAACAGAACTGAAATTAAAAATATAGATTAGTGAAAAGGTAATGGAAAGAAGTCTAGCACGTCCATTCCACACAGCATAGCCATGCCGCTGGAAAGCCAAAATAGTTGTTTTATGCTAAACAACTATTTTTCATAGAACAACCATGGTAGTCATGTCCTTCTCACTTAGTGCTACGTTGATCACTCCATCACTTGGAGGTTGTCTACCACGACTCCATACCCTCTTCCCTACTAATCTAAACTTCTATATCATGTCAAGGACAACATTATTTAAATGTTTGCGTGGTAGGGCGGTAAGCCCTTCCTTTATGTCATTTTTCTCTATGCACCATGTTCTAAATTTTTTTCGAGATGATCAAACATTCTACTAAATTTTATACTTGTCAACACATACTTTATGTGTTTATTTTTACATGCTAGAATATTATGTAGTTTATTTCATGCATTTTTGCATATTTTTTCATTTTTTTTAGATTTGGGAACATGAAGGTCATTAGTCATATATAGAGGGTGATCTCAAGATCCAAATGAGATGATCATGGGGGATCAAGTCAATCCAAGATCAATAATCACTGAGTCAGGATTTCATTATGCAATATCAAGATTTGAGTTTAGACATAAAAGTCATAGATCCCACTATCTCAAAACTAGGGTTTACATTCCTAATTAGACCATAAGGGTGATCATCCATCTGTATACAACAATCGAGCAACATTTTGAGATACGAGAAACTTTTTGAGATATCAATTTTGAGTGCATTATTAGGTTGATGAATGATCTAGTCTTTGGTATTTGTAGGAACCTAACCACTAACTATAGTCAACAATATCATATTTCAAGACTATCATTAAGTCAAGATTCAAGATCGAGTATCAAAGTCATCATGGAATTGACCTATTAGAGGCTTAGGTCAAGAAATCAAAATAGTGTAAAAGGGGTAACCTATCCAAACTCTAAATAATCATAGAAGTGAAAAACTTAGAGGAAATCACAATAGGGATGTGACCTGGGTTAGGGGAGTCATAAGTCAACTACCACCCTACTGTAGCACATTAGTCTATATTAATCTTGAGTCATCAAGTATGTCCAAATAGTTAGATTACCAACTATCAAAACGAATTTCAGAGTATCATGATTCAAACATCAAGATCATAATAACTAGACCATATTTCAAGGTTTTAGCAAGATCAAGGTCATGATTCCTTTCCCTTACTTTCAAGGTTAAGATAAGAGTAGATTTTGGAAATTGAGAAGTCAAATTGAGAACTCAAGGGTTTAAGCATAATAGGGATAGAGCAACATCCACATCCATCATGTTTATTCAAAATCCAGCTTACAAAGAGGCATACAAGTCAATAGGAAAATACCTCTTGTATTGAAGTCATCACATCATGATCTCAGGTCCAAAGCCATGGTCATACCAGAGTATATAGCATGATGCATGTAAATCGAGTGAGTGTTGCTTATCTAGAGTTGAGGTTTGATCAAAATAGGTACAACAAATGTATAGTAAATAGGTGCCTCATCAAACATGAGGTATAAACATGAGTTCCACCTTATTTCACGATACCAAGAATTTACCTCAAAGATGGAAGGCACTATGTCCATACGGGTAACATTGAGTTTTCATAATCTTTGCACATGAGTACGACACTTTTTAGATTATTTTTGTTATGTCAAATAGGGTTTCCAGTTTAAAGTAAGATCATGGCATTAACATCTTAATCAACTCTCATTCTTTTATGTGAATTTTACTTTCTCCATGCATAAGCTACCCAAAATCGAGATTTCATGTGATTAGTAGTCATGAGAGAAGAATCACATGAGGAAATGAGAAACTACATAATCATCATCTACTTGGGTGGTTTAGGTGGCCCTTAAAAAAAGATGAGAAGCCAGAAGACTCTCTAAGCTTGGGGAAATGATTTTAGTCCTTCCTAGATTCTTAAGATGTGTTTTTCCATAAACATATATAGAAGCCTATGTGTATTTCTCTAATATCATTTGTCACGAAACTATTTGTTACCCTTGGTCCACACTCCTAATGGCTAAAGAGCCAAAGGTGAGTGGACTTTGGCACCCATCCGTCGAACTGCACAATCATTTCACACATGTAGTATATATGTAAAAGTAGTAGCAACAAGATATAACAAGATACTAAACTAGGAGATAAGAGATATGCACCCAATTCTATATTTGAGTATACCCATTGTTGTTTAATTTATGATCTCAGAGTCTTGAGCTAAGAGGATCCTCATTTGGTAACTATAAATTCGATAAACAAACATTTTAATGCTAAAGCATTAAGTATGCTATGAAAAGGCATGTAAGCAGTTTAAGAGTAGTATAAAAGTTACTTGGCTAGAAACATCATATTAAACAAGAAGTAGAAATAAGGATAGAATACTTAATGACATTCTTCTATAAAAAACATATTTTAAGTGCATTTCCATTATACTTCAACAACATATTATGGCCAATTACCAACTTCCCATTGGAAGGATCTATAAGGGTGCTCAAGATTAGCTGACCCTTTTATCAACATGGTCTTCCTTATATGGACATCTCCAGCAAGGCATCCAACCTAGTTCCCTTACCCCGAGAATACAAGCAGGTACACTAGGTTTGTATAATGGAAAATTTCAATTATGTTCAAGGTTTGTTCAACATATTTCAAGAAAAACGAATGTACTATTTATAGGGAACAAGTAGCTCAAATAAGTAATTACCTAGCCAAGCATTCATACGAGCATACATAAAAACAACGCAATAACATATTAGGGTCAAGAGGTAAATGTACCTTGTTAGTAGAGTACAATTTATGACCCATGAGTAGATTCTAGAGTAGGTCCACTCCATAGGGGACCTAAGATATAAGATACAAGATAAAGTCTTAGATCAATATGGTTTTGACAATCTAAACATCATTGGATTCATCTAGATGTTCCCTTAGACCTTGGTTTCAATCAGATCAAACATATTCTAAAGGTCCCAACATGCATGTATCAATTCAATATAACATAGGTATCAACATTAGGGTCTAGATCTATGCAAAACATCCCCATTATAAATAGTACAAGATAGAGGTAAAGTCTGATCTAGGAGTAAAGTAAGCATGAGGTATATATTATCATCATCTTTTAAACATGCAAGATCATCACTAGTCATAATTGATCCATTCAATGTAATAGAGTCATATTTCTAATCCATAGAAGCATTAAGCAAAACATGTTAGGATGTAGAGCTATAGCATGATGATTCTACTTATTTGAAATCATTATGATAGTGTATCTAATATTGGAGTATGATCTAGGGTTTCTAATCTGAATTAGGGTTTCATTATGGTTCCTTTAAATCTATTTACCACTTTCCTCTTTTTTATCCTTAAAACCCTAAAACAACATTTCTTGGTGTGAAATCCTAATTATCCAAATTAATCATATTAACATCTTCCTATCACCTAATAGGCTTAGGATCATCCTAGTATCACTTTTAAACAAACGATTTTCGAAGTTTATCTCATTACCAACCATTAACCCTAGATTAGGGTTTCTAAGCCCTTTAATGCACACTGATATATCAAAACCTAAATTAAGCTATGTAGTACATGGATCATCTACTTACACATCAAAACATCTTATTAACAACAGGTTAATTGACCAATACATTACCCATATTAATCATCTCAATTTCATATAACATCAACTTAGGATCTCGCTTGAGTGGCGCCAGCGGGGCCAGGCATGAGCTAATCGTCCCATGCCACATCATCACTCGGACCCACGAAGCAGTGTGCCTCGCACAAGATAAAACAAAATGAAAGGACAAAAATGCCCTTACATGGATTGAAGGAATGTCGAGGAAAATCAGGGATTTCATGCAGATTATCTTCAACCTCGGCTCATCTCTTTTCAACAAGTTGATGGTCAACCTCCTTGTTGACTCTAGGCTCTGCTGCCTCTATGTGCAAACCAAGGCCACCCATAGCACCTCCGTGCTTCTCCGAACACAATGAACTCACCAATTCCTCGTCTACTGCTACCCACCACTGGGACAACACCGCTAACCCTCCGATGATAGTTGCTCTGAGATGAGGGTGTAGGTCAGGGTAGAATCTCAAATTGGTAGTAGCAACAAGTTTGTTGATCCCTTATGAACATGTGAGGACGGTTTGTAGATTTTTTGGTACCGCGGAGTACCCCCCCTTATATAGGTAGTGTTGGTGAGAGAATCCCAATTGGGGGAATCACGATCCCTCCTCAAGAGTCCCTCAAAGTCAGGGTTGTTCGATTTGAGAAAGGCTCCCAAACATGATGGACAAGTTTCCAACCTCTCTCACGCATTAGAGATCGAAAAACATCAAAAGGAAACTACACTGGTTTCCATCTCAGATTGGGATCTAGACGACAACCCATCATCCTCAGATCATGAGATTTGTGATCCAGATCACAAGATCTATGCTCTAGATCGGCTACGTTATAAATAATATGAATCTATATTTCTAATTAAATTGTGCATTTAATTTATTAAAAATATTATCCTTTCACTTTAGGAATCTTATAAAATCCATAACTCCTTATTCATTTAAGGGAAACTTTATATTAACATTATCTACTCATGTACCAAGTTTGAGTCCCAAACTCAAAAGGAAAGAGAGGTTTTCTTCACATACAAGTTAACACTTATTAAGGCATAGTTTATTCATATTTTGTCTCTCTTTCACTTTTATCTTCTTTATTTGGATTCATTGTAACTCAAGAAATCTGAGGGATTCAAAATCCACTCATGATGAACAAACTCTTAGCCTTCTAGATGTTTCTACCATCTTCATTAACATTATTTCAATTTTCTTTATTAAGGATTTTCTTTTCATCTTTTATTCCCTTTTCTAATATTGAGCTTATTAAGAAACAAGGCCCATGAAGACACACATATAGTAGACATTTAGCAAAGAAATCCACACAAAGAACTCAAATCGTACAATTTTCATGTTCATATATCTTCAATGGAGAAATTACATTTCAACCCAAACCTACAAAAATTGAGGTTATAACAACAACCTTTTCCAATACCATAGTGGAAATGGGATCATATTACCATCGAATTTGTGGTTGGTCTTCCTAGGATAGCCAAAAGTCATGATTCCGTATGGGTGATAGTGGACAGATTGACTAAGTCAGCTCACTTTTTGTCAATAAAGATGAAGTAGAGAAGTTGGAACAAGTATATGTTTTTGAGATAGTCTGTCTACGTGGGATTCTAGTGACTATAGTTTCTGACAGAGGTTCACAATTCACAACTCATTTTTTGGGAATGTATGCATTCAACAATGGGAACACAACTGAAGTTCAACACAACTTTCCATCCGCAGATAGATAGCCAGTCTGAAAGGACTATTCATACCTTAGAGAATCTCTTGAGGGTATGTATCTTACAGTTTCTAGGTAGTTGGGATATGCATCACAATTTGATAGAGTTTTCTTATAATAATAGCCATTAGAGAAGCATATATATGGCTCCTTATGAGGCTCAGTATGGAAGACGATGTCAGTCTCCTCTTTGCTAGTATGAGACAGGAGAATATCAAATTTTGGGTCCTGAGCTTGTACAACAAACAATAGAGAAGATTAAAGTATTACAAAAATAGTTGAAAGTAGCCCAGGACAGGCAGAAGTCATATGTAGATAAGTGATGTAGACCACTTGAGTTCCAAGTGGGAGACAAAGTATATCTCAAGGTTTCTCCTTGGAAAGGTGTGTTGAGGTTTGGAAAGAAGGGTAAGTTGGCTCTTAGATTTTTGGGACCATACCCTATCCTAGATCATGATGGAAAGGTGGCATACAAGTTTGAGCTACCACCAGAGCTACATAGGTTTCATAATGTTTTCCATATCTCTATGTTGAGGAAATGCCATCCAGATACATAGCAGACAATCCAACCAGCAGAGGTTGAGTTAGATGAAGACATGTCCTATCTTGAGGGTCCCATGTTGATCATGGATAGAAGGGTGAAGAAGTTAAAGAAAAAGATATAGTATTAGTGAAGGTTTTGTGGCATCACCGTGGTGTAGAGTAAGCCACATGTGAAATAGATAATAAGATGCATAGGAAGTACCCACCTTCCTTTGCGTAGGATTTTGGGGATAAATCCTTACTAGGGGTTTATAGTTGTAAGGCCCTTGAACTTGCTTAAAGTTTTGAATAAGATTAATTACCATAGTTGAGTTCATAGAACCCTAATATAACCTTGTGATATGCATTGGAATCATAAGATACGCTTAATTTTCAAATATGGTCCAATTTGGACACTATTTGAGCAAGTTATGTAATTTTATGTATGTTTTGGACTTTTCTGCAATTTACCCAACTGAGCGGTTTTCTTTGCAATTTATTACATGCATTACGTTCCTTAGATGTTATCTTATCATTTTTTATGTTTTTATCCATGGGTCACCAAGTTGAACCTTTGTTTAAAGCTATTTTTCTTCAAGGGTAATTTAGGATTTACCCCTTTATGGATGAGCTACCTTTAGGAGCTATCAACCAATGGTTTATTTGTTTGGCTTAAAAATTCAAGAAATAGTGCCTAAGAAGGTATCCATGAATTGTGGGGCATCTTCTTGTGTATTTGATTGTATATCCTTAATAGTTTAAGGCCATGGACAAATGGGGAGCTACTTGTACACCTCATGCTTCTTCTCTACCTTGTCCCCCAAGCTTTATATACTTATCCTTAGCCTACAAAACGAAGAGTTTGCTCTCTGATACTTCCATCCTGTTAATATCCTCGTTCTCTCTCTATTCTTATATATAAAATATGTCCAAGGTAGAAGAAGAAGGCAATCTCCTTGGAAGAAGCATCTAGGGTTCCAATTTGCTTCCTTCTAAGGTTTCTAAAGTTTCATCTTGGTGAACTTGACCTAAACAAGTAAGTAGTTAATTATTTCCTCCATTTCCTTCTCTTTTCTTCTTCCTCCTACCTTTCTCTAGGTCGTAACCTTGTTGTTACATGGTACAAATTGCTCTAAAACTCAAAAACCCATCTTTTCTTGCTCTTTCTTCTAGGGTTTTGCTTCCTTGTGGAGAAGAGTACCTATTTGGCCGAGTTTAGATCTAGAACTTGGGTTTCCTTGCCTTCTTTGCTGCAGAACCTTTCTGCTAGAAGTCTGTTCTTATCAGTAGAGGTTAGTTCTATAACCCTCTTTACTTATATTGGTGACTATAATCTTGTTAGGTCATGTTCTTGCTTAAAAATGGTTATTTAAGCATTAAGAAGCTAAGCTTGTTTGGGATTTTAATTTTATGGTGTTTCCTATTTTGTTTCCAGTTCTAGATGAACTTGTAATCATGTGCAAGTTCTTCCTAAGTAATTATATGACTTAGTTCAGGTTGGTATCACCACCTATGGTGTTAAGCACCTATCAACTGATGGTCCATATTAGGCTTTCTAGGTTATTTTCTCCTCTAAACACATGACCTGATGGTGTGGTCTTCATGACAACTGAAGGTGGTGACCAAGGGTTATGAACTATGATGTGAAATGATAGTCAACTTAGGTTAGTGTTAGGATCTTTTTGAATCTCAATGACCAATGGTTTGATTCTCTAATGATGTTATCAATCAATGATGACATTAGCTTAATATTTGATGGTGTTAAATGAATATAATATTGATCTAACAATCAATGGTGACTTAGAGATCACAACTAATCATGGATCAGGTCATCACCACATATGGTGAGTTAAGTATGTAATTGTATATTCTACTAAACCTTAGACCAATGGTTCCTTGGTTCAATTGATCTAATGGTTAGACCTATACTTCAATTGATAACTTTGAACAATGAACCCGATCCAATGAATAAGGTTGGATGATTCAAAATCCAATAGATTAGAATGAGTCCCATGATATTATATGTGGGTCCTAGTGATGAGAATTTGATGGTTCAATATCATTAATTTGTTGTTATACATTTTCTCTCCTATAGTTATATTTGATAAATGACCATAATAAGTGGGTGTCTAACTTCAAGGTGATATAGTTTGTTATACCTAACCTTAATGTAATTAAATGATGGTAATTGGTTATAATCATCCCTCTTGCATGATTAGCATGACAATGCATTACACTCTTCTTGTGTCTAAACCACAAGGTAGTGCTATTTTAATATCATTGTGCCTTGCCATAATAATAACACCTATAAACACATATTTGACAATGATCTTTTGAGCCTTGTTTAAGACATGGAATGATGAGGATAGCATTGCTATGAATAATTTGATTATCTTAATGACCTTTGGGCATGTTTGAGCCCTGATTGAGGTGATATCATTTTCATTTCCCAATAATGACTGAAACCCTGGAACTTGTGATAAGAAATGGATATCATGAAAAAATATGATGATAATGTGGTTCGTTACAATGCAATGGATGATAGCAAGTGGTAATGTGATTAGGATCTATACTTCAAACATTGTATATCTTCTAAAATTGCAATGCTTATACACTTGATAAGAATGAATTAGGGTTTGTATGTCCAATTATATGATGAAGCCTTAATTCACCAAATTGGCAATAAGTAATCAAATGTAACCCTAATCATGTAGTGTCGTGTGTTATAGATCCATCTGAGTGTCAGGACTTTCCAGATGGTGAAATGATTATTCCTAAGGGAAAATCAGAGTGCATACTATTGAGTATCCGAGGTGCTTTTCATCCTGACTCCAAATGTTTTAGAGGAAGACGGTGGTCATACCTTGGTAGGAGAACAATTATGGTCGTGTCTCAAATATGTGTATATGATAAGATTTGAGGACATCTGTGTTTGTACCTCAGATGGTAGGGTTTTTATTCCCACCTCCTTTCACTAGTGTCATGACCTGTACCAAGGATGGACAAGGATGTTAACAACTTGACCTGATGTGTCACTATTTCATACTCGTACTGATTGAGGGCGGGGAAGATCTTAGGAATCCGGTTATCCTAGATCTTATATGGAATTGATTTCCATTTAATAGTGGTCAGTTGGGCCTTGAGTGGTATTCGTCAAATCCCTCAGGGAAACATAATAAAAAATGTAATTCAAGTCGTGCAGTATATATTTGTTAGGGTTAAATACACCTCGCATTGGTTGAGTAACAATTGTTTTATCTTTATACTGCATAGTTCTTATAGAGTTTAGACTTATGAAATTTGAGTAATTCTACTTGTTGCTAAAGCTTATTTGCTTAATATGCTTAAACGGTTCCATCTACTCAATTGCTTATTCAATACCATGTGTGCTCAGTTTATATACTATTTATTAATCTATTGTAATCAATATTTATTGGAGAGAGTTATATCTCTTGCTGGGACTAGGTCTCACCCATGGGTCACCACATCTTTTTAGGTGGACGTGGGAAATGAGGTCGAGGTCATACTATGGAAGAGAACCATCTTGGTGATGAATAGATTCAGAAGGTTAGTCAGTTGTAGATGTTAATAGTAGAGTCCTAGTGATATCCCTGTACTCTCAGGTCTTGGTATGGGAGGAGTTTTCTAGATAAGATATCTGTATCGACATGAGATTTTGGCAGCATGCCAGTGTGTGTAGATATTTCATGTACGTGTAAATGCTTCTTTTATGCACAGGAGGTGGTTGAAGCCATTGATCACATATGTAAATTCATGTTATAATATATGAGAATGGAAAAGATAAACCTTTATGTAAATGTTTCTAAACTTGTTCTTGATTTGAATTTTGGTTTTAATTATTCCGCATTTTTGACGATGTGATTAATTAGAAGTTGATCATGTTTTATGTTTTGAGTAATCTCATTTAGCATGACGAGGTGTCATAGTTCTTGTTCCCTAATCTCATTTGAATCTTTTTATTATGAACTCCACTCTCTAAATATGAGTTGACTCTATTACTAATTTTTTCCCTTGATGTGGATGTCCACCTAAGACACATGTTGAACCTTGTTGGCATATGAACTATATTGAGGCTTGCATGAATGTTGAAATGTTGATACCTAAGGTTGGTATTATGATTTTTATACTCTAGGGGACATACACCTATACTGGAATGTGTTTCCTATGTTCTCATCTTACTTATCTAAATCATCTTTTATGCTTGTATCCCTTGACTTTATAAACTACGGCCCTTCTTGCCTTATTGTGAGGCTTATGATCTTGTTGTATGCATAAGTGACTCAAATCTTGGAATGACATGAAACTTGAACCACAACTTTATGATGTACCCTAAATCAATAAGAGATCATAAAATGCTCTAATAACCAAGTTCGAACCAAACTTGGCCAAAACCCTAAAATGAAGCCAATTAGGGTTAATGATGAGAATCTAATGCATGTATGCAATCTTGTGCTTAATCAGGTGTTTCTTGTGGCAATATGATCAAGTCTAAGATAAGTTAAGAATATCTGAATTAGGTATGAGCTTTAAATAGCTATATGACTATGGATTTCTTACTTGAAATGTGATACATATGTATGCTTGTTTACTTTCTCAAATATTTTCATGTAGTATTCTAGTATGTATTTGATGTTTGTCTCACATTGTTGTTTTATAATTTGCAAACATAATATGAAAAAACTATTATACAATGTTGAAATAGGGTTAACTCTTGGAGATGGTGTTACAACCCCAATTTTACATGTGTTTTCATAATTGAAATATAATCATTTTGAGAATTTGGACCTAACTGAAAAGGTTGTACGCTTTGCTTCAAATAAGGGATTTCTTTACAAATCTCCCTTACATTAGGAATCTCATGGTTCCTCTTATTATATAAACCCATTAATGGATATGAAAGAGAAGAAAAGAGTACAAGTCCAAATAATATAAAAAGATAAAAGATAGTGGATATTAAGCAAAGTATTCATGAGACATACTTAGAAATATCTAGAAAGTGGCATTAATGACCACAATTGAGTAAAATTTGTTTACATATGATTTCTAATAAAAGAAATATGAAAAGAGGAAAAAAGGAGATGAAAGATAATGAGAAATCCTTGCAAAATAAAAATCGATTAATAAGAGGAATAAATAACATAAAGAAAAATGAGAGATTTTAGATCCTTAGGATTTCTTGTGTTCCAAGGAGTTCGAGTTGTAAAGATAATAGGATAAGGAGGAGAAAATATAAATAATAAAAGCCTTAATATGGGAATAACGTGCCATATACTAATGGGATTATGTAATGACTTTTTGGTGTTTCCAAATTGAAATACTACATGGTGTATCCTTGTAATAAAAGCCAAAAAATTTTGAAGTAAGGAGGAAATAAGGGAATATACTCAATATCTTTCTAAAACATGTCTTTCACGATTTTAGTGGAGTAAAAAGGAATATTATTTCGGGAAAGACGGTTATATATAGTGCAAGTGTTTTGCTTTTTGAAAAATTACGAGAACTTGGTAAGATGAGAAGAAGAAGTTATCAAGTAACCTTTCCCATACTCGTGAATTGTGGTACTAGTTGGTATTCCCCACATCGTGTATATATATACAGAAAAACCTAGGATTTCCTTCGATGTGGAGCCATCCTTCTCCTTCCCTCTTGTCCTTCCATTACCTACGTGAAGGAGGCCTGGTGTGCCACTTTGGAAAAAGGAACGCAGACCCCGACACCATCGCAGTTCCAACTCCACCTCCTGTGCACGAAGAGTCGGGTAAGAGCCAAAGTGGAGAAAGGGTTTACCTGCCCCATGAACACCTCGTCCAGTCAGGCCTGGTGTCTGGGCAGGCTATCAGCATTTCCCTCCTCTCTGGTCATGGAACATCATCTACCTTCGGCAGTAAGAGATATGCACACCGTTAGGCCGGAAGATACCACGGCAGTAGACGGCCGGGTCTGTTGGATGAACTTAGGTGGACCTGCAACTTGGCCGAGGCGGTTGTGTGTGCGTGGAAGGAGGCCAGGACAACAGTGGGCAGTGGAGGTGTGAACTCGGTACCGCAGTACCGGAAGGGGTTCGCGCACAGCAAGGGGTCGCACCCTGGCATCTCTCCTTTGGGGAGACCACTCTGGTCTGAGGGTGAAAGGAAAATGGGGAAGTGGTCGTCGGGGTGGCGCGGACGTACGCCTGGAGCGGGCGCCGCTCGTGTAACATCCTTGACCTGGGTTATGAACTAACCCTAGGTGTTTTGCTTAAATATGTAATTAAATACTTGTGATTATCCTTTGGCATGTAATTAAAGTTCATGAGGAACATATATTCCATTCATGTCCTTTGTAAACAATGTTTTAGTATTGTTTTGCAATACATGGACCTATCTGCAAATTACCCAATTAGAGGGGTTGACCTGCCAATTACACATGTTAATATGTTCCTATAGTGTGGAGACATTATAAGAGTGAATATGATGAAGTATGATGGATTTCCCATGCTTTGGCATCAAGATGCAGCTTGTGGAGCAATCCTTGTACTTGAAACCCTAATTTTGGTATAAAGTGCAATTTACCCAAAATATGGGGTGCAACTTGTAAAATACACCTTCTAGAATATCTTTTATGACCCTTGACATCATTTAGAGCAATAATTATGAAGAGGGCGCTTCTTTTGAATAAACATATAATAAGGAACACTTTTGTAGTTAAATCACCAAGTTGAAAGTAAGGAAACCCCTATGTATGAGCACCTTAGTAATAAGTTGACCTTCTTTGCCTTTAGTCCTTGGTTTTAGAAAGAGTTTTGCTTTAAAAATAAAGAGAAGGGGCGTTCAAATAAGAAAGGAAGGACCTAGATGAGAAATGGAGAATTAGATGTTCTTATGTTGAAGTTTCAGCCAAAGATATATATACACCTTTCCTTTGTTTGCAAAGGTATGTTTCCTTTCTTCCTTCACTTATCACCTTGCTCAAACCGACTAAGGCAGAGCTCTGGAGCAGAGGAGAATGATCAAGGAGAAGCTAGGCAAGCTTGGGTCATCTTATTGCTCGAATTCATGGAGGAAAGTGGATTACAAGGTTGGTTTCATGGTTATCTTACTTAGTTCTTTCTTTCTAGCCGATCTTTCCCAACCTTTTCTTGGAGAAACACCTTTGGCCGACCTGTGGAGCTCAAGATGCCATTAACGGCTTGAAGCTTGGAATCTTGGAGCTGTAGGAATGACCATAAGGAAGGTTTTATTACTTTTAACCTCTTTCTTTCTTATGCATATCTTTGTTCTTGCAAGTTAGTAGTTAGTTCTTCTTCTTCCCCACTCTTCCTTGCACTTTTGCAAGCAAAACCACGAAGTAACCGACCTGTTCTAAGGTTGAAGATGATGGGCGTGAATTCCTAGGTAACTTTACCAAACGACCTTGGAACATTTGGTCTAAACGGTTTGCAAGACCGTTTGAAATCAAACGATCCCAAGACCGTTTGAATTCATGCGGTTTGCAAGACCGTTTAGATTCAAACGGTCTCCAAGACCGTTTGGTAGGGTTGACCAAGTGAAGACCGTTTAGAGGTATGTTGGATATATATTGAATTCATCAATTACAAAGAATCATGACCTAATTGCAAACCAATCACAAGTTGAAGAAACTTCAACCTTCTAAACCCTAATCGGGTTCAATTGCTGAATTCAAGGACCAATCTTGTTGAACTTTAGGTTCAGTGGACCAAACGGTCTCAAGACCATTTGGGGAGTCACTCAAACGGTCTCCAGACCGTTTGGTGACCACCCAAGACCATTTGGATGTCTAGGGTTAAGGTAATTTTATCAATTGAAGGTCCAATCATAATAGGTTGTTGAATTAATTGAAATTGCTGATTTGAGACTTAATTAGGGTTCAACCCTTATCAAATTGACTTATATTTTCATGTGACTTTGGGAAAACGGTCTCAAGACCATTTGGAGGGTGTCCAAACAATCCTAAGACCGTTTCGGCCAAGTTGGGTCCCAATTGGATGTCAATTGATGGGTTCAACTTCAATTAGGTTCATGTTGATGAACATTGATGGTTAACCGGTTACAAACCTAAATTGAATTGGTTCCAACCCTAATTGGCTATCAATTGAGGGTCAATTGAGTGTCCATTTGGTTAAGGCTAACCCTAATTGTCTCAATTGATGAGTGGTTAACATATATAAGGTCGATTGAGGGCTTCAACCTTGAAAACCCTAATCGATTGCAAGTGTTGATGCACTTTTTGGGTCCAATCGATTTTGAGAGGTTTGGACCAAACGGTCTCAAGACCGTTTGAATCCAAACAATATCAAGACCGTTTGGGAACAAACGGTCTCAAGACCATTTGGGCTCAAATGATCTCAAGGTCGTTTAGATCCAATCAATCTCAAGGTCATTTCAATTCGTGCGGTTTCAAGGTTGTATAGATTCAATCGGTTTCAAAGTCAACTCTCTCAAACGGTCAACAAGTTGAAACGGTTTCAAGACTGTTTAAATTCAAACAGTCTTGAGGGCGACCAAGTTCAAATGGTTTGGAAGTCATACTAACAAAATGGTCTGATACCATTTGGAGGTTGAAAGTGTGTAATCGTTTGGGGACTTTAGGGTTATGATTACTTAATGCTTTGAAGGTTTAAATGGTTCAATGGTTGTCTAATCCAAACCCTAATCACACCTAAATACATTAAGGGGATAAGTGATTAATAGATTGACCCATGTTGTGAACTTATGGTGTACTTTACCAATGTACCCTTGAAGGGTTCAAGTAGATGAGACCCTTGTTTAATCAAACCCTAATAATCATCATAGTGGTGATATGGCTTATGATAATCAAAGTTCACTTGACCTAATCTAATCTAGAGTGATGTAAACATCATCTAGTAGTATGAGGATAGAAAAGGCTCTTAATATGAACGAGAATCAAGTAACACACCTTTAATAAGTAAGAATGTACATGATTAGGGTATGATCCACCAAGGTGAGATCATGGAAACCCTAATTATGGTGTTTAATGAATCTTAACCTAATTTGAGGGCTTCAATGATGATAATTCTCATACATGATGATGCTATGAACTCAATTCACCATGAAGTGAATAGTAAACCCTAATTCTAGGGTAATAACATGTAATGTGAATAGTAAACCCTAATTGAGGGTGATGTGTTGAAATGTACAATAAACCCTAATTCTAGGTTATGCTTTTAAGCATGAATCTTCATGATTAAAAGTATGAGATGAGGAATAATTATTCCTAATCATAATGAAAGGGATTGGATAACCCTAATTGATGTAAATGAGGGAACCTATCCTTAGTAAAGGTATGAAGGTACAACCCTTGAATTGAAAGATTAATTCTGCTTTATTAATTGCTGATCTGGAAATCAATTGTTTATTATTGTCACTTGAATTAACTATGTAGGTTCTTATATGAGAATGATCATATCCAGGTAAGAATTATGATACCATATTCACTGAAAGAACATTATTAGCTTTATGAATAGTGACATATCATGTTGCCTAGTAACTGGCATCATATGAGATTGATAGGCTGTAAGAGCCATGAGTAACATCAAAGTCAGGTTGATTAGATGACTTATGATGAGTTGATCAAGATATGACATCTAAATGATAACTGATGTGAGTTAAACTTGATACATTTAGTATTCTACTTTCATAGTTGTTGTTCTAATGAATAATGATTGAAAACATACTTGATGCTAAAAGAATACTGAAATGTACCTAACTAATCAAGTATAATCATACCATGTAGAGCCCTGATCATAGATCCATCATTATCAAAAGCTAAATGATGGTGAAATAGGTTTTCCTAAGGGAACTCCTGGATCACATACTTTTGAGTATGTGGGGGAATATGGATGTGTATATCCTTACATCCTAGTATATGAATTGATGTAGATGTATCTTAATCTATCAACCCTTCACTATGTGTTTATGCCGGGGTGATGTACCACAAATCTCCCGAGGGAATCTTTGAATACTGCATCGATGAGAGATTAATAAGAAATCTTTCGATGGTGAAGAGAGTACAGAATGCCACTGTGACTCTAATAGCAAAGTACCAGAATACCCTGGTAAGCTATAGTAGCAGAGACACTAGATGTCCTGCATGTTGATCCTCTCACTGACTGAGGAAGATGAGGTCATAAGAATCTGGCTCTTTTGATGACCTATGTATGATATCGATGCGACTTAGTAGTGATCGGTTGGAGTATGAGCGGTATACCTCATCTCCGTAGGGCATAATAATGTTTGTAAAACATAATCAACTGCTTCGTATATCTACTTAGGTTGAACTACGATAAACAATGATTGATATTACATTGTTTACATTATTAGCTTGTTCAAGTATCTAGTATACATGTTCTTCATATGTTTTAATGAAGTGATTGCTTAAGTAAATGTTTCTTTACTTTGTCAAACTTGTTGTTGATGTTTTAAGTTACCTTGCTTATGTTATTCCTTATATGCTATAATAAAGCTTCTGGCGGAGAGTTATTACTCTCGCTGGGACAATTATTCAGATTGTCTCACTCCGTAGATTTCAACTTTTTAGGTGGACGTCGAGGACGGAGAAACCAATCCGAGGGTGAGCAGTATCAACAGCAGCAACACCAAGGATAGTAGTGAATCTCAGGTGGAGATATTGGTTGTCATGTCTTATAGTTAGCTAGTCTTGTGTCATCTTTGTACTCTTAGGTCCTAGGAGTCAGTAGGTCTGAGATTTTGGTTTTTAATCTTGAGATTTTGTATCTGGTTGTATATAATCACTCGAGAAGTGATTTAACATGATGTAAACTGTTTATTTTGTTTATGATAAAGGAGTTTTAAGTTTTAAAGATCTTTTCTCCAAAAAGTTTTAATTTCCAGTGACTTTCATAATTCCGCTGTCAGTTAGTTAATCGCTTCCGCTTTAGTTGATCATGTTTTTCTGAAGTAAGACGTCACAATTTAGTGGTATCAGAGCTCTAGGTTCGCTGAGTCTATAGAGACATAGGACTTAGGATGTCGAGTCTATTCTTAGTGTTTTGCAGTATATCTAATAGTGTCTTCTGCTCCTCAGGAGAAGAAGATAAGTAAGGATGTCTGGACCACATGAGGAGTATGTGGCAGAAAGTAGTGTTGTTGCACCCCGAGAAGATGCAAGAAACCCAGAAGTAGAGTAGCCTGTACCTGAACCACCTATGGATCCACCTCAGTTTGACCCAGCTGATATGGGAAACCCAGCTATTCAGACTATGTTTGGGCAGTTTATGACTGCCATGACACACATCACAGATAGGATGCCCATGCCTGCACCTAGGGCACCTGCCCAACCTGAAGGACAAGGTATCGGTAAGACATTCGAGCGACTTCGCCGAGTCGGAGCGACTGAGTACTTTAGAACATCTGACCCTGCAGATGTCGATCTATGGTTGACCGAGTTGGAGAAGGCCTTTAGAATCTTGAACATCCCAGAAGTTGAGAAGGTTAGACATGTTGTATATCTTCTCAAAGGGAGTGCTGGTCACTGGTGGACCATGGTAGAGCAGAAGAGGCCTGGTGTGGAGGTTGTGTGGGAAGTCTTTCGACGGGAGTTTATCAATAGATATTTCCCTAAGACGTTCCTGGACGACAAGATCTCTCAGTTCGAGAAGTTAAGACAAGGTATGATGAACATTAGTGAATATGAGGCTAAGTTCATGGAGCTATTGCGGTTCTGTCTGCATATGGCTGCTACAGATGAAGAAAGGATTAGACGGTTCGAGAGAGGGTTGAACGCTGAGTTAACTACTCCCGTGTCTACCCTAGAGAATCGGGAAAGGTTTGCTACCTTCGTTGAGTCAGTCTGAAGGATAGAAAGGTCTGTAGCTGAGAAGAGGCAAACCTATAAGAGATATCCTCCTTTCCAAGGATCTTCATCTAGAGATTTCAAGAAGCCTAGGTTTTTTGTGCCTACACCTCCACCACCTAGACCTAGTGCTCAGACACAGTGGACACCGAGTAGGGGTAGAGGGAGAAGTCTGCCACTACAAGGAGCTCGCAATTCAGCATCTATGTCAGTTACAGGACCACCATGACCACAACAACTGGAAAGAAGTTGCTATATATGTGGGAAGATGGGACATCTAATGAAAGAATACAAAGCTAGACCAGCAAGTGTAATACAACCACAGAGGCAGAGTCAGCAAGCATCCCAGAGGAGGCAGTTTCAAGGAGCAGCTAGAGGACGTGGACAAGCGTCCCAAGCTAGATCATTAGCACTGAATCAACCTCAGGCAACAGCAAGGTTCTATGCAATGAACCCACCTGATGCAGTGATCAACCCTCAGGTTGTGGCAGGTCAGATGGAGTTGTTATATTCTGATATGTCTATATCCTGTGTTGTATCTGTTTTGATTGACCCGGGTGCGACGCACTCCTTTATCACTCAAAGAGTGATTCGTAACTGCAAAATGACAGTTAGTCATAGAACAGACAGCATGTTGCTTGAGACTCCGTTGAGAGGGTCTGCTATTTTTCAGGAGGTATGCTCTCCCTGCATCCTCTTCTTTTCTGATCATCGCATTCAAGTGGACCTTATACCACTTGAGATGCAAGGATTTGATATAATCCTTGGGATGGATACTTTGGAACGGTATAGGGTTGTCTTGGATTGTGAATCCAAGCAAGTTGTGTTCGCTAATGAAAGTGACACATGGATCTTTCAAGGAGAGAGAGATTGTACCCACCTGTCTGGTGTCAGCTATGGTTGCTGAAAAGCTGATGAGGCAAGGATGTCATGCATTCTTATCCCATGTGGTAGATACTACCATGGAGAGTTAGGGAATTTGAGGATGTATTTCCTGAAGAACTTCCAGGTGTGTCACCGCCTCGGGAAATTGATTTTGAAATCAATTTGATTCCAGATACCCAACCTATAGCACAGACACTATATAGGATGGTGCCTGCTGAGATGGCAGAACTCAAGAAACAACTTCAAGAGTTGCTTGAGAAGGGTTTCATCTGACCGAGCACCTCACCTTGGGGTGCTCCGGTCCTCTTTGTTAAAAAGAAAGACGGATCAATGCGGTTGTGCATTGATTACAGACAACTTAATAAAGTAACAATAAAGAACAAGTACCCTCTGTCGAGGATTGATGATCTTTTTGACCAGTTGTGTGGTGCAACCGTCTTCTCGAAGATAGATTTGAGATCGGGATATCATCAACTTCGTATTAAGGACAGTGACATACCCAAGTCTGCCTTTAGGACAAGGTATGGTCACTATGAGTTTATAGTTATGTCGTTTGGACTAACTAATGCACCAGCTGCATTTATGGAACTCATGAATAAAATCTTCTGACCTTTTTTTGATCAGTGTGTTGTTGTCTTTATAGATGACATTCTGATCTATAGTAGAGATGCTCAGCAGCATGAACAGCACCTTCGTCAGGCTCTAACCTTGTTAAGAGAACATAAGCTATACGCTAAGTTTAGCAAGTGTGAGTTCTGGTTACCAGAGGTATCTTTTCTTGGACACGTGACATCTGCCTCGGGTATTCGTGTTGACCCTAAAAAGGTAGAATCTGTTCTACAATGGGAACAACCGAAGACACCGACGGAGATCCGTAGTTTCTTAGGGTTAGCTGGCTATTACCGAAGGTTCATTAAGAACTTCAGTTCTATAGCTTTACCCTTGACTAAGTGACCCGGAAGGAAGTTCCTTTTGTCTGGAGTGATATGTGTCAGCAATCTTTCTAGCTGTTGAAGGAGAGGTTGACAAGTGCACCTGTACTTGTGTTACCTAAGCAAGGAAAAGAATACATAGTTTTTTGGGATGCCTCCAAGAATGGACTCGGATGTGTGCTGATGCAGGATAAACAAGTGATTTCTTTTGCTTCCCGATAGCTTAAGAAACACGAGGAGAATTATCTAACACACGATCTAGAGCGAAATGTTGTGGTTCATGCTCTGAAGATATGGAGACATTATCTCTATGGAGAGACATTCCAGATTTTCACTGATCATAAGAACCTTAAGTACATCTTCTCTCAGCATGAACTTAACATGAGGCAATGTCGCTGGATGGAATTAATCAAGGACTACGATTGTACAATTGATTACCATCCAGGGAAGGCCAATGTAGTTGCAGATGCCTTGAGTAGAAAATCTGCAATATCAACTATGGATAGAGTACAACTAAACTCTTTAGTATGCTCTAGGAGAAACATGCTTATCTCCTTAAGGCAAGACAATGTACAGTTGAAGGTGGCATTGTTAGCCGGGTTGTTAGCTGAGATGCATATAAAACCTACCCTAAGAGAGCAGATCAAGGAGGCACAACAAGTTGATGTTGTAGTTCAACAGATCAGATCAGAGTATGGTGAAGAAAAATGAGAAGGTTTCCATAACTCAGATGATCAAGTAGCATGTTATCATGGGAGGATGATAGTGCCAGATGTGGATAACTTGAGGACTTTAGTCCTGGAAGAAGCTCATTCTTCGATGTATGCTATGCATCCAGGGAGCACCAAGATGTATCGAAACATGAGAGATATGTATTGGTGGCCTGTGATGAAGAAGGATGTTGTAGAGTTTGTAATGAGGTGTCCTGTGTGTCAGCAAGTTAAAGCTGAACACCAGAAGCCTCCAGGAACAATGCAACCTTTACCCATACCACAGTGGAAGTGGGATCATGTAACCATGGACTTTGTTATTGGTCTACCTAGGACAAATAAAGGGCATGATTCCATTTGGGTAATAGTTGATAGATTGATAAAGACAGCTCATTTTTTACCTGTCAAAATAACCTATTCTGTTGAGAAGCTAGCACAGTTGTATGTTGAAGAGATAGTGAGACTGCATGGAGTTCCGATCACTATAGTTTCTGACAGAGGTCCTCAGTTTACGAGTCATTTTTGGGAGCGACTGTGCAAAGCTTTAGGCACCCAGTTAAGGTTTAGTACAACCTTTCACCCACAGACTGATGGACAGTCGGAAAGGACTATACAGACCTTAGAGGACTTGCTGAGGGCATGTGTTCTCCAGTTTACCGGGAGTTGGGATCTACACCTAAGCTTGATAGAGTTTGCCTATAACAATAGCTATCAGCATAGCATTGATATGGCTCCTTATGAAGCCTTGTATGGTAGACGTTGTAGATCACCCTTGTGTTGGTATGAGACTGGTGAACATCAGCTGTTAGGTCCTGATCTTGTACAGCAGACCATAGAGAAGATTAAAGTAATACAACATCAGATTAAAACTGCAAAGGATAGGCAGAAGTCTTATGCTGACAGACGTCGTAGACCCTTGGAGTTCCAGGTTGGAGACAGAGTGTATCTCAAGGTCTCGCCTTGGAAGGGAGTTCTGAGATTTGTAAGGAAAGGGAAGTTAGCTCTGAGGTTTATGGGGCATTATCCAATCATTAAACAAGTTGGAAAAGTAGCCTATAAACTAGAGTTACCACCAGAGTTACAGAGGTTACACCCTGTGTTTCACATTTCTATGCTGAGGAAATGTCACCCTGATACCGAGTCAGTTCTACAACCTATGAAGGTAAAAATTTTATGATGATATAACATATGACGAAGGACCAGTATCAATCCTTGATAATAGAATTAAAAAGTTGAAAAAGAAAGATATAAGTCTTGTGAAAGTCCTCTGGAATCACCATGGTGTTGAAGAAGCCACTTGGGAACTAGAGGAAGAGATGAGAAGGAAATACCCTAAACTTTTCTCTTAAAATATGTTTTGCTGATTTTGGGGACGAAATCCTTGTAAGGGGTGGATAATTTGTAACATCCCTGACCTGGGTTATGAACTAACCCTAGGTTTTTTTCTTAAATATGTAATTAAATACATGTGATTATCCTTTGGCATGTAATTAAAGTTCCTAAGGAACATATATTCCATTCATGTCCTTTGTAAACAATGTTCTAGTATTATTTTGCAATATAGGGACCTATGTGCAAATTACCAAATTAGAGGGGTTGACCTACAAATTACACATGTTAATATGTTCCTCTAGTGTTGAGACATCATAAGAGTGAATATGATGAAGTATGATGAATTTCCCAAGCTTTGGCATCAAGATGCAGCTTGTGGAGCAATCCTTGTACTTGAAACCCTAATTTTGGTATAAAGTGCAATTTACCCAAAATATGGGGTGCAACTTGTAAAATACACCTTCTATAATATCTTTTATGACCCTTGCCATCATTTAGAGTAATAATGATGAAGAGGTTTCTTCTTTTGAATAAACATATAATAAGGAACACTTTTGTAGTTAAATCACCAAGTTGAAAGTAAGGAAACCCCTATGTATGAGCACCTTAGTAATAAGTTGACCTTCTTTGCCTTTAGTCCTTGGTTTTAGAAAGAGTTTTGATTTAAAAATAAATAGAAGGGGCGTGCAAATAATAAAGGAAGGACCTAGATGAGAAATGGGGAATTAGATGTTCTTATGTTGAAGTTTCACCCAAAGATATATATACACCTTCCCTTTATTTGCAAAGGAACGTTTCCTTTCTTCCTTCACTTATCACCTTGATCAAACCAACTAAGGCAGAGCTCTGGAGAAGAGGAGAACGACCAAGGAGAAGCTAGGTAAGCTTGGGTCATCTTCTTGCTCGAATTCATGGAGGAAAGTGGATTACAAGGTTGGTTTCATGGTTATCTTACTTAGTTCTTTCTTTCTAGTCGATCTTTCCCAACCTTTTCTTGGAGAAACACCTTTGGCCGACCTGTGGAGCTCAATACGCCATTAAAGGCTTGAAGCTTGGAATCTTGGAGCTCTAGGAATGACCATAAGGCGGGTTTTATAACTTTTAACCTCTTGCTTTCTTATGCATATCTTTGTTCTTGCAAGTTAGTAGTTAGTTCTTCTTCTTTCCCACTCTTCCTTGCACTTTTGCAAGAAAAACCACGAAGTAACCAACCTGTTCTAAGGTTGAAGATGATGGGCATGAATTCCTAGGTAACTTTACCAAACGACCTTGTACCATTTGGTCTAAACGGTTTGCAAGACCGTTTGAAATCAAACGATCTCAAGACCATTTGAATTCATGCGGTTTGCAAGACCGTTTAGATTCAAACGGTCTCCAAGACCATTTGGTGGGGTTGACCAAGTGAAGACCATTTAGAGGTCTGTTGGATATATATTGAATTCATCAATTACAAAGAATCATGACCTAATTGCAAACCAATCACAATTTGAAGGCACTTCAACCTTCTAAACCCTAATCGGGTTCAATTGTTGAATTCACGAACCAATCTTGTTGAACTTTAGGTTGAGTGGACCAAACGGTCTCAAGACCATTTGGGGAGTCACTCAAACGGTCTCAAGACCGTTTGGTGACCACCCAAGACCGTTTGGAGGTCTATGGTTAAGGTAATTTTATCAATTGAAGGTCCAATCATAATAGGTTGTTGAATTAATTGAAATTGCTGATTTGAGACTTAATTAGGGTTCAACCCTTATCAAATTGACTTAGATTATAATGTAACTTTGGGAAATGGTATCAATACCTTTGGATGGTGTCCAAACGATCATAAGACCATTTGGGCCAAGTTGGGGCCCAATTGGATGTCAATTGATAGGTTCAACTTCAATTAGGTTCATGTTGATGAACATTGATGGTTAACCAGTTACAAACCCAAATTGAATTGGTTCCAACCCTAATTGGTTATCAATTGAGGTTCAATTGAGTGTCCAATTGGTTAAGGCTAACCCTAATTGGATCAATTGATGAGTGGTTAACATATATAAGGTCGATTGAGGGCTTCAACCTTGAAACCCTAATCGATTGCAAGTGTCAATGCACTTTTTGGGTCCAATCAGTTTTGAGAGATTTAGACCGAACAGTCTCAAGACCATTTGAATCCAAACGGTCTCAAGACCATTTGGGCTCAAACGATCTCAAGGTCGTTTAGATCCAATCGATCTCAAGGTCCTTTCAATTCATGCAGTTTCAAGGTTGTATAGATTCAATCGGTTTCAAAGTCAACTCTCTCAAATGGTCAACAAGTTGAAACAGTTTCAAGACTGTTTAAATTCAAATGGTCTTGAGGGTGACCAAGTTCAAATGGTTTGGAAGTCAACCTAACCAAATGGTCAACACTTCCAAATGGTCTCATGATCGTTTGGAGGTTGAAAGTGTGTAATCGTTTGGGGACTTTAGGGTTATGATTACTTAATGCTTTGAAGGTTTAAATGGTTCAATGGTTTTCTAATCCAAACCCTAATGATACCTAAAGACATTAAGGGGCTAAGTGATTAATAGATTGACCCATGTTGTAAACTAATGGTGTACTTTACCAATGTACCCTTGAAGGGTTCAAGTAGATGACACCCTTGTTTAATCAAACCCTAATAATCATCATAGTGGTGACATGGCTTATGATAATCAAAGTTGACTTGACCTAATCTAATCTAGAGTGATGTAAACATCATCTAGTAGTATGAGGATAGAGAAGGCTCTTAATATGAACGAGAATCAAGTAACACACCTTTAATAAGTAAGAATGTACATGATTAGGGTATGATCCTCCAACGTGAGATCATGGAAACCCTAATTATGGTGTTTAATGAATCTTAACCTAATTTGAGGGCTTCAATGATGATAATTCTCATACATGATGATGCTATGAACTCAATTCACCATGAAGTGAATAGTAAACCCTAATTCTAGGGTAATAACATGTAATGTGAATAGTAAACCCTAATTGAGGGTGATGTGTTGAAATGTACAATAAACCCTAATTCTAGGTTATGCTTTTAAGCATGAATCTTCATGATTAAAAGTATGAGATGAGGAATCATTATTCCTAATCATAATGAAAGGGATTGGATAACCCTAATTGATGTAAATGAGGGAACCTAGCCTTAGTAAAGGTATGAAGGTACAACCCTTGAATTGAAAGATTAATTCTGCTTTATTAATTGTTGATCTGGAAATGAATTGTTTATTATTGTCACTTGAATTAACTATGCAGGTTTTTATATGAGAATGATCATATCCAGGTAAGAATTATGATACCATATTCATTGAAAGAACATTATTAGCTTTATGAATAGTGTCATATCATGTAGCCTAGTAAGTGGCATCATATGAAATTGATAGGCTGTAAGAGCCATGAGTAACATCAAAGTCATATTGATTAGATGACTTATGATGAGTTGATCAAGATATGACATCTAAATGATAACTGATGTGAGTTAAACTTGATACATTTAGTATTCTACTTTCATAGCTGTTGTTCTAATGAATAATGATTGAAAACATGCTTGATGCTAAAAGAATATTGAAATGTACCTAACTAATCAAGTATAATCATACCATATAGAGCCCTAATCATAGATCCATCATTATCAAAAGCTAAATGATGGTGAAACAGGTTTTCCTAAGGAACTCTTGGATCACATACTTTTGAGTATGTGGGGGAATATGGATGTGTATATCCTTACATCCTAGTGTAGGAATTGATGTAGATGTATCTTAATCTATCAACCCTTCACTATGTGTTTATGTCGGGGTGATGTACCACAAATCTCCCGAGGGAATCTTTGAATACCACATCGATGAGAGATAAACAAGAGATCTTTCGATGGCGAAGAGAGTACAGAATGCCATTGTGACTCTAATAGCGAAGTACCAGAATACCCTGGTGAGCTATAGTAGCAGAGACACTAGATGTCCTACATGTTGATCCTCTCACTGACTAGAGGAAGATGAGGTCATAAGAATCCGACTCTTTTGATGACCTATGTATGATACTTATGCGACTTAGTAGTGATCGGTTGGAGTATGAGCGGTATACCTCATCTCCGCAGGGCATAATAATGTTTGTAAAACATAATCAACCGCGTAGTATATCTACTTAGGTTGAACTACGATAAAAAATGATTGATATTACATTGTTTACATTATTAGCCTGTTCAAGTATCTAGTATACATGTTCTTCATATGTTTTAATGAAGTGATTGCTTAAGTAAATGTTGCTTTACTTTGTCAAACATGTTGTTGATATTTTAAGTTACCTTGCTTATGTTATTCATTATATGCTATAACAAAGCTTCTGGCGGAGAGTTATAACTCTCGCTGGGACAATTATTCAAATTGTCTCACTCCATAGGTTTCAACTTTTTAGGTGGACGTCGAGGACGGAGAAACCAATCCGAGGGTGAGCAGTATCAACAGAAGCAACACCAAGGACAGTAGTGAATCTCAGGTGGAGATATTGGCTGTCATGTCCTATAGTTAGCTAGTCTTATGTCGTCTCTGTACTCTCAGGTCCTAGGAGTCAGTGGGTCTGAGATTTTGGTTTTTAATCTTGAGATTTTGTATCTGGTTGTATATATTCACTCGAGAAGTGATTTAACATGATGTAAACTGTTTATATTGTTTATGATAAAGGAGTTTTAAGTTTTAAAGATCTTTTCTCCAAAAAGTTTTAATTTCCAGTGACTTTCATAATTCCGCTGTCAGTTAGTTAATCGCTTCCTCTTTAGTTGATCATGTTTTTCCGAAGTAAGACATCACAGCTTGCTTCCGTGTAGGTTTCCTCATGGCAAGGAGGATGGTGGTGGGAGGCACCAGGGCTCTCTCTCTATACCCTTGCCATTGGAGAAGGGTAGACATGCGGAAGTGGTGGCGCCCAGCAGCTTGGCCAGGTGGGGCATCTCATCGCGACTCTGCGTAGACATGCGGAAGTCTTATGCGCCGCGAGGAAGAAGGAGGGTAAGAGGCAAAAGACATGGATAACCCTGGAGGGAAAGTACTAACGCGGGGGGCAAGAGTGTCCTTTTCGTTGATCTAGCCGGCCCAAGTAAAAGAAAAGGTATTTTTCTGACGTGGCATTTTATGATTGGTCCAAGCATGTTAATCTTGAAATAATTGTAGTTCATTAACGGTAGCTCTGATGATAGAGAAAGTATATAAGAAATTGATCAGAAAAATGAGCAGAATCCAAATAAAATATAATCAGAGTCTAATTAAGCTATATGTTCTAAAAGTATATGCAATACATGTTAATATAAAAGGAAACCTAGATATGCTTTCATGGCCCTTGAAAACCCTAATCTCGGTAATTATGACTCTTAATGGCCTTAATTGTTCAAATTCATGATTAAAGTTTTGAAATGATTACTCTAAGCTATTTCGAGCATTAAAGTCCTTAATTCTAGATAAATACCCTAAATATAGTAATTAGGGTTTTCTAGTGAATAAAAGGTGGTTTTAATGATATATAAAGTTCAATTGTGAATTAGACCATAATGAACTGTGAATTGATGATAAATGCATATAATGATCTTGTTATGGATTAAAAGGATAAAAATAGTATCTTTGATATAAAAGAGGCTTAATGAAATTAATTGATGGTTAATGGTGCCTTTAAATCTGAGAATAGGGTTATATGTTGTTAAGATAACCTTAATGTTGAAGAATAGATGAGATAATTAGGGTTTATGAGTAATGATATAAAATTAGGGTTTAGAATAATAAGAGATGAAGTGAAACCCTAATTGCAAAATAAACCCTAAAATGGATAAGGAAACCATAGGAAACAATTTCAAGTCGAATAGAAATAATATTGATAAAGTGTGTAGTAAATCAAGTACATGTGATTTTTAGGATTCTTGATTGTATGGTTGAACTACTTGCTTGGATTTCCTTCTTGGTTGGAATTGATATTAGCTTGAGAAATCATCAAATCAGGTATGTAGTTATGCTTATGAATAATCGCTCTAGTTTCACGGTGATTCCCGAAGTTTTAATCGGTTTCTTGAAAATAACTGTTGGATGTCTATTTATTTCATTCAACTATAAAGTGACTATGATTATCGCTATAAATGTGCGTATATAACTGGCTAGATCTGGGTCCACCTCTATTGCTTTGAAAAGGCTAAAAAAGGGGTAATCCTAGAGAAAGGTCTAGGTTACCGAGAGTTAGAAACTGGGCTACCTACGTGTAGTGCCATGAGACTCATTAGCCTTCCATGAGTTAAGGAGTGGGGTACTTACGAGTAGTTCCATGTGACTTAACCCTAGAAACTGGTTCACCTATAGGTGGGACCATGAGGGGTTTAATGGGGATCTACCATAAGGAAGGTAGTATCCAGGTCCACTATAGGGATAGCACAGAGGATAGGGTACTCTTGAATCACAAAGTTATATCTAAAATGTAATCATGGTTGTTAAATGATTAATTGAATGATTACATTGTTAACGTATTTACATAATTATTGTTTCCCCCACATACCAACTTCGGCTGACCGACATTTTGTTTATCGGCGTTTTAGGTACAAGCCAAAAAGACAAACAGTAAACCGGCATATTGTGAAATACATGAAGTAAAATACAAGGAGGATTAGCTAGAATAGAATCCATAAGTGGATAGAAGCTTAGAGATCCAAGTTTTCAAAAGGTATGCAAAAGTTTATTTTCTTACAATTTTCCCGTTTAGTATGTTAAAATTTGATAATTATTCTTGGTTAATTGTCGAACCTTTGATCTGGAAGTTATGGGTGTGGCTTCGACCTCTCGGTCTCCCTTAATTGGGGGTTACTGGGAGGTGGGGTCATAACATTTGGTATCAAAGTGTAGGTTCCCATTAATAATTATTAAATTTTACTAACTTCGTAGAACCAAAGGGAGTTATTAGAGGATTATTCGAAAGATGGAGGTGTCTAGAAAAGGATCACGACCGGGGGCTGGCAATATTTTTCCTCTGCATCGCTAGTCGGAATACGAGGACTCCTGGATCCGTGTGACTGCCTGGCCAAAGTCTTCGGGTATGAATTGAAATAAGATACCTTTAGGAATTTCTCATCGTATTCATCCCTTCTCAACTCAAATTCTGTTAAGGACCTTAAGGATTAGGGTTTTCTCTCTTCTCCTCAACCCCTTGAGGTATGGGTAAGGTGAATAAGGTCTAAGGAATCCTCCACCAAATTAATGAAAAGCATGTAAATAAGATGTCATGGATATAAGCTTAATAGATTAAGTGCAAACTAAAGAATAGATACATGCTTAGTTCGTATGACATAAGTTGTCATGCCCTCAGGAGAGACCTGAGGCTAGACCTTCTTGTTAGGAAGATAGTTAGTCTTGGAGGTAGAGACCTCCATTATAAGTATAGACATGGCACATCCTCTAAGGATGATGTTAACCCTAACCCTAAGTGAAGGTTAGAGAGAGATGGCATGATGATTTAGACTAGGTGTTTGGATGGACATGCCTCTAACATATGAGAGGTTGGATGACCTAGTACCTCTGGCGACCCAACCCTGAGAAGGGTCGTGCATTTCAGAGTGAAGGATAGCTCCTTCGTTGATGAGGTTAGAGAAGAACACATGGAAACCCCATGAGCTTATATGAGTATGGTATAGTAGACACCCATAGTATGAGCAGTAGGTTGAAACCCAGGCTAGGAAAGTACGAGGGAATAGCCTATGAGATAAGCGTAATGAGCTATGGATAACCATGAGCAAGCATAGGCTTCACCATGTAGGGGTATGCTTGTGAGCTTGATCCCTCTTGGATAGAGAACCTCTCGTAGTAAGGTAGTTTGTAGGGTTGGCTCTAGAGAGAGCAGGACTCGTGCAAGAATGTTGGAAGCTTAGATTCCAAGACATGAGGAACAGTGGGAGTTGAGGATGATGCGACATAAGTGGATGATAGTAGTTGCCTCATTCTTGATCCCTGGATATGGATGATATTTTGGTGTCCTTTAGAGGAACCAAACCCTAAAGAGAGAGTAATGCTTCTGGTACCTATGTGCCTATAGTATGGGTGTTTACCTGCTAAGTAGAGACAATGAGTGCTTGAGACCCTGAGGAGGCTTTATACCTAGTTGGTTGTTCTTGAGGAGGACTTAACTCTGATGTGTTTCTCATATAAAAGGATCACGGGAGTACATGACATACCTTGGACATGCTTTATTCATGGTTAAGAGATTGAGCATGCAGTTGGATACCCAAAGGAGAACCTAGGGTTCCTAGGCCTAAGACGGGAAGCAGTGTATCTGATTCTCATGATGAGATTTGAGTCTCTACAGTTTTGAGCATGATACTCCTCATATGTAGAGGTAAAGGAAACCCCTTAAGTTAAGGGTATGTTTGATGAACCCCTCACGGCTAAGTGGATGACATGGGAAGGTATGATCATGATCCAATGTTGAGGATGAGAACAAGTATGTCCCAGCATGGTTTAGTAGGTGGTCAGCTTGTTCCTTAGTAGCTTGCTAGGGCTACACATGCTCATGTGGAGGCAGACCCTAAAAGGATTTTGTGACCTTTTTTATTAAGGTGTAGTTTCCTCCCATCCTGGGAGAGGGACCCTTTTGTAGGGTGTATACCAGTTTTGTTGGTTTTGAGGTAACCTAAAGAGGTTTCAGAGGATCTTGTGAAGTTAAGTGAAGAGTACATGGTATGAGAATGAACCTATAGACCCATTGATAACCATCTCTAAGTGCATGTGGATGTGTTACCATGGAAGTAATCGGTATGGGGCCTGACCAAGGTAGGCAGGTCGCCATGACCCCTATGAAGGGATGAAAGTCATCCCATGATATAGAGATAGATGTTAAAGGCTTGGTTAAGGTTCTAAGTTGAACATGTACTATAACAGAATCCTAAGTCTATCCTAGGGTCAGGTAGGGATAAGACCGATGGAAGTAGGAGTTGCCTAATTCCCTAGTTGCACATGACCATAGGGTCGGGAGGTAATAGCTATCATTGTCTGAGGGCCATGGGTTAGGAGATTTATCACCTTCATGAACTCATGGGTCCCAAAGGGCAGATGAGTAGGGCACTCTCTGGATGCATAAAGGAAGAGGGACAACCCTAAAAGTGTCGGCACCCTATAGACCTAGAGGAGATGACCAGGGATTGTGTGTAAACCCAAGTAGGTTTGAAACCAATGTTCCATGGAAGTAACCTCGATATCGAGATGATTGTGATTGAAGGACATATGTGGCACGTTGCAATTTAGAGTTAAAGGTGTACTAGCAAGGTGGGATGTACCATCACTACTCTTGGAATAGGAAGAACTCTGTATTTGGACTGCAGCCAAATGCTTATTTCCTCTTATTGTGGGGGTGAGAGATAGGATAGTACATGTGCCATACACCAAAGATAAAAGATGATGTGGTTTGGAACGTTGCCACGAGATATGGGGACAGAGAAGATAACATACCCTGGTGAAGTGAGTAATACATGGATGGTTTGCAAACACTAAGAGGAATGAGGTAGTCACCTTATGAGGATGTTTTTATCATGAGATATGAGTCATAAAAGGTTGAGTTTGGTCACCAAGAAGATGAGTTCAAAGTGTTCTCAATAAAGATAGACTTAAAGTTTGAGTTTGAGATGATAAGTGGAATACATGAAGGTGTATGTCATCAACATTACCTAATACATAAGGATGTGAAGTGCTAATGTATGCTCTATATCTGCCTAGTTTGGATAGAGGCTAGAAGAGGTTGTTCGGCTAACCCTAAGTTTGGAAAGGAGATGTGTTTGGATAACACTCATATGTAATGAGATATGTTGAAAAAGTTAATGGTTGTTTGGTTAGATAGTCTAATCCTTGATGCCATGAAAGGATGGTGGTAGAACCTCAGATGCACTTCTTTGGAAAAGAAGGTGATAAAACCCCGATAGAATGGTTTAGGGTTTGTGAGGTATTGAACTTGAAGAATAATGACATACATGAGATCATGATTTTAAGATCACCATACACTGTACTACGAAGATAATAAGTGCCAGTCGTACTTTAGATGCCTAAGATGAGGTTGCATGTGGTGAAGGACGAACACTAGTTACCCAGTGCATCGATGTAAGGGATAAAGAGTCCCTGAAAGAGAAAGGGATGTTCATCACTATGGATGTTGTAAGTCTCCCCTGGACCAAGGAAGGTTGAGATGCAATATGAGGTATGGTAGATCATCTTACCCAGATGACATGAGAAAGAAAGAGTATTGTCAAGGGACAGATCGAGTTAACTACACATGAGAGAGATGGTTCAACTACACCATGAGGAGAGTACAAAATTTCTTGAGTTTGACCTAAAGGTTCCCTTCCAAAAGGTGGAAGTAGGTACATGAAGAACTCGATGCTAGTACAGGTTATCACCCTAACTAATGGTTAGTATAATCCAGACTAAAGGGTCTAATGAGAGCATGTGTGCTCGTTTAGGGTGATATCTAGAGATAGTTCTTGTCCTAAGAAAGATGTGATGATGACCACCATAGCCAGTATCGGGATTTAAAGAAGCTCTGTAAGAGAGGTTGTGTCAGTCACCACTTCAGTAAGGTGATGTTGGTGAAAGGACCACGTGATGGTTAGAAAAGGACCACAGTGTGTGGTATGAAGTCACTTTGATCGTGCAATGGCTGAAAGGAGCCTAGAGATGACAAGAGTCATGAGCAGATGCAAAGTAGACTAACATGCAGTTCACTGTGGGAGAATATGTGACATGAAAATCCGACCCCTCTAAGTTATAGCTAAGAGAGTTGAGTCCCCGATGCATGGGTTCTTTTGACATGGTTTGGTGGATAAGGTTAAGTTTGACCTTACCCCTCAGGATAAAGTAATGTGTGATGAGTTCCATGTGTTCAATTTAGAGTACTATGTGAGGTACCCCGACCAGGTGCTGAGCAATGAACCTAGTGAGCCCCAAGGGAGGCTGAAATGGCCTGAGTCACCCGTGCAGTTGATAGACGCCAGGATGAAAGAACTCAGACAAAAGAATATGTGATGATAAAGGTTCTTTGGAAGCACCATGAGTACGGTAAAGCCACATAGGGGCCAATGATGGATGTGGAAAAGTCTTATCCTGAATTTTTTATTTGCTTGATAGAATTTTGAGGACAAAATTTCCATAAGAGGGGAAGGATGTTACAACCCCAATTTCGCATGTGTTTTCATAATTGAAATATAATGATTTTGAGAATTTGGACCTAACTGAAAAGGTTGTACGCTTTGCTTCAAATAAGGGATTTCTTTACAAATCTCCCTTACATTAGGAATCTCGTGGTTCCTATTATTATATAAACCCATTAATGGATATGAAAGAGAAGAAAAGAGTAAAAGTCCAAATAATAGAAAAAGATAAAAGATAGTGGATATTAAGCAAAGTATTCATGAGAAATACTTAGAAATATCTAGAAAGTGGCATTAATGGCTACAATTGAGTAAAATTTGTTTACATATGATTTATGATAAAAGAAATATGAAAAGAGGAAAAAAGGAGATGAAAGATAATGAGAAATCCTTGCAAAAGAAAAATTGATTAATAAGAGGAATAAATAACATAAAGAAAATTGAGAGATTTCAGATCCTTAGGATTTCTTGTGTTCCAAGGAGTCTGAGTTGTAAAGATAATAGGATAAGGAGGAGAAAATACAAATAATAAAAGCCTTAATATGGGAATAACGTGCCATATACTAATGGGATTATGTAATGACTTTTTGGTGTTTCCAAATTGAAATACTATGTGGCGTATCCTTGTAATAAAAGCCAACAGTTTTGAAGTAAGGAGGAAATAAGGGAATATACTCAATATCTTTCTAAAACATGTCTTTCACGATTTTAGTGGAGTAAAAAGGAATATTATTTCGGGAAAGACAGTTATATATGGTGCAAGTGTTTTGCTTTTGGAAAAATTATGAGAACTTGGTAAGATGAGAAGAAGTAGTTATCAAGTAACCTTTCCCATACTCGTGAATCGTGGCACTAGTTAGTATTCCCCACATCGTGTATATATATACAGAAAAACCTAGGATTTCCTTCGATGTGGAGCCATCCTTCTCCTTCCCTTTTGTCCTTCTGTTACCTACATGAAGGAGGCCTGGTGTGCCGCTTTGGAAAAAGGAACGCAGACCCCGACACCATCGCCATTCCAACTCCGCCTCCTGTGCACGAAGAGTCGGGCAAGAACCAAAGTGGAGCAAGGGTTTACCTGCACCACAAACACCTCAGCCAGTCGGGCCTGGTGCCTGGGCAGGCTATCATCATTGCCCTCCTCTTTGGTCATGGAACATCGTCTACCTTCGGCAGCAAGAGATATGCAGACCGTCAGGCCGAAAGATACCACAACAGCAGATGGCCGGGTCTGTTGGATGAACTTAGGTGGACCTGCAACTTGGTCAAGGCGGTTGTGTGTGCGTGGAAGGAGGCCAGGACAGTAGTGGGCGGTGGAGGTGTGAACCCGGTACCGTAGTACCGGAAGGGGTTCACGCACAGCAAGGGGTCGCACCCTGGCATCTCTCCTTTGGGGAGACCACTCTGGTCAGAGGGTGAAAGGAAAACAGGGAAGTGGTCGTCGGGGTGGCACAGACGTACGCCTGGAGCGGGCGCCGCTCGCTTCCGTGTACGGAGGAGGATGGTGGCGGGAGGCACCATGACTCTCTCTCTCTGCCCTTTCCATCTGAGAAGGGAGTGACTTGATTCTAGGATGAGGACGAGGGTTGGAGGTGCTAAAGTGGTGGTGCCCAGCAGCTTGGCCAGCTGGGACATCTCATCGCGACTCTACGCAGACCTGCAGAAGTCTTACGTGCCGCGGGGAAGAAGGAGGGTAAGAGGCAAAAGACTTGGATAACCCTGGAGGGAAAGTACTAACGCGGGGGGCAAGAGCATCCTTTTCGCTGATCTAGCCGGCCCAAGTAAAAGAAAAGGTATTTTTCTGACGTGGCATTTTATGATTGGTCCAAGCATGTTAATCTTGCAATAATTGTAGTTAATTAACGGTAGCTCTGATGATAGCGAAAGTATATATGAAATTGATCAAAAAATGAGTAGAATCCAAATAAAATATAATCAGAGTCTAATTAAGCTACTTGTTATAAAATTATATGCAATACATGTTAAGATAAAAGGAAACCTAGATATGCTTTCATGGCCCTTGAAAACCCTAATCTCGGTAATTATGACTCTTAATGGCCTTAATTGTTCAAATTCATGATTAAAGTTGTGAAATTATTACTCTAAGATATTTCGAGCATTAAAGTCCTTAATTCTAGATAAATACCCTAAATATAGTAATTAGGGTTTTCTAGTGAATAAAAGGTGGTTTTAATGATATATAAAGTTCAATTGTGAATTAGACCATAATGAACTGTGAATTGATGATAAATGCATATAATTATCTTGTTATGGATTAAAAGGATAAAAATAGTAGCTTTGATATAAAAGAGGCTTAATGAAATTAATTGATGGTTATTGGTGCCTTTAAATCTGAGAATAGGGTTATATGTTGTTAAGATAACCTTAATGTTGAAGAATAGATGAGATAATTAGGGTTTATGAGTAATGATATAAAATTAGGGTTTAGAATAATAAGAGATGAAGTGAAACCCTAATTGCAAAATAAACCCTAAAATGGATAAGGAAACCATAGGAAACAATTTCAAGTCAAATAGAAATAATATTGATAAAGTGTGTAGTAAATCAAGTACATGTGATTTTCAGGATTCTTGATTGTATGGTTGAACTACTTGCTTGGATTGCCTTCTTGGTTGGAATTGATATTAGCTTGAGAAATCATCAAATCGGGTATGTGGTTACTCTTATGAATAATCGCTCTAGTTTCACGGTGATTCCCGAAGTTTTAATCGGTTTCTTGAAAATAACTGTTAGATGTCTATTTATTTCATGCAACTATAAAGTGACTATGATTATCACTATAAATGTGTGTATATAACTGGATGGATCTGGGTCCATCTCTATTGCTTTGAAAAGGCTAAAAACGGGGTAATCCTAGAGAAAGGTCTAGGTTACCGAGAGTTAGAAACTCAGCTACCTACGTGTAGTGCCATGAGACTCATTAGCCTTCCATGAGTTAAGGAGTGGGCTACTTATGAGTAGTTCCATGTGACTTAACCCTAGATACTGGTTCACCTATAGGTGGGACCATGAGGGGTTTAATGGGGATCTACCATAAGGAAGGTAGTATCCAGGTCCACTACAGGGATAGCACAGAGGATAGGGTACTCTTCAATCGTGGAGTTATATCTAAAATGTAATCTTGGTTGTTAAATGATTAATTTAATGATTACATTGTTAACGTATTTACATAATTATTGTTTCCCCCCACATACCAGCTTCGGTTGACCGACGTTTTGTTTGTCAGCGTTTTAGGTACAAGCCAAAAAGACAAACAGTAAATCGTCATATTGTGAAATACATGAAGTAAAATACAAGGAGGATTAGCTAGAATAGAATCCATAAGTGTATAGAAGTTTAGAGATCCAAGTTTTCAAAAGGTATGCAAAAGTTTATTTTCTTACAGTTTTCCCGTTTAGTATGTTAAAATTTGATAATTATTCTTGGTTAATTGTCGAACCTTTGATCCGGAAGTTATGGGTGCGGCTTCAACCTCTCGGTCTCCCTTAATTGGGGGTTATTGGGAGGTGGGGTCGTAACAGATGGCCTTGAGGTCCCTCACATATAAAAGGGTTAGCTAATCTTAAGCACCCTTACTGACTCTTCCAATGGGAAGTAGTCAAAAGCCTTGTGAATCCATGATGTTGTTAGTATAATTGGAGTGAAGTGACATAAAATATGGACTCGCATTTTTCCAAGATCTTAACTTGTTTATTCTTCATCGTTACTTCTGCAAATCTTTTCAAATTATTCAAAGCTTATGTATATGTATCTTTTAGCCCTGTACTCAGCACCTCGTGTGCTTGACCCACATTATTTCACATATTTTATAGGTTTAGAGATGGCAAAAAATTGATGGGCGTGGTGAGCTATATCATGTGTACTTGTTGTAGATCCCTAGTATCCATGAGCATACTAGTAAAGTTGTAGTCTTGAACATGTAATTGAAAGATTGTAATAAAAAATATTGCTTGAAAATACTTGTTGAATGTTGAGATTATGATTGGTGATTTTATCTTGTTATTTGTGCATGCATGTAAAGCATTATACTCTTTCGCATGTTGTCTCTGGTATTCATTTGGTTTATGGGACTAGGATTCTGGTTCTTTGACACTACTTCTATTAATTCTTTTCTTATTCCCATTTCATGTAGGTCTAATCTGGATTTGATGTCGTCTTTAGTCTTACATGGTATATTCAATAGAGTGCCAATAAGCTATCACAAACATTTTTCTCAACATGCATGACATCGATATAATGTCTAACTACCAAAGAACTCCAATAAGGAAGATCGCAGAATATGGACCTCTTCTTGAATAAAGATTTTTCACTCTATGTGGGAATCATACATTTTGATCTCTTACAGAATTCATTGACAAAGTCTTTTACTCTTTCATAAACAAACTCACCTGGTATAGGTTTAGGGGCACTCTGTTCCTCATTCAATCCATTGAACACTTTGGGAAACCTTCAATAAGGATGGACTTTTGGAAGAAATCTTTGATGACCAAGGTATACAGTCTTGCCACCATGTTGTATTCATATTGAATAAGTGTTCTCTACAGATATAGTGCATGATTTGAATCCTTTTACATTGTATCCAAACAAATTGCCATATGTTGGATAGTCATTAATAGTGTAAAACAACATAACATGCAAACAAAATGTCTCTCCACGCGAAGCATCATAGGTCATCACACCTTCACCCTAGAGTTTCTCTATTTCATCAATCAGAGGTTCAAGATAAATGTCAATATCATTTCCAGGTTGTTTAGGGCCCGATATCAACAAAGAAAGCTAACAAACTTATTTTTCATACACAACCAGGGAGGAAGATTGTATATAACAAGCATAACAGGCCAAGTTCTATGTTGGCTTCTCAATGTGCCGCACGGATTCATCTCATCGGTACAAAGCCCAAGTCTTAGATTGTTGACTTCTTCACCAAATTCAAGGTACAATAAATCAATCTTCTTCTATTGTGGGGAATTAGACGCATGTCATAAGATCCCATCACTATTTTTCTTAACGTCTACATGCTACCTTAAATTCTCTGCATCCATATGATTAGCAAACAAGTGTTGAAACTATGGTATTAAAGATAGATACCACATCACCTTGGCATGAGAGTCAGATTTGGACTTCCCTGAATTCATCATTTTATACCTTGACGCCCCACATTTTGGACAATCTTTCAAATTGACATAGTCCTTTTGAAATAACACACAATCATTTGGGCATGCATGTGTCTTCTTAGCCGTCATTCCCATTGGGCATAACATTTTATTTAATTGTATGTTGAGATTGGAAGCTTGTTTCCTTCTAGAATAATTTCATTCAACAAAGACAAAAATGACGTGAAGCTTTTGTCACTCCATGTATTGTTAGCCTTCATATTATACAATCTCAACATAGAGTTCAGCTTTGTAAACTTAGCACAACCTTATATAACAATCTCTCAGCATCATGCACAATGTTCCTAAATATGGAAGGTGGATCAGTGTGGTCTACACCACAACTATCTAGCATCGCATCAACCATGTCTATCGGAATCGGTTTGTTCACATCTACATCATTGGTGGCAATTTTTTCTTTGACACAAGTATTGCTATCGACATCTACTGATCTCAATTTTGGAATCACTGCATGCTAGCACAATTATGTATAGATTTGTACAATCCCATTGTAGATGACATGACTTTTGATTTTGTCACCAATTTTGACTTTCATGTTGTTACCACAATGCCTACATGGATAATAGAACCTATCTCTAGGTTGTTTCCTATGTTCCTCTACAAATCTTATAAATTGATCAAGACCAATAATAAACTCTGGCTTGCATGAATTAGGAATGGACATCATTATCTATCCATTCTATGATCAAAGAGAAAACAAGTATTAGTATTTAGGGTTTATAGATTAGGTTAAGGATTTAGAGATCGATTAGGATTTATTGTTTTAGATTTAGGGATAAGGGTTTATAGATTAGGGTTTATGGTTTTAGGATTAGGGTTTATGATTTATAGATTACGGTTTAGGGTCAGTAATGAATGTGTGTCTGGTAGTGATCCAATGGAGATGGTCAGGAGGAAAGAGGTGACAACGACAAGAACAACAATGCTGACCACAATAGTAGCAACAATGATGGTGGGGTTGAGCACCTAGAACGGAAACGGTGGTAGGGTGGGTGGAATTTCCATAGCGTGGGATAAGATTATAATGAAACGGAGATTGGGGAATTTTTTTTCATGCAGGTGTTATTAAGTTACCCATAGTCGTCATTTGTTTTGAGAAACCGATAACTAATTACATCATTGTCAGTAAAAAATACAAAACCAAACACTAACTCCTAAACCAAACAACAAATAGACACCAGTTTAGGTCCATCGTCGTCGGTTATCTATGTGAAAACCTACGAATAAACACATATACAAACAAAAAAATGCCCTAGGGTTAGGGGTATAGTCATCGATTATGAAAAAAATCAATGACTAACTCCTAAACCAGACAAAAAATAGACATCAGTTAAAGGTCATAGCATCATTTATGTCTAAAAAACTATCCACTAACTACATATCCAAAAAAAAATTATCCTCATGTTAGTGGTATAGTTGTCGGTTTGGCAGAAAAAATCGATGATGAAGAAGCAATTTGGGGGGAGGGGTATTTTTGTGGGGACATGACGTGAAAATTCCTAGTCGTTAGTTTCTTTTAAAAAAATTGACAATATAGACCCATATCCATAAAAAAAATGTGTCTCACCAAGGAAACTTAGTCATGGGTTATTTGGTAGACCTGAGGAATAATGAAGGGAATAATGTTTTCTGTGGGGACATGGCATGAACGCTTTGTCGTCGGTTATATACAAAACCGACGTCGGACTGAAAATTTTGGTGGAATTTTTTTACTAAAAAATTGTATTTTGTGTGCAATTTTAGGCGTCGATTTCTATAGAAAGAAAACAACGTCAAAGTAAAAGTGGTACCCGACAGGACTTCACTTATGGTGACAGTTGGTGTGAAGAAACGACATTGTAGGTAGACTGGTGTCGATTTTTCTAAGGAACTAACGTCAGCAAATGTGATATTAATCATTAGATGTGTACTAGTGTAAATTATTTGCATTGTGGATTATGCAAAACAATGAAGAAGTAAACATAATGTAATGAAATTATACTTCTAATTAGTTCTAACATAAATTCATTATATGAGGAAATGTTGACTAATAGTTTGCACTAAGAATTGGAATCTAATAATTCTAATAACAAAATCTGAATTCTTAAAGTTAAAGGCATGCAAGAGTAGATTACTGAAAGGCTACAATTCCTATGATGATTATATATTATATATACTTGAAATCCAATACAATTAACTATTGCATTATAACAAACATTCTAGACTTCATGATTTAGATAAATCATTTAAATACAATAACTAGAATTCAAAGGGCATGACGCACTTACCTATCGTAATCCAAGTCTTATAAAAAAGACACTTCTTCTGGACTTGAATCTAGCTTTATCTGGAATAATCATATATTTTATCAATCTTCAAGTCTTTTCTTAAAGTCAAAAGTTCTAGGGTTACTAGGGTTCTCAATTAGGCTCTATAGGTGCATGCCTTTGATTCTTAAGTAAAATTTTAGTATTACACATGTTTTGTTGTTCTGGTCATTACTAGGGTTGATTATGTACTTAAATGAATGAATCAAGGTTAGGTCATGGAAATATATTCTTTATATAACACATCATTTTTTATTGGCCAACAACTTCAGAATTAGGAGGTAGAGATGCCAAAATCTGACACAATTGTAATTCCTCTTGATGCTTCTGAATTTTTGAAATATAAGATGGTAAGGGGTGATGAAACTTGACCTTGCCCAAAATCCCTTTCAAATTGTTGAAATGTGAAGTGAAATATGAGTTATCTTCAAGTTTAGGGGAATACAACTGTTTGTATAGATCAAATAGTTGGGATGCATTTCCTTTTCTAGACTACACTTAGGCAAGGTGATCTCATGACTCCTTGGTTGTGTCAGTGAAGAGTAGATCTCGAAGATATCTGATTCATAAATTTTCATAATCTAGGATAGAATGAGAGTGTCATGTTTAGTCCACTTTTGAAATGTGCTTTTTTTCTTCTTAAATGCTTCTTCAGTAGATTTTTCCATGTTAGATGTGTCTTCTTATGTGGTGGAGATAGATCTATGAGATGCTTTATTTTGTCAAAAGAGTGATCAATAGATCTAAAAGGAGTGTGCCCATAGGAAATAGTTGGAGGCATTAAACATCACAAAGGCTATACAATAGGATGTGTCTCAGGAATCCCAGTAAAGGAAGAAGATAAACCCATAACATACCTACACAAGGTAAAACAAAATATAAGATTTAGAGAAGAAAAAACATGTCAGACAGTCACTGACACACCAAGTAAGGAAGTTGACATGTAGTGTTAAGTGCAGTAGAATGTGCATCAACAAGTTTATGACAACAACACATCATGTTAGGATAGAGACACATTGTGTAGGCATAAAAATAACAAACCTAAGTCCAAAAAGACCCAAAATAGGCAGTGAACTTTATGTATCACTAAGAGAAATACAGACATATTGGAACGGTCTAATCATATCAAATAATATGTATAAAAATCCTTATAAGAATATGGTCATAGATGACCACAAAAGGGATTTCATACGACTTTCCAAACAACTGATCTTCAAGGCTTAACATCTGAGGAAAGGTTGTTGACAGTTCTCTTAGATCCTCTTCTTGGGAAAAGGATAGGGCTAGCAAAGAGACTAGATCTCCCTAGGTGTGATAAAAAATGGTGGAAAAGAAAGAAGATGATGAGTGGGTATGGGAGGGGAGACGATGGCCACATCGGATAGGAAGGAGGGGTCTTGAGGAGGCTATACATCCTACTCTCACACCATGTTGAAAGTAGTCATCTTTCAATATTCTAAAAAGAGAGTAGTGATGTCCTATAAATAGGAGGGGACCCAACAAGGAAGCAAACAAAAACCCTAATGGGCCTATTGTACTTATGACCATATTACATAAGACTTAAGTCAAAGGAAAACATAAATGAAGAGAACACAATAGATGAAGATTAATATATCTTGATATCATTAACCATACTTTTATTTTATAATGAGATCCTATTGATCACTTTAATGCAACATACAATATTATAACTTACTTGATTACTCCTATTGTTGCAACAACATAAAGTTTATTACTTCTACTTCCCATTAGTTATAAAGGAGTTAATTATCTCATTGATCTCAAACTCTTTGTATATGTATTGTTGGTGTATACCTAGTACATAAATTTATGAAGATTTAGGAACATACATAAGATAGTATTATAACGTCTTATGATTATATTTGGTAGTTTATTTTCTTCAATTAGGGTGCTCAGAACTAGGTTAAGAAAAAATAAAATAATTTTTTCTACCCTGAAGCTTTCTTGAATGACGAATAGTAGCTTTGCAAGGCTGAGAAGTCCATGACCATCTCATAGATACAAGAAGATTATCAAAAAAAATGATGAAGAGATAACCTCTCATGCTAAATCAAATATGATAATATTGTTCCTGGGGTAAGACAATGACCAGGAGATTTCTCTGACTAGTTGGAAAATAAGCAAAAAAAGGGGGATTTGTAATACACTAAACAAGGATAAAGGTAGAGTATCGGGCCCTCCAACACATCCATAAACTATCAACAAACCAAAATGAATTCAATCATAATATCAGGCAAGAACAAATATGGTTGCTAGCAAGCCAGTTAGAAATTGAGAAAGAGGAGGCGTGTTTTTACAAATCACCCCAAATGATAATTGGGTCATTAAAACCTCTAAGAATGGCCTTCTTAAGGCTCTTTGTCAAGTTTCCACAAGTGGAGATGATAGGATGTCCTCAATGATGAAGCTCCACCTATTCTAGGTTGTAGTTTGTTAGGATGCTAGTGTGATAGAACAAACTTATGAAGGAAACTATGGTTAGGTTGTCATTGTCTTGTAATGGTGCAGGTTAAGGAACTTTGTGGTGGTAGACTATTTGAGGAGAATGACAAAAAATGGTTAGAGATCAAAGATGATGTTGGGGAGGGGTCCTCATAGGTAGAGTTTTAAAATTGGGGTGAGATGGTTATTGCAAAACCACCTTGCGAGCCCATCAAATACCTTAAAGAAAAGGGTGAATCTCTTGAGTCAATCATGATGAGTGCACGTGAAGCAAAAAGTGTTGAAAAAGGGTATTTCTCATTAGGTATTTTCTAGGGCTATTTTTAGGTCTTAAAAGATGCGAGATGATCTCACTAGAACTTCAATCAATATGGTTTCAAAATTTATTGATTGAATCGTGAGACATCGAAGTTTTCTTATGGAGGGGGAATCATGCACACTTGAGTCAGAGCTTGAAGACAGCAAACAATGACTGGGGTCAAGTGGGTCCATCACGGATGTGAATTTAACTACCCAAACAAATCCAATAGAATAGAATTTAAGGAAGTTATCGTTATCTTATCTAATATGCCCTTATCATATGTAAATTTATTTCTTACTCAAACAACCTACAATAAACCAAATTATAACTATTTGTTTATAATAGTGGCTAGAATATTATTGTGGAGTTAGTTTTCCCATTAGGTGATTGGATTAATTAATTTGATCAAATCAAGAGTTATAATAAATACTAAATAATTAATAATCACCACAATTCATATTGATCATGAAATTTTGTTTTCTATCCATTTTTCGCATTCAATATTGAGAGAAAAATTCTTAGTACATGTTAATAATTCAAATTAAATATAATAGCCCTTTTGGCTACATACTAAGGAAAGTATTCATGAAAAGAGAGAGGATGTTCACCCCAAATCTCCTACAAGCAAAGAAAAGAACTTGGTTAGTTATGAAATAAAGAATTTAGCATCTTGGTTTAAAAAAATAGGTCCATGATTCTTCTTCTTATTTTGGTTTTTAATTCCTGGAACATATCCAAGAATTTTTATACCTACATGTAAATGTAAACATTGTTCAACATATTTGTACAATTCAAATTTATTTAAATAACACTTGATTTTTTTTCTCTAACAAGAATTAAAGAGTCTTTAGTAGTAAAAACAAGAATTTTGTAGTATGAGAAGCAACATATTCAAGAATCGAAATGTTTTCATTGATATAAACATTTACTTAAAGGATAATATCATAATAAACATGGAAACATATAATAGGTTTTTTCTTCATATCACTCAACTTATCTAAAAGTTTGGAAACATAAGTTTCTAGCAAGTATTTTTAAATATATGACCATTTTTTCTTTTTTTCTCACGAGCATAATTATCATTTCAAGAATCAACTATAATATCTAATTTTGTATATATATATATATATATATATATATATATATATATATATATATAGAGAGAGAGAGAGAGAGAGAGAGAGAGAGAGAGAGAGTGTGTGTGTATTCGGAGCAGAATACACTCAAGTAGTTTTTCATGATGCAATGTTTTTTTCAAAAATATAATCCTTTGATCTTCTTAAACATCTTGTGAATAGCTCATACGCAAAATTTGAGCACATTTGGACATTTATAGGTCATCTTATAAAGACCTCAAAAATTATGCATTTCAAATTAGTTTCACACGTTGATTTTTTTCCCTTGGATGAGTGACTTACACTCATCCAAATGGGCCCATTGTATGTAGCCTAGTTATAGTATGACGGTGAAGATCAATGGTTTACATTTTGCAAAAAAATAGTCTTGATATGCAAACACACTTGAGTGTATTCATGCGATCTGTACACTCGAGTGTATTCTAGCCTGACTCTCTCTCTCTCTCTGTTTCTATATATATATATATATATATATATATATATATATATATATATATATATATATATATATATATATACATATCTGTGTGTGTGTGTGTGATTAAGAGAGAGATATTTCTCCCCCTCACTTATACAACCTATAGCGTAGGTCGGATACTCAATGAGGTATTAAATTGAGAAATTATTGTCCACGTATTCAAACCTAGGTTCCTTCATTGTGTAACACCTGAATTTTCCACAATGCTATTACTCGTTCATATATATATATATATATATATATATATATATATATATATATATATATATATATATATTTATATTTATTTTTATTTATTTATTTAATTATTTATTTATATATATATATACATATATATATGTATATATATATATGTGTGTGTGTGTGTGCGTTTGTGTGTGTGTGTGTGTGTGTGGGCACACATGTGTGTATTTCAATATTTTTGAAGTAATTCAACAAATTATTTTGATTTATTTTCTAAAAAGATTGAAAGAGATACCTTCCTTCATCACTTTACACACATTCTTCTTTTTGTTTTTAATTTTCATCATGTTTGGAAAGGAGGCATTCAGAAACATGACAGAAAACTTCATCCTCATAATGTGATCTTGCATTTGAAGTGGAGTTTCAAGAAGAGAAATATACCCTCTTGTTTTCCTTGGATATCATTTTCTTCTTATTCTTGAGTCTTAGGCATTAATCCTCCAATAAACCTTTTTCCCATAAGAATAGCATCTACCAAAGAAAGATATACATTTTTTTGTTAGAAGACAAAAGTTCTTATTACCTTTGGAGTTATTATCTTCCTAACTAATAAATTCACCACTTGTAGAAGAGGATGTCTTTAAATCCCTTTATTTAAGAGAAAATAAATTTTACTTGGAATGATTTTCCTCCTCGTCTTGTATCTCTTCATATTGGAGCTATACCACATACATATGTACAATACCTATAAGTTCTTAAAGCTGAAAAGTATAAAGCTCAAAGATTCTTCTATGACAATTACTATCTTTTCATACATAGAGGTCAGAGAATGAAAAATCATAGTAACAAGCTCCAATCATCAATATTCTTTCAAATACATTTCATGTAATTTATTTTTGAATTAAATGTACAGTGCATTTATGAAATAGATTCATGTTTTGAATGTGAAATAACTCTAGTTTGTGAGAGAACATGTTGATTCTAGATTCCTTGGCTTTCAATGTTCCTTAATAAGTTGTAACACGTTTCCTTTAAATATCATTAGTAGTTTCACAAAAGGAACTTCTATTAAAACTATTATGATATAGGAAAGAATATAAAATACTCACAATCTTGACACTCAATGTAGAACTTTTCATCGAAGCTATATTCCATTGGTTTACATCCATTACTAGAGCCATCTATGGTTGGATGATCATCTTACAAAGACAAAGGATGATGCCTTAGAATAATAATTACATATGCCTCTTAAAATACAAGTAATTAGATACTTTGAATAGATTGAGCCGATAAACATGTTCACTTTCAAGTTTAAGTTATCCATAGAGGTTTCCCCACATCTTCAGGAGTATTTGGAACCTCACTCTGATATTAACTGAATGCTTTATAGCTTGGGGTGAATAGAAAAAATATACTTTTATGAAACTTAAAACATAAGGAAGGTGAATTTCGTTTTTTTTTAAGAATAATTGTAGCATAAAGTAAAAAATATATTCATAAGTAAAATTACTCATAAATGACAAAAGAAGTATAATTTTCCATCTTGAAATACAGTAGTTGTACTACCAAGTTAGTTCCAACCAAATTACTTTCATGTATAGTTTTGTTCTTGACTCATAAAAAATACAAATACTAGTGTCTTTTGTAAATCAAAGCCAAAATCCTTTCCACATCAAGGATATATGTCACCTTCTTCATGGGACCCTGGAAGAACACCGTCTTTGGTGAAGATTGTAATCTATCTTCACTATTTTTTGACACAACCTTCTCATAGGAAGTATCTCCAAAGTGCTTCATCATTGCCTTCTCATAAGAAGTGTCTCCAAAGAAAATAACCAAATAGAGAACATGAAATAAAAGAAATTACAACCAAATTATAGAAAAATATAAAATACTACAACTAATGTACAAGTGATGATCAAAACTAAATGGATTAGGAAAATATATAATTGGTGGATCTAGATACTAGATCTAGGATAAATTTATACTTGTTTAATAGGAGTTGGATGTAGTGAATTCAAACCTTGAGAGTGATAGCATGTAGAGGAAAAGAACAAGTGTGATGTGGGTGTCCATATGGCAATCCTATATATAGGAAACACTTAGGAATATGCAACATAAGTGTTTGTAGTGGTCACACTGACTTTTGTGGATAACTAGTGGTTATAGGATAGCTAGTGAGATTAAGACGGTGAACTGTATACTTGCTAGATTTTTTGTAGAACTACAATCTGATTGAATTTTATTTTGACCAACCACACATATCAAATTATTTTCTACAAGGAATCAACTAAGTCAAAATACAATTCAACCAGAGGCTTGCTTGGTGAAAAATTCTTTAACTTTTTTGCTATTGTACAAATATAAAAATAGTTTGATTATGGTTATTGATTCATCGCTTGTTCTTATATGATTCCTATCAAGTTGTAAATTTGCACCTATACAAAGCATGATTCTAGGTTCAGTGTGATCTACAAGCATCCAACCACGTATACATTTCCACATTTTTGACATTGGAGTTTGTTTAAGTTCCTTGATCACCTAAACAACTTAATTCACATATTAGAAACACAACTGAGAAATATTTACATCATGGAAATTAGAGTGTGGAATATTATAAAAAAACAAGATGTGTGTTGTTTTGCAGAATCTTTCCCTTTTTGGGTTGATCTATGATGGAGAGGGTCAATGAAAAGCCCATTTAATGTCAAATCGGTTGGTATTTAGGTAAGGAAACCCATTTTGGGGTCAATGTCGCCCAAGGGAGATTGATGAAGGGTGTTTTTCAATCAAATTGAGTTGCATTTGGGTTAATTTACAACTTTCTCAGTGATGCTAAAAATCACATGCATGCATGTGTGTGATTTAGAAAATTTCTCAAATACTAAGGGTAGAAATAACCTTCATCACTCTTTAGACAGTGGATGTACGTAAGCTTCTTCCCTCTTCACATCTATGGTTCTTCCTTTTCTCCTTTCTACCTAAAAGCCTTTGTATTCTTCATCTTTGGGCTAGTTGGAGTTAAACTAAATGCTCAAGTGGACGTTTTTAGGCTATCTAGGAAGCTTGAAACCCAATTTTCATGCATACAAATGGTGGGAAGATGATATTGACCTAGGTTCCAAGATTTAGCCTCCATTTAATTATGGTTTTATCAAGCTTTGGGATGGATATTTCAAAATTTTAGGTCTACCACCTTGTATATATTATCTTGCCTCTATAAAAAGAGAAATATGATCTTTCTATTGCCATACTGCTAAAAGATATGATTTATACATAAATAATGCCTTTAATTGCTTATTGGACTGGAAACATTTAATGAATTTCTTTATGAAACTTATCATAATGATTTAGTATTGTTATGATAAGGTGTTCTAGTTGTTACAAGCGGCTTTTGAGTCGTAATTATTGTATGAACTATGTACGGTTTAAATTGAAGAAATTTGTCTATATACACACATGTTGATTATAAATTAGGTTTATATGGTTTGAAATTCTTTTGTTTCTCATATCATATTAGGATTTTATGTATCCCACCTTCTTTTTAAATTAAATATGAGTAAGTGGACCAATTAATCAATGGGAACCTAATTCATGTAGTTTCCCTATGATCAAATAACTCCTCAGTGTTCACAAGTTGGGTAAGCAAATGGGTATCCTTGTAGCAATCCATGAACATTAGAAGGTAGTAGGAGTCATATAAGTGTTGAATATAAGGGGTTTTCATGAATCCATGTGAGGTTTGGTCCCCTCGATACCTTAAGTGTGGTCAAGGTCTTACCTCCTATTCTTATAGGAATCCTACTAATGTGATTAAAACCATGTGATATGATGTTATATGGAAGTATTATGATTGTGGTATGATAGGTTCTATGACCCAACTAACCATGACATGCCTAATGTTGTATGTTGTTTGTGGGTTGATGAGCCCCTACTTTCTGTAGTAACACTAGATGAGGCATGATCTTAGTGAGACCTGATAATCCTAAGATTCTCTACATTGGATAATGGTAGTTCGCAATCACTGTCTAGTAGTTTTTAAGGTACATGCCAAACTTCCTATGGTTTCATGGTAAAATATGTAAATAAGTTGTGCAACATTTGTTTTGGTAGTAATATTATTGCATTCACTATATACTACCTTTTTGTGCAAATATATTCTACAGAAGTTTCTCTTTATACTAGTATAGAAACTATCTCTAGCATCAATTAAAATAACCCTTTAACATTAGTTAAAATATGACACCTAAGTGGGTGACACTACAACCACAGGTCTAAGATGTGAGTTCTTTGGGTACGGCGAAACTGATGCCAGAAATCCAACCTCAGTTATGTGCATAAAAGAAACCAACACAGACAAGAGTCATAGCCATGAGTTTCATGCCAAAAACCTATGTCGAAAGGGCTATACTAGGTCACATTTGTAACTGGTAAAGGACCCTACATCATCAGTTTGGTAAAAACCGACATCTATCATGATGTACAATATCAGTTTCTAACATAAATTATTGATGACTATGACGTCCAGTGACAGTTGAGTCTAGAAAAACTATGACTATGACATGCTACCCAGCTAGGTTATGTTGTCCAGCACGTTCGTTTTAGTTTTTTCCTTTAATGTCACTTATTTTATCGAAATTGATGGCTCAGATCTATAGCGTCAGTTTTTTATAACAACTGATGCCTAAGTTTTGGTTTTATTAAATAGCAGGCATGCAGACCTTCTGCCCAGCTAGTGAATAGGATGCAGAACCTGTAGTTTAGAATTGAAGTTCTAAAATGCTGGTTAACAGCATCATGTGAGTTCATATTAATAATTGGCCACCAAACATGCAATAAAAAACATAATATATGCATATAATTCCATTCATTCTCTGATTCTATTTCAATCACATGTGCAAGCATAAATCTTCACATTCATTCACACACATGATACTTTATTCACATATACACCAATTCCATTCTCATAACATGTAGAAACACAATTCATTCATTCATACACAATTCATTCATTCATCTTCACATTCACGCACATGTATATAGATCATCATTCATATATGCACCAATAATCTACTCGCATCAAATTTGAAGTTCCAACACAAGAACCACATCTTTTGGATAGAAATAATGATATTAACCTTTAGAAACGTCATTCCTTATCCCAATCAAATTCAAAGTTCACTTCTTTTGGAAGGCTTCTGCCCATTGTTATCATGTCTCATCTAGTTGTTCTCTCATATAGGGCATGTGTACGTCTACTAGCCTTTTTAGCATATCAAAGTCTTTCATTTTAAGCACTTCCAAAGAGAATGACGTAGATAATTAGTAAGTTTGATATGTTCATATTTTCTAATGACACTATATACTTGTGATTATCAAGACTATATATATGGATTACTTTATTTATCTCATTGATGTCTACTGTCACACATTTGACAATCATGTCCTTATACTGCATTACGTAGTATGTGCATGCCCAACCATTATTTGTACAGATCATTAAAAATTTTAACATACAAAAATTTAATAAACAAAAATAAGCATAGTTGACATAAATATGCATTATAGTAAGAAAACTACCTTAGCATTCTCCCAAACTATCACTTTCTTTTTTGTGTCCACCTTTCCTCTATATTTTTTTGAATTGTTTTGTATCCCTACATGTTAATTTAACACATTTAATTGACATTAGTGAATATATATATATATATATATATATATATATATATGTGTGTGTGTGTGTGTGTGTGTGTGTGTCAACGGATATAAATATAAAAATTTACTTACGTAAAAAATGCCTTTTTTAAAATCGTGTCCCCCATCGTCTATTTTGTCACTCTTAGGATCTAGATAATAAATAGCTAGCATCATTGGTACAACAACCAATAAGACCCATTGGTTATTCCTTCATGATAAGAAGGCAACAAAAATATAACTAAAAATCCACAATGAAATGTAATTTCTCAAGTCAAAATTATAAGCAAAGTAAGTAAACTTATCCAACATTGTATGGAGCTAATATAACACTTTTTTTCTTTTTACCAAAATATTTAAATGTGGTAGAGAAGTATAGGGTAACAGATGCACGGTTTTTAATTACACGGCTCATCAAGTATGGAACTAGAAATCCCACATTGGTCATTGAAACTTCAGGAAAGACCCTATGTGTCACACCCGCATCCCACGATTACGACTAATCATGAGATTAGGGAAAAATTTGATGAAATATCCACCATATTTTTTTTCTTTTAAATATGTTATAATAACACTTACTGAATGATAAGTCTTCATTAAACATAACAACAAGATACAACCGAACTTGTCTTATTACATAGAAGCAAGAGTTTCACACTTAATATACATCATGTACATTACATTTCAAACTTCTCTCTTTTCTCACTCTTTCTATCCTAGGATCCAGAGGAAGGATAAGAGACCCTATAACTATTCTAACTACTCTTCTTTCAAGACCTCTGAGCTAATCTTGTTTAAAGTTGGCTTCTGACTCCTTAGGAAGAGCTAATCCTTTACCTAAAAAATGGTTCAGTAGGTTGGTGAGCTACTGGCTCAGTGAGTAGAGAATCAACATGTAACCAAGATATTTATGATGTTTACAAGTAATAGAACTTAAATGTAATCATGTAAGCATGGCAGTTTACATGGCAGTTTAAAACTGTAATTCACCCAACATGGCAGTAGTACATATATTGAATGTACTAAAAGGATGGCCTAACTATTTACATTATTTCAAATCCAATTATTATGCCTTTGGACCCACATGAGGTGTACCACAACATGTGGAAGTATCGCAGCAAGCTACGATCTCACTGTACAAGACATAGAAGCATGCCTGGGTTCCTAAGTATTTAATCTCAATACCATGTCTGCAGCTGGCATCGACATGTCTGCCTCTCAGTGGCTAATGGGAGCGGCCGGATATCTTAGACTCCACCTCTCAACCTGGGTACTCAAGCGGTGAGTCAAAGCCCTCAAGCTTAAAGTGCATCAATGGACCTACCCACCACTTATTACTACAACATGTAGCATAGGTACCACCGGCATTTCCCAGTTGGTGTTGGGTACCACACAACTCTAAGGAGTTTGATCTACTGGTCAAACCCCCGCACCCTACTGGTACACTCCATCTTACCTTGATCTGAACTACCTCTAGTCGGGAAACTATTTCCTCTCCACACTACAGGCATCATCCTGTGAGGATTCTACAGTGTCCATGGAATCTAATGTCTAGTGATGTTTAGTTAATATAACAAGTATTATCATCGTAGCTAATGATTACCCTATTTCTAACAATTAGGTACCTCTCATTTAAACAATGAATCACTAAACAATTTTCATATATTTCACAACCATACTCCAACTCTTTAAAACATGAACTAGGGAAACTTGCAAAATTGGTGCGTCAATTTACACATTAATCACCTATCGAATCACGACAATTCACAAGACTACTTTCAACATGGTAATACATAACTATTAATATGATTAATAAAGCATTTCAACTTCTGATTTTCACCACATACATTTATTCAATCATCACAAATATCATACAGAAAGAATCAAACATTGGATACTATTATCTGAATTGATATGCTTTAAAACAAGGTTAAGAGATGATTATCTACTCATGGAATTTGTCCAAGATCACCGATCTTATCCCTTTCACCAATTAATCTCAGATCTTAGCTCGTACAAGACAGGATCAAGCTTTAAACCTCAAGATATTGTTCAAAACAACCCCTTTAATGTGTTTCCCAGTCCTAAAGAGGGTCTGCTATAGGAAGAAGATTAAGATCGGAGGTTAATCCAAACCTTAAATCACTATATTAGGGATCTTAAGCAAGGGAAAATTGAAAGGAAGAAGAATCAAGGATTAAAACTACTTACCAACTCGAATCTATAATAACCCATTTGGATTTCTATTGTTCTGAAAGTTCTTCCCCAAAAATTGCCATAGAAATTGCCCTCCACATTGCCCTTTCATCCAACAATATGTCTGGGATGATAGAGGATCGAATCCTGGTTCTAAGGCACCTCGTTACGTTGGAAATGGATAAGTATTGCTCGAGATATGATCATTTTACGATTGGCTGTTCTTGGTGGCATCGATCGCGGTCGCGGTCAACGCACGTCGTGGTCGACACAGCATCGCGGTCACAGTCCTAGCATCGTGGGTCACGGTTGATGCAGCATCATGGTCACAGTCGACGTGCGTCGCGGGTCACAGTGTACACCACAGTTGCGGTGTCGACACAGTGTCAGTCGTGGTGTCGACCGCGGTCGCGGTGCTCAGTATATGTTTACTAAAAATGGCATAACTCACTCATTTTAACTCTGATTTGGTTCATTATTTTTTTTATTTGTAATTGAATTGTATACAATCCTAAAATATATTTTTATAATATCATCAAATGAAAAATCATTTATCAATTATTTCCTCTAATGTCATTAACTCTCTTCTTGCACACATGTATGGGTTAATGCTATGTTACGCCAACTCAGATCTTTATAGTATGCTTAAATCATGATTATGAGTTTCCCAAACAAGTATTTAAGGTCACTAAGGTTAATATAAAGCACAACATAGAATATTACTAGCAAAAACATGACAAGCATTATGATGATCTTAAATCTCTAGGATTACCAACAAAGCTAGAAACCGGGTGTAACAATTCTCCCCCTCTAATATAAATTTCATCTCAAAATTTTTAAAAGAGAAAAGGATACTTGTTAAACATCTATATCTCCACTTCCCAAGTAACTTCTTCTACACCATGATTCCTTCAAAGAACCTTTACTAGAGGTATCTCTCTCTTTTTAAGCTTTAGAATTCTACGATCTAGAATTTGAATTGGTCCTTCAATAAAAGAGATATCCTCTCTCAACTGTATAGGATCTAGATCTACAATCCTTTTTGTACTGGGATAGAACTTCTTTAACATCGATACATGAAACACATTGTGCAAATTGGCTAACTCCAATGGCAACTCCAATTTATATGCAACAAATCCAATTCTTTAAATGATTGGATAGGGACTCATGTATCTAGGAGTTAGTTTGCCCTACTTTCCAAATCTTAGCACACCTTTCCATGGTGAAACATTCAAATAAACCTTATCCCCAACCTCAAATTGAAGTGGTCTACACCTTTTATCTGCATAGCTTTTATGTCTATCCTGAGCTGCCTTCAATTGTTGTCTGATCACATATATCTTTTCTGTGGTTTCTTCCACCCACTCTGGGCCTAAAATTTGCCTTTCTCCAACTTCATACCAACAAATTAGAGATCTACATTTTATCCCATACAAGGCTTCATAAGGGGCCATGCCTAAACTAGAATGGTGACTATTGTTATAGGCAAACTCCATTATACTGAGATGATCATCCCAACTACCACTAAACTACAAAACACATGCTCTCAGCATATCCTCAAGGGTCTGAATTGTCCTCTATGACTATCTATCTATCTGAGGATGAGAGGTTGTGCTAAATTTTTGCTTTGTTCCAAAGGAACGTTGCAATTGATTCCAAAACCTATATGTAAATTTAGGATCTTTATTAAATATTATAGAAATAGGTATTCCATGCAATCTGACTACCTCATCTATGTAGACCTTGGCTAAATTTGTTGTATCCCATGTTGTCTTAATTTGTAGGAAGTGAGAAGACTTTGTTAGCCTGTCTACTATTACCCAAAATGAGTCAAAACCACATGGTGTCCTAGGTAATCCAACCACAAAATCCATGGTGATATGCTCCCACTTCCATTCAGGGATAGGAAGTGATTGTAGAGTACCTGCCAGCTTCTGATGTTTAGCCTTGACTTGTTGGCATACATCCCACTTAGCCACATACTCAGCCACCTCCCTCTTCATACCTGACCACCAATACAACTCCTTCAGGTTTCCATACATCTTTGTGTTACCTAGATTCATTGCATTCATAGAAGAATGAGCTTCCTCAATAATTTGCTTCTTTAACTCAGTGTCATATGGAACACACAATCTATCATGTAGATACAACAACCCATCATTTGAAAATCTAAACTCTAATCTATTTCCTTTTGTCATATCATGAATGATCTGTTGTAATTCTCTTTCACTATACTGAAGCTCTTGAATCTGATCATAAAATGTAGGCCTAACCTGCATTTATGCAATCAGTCCATCTTGATCAGACACATTCAGATCCAAATTCATCTCTCTCATCTTAACTAACATGTCTCTTGTTACACATGCCATTGAAAACATTTCCACAGACGATGTTGACTTTCTACTCAGAGCATCTACTACTGCATTGGCCTTTCCAATATGATAATCAATAGTGACATCATAATCCTTGATAAGATCCAACCATATGTGTTGTCTCAGATTGAGATCCCTTTACATGAAAATATACTTCAAACTCTTATGATCAGTAAATACCTAACACGATTCACCATATAGATAACGATGACATGTCTTTAGAGCATGCACTACTACTGCCAACTCAAGATCATGTGTTTGATAGTTCTCTTCATTTTTCTTAAGTTGTCTAGAAGCATAGGCCACCACTTTCCCTTCTTGCATAAGAACACATCCCAAACCTCTCCTAGACGCATCACAGAAAACCACATAGCCCTTATCTTCCTCTGGTAATATCAAGATTGGTGTTGTAGTTATCTTCTTCTTTAAATTTTGGAAATTTTTCTCAAATGACTCATACCAAACTAAAGGTGCATCCTTCCTTATTAAACGTGTAAGAGACACTGCTATTGCACTGAAGTTTCTTATAAACCTCTTGTAATATCCTGCTAACCCTAGGAAACTTCTAATCTCAGTAGGGGTCATAGGTTGCACCCACTGAAGAAATGATTCTACCTTCTTAGGGTCAACACTAACTCCTTCTCCTGATATAACATGTCCAAGAAACGATACCTCAGCCAACCAAAACTCACATTTGCTAAACTTAACATAAAGCTGATGTTGCCTTAACAACTATAGGGCTATCCTCAGAGGTTTCTCATGTTGTTCCGCATCTTTAGAATATAAAAGGATGTCATATATAAACATTACTATGAATTGATCTAAGTATGGTATGAAAACCCTATTCATCATATCCATAAAGGTTGTAGGCGCATTTGTTAATCCAAAAGACATAACTACAAACTCATAGTGCCCATACCTCGTTCTGAATACTGACTTAGGTACATCAGATGCCTTTATCCTTAATTGATGATAACCTGACCTGAGATCTATCTTTGAAAAGATCGTTGCCTCATGGATTTGATCAAATAGGTCCTTAATCTTAGGAAAATGATATTTATTCTTAATTGTTATCTTATTGAATTGTATGTAGTCTATACATAATCACATGGTTCCATCCTTCTTTTTCACGAATAGTACTAGAGCTTTGCAAGGTGATGTAATAGGTTGAATAAAAAATTTATTCAACAACTCATGTAATTGGGTTTTCAATTCCTTTAACTTCCCATGTGTCATTCTATAGGAAGGTAATGTTACTGGATGGCTACCAGGTAAAGTCTGTATCTCAAAGTCAATATATCTTTCAAGTGGTAAACCTGGTAACTCGTCAGGGAAGACATCTGAAAACTCACATACTACTGGAATATCTGCTAAACTAACTGCTCTTTTCTCTACCCTAGCATCCACCACATGTGCTAAAAAGGCTTCACACCCCTTTCTCATCATCTTATCAGCTACAGTAGATGATACTATACATGCGGGCAAGAATTTTCTCTCCTGTAAAGACACATGAAAAACCACCTTGTTGAAAGATAGCTTCATTCTTCCAACAATCTAACTGGACATGATATGTCTGAAGGCAGTCCATACCCAAAATGATTTGAAAAGAATTAATATCTAAGGGTATGAGATTAACTGCTATTGTATACCCACTAAAACTTAACAGACATCCAGGACATACTTCTGTCAAAACTGAGGATTCACCTAGTGGAACTTTTAATAATAGCTCATAAGATAAATCATGGGTTAGAAGATTTAGTCCACTAACTATCAGTTAATCATATATCCACTAAAACTTAACAGACATCCAGGACATACTTTTCTCAAAACTGAGGATTCACCTAGTGGAACTTTTAACAATAGCTCATAAGATAAATCATGGATTAGAAGATTCAGTCCACTAACTATCGATCTTTGAATGAAAGAATGTGTTGCACCAGGATCTATTAATATTGTAATAGAAATGTTGTTAAAGAGAAGTATCTCACCTGTCACAACTCTGGGTGAAACTACACCTTCAGATGGTATCATTGAGAAGAAGTGTCCAGTAGCTCTCCCTCTGCCATGTTGTCCTCACTGTCCACTACTGGTACTAGGTTCTCCCCCTCTAAAACCTAAAGCCACTAAAGAACTTGTCCCTCTAACTGGAACCTGCCTCTGTGGAGTTTGAAACTATAATTGTGAACCTTATTCTGAAACATATTGAAGTTTTAGGCAGTCCCTTTTTATATGCCCCATCTATCCATAATGAAAACATATTGGAGGGTTAGTTCTTCAGCACTGACCAAAATGTGTCCTACCGCAATTATTACATATGGATGCATCATGTCTCTGTGGTCCCATCACTGACATTGAAGATCCTGAAGACCTAGTTGGAGGTGTCCATGTAGACTGTGCATTCTATCTACCGGAATTGGGCCTTCCTCCACTTGGTGATTACCTAGATCCTTGTCTCCCAAAATAGCCAAGTCCTCATCCTATCTTAGAAAAGAAACCACCACCTCCTCTGTATCCACCACTACTTTGTCCCCCTCTAATAAAGTCTCCAGATCTTTTCTTACTCACAGACTGCTTATCAGCATTAACTGACTCTTCTACACGTCTCGCTTCTTCCACAAATTCCCCAAAGTTTTCTCTATCTCTTTGACCAATGTCTGATACAGTATGTCTAATCTCTGATCTTAATCCTTATTGAAATCTTCTGCACTTTTCTACATCATCAGGCACAAGTTGCGGATAGAAATTTGCCAACCTTGTGAAATATGCCTCATATTCACCAATTGTCATACTTCCTTGTCTGATATTCTCCAACTGTTAAATATTATCACTTAGAAAGTTAGGAGGAAAAAACTTAAGGTGAAACTCATCCATAAATCCCTTCTAGGTCATCTCTACATAGCTCTCAGCTTGTTCCTCACCATGTCCATGTTCTCTTCCTTCCATCTGCATATCCATAACAGAACACATATGTTAGAAAATTGTAGCCCAAATTGGAAAACATCCTAATCCTATTGGTCTCTTATCACCCCTGTCCTAAACCTAAATTCATTTTAGGTTCAACCTATGCTCTGATACCAAAAGTTATCACACTCGCATCCCACGATTATCACTAATCATGAGATTAGGGCAAAATTTGATGAAATATCTGCCATATTTTTTTCTTCTAAATATATTATAATAACACTTACTGAATGATAAGTCTTCATTAAACATAACAAAAAGATACAACATAACTTGTCTTATTACATAGAAGCAAGAGTTTCACACTTAATATACATCATGTACATTACATTTCAAACTTCTCTCTTTTCTCACTCTTTCTATATCAGGATCTAGGGGAAGGATAAGAGACCCTCTAACTATTCTAACTACTCTTCTTTCAAGACCTCTAAGCTAATCTTGATTAAAGTTGGCTTCTGACTCATCAGGAGGAGCTAATCCTTTACCTGAAAAATTGTTCAGTAGGTTGGTGAGCTATTGGCTCAGTGAGTAGAGAATCAGCAGGTAACCAAGATATTTATGATGTTTACAAGTAATAGAACTTAAATGTAGTCATGTAAGCATGGTAGTTTAGAACAATAATTCATTCAACATGGCAGTTTAAAACTATAATTCACTCATCATGGCAGTAGTACAGATATTGAATGCACTAAAAGGATAACCTAACTATTTACATTATTTCAAATCCAATTATTATGCCTTTGGACCCACATGAGGTGTACCACAACATGTGGAAGTATCACATCAAGCTACGATCTCACTGTATAAGACTTAGAAGTATGCCTCGTTTCCTAAGTCTTTAATCTCAATACCACGTCTGCAACTGGCATCGACACATTTGCCTCTCAGTGGCTAATGGGAGCCGTCAGATATCTCATACTCCACCTCTCAACCTAGGTACTCAGGCGATGAGTCAAAGCCCTCAAGCTTAAAGTGCATCAGTGGACCTACCGACCACTGATTACTACAACATGTAGCATAGGTACCATAGGCATTCCCCAGTTGGTTTTGGGTACCAAACAACTTTAAGGAGTTTTCCCTACTGGTTAAACCACCACACCCTATGGTATGCATTGGCTTACCTCGATCTGGACTACCTCCAGTCGGGAAACCATTTCCTCCCCACAGTGCAGGCCTCATCCTGTGAGGATTCTACAATGTCCATGGCATCTAATGTCTAGTGATGTTTAGTTAATATAACAGGTATCATCATCATAGCTAATGATTACCCTATTTCTAACAATTAGGTACCTTGCATTTAAATAATGAATCACTAAACAATTTTCATATATTTCACAACCATACTCCAACTCTTTAAAACATGAACTAGGGCAACCTATCTTTCCGGTGCCTCAATTTACACATTAATCACTTGTCGAATCACGACAATTCACAAGACAACTTTTGACATGGTAATACATCACTATTAATATGATTAATAAAGCTTTTCAACTACTACTTTTCACCACATATGTTTATTCAAGCATCACAAATATCATACAAAAAGAATCAAACACCGAATACTATTATCTGAATTGATATTCTTTAAATCAAAATTAAGAGATGATTATCTACTCATAGAATTCATCCAAGATCACCGATATTAGCCCTTTCACCAACTAATCTCAGATCTTAGCTCGTACAAGACAGGATCAAGCTTTAAACCTCAAGATCTCATTCAAAACAACCCCTTTAATGTGTTTCCCGACCCTAAAGAGGGTCTACTGTAGGAATAAGATTAAGATCGAAGGTTAATCAAAACCTTAAATCGCTAGATTAGGGATCTCGAGAAAGGGGAAACTAAAAGGAAGAAGAATCAAGGATTAAAACTACTTACCAACTTGAATCTATAATAACCCCTTTCGATTTCTATTATTCTAAATGGTATTCCCAAAACATTACCCTCCAGGTCACCCTTTCATCCAGTAAGATATCTAGGATGATAGAGGATCGAATTTTGGTTCTAATATACTTCATTTTTTTTAAAACAGATAAGTATTGCTCAAGATATGATCATTTTACGATTGGTTGTTAGCAGCGTCGCGGTCGATGTGCGTCGCGGGTCACGGTCGATGCAGCATTGCGGTTGCGGTCCTAGCATCATGGGTCACGGTCAACACAGTGTCGCGGTTGCAGTTGACGTGCGTCGTGGGTCGCGGTGTACACTGCGGTCACTGCGGTCGTGATGCGGTGTCGATGCAGCATCAGTCGCGGTGTCGACCACGGTCACGGTGCTCAGTATATGTTTACTAAAAATGGCATAACTCAATTATTTTAACTCCAATTTGGTTTATTATTTCATTGTTGTATTCATAATTGAATTCTCTACAACCCTATCATATTATTTTGATAATATCATCAAATGAAAAATCATTTATTAATTATTTCCTCCAATGTCATTAAATCTCTTCTTGCACACATGTATGGGTTAATGTTATTACCCCAACTTGGATCTTTATAGTATGCTTAAATCACAATTATGAGTTTCCCAAACAAGTATTTAAGGTCACTAAGGTTCATATAAAGCATAACATAGAATATTACTAGCAAAAACATGACAAGCATTATGATTATCTTAAATCTCTAGGATTACCAGCAAAGCTAGGAATGGGTTGTAACACTTTGTAAGTGGCTGCAAAATATATATCAGGTATGCATTAACATATAAGAAAACATATCACTATATATAAAATGAGATAAATATTTATATAAGATCTCACCATATACAAAGTTCTATCATAAATGTATTCAACCAAGCATAACGAAACAACTCCAAAACATCTTGTAAAAATATACTAGTATCATAATAATGACAAATAGTCTCCTCCTTAATAGAAACCATCATAGGTGAGTCTTCTTCATGTTTTCCTATCTATAGTGCCATACATGTACATTGAATATCTATTGAGTCGAATAGGTCTTGTGCAAGCCAACTAGGTAATTGAGGAGGAGGAGGAAGAGGTAGACGAGGATGAGTTGTAAAGGATTTCTTAGGCCCTATGTCCATATAGATATAATTTCACATCAATTGTGATGTATATATAGATATAAGCATAATGTAAATTTATCATACATCATGATCAGTATAGGTAACTCCGTCTTTGGGCCATGTGAGCATGCTGCCTTCTGATTCACCTATCATCTCAGCATCGGGGTGGTCATATGATAGTAGATACTTCTTCCAAGCTGTGTAGACAATACTCGGGCACACACAAACCTTATCAGTAGGTAATGGAGCACCATGACGCGTGGCACCTGTAAGGGGTGGGTAAGACTCGCCCACAACAACGAGATACTCTTGTTATTTTAAACGACATGTCCTCAACCACTACAAATTTGTATAGAATATAATATATATACCTAAACATATCATTATGAAAAAAACTACTATGTCCTAAAAATACTTAATCCAGACGTTCTAGGTGTTGGATCCAAAAGATTAATCCCAACCACCTATGTCGTAGGGGGTCCACCTTGTATGAAGAGTGGGGTGGAACAACTGCTACTATCTGAGTAACTACCTGAGAAGTCTCCCACTAGCTCATTGCTTCCTGAATTCCCTTTGCAATTAACTCTTTTACCTCCACATTTGAGAATCCCCCTTTCTGAATAGGTTTCTACCCTGATGGCCCAAAGAACGCTCTTATACCCACACTAGTTCCTACAGCCCTAACACGTCAAGGATGGTCTAGTTTACCTAGAAAAACTATCAATTCATCCCTTATGCCGTTGGGCATGAACTTGCCTTGTTTCCTTTGCTCGTGGAGCTCCCTCTAATCATCATCAATAGTAATTGGTAAGTGAAAACATAACAATCATTAGTACTTATTGGTTTGAGAGTTGAATTTTACCAATTTTGCAACTGCCTAAGTAGTTGTGGGGTTGGTTATTTCTCAATATTTGGATTGCCTCCCAGCTATCCATATATGATGGCGAAGTAGAGGTTCAATAGTAGTAGAGGACTCATCAATTTTTTAGTAGACTACTAAGAAGAAGACACATGTAGTAGCTTCTAATGAAGATTTGCATAGCCACCTTGACCCATCGTGTGGTTGTGCACATTCTTTACACGCCTTTTTCTTTGAGCATCGCTTGTAGCCTAGTTAGTAACAATCATTAATAGTAATTGGTCAGTAAACCATAACCTACTATGTCAAGGTAAAGCAATGAATACATAAGAATGTATTCAAAATGAGGAGTGAGGCTTAATACCTTGAATTCATCGGTATTTTTCATAGTAAGAAACACCTCCCATGTTGTCGGGTCAAGATAGATCCATTGCTCAGTGGCTGACTTCTTCCTCTTCTCAGCCTCCTGTATGTATAGTCTTATCAGAGTTGTCCTATAATTCCTCAGTACCTTCCCGTAGCATTGAACTTTTCATCTAGGTAATGTATGCTCTGCAAAAGTTCATATACTTAATAGAAAAATCTCAAAAATAGAATTGTAAATAGTTTTAAAAAAAATTGAAATGATAATATCTCACACATAGTTCTTTCCATATGAAGTCTTTCTTTCTTTTGTCAATTTTATGCCAAGATTCTACTTCTATACTACAATGTCTACAAGTAAGAACCCCTGGATATGAAACAAAAGAGATTTGGCTCTTTCCAAAAGGATTTCCTGCATGATCAAGCTCAACAACCAACTTCAGTCTGTTACCCCTTTGTTGTATCAACTTGTTCATCATGGTGATGCCCCTTATTTTGATGATTTTTTATGTTGCTCATCAAGATGAATAAGATCTTTAGGACGTACATCCCCAACCTAAAATTGACAAAAAAACACATTTAGGTCATAAACAAATATAAATTATAAATGCAATAAAACAATACAACAAGATAGACATATTGTAAAATGTACAACTTACACTAGTGTCAAGGTGCACATTGTGATGTTGCTCATCCTCACTATAATCATCATCATGGTCATCATATTCATGGTCAGACGCAATCTGAAGAAATGTCATAAAGATAGTCAAACAATGAAATATAAGGTTGTAAAATGAATATCTAAATTTAAAAAAAAATATACCTCTAATATTGAGATATTTTATCAATTAACATTCCCTCACTGTGATCTCCACACACATATAAGTCAGTGTTAGTTTCAATATTTGGTGTTGGCAAGCCAAGTGAGACATGACTGGAGTCATCATACTTATCATAGTACTCTTCTTCATCTATAGGAACTTCAATGAACTGTATTTTACCATGAAGAACAACCGACCATTTTTCATTTGCAGGATCATCGATATAAAATATTGATTTGCTTGTGATGCCATTATGAATGGTTCACCTTTCTTGCCAATCTTTTCAAAATTCACTAATGTGAAACACAATTCATCCGCTACAACTTCTTTGGTGTTATCAACCTTTTTTTTTTGAAGTTTTGGTGTTATCAACCTAATTACACTTAATGATCGAAATTCTGAAATCTATGTAGTCATACTCTCATATGTCTTCAATGACATCATAATATGACATTTTAATTTCATGTGAACTCTTATCTTTTGCACAATAAAAAATAATGAAAATTCTTGGAGGGTGACCCCCCTATTTTGGACGACACTCTTATCATCTTGACACTTTGTGTAATATGAGAACTAATTTATGTCAAACCCTTCATAAGATATAACATTCATTTTTGGTTTAAAGGTAAGGCATTTGATATTTTTAGCAACATTATTTGGTGTTTGAGATTGTTGACATAAGACTTTATCTTCAAACCACCTAATATTTGTCTTGTTATGCTCTCTAGCAAGCCACATTGAATTGGCTTAAGGATATTGTTTCTTGATGAAATTGGTATGTTGTGGTGATATAAACACTGACTTCATCGATGTTGTGTAAAATATACAAGTGATCTTGTCCCACGGCTCACGAATGATTACTTGCACTCATGTTCCTAAAGTCCCTTTGCTAGAATAGTCCTCAATATTCTTGTCATTTATAGGTTCTTCATTACAACTCAGAAAGTCACTACAAAACTCCATACCCTCCCTCACCACATAACCCTCAATAATATTCCCTTCATGTTGATAATGGTTTCAAACATCACCATTAAAACACTCATGTACAGTTCAAAAGCATACATCCAATGTAAGAAAACTGGTCCCAACATTTTCACTTCCCTAGTCAAATGGACAACAAGATGTACCATGATATTAAAGAATAAAGGAGGAAAGTACATCTTAACCTGGAATAGGGTAACAACCACTTCTCTTTGTAACTTATCGAGATTCTTAGGATCAATAACTTTTCTACATAAAGTGTTGAAAGAAACAAAGTCTGGTGATTGCAAACCTTACATGCTTTCGACATTATATATCAAATTTCCACGGAAATATTTGTTGCATTAGAGTGTGACAATCATGAGATTTAAGACCTATCATCTTCAAATATTTCATTGATACTAGTCTGCGGATATTGTAAGTGTATCCATGTGGTACCTTAACATTAAGCAAGCACTCACAAACAATTTTCTTCTCCTTTCTAGACAATGTGTAACAAGTTGGAGCTAAACATGTTAATCGAGAGAGAAAGCAAACATTAATATTAATTAAGAGAACTACATTAGGCACCTTAGTTTGATATTCTTGACTAGATCTTTGAAAAGTGTCCCTCAAAGAGGTCCTATGATTACAAACAATGTATGAGTTGATTTACAATAGCAACATCTTGTAATCTTAATCATACCCTAATCTAGGTATTGTATTATATAACATTGATTTCAAAATATCCAATGTACATGCATGTTCTCATCAAGATATAGAAAACTATGGAAAGAAGGAAAATTACACTAAGTAAGATGAGTAACTAACCATAAAAAAGTGATTCACACATGTAAAAGTTATATTCCCTATTTTCACAAAAATAAGATGTTGCTCAATCCAATTGTGTTTCAGCAAGGGGACTTAGTCTTTGGTTATCTAGTAGACCTGATGACAAATGGGGGATAATTTTTTCCATGAGTACATGGTCTGAACACTTTCTCATCGGTTATATACACAACTGATGCCGAATTGAAAAGTTTGGATCCAATTTTTTCCCCTAAAAAATTGAATATCTTAGGCAATTTAAGACGTTGGTTTCTATGAAAACAAACTGACGTTAAAATGAAAGCAATATATGTGTCTTTCCTAAATTGGTAGGACTTTACATATGGTGACGGTTGGCATGAAGAACTGACGTTGGTGATAGATTGGTGTCAGTTTTTCTAAGGAACCGACATCAGTGCAAGTGACATTAAACGTCAACTTTGTACTAGTGTTAGCATTGAACTATTTAGATACGTGGATATAGTGGGCCATATATACTTTTATACTATACATGCTTTACCTCAATGGGACTTTGGTTCCACTCTTGTGGTTTCACACCCTTTTTAGGTTCTCAACACCCATCTCATGGTTTACTAGTGAGGAATCACCTTTATGCATGCACTTGTGAGTTGAAGGTTGGGATCTATTACTTAGATGATGCTAGAATCGTCCATGTGCAATTAGGGACACCCATGGTATTTTATTTGATGATATATCTATGAATCAATTTTTGGATGTATGCCATGTACATGATGATTATGTTGTAATTATGAATAGGTATACCATTGTATGCGCTTTTGTGACTTTGGTTACATGTAATGAATGGTGTATAATTGCTTGCATGATTATTTTTTTAGGATTATTTGAGAATTTCCTTTTATTCTAGGATAAATTATGTTAGTTTGATTTGGACATTTTGTTTTGGGGTTTTCTCATAGTTTTGTATCCTACCTCAGGGCATTCATGTGCATTAATCCTGAGGTTGGGTGCTATAATGCAATAGAACATAAATTATGTGACTTTGAACATGAGATTTTATAGGTTACAAGAACCACAATTCTAAATCATCCATGGTCAAGTATTATTTTTTATTGCAAAAAATATTATATTATGAAACTAGTATGTATGGTGAGTGATGACCACATATCATGGGTCTTAGATATTAGATATGAAGTTAGAGACATTAGTACTTATCTGGAGAAGTTGTACTGGAAAGACCCACACTAAGAGTGATGCATGAAGAATTATATGACTATTAATAATCAATTCCCTATACAAAATGGCATCTATGATCCCAAATTCAAAGTCATATATCAATATTATGATGTACATCATGTTTCAGCACTATCCAACATGACCTTAAGAAGGTTAAAATGAAGATAGTGTTTTGGTGTCGTGACTCAAATGGTTTGTTGAAAAGTAATGCATATGGGTTTCTTTTTGTCTTTTATAACATGTGAATATATCCTAGGACTCTTTATAAGTGAGGTCAAGAAATAAATGGCCATGTTGATATGGGTTAATATGAAATTAAACTCATATGCCCCCTCTTATAGTCTACTTAGAATCAAGGAATGCAAATTTAATGATGAAGAGGATAAAGCCTTCATGTCTCAAATAGATATGATGAGATAAAGGATTATAAAAACTTAACAAATTGGTCAATTAACAACAAGGTTGATCTCTGACAAATATAATCACTTGGGTAAAAATGATGTACAAGCAAATGTCACTCATTATCTGGGAAGGTGTAGTAGTGAACGATTACTAGATTTTTCATTCCTATACTTACATTATTTTTCGCTCATAAAAACACTATATTTTTCATTAACCATTGATCATAGTTTTATAATACAATTGAATCAAAAAATAAAACATCATAAATCCAACAAGTAGAAACACAAGTGCAATCTCCTTCTCGAGATTGTCTTTTACTCTTGACCTCCTCCATATGTGTATAACATGTTCCTTAGATCCTAAGGACCCACCATGCATGAAATAATGAGATGAAAAAAATCCTAGTACATGATATGTACCTTAAGGAAGTTAAATAAGCTCTACTCACTTGTGCATACCATAACTAATACCATAAAACAAAATGTCTTTTTGTTTGAGGAAACTTGTAGATCCTAATCAGAATTGAGGTATTCTTTAATAGTAGGATTTCACTTTGGTCATCCTAATTATAGTAATAGAGCTACACACTACCACCACTTTAGTGGATTGGGGGTTATGATGCCAGATGTCAAGTAAGCTCGCCTTTCGAAACACCTCAGCTTATGCAGTAGTTATGTGGTCATACCATACTCAAAAATAGGCATTTCAAGTAGTTCAAAAAAGATTACGGATAATTAACTATTGACACTCCACTTTTGATCATTCAATCGATGATCGCAATGAAATTAGCTTTCTGGCTAATGGTAGAATACTATCCAATTTTTCCATATGATCCACCTATTCGATCATTTTTGTCACTCATATTCCATTTGTCTGAGGTTCATAGATAACATACATTCACACACTGGAATTATGCACAATTTAGACAACAACTAAGCTTTCTCTAAGCCTCTTTTAATAAATTGCTAGATCCTAGTTTTGTGCAAGGGGACAGACATTTAACCGGGATGAATAAGTGGACGATTAGAAGAACTCAAGAATTTAGGAAAAGCTATAACGAGCATCACTATGTTCATAATTCATATCCTCACATGTATGACAAATATAGATTTTACCAACCAATGTCAAAAACCATGATGATACGACTTATAGATTACCTGGAGACCCACACTACAAATATCCCAGCACCATCAAGTCTACAAATAACATAAACAACATTAATGTTCTTATTTAACACTAATGAAAGTTCCCTCATTGCTATAACACGCATTAGCAATAAAAATAAAAATGCTAACAAGAATATTTATTGCTGACACTCTCTCAAATATTTAAGCTGAGCTATGCTGGCCGGCTAGATGGTAACGACAATGCAGTCGGCGGAGCCATGACGCGATCTACGTCCCATCCGGAGCCATACAAAGTCAGATCACTCTGCAGCGGCATCCGCCGTCTCTTCTGATGATGCCGGGGCTTCAGCTGTAACGGACTCCTCCACGGCAGGCTCTTCGGCAGCAGCAGGGACCTCTTCGGCAACAGGAGCAGTCGCTTCTTCAGCAGCAGGCGCTTCCTCCGCAACTACCTCCGATGGGACGGATTCTTCTGCGGCAGGGGTTTCCACCTCGGCAACTGGCGCTGAATCCTCTATCTTCTCCTCCTCGATCGTGGCAGCATTCTCCTCCTCTGCCACCTCTTCCTTCACTGGCTCGGCTGTGGCTTCAGTTGTCGGAGCCTCGGTCTCGATAGAGGCAGCCTCCGCTTTGGGGACTACGGCTGTAGGCTGCTCTGCAGCCGGTGGCGGGGTAGCTTCGGGCTCGGCAACAGCTGGCTCGGTAGCAACCACGGTATGCTCTTCGACAACTGGGGTAGTCTCAACCTGCATGCACATACAAATCGGGACGGTGAGTTACGAAGGAAAATTGTATTCGGTCGGCAGGCCATGAGTAAAACCCAATTTTCGAGGCAGAAGTAAAAAGAAAGGTTACGTTCTCGTATGTTTCTTGGTGGTAAGAAAACGCAGAAGGAAACCGAAAAAACGAGAAACATATATGTATCCGAAGATATTCTAGCAAGATTGTGCTGCTTTTAGAACAAAAACGCGGATGGGTATGAGCTATGTGAACACGAACTGTCATTGTTCGGGAGAAAACCCTTTCATGATTACATCCATAAAACGGAGTATCTTCATGAAGAGAAAATTCAGGTTTTCCGACCGATCTATATGACATGAGGGAAGAAGAACGAGAGAATATTACCTCAACGCTGGCCATGGCTAGTTTGAGGACTGCCTTCTAAAACAGAGAGAGGCTAGGTAAGGTGGCGGAAGTGGATTTGCAACAGATATAAGTAGAAGTGAAGAAGAATTGGTTGGGGAAGGGTCGTATTTATACTACTTCTCATAGCACCGCTCCTACATATGTATGCCAGCATGGTAATAGATGTAAAGTAAGACTGGCCCACCGAAACGCACATAGACCTGGCAGCAGAGAAAAGAATATTTACCCTATTGGCAAACAGACATCAATCCAGCAATGCCCACTTTCATGGCGTACAATAAAATGGAAATCAGATTCGAATACCACTTTCTGGAAGATTATTAACACCGCTCCTTACATAGCCCGCCCATTGGGAAGCAACGTCCGTCTAGGACAGATATACTCAGCAAAAAAAAAGTGAGAGAGAGAGAGTGAGAAAGAAACAAAGGGGGAGAGAGAAAAATGGTGGAAACGGGAAAGAATGGGAGAGGGTAGAAGAGAGAGATTAATTGGAGGACAGATGAGAGAGGGGGTTCTATTCATTTCCCCAATACAATTTGAACTCCCAACCTCTTGGTGGAGTATTTGATGACACTTGTTAGTGAAAGAGAGACAAAAATAAAGATAGAAGTAAGTAAAGACCGAGGAATTCTTTTACTAAAGACAAAGAAGTTAGAAGAGTAAAACATAGAAACGTACACAATGCATGACTTAAACGCGGACGGGGGTTATGGCCTATGGGTAGAGTAAAAGAAAGTTGAAGAGATTACATACATGAATTAGGTGAGAAATGAACGAAGGAGGATATTATCATGGAAATGGAAACTATATTATTAAGGAAATGATAATTAGTGGAAAGAAGCAAAGTGGCACACGCCTCAAATTGGAAATGAAAAGAGATGGAGAAGAGAAAAGAAAAATAAATGAGACACATAAGTAGGAAACAATTGGGAAGAGAAAAAGATAGAAAAAGTTTGGTTATATATGTAAATTATTAGTAATGTACACAAAAATACACAAAATCATACATATAACTCAGCAACACATATGTTAAATATCAAAAAAGCTTTCAAAAACTCTTAATGATTTTGGTTGACATGTAATACATATGTAAATTAATACACAATATAAGACATATAACTAACAGGTAGATACAAATACTTAAGAAATGCAAACCAACACAATATATATATATATATATATATATATATATATATATATATACCGACCAATATATATATATATATATATATATATATATATACATATATGTGTGTGCTAAAAATATACAAAATTAACTCCTACATGCAAATTGATAATACAATAGTATATACGGAAAAAAAATCAGATTAACACATTCACTTGCTTGTATGGTGTACTTTTCTTTTAGGATGCATGTACTATATCTTCATCCATATGTTTAATTCTTTTCAAGTATGCAACTAACTAAGAAAGTTGAAGAGATTAAGACTAAACTACACTAGAAAAGCAAGTTAAACATTAAAGCAATTAGGGACCTAGTGACTGGCCTAAATCGCACGTCCAAAAGGAGCGGATTTGAAGTAGTCAGACTTTTAAAATACCTGACTCTTAGGCCCCCGCAATGATAACAGGGTCCGAAGTAGCAATCGGGGTCGAACCACAGGGAAAAGGGTGGTAGTGTTAAGAACACGGAATCAACACGTTACACTCGGGCAGAAGCAAGGTGAGGATAAAGTTCTCCAAAGGGAACAATGGGTGAAGGTCGGTAAAATGAAAGAAAACTATCTCCAACTGGAGTTGGAAGGAAAATTAAGGTTTTTGGCATTTATCAGTTTTTAGGGTTTTAGCATAACAGAACCAAAGGAAATAACACCATCGCCTTGGTAAGGAACGAAGGAGGAAAACTTCGGTAAAACAAGCGGCAGCAGGAACATCCAGTACCCCTTCTCTCAAAGAGGGTACCTCTAACTAAGAACCAACACCCTCTCTCAAGGTTGTTGGACTTGGGTTAGAGTGGAAAGATAACTGAAGCAACTTCGATCCTGGGTACTCTCGTACTCCCTGATCGGTCCAAACACTACTGCCACAACACCTCTCTCGAGGGAGTTGCAGCGGGAAACACAATTCGATAGCTAGTCAAAACTCGATCCAAGCATACAAGTTAGAGTTCAGATGCTAAGCAAAGTAATCATCCAACAAAAAGGAACCAAACATAAAGTCAAAAGATATTTAAAACTCCTCTAATTCCATTTCCATAAGCATTATATAAAAAGGTTTAGTTACATCGCGTAAATAAAGAAAGTAAATGACTGAAAGAGAAGAAGATAAATATCGTCTCCTTGATTTAGGAGATCGGCAAGCAGTAGCAGATCCCTAAGGTCCCTCTAGCCCGATACCGGGCGGGAGCTCTGCCCGATATGCCTGTGTCAGGCGGCATCCCATGTCGAGCGATACGCCATGACGGGCAGACGTATCGATCAAAGTGCTCATGCCGTGATACGGTCGTGCCGGGATACCACCCTCTCGGGCGACACACCGTAACGGTCGATTCGTATCGGGTTCGGTATTGTCTCAGACTAGAGACCACTTAGAGTATCAGGTTTCTCGTATCGGGTGGCGTTTTGGTCGATATTGGGTTGCTGCGGCAACCAGGACGATTTCTAAGTGAACCATTCCCGCCCTCTCGGGTCAGGGAAGTGCTCACCTAGTATCGCCCAGTACGCTTCTGGGATGCGACACACTAGCTCCAGGTACTTTTCAAAGTTAGCTTTCATGAGATTCTGACCCATCCCATCGAGGTCTTGTAGCTGTTATTTTTAGGCAGTGGTTGGAAGAAGTTGCGGTTCTCCGGGCGTCACGTGTCCTCCATCGGCTCTATTATCGTGGTTTCAGGGATGCCCGATATGCGTTTCGCCCGACACAGTGGATGTCGGGCAGTAAGCATGTCGGGTATTGTGACGAGTGGGCGTCTATCGGTGGGTGGCTTGTATCGCGCGGCACACTTCATTGGGAGAGTAGTCGTGTCGGGTACAGCTCCCTGTCGGGTAAGCGGTGTATCGTCCGTCAGATCTCCTTGCGTGGCACACCTGTGTCGTGCAGCAATCCATATCGGGCTGCTGTATGATGGGCAGTAAGTGTGTCGGCCGACTGGCCGATGTAGGTGAAACATGTTCATGGGCCAGGACGGGCCTTCTACTAATTTTTGAGTGGAAAAACGAGGAAAACTCTACAAAAGATGATAAAAATAAGATAAGAGCATAGTGTGGCATGTTTGTTCAAAAACATGACAAAAAGGGGAGGAAAATAGATTAAAAGGGCAGTTTTGACAACGAAATATGGGCCATAAACATCATAAAATTTGGTGTTATCAACTCCCCCAAACCTAGCATTTTGATTGTCCCCAATCAATATTTTAAAACTTTGTTTTGTGATACTTCTTCTTAACCGGTGTAATCTTCATACAAAGGGTTTGGGCGAGTATTGAGATGTCTTAAAGAGAATATTGTCCGACCACGAATAACAAACTTTACTTTCCCGCCTTATTTAAGCAAAATTTTCTTCCTCAGCTTCAGTGAGATTTGGGTGCATGATTTCGAAGTTAGCTTTCACACCAAACAGCTTTCAGGAACAGAAAGTTGTGTGTTTGGGTAGGCTTAAGGCTTTTGGGGTTTTTCTTATTTCCCATTAGTCCATCCAGGTACGGGTCTGTTAGCGGGCGAGTGGTCCCTGCAGTCCAAGCCAGTTGGCTTTAGAGCAGTGATTTCACATCCTACGTACCACTGCCCCAGATCTTCCATGCCTAAAGATGGGTACTTTTGGAAAACAAGTGTGTATATATATATATATATATATATATATATATATATATATATATTGGCACAACTCTCATGCTTTTATTCACCCTCATAAGGCTATTCTCTCTTTTGGGGATTTTGTTGGGTAAGGGAAAACAAGAGAAGTTTTTTCTGTTTGGGCAGCTTTTTCCTTCTACATACACGTCTCTTAGCTGTTGCGAAATTAATTTTCGAAATTTTTGGCGTGGAAAGTCGTAGTCTTTTGTTGTTTGAGGCTGCACTTTTGAAAAGACATAACAAAACATGCATCTCTTTGGACATAGAGAAAACAAACTGGAAAGAAGTCGTATTAGGTTTTTACTATAAAGTGTCTTTGTACATATGTATAGAGACAAAATAAGCAAAAATTTTGTATGAGGCATGTATATGTATATGTACACATGTTATATAAAAAGAACAAAAAGAACAAAAGGGGTGAAATTCGAAGGACTTTTAGTACCAACCTCACTGGTACATAGAATCCCCCCAAACTTACTCCACACTCTGTCCCAGAGTTGTGAAGTAGATCAGGTAGGGTAATGCTTACTCAGTGAGGGTTAGTTGGTGAGCACGCCTTTGCCAGATAGAAGCTCCCACACATATTCTCCATGTTTGTTGTGGTAGTCTATGTGGTGGAGCTGGTCAGGCATCTCTTGATTTGATATCCATTCCAGCACGAAGATGTCGCATTCGTTGGATAAAGGAATTTGTTGTGGACTGCGGTGGCAGAACTAAAGCTCGTGCCATTTGCTAGTTGATGTCTCCAGGAATGGTTGTATCAGCGCTGCCACCTCTTCGTAGTATTTTCGTACTAAGCGCTCGAGGGATGTCAACGCTGTCGATGTACACTGTACCGGATGATCTTTGTTGTTGTCTGAGCTGTTGTAGAAGATTCCTACTCATTGTCGAGTGTACATCGTCAGGAGCGTCTAGTGGTTGTAGTGCAGGATAGGTAGGAAGATGATGTGTGGAAGTCTGCATTGCAACTCTGCCAGAAATGATTGTTTCGATGCTGACTCATCGGATAGGCAGATGTCGTTGAATAGCATTGGATGGGCTATGTATGAGTGTTCAAACTTCTTCTATATTATCTAGATGTAAGCGGCCGCCACTGATATCGCCATACATCCTCCTTCTTTTACCATGTCCCTCAAATCGTCAACTGGGACTATGACACTGCTTATCTCATAGATGACGTCTGCGGGGGTAGAGTCAGCTAACTTCAAAAGAACTTCATTGACCTGTTCCTGTGTGAGTGTAGAACATGAGAAACACTCGAAGTTGTTGATCATTTCTTCTAAAGTGTCGGGTGAAGCGGGGTCTTCAATTCTGCATACTTCTCATAGGATTTCTAACTGCTTGCCCGCCCCGTAGGCGTCTGCTTTTGCCTCGGCTTCTACTTATGGAGTCCTGCTAGGTTGTGATGATTCGTCTGCTTTGTCACTATCTAGAAGCTTTTCTGGTACCCCTGCGTCTTGGAAGTAGCACTTGTCTTTGATCAGCAGCAGAGAGTAGGTGCTCCTAAGTTGGAAGAAGTCTTGGCCCTAGAGGTGCCTTATATTTCCAAATATATTGAGCAGCTCCATGGCGTGCAAGACGACAAGTGCGCTATTCCCACTTCCTGATTCTGCTTGGACGGGGAAGTCTCTGATAGAGAAGAAGTTCCAAATGCCGCTATGACATTGGACTCCTTGCTTGATGGCTCGAAAAAGACGCATCGGTAGAAGCCTGAGATGTTTATCTTCTGGGCGAGTGAAGATAAGTCATGAGTGTGGCACCTCCTTGTTACAACATCGAAACAGCTGGACATCATGGTTCTGGAGGTCTGCCACACATAGGAACCAATTGTTGCGGTGCTTGTATGGGGCCAACATGAGGTTCGTGTTGTGCTCTTTAATATGCCGCAGCATGTTGGCCACCGCGGTGGAGTCTGGTACTCCCATCATCAGTCTTCTTGCCAAGGTCGGGGTGGCGTTGTATATTATTTGCTAACATGTCCTGGTGCTGATGTTCTCAATGATTGCACCCTCCAGGACCCTGAATAGCTTTTTTCTGACGACAGCTGGGGAGCGGAATAAGCTTCTAAGTGTTCCCCATTGTATTGAAAAGTAGTCGTCGCTTCAGATCACTTCTTCTTCATCAGCCTGCGACCTCAAGACCTTATTTAGCAGCTTCTGGTCCCTGATCGTCAGGTATCTGATGGCCCTTCTGTCAAAGTCTGCCATCTCAAAAGAATGTATCTCTGACGGAGTAGAGAATACATCTGTCGTCGAGCTTTTTCCTCTTGAGGGGTGTCTTTGGTTGGTAGCTTCAATGTCCCACCCTTCTCCCTCTGACTCATCAGAAGAATCCTCCCTGATGTTGATTGATTTGTCATTAACTTTAGCTTCATTAAAAGAGGCGGAGGGAGTGAAGTCATCTATGCCTCGGGAGCTCTCCTCTCTTGCTGGAGACTCGTTGGCAGACTTGTGTGTCATCTCTTTGTCGGGCGTAGTAGAAGGCCCTCTTGAAAAAGACGACGCACCAGAAGTAGAGGGTGTGGATGAGGAGGGTGCAGAGCCTGAGCCTGGGGGCGACGGAGACCTTCTCGGCTGCCTTGGGCGCGGATGGTGGTCCCCCCTATTCAGCCTCTCCTTAATCGTGTCAAAGCGCTGGAGAGCCTGTAGTAGTGTGGCATTGAGTGCCTCTAGTTGGCCGGGAAGGCCAACTAGAGTCAGTAGTTGCTGCTCATAGCTATTCAGTCTCTACTGGAAGATAGAAAACTTGCCGGTTAGCGGAGTAAAAGTAGCTGAGTGACTTTCCGTTACCTCCTGCAAGTTATCGAGTTCATGCCCCACCATCTGTCCGAGCGACGAAGGGGCTCCTACATATCTCCCTCTCATCCTCGCGACACTCCTCTCGCGTGAAGATCTACCCGACGAGTGTGCAACCTCACTCGGGGTAGTGTCAATCTGGACCGTTTGCAAGGTAGATGCTTCGGGGCAAGGCGTCAGCACTCTTGCGGATGTATCTTCCTCACCTACTTGTGGTGGTGGAGAGGGGTGCAGTGTTGGTGGATGTGCTCCACCTCTCTGTTGTCGGCGACCTCCTCTGTAGCTGCCACAGGAGACATCGGTGGCAGCGGCGGCGTGAACTACGCAGCTCCAAGCTCCATATCGAGGATCTCGGCGAACGCCTCATTACTGGTATTCGGCTGTACTTCTTCGTCCACCACTAAGGGCTCCATAGAAGTTTCGGGAGTTGCGGCTGTCTCTTCTACGACTGCTTCCCTCGGGGCTAGTGCAGTTGTCTCAGCCCCTATTGTCTTGGCGACCTCCACGGTCGCCGGTACTTCTTCAGCCGCAGCAAATGTTGTCGTGGTTGCGGCTGGTATTGCAGGAGCGACGACAGCTCTATCAATGGATGTCGTCGGTTTCTATGGAGTGGTGGCCGGCTCGGCAGGAGTTGTGGAAGATTTTTCCTACCGCGTGTTGAGAGGAATTGGTTCTCCTCTTGCAGCCACCCTCTCTTGTATACTGGTGGTGGCGGCATAAGCGGCTTCGACTGCCATCGCTTCAATCTCTGCGGTGGTGAAAACTAGCTTTTCTGCGTCGTAGTTGGCACAGCTAGGAAAGGGAAGGAGGGTGTTTGTTCTTGCGAATTTGTAGAAATATTTTTTCCCCTCCTTCTTGATGATGTTGGCCCTCATGAGGAACTTGAGGTTGATCTTTTCATCGCCCCTTGTCCTTGAAAGACTGTGTGGTTCCCTTGGGTACCCTAACCCGACTGCAATCAGATGGATGATGCCACCCATACAGTACTCCTTGGTGGCATCTTTTATGGGGTGCAGCCTATTCAACAAGAAATGTCCTAAGTTGACCACCCTGCCCTCCATCATGTGCCACATGAGATGGATTTCTTCGGTGTAGATGTTGCTTGATTCGTTCTTGCTGAATAGTAGGCACGCCACGAACTAATGCATTATTCTCCAGAAGCAGGAGTGCACTTCCGCCACCTTACTTCCCAGCTTAAATGATGACTCACCAGTCAGCTTTCTCCAGAGCTCCACCGGGTTGAATCTGTCTCCTTTGGTGATCTTTGCATCGTTGTTAAGCAGTTCCTTCTCTGCCTCACTGGAAGAGAAGATTTCATTGAGTAGCTTCTCGGAGATGACGTGCTCGACATTGTATAGCCTCCCTTGCAACCTATATGCTCTGCCATATTCTTCGATTTCCTCGGGTTTATTCTGCACCCAGCGGAGAGATAACATGAACTCCCTGGTGAGTTCGGTGTAGGAGGCAGAGTGGCTGAAGTAGATCTTCCTCAGCCCCGCTGCAGCTAGGACATTTTCCAGCCTGTCAAAAATGCCTAGTTGAAGGAAGGACGACTAGTGGCAGAATCTGCTCGGCCTGTAGATTTTTGTTGCCAGTTCTGAATATCGACGCCCGTGCTCATTGTATCTAGCCACGAACCTTCTTAGTATGTGATCCAGATGTTCTGCCGTTGCAGTTGAAACTGTTGTTGGGGTCGTTACTTCTTCCGTCCTTGGTCTCTTTTAGGTCGTGGATGGCCCAGCTGCCTTGGGGTTTGGGCATTTCTGCCCAACTGTCATATCTCCTGATGTGGCCTCAGCATCAATCCTCCGACCGTGTTTGTCGACTTGGACGACGGTTTGCTTGGTGCGGGCCATTTCTGTTATCATAGGACAAGTTTATTAAGCATTTAAATGTTTCACCTTACCCGAAGTTAGGTAGGTAAAAACATAAAGTCGATGTCGGTGTCTAAAAGAAAACTGATTGCACAATAAGAAAAGTTTGGCCTGATACAAGAACTACCCGACACCTTCATATCAGGCTTCAAAACTGAGCGATATGATGCTTACCTGATAAGCTTGTATCGGGCGATACGGCATTCGGCTCAAAATCGCCATATGTTCATCGTGAGATATCGGGTGTCATCGTGAATGGATTTCATGCCCGATACGATCGCCCAGAAAATGGGTCACCCGTCAGGAGAAACACGCGAAGCGATACACGACTGGGCGACACGGGAAAATCCAGACGTCATGGCCATTGCCCGATACGCCTAAAGTTCAAGGTGTGTCGGGCGACACAGTCATGCGATGCAAAGTGCCCGATATGGTCATTCCGAAAGAAAAGGTGTCACCCGACAACAAAAACACATGAAGCGGTACAAAACTGGGCGACACGGGCATTGCCCGATATAAGGTATCGGGCAAGCGCTCGTTATAGATGTGTCACGTGACATGCTCAAAAGGTAATGTTGCCGACACAAAAATGTGTGTCAGGCGATACAAGAAAATCAACCAAAGTCGTAAGTCCGATACAAAAATGCACGAAATCAGGGTCGTGTCGGGCAAGCCAATCGATACGACTGTCGAGTTATACCTTTGTTATCTAAAGATAGCTTGTGCGACACGGGAGAAGAAGCTAGGTGGCCGACACTAGAGAAAAGAGAGAAATTACTGCACGATGCGGGAGTAGGTGGGGAGTAAATGCCGGTGCCCGACACAGTTAAACTTCAGTTGCTATATATAGCAATCCAGGTCGGGGGTAAAATGGGTAAAACAGGGGCACACATCGGCTGAGGAGACAAATCATTCCCGAGACGAGCAGTCTCAGCCATCAAATCAAGGGTTATTACTCATGCCGCCCGACACGGTTTCTCGCTGCTTGGTGTATCATCTGATACGGCTTATTGCTAAGGTGTGATGCCCAATATGCCTAGCCTGATAGGGGCGTGTCCGCGTTCCACCTGAGTCCTTTTACCGACACCGGCCAGGGAGCAAGGTATCTTTGCCCGATACAAGGCTTCAGAATAAAATACTTGATGAAAAACCAAAAATGAAGTGAAGGAAAAAGCAATTGATGGGTAAAACATCATCGACCTAAGGTGAAGTTCCCAGCCTCAGATAGCATTACTCATCAATGCTCATAAAATCGAGCGGTGGCCCATAAAATAGAAGAGTCAGAGAATGTGATGCATGCACTGACTCAGGCCTTATTCCAATCATAATGTTCACAATGTTTTTCTTGCAGGAAAGGAAATAACATCATATTCTAAGAAAAGTAAAAACCCAGGCTGCCACCTGAGGAGCGTTGTAGTTAGCGTCGTCAGCTCGACATCTTCAGACCCTTCACTTTGTTCCTTCAGCTGTTTCCACATCCTGCAAACTTATCTCTGTCCTTCTCACGAAAGCTTCATCTTCATAGAACTGTTTTACTCTGTGCCCATTTACTGGAAAAACTTTGGATTGATCATCTTTATCATACAACTCCATCATTCCTGATGGATATATATTTGCTACGATGAAGGGTCCAGACCACCTTGTTTGCAGCTTACCTGGAAAAAGACAAATAGAAGATTTAAATAATAAAACTTTGTCACCTTCACTCACATCCTTCTTCCTCAGGTGGGCATCATGCCACACCTTGGTCCTCTGCTTATAGATCTTTGCATTCTCGTAGGCATGCATTCTCAGCTCTTCGAGTTCCTATAACTGTAGATATCTCTTCTCCCCTGCCTTTTCTAGATCCATATTCAGGAACTTAATCACCCAAAGAGCCTTGTGTTCAAGCTCTAAGGGTAGATGATAGGATTTCCCATAAATCAATTTATAAGGGGTAGTTCTAATGGGTGATTTATATGCAGTTTTGTAGGCCCAAAGGGCGTCATCGAGCTTCGTCGACCAATCTCTCCTTGTGTGGCTGACAGACTTCTCTAAAATATGCTTGATTTGTCTATTCAAAACCTCCACCTACCCAGAAGTTTGAGGGTGGTAGGGCGTAGTGACATTGTGTTTAACCCCATACTTCCGCATGAGTGCTTCAAACTATTTTTCCCCAAAATGCGATCCACCATCGCTTATCATAGTATGAGGTACTCTGAAGCAAGGGAAGATAGTTTTCTCAAACAACTTGATCGCTGATTTGGAGTCACAAGTTTGGGTGGCAACAACTTCCACCCATTTAGACACATAATCCACCGCGACTAAGATATATTGATATCCTTTTGATGGGGGAAATGGACCCATGTAGTCAATTCCCCATACATCAAAGATCTCGACTTCGACCCAATTGGCCATAGGCATCTGGTTTCTTCTTCCAATGGTTCCTGTCAATTGGCATTCTTTACAAACTTTTACATAATTTGCAGCATCCTTGAACAAGGAGGGCCAGTAAAACCCTAATTGCAGTACCTTGGCGGCGGTCCTTTCGCTCCCCAGGTGTCCTCCATATGGAGAGGCATGGCATTCTTTCAGAATGTTTGGAACTTCTTCTTCAGGGATACATCTTCTATACAGGTTGTCTACGCATCTTCTAAAGAGAAGAGGATCATCCCAATAATAGTTCTTTACATCCAAAAGAGCTTCTTCTTTTTTATTGTATGTTATATCAGGAGGTAACTCCCCGCAGGAAAGATAATTACAAATATCTGCAAACCAAGGAAAATTCTCATCTTTGGTTTCAACCATCAGCAAGGCTTCATCAGCATAGTTGTCGTTAATAGGTGGCTCCTTCTGGTCTTTGACTATGATCCTTGATAAGTGGTCTGTGGCTACATTTTCCACTCCCTTCTTATCAACAATCTCTTGGACGAACTCCTGGAGTAACAAAGCCCACCTTAACATCCTGGGCTTGGTATCCTTTTTCTGCATAAGATATCTTATCGCCCCATGGTCTGTGTAGACCTTTACCTTTGTTCCGATAAGATAGGATCTGAACTTGTCAAAAGCAAAAACAATCGCAGGCATCTCCTTCTCTGTAGTTGTGTAATTTTCCTGAGCCTCATCCAGAGTACGACTGGCGTAGCAAATGACATGGTGATTTTTGTCCTTTTTCTGTCCCAAGAATGCTCCTACAGCATAGTCATTGGCGTCGCACATAAGCTCAAAAGGTAGTTCCCAATCTAGAGCTTGAAGGATAAGCGGTCAGACAAGTGCATCTTTTAAGGCCTGAAAAGCATTTAGACAATCGTTAGAGAAGTTGAATTCAACATCCTTACCCAGAAGGTTTGACAACGGTTTCGAGATCTTCGAGAAGTCTTTTATGAATTTTCGATAATAGCTGGTGTGCCCGAGGAAACTCCACACTCCAGATACAGACTTTGGTGGAGGAATTTTAGATATGGCTTCAACCTTGCTAACGTCTACCTCGATGCCACGCCTCGAGACTTTATGCCCTAGCACAATGCCTTCTCATACCATAAAATGGCACTTCTCCCAGTTCAGGACCAAACTCTTTTCTTCGCAGCGTTGCAAGACTAGAGACAGGTTATTCAGACAGGCATCGAAGTCCTTTCCATAGACAGAAAAGTTGTCCATGAAAACTTCCACGATGTCTTCCAAAAAATCTGAAAACATCGATATCATGCAACGCTGAAACGTTGTGGGAGCATTGCACAAGTCGAAAGGCATTCTTCAAAAGGCGTAGGTGCCATAGAGACAAGTAAAAGTAGTTTTCTCCTGGTCGTCTGGTAAGATGGGGACTTGATAAAACCCAAAAAAGCCGTCCAAAAAGCAGAAATAGTCATGATGTGCCAATCTTTCCAGAACTTGATCAATGAAAGGAAGCGGACAATGATCTTTTTTCATGGCTTGGTTCAGTTTTCAGTAGTCTATACACATCCTCCATTCGGTGACGGTCCGAACCGCCACTTCATCGCCTTTGTCCCCCTTTACTACTGTTATGCATCCTTTCTTCAGTACCACATGGATCGCACTCACCCAGTTACTGTCACTGATTGGGTAAATGATCCATTCATCCCTCAGTTTGATTACTTCTTTCTTCACAACATCTTTTAGCATCTGGTTCAATTTTCTCTGGGGTTGAGCCATAGGTTTAGCATATTCTTCCAAATTAATGTGATGCATACATAACGCAGGGCTAAGGCCTTTGATATCCTCTACCAAATATCCTATAGCCTGCCTGTGGAGCCTCAACTCCTCGAGAATCTTTTCCAATTGATCCTTCGTAAGATAGGCATTAACGATGACAGGATTTCTCTCTTCTTGATCTAGAAATTCATACCTTAATCCTTCAGGTAGCTGCTTCAGCTCGGGTTTAGCTTTGGGTGCCTTTTCTTCTGGTGTCTCCTCTAGAGAAGCAAACTTAACTGTTTCTATTACCTCTTCCTCGTCGCTCAGATCTTCATCAAACCGATTTAGATAGTTGAGAAACTAGACAACCTCTGTATTTTTAGAATCAGAGTCTTGATTGCTTAACGCTCTCACAAGAGGGTCTACAATTACGACATCTTCTTACACCTCTTCACAAAATTGGTTGTAGCTTTCTACAAAATAAGTGGACTCTAGTAGGGACGGTCCCTTCATAGCATCCTTTACTTTGAAATCTAAGTGATCATTTCCAACCCTCAGAGTGATTATTCCTTCGGCAACATCAATCAACGCTCTTCCTGTAGCCAAGAAGGGGCGTCCAAAGATGATAGGACAGTTAGGGTCCTCCACAGTGTCAATGGTCACAATGTCACAAGGAATGAAGAAACTTCCCACACTGATCGGTACATCCTCAACAACTCCTACAGGTATTTTGAAGGTATGGTCCTCCAATTCAATCCTCATGTTGGTCTCGACCATATCAGTCAAGCCCAAATGTTGTGTGAGGCTTAGGGGCATAAGGCTGATGCTAGCCCCTAAATCAGTAAGACCTTTCCGCTCGATATTATCTCCAATGGAAAAAGGAATGGTGAAAGCCCCTGGATCCTTCTTTTTGTTAGGTAAATTTGCTTTGACAAAAGAAGAAGACATACTAGCTAGGTGCACTGTCTCAATCCTTCCGCCTCTTTTCTTCTTGGTGATCAAATCCTTGAAAAACTTGGTGTAGGTCAGCATTTCCTCCAAAGCATCCAGAAAAGGTACTTCGAGGTGAATCCATAAACCTCTCGTAACACTTTCTAAGATGTGCATTTATGAGTTTGTAAGGGAAATGCAACTTAGGAGAGTAAGGACTTCTCTTACCAAATAGTTCCTCCATAGATCTTGGTTCTGGCTCCCTGACATGAGCTTGTTGGTTGTCTCCCTCTGCGGGATTTTTTGTCACAGTCCTTGATTCAGGTTCCTCGGGTCTAGCTTCTTCAGGGCATTCTACTGTCTTCCCTGATCTCACCACCACCATTTTAGCAGATTCAGTGTTGGAGGGTATCTTACATGAGGGATTCTTTATTAACTCGGCCATCTGGGCCAGCTGCTGATCTATTTGGTGTTGGTGAGTTTGCATGTCCACCATCTGAACCTGCATTGTGTTCAAAACTCCTGAATTGGATAGCGCGCTTTGTGCTAGCTGGTTGTTGATAGTATCATGTCTTTTGACAAAATCGAACAATTGGCCCACCAAGTCTGGTTGGTTTGAGTTCTTATCCTGACTTTGCTCCTTAGCTTGACCCTGGCCTTAACTAGGGTTAGCTACTTGGTGACTTTGGTACTTTCCTTGCCCTTGGAAGTTTGCCTTGTTCGATTGGAAATTGGTAGTTCTGGTGAACTGACCTTGTCCGCCCCTTTTCTCAAAACCTTGTGGTTGCTTGGTTGGGTTATTCAGTTGATGCGAGTTTTCGGCCGCATCCTTGTTGCCATAATTAAAACTAGGGTGATCCGATCTCTTGAAGTTGATAAAAGAGACGTTCTCAGCTTCCTCTGTTTCGGATTCGCTTTCACTTGACTCGTCAGGTCAGGTGTAAACGCAGTTATCAACCCCGTGTCCACCTTCTCTACAGGTGACACATTTCATAACTTTCTCAACATGTTTCTTCCCTTTTCCACATGTTTCTTTTAACTGTCTTACGTCAGTGGCTATCTTCTGGATTTGAGTGGTGATAGCTTCAAAAGCGTTGGATTCGACCGCAGGTCCTTCATTAGCGGCCTTCTAGAATATCCTCTATCATATCTGTTGTAGTCGGTGTCTGCCTGTAACTCGGCCATGTTTTTGATGATCTTTTTGGAGCTACTGGGCTTCTTCCCCAGAAAGTCGCTTCCTGCAACTGCATTCAACAATACCCTTTCTTCAGGGGTTAGACCATTGTAAAAGGTGGTTATCAGGAAACCCTTCTTGTACTTGTGATGAGGGCAGTCCCTCTGATACTCTTGATACCTTTCCCAGGCTTCGTGTAGATTCTCATTCGGCTTTTGCATGAATGACGTGATCATTTGCCTATTCCTGACAGTTTTCTCCGTAGGGTAAAACTTTGTTCAAAAAAGCATCTGCCAGCGCATTCCATCCATTAAGAGCTTGGTGTGGTATCCCAAGGTACCAGGATAGGGCTTTGTCCCCTAAAGAAAAGATGAAGCCCTTGCAGTAAATGACTTCTTGTGGAACTCCCCGCATTTTAATGGTGTCACAGATGTTCTTAAAAGCATCAAGATGATGGTAAGGGTTATCATTCTTTGAATTCCCTCTGAAGCTCTTATTATGGATCATAGATATGACAGATGGTTTCAGCTCAAAGTTTGTTGCATTGAACCTTGGGATGACAACAGGACATCTTGAGTTATTGGCCTTTGTAGCAGCCAACTCCCTGAGGGTCTTTTCTTCTTCGTTAGAATCTTCACTGTCACTGTATGTTTGGTTCTGCTCCTGATTATGTTGATTTCTTCGGTTTCTACGGTGATGATGACGTCTCTCGTGGTGATGGTCATCCTTGAATTGTTCTGTTTTAGGTTCTTCATGTTGTTGGTTGCCATTATAACAGTCATTGTTCCCATGCGGAGGTGAGTGAGGTCCAACCCTAGCGTTTTGCTCACCCTCTGAAAGAGGTGGTTCGATGCGAGGTAGCATGACTAGCGGTGTTGGTGCTCAACTGAGCAAAATGCTTCTTTCCTGAGCACCTAATAGAACGTATAATAAAGTTAGAAAATGTGTATCAATAAAATGAACTACCCTATACTCATTTCAGGTTAGAAGATTAAAAGGAATAGTGTTGGCAAGCTCATTACTAAGCTTGAGGCACGGGAGTGTAGTTAGTGGATTCATGTTTGTTAACAGTACCGTTTTGCCTTTGTCCCCGACAACGGCGCTAAAAAGTTGACCGGCCTAAATCGCGCGTCCAAAAGGAGCGGATTTGAAGTAGTCGGACTTTTAAATTACCCGACTCTTAGGCCCCCGCAACGATAACGGGGTCCGAAGTAGAAATTGGGGTTGAACCACAAGGACAAGGGTGGTAGTGTTAAAAACATGGAATCAACACGTTACACTCTGGCAGAAGCAAGGTGAGAATAAAGTTCCCCAAAGGGAACAACGGGCGAAGGTCGGTAAAATGAAAGAAAACTATCTCCAACTGGAGTTACAAGGAAAATTAAGGTTTTTGGCATTTATCATTTTTTAGTATTTTAGCGCAACAGAACCAGAGGAGATAACACCATCGCCTTGGTAAGGAACGAAGGAGGAAAACTTCGGTTAAACAAGCAGCAGCAGGAACATCCAGTACCCCTTCTCTCAAAGAGGGTACCTCTAACTAACCTCCAACACCCTCTCTCAAGGTTGTTGGACTTGGGTTAGAGTGGAAATATAACTGAAGCAACTCCGATCCTGGGTACTCTCGTACTCCCTGATCGGTCCAAACACTAGAGCCACAACACCTCTCTCAAGGGAGTTGTAGCGGGAAACACGATTCGATACCTAGTCAAAACACGATCCAAGCATACAAGCTAGAGTTCAGATGCTAAGCAAAGTAATCATCCAACAAAAAGGAACAAAACATAAAGTCAACAGATATTTAAAACTCCTCTAATTCCATTGCCATAAGCATTATATAAAAGGGTTTAGTTACATCGTGTAAATAAAGAGAGTAAATGACTGAAAGAGAAGAAGATAAGTATCGCCTCCTTGATTTAGGAGATTGACAAGCAGAAGTAGATCCCTAAGGTCCCTCTAGCCCAATATTGGGCGGAAGCTCTGCCCGATACCTTGTGTCGGGTGGCATCCCCTGTCGGGCGATACGCCATGATGGGTAGGTGTAGCGATCAAAGTGCTCATGCCCTGATACGGTCATGTCGGGATGCCACCCTCTCGGTAGACACACTGTAATGGTCGATTCGTATCGGGCTCAGTATCGTGTCGGGCTAGAGACCACTTAGAGTATCAGGTTCCTCGTATCGGGTGGCCTTTTGGTCAATATCGGGCTGCTGCGGTGACTGGGACGAATCCTAAGTGAACCATTCCCGCCCTCTCGGGTCGGGGAAGTGCTCACCTAGTATCGCCCGGTACGCTTCTGGGATGCGATACACTAGCTCCAGGTACTTTACAAAGTTAGCTTTTGTGAGATTCTGACCCGTCCCATCGAGGTCATGTAGCACTATTTATAGGCAGCAGTTGGAAGAAGTTGCGGTTCTCCGGGCGCCACGTGTCCTCCAGTAGCTCTATTATCGTGGCTTCAGGGATGACCGATATCTGTATCGCTCGGCACAATGGATGTCAGGCAGTAAGCGTTTCGGGTATCGTGACTAGTGGGCGCCTATTGGTGGGTGGTTTGTATCGTGCGGCACGCTTCATCGGGAGAGTAGTTGTGTCAGGTACATCTCCCTGTCAGATCTCCTTGCGCGACACACCTGTGTCGTGCAGTAATCCGTATCAGGCTGCTGTATGATGGGCAGTAAGTGTGTCGACCAACTGGCCGATGTAGGTGAAATATGTTCATGGGTCGGGATGGGCCTTTTTTTGATTTTTTAGTGGAAAAATGAGGAAAACTCTGCAAAAAATGATAAAAATGATATAAGAGTGTAGTGTGGCCTGTTTGTTCAAAAACATGACAAAAAGGAGAGGAAAATAGTTTAAAAGGGCAGTTTTTGACAACGAAATATGGGCCATAAACATCACAAAATTTGGTGTTATCACCTAGGTTATCACTAACTAGCAAGATTAACACTAACAAGATCAAAAGAGCACTAACTACTGTAGAAAAACCTATCGATCCAAAACAAGGCAATCAACTAACAAAGCAATTAAAGCAATCGACTAAACTAGCATGAACTAGCTAAGAGAACAATTGAGGTTTTAATGCAAAGTATGGAGAGGTGGGCCATTTGGGGATGTTACTAGGGTTCCAGTTCGGGAAGGATATGTAGGGAAATATGGCAACATATATGACAACAGAAACAAAAAAATTACTGTCATATTCCCCTTAGATAGCAAATCATGTCAACAACTATAGATTGGGAATAAAGGTTGTAAGGCATATACCTGGTCCTAGAGCATGTCCAGCAATAATCCATGTTGTGGCGTGCTTCTTTCACAAGCTACACCCGGATGATTGTTGGCGGTGGCTTCCGGGTGTAGCACCACAGATGGTAGTTGATGATGTACTCCTAGTGGGTGGAAAAGGCCTCTTCGCCTCTACATAGTCCATGCAAGCCACCGAGTCTCCACGTTTCGCTACTAGAGACAATGGCAAGGAGTTGTCCCTTCAAACGTAAATCTACTTGGGTTAACTCGCTCTTGTGTGTTTTCTCTCCCCTATTCTCCCTCCCTTTTACAAGTAGGACTTCTCGGGATCTCTAGTTACTACAACTAGAAGAGGACAACAATTGTCATAGCTTATTGTTGTGTCATCTAAAATCCTTAGTTGACCCCCTATTAATAGGATGGGCAGGGTTAGGGTTTCTAGATCACCTGAGAGTTGAAGATACAAAATTTTATGATTTTCTAGAAGCTATGAATGTTGAAATGAATGGTTCATTGCTAAACCAGTCAGTTCACATGTGAAATGATCGGTTAAACACTTGAACCAGTCAATTCACTTGCTTTCCTATTCTCAATCACATTGCCATTCAATATTTGATTGATGCACAACATGACCTCATAATCAATCCTTGACCTAATCATATTGATCATTGAATCGGGTGATTCACAAGTTGAACCGATCTTTTTAGACCTTAAACTAGTCGGTTCACCAACTGAACCGGTCGATTTATTTCCCAATTTTGGAAATATTCATCCAATGTTGCTCAAATTGACCTTACACTTGAATCGATTAGTTTAACACTTGAACTGGTCGGTTCATAGTCTATTCAATCAATTTTTAGCCATTGTTGTTTAAATTAAATACCTAAACATTTTAGTAATAATGTTAAACATCATTCATGAATAAACTCCTATTCCATGTGCATCATATGGATATGACCCTATAGGTCCCAAGTTTCGTTGGCAGTGAATGTCCATAACTGATTTATGACATCACAAACAATGAGTGGTTTCTAGCAACACATCATTGCTACCCAAGTAATTGGAAAGTTGGGGAACAACTTCAACCCAAAATCCGTGATTAGTGTTATATTCATCGTATAGTTCTTTTGTCTCTAATATTCAGATTGAACTCGAGGAATGGAATCGTCATCCTTTCAACATTCAATCCATGTTCCTTGAACTAGAGAAGACTGTTTAAGATGCATTTGAGCTCACATATTATGTATTGATTCACATGAGTGTGGCCATACATTTCTCAGTCATGCTTGTCAAGTAGCATGGATATCAATATCTTGAAGGAGGGACAAATCTCATCTACATCACACACACTCAGTCCCCATGTGTCACAATGCACCTGAGAATCACCTTTATGGCAACCCTTATTTAAGGTCACGTTGGATGATGTCAAAATACATTGAACAACATGTGAAGAGTGTGGTCACTTCATGTCTAAGAACCATAATCACCACTATCACTATGAGATTTGATTTTGACTACCCTTCCATGGTCTCCATGTATCACTCTCAAGGTGGATTTGTCTGATACATTATTCTCTAACATGTAATTATGTGCTTTGTTTTATATCACATATCATGACTAATGAGATTATGTCATCAACCAACACACAATCTAGTCTTTTGTATAATTGTTGTCTATTTTTCTTTCACAGTAACATCTGACTAGGGACACAACAATATTGTATGTACTCTTATCATACATATGATTTCTTTGTTCAGGTCCTCAACCTAAAGACATATGTCATTGAATCACATCATTCTTTAGACATCTACTATTATTGTGTCATCATCTCATGATTGATACAAACATAACAAATGGAATTACCTTTATCATTATCAAATCACGTATAGTGATGCCCCATTAAAATCATCATATGATGGCATCTATGGGCATACATACCAATAATATATAGCATGAAAGCCTAACCATTCATTCTAGATTGCCAAACCAAATAAATAGACAAATGCATTGGAATCACCCTAAATTATTAGTCGATGGAATAGGGTGTGTGAAGGGGAACTACACCTTACACACGCTATATAGCCTTATGAGGCTCAATTGAACTAAGGTTTATGTTGGATTCCGATGGGATCTGACTAACCTAGGTTTGTAGAGTGATAATCCTTAGTGTATTTGAGAGCAAAGGTAGGAATGGGGGGTAGAGGTGAGGGTATTTCACCTCATATTACTCACCATGTAGCTTTCAGAAAACTTCTAGTCAATTAGACAAAACACTCCTACACTAGCTACTTAGATCTCACACCTAGGAGTAAGAGAAGGGATATATGTATGGGAAGATGGGGTGCCAAATAGGTATTCACTAGTTGTACCTAGGATCAAATCCCAAAATAGCCTCACATATGCCTTCCTCTCTTAGATCTATGTGGTTTCAAGCATAAAACACCAAGCAATTCATGTTTTCAAGAACAAACTATAAAGAAATATGGGAAATAAATAAAAGTAGAAATCAACCATCATAGAACAAAAATATAGAGTTTATAAGTTATATTCCCCCAACTTGGTATCCAAGTAACATTTTTACCCCAAATAGCCCACCACAACAGGCTTAGCTATACATAAAATAAGAAAAAGTACAAAATGAAGAAGGATTAGAGGAGTTGGGGGCCAAAGAACGTGGTGAAGACTTCTCCTTCTTCATCTCTTAGTTGTTGGAGCTTGCACTTCTTCTCCCAAGATGGATGGATGGCATGAAATGGTGGTGGATGATGGACAAAACCCTAGAAAACTAAGGTTTTGAGGTATAGGAAAGTGGAAATAAGGTGGAGGTAGGTGGGAGTTGGTGGGAGCTCCTTCAATGCTCAAAGGAGGTAGAAATGAATGTTATGGGAATGTAACCTCGACTAACCTTCATGGTACATCTGCCACCCTTATATATATAGGTGGAGGGGAAGCGCTAGGTTAAGTGGGGGAAGTTGATGCATCCCAAATTGTGCGTCTAAAAAGGAGGCAGACTCAGAAGGAATCGAACTTTAAATTTATGACCGAAAACCTCCAAGGACCCCACAACTTTATTACGGGCTCAAAGTAGATATACGGGGTCAAACACGGGGATGTGGGGACGCTTAGGATACTTAAGCTCTCATTCTTTAGTCATATAAGCCAATCTGATAGTTGATAAAAGTATGGAGCTAGAACTAGTCTAGCAGGTTGTCACAAAATAAAACAAAACAAAGAAAACAAAACAAAACAAAACAAAACAGAGTTTGTAGGATTCTATTGATCAAAGAGAAGGAGCTCCTGGCTATGTAACTACAAGTTGGGCAGTCTAATCACCCGTTCTCGTGCGTAGACAATCCTCGAACACCCTAGCAAGCAACCTACTCCCAAACATAGTATGCACTGTAGTATTTGTTCTTGTGGGGTCATCCCACTTGCTTTCGTGTAGCGTGACTAAAACTCATCGATGATATGAAAACCTCTCTCAAGGATGACAAATCAACATCCTAGAACATTCTAGATACCCTCTCAGGTCTAGAACATTATGAGATGTTAGGAACATATGTGATCCACACAAAACCCGATAGTGGGCTCAGCCTGGGTCTACCATTCTACATGGATCACCTTGAACCGTCCTCCTTTCAAATTCCAATCCAAACTATCTTCTCTTATCTATTCCTACAACGAATCTCTCGATATAGATAGAAATAGTAGTTCAAGCAAGAAAGAGATCAACCAAACTACCAATCATAACTAGAAAGAGAAGATAGAAGAGAAACATACTAGATCTAGAGTAAAGCTACTTGCTTAAGGTAAAAGTACATAAACATGTCCAAAACAGGCTACATAGCCAAGAATGAGCTCAACTAGCCATGGACAAGCATAGTTGGCACCAAACAAAGATGGATGAACATCATTTGTATAGAAACAAAGGAGAACAATAGAAGAAAGGAGAAGAAGACGATATTTAGCCTGTAGAGGAGAGGTTTCTCTCGCTCCTTAGCCTCCGTATAGCTTGGATCTCATCCCTTGGGTCATTCTCCTTGATCTTATGGACTCCTGACGTGGCAAATATCACACTAACAAATTCACTCAGGGTTGAAATCCTCGAGCGTTTACCAAAACCTCGTGCAATAATACCACCCGCAAGTGGATGGGTCTTATCACAGTATAGTTAAGGATCGAATCCCAAGAGACAACGTTTTTAAGAATATTTGTTAATCGAATCTAGCTCAAGTAAGACTAATATTTAAAATGATTGATTTGGTTGAGGATAATTAAACTAAATGCAAGAAAGTAAAAGAGCAGAATTAAAGTTTGTTCTAGATTAATGATATGGAATCACTGGGATGGTATCAGGTTTCACCACCACTGCACATGGAAACACATCCAAACACATAACATTCAAGAAAACATCTAACTATGCAAATGGAACTACTGCAAACCCTCCCGGAGGGATGTTTAGGCCCACGTAAGCATCCCCTTAGGCATCAAATTTCTCATCGCTATCTGAATCATGCACTTACGGTTCTGAAGATACAACATCCAACTAAGGCTTTGGCCCTCCCTGAGGGATGTTTAGACCACAGAAGCATCACCGTAGACTAGATGGATCATCCCCTCACAGATCATATACTTATGACCTCAAGGAACCCCATTCTATTTCTAGTCCGGGAGTGAACCGTACTAATCAACATACATGTAGGTGATTAGTCTACAAGCAAACATCGATGATTAACAAGAAGATACAACATCCAACTAAGGTTGTGGTCCTCCCTGAGGGATGTTTAGACCACAGAAGTGTCACTGTAGGCTATATGGCTCGTCCCCTCACAGATCATACACTTACGACCTCAAGGAACCCTATCATATTTCTCATCAAGGAGTCTACCTCATTAATCGACATTCTATACTACAAAGAGAAGAACAAGATGAAAGCAAGCAGGTAATCAACTACAAGAATATCAATTAGCAATGAAATGAAAATTTATATACATTGCATTGGAATGTTAAATGAAAAGACATGGTTGCATGGGTAGCGGGGCTAGTCCCCTCACCCCAACGAAAATAAACTACTCACTCATGATGCGAGAAATAAGAAGAATAAGAAAGAGAGAGGAATTTGCCATGAGCATGATGTAGAAGGTGGTCGCAGCTCGGTGAAGATGATGCGGTCTTCTATGTCATGTCGAAGCAGATCTGGACGAAGAACGAGGGACACCAAGACAGAATGGGCAGTCTTTGTCACTCCTCCTTCCTTCTCTTCTCGGTCTTCGTGATTGCAGCATGGGTGGTAGGTGAAACGACAATAGTGTGGATAGAACTGGATTGGACCTGTGTACATGTAGCATGTCGGTGTCTCGGAACCGATCCCCTTATGAGGACCCTGCTGGTCCTATTTATAGGCTCGGGTATGGTCCTCATGTTTTTGGTGTGATTCTAGCCCAAACGGTCTTGAGATATTTTGCTTCAAGCAGTTTAGTTATTATTTGACCAAATGGTTTGGTGTTTATGTGATCAAACGGTTTTGAATCTTACGTGCATGTCTCCAAAAAATTTCATGCAATGTGACCAAATGGTCTTGCAATGCGGCTTCGTTCGGTTTGGCAGCCAAGTACCCAAATGATTTTGGGATGCATTCTCCAAACAATTTGTTGCTTCATTCGGTCTTGGATGTGGGTGGTCATTCGATCTTGGTATACAGCAGACCAAATGGTTTTGGAGTGCAAATGACCCAAACAGTTTGTAGGGTTCTCACGGTCTTGGCTTATCCAGTTTCCACCAAATGGTTTTGAGTGGAGCGCCGTCAAATGGTCCTGGATAAGATCTCTTCCATACGATTTTGGCAGATCGGTAACTCACGATCCTATCAGTCTTGAGACCGATCACAGCCAAATGGTTTGGCACTATGAACCAGTCTTCGGTCGAAGTAGGTTGAGATTGTGTGACACCGAGGTGGGCAGGTCAGGGCGGCATCGATGAGAGGAGAGGATCATGTGGTCTCGTGGTGTGGTCAGCTAGATGTAGGAAGGTGGAGGCATTGCTGAAGTCAGTAGGCTTGGTGGGGATGGAAGCACCGCAGGGTGTAGGTGTTAGGGTTTGGCCAGTGCGGGGGAAGAAGAAGAAGGTGGAAGCAGGTGCCATTGTTGTCGAGTTGAGAGATCAATAATGGCAGAGGAAGTGCGGGTGCCGGCGGTGGTGGTGCTAGGTGATGCTGGTAGTAGACATTTCTAGGGTTACAGAGGTTGAAGACGACGGAAGCGAGGGGTCCTTCATTTGGTCTTCAACAGATCGCTCAAATGGTCTTGAAGAACGGTTGATATCAAATGGTTTTGAGGTGAAGTTGTCCATACGGTCTTCAGACCGAATGGATGAAACTGATTGGTCAAGACCGAATGGTGAGACCGTTTGGTGAGACTGTTTGGTCAGAACCAAGGGTAAGGGAAAGGTGGGTCCCAGCTGATTGTTCAACCTCATCAAGACTTGCATCAAATCAACATAAATTCAGTTAAAATCATGATAATTGGACCAATTAAGTAATTTTGCACATTTTGATATTTAGTAAATGAAATTGAATGCATTGAGTCAACTTTGACCCAATAAGGTAATTGAATTCCATGATGAATATGCATTCATCAAAATACCCTGAACTTAAACATTGCTCATCCTCGAGTAACACAAAATCTAAAACGACCACCAAATGAATACTTTCTGGTCATGTGATTGCCTCATCTTCACATCATGATTGTTTTCTTTCTGCTCAGTATGACTTAGTATCTCAACCTCCTAAGACCACTAAACACATCTTACCATATCTTCGTTCCTGAGTTCGCTTTCCAATATCACTTCCTCCCCACTTTTTTCCAACAACAAGCATGCCAAAGAGTTTTGTAAGAGTCCAGAGATACCCACAGAACAACAAGTGTATATCTGATCTGACATTGGTGTATTTCAGGGTGGTGGAGGCACTAATTGTGCCTTTAGGTAGAAAAGGGAATGAATGGAGGTATGGAAGGAATAAATAAATCTCTCCTCTATTCGATTCTAGATTTTTATTAAATAATTTGCAATTTCATTTATTGCATTTTTTGTGTGAATCTCTCCTCTATTCGACTCGAGATTGCATTTCTTTTTGTGTGCATTTTGGCATATTTTCTTGGTGGTACGCCCCTATTTTTTTGCGAGGGGTATGGAAGAAGCGGATATAGAGGGAAGTGGCATGCCACCCCGAACTTAGGGTTTGGAACTATTTTGGCTATTTTTGTTTCTTTTTGATGGATGGAGGGGTACGAAGATGATAGAAGAAGTGTAGAAGAGAGTTCAGATCAGAATGAAACTTGATTTACAATTTTATGCACTGGGTTGTTCTCTTTGTTGTATCCTGCTCTAATAATCACTTGATGAGGGTCTGGTGGGGATTCCATGTTGTTGTTCCACTAGTCAGTTAGGAAGCACGATGTGTTTGATCCCTATCAGTTCGACATACACTTGCCATATTTGCATAAAGATCGTGATGTTAGGATTCATAAGCTTCACAAGATGATTTCAATCAAAAGGCTAGTTTTTAGAAGAAGGTCCTTTTGAGTGTCCGCTTAGAAAAAGGAGAGTATAATGATTCAAAATGCATAGAGATTTAAAAGTGTCAAAAGTTCATCCAGTGTCTGTTCAAATTTCTTTTGAAAACTTTAAAATTTTGAAAATTTTATTTGAAAATTTTGAAAATTTAGGTCAAAAATGCGACGATGAAATCTTAAGTTTGATTTAGATGGTGAAGGTGGAAAGTAAGATACGTACCACTCACCCTCCACCTCGAAATTAGAAATTTTCTCATCCCAAGCAAACTTTAAATCCGAGATGGAGGGGAAAGTTCATGCCATTTGGACCACTGGATGTGGTTGCGTTCCAATCAGTGTGTTTCCTCCGTCTGAAAATGTCAAACAAAAAGACCATTCAGAACTCAAAATAGCATCTCGCAATGCAATTTTTTATTTAGTGCAAAATTATCTAAAATTTAAAAACAAAATTAAGGAAAATGTCTAATTCAAAGTTGAAAGTAAAATGAATTTATTGATCAGGTTGCCTCCCGACAAGCACCTTTGTTTTATGTCGATGGCTCGACGTGGATACTATCACAATGGTGGGGCTCTAGGTGGAACTTGATTGACATATTCTTTTAGTGGTTTCTTTCTCAACCATTCATTAATCTTCACTTTGATTTTAGATTCTTGTATCCTTCCCCATACAGAATGAGAAATGTCAGAGCATATAGGGAAACAACCTGAGTTACATTGACTTGCTCTTTGTTGCTCAATTTGAGGTAGAAAATAGTTGTATGGAATCTGAACAGCATCATTGATAATGTAGTGTTGTTGAGGCTCAGAAAAAAAAGTTCATTTGTTGATGCACTATCCCTTCATTTTAGTAATGTTGGTTATTAACATCTATCAGATATGGATCTGAGGGATGTTCTTAGTAGAAAATGTAGTCCAAATTTTGTTGCAGAGGGTGGTTGAAATCAATAGTCTCTGTGTGTTGGGCTACTGGTGCATTCCTGAGGATGGTTGTTTCTAGATGGGGAGGCTCATTGACACTTGAAGATGGTTTGATATGTGTCATGACAGGGTTGGGAGGTGTCTCCTCCTTTCCACAAATGTTTTCAATAGTTTCCATAGGCTTGAGTTCTTCAAAAGTAGCTTCAATATCTTCTTCTACAGAGTCGAGAAATTTGATGCAATCCTTTGCTTGTTCGTCAATGGGTTCATTAGTTGATGGGTCCGTTAGAGAAACTTCTAAAGGATCTTCTAACTCATGATTCTCTTGAGTGAGAAGTGACATCTTCTCTATGCAATCAATAAGATATACTTCTTCTTGCATGCTTGGTCTCCGCATACTTTCAAAAACTTTGAATTTGAGAGTTTCTTTACCCAATCTAAGCAGTAAAGTTCCTACTTCAACATCAATTAGGGCTCTTGCAGTGGCAAGGAATGGACGACCAAAAATGAGAGGGTATCTGGTGTCTTCCTTTATGTCCATTATGATAAATCACACGGGACATAGGTGTCCTTTCCAACCTTGACCAGGGCATCTTTGAGAATTCCTAATGGACGTTTTATCAAATTGTTTGCAAGTTGTATAGTCATTCCAGTCGAGAGAAATTCTGAAAATCCTAGCCTCTTGCAAAGGCTAAGCAGCATGATCGAAATGCTAGCACCAAGATCAGCTAGTCCCTTCTTATGTGTAGAATCACAAATATGGCATGAGATACCAAAAGATCCTAGATCTTTCTACTTCTTGGCCATATTAATCTGGATGATGTCTGAAGTAGTCGTTGCTAATTTGATTGTCTCGTACTCTTCAGTTATATATTTCCTTGTGAGGAGTGACTTTAAGTACTTTGTCCAGGCTGGTATCTCGGCCAGCGCATCCAAAAAGGGTATATCAACATGGAGTTTCTTCATAGCTTCTTTAAACTTGTTGAACTGAGTATCAAGCTTGGTTTACCTTAAACGAGCTGGGAAAGGTATATGAGGCTTGTATACAGGGATATCAGGTTCTGGTGTTTCAGTTTCTTCATGAATAGGTTTCTCAGGACCTTCCTTGTCTATCTTATCGGTAGTTACTTACTATTTTGGTTGTGACTCAGGTGTTGTTGAGTCTTGGACAATCACAGGTTCATCCCCTTCTGAAATAACCACATGTGTCTTGACGGGAGGATCAAAATAATCTTTTCCCAATCTAGTTGTGACCGCCTTCAGTTATTCTGGGTGCTTAGGATTGTTCTCGGGTTGGCCAACAAAGGCTCCAGCATGTGGCTTCATGCTAGCTACAAGTTGAGCCAGTTGAGATTCGTTAGCTTTTTGGTGGGCTTGCTGGTTAACTATCATAGTTTGTTGTGATTGCAGCATCTTCTCAATTGTTGTTAGTTTATCATCTACCTGGATGGGGCTGGCTTGTTGCCCTTATTGTTGTTGGTAGGGGACTTGGTTAGGATTCTGGAACTGAGAACTATTCTGATAATTATTGTAGTTCATGTTCTGAAAGTTATCCCTAAAGTTTCCTTGATTCCCAAAATTTTGTTGTTGGTTATACTGGAATCCTGGTGGGCCTCGTGGTTGATTGTTCGAACCAAATTGATGCGAGTTTACTGCTCCAGAGGGGTTTCCATATTGAAAACTCGGATGGTTCCTATTCTTATTTGGATTGTAATAACCTTGATCAAAGATGGTGTTAACAGCATTCAGTTTCTTCATTTGACTATTATCTCCTTGGCCACATACATTGCTTAGAACAACATCATAGAGAACATTGCATGCCAAAGTGGAATGATCTGTGCCCTTACATGCTTCACAAAATAGTGAAGCAGACTTGACCTATTCTTGTTGTTGAGAGGGCAAATGTCCTCTTCCAATCGCAGCAAGGGATGATTCAATATGGTCTTGTTTGGCAACTAAGAGTTTGAGAGTTTTAGCGATAGACTTGTATTCTGGAATAACTTCAGCCATAGCTACCTTCAACACTCCTTTACATACATATCTACCCCAATTACCTTGATTTTTATCTCCTGGGGTGATGACCCTCCATGCGTTGTCATAACTTTGACACATGAAGTTTCCTCCTGAGGAGGAATCTAAAAATCTTTTGATATCATCGTCCACACCCCTATAGAAAATTTCGATGAGTTGGTTCTTAGGAATTCCATGGTGTGGACACTTGTGTAAAAGCTCTTTGTATCTATCACATGCTTCAGTAAGGGTTTCTCCAGGGACTTGAGTGAAATTCATTATTCAGCCTCTAATTTCATAGGTGAGAGACGAAGGATAGAACTTTTCCAGAAACACATTTTGGAGTTGTTCCTAGGTGGTGATGGGTATTTCACTTTGCAACGAATTATACCAACTTATAGCTCTATCAGCAAGGGAATACTTGAAGAGATGGAGTCGAATAACATCATTGGATACTCCATTTTGCTTTGTCATAGCACATAGATCAATAAACCTCAAAAGATGCTCCTGACTATCCTCTCCTTGTTTTCCATAGAATGGACTGTTTTGAAGCAATGTGATCCAATGTGCCCCAATCTCAAAATTGGCAGCATTGATGGGAGGAGGTTGTACTAGATGATGAACATTCGCAGCCTTGGGGATTGAGAACTCTCTAAGATCCTTTTGTAGTTTTGCTACTTGTGTTGCTGCTTGTGCTGCTTGAATTTCTTATTGAACCACATCTCTAGCTTCCTGCATGAATCTTTCTCTCTGTGCATTAAGGGCTTAGGCCACCCTTCAGGCTATTTCTTCTTCATGAGCCATTCTTGCTTGGTTCTCTCTGATCTGACAATGAAAAGTTCTGTCTATCTCAGGATCAAAGCTCGTTGTGAGTCCGAGACTGTCTGAACGGTGCATACACTATGCTTTGGGTTATTCCTGAAATGGAAAGATCTTTCTAAAGTAAGGGTGATGGAATAGAAATGAATTCAAGTAGATGATCAATTATATCAAAAGAAAAAGCAAACTCCTAGATTATCCTTAAGAGAACTGGATTTGACTAACTGATTTCGTTGTCCCCGGCAACGGCGCCAGAATTTGACGTGGCAAATATCGCACTAACAAATTCACTCGGGGTTGAAATCCCCAAGCTTTTACCAAAACCTCGTGCAATAATACCACTCACAAGTGGACGGGTCTTATCGCAGTATAGTTAAGGATCGAAGCCCAAGAGACAATGTTTTTAAGAATCTTTATTAATCGAATCTAGCTCAAGTAAGACTAATATTTAAAACGATTGATTTGGTTGAGGTTAATTAAACTAAATGTAAGAAAGTAAAAGAGCAGAATTAAATTTTGTTCTAGATTAATGATATGGAATCGCTGGGATGGTATAAGGTTTCACCACCATTGCACATGAAAACACATCCAAACACATAACATCCAGGAAAGCATCTAACTATCCAAATGGAACTATTGCAAACCCTCCCGGAGGGATGTTTAGGCCCATGTAAGCATCCCCTTAGGCATCAGATTTCTCGTCGCCATCTGAATCATGCACTTACGGTTCCAAAGATACAACATCCAACTAAGGTTGTAGCCCTCCCTGAGGGATGTTTAGACCACAGAAGCATCACCGTAGGCTAGATGGCTCATCCCCTCACAGATCATACACTTACGACCTCAAGGAACCCCATTCTATTTCTAGCTCGGGAGTCAACCGTGCTAATCAACATACATGTAGGTGATTAGTCTGCAAGCAAACATCGACGATTAATAAGAAGATACAACATCCAACTAAGGTTGTGGTCCTCCCTGAGGGATGTTTAGACCACAGAAGCATCACCATAGGTTAGATGGCTCGTCCCCTCACGAATCATACACTTACGACCTCAAGGAACCCTATCAGATTTCTCATCAAGGAGTCTACCTCATTAATCAACATTCTATACTACAAATAGAAGAACAAGATCAAAGCAAGCAGGTAATCAACTACAAGAATATCAATTAGCAATGAAATGAAAAGTTATATACATTGCCTTGGAATGTTAAATGAAAAGACATGGTTGCATGGGTCGCGGGGCTAGTCCCCGCACCCTAGTGAAAAGGAACTACTCGCTCATGATGCGAGAAAAAAGAAGAATAAGAAAGAGAGAGGAATATATCATGAGCATGATGTAGAAGGTGGTCGCAGCTCGATGAAGATGATGTTGTGACGACCGTCTCGTGAAAACAGGATTAACCAATTTAAACTAATGCGGAAGCCTTTCGTTAGCAGCAGAATTACTAAAAATCGCTAAAAATTAAAACTTTTTGTAAAGAGATCCACAAACGGTAAAACTCTTTCATAAAGAAACAAGGTAAGTCATTTACAAACTGATCCATCATTGCATCTCTATAATATCACATCTCGAGGGTTACAAGCATCAACTGCCATGTTAACTATACAAGGCAAGATACGAAAAATCTCAAGGCATTATGCCAAAAATCTCAGATCTATATTATACCATCTACTGACCCATAGGACCTGAGAGTACAGAGACAACACATAGGACATTCTATCTACAAGACTTGACAGACAGTGTCTCCACCTATGGATCACTGTTGTCCCAGATGTTACTGCTGCTACAGTTGCTGCTCACTCACTGATGGGTTTCTCCTTCCTCGGCGTCTACCTAAAAAGTTGAATCCCACGGGGGTGAGACAATTGAATAATTGTCCTAGCGAGAGTTATAACTCTTTGCCAGAAGCATTGTTATTGCAAAGATTAAAATAATAATGAGCAGTAGAACTATAATTATTCAACAGCAGGCAATTCATTGAATAAACTAAGTAGAGAAGTATTATCTAAACAATCATTTCAATTATAACTTGATTGATTAACAAAACATATAATAAATAAGGAATATGAAGAACATGTATATTACTTGTCCAACAAGGACTCAATAAACAATGTATCATCCATCATTGTTTCTCACAGTTCAACCTAAGCAAATATGCTACACGGCTGATTACATATTACAAACATAATTATGCCCTGAGGAGATGAGGTATACCACTCATACTCCAACCGACCATTACAAAATCTCAATCGGTACCATACATAGGTCATCAGAAGAGCCGGATTTCTATGACCTCATCTTCCTCAGTCAGTGTGAGGTACAACATGTAGGACATCTTGTATCTCTGCTTAAATAGCTTTCCAGGTTATTCTGGCAACTTCGCTATTAGAGTTACAGTGGCATGATGTACTCTCTTTGCCATCAAGGGATTTCTTGTTTATCTCACATCGATGCGGCATTAACAACATCATCGGGAGATTAGTGATACATCATCCCGACATAAACATATAATGAAGGATTGAGAGACTAAATGTACATCTCACATCAATTCCCTCATTAGGACATAAGGATATTCACATCCATAACCCCCACATACTCAAAAGTATGCTCTCCAGGAGTTCCCTTAGGAAAACCTGTTTCACCATCATTTAATTTCTGACAATGATGGATCTATGGTCAGGGCTCTACATGATATCATTATACTTGATTATTTAAGTACATTATGGCATTCTTTTAGCATCAGGCATGTTTTCAAACATAAACCAATAAAACAATTGCTATAAAGAAAGAGTACTAATTGTATCAAGTTCATTTCACATCTAGTTAACATTAGGATATCAATCCCTAATCATCTCATCATTATGATTCAGGAATATGGGTGTTCAACCCTTAGTTCAGCAAAACACTTGTTACTAAGTAACATATTGCCATCAAGTCATTTAACAATGTGAATATAATTGTAGCAATGCAGATATTTCTCATGGCTCATATAGCCTATCAATCTCATATGTTACCTCTCACTATGCAATATAGCAAATCATTACTTTCAAAGATTATAAAGTGCTTTCAATGAATATGACATCATAGCTCTTACCTGGCTATGTTCACCATTTCATAAAGACCTGCATAATTAATACATTTGATAATAGGAACATTATCTCTATATCAGCACATTGCAAAACAAAGATAACCTTACAATTCAAGGGTTGTACCACTATGCCTTACTAGGGTTAGGGTTTCCCTTTTTAATTCAATTAGGGTTAACCAACCCCTTTTTCTTAATTAGGAATAGTGTTTCCTCATTATTTCATTATCCAAACATTGAGTTTCATGCTTAAAAGCCTAACCCAGAATTAGGGTTTACTATTCACATCATCACATTACTCTATATTATGGTTTACTATTCACATTTCATCAAATTAAGATCATACCATCATCATGTATGAGGATTACTTCCATTAATGCCCTCAATTAGGGTTATGATTCATTATCTATCATAACTAGGGTTTCATGATCTCACTATCATGGATCATACCCTAATTAGGTATCCATCCATGTTGGGAGTTCATTACTTGATTAATCATTCATATAAGAAGTATTCTATCTCCTTTTTCTATAAGTTGATGTTTGCATCACCCTTGATTAGGCTAAGTAAATTCATCATTTACATCATGGGTCATGTCATTACTATTGTGATCATTAAGGCTTACTCATTCAAAGAGTACTAACCACTCTATCCAATCAAGAGTACCTTTATTATAATCACCATTGATCACATCATGTCTCAATCAAATAATTACTTGGTCCTTTAATCACTTTAAGTATCTATGAGGTTTAGGTTAATCAACCACTAAATCATCTTGACCACTAAGGCATCAAACGATCTTAACCTTTTTAGACCTCAAACGGTCTTGTACACTAAACCTCCAAACGGTCTTGGGCTGCCCTTGAAACCGTTTGGTGGTGAAGACTGTTTGGTCATGTTTGACTTTTGAAACCATTTGGTAAAGTGCACACTCAAGACCATTTTCCCAAGATGAGGTGAAGACTGTTTGGTCAAGTTTGACTTTGAAACCGCATGGACATAACCGACCTTGAAATCGCATGAGACTAAACGGTTTGGGATCGTTTGGTCCCAAATGGTCTTGAGACCGTTTGGACTCAAATGGTCTTGAGACCGTTTGGACCCAAACGGTCTTGAGACCATTTGGTCCAAACCACCTCAAAACCGCAAGGACCAAAAAGTGTCTCAACCACTTCAATTGAGTTAGGGTTTCCAATGTTGAACCCCTCAATCAATCATGCACTTGTTAGCCACTCATCAATTGAGTCAATTAGGTCAACCCTCAACTGATTTGAAACTCAATTGTCCCTCAATTGATCATCAATTAGGACTTGGATCAATTGGATTAGGGTTTGAAATCGATTACTCTTCAACATGTTTCAATGTGAGTCTAATTGATTTGAAACCATTGAACCATCATTCAATTTCATCATGACCTGACCCCAAACGGTCTTGGCATCATTTGGATGACCTCCAAACGGTCTTGAGACTGTTTCTCAAGTCAACATCAAAAACTAACTCAGCTAATTAAGGTTTGTCTCATAGGATTGATCACTAGGTTAACAATCAATTGTACTTCAATTTGTTACCTTTAGATCTTCAACCACTTGACCATGGTCAACCCTAAACCTCCAAACGGTCTTGGGTGACCCCCAAACGGTATTGGGATCATTTGGATACCCTCCAAACGGTATTAATATTGTTTTCCCATTATTTTATCAAAAACCAAGTCATTCAATTAGGGTTTCGATCCTAGGTTTAGTCACCAATTCAGCAATCGATTACTCATCAACGTAATATCATTGGATCCTCAATTGGTCAACTATGTTTAACCCTAGACCTCCAAATGATCTTGGGTGATCACCAAATGGTCTTGCGACCATTTGGATGATCCCCAAACGGTTTTGAAACCGTTTGGGTCACTCAACCCAAACTTCAACATAATTAAATTATTGAAATCAGCAATTGACCCGATTAAGGTTTAGGTAATTGATGGACCTTCAATTGATGAACCACTTGGAATTAATTGATGATTTTTGGTAGGTAATTATTCTACATTATTATAAACAGTCCTCCAAATGGTCAACGCCTGGTCAATGCCTCCAAACGGTCTTGGACCATTTTCTTCCATGCGTTCTTGTGAAACCGTTTGCATTCAAACGGTTTGAAACCGTTTGCTCCCAAACGGTTTGGGAAACCATTTGAGAAGGGTTGTAGACCGTTAGATAAAGTAAGATTCTTGGATAAGAATTGAAGTTAACATCACCTTTGTCTACCTCAAGAATAGGGGCTGTTCTTCACATAATTTCTAGCAAGAACACAAGAGTAGCAAAGGAAGAAGAATAAATAATGATTTTTCATGGAGATGAAGATGCATACACAAAGCTTAAGGTTTAGAGTTATAAAACCCACCTTTAGGTCTGATCTAGAGCTCCAAGCTTCGTAGCTTTAATGGTGGCTTGAGCTCCAGTACTTGTCCAAGGTCCGTTCTTCAAGTTTTGGATGGAGAAGATGGCTAGAAAGGAGAATCGTGTGAAGAAAACCATGAATCCAACCTTGCTTTAGGGTTTTCCCCCAAGAATTCGAGGTAGAAGATGACCAAGACTTACCTACATGTTGATCATCCTCCCGCTCCTCCAGAGCCCTTCCTTGGTCGGTGTAAGTAGGTTTGAGAAGAAATAACTACCGGAAATGATCCTTTGTTGTTGGTGGTAAAGATACATATATGTATTTATTGGTTTTTAAGGTAATTAGATAAAAGAGAGTTATCTTCTTTTATTTTCCAACTAAATCCACCAAATCTTGCTCCATCCTTTGGATACGTGGCCACCTTCTAATCTCATGCAAAAATCCCTCTATATCCAAGGTTTAAAGGAAAAGAAACCAAACATCTTAATAAGTTGTATATTAAAGAGACATTTGCTTAAATCTTGATTATTTTAATATCAAGATTATCTTTCGTTATTGATCATTCAAATGAGGTGCCCTTCTCATATTAATTTCTCTACTTGATCTCAAGAAACATGAGATATCCTCTAGAGGGTATATTTTACATGTTGGACCAAAGGTTTTGGGCAAATTACACTTTACTCGAAAACTAGGTTTTAAAGCACAAGGATTGCTTTACAAGCTATGTCTTGGTGCTCAAGCTTGTGGTCCATACCACCACATCCTATTCATTCTTATGATGTCTCATCATCAGAGGAACATCTTATCATCTGCAGTTTGCAAGTGAATCCCTCAACTTGGGTAATTTGCACTTTAGTCCATTATTAACAAAACAATGTTTCAACATTATGCAAAAAGGACTGAAATTGAAATATAAGTTCCTCAAAAGCTTTAGTTACATTTCAAAAGATAACCACAAGCATCTAATCACATTTTTAAGCAAAACACCTAGGGTTAGTTCATAACCAGGTCAGGGATGTTACAAATTATCCACCCCTTACAAGGATTTCGTCCCCGAAATCATTACAAAACATTTTAAGAGAAAAGAGTAGGGTATTTCCTCCTCATCTCTTCCTCTAGTTCCCATGTGGCTTCTTCAACACCACGGTGATTCCAGAGGACTTTCACAAGATTTATGTCTTTCTTTTTCAGCTTCTTAATTCTCCTATCAAGAATCGATACAGGTCCTTCTTCATAAGATACATCATCATTCAACTCTATTTCCATAGGTTGCAGAACTAATTCTGTATCAGGATGACATTTCCTAATCATGGAAATGTGGAACACTAGGTGAAACTTTTACAACTCTGGTGGTAACTCTAGCTTATAAGCTACCTTTCCAATCTGTTCAATGATTGGATAAGGCCCCATAAACCAAGGAGCTAACTTTTCTTTCCTTCCAAATCTAAGAACTCCTTTCCAGGGTGAAACCTTACGGTACACCCTGTCTCCAACCTGGAATTCTAAAGGTCTACGACGCTTATCAGCATAAGATTTCTGCCTATCATGTGCAGTCTTCAACTGTTGTTGTATTATTTTAATCTTCTCAGTGGTCTGTTGTACAAGATCAGGACCTAAAAGTTCATATTCACCGGTTTCATACCAACATAAGGGAGATCTACAATGTCTACCATACAAAGCTTCATAAGGTGCCATGTCAATGCTATGTTGATAGCTATTGCTGTAGGCAAACTCAATCAAACTTAGGTGCAGATCCCAACTTCCTGTAAACTGGAGAACACATGCCCTAAGCATGTCCTCCAAGGTTCGTATAGTCCTTTCTAATTTCCCATCAGTCTGTGAATGAAAGGTTGTACTAAACCTTAACTGTGTGCCTAAAGCTTTATGAAGTCGCTCCCAAAAATGACTCGTAAACTAAGGACCTCTATTAGAAACAATGGTAACTGGAACCCCATGCAGTCGTACTATCTCATCTACATACAACTGTGCCAGCTTCTCAGTAGAATAGGTTGTTTTGACAGGTAAGAAATGTGATGTCTTTGTCAACCTATCAACTATTACCCAGATGGAATCATGACCTTTGGCCATTCTAGGTAAACCAACTACAAAATCCATGGTCACATGATCCCACTTCCATTGTGGTATGGGTAAAGGTTGCATTGTTCCTACAGGATTCTAGTGTTCAACTTTAACTTGCTGACACACAGGACACCGCATAACAAACTCAGCAATGTCCTTCTTCAAACCAGGCCACCAATACATACCTTTCAAGTTTCGATACATCTTGGTGCTTCCTGGATGCATAGCATACATTGAAGAATGAGCTTCTTCCAAGACAAACTTCCTTAAGTTATTCACATCTGGCACTATCATCCTACCATGATAACATGATACTTGATCATCTGAGTCATGGAAACCTTCTTGTTTCTCATTACCATACTCTAATCTAACATGTTGAACTACAACATCAACTTGTTGTGCCTCCTTAATATGTTGTCTCAGAGTAGGTTTTATGTGCATCTCAGCTAACAATCCTAATAACCATGATACTTTTAACTGTACATTATCTTGCCTTAAAGAGATAAGCATATCCCTTCTAGAGCATACCAAAGAATTCAGATGTGCTCTATCTAAGGTTGGTATTGCTGATTTCCTACTTAAAGCATCAGCAACTACATCGGCCTTCCCTGGATGGTAATCAATTGTACAATCGTAGTACTTGATTAATTCCATCCAGCGGCGTTGCCTCATGTTAAGCTCATGCTGAGAAAAGATATACTTAAGGTTCTTATGGTCTGTGAAAATTTGGAATGTCTCCCCATAAAGATAATGTCTCCAGATTTTCAAGGAATGGACTACAACAACTAATTCTAAATCATGTGTCGGATAATTCTCCTCATGTTTCTTAAGTTGTCGAGAAGCAAAAGAAATCACTTATTTATCCTGCATCAACACACATCCTAGTCCATTCTTAGAGGCATCATAGAAAACTATATATCCTTTCCCTTGCTCAGGTAACACAAGTACTGGTGCACTTGTCAACCTTTCCTTCAATAGCTGAAAGGATTGCTGACACTTGTCACTCCATGCAAAAGGAACATTCTTCCTCGTCAACTTAGTCAAGGGTAAAGCTATAGAACTGAAGTTCTTAATGAACCTCCGATAATAGTCTGTCAACCCTAAGAAACTACAGATCTCCGTCGGTGTCTTCGGCTGCTCCCATTGCAGGATAGATTCTACCTTTTTAGGGTCAACACGTATACCTAAAGCAGATATCACGTGTCCAAGAAAAGAAACTTTTGGTAACCAGAACTCACACTTGCTAAACTTAGCATATAACTTATGCTCTCTTAGCAAAGTTAGAGCATGATGAAGATGTTGTTCATGTTGCTGAGCATCTCTACTATAGATCAGGATGTCATCTATGAAGACAACAACACACTGATCAAGAAAAGGTCAAAAGATTCTATTCATGAGTTCCATAAATGCAGTTGGTGCATTAGTTAGTCCAAACGACATCAATGTGAACTCATAGTGACCATACCTTGTCCTAAAGGCAGATTTAGGTATGTCACCATCCTTAATACGCAGTTGATGATATCCTGACCTCAAATCTATTTTTGAGAAGATGGTTGCACCACGCAACTAGTCAAAGAGATCATCAATCCTCGGCAGAGGATACTTATTCTTTATTGTTACTTTATTTAACTGTCTATAATCAATGCACAATCGCATTGACCCATATTTCTTTTTAACAAAGAGGATCGGAGCACCCTAGGGTGAAGTACTCAGTCGGATGAAAACCTTCTCAAGCAACTCTTGCCTTTTTTTCTTGAGTTCTACCATCTCAGCATGCGCCATCCTATACGACGTTTGTGCTATAGGTTGCGTGTCTGGGATTAGATTAATTTCAAAGTCAATCTCTCGGGGTGGTGGAATACTTGGAAGTTCTTAAGGAAACACATCTTCAAATTCCCTGACTATAGGAACTTTAGCAGGATTAGGACTCTCCATGGTGGTATCTACCACATGAGCCAAGAATGCATAACATCCTTGTCTCATCATCTTCTCAGCAACCATAGCTGACACCAAACAGGTTGGAAGAATCTTTCTATCTCCTTGAAAGATCCATGTGTCACTATCATCAGTGAACACAGCTTGCTTGGACTCACAATCCAAGACAACCTTATACCTTTCTAAGGTATCCATCCCAAGGATTACGTCGAATCCATGCATCTCAAGTGGTATAAGATCCACTTGAATGCGATGTTCAGAAAAGAAGAGAATGTAGGGAGAACATATCTCCTGCAACACAGCAGATCCCATCAACGGAGTTTCTAGCAACAAACTATCTGCTCTATGATTTATTGTCATATTGCAGTCACGAATCACTCTTCAAGTGATAAAGGAGTGTGTAGCACCTGGATTGATCAAAATAGATACAATGCAAGATGTAGACATATCGGAATAAAACAAATCCATCTGACCTTCCACAACCCGAGGGTTGATCAGTGCATCAAGTGGATTCATCGCGTAGAACCTCGCTGTTGCCTGTGGTTGATTCGGTGCTCGATGACTAGGTGTCAATGATCCATCTTGGGACGCTTGTCCACATCCTATAGCTCCTCCTGAAAACTGTCACCTTTGAGAACCTTGCTGACTCTGCCTTTGAGGTTGAGTCACACTCACTTCTCTGGCTCTGCAATCCTTCATGAGATGCCCCACTTTTCCACAGATATAATAGCTTATGTTCAGTTGTTGTGGTCTGGGTGGTCCTGTAACTGACTCATATGTTGAGCTACGAGCTCCTTCTAACGTTAAGCTTCGTCCTCTACCCCTATTTGACGTCTACTGTGTCTGGGTACTGAATCTAGGTGGCGGTGTAGGCACAGAGAACCTTGGTTTCTTGAAACATTTAGATGAAGATCCTTGGAACTGGGGGTACATCTTCTTGTTCTTGGTCTGTCGCTTCTCTGACACATACCTCTCTATCCTCTTGACCGACTCCACAAAGGTAGCAAATCTTTCCCTGTTTTCCAGAGCAGACACAGGGGTGGTCAACTCAGCATTTAACCCCTTCTCAAAATGCCTAATCCTTTCTTCATTTTAGCTTCCATATGTGTACAGAACCACAACAGCTCCATGAACTTAGCCTCGTATTCACTAATGTTCATCGGTCCTTGTCTTAAACTCTCAAACTGAGATATTTTCTCATCCAAGAACGTCTTAGGGAAGTATTTGTTGATAAATTCCCGTCAGAAAGCTTCCCATTCAATCTCCACACCTGGCCTTTTCTGTTCCTCCATGGTCCACCAGTGACTAGCACTCCCCTTGAGAAGATACACAGCATGTCTAACATTCTCAGCTTCTGGGATGTTCAGGATTCTAAAGGCCTTCTCTAATTCAGTTAGCCACAAGTCAGCATCTACTGGGTCAGCTGTTCCAGCATACTCTGTGGCTCCAACCCGGCGTAGTCATTCAAACGTCTTGTCATATCCTTTTCCTTCAGTATGGGTAGGTGCCCTAGGTACAAGTATAGGCATCCTATCAGTCATATGTGTCATGGCAGTCATAAACTACCCAAACATGGCTTGGAAGGCTGGATTCCCCATTTCAGTTGGATTGAACTAGGGTGGTTCAGGTACAGGTTCCTCCCTTTCTTGGTCTCTTGCACCTTCTCTAGGTGCAGCAATACTACTCTCAGCAACATGTTCCTCGTGTGATCCAGACATCTTTAGTTTTCTCTTCTCCTCCTAAATGAGCATAAGACACTATCAGATATATTGGAAGACACTAAAACAAACTCTACAACCTAAGTCCTATGTCTCTATAGAGTTAGCGAACCTAGAGCTCTGATACAACTAAATTGTGATGATCATCTCGCTAAAATAGGATTAACTAATTTAAACTAATGCGGAAGCGTTTCTTTAGCAGCAGAATTACTGAAAATCACTAAAAATTAAAACTTTTTGTAAAGAGATCCACAAATGGTAAAACTCTTTCATAAAGAAACAAGGTAAGTCATTTACAAACTGATCCATCATTACATCTCTATAATATCACATCTCGAGGGTTACAAGCATCAACTGCCCTGTTAACTGTACAAGGCAAGATACAAAAATCTCAAGGCATTACACCAAAAATTTAAATCTATATTATACCATCTACTGACCCCTAGGACCTGAGAGTACATATACGACACATAGGACATTCTATCTACAAGACTTGATAGACAGTGTCTCCACCTGTGGATCACTGCTGTCCCAGATGTTGCTGCTGCTGTTGTTGCTCACTCACTGATGGGTTTCTCCTTCCTCGGTGTCTACCTAAAAAGTTGAATCCCACGGGGGTGAGACAATTGAATAATTGTCCCAGCGAGAGTTATAACTCTTCGTTAGAAGCATTGTTATTGCAAATATTAAAATAACAATGAGAAGTAGAACTATAATTATTCAACAGTAGGCAATTCATTGAATAAACTAAGTAGAGAATTATTCTCTAAACAATCATTTCAATTATAACTTGATTGATTAACAAAACATATAATCAATAAGGAATATGAAGAACATGTATATTACTTGTCCAACAAGGACTCAATAAACAATGTATCATCCATCATTGTTTCTCACAGTTCAAGCTAAGCAAATATGTTACACGGTTGATTACATTTTACAAACATAATTATGCCCTGAGGAGATGAGGTATACCACTCATACTCCAACCGACCATTACGAAATCGCAATCGGTACCATACATAGGTCATCAGAAGAGCCAGATTTCTATGACCTCATCTTCCTTAGTCAGTGTGAGGTACAACATGCAGGACATCTTGTGTCTCTGCTTAAATAGCTTTCCAGGGTATTCTAGAAATTTCACTATTAGAGTTACAGTGGCATGATGTACTCTCTTCGCCATCGAGGGATTTCCTGTTTATCTCACATCGATGTGGCATTAACAGCATCATCGGGAGATTAGTGATACATCATCCTGACATAAACATATAATGAAGGATTGAGAGATTAAATGTACATCTCACATCAATTCCCTCATTAGGACGTAAGGATATTTGCATCCATAACCCCCACATACTCAAAAGTATGCTCTCTAGGAGTTCCCTTAGGAAAACCTATTTCACCATCATTTAATTTCTGAAAATGATGGATCTATGGTCAGGGTTGTACATGATATCATTATACTTGATTATTTAAGTACATTATGGCATTCTTTTAGCATCAGGCATGTTTTCAAACATAAACCAATAAAACAATTGCTATAAAGAAAGAGTACTAATTGTATCAAGTTCATTTCACATCTAGTTAACATTAGGATATCAATCCCTAACCATCTCATCATTATGATTCAGGAAAATGGGTGTTCAACCCTTAGTTCAGCAAAACACTTGTTACTAAGTAACATATTGCCATCAAGTCATTTAACAATGTGAACATAATTGTAGCAATACGGATATTTCTCATGGCTCATACATCCTATGAATCTCATATTTTACCTCTCACTAGGCAACATAGCAAATCATTACTTTCAAAGCTTATGAAGTGCTTTCAATGAATATGACTGCATAGCTCTTACCTGGCTATGTTCACCATTTCATAAAGACCTGCATAATTAATACATTTGATAATAGGCACATTATCTCTATATCAGCACATTGCAAAACCAAGATAACCTTACAATTCAATGGTTGTACCACTATGCCCTTACTAGGGTTAGGGTTTCCCTTTTTAATTCAATTAGGGTTAACCAACCCCTTTTTCTTAATTAGGAATAGTGTTTCCTCATTATTTCATTATCCAAACATTGAGTTTCATGCTTAAAAGCATAACCCAGAATTAGGGTTTATTGTTCACATCATCACATTACTCTAGATTAGGGTTTACTATTCACATTTCATCACATTAAGATCATACCATCATCATGTATGAGGATTACTTCCATTAATGCCCTCAGTTAGGGTTATGATTCATTATCTGTCATAACTAGGGTTTCATGATCTCACTATCATGGATCATACCCTAATTAGGTATCCATCCATGTTGGGAGTTCATTACTTGATTAATCATTCATATAAGAAGTCTTCCCTCTCCTCTTTCTATAAGTTGATGTTTGCATCACCCTTGATTAGGCTAAGTCAATTCATCATTGACATCATGGGTCATGTCATTACTATTGTGATCATTAAGGCTTACTCATTCAAAGAGTACTAACCGCTCTATCCCATCAAGAGTACCTTTATTATAATCACCATTGATCACATCATGTCTCAATCAAATAATTACTTGGTCATTTAATCACTTTAAGTATCTATGAGGTTTAGGTTAATCAACCACTAAATCATCTTGACCAGTAAGGCATCAAACGATCTTAACCTTTTTAGACCTCAAACGGTCTTGTACACTAAACCTCCAAACGGTCTTGGACTGCCCTTGAAACCGTTTGGTGGTGAAGACCGTTTGGTCATGTTTGACTTTTGAAACCGTTTGGTAAAGTGCACACTCAAGACCATTTTCCCAAGATGAAGTGAAGACAGTTTGGTCAAGTTTGACTTTGAAACTGCATGGACATAACCGACCTTCAAATTGCATGAGACTAAATGGTTTGGGATCGTTTGGTCCCAAATAGTCTTGAGATCGTTTGGTCCCAAACGGTCTTGAGACCATTTGGACCCAAACGGTCTTGAGACCGTTTGGTCCAAACCACCTCAAACCCGCAAGGACCGAAAAGTGTCTCAACCACTTCAATTGAGTTAGGGTTTCCAATGTTGAACCCCTCAATCAATCATGCACTTGTTATCCACTCATCAATTGAGTCAATTAGGTCAACCCTCAACTAATTTTACACTCAATTGACCCTCAATTGATCATCAATTAGGACTTGGATCAATTGTATTAGGGTTTGAAATCGATTACTCTTCAACATGTTTTAATGTGAGTCTAATTGATTTGAAACCATTGAACCATCATTCAATTTGATCATGACCTGACCCCAAACGGTCTTGGGATCCTTTGGATGACCTCCAAATGGTCTTGAGACCGTTTTCTCAAGTCTACATCAAAAATTAACTCAACCAATTAAGGTTTGTCTCATAGTTTGATCACTAGGTCAACAATGAATTGTACTTCAATTTGTTACCTTTAGATCTTCAACCACTTGACCATGGTCAACACTAAACCTCCAAACGGTCTTGGGTGACCCCAAAACGGTCTTGGGATCAATTGGATACCCTCCAAATGGTATTAAGACCGTTTGACCATTATTTTATCAAAAACCAAGTCATTCAATTAGGGTTTGGATCCTAGGTTTAGTCACCAATTCAGCAATCGATTACTCAACAACTTAATATCATTGGATCCTCAATTGGTCAACTATGCTTAACCCTAGACCTCCAAACGGTCTTGGGTGATCACCAAACAGTCTGGAGACCATTTGGGTGATCCCCAAATGGTTTAGAAACTGTTTGGCTCACTCAACCCAAACATCAACATAATTAAATTATTGAAATCAGCAATTTACCCGATTAAGGTTTAAGTAATTGATGGGCCTTCAATTGATGAACCACTTGGAATTAATTGATGATTTTTGGTAGGTAATTATTCTACATTATTCGAAAAAGTCCTCCAAATGGTCAATGCCTCCAAACGGTCTTGGACCAATTGCTTCCATGCGTTCTTGTGAAACCGTTCACATTCAAACGGTTTGAAACTGTTTGCTCCCAAACGGTTTGGGAAACCGTTTGAGAAAGGGTTGGAGACCGTTTTCTAAAGTAAGATTCTTGGATAAACATTTTAGTTAACATCACCTTCATATACCTCAAGAATAGGGGCTGTTCTTCACAGAATTTCTAGCAAGAACACAAGAGTAGCAAAGGAAGAAGAATAACTAATGATTTTTCATGGAGATGAAGATGCATAAACAAAGCTTAAGGTTTAGAGTTATAAAACCCGCATTTAGGTCTGATCCAGAGCTCCAAGCTTCGTATCTTTAATGGTGGCTTGAGATCCAGTACTTTTCCAAGGTCCGTTCTTCATGTTTTGGATGGAGAAGATGGCTAGAAAGGAGAATCGTGTGAAGAAAACCATGTATCCAACCTTGCTTTAGGGTTTTCCCCCAAGAATCTGAGGTAGAAGATGACCAAGACTTACCTACAGGTTGATCATCCTTCCTCTTCTCTAGAGCCCTTCCTTGGTCGGTCTAAGAAATTTTGAGAAGAAAGAACTACGGGAAACGATCCTTTGTTGTTGGTGGTAAAGATACATATATGTATTTATGGGTTTTTAAGGTAATTAGATAAAAGAGAGTTATCTTCTTTTATTTTCCAACTAAATCCACCAAAGCTTGCTCCATACTTTGGATATGTGGCCACCTTCTAATCTCATGCAAAATTCCTCCTCTATCCAAGGTTTAAAGGAAAAGAAACCAAACATCTTAATAAGTTGTATATTAAAGAGTCATTTGCTTAAATCTTGATTATTTTAATAGCAAGATTATCTTTCCTTCTTGATCATTCAAATGAGGCACCCTTCTCATATTCTTTGCTCTAATTGATGTCAATAAATATGAGAGATCCTCTAGAGGGTATATTTTACATGTTGGACCCTAGGTTTTGGGTAAATTACACTTTACACCAAAACTAGGTTTTAAAGCACAAGGATTGCTCTACAAGCTATGTCTTGGTGCTCAAGCTTGTGGAATCCATACCACCACATCATATTCATTCTTATGATGTCTCATCATCAGAGGAACATCTTATCATGTGCGATTTTCAAGTTAATCCCTCAACTTGGGTAATTTGCACGTTAGTCCATTATTAACAAAACAATGTTTCAACATTATGCAAAAAGGACTGAAATTGAAATATAAGTTCCTCAAAAGCTTTAGTTACATTTCGAAAGATAACCACAAGCATCTAATCACATTTTTAAGCAAAACACCTAGGGTTAGTTCATAACCCAGGTCAGGGATGTTATAGATGCGGTCTTCTATGTTGTGTCTGAGCAGATCTGGACGAAGAACGAGGAACGCCAATTCAAATCGGGCAGTCTTTCTCACTCCTCCTTCCTTCTCTTCTCGATCTCCTTGATTGCAGCACATTCAGTAGGTGAAATGACAGAAGTGTGGATGGAACTGGATTGGACCTGTGTACAGGCATCCTGTCGGCGTCCCAGAACCAATCCCCTTATGAGGACCCTGCTGGTCCTATTTATACGCCCGGGTCTAGTCCTCACATTTTTGGTATGATTCCAACCCAAATGGTCTTGAGATATTTTGCTCCAAATGGTTTAGTTATTATTTGACCAAACGGTTTGGTGTTAACAGTTTTGAATCTTGCGTGCATGTCTCCAAACAGTTTCATGCAATGTGACCAAACGGTCTTGCAATGCGGCTCCATTTGGTTTGGCAGCCAAGTGCCCAAATGGTTTTGGGATGCATTCTACAAACGGTGTGCCGCTTCATTCAGTCTTGCATGTGGGTGGTCATTCAGTCTTGATATACAGCAGACCAAATGGTCTTGGAGTGCAAATGACCCAAGTGGTCTGTAGGGTTCTCACAGTCTTAGCTTATTCGGTTTCCACCAAACGGTTTTGAGTGGAGCGCTGTCAAACGGTCCTGGATAAGATCTCTTCCATACGGTTTTGGCAGATCAGTAACTCACGATCCTATTGATCTTAAGATTGAACACAGCCAAATGGTTTGGCACTGCCAACCAGTCTTCAGTCGAAGTGGGTTGAGATCGTGCAACGTCGAGGTGGATAGGTCAAGGCGGCATCGATGAGAAGAGAGGAGCTCGTGGTCTCGTAGTGTGGTCGGCTAGATGTAGGAGGGCAGAGGCATTGCTGAAGTTAGCAGGCTTGGTGGGGATGGAAGCACTGCAGGGTGCAGGTGTTAGGGTATGGGTAGTGTGGTGGAAGAAGAATAAGGGTGAAGTAGGTGCCATTGTTGTCGAGTTGAGAGACCAATAATGGAAGAGGAAGTGAGGGCGTCGGAGGTGGTGGTGCTAGGCGACACTGGTAGTAGGAAGTTCTAGGGATACAGAGATTGAAGACGATGGAAGTGAGGGGTCCTTCATTCGGTCTTCAATAGATCGCTCAAATGGTCTTGAAGAACGGTTGATATCAAATGGTTTTGAGGTGAAGTTCTCCATACGGTCTTGAGACCGAATGGATGAAACTGATTGGTCAAGACCGAATGGTGAGACTAAATGGTGAGAGCGAATGGTGAGACCATTTGGGACCGTTTGGTCAGAACCAAGGGTGAGTGAAAGGTGCATCCCAGCTGATTGTTCAACCTCATCAAGACCTGCATCAAATCAACATAAATTCAGTTAAAATCATGATAATTGGACCAATTAAGTAATTTTGCACATTTTGATATTTAGTAAATAAAATTGAATGCATTGAGTCGACTTTGACCCAAAAAGGTAATTGAATTCCTTGATGAATATTCATTCATCAACTCCTTGGCCTCCTTTCTCTCTATATCCACCCTGAATAATAGCTTGGTGAGTGGATGGAGGTGGAAAATGATAGTGGATGATAGGAAACTAGTGGAAATGGGTGGATGATGGTGGGAAATGGTGGGGGTGGAAGCACACTGAAGAGTTGGGCTTAGGGTGAGAACTTTGGCCTTATCGAACCTCTGGACCCTCCCATGGGGCACTGGGAACCTCTAAATGTCAGAACCAACACATGGAACTACCAAAATTCAGAACCCCTCTTCGGGTGGAGAGGGGCGGGTATTTATAGGTAGAGTCATCAAGGTGTTGATCCCTATCGTGGACTTATTACTGTGGCTGTAATGATGACTGTGGGTCACGGTCCTCCCTTGGTCATGGGTCATGGTTGAGGTACCTTCCTCAGGTTGCGGTCTGACCTCACCACGACTGTGGTGATGACCACGGGTCACGGTGAGCACCTTGTAGGCAGCGGTGGCACGTCATTGACACGACTGTGGTAACTCGCCATAGTCGTGGTGATGAAGGTCGAGGCAAAACATGTAGGCCATGGTCGAGGTACCTTCCTCGGGTCACTGTCTGGCCTTACCACAACCATGGTGAGCACCATGGCCGCATCAAGTGACAGATGGAAGCCTAGTCACCACAAAAACTACATATCAAGGATAAATCTTTGGAGAATAGATGTCTTTTCCAAGTTCGGTGTCTGCAAGTCCCAAAATTGGCTAATTTAGCAACTTTATCTATGAAAAGATATAAATTACCAAAAGATAAGAATCTATGGTTATTTTGGGCATATTAAGGGTATATTAACGCAAAACCATAAATAAATGCTTAGCATTGATGCCTAAATTTGGGTGTTATCAACCACCCCAAGCTTAAACCTTTATTTTTCCTCAAGCAAGACTGTCCTCAAATAACAAAAAGATAACATCCAAATTAATCTTGGTGATAAATGCTAGGTTAAGAAAAATAATTTAAAACATCGATTCTCTTGACCCATGTCATTTTAGAACAAACCCCTACCAATCGAGCACAATCCTGTTAAAGTAGGATCAAAGAGCATCCTGGCAAGATTAAGCAAATTCACTGCAACCTGTCGATACTCATGAGGGTTTGAATCATAATTATACAGCATAAAAGCCTTGTCACATAGGTGATCACATGGGTAATGAGCAATGAGCCATCATCATGTATTTGTGTAGACCAATCGTGAACAATGTGCCTCCCATTTATTCAGGTCCTTAGAAGAAACAAAAGAAAAAGGACTTTAATGATTTCTTAGGATCTTGATCTACGTCAGGTTGGTCCATGTAACGAGCAATAGTCCATACAGTCTGAGCCAGTTGGCCTAAAGCAGTGAGACAAACTCCTCGTACTGCGCTCAAACCAACCCTGCTATTGGGATGATCTCAAAGGTCTCCTAGGGGTTACTAGTGACTCTCTAATGAGCCTGAGGGTGGCACTACCAAGCACGACATACCCGCATTCATGAGTGCAATCATACACCGACTGGGCACCATCCTCAACTCTCCTAAAAGAGAAAACAACACTCATTTATTCATACTCGGGCTTTTATTTTTTGCATTCTATTTTTATAGGCTTGGGTGAGAACTATTTGATATTTTTGGGGGTTTTTTGGGCGGCCAAGCCTCTTTTCCAAATTCTTAATTTTTCATCCTTTTGACTCAATCTAAGGTGAGAGGGCGTGTAGACCATCAAGGAAAACACTTCAACCTGATTATAGCTCAAAGCTCATCATTATCCACTTGATACCCTTTGTGAAAATATAGAAATTATTATTCAATGGTCCTTAGAATAGAGGCAAGTTTGTGAAAAACTCAACTTGGAGTTTTGATCAAACTATAGCTCTTTCCAACGTTTCTATATCCTGGATTTGTCATTCATAACATAGATCAAGGAAATATTGGTTTAATTTATGAAAAAGGTGCAAAATCTTAGATTTATTACCAAACTTAAGGAAAGAGTCAATGTGCAAGTCAAGCAAAAGATCAAGCAGTTTAAGATGAAAATTGTGCATTTGGCATAAAGATAATCGTTTAGTTTCAAGATTTGCATTACATAGCCTTAATTACAAAGCTACAAATTATGAAACAAAGTCTTATGAAGCTGAAAATTTATGCTAAATGCAAGGAACATAGAAAATAAATATGCATGCAATGAAAGAAATAAAAAGGAAAGCCAGAAGATAGAGGTTGGTACACCCTGCCCACCACCACCCCCAAACCTAAAAAAATTTGCTCATCCTTGAGAAATCTCAAGCTCTGGATGGTGTGGAAAGCGACTTCTATTGGTAGTCACTGTTTATAAACTAGTCCAAATTATCGATGTCGTCTGGTGGGTTCTCATAGTCCTGGTGTATTCCTTGCTGAAAGTGGAATGATTGTCTGAAGTCCTGGGTCGTCTGGTAGAAAGGTCGGAGCGGTTGCTGAAATGGATGTTGAAAATTTAGTGGAGGCAGTGGAGGGAAGGCTCTGTCGAACCTCTATATGAGGTACTGCACATCTTGTTCCTATGTATCAAATTGTCTGCCAGAGTCAGCCCTGAAATCAGTCATGAACTCATAAAGGTTCCCTAAGTTGAGATTTGAGGCATATTGCTCCTGGTGAGGAGGCTGCTGGAAATCTACTGCAGGCATCTCTGTGTAGGGACCTCCCTGATATGGTATGTCATGGAAGGTTGGACCTATCATCTATCTGGCCTCCTGAGCTTCTGGCACTGGTGGTGCTAAAGAAGATGCTCCTATAGTTTTGCCCGCCTGAGGAATGCTTCCCTAGGCATCCAATAGAGAGACATCCATAAGTGTTGTTCGACATGCAAACTCTGCATTTGTTGGCAGTAGTACTCTATGCCTGCTGTAACCGAAGATATAAAGATATCCTATGCTACACTGCTTGATTACCCCTATGCGAATCAAGTGCTCTAAGTCCAACCTGGACCATTTGGCCTTTTCTTGCATAAGCACTAAGTGTCCATCTTCAATTCCAAAATCACACACTATGAAAGTGATAATGCCTGCCATTGGCCTGAATTGGACCTACTTCTTGAAAGAGTTGTGAAAGTGGTAGATGATGAAGTTATGCACACCACAAAAGGTAGAGGTATGCTAAACTGAGCACCCCTTGATTGTCTTGCTTCTCCAAGACACAGTTCACGATCACCCGATGCAGAAAATTAAGCATCAGGTTGTGGATGTGCAAAGCTTTGGTGCTTCTAGCAACATATTGATCTTCCCCTGTAAGCATCTTCCATGCTTGAGCAGTGTTAAAGTTGTGGTCCCCTGTCTCCATCCGGCCCATGGACATCTCGGTGTAGTCTTTAATAGAGCGTGACAACCAGCTATTTAGGTGGTCCCCAATGACTTCGTGGGTCAGGTTCAGGAGGCAAAAATGCATGACAGTGTGTTGGTGGTCTTTTGGGGTTTTGAGCTTAACATAAAACTCACAGGTGAGTCTATGATAAGAATTGCACTGTGTATATGAAAGGACGTCTAGGCCAACAACTACAAGATATTTGTCGACTTGTGCTTGTATCCCTGGCCTAATAGTTTTATAGGGTTGACATATATTGGACATATTACCATGTGCTTGTCTTTAATTAAGGCATCATACTGCTTCTTTAGCATTATACTTCTGAATAGGGGAGAAGGTAGGGGGTATTGGTTAACACCTTTAGGAGTGGGGTGGTGTCTGCTCCCCTGAACTGAATCACGCGATGAGGTTGACCGACGTAAAGATTTCGATCATTCGGCTGACTGTCCTCACTGGTCCCTTGAAGATGAGGCTCTGAGCAAAATTGATGGGCTCTCTTGATGGCCAGTTAAAGTATGGAGCTCAGCGTCACGGCGTGCTCTCAACCTTCTCTCACTGGAAACTTCGAGCAATGAATCACCACTATAGGTGTCCATAGGAGTGGCAGACATGTGATGGTAGTCTGAATTGGTCCCTTACGACCCAAACCCTACTGAAGCAGAAAGCATAGCTTCATCTTCATACATTGGGTTCATGGTTTGCGTGTCGTGGGACGGATATTGGCTCCCATGTTCTACCAATGATGAGGTTCTTCTTTCCTCTTTCTTTTACGAAACAATTTTCTTGAGCTTCTTAAGGCTGTTTCCCATTGCTTCCATGATGTTGAGTTGGTAGGCACGACCGTGGTGAGGGTTGGTACTGTCATGCCAAGACACCAACCACGTCTGTAGTGTTGACCATGACTACTAAGGTGATCTTGACCACCACGACTGAGGTGCCGCGGTTGTGACACCTACCGTGATCGGGGTGACCGTGACCAGGACGGTCACGATAGCGGCTTGTATCCTACCATGACGGAGGTGATCATGACTGAGGCGATCACGGTTTAGACTACCGCAACTGCGGTTTGTGCCTTGTCGCAACCACGATCGTGGGACCAGGTGCAGTCGGGCATAAACAACTGAGGCACTAGAGTAGCGGCTTGCGGTCATGGGCAGAGGGGTGGGTTGCTACTGCAGTTGCTTCGGTGCCTACTTCAAGCCTACTAGCCAGTGAAGGAAGAGGGAAACGGGTTGAGGTCAGGGTGGAAGAGAGGAGAACTCGGGCGGTGGGTGTGGGGAAGAAAGGCTCAGCCCGGGGATATTTATAGGTCGGGTACATTATCTCGCCTGGGGCCCGACCGGGCTAGCCTGGTGCCTAGATGGTAGAAAAATTGGGAAAGGCGCACAAAAAAAAGAAATATTCAGTCAAAAGTGAAAGGTAAGTCAAAATGATATAATATTCAGTCAAAAGTGTTATGGTCGGTCAAAAAGGCAGAGACAAAATGACATACTAGCTAGTCGATCTGACCCAGAATCTTTTAGGCATGCCGCTGTCGTGTTCGTGTAGACCCGCAGTCGTAGTCATGATAGGCGACGGTCGCGGTCATCACTGTCGGACCGCGGTCGCAGTCTAGGCTTTTTGGACAGCGGTTACGGTCTTTCAACTGCCAAGCGAAAAGATAAATAAACACCCTTTTTAGTGCCATGAGCGGATGAAACGAGGCTGGAAGGTGTTGAAAACAACTTCAGAATCAAATGTCGCGGGAGAGGAACAAGATATACCAAATAACTTCTTACAAAAAGATAGACCAAAAGTAGTTATCAGGGTGAAAAAGAGGAAATGCATGCAATATAGAATTAGAAGAAATCTAGATTATGCAAAGGAAACTAAATTTTAACAATTAGGGGAAAGATAAAACTTGAATTGACTTTATTATGTGAAATTCAAAATTTAAAATAAAGAGAAATTGTATAGGTAGTAGGGGGTGGTTTCCTACAACTCCTACACTTGGATCCCAAATCCAGAGTTTTGGGATCTGAGTTACCTGTGTCTTGCCGATCGGACCCACCATGTAGGAGCCGAATAGGTGGAGATGTGGGTCCTTCTGAGTCTGGAGAAGAGGAATAAAATCTGCTGAGTCTGTGAAGTCATCTCTGTGCTGGGATTTACTTGAACTGCACTAAAATGAATTCTTTGGTAGAGCATCCTCAAGGTACCCATCGATGTATGGATCTGAATAGGAAGGTCCTAGGATGTCGACACAGGATGAAATGGAGTAAAGAGGTTGAAAGTATTCTAGAGGGATCCTCTCTTCTCTCTCCCCCTTGAACTTGAGGCTCGATATTTAGATAAACTTTCATGTACAGTCTGAGTCGCCAAACCATCAACCGAACAAGAAGTATCCCCAGTTAAATCTATTTGTGGTTTTACCACCCCAAGCTTATCACATTCTATGGGGTCTGGGGTGTCTTCATGCTCAGCAACCATGTTGTAGTGGATTGTCCATTCTGCTCCCTTGGTGTCAACTCTTCCTTGAAATTGTTCAAAATCATGAATGGCTAACTGCTCAAAGCGAAGTGACAAGTCTCAACATGAGACATATCACTCTATTCTTGATCAACGTCTGATTTAGGTTCTTGAAATTTACCTTCATGTTGTGAGGTTGCTTGACTACTCTGATCATCATCATTGTAGAACCATTCATACTTGTGGCTTGTAGCTTTGATTGGTTATTCAACTAAATCATCTAGATAGAATTAAGGGCTCCCCTAGGTGGGTTGGTCTTCATAGAAACATATAGGCGAATCTAGTTGATAGTCTAAATAGGATGGTGAGGCATGTTCCAATCCAGGCCCAATGGAATGGCGTTGATGATTGTAATCTTCACGGTTGTGTGATGGCGTTTGAAATTGAATGGTAAACAGATCAATGATCTCTTGAAGCCTCCTTCTCTTCTCAACATCTTTTTCATGAAGCTATTAGACTTGAGTAGCAATGCTTTCAAGAATCATCAATTCCGTCATGCACTTATGTTGGAAACCCACTATATCATACTAGTGCACTTGGATGAATCCTTGTTCAACAGCTTGGAGTGTACTTCTACTGCAGTCTCAATCTCAGTGGCTACTTGGAGCTGATGATCTTGCTTTTCTAGTAGCTGCTAGAGCGGATTGACATTTTCTTGGAGAGGAGGAGTTAAGGAGGAGGTCATTATGTTGACACTTTCTCCATATAGCTTCACTGCTCATATCAGCTCTTGATCCCACATCAACGTAGAAGTTGAGGGCTGATCCTCCATCTCCTTTGTTGGGACTTCAACATATGATGACGGTGGAGGAGAGTATAACTCGACTAGATGTAGAGCACGACCTTCAATTAATTACCAGCAGTTGGAACTGTGAAAAAATTTGGGAGGATAGGTGGACAAGATAACTTGTCTTGCAGATGCAAGATCCATGGCTAAAAAGATGTATAAGTAAAAGAAAAACTACTCAGTATATATGAACAAGTATGTATAAAATAAAAAGAGATCTACGCATATATATAGGCTTATAGATGAAAGAACAAAATCTTTGGGTGTGTAAACGTGGAAAACCATGTCCCCGGAAATGGCGCTAAAAGTTGATGCATCCCAAATCGTGTGTCCGGAAATGAGGAGAACTCAGAAGGAATCAAACTTTAAATTTATAACCTGAAACCTCCAAGGACCCCCACAAATATATTACAGGGTCGAAGTAGATATACGAGGTCGAACACAAGGATGTGGGGATGCTTAAGATCTCTTTCTTAAGTCAGATAAGCCAATCTGATAGTCGATAAAAGTATGGAGCTAGAACTAGTCTTTTAGGTTGTCACAAAATAAAACAAAACAAAGAAAACAAAACAAAACAGAGTCTGTAGGATTCTACTGATCAAAGAGAAGGAGCTCCTGGCTATGTAACCACAAGTTGTGCAGTCTATGCACCCATTCTCGGGCGTAGACAACCCTCAAACGCCCCAGTAAGCAAACTACACCCAAACATAGTATGCACCATGGTATATGTTCATGTGGGGTCATCCCACTCGCTTTTGTGTAGCATGACTAGAACCCATTGATGATATGAAACCTCTCTCAAGGATGACAAATCAACATCCTAGAACATTCTAGATACCCTCTCAGGTCTAGAACATTCTGAGACATCGGGAATAGATGTGATCCATGCAGAATCCAGTAGTGGACTCAGCCTGAATCTATGATTCTGCATAGATCATCTTGAATTGTCCTCATTTCAGATTCTGATCCAAACTATCTTCTCTTGTCTATTCCTACAATGAATCTCTTGATATAGGTAGAAATAGTAGTTTAAGAAAGAAAGAGATCAACCAAACTAGCAATAATAACTAGAAAGAGAAGATAGAATATAAACGTACTAGATCTAGAGTAAAACTACTTGCTTAAGGTAAAAGTACATAAACATGCCCAAAACAGGCTACATAGCCAAGAAGGAGCTCAACTAGCCATGGACAAGCATAGTAGGCACCAAACAAATATGGAAGAACATCATTTGTACATAAACAAAGGAGAACAGTAGAAGAAAGGACAAGAAGAAGAGATTTAGCCCATAGAGGTGAGGTTCCCCTTGCTCCTTAGCCTCTGTATAGGATGGATCTCGTGCCTTGGGTCATTCTCCTCGATCTTATGGACTCCTTGGCCTCCTTTCTCTCTAGATCTACCCCAAACAATAGCTTGGTGAGTGGACGGAGGTGGAAAATTGTAACAACCCAATTTTCACCACATAATTATATCACTGAGCGGAAGCATCCTAACTCATGGGGGTGTCACAAAATATTATGCATTGCAATTAAAGTAATGAAACACTTTGCATTGATATAAAAATGATTCATGCATAGTTATTGGTAAAAGAAAACTACATCATAAACATCTATGATATCTAATTCACTTGGTGACATGGCTAAACATGATATACATGACATCTAGATCTCTGGATTGTCTAGGTAAATGGCACCCCACCAGGCAAAACTTGAAGATCTCCTAGTCTTGATTTCCCTTTTTGTCCTTCACTTGCTCCAAATCCTGCGAACATCTCATCCCCAACCATGCAAAACAAACATCACATCAATAAGCGGTATTTAACACTTTATATAACACAAAAGTAAATATAACTTGACATTATAAAATTGACTTGACATGACTTGACATGAACTTTAACATGGATTTTCTTAAGCATTCATAATTCATAAATTACATGATGAATTGAACAGTAAGTATATGCATCCCTCTATAATGCCCCCTAAGGAGCACATGATTGCTAGGAAAGCCCTTGACGACCCCTTGAGGTCCATGATTCGGGAGCATATAAAAACTAATTCAATTATATTTAATTTGATCATTAACATAACATTACATTATCATTGACATTAACATGATCACTGAACTTTAACATGATGGGACTTCTCCCCTTGAACCATAATGGAGTTACTCCCTCATAAACCATAATCGGATTTCCCCTTCTTAAACATGATTCATTAACCTTAAGTCACAATCAATAATCATAATAAGGGTTTTTACCATAGACCATAAGCAATCAATCAATCAAGCAATGACAAGTATACATGATATCATCTTGAGGAAACATTCACATTCCATGAAAACATCTAAAGTGCATAACCATAAATAACAACCACTAAACCAAAGTACTTGTGCCAAATATGCATGGCCCGCTTACCTATATCAATTCACCTTGGGGTCAAGTCTCTGACTTGGTTGAGCTTTTACACACCTGTAATTTTATTAAAACCATATCATGTACTTCAATCCATATTCATGAAACCCTAATATCTTTCGTGGAATAATTGAAGCATTTGGATGTGGAAATGAGCATTTGAAAACAACACCAATCGATAGTAAATCTGGAGAGCTTTCCAAAGCATATTTATTTATATTTTTATGAGGTCGTATGCAAAAGTTATGAATTTTACATTCTGGACCAATCAGAAATCAAAAAAACTATAATGTGACAGCCAATTAAACTGGGATTAAATAAAATGCAAAACACCAGAAAGAACCATGGCACGTGTGACACATTGAACAAAGGACAGGGGCAAAAGCATCATTAAGTTGATTAAAAACACAGGGTCACCGAGGTCATTGACTGGCCTGGTTTGTTCCCTACCTACTCCATCGCATCAGGTGTGAGCGAGCAACCTGGAGGTTGATCCTCTGATCAGAACTTGGGATGACTGAATCATTCTTGTGAAAATGAGGTTTCCAATGAGTTGCAAATCATTGAGCAGAGCCAAAGAGCCAAAATCCAAATGGCGGTGACCACTGGAGCTCAAGAATGAATCTCTGCCATTGCTGGAAACTGAAGGAAACTAAATGCATGAAGGTGCCATGACGGGCAACCCAAAACCCAGTGGAAGATATTGCAAGCTCATTGTGAGGACATGGGGAACAAAACCTAAGTTCCAAGAACCACAAAACCCCATGGACGTACATCAGTTGTCACGAACAAAGCAGAGGGGTCCAAGTTGTACGCTTCATAGAAGAGGGTGATCCTGAAAAGTAACGATAGGAAAAGCTTTGGGGAAGTCCATAAAGGCTAAAGGTGAGTTTTCCATGGCCATTGGCAGCCCAGATCACATCGGAGTTGCATGCCGACAAGCACCATGAAGGTGACCTTGAGGGTACAACAACTGGGACATGCTCGGAGCAAAGAAGTGATGCGAAATGCACTGCGATGGATGTTAGGTGCTTCCCAGAGAGGAAATTAGGGTAGAGGCACTACTGAGGGCAGGGAGAAGCTTGCACCACCGGAGAAGGGGGAAGGAGTAGGTCCAAGTTATCTGAGGCATGAATGGTTAAATTGAAGGAGGAGGAGTGATGGTTGAAGGGTCTCGGTGCTTCTAAATGACTTACCTAGGGGTGAAAAGCACTGGGGTAGTGTCTACGAAAACACAGCGGAGAGCCCATGATGCCCTAGTTTGGGCGTTTCCTATATAGGGAAAGGGAGAGGATGAGTAAACCACCGTTGAACTCGGGGAAGAAGGGTGAATTCACTGGTGAAGATATTTTGCAATAAGGTGCATTGATGGTGGAGAAAACAATAGGAGAAGGAGGAGCCTGTGAAACTTCTCTGACTTGCGGATGACGCGGAGGAAGAGGATGATGTCCACACCGTTAGATCGTCGAATGGTTCAATGAGGACCGTTAGATTGTGTGCTTCAAAGGAAAAACAAGAAGTAACGCATGACATAAATTGAAATGTGGAACATTAGAGAAAATCAATGCAATTAATGAAATCAGATTAAAACTTTGTTCAAACTATACTCAAATCTTTCAAAATTGATTTGGAGGGTCAAACATGGGCCAAATGAGTTCAAATTTGAACCATAGGAAATTTAGAAGGTCTAGAATATTCCCGTGAAACTAGATTTCATTTTTGTACACATTATGGTCCATAACTCGCATATCTTAATTAAAACACATTTAAAAGCAATATAATTTGAAAGGGCTCCTATTATTGAATTCTTGAGTCATAAATCCGAGATTACTATTAACTAGTCACATTTGTCACCTTATAACCTTTCTCTATGCTTTATGGCCATTTTGTAGGGGAGAGAAAATGAAAGGGATTAATGAGTTAATTGATATACATAATTCATATTTGAAAATGAAATATGACTTTGGGTCTTATCTTAAGTTTCCTCATCCTATCTTTGTATAAATACAACCATTATAGGAAATTTTCATTAAACCCCTCAATTATTATTATTTAGGAAAAACCTCATACTAAGTTTAAATTAACCATGAAAATTGGGACGTGACAATTCTACCCATCTTGAACAAATTTCGTCCTCACAATTTTATAGGGTACTACCCACCTTAGGATTTTTGCTACTCCTTTATTCAATGAAAGCTTGCATACTAAATTTTGAATGAAAGGAAATGTATTTCATAAAAAGTTCATGTATGTTGAAAATGTTGCATGAAAAGGGTTATGTAACATAGGACATTTAAGTTTTGTACATTATCTATATAAGCATGAATTAGCTATTACCTTACTCCTTATCCCCTCAACTCACACTTAGGGTTCATGAAATCAAACATATCTTTACACCTAGGACACTTACCTTCAAATCGGCATAACTTTCTAATATTACGCATAGGTGACTATCTACCCTTAGGTCTTTATGTGCTTCCTACATTCTAGATATGTGATGATCAGGCACATACCCAGAGATTTGGGATCTTAACATGCTACCTCTCACTCACTTACTAATGCAGATGTCCCATACCAGATACACTAGTGAGAAAGGAGAAGTACTTACAAGGCCTCATCACTACTACAGAACACACATTTGGCGTCGGTTGTTTAACCCCTTTTAGCGACGGTTTTCAAGCGACGCCTATGTGGGCACCGCTAAAGGTCGAGCTCTTCGGCATCGGTTTTATAACTGACGCCTATATAACCGACAGGCGTCGATTATATATAGTCAGCCGACGCCAAAAGGGTTCGCGCCACAAAAAGGGCGCCATCTAGGACACTTTCTGCATCGGTTATCAACTAAACAACTGTCGTTGTATATCCTATAGGCGTCAGTTTTATACGAATAAGCGATGCCATTTCCACCACGGTCGTGGTCACATTCGGCGGCGGTTTTTATCCAAAAATCGACGCGGTAGGCCTTTGATGACGGTGTTCTATAAATAACTGATGCCTATGTTTTATTTTATTTTCTTATCAGTTTGCAGGCCTGCTGTGGCTGGTCAGCAGGATGAGAACCTACAGTTCAGTTTTCTAAACTGTAGGTTTACGACATCCATTGATATCATCCAACAAACAGGCCACAAACCTATAAAATCAAAAAAATATACTTTTCACATTCATACATGTAGAAACATTCAAATACATCTATAAACATTCAGATATGTATAAACATTCAGATTCATATAACAAAATACATCTATATTCATTTACAAAATACATAAAGTGCAGCACACACAAATGCTTGAGATTCATATAACAACATGACAGACTAACACATATATAGTGCATAACAATAGCAGCGCCGAATTTACGTACAACACTAGCTTAGTACATATATAGTGGGACTAAGGTGACGATCCCACCTTCTAAAACAGGTTACCGACAACTACATGTTACAACTGGGAGGTTGTGATTCAGCAACTGTATGCATTAGCAGGAGGACAAATAGATTTCACCACAAATGGTGAAATATGTTTGTTCTCCTGCTAATGCATACGGTTGTTGAATCACGACCTCCCAGTCGTAACATGTAGTTGTCGGTAACCTGTGTTAGCAGGTGGGATTGTCACCTTAGTCCCACTATATATGTACTAAGCTAGTGTTGTATGTAAATTTGGTGTTGTTGTTGTTATGTACTATATATGTGTTAGTCTGTCATGTTGTTATATGAATCTGAAGCACTTGTGCGTGCTGCACTTTATGTATTGTATCTGTATCCTTCTTCTTTTGTTGTTTCATGGCTTTCTGCCTATATATCTATATAACCTTTGGTGAACGCCTACATATCCTGCATAGCTATGTCATGGTCGTCATGCATAGCCTGTAGTCTTTGGTGAACGCCTGCATATCCTCTTAGACCCATTGTGTGGTTGTAACATGTAGTTGTAGTTGAGCATTGCTGATAGCCTAGTTAGTTAGCACATTGATTTGGTTAGTAACAATAAAGGTTAATCTTGAATAGGTGAATACATAAAAATGTATATTAATTAAATTGGGAGTGGTGCTTAATACCTTGAATTCATCTGTTTTTCTTTGGTTAACAAACTCCTCCCAGTCTTTGGGGTCCAAGTAGTTCCATTGTTGTGTGGCTTCCTTCTTCCTATATTTATTTTTCAAAGAGAATACAAACAAAAATTATTAGTGTAGAGTTAGTGAAATACTAATCAATGTCTAGAATTGGAATCAATCAAGAACCTATTCTCAGCATCGCGTATGTAATCTCAGGTGAAATTGGTCCACCCTCCCAAAACGTTTAGCATTTGTATTAACTAGAAGATAATGAAACATCAAATCAAAAAATGATATTGATATTAAAAAAAGAAAATATTTAGCTTCAATAAAAAATATAAACATGCATGCCTCTAAAATTGTGATCTTTTATCAATTAACAATCCTTCATTGTGATCTCCGCGCACATATAAGTCATCATTAGCTTCAATATTTTGTGGAGTTGGCAACCCAACTGAGAATGGACTGGAGTCATCATATTTATCATAGTACTCTTCTTCATCTATAGGATCTTCAATGAATTGTCTTTTACCATGAAGAACAACCAACCATTTATCATTTGCATGATCATCGATATAGAATATTTGTTTCACCTGTGATGCCAATATGAATGGTTCACCCTTCTCGCCAATCTTTTCAAAGTTCACTAAAGTGAAACCCAATTCATCCACTATAACTCCTTTGGCGTTATCAACCCAATTACATTTAAAGAGCAGAATTCTGAAATCTATGTAGTCAAATTCCCATATGTCTTCAATGACACCGTAATATGACATTTTAGCTTCACGTGGACTCTTATCCTTTGCACTTGCAAAATACATAGTCGACGCTTGAAGAGTGACCCCACTATTTTGGACGACACTCTTATCATCTTGGAACTTTGTGTAATATGTGAACCCATTAATTTCAAACCCTTCATAAGACATAATATTCGGTTTTGGTTTAAAGGCGAGGCATTTGATAGTTTCTGTAATAACATTTAGTGTTTGAGATAGTTGATTTAAGACTTTATCTTCAAACCACTTAGTAAAAGTCTTGTTATGCTCTCTAGCAAGCCACATTGAACTTGCTGGAGGATGTTTTCTCTTGATGAAATTGGTATGTTCCTCGATATAAACATTCACTTCATCCATGTTGTGTAAAATATACAAGTGACCTTGTTCCAACTGCTCATGGCTAATTACTTTCACCCATGATCCCAAAATTCCTTTGCCCTCCTCAATATTCTTGTCATTAACAGGAGTGTTATTACCACTCAGAAAGTCATTGCAAAAATCCATAACCTCTCTCGCCACATAACCTTCAATAATACTCCCTTCAGGCTGATAACAGTTTCGAACATCACCTTTAAAAATGCTCATGTATCGTTCAAAGGGATACATCCAATGCAAGAAAATTGGTCCCAACATTTTCACTTCCCTAGTCAAGTGGACAACAAGATGCACCATGATATCAAAGAACGAAGGAGGGAAATACATCTCAAGCTGACATAGGGTAACAACCACTTCTCTTTGCAAATTATCGAGAGTATCAGGGTCAATAACTTTGCTGCATAGACTGTTGAAAAAGAAACAAAGTCTGGTGATTGCAAATCTTACATGCTTCGGCAATATAGATCGAATTGCCACGGGCAATATTTGTTGCATTAGAGTGTGACAATAATGAGATTTAAGACCTATCAACTTTAGATCTTTCATTGATACCAATCTACGGATGTTAGATGAGTAACCCTGTGGCACCTTAACATTTACCAAGCATTCACAAAAAGCTTTCTTCTCCTTTCTAGACAACGTGTAACAAGCGGGAGGTAAGTATGTTCTTTTATTACCCATTTCACATAATTCTGTTAATTCTGACCTTATTCCCATTTCATGTAGGTCCAGTCTGGATTTTATCCCATCTTTAGTCTTACCTGGTATATTTAACAGAGTGTCAATGATGCTATCACAGACATTTTTCTCAACGTGCATTACATCGATACAATGTCTGACTGTCAAAGAACTCCAATAAGGAAGATCCCAAAATATTAACTTCTTCTTGAATGAAGAATTGTCACTCCGTGTGGCCATACTACATTGTGATTTCTTACCAAATTTATTGACAATGTCTTTTACTCTTTCATAAACAACATCCCCTGGTATAGGTTTAGGTGCACTCCGTTCATCATTCCATCCATTGAATGTTTTGCGCTTCCTACGATAAGAATGGAATTTTGAAAGAAACCTTCGATGAACAAGATATACAGTCTTGCCGCCATGTTTTAGTCTTATTGAATCAGTGTTTTGTTCACATATAGGACACGCTTTAGCTCCTTTGACACTATATCCAGACAAATTCCCGTATGCTGGAAAGTCATTAATAGTGCAAAACAACATAGCGTGCAAATGAAATGTCTCTCTTCTTGAAGCATCATAGGTCATCACACCTTCAGCCCAAAGTTTCTTTAAGTCATCAATCAGAGGTTCAAGATAAACATCGATATCATTTCCGGGTTGTTTAGGGCCCGATATCAACAACAACAGCATAACGTAGTTATTTTTCATACACAGCCAGGGAGGAAGATTGTATATAACAAGCATGACTGGCCAAGTGCTATGTTGGCTGCTCAATGTCCCGTACAGATTCATCCCATCTATACAAAGCCCAAGTCTTAGATTCCTATCTTCTTCACCAAATTTGGGGTACAATAGATCAATCTTCTTCCACTGTGGGGAATCAGTCGCATTTCGTAGGTTCCCATCATTATTTTTCTTAACATTTGCATGCCACCTCAAATTCTTCGCATCTTTCGGATTTGCAAACAAGCATTGAAACTGTGATATTATAGGTAGATACCACATCACCTTGGCAGGAGAACCAGTTTTGGACTCCCCCGAAGTCGTCAATTTATACCGTGACGCACCACATTTTGGACAATCTTTCAAATCCACATAGTCCTTTTGAAATAATACACAATCATTCGGGCATGCGTGTATCTTCTTGGCCTCCATTCCCATTGGGCACAACAATTTCTTTACCCGGTATGTTGCGATTGGCAGCTTGTTTCCTTCAAGAAGCATTTCTTTCAACAAAGTCAACAATGAAGTGAAGCTTTTGTCACTCCATCTATTGTTAGCTTTCAACTTATACAATCTCAACACAGCGCTAAGCTTTGTAAACTTAGCACAACCTGTGTATAACAGTATCTCAGCATCATGCACAATGTTTGTAAAGATAGGAGGTGGATCGGTGTGCTCTACCCTACAACTATCCAGCATCGCATCAACGATGTCTACTGGAACTAGTTCATTCACATCTACGTCATTGGAGGCAATTTCTTCTTCCACCCAAGCACTGCTATCGACATCCAGTGATTTCGAGTTTGAAATCTATCCATGCTAGTGCCATTCTGTATAGCCTTGTACAATCCCGTTGCACATGACATGACTTTTGATTTCGTCACCAGTGCTGACTTACAAGTTGTTACCGCAATGCCTACATGGACAGTACAACCTATCTCCAGGTTCTTTCCTATGTTCCTCGGCAAATCTAATAAATTGATCAAGACCAGATATAAACTCTGGGTTGCAGCGATTGTGAATGGACATCCATGATCTATCCATTCTATGATCAAAGAGAAAATAAGTATATATTAGGACAAGATTAGGGTCTACGGTTAACAAATACATGTGATGTCATTCTTATATATAATAATTGTGTACCACCTATCCCATCCTTGAACACCTAATCTAACTAGTAAGTGTATAATGTGTATTGGGTTTTCGAGAAAATTTCAACAACATTTCCCCGTTGTTCTCTAAGTACATATGTACTTAGAGAAAAAATGGGGAAACGTTGCCGAAATTTTCTCGAAAACCCAATACACATTATGCACTTACATCCTAAGTGAGATTAGGTGTTCAAGAACAGTCCCAAACTGGGGACTATCCAAGATTTACTCCTAATGAGTAAATCTTGGACGGGTTTCTAGGCCAACAAAATCATATCATTAAGAGCATGGTTTCATGTTAGGTCATCATAGGTCATAATAATCCACTAGAATGGGCATAAGAGTATTAGATCTTGATTCTAGAGTGTACAAGACATAATAGTGACTACTGATTTTGTGGGTGATATCATTTCATAGGATTTATAAATTCAAATTTAACAAGTGTACAAGTTGCATCATTTTAATACTCTAAAGGTGACTAGTGGGTCATAGCACATAAAAGATGGCATTACAAGGAATGTAAGTAAGCTAGATCAATTACCTCTATTTGAGCATCAGCAGGGAGAGAGGGCGAGACGGAGGGTAGGCGAGTAGGCAGGCAAACAGGTGAGCAGGGGACGAGCAGGGAGACGGCGGGCAGCAGTAGATGATCAATTAATTCCTAAAACATAGTATAGAATATGCATAGACAATACATTAATTGAACGCATAACATTAGTAGTAGGCAGTACATGATATGTACATTATACCGTTATATGTATTGCAAACTACAAAGTACATCTACATAGATAATACATTAGTTGAATGCATAACAATACAAGAAAAAATAAGGTATGAATGTATGTATAGGTACAAGTATAATGTATCAGTAAATATTAGTGGTTGAGTTCATAGTAGAGCATCAATGTATGTGCAAATGATAAATATGTAATGTAGGTGCAGCAGTTCATACATAAAGATGTAAATGGGTGTAGCAGTACATACATACAGAGCTTATATGAAGTAGGAACGATTTTGATGCATGTACAACTCAATTAAAAATGAGAAGAGAAGGAAAAAGCAGGAAGAGGGGTAGGTGGCCAGGAGCAAGGAGCAAGCCGGAGAAACCCTATTGTCTAAGTAGGAAGAGGAAGAAGAAGGGTACCAGGTGAGCGGGCAACCAGGAGCAGAGCGCCGGCGAGGAGAGAGCAGAGCGCCAGCGACGGTGAGCGGTCGGGTGACTAGGAGGCGTGTCGGCGGCGACCAGGAGACAGTGTCGGCACCGGAATTGCCAAAGCATTTAGGGGGAAGGAGCGGCGGCAGCGGCGGGTGCTTTCTCACCAGAATCGCCAGACCTAAAATCGATGCTAGATTGCAGTGAAATAGAGAAAGGGGAAGAGTCTTCTTCGCGGGGTGCTAATTAGTAAACAATCGTCGTCGGTCATTCCAACAAACCGATGCCATAGTAAACAGTGTCGGTTGTTTTGTAGATAACTGACGCTGATTCAGATAAGCGTCGGTTGATAAGAAAAACCCGACATCCAAATTAGACAATCTTATTTGGCGGGAAATATTATCAGCGTCGGTTATAAAAGAATTGACCGACACCGAAAGCGGAACTTTTCGCGGAAATATACTTCTAGTATAGGCATCGGTGATTACTGAAAACACCGACGTTGTATGTGACGCAAATTTTTTTCGTTCAAAATTTGGATTTCACGGGCAATTTTAGGCGTCGGTTTGGTATATCCAGCCGACGCTTAATAGAAAGTGGTACCCGTTTCTGGCTGGTCTTCGACGATAGATGCCGGTTTCCCTAAATATCTTACATTGACTAATATAGGCGTCGGATTATCTTAATAACCGACGCCCAAAAAAGCCACACTGAATGTTGTTTCTGTAGTAGTGCATGCTCATGACATTCCTCTTCAAGTCTCATTTGGATGGCCAAACCAATGAGAATGGAGAGGTTATCTCATGAGCTAGGGTAGGTTGATACTTGAGGTCTAACTAGGTATTCTTGTATCACATCTTCTCTAGTCATTCTATGGTATAATATATATCCTTGGCAAATCTATTCCTAAACTCTAATCTTACATCTTAACTCTAGGGTTGACTATGAGAATCATATTTGCCTAGTGGCCATTTACCAAAATTGCTCTGATACCATATTGTAACACCCCAATTTTCACCACATAATTATATAACTGAGCGGAAGCATCCTAACTCATGGGGGTGTCACAAAATGCTAGCATTGAAATTAAAGTAATGAAACACTTTGCATTGATATAAAAATGATTCATACATAGTTATTGGTAAAATAAAACTACATCATAAACATATATGATATCTAATTCACTTGGTGACATGGATAAAAATGATATACATGACATCTGGATCTTTGGATTGTCTAGGTAAATGGCACCCCACCAGGCAAAACTTGAAGATCTCCTTGTCTAGATTTCCCTTTTTTCCTTCACTTGATCCAAATCCTTCAGACATCTCATCCCCAACCATGCAAAACAAACATCACATCAGTAAGCAGTATTTGGCACTTTATATAACATAAAAGTAAACATAACTTCACATGATAAAATTGACTTGACATGACTTGACATAAACTTTAACATGAATTTTCTTAAGCATTCATAATTCATAAATTACATGATGAATTGAATAGTAAGTATATGCATCCCTCTATAACGCCCCCTAAGGAGCACATGATTTCTAGGAAAGCCGTTGATGACCCCTTGAGGTCCATGATTCGGGAGCATATAAAAACTAATTCAATTCTATTTAATTTGATCATTAACATAACATTACATTATCATTGACACTAACATGATCATTGAACTTTAACATGATGGGACTTCTCCCCTTGAACCATAATGGGGTTACTCCCTCATAAACCATAACAGGGTTTCCCCTTCTTTAACATTATTCATTAACCTTAAGTCACAATCAATAATCATAATAAGGGTTTTTACCATAGACCATAAGCAATCAATCAAGCAATGACAAGTATGCATGATATCATCTTGAGGAAACATTCACATTCCATGAAAACATCTAAAGTGCATAACCATAAATAGCAACCATTAAACCAAAGTACTTGTGCCAAATATGCATGGCCCGCTTACCTATATCAATTCACCTTGGGGTCAAGTCTCTGACTTGGTTGAGCTTTTACACACTTATAATTTTATTAAAACCATATCATGTACTTAAATCCATATTCATGAAACCCTAATATCGTTAGTGGAATAATTGAAGCATTTGGATGTGGAAATCAGCATTTGAAAACAAAACCAATCAATAGTAAATCTAGAGAGCTTTCCAAAGCATATTTATTTATATTTTTATGAGATTAAATGCAAAAGTTATGAATTTTACATTTTGGACCAATCAGAAATTAGAATAACTATAATGTGACAGTCAATTAAACTGTGATTAAATAAAATGCAAAACACCAGAAAGAACCATGGCGCGTGTGACACATTGAACAAAGGACAGGGGCAAAAGTGTCATTAACTCGATTAAAAACATAGGGTCATCGAGGTCATTGACTGACCTGGTTTGTTCCCTGCCTACTCCATCGCATCAGGTGCGAGCGACCAACTTGGAGGTTGATCCTCCGATTAGAACTTGGGATGACTGAATCGTTCTTGTGAAAACGAGGTTTCTGGTGAGTTGCAAATCATCGGGTGGAGCCAAAGAGCCAAAATCCAAACGATAGTGACTACTGGATCTCAAGAATGAATCTCCGCCATTGCTGGAAACTGAAGGAAACTAAATGCATGAAGGTGCCATGACGGGCAACCCAAAACCCAGTGGAAGATCTCGCAAGCTCATCGTGAGGACATGGGGAACAAAACCCAAGTTCCAGGAACCACAAAACCCCTTGAACGTACATCAGTTGTCACAAACAGAGTGGGGGGGGTCCGAGTTGTACGCTTCATAGAAGAGGGTGATCCTGAAAAGTAACGGAAGGAAAAGCTTCGGGGAAGCCCATAAAGGCCAAAGGCGAGTTTTCCGTGGCCATTGGCATCCCAGAGCATGGCGGAGCTGCACGCCGACAAGCACCATGAATGTGACCTTGAGGGTACAACAACTGGGATAGGCTCGGAGCAAAGAAGTGATGTAAAAAGCACCGCGAGGGATGTTAGGTGCTCACCAGAGAGGAAATTAGGGTGGAGGCACTGCTAAGGGTAGGGAGAAGCCCACGTCATCGGAGAAGAAGGAAGGAGTAGGTTTGAGTCATTCGAGGCATGAATGGTTAAATTGAAGGAGGAGGAGTGAATGTTGAAGGGTCTTGGTGCTTCTAAATGACTTGTGTCGGGGTGAAAAGAAATGGGGTGCGTCTATGAAAATGTGACGGAGAGCCCATGATGCCCTGTTTAGGCATTTTATATACAGGGCAAGGGAGAGGATGAGTAAACCACTGTTGAACTCGGGGAAGAAGGGCGAATTAACTGGTGAAGATATTTCGTGATAAGGTGCATTGATGGTGGATTAAAGAACAGGAGAAGGAGGAGCATGTGAAACGTCTCTGACTTGCAGACGACGCAGAGGAAGAGGATGATGTCCACGCCGTTAGATCGTCGACTGGTTCAATGAGGACCGTCAGATCGCACGCTTGAAAGGAAAAACAAGAAGTAACACGTGACATAAATTGAAATGTGGAACATTAGGGAAAATCAATACAATTAATGAAATCGGATTAAAACTTTGTTCAAACTATACTCAAATCTTTCAAAATTGATTTGGAGGGTCAAACATGGGCCAAATGAGTTCAAATTTGAACCATAGGAAATTTAGAAGGTCTAGAATATTCCTTTTTTTGTCAGAATAGTGTGTGGCCTTTTTTATATAACAACTAGGAAAGATGTACAAAGCTAGTGAGCAAAGCTCCAAAAAGAAAAAACCAGAAACAACGAAAAGAAAACTATACACGTGTCTAGAATATTCATGTGAAGCTAGATTTCATTTTTGTACACATTATGGTCCATAACTCCCATATCTTAATTAAAATTCATTTAAAAGCAATATAATTTGAAAGGGCTCCTATTATTGAATTCTTGAGTCATAAATCTGAGATTACTATTAACTAGTCACATTTGTCACCTTATAACCTTTCTCTATGCTTTATGGACATTTTGTAGGGGAGAGAAAATGAAAGGGATTAATATGAGTTAATTGATGTACATAATTCATATTTGAAAATGAAATATGACTTTGGGTCTTATCTTCAGTTTCCTCATCCTATCTTTGTATAAATACAACCATTATAGGTAATTTGCATTAAACCCCTCAATTATTCTTATTTAGGAAAAACCTCATACTAAGTTTAAATTAACCATGAAAATTTGGACGTGACAAAAATGGTAGTGGATGATAGGAAATGGGAAGAAATGGGTGGATGACGGTGGGAAATAGTGGAGGGTGGAAGCACGCTGAAGAGACGGGCATAGGTTGAGCACTTCGGCCTTCTCGGACATGTAGACCCTCCCACGGGGCTCTAGGAACCTCTAAATGTTAGAACCAACACGTGGAACTGCCAAAATTCAGAACCCCCTTCAGGTGGAGAGGGGCGGGTATTTATAGGTGTAGTCATCAAGGTGTTGATCCCTGTTAAAGACTTATTACTGTGGTTGTGGTAATGACTGCGAGTTGTGGTCCTCCCTCGGTCATGGTTTGTGGTCGAGGTACCTTCCTCGGGTCGCAGTCTGACCTCACCACGACCATGGTGATGACCATGGGTCGCAGTGAGCACCTTATCGGCCACGGTGGCACGTCATTGACACGGTTGTGGTAACTGGCCACGGCCGTGGTGATGAAGGGCGAGGCAAAACTTATAGGCCGTGGTCAAGGTACCTTCCTCGAGTCGTAGTCTGACCTCACCATGACCGTGGTGAGCACCTTGGTCGCGTCAAGTGACAGATGGAAACCTAGCCGCTACAAAAAACTATATATCGGGGAGAAATCTTTGGAGAATAGATGTCTTTTCTAGGTTCGGTGTCTGCAAGTCTCAAAATTGGCTAATTGAGTAACTTTATCTATGAAAAGATATAAATTACCAAAAGATAACAATCTATGGTTATTTTGGGCATATTAAGGCTATATTGATGCAAAACCATAAATAAATTCTTAGTATAGATGCCTAAATTTGGGTGTTATTAGCAATGAGGAAAACTAGTACAAAATCATAGAGTTTTGGTGGTAGCACAAAGTTGTTGGGTAGTACAACCATGGTGGGTAGGGAGTAGAATGGTTGTGGTGGAGTAGAATGGACAAGGTGAACAAAATGGAAAAATGATAGGATGTTTTGGGGTTTCTCAATGGCTAGTGGAACGGTCGTGGTGGTCACCATGGGCGTGGTTGGCCTGGTAGAATGGTCGTGCTGGTTAGCATGGTCGTAGTGGTGAGGTATTAGTGTGTTCGTTTCTTTGGGCGCACCCATTCTGCTATCAGCCAGCATGACTGTATTGGGGTCTTCTTGGCACAACCATGCTGGCTAACATGGCCGTGTTGTCGAGGTTATTATAGCATGACAATTCCTTGAATTTGTGTGAGTTTTAATGTTTGCAGCACAGCCATTCCATGTCACCACAATCGTGCTAGGTCCTTTGCTTACACTTTGAACTTCTTTCTTTGAGATTTGTGGACACCTTTGCTTTAGCTCGACCATTGGGGAAGCTTTAAGGGCTTCTTTAGACCCCTCCATGGGTGGAGGAATCCTATAAAACCTTTCTTCTCCCCCTTACGTCCAAGGCATGGTTCAAGTACCTAAAACACACACAAAAAGTGTCTATAAGAGCATGTTATATAAAACTATTTATTAGGGGAATTAGCCTGCAATCTAACATGTCTAGAAGTGATTGAAATGTAATAATACACAAGATAGAACCCTAAATTAAGGCCGCATGTCCACCCCAAACTTAAAACAAACTTGTCCTCAAGTATTCTCCAACTTAATCTCACTTTAGTTTTTTTTTTTAAAGAATGATAAATGCATTGCAATAGAGGATTATTGACTAAATGGGATTAATGGTGATTGAGTACATGCATCCCACCTCTCTTCTCTCAACTTTCACAAACCAATCATGACTGGAGCATTGAGCATACAAACTTCAAATATAGAGCAAGAGAGATACAATTAATACATATGACTTTCATGGAGCTCTAGTAGACTGTTTTAGAGTGGTGATAATCAAAGATGACTAGGAGTGGTGTTTTACTTTCATGCATTCAATTTCATACTTCTAACCACAATATACATAGATGCCAAAAAGGGTGAAGTGAGCTAGTCTTGATGTTTCCTAGCTCAATGCAGATGCAAATAGAAGAAGGAGGTTGCATAAGAGGTTGGAGTGCTATTACATAGGAGCACTCATCTTTTCTCTAGTTAGATGATATTACATAGGAGCATCTTTTATTTTCTTTTTCCTTTTTTCCTTTTTTCCCTTGGTGTATCTAGGGCACATGTTGGTGAGAGTGAAGTAGGGAGATATAGATATGGTTGCCCCACACTTTTAGAGGTGGCCAATGTTGAATATGTTGGTATGTATGCCCATAGAGAAAGTCATGTGATGATTGTAATGGGATACTTTGTAAATGATTTGAATAATAATAAAGGAAATTTTTGATCTATATGTTTTGACTATTTCTGAGATGATAGTGCAACATGATAGATGTCTAAAGACTTGTTTACTCGATGATGTATGCTTTTAGGTTAAGGACCTAAACGATGAGATCATACGGATGTTAAGAGTATAAATTCTTATTTAGTCCCTAGTCGGTTGTTATTGTGGAAATAACCATTGACATCAATAACACTAAAGACTAGATTTTGTGTTGGTTGATGGCAGAATCTCATTAGTCATGATATAGTGATATCAAACCAAGCACATAGGTACTTGTTATAGAACAAGTGTACCGGACAGACCCACCATGAGAGTGACACATGGAACCATGATTTGGTAGTCACGGTCAGCTCTCACAGTGATGATGGTGAATGTGATTCTTTGACCTGAAATCACTACACTCAACACATGTCATTCGGTACACTTTGACATCATCAAACGCAGTCCTGAAACATGGGTTGTTATAAAGGTGATGATTGGGTGACTTTGACACATGGGGCTTTTGAGGGGTGAGTGATAGATATGGGATTTGTCCCTCCTAAGGGAGTTTGATGTCCATGACCACTTGATGAGTAGGATTGATAAAGGCATGCACATGCATGTGTGAATCAATATGTGATATTGATGTCACACACATCTCACCCAGTCTGTTCTAAGATCAAGGAAATGGATGAACGTTGAAAGGATGACTATACCATGCCTTGAGTTCATTCAGGACATTAGTGACAAAGAATTATACATTGGTTGTAACACCATTCACTGATTGTAGGATTGAAAGTTGTTCTCCAACTTTCTATTTCACTTGGGTAGCACTGATGTGTGACTAGGCACCGCTCTTTGCTTATGAAGTCATAAGTGTTATGGACTTTCACTGCCAATGTGAAATGGACCTGCAGGGTCACACACATAGGATTTAACCTAGAAGAGGAGTTTATCCACAAATGATGTTTAGATTGATTACTAAAGGAGTTTAGTAGTTCAGCTAAACACTCAGTTGATTGATAGCTCAAAATCATAGTGTTCAAGGTGTTGGACCAATTAATTAGAGTATCTGATTGATTGAAACAACAATTGACTGATTTTGCACAGTTTGCACTTCCAACCGATCGGCTCATGTGATGAACTGATCGGCTCAGGTTGGTGAACCGATCAGCTCAAGTGTTGAACCGATAAGCTCATGTATCAATGAGATGATCGACTCAATTATTGAACCGGTCGATTCATGTGACCAACCTAGATCGTTTGGAAATTCATAAGACTATTTTGCAAATACAATTTGTTTCACTTGTACAAATTCAATTTGGACAAGGATTAATATTTGATTAATTGGAAACAAATATGAAAGTCAATTTGAGCTAGACCAGGAGCATGAACCGATCAGCTCAAGCATGAACTGATCGGCTCAGATGCCCCAAACGATCGGTTCAGGTATGAACCGATCGGCTGAGGTCACCAACCGACCATTTCGGGGTTGAAATGATCGGTTCAGATGGCACAGTTGGTTGTTTTGTGGAAAATCTCAAAGCCTTCTACTCCTAATTTAGTCCCGCATTGCCTGGGGTAGAGAACCATGTCCCATGACCCTCCTGTATATATAGGGGTATTAGGGGATTCTCAAGGTACAACTCAGAACACCAGTTGCTCTGCAAAGTTGTCGTTCTCTCTAGTTTTGGTAACCGAGAGAGCCTGAGCAAGTGCTACCCGATAAGGGAGGCACATCAAGGGAAAGACAACTGTAGAAAGGCAACTAGTTGTAGGACAGTGTGTCGGTGACTAGTACACCGATAGGAGGGTGTGACTCCTTTAGATTCCTTGTGGGACAAGTAGATCAGAGTTCCAGGTGATCTGTGTGGACTACTACAGAGGTGGACTTCTGCCGCTCAGAGGACATCTGTCAATCTCGACAGTCCCAGTGATACCAAGAGCTGCACAGACACCGTCCAAGACTAGAGGTGAAGACCGTGCAAGCTGCGAGGTAACATCACTGAGCAAGCCTCAGGACAAGGTACGCCTCTACAAACCATCCTTCTTATTGTATAGACGTTGATGTGATTCCTTTATTCTGGGGTTGGGAGAAGAAAAATTTTGTTTCTGCTGCCTTCTCTGTCTCCCCTAAAACCCAACAGTGGTATCAGAGCCACGTCAACTACTCTATACTTTAGGATTATCGATGTGATCTCTTTTGGTTTGTTGCCTTTATTTATTGCATATGATGCAAATAAAATTGGCTTTATGCATGTCCAATCCTAAATCCACAAATTCCAATATACATATATGATATGTAATATGAATGCACTCGATACGTGTCACCCTTAAACGAGTTTTGTGGTGGATGTATAGCGTGGTTATGGCCAATAAACCCTATGTATGTGTTCTTGGTTGAATGTTGTTGCTTGCATCTCGGTCTGCGCACCGATTCCCTATCTCCTATTCCTTTTGTAACTCGAGATAACTCGAGATTTCTTTCCTACCTTTGCTCCCCCCCCAAATGTAACTCAGGCTTTTCCTTTTAAAATGTAAAATAGGATAGATTTTCATTTCCTGTTATGTCAAAGAACGGAGGACAAGACGAGTGGGTGACGACCAGAGGAGATGCACGACGACTAGTGAACCGATCGGCTGGAGCCGCCAGTCGATCGGCTGGTGGCACCCAATCGACCGGCCTGATGGTGAGCTGATCAATCATGGAGATGAGTTGGTCAAACCCAGAATGGCGTAGCACACAGTTCATCTTTTATAGGTTGCATGTGATGTGGACCTAGATGACCGTGATTCCTCTTGACTCGAGGAATCACTTTAGGATGGCCATAATCATTGCTTTTATCATTTCACATGTTTTCTGTAGGATATAGCATGTATATGATACTTACTATATTGTGCTGATTGGATATTTATATGTACCTATAAAACCAAATCCCTCATTAAATATTAAAGTTTTAGATGCCTTCCAAATGCGACACATGTGAAAAGCTTGATCGGCCAAGTGTGGGAACTCCCTAGCGTGGTACACTGTCTATCTCGTGGAAGCGTGAAGGATGGATATGTGGGTCTGTCCTAGTAGGGTGCATATTCATCGTGTTGTCTTTGGGTTGGACTTAACAAGGTGACCTAGATAGGATCTAGCACCTTAAGGCATGGAGATGATCATGGCAAGGAGTTGTGCATGACATCTTTCAAGAATTGCATATGATGTAATTGGCAAAAGTTGCCTACCTAGAAGATCTAAGTTGTGGGTGACAGCCCTAGCTGGTCCATGACTCAGAGGATTTTAGGATCTTGACCCAGTAGGAGATTGTACGCTGCAATCTTCCGAATTGATGGTGTGGGTTGTCAATTTGAATCAAAATAGTGTGAGCGGTAATTAATTAAAGGCCTAATTAACTAATGTCAAATTTTATTCAAATAAAATAAAATCAAAAGGAGTTTTGACAAATGCAATTTTTTCTTGTAGAGTGGCAAAAGAATCATCTTTTAAAATGGGCAAATTAATTGAGAATAAATTCCATAACTGGTTGGGGATTGTGAGAAGTGTTCTGCACAATCCAGATATATTGGTAGCCTTTAAGTCCACTCTATGTACGCTTAAGGCATTGTTTGAGACAAGTGAGAAGAAGGATAGTTCATTGATAGAGATCAATGGCATAGGTAAGGGAGAGAAGGGTTCTTTCACCAAACCAAATTCTTCTGCGCTCAAAACATGGAGAGGATGGAAGGAACAATGGAAGAAGAAGAAAGAGATAGAGATCTCTACTTCTGGTGTATACATGATAGAGATTAACTTTACTACTTCCTTGTCATGGGTACTAGATACCGGATGTGGATCTCACATTTGTTCAAATGTGAAGGATCTTAAGAGAAGTAGGCCTTTGGGGAAAGGCGAGGTTGAACTACGTGTTGCCAATGGGGCAAGGGTTGCCGCCAGTGCCGTAGGAACCTATGAGTTAACTCTACCTAGTGGGCTAATAATAGAGTTGAAGAACTGCTATTACCATAAATAGGAATATCATTTCCGTCTCTTATTTGGACAAGGATGGTTTTGAATTTCTTATTTAGAATGGAAAGTGTTCCATTTCAAAAGATGGGATCTTTTATGGCAGTGTCCCAATGTCTTATTGTCTATACTTGATAGATCTAGAGACAAGTGTATACAACGTAAACACCAAAAGTAAAAAACTCAACAACTCAAACAAAACATATCTTTGGCATTGTCATCTAGGGCGCATAAATGAGAAGCGCATCTCTAAACTCCATAAAGATGGTTATCTAGACTCTTTTGATTATGAATCAATAGAGACATGTGAATCTTGTTTGTTGGGAAAGATAACCAAGACTCCCTTTTCAGGTAAAGGTGAGAGAGCTAGTGATCTATTAGGACTCATACATACTGATGTATGTGGGCCTTTTAGAACTAATTCTAGAAATGGATATCAGTACTTCATTACCTTCACTGATGATTTCAGTAGGTATGGCTGTGTACCTAATGAAACATAAGTCGGAAACCCTTGAAAGGTTTAAGGATTTCATGAATGAAGTGCATAACCAACTTGGTAAAAGTATTAAAGCACTTTGATCCGATCGAGGTGGAGAATACTTAAGCCATGAGTTTGAGGACCTTCTACGAGCCTGTGGTATTGTATCACAATGGACTCCGCCTAGAACACCACAGCATAATGGTGTGTCTGAAAGAAGGAATCACACTTTACTAGATATGGTGCGATCAATGATGAGTTTTTCCGATCTTACGATTTCCTTCTGGGGTCATGCTCTTAAAACCCCCACGTTTACACTTAACTGAGTACCATCTAAATCAGTTCAAAAGACGCCATATGAGATATGGAATGGGAAGCGTCCCGATTTGTCTTTTATTAAGATTTGGGGTTGTGAGGCTTATGTCAGGAAAATGTTTCCTGATAAGCTTGGACCCAAGTCCGATAAATGTTATTTTGTTGGATACCCTAAGGAAACAAGTGGATATTATTTATACCACCCTACTGGAAACAAAGTGTTTGTTGCTAGGACAGCTGTATTCCTAGAAAAGGAATTTATTTCCAGAGGAAATAGTGGGAGGAAAATAGAGCTTGAAGAGGTTCAAGCCCAACAAGAAAACATTGAACCGGTAGATGTACAATAGGAACATAGAGATTCACAAGGTGTTGTGGAATCTCAGTCTCCTCAAGTAATACAAGGACCTTGTAGATCTAGTAGGAAACGCCTTGAACCTGAGAGATTTGGATACCTTGTGATTCAGGAAGGCGGTGAGTTGATCATAGATGATGATCCACTACCTATCTAGAGGCTATGGAGGGACTAGATTATGAGAAATGGCTTGAGGCCATGAAATATGAGATGGAATCCATGTACTCCAACAAAGTATGGACTTTGATGGAACCACCTGAAGGGGTAAAACCCATAGGGTGCAAGTGGGTCTTTAAGAAGAAAACCGACATGGATGGCAATGTGCAAACTTATAAAGGTAGATTGGTTGCAAAAGGTTTCCGACAAGTTCAAGGTGTTGACTATGACAAAAAAATTTCTCCAGTTGCCATGATTAAGTCCATCTGGATTATGCTTGCTATTACGGCTTACTATGACTATGAGATTTGGCAAATGGATGTTAAAATTGCATTCCTTAATGGGAATATAAATCAGGATGTGTACATGACACAACATGAAGGTTTTGTATATCCAAAGAATGCCAATAAAGTTTGTAAGCTGCAAAGGTCAATCTATGGATTGAAACAAGCATCTCGGAGTTGGAATCTTCGATTTGATGAAGAAGTCAAAGTGTTTGGCTTTATTCAAAATGAAGATGAATCTTGTGTGTACACGAAGGTTAGTGGGAGCATGACCTCATTCCTCATATTATATGTGGATGACATACTGTTGATGGGGAATGATGTCTCAGCCTTAGAGAAGGTAAAGACTTGGATTGGGAATACTTTCTCAATGAAGGACTTAGGATAAGCGTCCTACATTCTAGGTATTAAGATCTATAGAGATAGATCTAAAAGGCTTCTCGGACTAAGTCAAAGCACGTACATTGACAAAGTGCTGAAGCGGTTCAATATGGAGAACTCAAAGAGAGGCAACATCCCCATGCTACATGGAGTCACTATCTCTAGAGCTCAATGTCCCCAATTATATGAAGAGAGGGAGCGTACGAATGGGATCCCATATGCATCAGCCATCGAATCCATCATGTACACTATGTTGTGCACACGCCCAGATGTCTCGTATGCCCTCTGCATGACGAGTAGGTACCAGTCAGATCCCGGGGATGCTCACTGGACAGCCGTAAAGAACATCCTCAAGTACTTACGAAGGACTAAGGATCAATTCCTTGTATACAGTGGTGAGGAAGAACTGGTTGTAAAAGGTTACACTGATGCAAGCTTCCAAACTGACAAAGATGATTACAGATCACAATCAGGATTTGTATTTTGCCTAAACAATGGAGTTGTGAGCTGGAAGAGTTTGAAGCAAGAAATAGTTGTCGATTCTACTACAGAGGCCAAGTATATTGCTGCTTCACATACAGCAAAGGAGGTTGTGTAGATCAGTAAGTTCATCACTGAACTTGGTGTAGTTCCCAGTAGCTGTGATGCAATTGAGCTTTATTTTGACAATAATGGAGCTATTGCTCAAGCTAAGGAGCCCAGATCACATCAGCAGTCCAAGCACATATTGTGATTCCTCCATCTCATATGAGAGATAGTACAACAAGGAGATGTGAAGATTTGCAAAGTACCAACTAAAGACAACATAGCTGATCCACTGACTAAGGCCCTTTCTCAGCAGAATCATGATAGTCATGCTATGTCACAAGGACTGAGGTTCCTAGGTGACTGGATCTAAGTGCAAGTGGGAGTCTATTGGTATGTATGCCCATAGAGCAAGTCATGTGATGATTGTAATGGGATACTTTGTAAATGATTTCAATAATAATAAAGGCAATTTCCGATCTATATGTTTTAACTATTTCTGAGATGATAGTGTAACATGATAGATGTCTAAAGATTTGTTTACTCGATGACGTATGCTTTTAGGTTAAGTACCTAAATGATGAGATCATACAGATGTTAAGAGTATACATTCTTGTTTAGTCCCTAGTCGGTTGTTATTGTGGAAATAACCATTGACATCAATAACACTAAAGACTAGATTGTGTGTTAGTTGATGACAAAATCTCATTAGTCATGATATAGTGATATCAAACCAAGCACATAGGTACTTGTTAGAGAACAAGTGTACCGGACAGACCCACCATGAGAGTGACACATGGAACCATGATTTGGTAGTCACAATCAGCTCTCACGGTGATGGTGGTGAATGTGATTCTTCGACCTAAAATCACTACACTCAACACATGTCATTGGGTACACTTTGACATCATCAAACGCAGTCCTGAAACATAGGTTGTTATAAAGGTGATGATTGGGTGACTTTGACACATGGGGCTTTTGAGGGGTGACTGATAGATATGGGATTTGTCCCTCCTAAGGGAGTTTGATGTCCATGGCCACTTGATGAGTAGGATTGAGAAAGGCATGCACATGCATGTGTGAATCAATATGTGATATTGATGTCACACACATCTCACCCAGTCTACTCTGAGATCAAGGAAATGGATGAACGTTGAAAGGATGACTGTACCATGCCTTGAGTTCATTCAGGACATTAGTGACAAAGGAATTATAAATTCACTATAACACCATTCACTGATTGTAGGATTGAAAGTTGTTCTCCAACTTTCTATTTCACTTGGGTAGCACTGATGTGTGACTAGGCACCACTCTTTGCTTGTGAAGTCATAAGTGTTATGGACTTTCACTGCCAACGTGAAATGGACATGTAGGGTCACACACATAGGATTTAACCTGGAATAGGAGTTTATCCAAAAATGATGTTTAGATTAATTACTAAAGGAGTTTAATAGTTCAATTAAACACTCAGTTGATTGATAGCTCAAAATTATAGTGTTCAAGGTGTTGGACAAATTGATTAGAGTATCAGATTGATTGAAACTGCAATTCACTAATTTTGCACAGTCTGCACTTACAACCGATCGACTCATGTGTTGAACCGATCGGCTCAGGTTGGTGAACCGATCAGCTCAAGTGTTAACTGATCGGCTCATGTATCAATGAGACGATCAGCTCAATTGTTGAACCGGTCGATTCATGTAACCAATCGAGATCGTTTGGAAAATCAGAAGACTATTTTGCAAATACAATTTGTTTCACTTGTACAAATTGAATTTGGACAAGGATTAATATTTGATTAATCGAAAAAAAAATATGAAAGTCAATTCGAGTTGGACCAGGAGCATAAACCGATTGGCTCAAGCATGAATTGATTGGCTCAGATGCCCCAAACGATCAGCTCAGGTATGAACCGATTGGCTGAGGTCACCAACCGACCATTTCAGGGTTGAAACGATCAGTTTAGCTGGCGCAGTTGGTTGTTTTTTGGAAAATCTCAAACCCTTCTACTCCTGCTTTAGTCTTGCATTTCCTGGGGTAGAGAACCTTGTCCCATGACCCTCCTATATATAGGGGTATTGGGGGCTTCTCAAGGTACAACTCAGAACACCAGTTGCTCTGCAAAGTTTTCGTTCTCTTTGGTTTTGGTAACCGAGAGAGCCCGAGTAAGTGCTACCCGATAAGGAAGGCACATCAAGGGAAAGACAACTGTAGAAAGGAAACCGGTTACAGGAGAGTGTGTCGGTGACTAGTACCCTGACAGGAGGGTATGACTCCTTTCGATTCCTTATGGGACAAGGAGATCGGAGTTCCAGGTGGTCCGTGTGGACTATTACAGAGGCGGGAGACTTTTGCTGCTCGAAGGACAATTGTCAATCCTGACAGTCCCAGTGAGACTAGGAGCTGCACAGACACCATACAAGATCAGAGGTGAAGACCACGCAAGCCGCGAGGTAACGTCGCCGAGCAAACCTCGGGACAAGGTACACCTCTACAAATTGTCCTTCTTATTGTATAGATGTTGATGCGATTCCTTTATTCTGGGTTTGGGAGAAGAAATTTTTTGTTTCGGCTGCCTTCTCTGTCTCCCCTAAAACCCAACAGAATATGTGCTCTTTGGAATCTTTTCATGAGCTGAAGATATAAGAAATTATGAAAGAAAAGTGGGGTCAGATCCTTTTATGTCTTGTGACTTTTAATGCAACTCAACACACTCATGTGCTCCTTATTTACTTATGACCTACTTATGACACCTAACATGTTCTTAATGCAAATGTTAATTGTTGGGCTTGAACCTTGCTAGATCATACTCCAATGTTAGATACACTGTCATAATGATTTCAAATCAGTAGAATCATCATGCTATAGCTCTACATCCTCACATGTTTTGCTTAATGCTTCTATGGCTTAGAAATATTATTGTATTACATTGAATGGAGCTATTATGACTAGTGATGATCTTGCATGTTTAAACAATGATGATAATATAGACCTCATGCTTACTTTACTCCTAGATCAGACGTTACCTCTATCTTGTACTATTTATAATTAGGATGTTTTTCCTAGACCTAGACCCTAAAGTTGATACCTATGTTATGTTGAATTGATACATGCATGTTGGGACCTTTAGAAAAGATGTTTGATCTGCTTGAAACCTAGGTCTAAGGGAACATCCAAATTAATCCTATGATGTTTAGATTATCAAAACCCTAGTGATCTAAGACTATATCTTGTATCTTATATCTAAGGTCCCCTATGGAGTGGACCTACTCTAGAATCTACTCATGGATCATAAATTGTAGTCTACTCACAAGGTATGTTTACCTCTTGACCCTACTATGTTATTGGCTTGTTTGTATGTATGCTCATATGAATGTTTGGATAGGTAATTACTTGTTTGAGATACTTGTTCCCTATGATTAGTACGTTTGTTTTGCTTGAAATATGGTGAACAAACCTTGAACATAATTGAACTTGTCCATTATACAATCCTAGTGTACCTACCTGTATTCTCGGGGTAAGGGAACAAGGTTGGCCACCTTGCTGGAGATGTCAATATAAGGCATACCATGTCAATACAAGGGTCGGCTAATCTTGAGCACCCTTACAAACCCTTCCAATGGGAAGCTGGTCAATGGCCATAATATGTTGTTGAAGTATAATGGAAATGCACTTAAAATATGTTTTACATAGAAGAATGTCGTTATGTGTTCTCGCCTTAATTCTACTTCTTGTTTAATATGATGTTTCTAGCCAAAAACCTTTTATACTACTCTTAAATTGCTTACATGCCTTTTCATATCATACTTAATGCTTTAGTATTAATATGTTTTGTTTATCGAATTTGTAGTTGCCAGATGAGGATCTGCTGCACACAAGACTTTGAGATCATAAATGAAACTCCAATGGGTATACTCGAATATAGAATTGGGTACATATCTCTTATCTCAATGTTTAGTATCTTGTTATATCTCGTTGTTACTACTTTTACATATATATTTCCTGTGTGAAATGATTGTGCCATTCTATGGATGGGCACCCAAGTCCACTCACCTTTGGCTCTTTTGCCATTATGAGTGTGGACCTAAGGTAACAAACAGTTCTGTGAAAAATGGTATGAGAGCAATACACATAGGCCTCTGTATATGTTTATGGTAAAACACATCTTAAGAACCTAGGAAGGACAAAAATCCTTTCCCCAAGCTTAGAGAGTCTTCTATCATATCATATTTTCTTTAAGGACCACCTAAGCCACCCAAGTAGATGATGATTATGAGTTTCTCATCTCCTCATGTGATTCTTCTCTCATGACTACTAATCACATGAAATCTCGATTTTGGGTAGCTTATGCATGGGAAAAGTAAATTTCACTTCAAAATAATGAAAGTTGATTAAGATGTTAATGCCATGATCTTACTTTAAATTGGAAACCCTATTTGACATAATAAAATACTCTCAAAAGTGTCGTACTCATGTGCAAAGATTATGAAAACTCAACATTACCCGTAAGGACATAGTTCTTTCTATCTTTGAGGTAAATTCTTGGTATCCTGAAATAAGGTGGAACTCATGTTTTATACCTCATGTTTGATAAGGCACCGATTAACTACACATGTGTTGTCCCTATTTTGATCAAACCTCAAACCTAGATAAACAACACTCACCCGATTGACATGCATCATGCCATATACACTGGTATGACCATGGCTTTGGACCCCAGATCATGATGTGATGACTTGAATACAGTAGGTATTCCCTATTGACTTGTACACCTCTTTGTAAGCTCGATTTCAAACAAACATGATGGATGTGGATATTGCTCTAGCCCTGTTATGCTCGAACCCTCGAGTTCTCAATTTGACTTCTCGATTTCCAAAATCTACTCTTACCTTGACCTTGAAAGTAAGGGAATGGAATCATGACCTTGATCTTTCAAAAAAACCTTGAAATATGGTTTAGTGATTGTGATCTAGATGTTTGACTCATGATACTATGAAATTTTATTTGAGAATTGGTACTCTCCCTATTTGGACATACTTGATGACTCAAGATTAATATAGACTAATGTGCTAGACTAGGGTGGTAGTTGACTTATGACTCCCCTAACCTAGGCCACATCCCTATTGTGATTGCCTCTAAGTTTTTCACTTTAATGATTATTTAGAGTTTGGAAAGGTTACCCCTTTTACATTATTTTGATTTCTTGACCTAAGCCTCTAATAGGTCAATTCCATGAAGACTTTAATACTCGATCTTGAATCTCGACTTAATGATGGTCTTGAAATACGATATTGTTGACTATAGTTAGTGGTTAGGTTCCTAGAAAGACCTAGGCTTAGATAATTCATAAACTTGATGATGGACTCAAAATTGTTGTCTCAAAAAGTTGCTCGTATCTCGAAATGTTGCTCGATTGTTGTATACGGATGGATGATCACCCCTATGGTCTAATTAGTAATGTAAACCCTAGTTCTAAGATAGTTGGATCATTGAATTTTATGTCCAAACTCCACTCTTGATATTGCATAATGAAATCTTGACTCAGTGATTATTGACTTTGGCTTGACTTGATCCCCCATGATCATCTCATTTGGATCTTGAGATCACTCTCGATATATCACTAATGACCTTCATGTTCCCAAATCTCAAAAATGATATGATGACTTGATGAATTGCTCAATTTATGACTTTTGGTTAAGCTCCATGTGGACTAGGGTGGGCCCTTCCATTGATTTTGAACATGAAACCACGATGATTGAAATATGATGTTTGTCTGAAACTGTTGATATATGAAATCTCAATCATGAATGTATAACCCCACCTAAGCCAATGTCGAAGCTAGAACCTTAAATGTTGGGATTGAAATTCATGTTGTACTCTTTATATAAGTGCTCTATTTGTGTGACTTGAAATGTGATCTCTCCAAATTTGGTGATATATAGGATGATGTCTCTAAAGTTTTGACTCATGTGATGATACTCCCAATTGGATGATCTATGTGACTATGTGTTGACCATGATGCTCAATTGCTCGATTACAAAATGAGATGGATATCATAAGCATGATGTATAACGATCTGGATGTTGAATGGGAAAACTTGGTTTTGATAGATAACTTGACTTAATTTTTGTGACAAAATTTCTTTTAAGGTGGGGAGGATGTGATAACTTGGAACTTCAAACTTTGAATATAACTTCTCATGTTGACCTCTCTCTTATCCTCACCTTCAATTTCATGTTTGAATATGATGTGATGTGTAATCGATAGTGTTTGAGTGCAATTGATACCTCGATGACCCTCAACTTGACTCTAGTTTAGTTTTCAATCCTATCACTCATCACCATCCCTTCCTTTATTTTTGATCTTATTTTAGAATACCTATCCACCTTGATCTCATTTTGACTCTCTAAAGCTTCTTCTCACGAATCCAAGGCACATCGTTTCATCAAAATCGGAGCTAGTATGTGAGAGCTATGCACAATTGAAATCCCCTTGGTTTAAACCTAGCTATTTGCTCCTCTAATCACGTTATGCCTTAGTGGGCCTCTTTGGGCGTGCGTCACCCCTTTCCCCTTTCCCTTAGAACATGTCAGCAATCTGCTGACTCATGCCTCCACCAATCATCTCTTGTCTCCGTGAACCACTTTTGCCCCTTGGATTTCCTCTCCTGGATCCAACCTGTCTGATCTGACGGTTGAAAACTCTCCTTCAACCTTCGTACTATGCCCAGCAAAAGTGGCGTTGCGGCATCACCACCACCTCCTTGAGCGTTGTATTCCCGCCTCTTTGACATGATTTTATCCACTTTCTTCTTATAAGATCACTCCCCGAACTCATTGCCCCTCTTTTCTTGGCCTTTCGTGAACCCTAGATCTGTTTTTCTCACCTCCATGTTCTTCCACCCCTGGCGGCGCTGCCTAGCCTCTCCTCTTTGGTGGTGGCCCTCTTACCCACTCCATCTACTGCTAGGGCCCACACTAGATCGAGGGACGGTGGTGGTGGCGGACGTCTGCTTATCTAGGGCCTCGGTGCCCTGAGCCCCTGTTTCCCTTCTTGCCGGAGAGGCCGCCGCCGCGGTAGAGGAGTGTGACACCTCGAGTTGGATGGATGAAGGGGAGGAACCCATGGGCATTGGATTGAGGGAATCAACTCTATTGATGGCCCGGATCAGGCTCCTGACTACTCTCGGAAGACTCGGACCCGCATTGGTGGGCGGCAACTCCCAGCGTTGGACAATAGCTGCTGGACACTGGCAACTCGACACGACTGCAACCGAGCAGTGAGTACCAAGCGGTGGTCACTGAGTGGCGGTGAGCGACGTCCAGCCACATGCCAAGAAGCCCACCTCCTCCTTCAGACTGACCGTCCAGATCTAATCCAACGGTCCAAAAGGACCTTAATGAGGTAATTCTTTGGAAAATGATAAAAAATCATTCCTTGGGCCATTTAGGGCATATAATATATGAAATTTGATTAGAAAATCGATCCCTATCCATTTAAAATGGTTTCAAAACCTAAATCGACTCTTGGTTATCTTGATTTGTCTAGAGTGATACTTTGATGCTTATGTAATGAACTTTATGCCCTATTATATGTCCTTGGTATCTCTAAATGACATCATCTTGCTTTGAAACTCTAAATTAGTAATATAAATCCACTTGGATCTTTCTTTATGCTTTGAATTTTATGGATGTACCCTTATTCTTACACTTTTGACCTAAAGGGCTCTTTTATACATGTACATGATGCCTCTTATCTAATGTTGGAACTTTGATTTCTTTTTATCATCATATGACTTTCTCACCTTGAAACCAGTAACATTTCTAATTCTATGTGCCACATTTGACTAAGGTCTTATGGACTTTTGGCCAAGATGTAACTCATGTGACCTAAATGGGTTACCTTTGTGCACTTGTACCCTAAAGGATGTCTATGTGCTTATATGCTTGAATCCTTAAAGCCTTATGTGAAAGTTGATCCTTAATTGCTCACACCTATATGTTTCAAATCAGATCCTTTTATGGCTTGTGACATTTAATGCAACACAAAACACTCATGTGCTCCTTGTTTACTTATGACCTACTTATGACATCTAACCTGTTCTTAATGAAAATGTTAATTGTTGGGCTTATTTGGTTGCTTTTATTTCTGCAATCTTTAAAGTGAATATGACTATCACAATTTAAGTATATATGTGACTGTCTCAAACCTACATACCAACTTTGGATGTATGATGTAAGACTAAGCCCCAGAAGGAAGGTATGAAGTGGTCAAACGCCAGAGGAAAGACCACTGGGCACCCAGAGAGGTGACCCCAGGTACCAAGCTCAGGATGGAGAAGGTAGCCTTAATGTCCCTTGCAAGGATTGAACCCTAAGAGAGGGTATCCTAGTGTAACATCCCTGACCTGGGTTATGAACTAACCCCAAGTGTTTTTCTTAATCATGTGATTAAATGCTTGTGGTTATCTATTGATAATGTAATTAAAGCTCCTGAGGAATATATATTTCCCTTTCTGTCCTTTTAAACAATATTGGAATATTGTTTTCTTAAAAGTGGACTTATGTGCAAATTACCCAATTAAAGGGGTTAACTTACAAATTGCACATGTTTAGATGTTCCTCTGATGATAATACATCATAAGAATGAATTTGATGAAGTATTATGGATTCTCCAAGCTTGGGCACCAAAAGGTAGCTTGTGGAGCAATCCTTGTGCTTTAAACCCTAGTTTTGGTGTAAAGTGCAATTTACCCAAAACATGGGGTGCAACATGTAAAATATAGCTTCTAGAATATCTTTTATGACTCTTGGCATCAATTAGAGAAAAAATGATAAGGGGGGTGCTTCATTTGAATAAACAAATAAGAAGGATAACCCTTGTAACTAAATAACCAAGTCATAAGCATAATGACCCTTTTATATGTGTATAAGTTAGTAGGATGTTTGGCTTCCTTTTCACTAGACTTTGGTTAAGAAAGGAGTTTTGCTTAAGAATAAAAAGGAGGGGCGTGGCCAAGAAGGAGAGAAGGACCCATATGAGGAATAGAAGAAAAGATTGTCATTATCTTGAAAACATGCCCAAAGTATATATACACCTTTCTTTTACAACCAAGGGATCTTTTCGTTTCTCTCTTCACTTATCTCTTGCTGTGGCCGACTAAGGAAGGAGCTCAGGAGCAGGGGAGAACAGACAAGTAGGTTTGGGTAAGCTTTGGTTATCTTCTAGCTTGGATTCATGGAGGAAATCATAATACAAGGTTGGTTTGCTAGTTTTTCTTACTAAGTTCTTCTTTCTAGCTATCCTTTCCAACCAATTCTTGAAGAAGAAACCTTGAACGACCTATGGAGCTCAAGACACCATTAAATCTTCGAAGCTTGGAGCTCTAGAGCTGGTTCTAAGGCAGGTTTTATAACTCTAAACCCTTAAACTTTGTTATGCATCTTTCTTTCTTGCAAAAGTAGTTTGTTCTTCTTTCCCCCATCCTTCCTTGCTTTCTTGCAACTAAAACCATGAAGAACAGACCTGGATCTGGAGGTAGAAGAAGGGGGCATGAATACCGATGTTACTTTAGCAAACGGTCTTGCACCCTTGGCCAAATGGTTTGCAAAACCGTTTGGGGATTTGCAAAACCGTTTGAGGGGCAAACGGTTTCACAAGGTTGGTTGGAGAAAACGGTCTCCAAGACCATTTGGTTGAGTTGACCAAGGGTTTACCGTTTCGGATTCCTGTTCATAATTATGTTGGTTGATAACCCTCCAAATTTGAGGGATTAACTTCAAAGGAATCGTGAGTTGAAGGCAGATCAATTAGGTAAATCTAATTGGATTAAGTGCTGATTTTCAACCTGATTAACTTGACCTTTTTGGGCAAACGGTTTCAAAACCGTTTGAGTGCGTTGACCAAGGGTTGAACGTTTGGGATTATTGTTCCTAATTATGTTGGTTAATAACCCTCCAAAGTTTATGGGTTAACTCCCAAGGAATCGAGAGTTGAAGGCTAATCAATTAGATAAACCTAATTGGATTAAGTGCTGATTTTAAACCTGATTAACTTGCCCTTTTTGGGAAAACGGTTTCAAAACCATTTGAGTGCGTTGACCAAGCATTTACCGTTTGAGATTACTGTTCCTAATTATGTTGGTTAATAACTCACCAAATTTTAGGGGTTAATTCTCAAGAAATCATGAGTTGAAGGCTAATCAATTGGGCAAACCCTAATTGAAATTAGTGCTGAAATTCCAATGAGTTAATTTGAGATTTTGGGTTGATTAGCCCAAACGGTCTCAAGACCGTTTGGGGATCACCCAAATGGTCTCAAGACCGTTTGGGGGTCACCCAAGACCGTTTGGAGGTCTAGGGTGAAGTATGGATATGTGTTTGAAGATCCAAAGATGTGGTATGAACCCTAATCGGCTAAATGCTGATTTTGCAAGTGAATGAGATGATGTTTGGGGTTGATTGGTCCAAACGGTTTCAAAACCATTTGGAGATCACCCAAACGGTCTCAAGACCGTTTGGGTATCACCCAAGACCGTTTGGAGGTCTGGGGTTAAGTATAGTTGTCCAATTGAAGGTCCAAAGGTACCAAATCATATTACAATTAAGTGCTGATTTGTTGATCAATTTGATAGACCAATCCTTGATGGAATTTCACTAGAATCCAAAGGTTGGATGAGCCAAACGGTCTCAAGACCATTTGGAGCTCATCCAAACGGTCTCAAGACCGTTTGGAGGTCACTCAAGATTGTTTGGAGGTCTAAGGGTGAGTATGGTTAAGCAATTGATGATCCAATGTTACTAAGTTAAAGTGTAATCAATTGCTGATTTGGTGATCAATCCAATGATCCAAACCTTAATTAGTTGACTTAGATTTTGATGAGACTTTGGGCAAACGGTCTCAAGACCATTTGGAGGATGTCCAAATGATCCTAAGACCGTTTGGGCCAAGTCATGGCCCAATTGGATGTTAATTGATGGGTTCAACTTCATTTAGACTCATGTTGATGGACATTGATGGTTGATCGATTATAAACCCTAATTCAATTGGTTCCATCCCTATTTGGCTATCAATTGAAGGTCAGTTGAGTGTTCAATTGGTTAAGGATAACCCTAATTGGCTCAATTGATAAATGGTTAACATATATGAGGTCAATTGAAGGGTTCAACCTTGAAAACCCTAATCGATTGTAAGTGTTGATGCACTTTCTAGGTCCATGCGGTTTTGAGACATTTGGACCAAATAGTCTCAAGACCGTTTGGGCCCAAACGGTTTCAAAACCGTTTGGACTCATGCAGTTTCCAAACCGTTTAAGGTCATGCAGTTTCAATGGTGATTTATTCAATCGGTTTCAAAGTCAACCATGTCCAAACGGTCAACATGATGAAACGGTTTCAAGACCATTTAAGGGAAAACGGTCTTGAGTGTCATGCGGTCTTGAAGTCAACCCTAACCAAACCGTCAACTCTTCCAAACGGTCTTAAGACCGTTTGGAGGTTGAAGTGTGAAAACGTTTGGGGACTTTTAGGGTTAAGATTGCTTAATGCTTTGAAGGCTTAGATGGTTCAATGGTTGTTTAACCTAAACCCTAATGATACCTAAAGATATTAAGGGGCTAAGTAATTAGTAGCTTGAGCCATGTTATGGTTAATGCTGAACATTACCAAAGTACCCTTGAAGGGTTCAAGTAGATAACAACCCTTGATCAAGTAAACCCTAATGATTATAATGGGATGTCTTAATCTATGTAAATCAAAGATGACTTGACCTAATATAACCTAGAGTGATGTAAACATCATCTAGTAGTGAGAGGAGAGAGAAGGCTCCTAATATGAATGTGAATTAAGTAACATACCTTCAATATGTAAGAATGTACATGATTAGGATATGATCCATCAAGGTGAGATCATAGAAACCCTAATTATGATGTTTAATGAATCTTAAACTAATTTGAGGGCATCAATGATGATAATTTTCATACATAATGATGCTATGAGCTCAATTCACTATGAAGTGAATAGTAAACCCTAATTCTAGAATAATAACATGTAATGTGAATAGTAAACCCTAATTTAGGGTGATCTGATAAATGGAGTAATTCACGGCTATGCCTTTGGGTATGAAACCCTAACTACAAGTTGTTATATGAGGAATCATTATGCCTTGTGAGCTAAGAGGTTCAATAACCCTAGGTTGAAGTGATTTAATCCAAACCCTAGAAATCAATGGCGATATGCTAATTCTCAGCACGCCCGTGCTAAGGAGCACGACCGTGGTAGCTTTACTTTCCACGACCGTGCAAGGTGGCACGGCCGTGGTGTTCTATGAATAGATTGAAAAGAATTGGTATTGTGCTGATATTGTTATATATGCATGTCTTCGATTATGCTAATCATGCAGGTTGCTAGCAAAAAGGTAATCATAGCCAGGCAAGGGCTATGATGTTTTATTCATTAAAAGCATTTTATAAGCTTTATGAATAATGGTATACTATGTTACGTGGTTTAAGAGATACCATATGAGAATGATGGGCTGTAAGAGCCTTGAGTAATATTTACATTGTCACAATTAAGGTCATGCTATTAGATGAATTATGATGATTTAAGGGTTTGAACACCCCTGTTCTTGAACCATAATGATGAGATGGTTATGAAATGATAATTGTTATGAAATAAACTTGATACATTTAGTATTCTTCTTCTATAGTAGATGTTTTAATTGTTTATGTTTGGAAACATGCTTGATAATAAAACAATACTGAAATGTACCTAACTAATCAAGTATAATCATACCATATAGGGCCCTGACCATAGATCCATCATTGTCAGAGACCAAATGATGGTGAAACAAGTTTTCCTAAGGGAACTCCTGGATCATATACTTTTGAGTATATGGGGGTATATGGACGCGAATATCCTTACGTCCTAGTGTAGGAATTGATGTTGATGTACTTTAATCTTTCAACCCTTCACTATATATTCATACCGGGTGATGTACCACAAATCTCCCTAAGAAGTTACTAATACCGCATCGATGAGAGATAAACAAGAAATCTTTTGATGACGATGAGAGTTCAGAACTCCACTGTAACTCTATAGCGAAGTTTCTAGAATACCCTGGATAGCTACTACAGCAGAGACACAAGATGTCATGCAAGTAAATCCTCTTACTGACTGAGGAAGATGAGGTCATAAGAATCCAACTCTTTTGATAACCTATGTATGGTACCGACGCAATTTTTATAAATGGTCGGTTGGAGTATGAGCGGTATACCTCATCTCCGCAGGGCATAATAATGTTTGAAAAATATAATCAGCCGTATAGTATAACCGCTTAGGTTGAACTACGAGAAACAATGATTGATGTTACATTGTTGACTTTAATAGTCTGTTCAAGTATCTAGCATACATGTTCTACATATGCTTTAATGAAGTGATTGCTTAAGTAAATGTTGTTTTACTTATTACCAAACCTGCTGTTGATATTTTCAGTTACTTTGCTTATGTTATTCCTTATATGCTATAACAAAGCCTCTGGCGGAGAGTTATAACTCTCGCTGGGAAAATTATTTAAATTGTCTCACTTCCGTGGGATTCTACTTTTTAGGTAGACGCCGAGGACGAAGGAATCCATTTAAGAATGAGCAACAACAGCAACAACAGCATCAGGGGCAGCAGTGAAGCTTAGGTGGAGATACTGACTGTCTAGTCTTGTAGATAACATGTCTTATGTTGTCTCTGTACTCTCAGGTCCTAGGAGTCAGTAGGTCTAAGGTTTTTGGCTTTAAGCTTCGAGATTTTGTTGTATTTTGCCTTGTACAGATAACAGGGAAATGGATGCATGTAATCACTCTAGAGGTGATTCCACAGAGATGTAATGTTAAAACATGATGTAAACTGTTTATCCTGTTTCTTATAAAGAAGTTTTATGGTTTAAGGATCTTTACTTAAAAAGTTTTAATTTCTAGTGATTTTTCATTATTCCGCTGCCAGTTAAACAATCGCTTCCGTAGAGTTTATAGCTTCCACATTAGTTAATCCTGTTTTCGCGAGACGGTCGTCACACCTAGAGTATTAGTAAAAGCAGTTGAGAAGTCACATCGAAAATGTAATTGTGCATTGTTAACAACTACTTGATATGATTAGGTTGTTAGAGCTTATATGTAATATTTATTTTGTCCCCCACATACCAGTATATTCATTTATACTGACCGACATTTTGTTTGTGCTCAACCTCAGTCTGATGAATCAGTATATAGTAATATAGGGGTTAGAATACAACCAGAAACCAGGACCTGCTATAGGTGTAGGAAGCCTGGACATATCAGCTATAATTAACCAGAACAGAAATATAAGGGAAGAAATGAGAAAAGGCCTATCCAAATCCAGGAGCAGAGACCTGGTAGTTATAAAAGGAAGAAGTTTCTGGTGTCACCAACACAACCAGGACCTAGTGCACCAAGGCAATGGTTATCCAGAAAGGGTAAGGAACCCTTTAGACCACACCGGGAACTTAGAACTTGCTATCAATGTGGACAGGTAGGGCATCTGGTAAGATATTGCCCAGTCGGAAATGTTATGGAAAATCAACCTCTGAGGCAGAATCAGCTTGAGACAATGAATAATCCTCGAGTCATGACAGGTTAGATGAAATAAATGTTATTCTTATATGTCTTTTTATGATCTCTTGGACAAAACTGAGAAAGTAATTGATTGAACTTTTCTTGATTAGTCCTATAAGGACTTATAATGTTGTATAAAATAGATGTTTCATGTTACATGCTTACCTCCATAAGAAAGATGAGGTATTAAAGAATTGGTCTGGATATAAATTCAGTAAGATTAATACTTATACTTATAATGATAAGAAAAGAGAAGGAATATGGTATATACAAGTGCATATTACCTTATCTTAGTATTTATATACCCTGGCCAGGTATACAATTGCTGATGATAAAGTAAATATAGAAACTCTTAGATTGTTATCTTTTTTATTGCTCTGATCAAGTAGTCATTCTGAGATAATCCAATGAGTATCATGAAATAAGAAATATGGAAATAAGGGAGGTTAACCCTGTCCAGTAAAGTTGTAAGACTAATAATAAAGATTCTCCCCATGATGTGAAAATATGATGAGACCATAAGACCTTCATGAATATGTTAGATAATAGCAAGGAAAGGAACAATGTCATGTAATCATCCTTATAAAAATTCCTATGCTAGAACAAGGAACTGAGGATGAGATGAGAGGTAAATGTTTCATGAATGGTTGAAAAATACATGAAATAATATGATTCCTTATTCTCTTTCTTACTAAGAACATGGCAATCAAGTGGGTTTTAGGACACTTGATGTTCATAATATAAATATGTTTATGTAATGAGTACTTATAAAAGTGTCAGTTTATCTTGGACTTTGGTTCCAAGGTGAGAAAATATGTAATAAGTAATGTTCCAAGATGAAAGGAAGATAAGATGTAATGTGTTGATAACACATGTAATAGGTAACAAGATAAGAATGTAATAATATATCTGATGAATTATGTTGATTACCTGGAATAGTCAACAATGGAATCAAAGTAAACATGTAAAATATTATGAACATTACTTGTTAGGGGTTTATGTTTTTCATAAACATATCTTTCTCCAAGATATCTATCAAATAAGTCCTTGATTGATAAGTAACTTTTCCCTATGATAAGAGAATGTACAACTAATGAGAGAATTAGTGCAAATAATAAGGAAAGTTAATATGGTGTTATCAGATATGATAACACAATCAAGGTATGAAAGGACTTATATAGTCTCAAATAAATGACAGAGTATAATTGTGATCTTAAGAAATGTTGATCTAACTAAGGAACATGAGAGTATATGTTCCATATGAATCTTTCCATGAAAAGTTTATGTGGAGTAACTATGTATTGAACAAAACTCTATGATGTTCCATATTAACGAAATGTCACTTGAAGACATAATGGTATAATGCTTAAATAATATCTGCTTTCCCTTTTCTTTCTGGGATTTCGGGGGTGAAATCCTTGTTAGGGGTTTATAATTTGTAACATCCCTGACCTGGGTTATGAATTAACCCAAAGTGGTTTTCTTAATCATGTGATTAAATGCTTGTGGTTATCTGTTGATAATGTAATTAAAGCTCCTGAGGAATATATATTTCCCTTTCTGTCCTTTTAAACAATATTGTAATATTGTTTTGTTAAAAGTGGACTTATGTGCAAATTACCCAATTAAAGGGGTTAACTTGCAAATTACACATGTTTAGATGTTCCTCTGATGATAATACATCATAAGAATGAATTTGATGAAGTATTATGGATTCTCCAAGCTTAGGCACCAAAAGGTAGCTTGTGGAGCAATCCTTGTGCTTTAAACCCTAGTTTTGGTGTAAAGTGCAATTTACCCAAAACATGGGGTGCAACATGTAAAATATACCTTCTAGAATATCTTTTATGACTCTTGGCATCAATTAGAGTAAAAATGATAAGGGGGGCGCTTCATTTGAATAAACAAATAAGAAGGATAACCCTTGTAACTAAATAACCAAGTCATAAGCATAATGACCCTTTTATATGTGTACAAGTTAGTAGGATGCTTGGCTTTCTTTTCACTAGACTTTGGTTAAGAAAGGAGTTTTTCTTAAGAATAAGAAGTAGGGGTGTGGCCAAGAAGGAGAGAAGGACCGATATGAGAAATAGAAGAAAAGATTGTCCTTATCTTGAAAACATGCCCAAAGTATATATACACCTTTCTTTTACAACCAAGGGATCGTTTCCCTTTCTCTCTTCACTTATCTCTTTCTGTGGCCGACTAAGGAAGGAGCTCAGGAGCAGGGGAGAATGGCCAAGTAGGTTTGGGTAGGCTTTGGTTATCTTCTAGCTTGGATTCATGGAGGAAATCATAATACAAGGTTGGTTTGCTAGTTTTTCTTACTAAGTTCTTCTTTCTAGCCATCCTTTCCAACCAATTCTTGAAGAAGAAACCTTGAACGACCTATGGAGCTCAAGCCACCATTAAAGCTTCGAAGCTTGGAGCTCTAGAGCTGGTTCTAAGGCGGGTTTTATAACTCTAAACCCTTAAATTTTGTTATGCATCTTTCTTTCTTGTAAAAGTAGTTTGTCCTTCTTTCCCCCATCCTTCCTTGCTTTCTTGCAACTAAAACCATGAAGAACAGACCTGTATCTGGAGGTATAATAAGGGGGAATGAATACCAATGTTACTTTAGCAAACGGTCTTGCACCCTTGGCCAAACGGTTTGCAAAACCATTTAGGGGTTTGCAAAACCGTTTGAGGGGCAAACGGTTTCACAAGGTCGGTTGGAGCAAACGGTCTCCAAGACCGTTTGGTTGAGTTGACCAAGGGTTTAAAGTTTGGTATTCCTGTTCATAATTATGTTGGTTGATAACCCTCCACATTTGAGGGATTAACTCCAAAGGAATCGCGAGTTGAAGGCAAATCAATTAGGTAAATCTAATTGGATTAAGTGCTGATTTTCAACCTGATTAACTTGACCTTTTTCGGAAAACGGTTTCAAAACCATTTGAGTGCGTTGAAAAAGGGTTGACCGTCTGGGACTATTGTTCCTAATTATGTTGGTTAATAACCCTCAAAATTTTATGGGTTAACTCCCAAGGAATCGAGAGTTGAAGGCTAATCAATTAGATAAACCTAATTGGATTAAGTGCTGATTTTCAACCTGATTAACTTGCCCTTTTTGGGCAAACGGTTTCAAAACCATTTGAGTGCGTCAACCAAGCATTGACCGTTTGAGATTACTGTTCTTAATTATGTTGTTTAATAACTCACCAAATTTTAGGGGTTAATTATCAAGGAATCATGAGTTGAAGGCTAATCAATTGGGCAAACCCTAATTGAAATTAGTGCTGAAATTCCAATGAGTTAATTTGAGATTTTGGGTTGATTAGCCCAAACGGTCTCAAGACCGTTTGGGGTCACCCAAGACCGTTTGGAGGTCTAGGGTGAAGTATGGATATGTGTTTGAAGATCCAAAGATGTGGTATGAACCCTAATCGGCTAAATGCTGATTTTGCAAGTGAATGAGATGATGTTTTGGGTTGATTGGCCCAAACGGTTTCAAAACCGTTTGGGGATCACCCAAATGGTCTCAAGACCATTTGGGTATCACCCAAGACCGTTTGGAGGTCTGGGGTTAAGTATAGTTGACCAATTGAAGGTACAAAGGTACCAAATCATATTACAATTAAGTGCTGATTTGTTGATCAATTTTGATAGACCAATCCTTGATGAAATTTCACAAGAATCCAAGGGTTGGATGAGCCAAACAGTCTCAATACCGTTTGGAGCTCATACAAACAGTCTCAAGACCGTTTGGAGGTCACTCAAGACTGTTTGGAGGTCTAAGGGTGAGTATGGTTAAGCAATTGATGATCCAATGTTACTAAGTTAAAGTGTAATCAATTGCTGATTTGGTGATCAATCCAATGATGCAAACCTTAATTAGTTGACTTAGATTTTGATGAGACTTTGGGCAAACGGTCTCAAGACCATTTGGAGGATGTCCAAACGATCCTAAGACCATTTGGGCCAAGTCATGGCCCAATTGGATGTTAATTGATGGGTTCCACTTCATTTAGACTCATGTTGATGGACATTGATGGTTGATCGATTATAAACCCTAATTCAATTGGTTCCAACCCTATTTGGCTACCAATTGAAGGTCAATTGAGTGTTCAATTGGTTAAGGATAACCCTAATTGGCTCAATTGATAAGTGGTTAACATATATGAGGTCAATTGAAGGGTTCAACCTTGAAAACCCTAATCGATTGTAAGTTTTGATGCACTTTCTAGGTCCATGCGGTTTTGAGACATTTGGACCAAACGGTCTGAAGACCATTTGGGGGCAAACGGTCTCAAGACCGTTTGGGCCCAAACGGTTTCAAAACCGTTTGGACTCATGCGGTTTCCAAACCGTTTAAGGTCATGCGGTTTCAATGTGATTTATTCAATCGGTTTCAAAGTCAACCATGTCCAAACGGTCAACATGATGAAACGGTTTCAAGACCATTTAAGGGAAAACGGTCTTGAGTGTCATGAGGTCTTGAAGTCAACCCTAACCAAACGGTCAACTCTTCCAAACGGTCTTAAGACCGTTTGGAGGTTGAAGTGTGAAAACATTTGGGGACTTTTAGGGTTAAGATTGCTTAATGCTTTGAAGGCTTAGATGGTTCAATGGTTGTTTAACCTAAACCCTAATGATACCTAAAGATATTAAGGGGCTAAGTAATTAGTAGCTTGACCCATGTTATGCTTAATGCTGAACATTACCAAAGTACCCTTGAAGGGTTCAAGTAGATAACAACCCTTGATCAAGTAAACCCTAATGATTATAATGGGATGTCTTAATCTATGTAAATCAAAGATGACTTGACCTAATCTAACATAGAGTGATGTAAACATCATCTAGTAGTGAGAGGAGAGAGAAGGCTCCTAATATGAATGTGAATCAAGTAACATACCTTCAATATGTAAGAATGTACATGATTAGGATATGATCCATCAAGGTGAGATCATAGAAACCCTAATTATGATGTTTAATGAATCTTAAACTAATTTGAGGGCATCAATGATGATAATTTTCATACATAATGATGCTATGAGCTCAATTCACTATGAAGTGAATATTAAACCCTAATTCTAGAATAATAACATGTAATGTGAATAGTAAACCCTAATTTAGGGTGATCTGATAAATGGAGTAATTCAGGGTTATGCCTTTGGGTATGAAACCCTAACTACAAGTTGTAATATGAGGAATCGTTATGCCTTGTGAGCTAAGAGGTTCAATAACCCTAGGTTGAAGTGATTTAATCCAAACCCTAGAAATCAATGGCGATATGTTGATTCTCAGCACGCCCGTGCTAAGGAGCACGACCGTGGTAGCTTTACTTTGCACGACCGTGCAAGGTGGCACGGCTGTGGTGTTCTATGAATAGATTGAAAAGAATTAGTATTGTGCTGATATTGTTATATATGCATGTCTTCGAATATGCTAATCATGCAGGTTGCTAGCAAAAAGGTAATCATAGCCAGGCAAGGATTATGATGTTTTATTCATTAAAAGCATTTTATAAGCTTTATGAATAATGGTATACTATGTTACCTGGTTTAAGAGATAACATATGAGAATGATGGGCTGTAAGAGCCTTGAGTAATATTTACATTGTTACAATTAAGGTCATGATATTAGATGACTTATGATGATTTAAGGGTTTGAACACCCCTGTTCTTGAACCATAATTATGAGATGGTTATGAAATGATAATTGTTATGAAATAAACTTGATACATTTAGTATTCTTCTTCTATAGCAGATGTTTTAATTGTTTATGTTTGGAAACATGCTTGATAATAAAACAATACTGAAATGTACCTAACTAATCAAGTATAATCATACCATGTAGGGCCCTGACCATAGATCCATCATTGTCAGAGACCAAATGATGGTGAAACAGGTTTTCCTAAGGGAACTCCTGGAGCATATACTTTTGAGTATATGGTGGTATATTGACGCGAATATCCTTACGTCCTAGTGTAGGAATTGATGTAGATGTACTTTAATCTTTCAACCCTTCACTATATATTCATACCGGGTGATGTACCACAAATCTCCCGAAGAAATTACTAATACCGCATCGATGAGAGATAAACAAGAAATTTTTCGATGACGATGAGAGTTCAGAACTCCACTGTAACTCTATAGCGAAGTTTCCAGAATACCCTGGATAGCTACTACAACAGAGACACAAGATGTCATGCAAGTAAATCCTCTTACTGACTGAGGAAGATGAGGTCATAAGAATCCGGCTCTTTTGATGACCTATGTATGGTACCGACGTGATTTTATAAATGGTCGGTTGGAGTATGAGCGGTATACCTCATCTCCGCAGGGCATAATAATGTTTGAAAAATATAATCAGCCATATAGTATAACCGCTTAGGTTGAACTATGAGAAACAATGATTGATGTTACATTGTTGACTTTAATAGTCTGTTCAAGTATCTAGCATACATGTTCTACACATGCTTTAATGAAGTGATTACTTAAGTAAATGTTGTTTTACTTATTACCAAACCTACTGTTGATATTTTCAGTTACTTTGCTTTGTTATTCCTTATATGCTATAACAAAGCCTCTGGCAGAGAGTTATAACTCTCGCTGGGACAATTATTTAAATTGCCTCACTTCCGTGGGATTCTACTTTTTAGGTAGACGCCGAGGACGAAGGAATCCATTTAAGAATGAGCAACAACAGCAACAACAACATCAGGGGCAACAGTGAATCTCAGGTGGAGATACTGACTGTCTAGTCTTGTAGATAGCATGTCTTATGTCGTCTCTGTACTCTCAGGTCCTAGGAGTCAGTAGGTCTAAGGTTTTCGGCTTCAAGCCTCGAGATTTCGTTGTATTTTGCGTTATACAGATAACAGGGAAATGGATGCATGTAATCACTCGAGAGGTGATTCCACAGAGATGTAATGTTAAAACATGATGTAAACTGTTTATCCTGTTTCTTATAAATAAGTTTTATGGTTTAAGGATCTTTACTTAAAAAGTTTTAATTTCTAGTGATTTTTCATTATTCCGCTTCCAGTTAAACAATCACTTCCGTAAAGTTTATAACTTCCGCATTAGTTAATCCTATTTTCGCGAGACGGTCGTCACACCTAGAGTATTAGTAAAAGCAGTTGAGAAGTCACATCAAAAACGTAATTGTGCAATGTTAACAACTACTTGATATGATTAGGTTGTTAGAGTTTATATGTAATATTTTGTTTGTCCCCGACATACCAATATATTCATTTATAATGACCGACATTTTGTTTGTCGAAATTTTAAGATATATCTAAAATTGGGCAAATAGTAAAGTGGAACATGTGAAGATTTAAGTTAAAATTATAAAGGAGGATTTAAATAGATAGAATTCTACTGAGGTTAGAGGTTCTAGATTCCTACTTTTGAAAGGTATGAGATAAGTAAAATTTTATTCCAGTTTTAAGTTTAGTCTTTTGTAGAATTTATTAATTATTTTTTATTATTTGCAAAACCATTGATCCTATTTTTGGGATAATGCCTCTGACATCTTGGTCTTCCTTAATTGGGAGTTATCGGGAAGCAGGGTCATTACAGTTGAAGTGTCCCTGCAGGCTTCTGGTGCTCAACCTTAACTTGTTAACAAATTGGATATCTGGCAACAAACTCTACCACATCATGTTTTAGACCTGGCCACCAATATAGATCCTTCAAGTTCTGGTACATCTTGGTACTTCCAGGATGCATTGCATACATAGAGGAGTAAGCATCTTCAAGTACCATCTTTCTCAACCCATCAATATTAGGAACTACCATCCTATTGTGATAACAGACTGCACCATTATCCGCTTCATGGAAGCCATCATCCTTTTCATTTCCAATCCCTGGTCGAATATTCTTTATCACAATATCATTTTGTTGTACATCATGAATCTACTATCTCATGGTAGGTTTAACATGTAACTGTTCTAACAAACCTTCCAGTAAGGAAACTTCCAATTTCACATTCATCTAGCAAAGAGACACTAGCATATCTCTCTTATGGCACACCAAGGAATAACCATGTGCATTGTCTACCATAGATAATGAAGTCAAATTCCAAGAAGAGGAAGGGATCTTATAAGAAAAGGAGGAGAAACTGTGGTGATGAGTCCTCAAAGAAGATAAAAAGACCCAAGGGAGCCTTAGAAGAAGGATCAGACCCTAAGCCAGTTCCCTTCTACAACCCAAAGACGAACCGAGACGAGGAATCAATGTATGAAGATGAGGTAAAGCCTGAGGAGAACCCGACTGGTGGTCTAGGACCGACAATAATAGTCCACACCCCTGATGCCCTCTGGATGGAACAACAGAAAAAGCTATCTGAGGCCATTAGTTCCCTAGCCCTCAAGGATATAGCTAGAGATGAAAATGGTGATCTGCTTCTTGTTCATTCCCGACTTGGAGTCACCATTCTAGACTTCATAAAAATGAACATTAAAAAATTCTGGGGAGAGGATAAGACCGAAGTGGTCGACAAAGCAGATGCTTGGCTACTAGCAGTCGAGAACGGTTTACACATGCTAGATGTGCAGCCAAATAAGAGGGTCCCATTTGCTGCTCACCTCTTAGAAGGAGTAGCTAAGATCTAGTGAGAGAACCATGTCATGGGTTAGGATCTAAATGAGGATCCGATGGCATGGACCGACTTTAGGACTATCTTCACATATAGATTCATTCCCACCTCAGCTAAGAAGGAGAAGGAAAGGGATTTCACCAATTTGATCCAAGGTAGCCTATCTGTCGTAGACTTCAGCTGCAAGTTTTACATCTTGGAGCATTTTAGTACATGATGACCGAGGAAAAATGGGTGGACCATTTTGTAAAGCATCTTCACCTTGTCATCAAGCCTCATGTGATGGTGAGTAAACCAACAACCTTCACCAAATCCTACAACACTTCCCTAATCATGGAAAGGATGGTGATGCCTTCTCAGAACCCATCCAAAGGGTACTTGGGTTTCACTAAAGGTACACATGTCCAGAAGAATGATCACAAGAAAGGACAAGGGTGCAACCATGCCAAGGGCAAGCATGGAGGCAAAGGAAAGCCATGTGATGAGAGTCACTTTTAGAAGTGTTGTACATGTGGATGGATACATCCTCGAAAGTGCCGCTTCAAGAAGGGGGTGTGCTTCCATTGCTAGCAGGAGGGACACTTGATCGCCAACTGTCCTCCACCTGATCTGAGAGGTCTGGGTCCAGTGGCAGTCGGACCCCTAGTAGGAGGAGGATTATCAGCTGGAGGTCCACTTGTTGGGGAGAGAAGACAAGCTAGACTGTTTGCCATCGATAATGAAGAAGCTCAAACGAATGCTAATAGGTTGATAGAGGGTAATAGCCCGTAGAGTTTCCCTTTTAGCTTAGTTTGATCATGTAATAGTAGTCTAATACATTATGAAACTTTGTAGGCATGGTTGAAGTCATGGGACTAAATGTAAAAGCTCTTTTTTATTCTGGTTTTACTAATACTTTCATTTTGAGAAATCTGGCAACTATGCTTTATTTGGACATCAAGGATTTAGGTTATGTTTTGGATGTCACAACCCCAAGTGGTCAGATATATACATATCTTTTAAAAAACCCATCTTTCTAGTTAAGTACCTGAGTCACACGCTTCCTACTGACTTCATCCTCCTCGATATGAATGATCTTGATGTAATCATTGGTATGGATTGGCTTTACACCTATAGGGCACAAATTGATTGTAGGGAAAAGAAGATCCTTATTAGGAAACATGATCACCCACACTTTACCATTTGAGGAAGGAGAGATGCGCCTACCAGCCTATATGTGTCGACTCCGAAGGCCAAGCAAATGATATCCAAAGGCTGTCAATATTTCCTAGAAATAGTCATTGATTTAGAGCCTAACCCATGATCTCTTGAGGAAATAGAGGTAGTCAGGGAGTATGCAGATGTTTTTGCAGATGATTTTCCTAGAATTCCCTCTAATAGATAGGTGGACTTTTTGATAAAGCTAGCTCCTAGGACAAACCCTATATCTAAAGCACCTTATAGGATGGCCCCTGCTGAGTTGCTCGAGTTGAAGAATCAACTGCAGGAAGTGCTAGATAAAGGTTTAATTAGAACTAGTACATTGATGCGATGATTTTGAGTCGCATTTATAGACCCGTTTGATATGTGTTTTGTGATTTTATTAGTCATTTTTATGGTTAATATTGCATAATTCATCCATTTTGGTCTTTGCCATCATTTTATGTCAAATCCCCTTAGTTTTATCATTTTGAGCATTAATTATCACATTATTATTATTTGTGTGGATTTATTTGATCTTGTCTTTGAATTTCAGAACAAACGAGTATTTGCTTCCGTCGATACCATCGACGGAAGTCGATACCATCGACACGGTCACAGGTTGCCAGTCGAAAGAAGCAGGAAAAAGTCGATACTATCGACCTTGATGTCGATGGTATCGAGTCACCTTCAGGTTGCTGGCGAAGAAGAAATCGATAGTATCGACACCAAGTCAATACCATCGACGCAAGTAGGCTACAACGTCGCAAAATGACAGAACTGACGCCAAAAAGGAAGTCGATACCATCGACCCGAGTCGATGGTATCGAGATGATGTCGGGCGCAACAAAGGAAGGGTTTGCAGCCAGCCGCTACTGTAGCGGGTCGATACCATCGACTCGCGTCGATGGTATCGACGCCGTAGGATATGAGTTTGCTTTCTAATGATCTCAATCGGACGGCTGGAGTTAATTAATGACCTAATTAGGGACTTATACCTAAGAACGGCCGCCCAGACAAAAGGGAGCATCAGATTAGCCATTGCACAAGTGCCGAGGAGCGAGAAAAAGGAGATCGGAGGCCAGAAGTTCATACCAGTCGATCCGGACGCTGTCGAAGATGGATTTCACCACCGAGAGGCGGGAAAGCACGTTTTCTATGCAAAGGATCGATCGGTTCTTCTCCGTTCAGGGGTTTTCCCATTCAATTCACGTTTTTCATATGATTTCCCCTATTTTTACCATGTACTTGTGTGAGATGAACATGCGGGGCTAATCCCCTCCATCTTTAGGACCAGGAGTAGCCCAAGAATTCATTGTATGATAGTTTAATAATAGTAATTCATATTTTCTCTCTTAACTCCGTAATATAGCTTCGTTTTCTCCATATATTGTTATGCTTGATCACCATAATAATAATCTAATGCCCTTAATCACTTCGACAGAAGGATTAACGGCTGAAAAGAGACAAAACCTACATTAATCGATAAATCCCTTGAACAAGGTGGTGTAAAATTAATGGTGAATACTGAGAGATCGTTCGTAATGCACTTAGTTTAGGGGATAGGTTACTACGACGGTGGAACTGACCTAAACCTAAGTAGTGAATTGTACCACAACAGTGGGCAATTCTGTTTTCAGGCCACTACTCAGATAGAGAGAGAAGATTGAGGCATTATAGAAAATCTAATACAATGAAAAACCCGCGGTGAAACCGCAATCCTAAAGATACCTTTTTGAATTGATTAAATCAACCTTTAATCGATTGTTTGCTTTGTTTTATTTTTATTTTCTTTTAATTTTGACAACAAACCCCAATTTGTTATTCGGCTTAGCTGATCGCAAATAGTTAGTAGGAGTCTCCAACAATTCTGAGTATCCCTGTGTTTGACTCGGGCCTCACAAAGGCCTGTACTACTCGACGCGTATACTTGCATTTTTAGCGCGTAGTAAAATACACGTCAAGTTTTTGGCGCCGTTGCCGGGGATACGACAAATTGTTGGCACTTTGAGTGCTACGAGCGGCCACTCTAGGCCAATTTTTTTATTTAGATTGAAACAACTTCAAATATTTTTAAATTGTTTGATAATTTTTATACTCGTCATAGCACTGTATTGAACTTGAATTTTCTCATTTCAGGTACTGTGTATGGTGCAGACGCGTAGTACTGACTACGCGGAACGCGCACCCGAGGTTCCATTTTCGGGACCTGTGGACGAGGAGCATTCCGAGCAAGAGTACCAAGAAGAGGTAGATTCTGAATCTGAACCAGAAGAGATGGCCGATCCACAGACCATATGGAAGAACATCAAAGCTTCTTCCTCATCAGCTTCAAAGGGGCCTATAAAGAAGTAGGCGATCAACATACCGACATATAAGATCGATCCGGCGTTGATTAATTTGGTGATATCAAATGCGTTTCATGGGCTGAAGAATGAGGATCCTGTTGCACACATCAGCCACTTCGTTGAAAACTGCGACATGGTAAAAATAGACAGGTTTCCACAAGATGCATTGTATCTCAAGATTTTCCCAAGTTCCTTGGCAGGAGCAGCAAGAGAGTGGCTACATAATCTTGACGATGAGTTCGTGGAATCTTGGGACCATATGGTGGAGGTCTTCTTTGAGAGGTTCTTCCCTCCTGAGAAGACTAACGACATGATCCGGAAGATTCATAATTTCAACCAACAGGCTGGTGAAACATATTCTGAGACCTGGGAGCGATTCCAGGTTATGTTGAGGAGATGTCCGCATCACGGGTTGGACAAGGAAACGCAGGTGAAAATCTTCTATTTTGCTCTCTCCGAGCATGATAGGAGTAATCTGGATTCATCCGGGTCGGGATTTTTTCTAAACAACACATACACTAGATGCTGGGAAATACTCAAGAACATGGCTAGAAAACAGTCTTGGGGAGAAAGAGAGAGAGGCCCAGTTGAGCAATCACGAGTCGCCAGTGAATCAAAGGCAATGAGAGAATTGAATGAGAAGATGGATCTTCTCACAAAGAAGCTACTGCAAAAGGAGGAAAATGAGTCCGAGGATGAGTCTCAAGTCAAATACATGAGACAACAACAAGGATATAGGAACAATGACTATTCATGGAGAAAAGATAAAAAGTTCTCATGGAAGGATCCGAACAATTTTCTGTAGGATCCGGAAGCCAAGCCTGCGCCGGCTGCAGAAGACAAGAGCACGGAGTTGCTCAATCAGGTCATCAAGCAAAATCAAGAGTTAATGAATACATTCGGGCAGCAAATCAAGCAACAAGGAGAATACATGAATCAATTTGGGAAGACATTGCAGAGCCATGGGGCTCAAATGAGGACCATAGAGACATCCATGGCGCAGATGGAAGCCGAAATAGCTAGTTTGAAGAAACCGGCACATATGTGTTTTCCGGGGAATACCAATGTTCCCGGAGGAAACCAGCAAGCTAAGGCTATTCTGCTGAGAAGCGGTAAGAAAGTGTTGAATCCAAGAACTGATGAAACAAGCACACCGCGAGATGAAGTTGAAGGTGAAACCAATGTGGAGCAGCCCACACCATTCTCAGGGCAAGTTGAAGACATAGCCATGGAGAGTACTGAAGAACAGGATGCTGAGGAGGAACCGCAGAAAAAGACACCTTATGTGCCACCTCATCAAAGGGCACGAGCTGTTCTGGTCCCTTATCCAAATAGTGTGAAGGCAAGGAAGGTAGATGCACAGTTCAAGAAATTCCTGGACAGTTTTAGGAAGCTTTCAGTCAATATCCCGTTACTGGAAGCCATTGAGCAAATCCCTTCATACGGGAAGTTTCTAAAAGATGTCATTACCGAGAAGAGGAAAATACCAGATATTGAGGTCGTTGTGCTAAAGGAGCAAGTGAGTGCCTTCATTATGGGCACTTTTCTGCCAAAGAGACAGGATCCAGGGTGTTTCAACATTTCTTGCTATATCGGGAAGTGTGAATTTGGAGAAGCATTGTGTGATTCAGGGGCAAGCATCAACTTGATGCCCCTTTCGACATTTAAAAAGTTGGGACTGAAGGAGTCCCGACCGAGCAATATGACTATTCAATTGTCCGACAACTCTGTGGTGAAGCCTTATGGAATCTGTGAAGATGTCTTAGTAAAGGTGGATCGATTTGTCTTTCCGGCCGATTTTGTGGTTATGGAGATGCAGGATGAGCATGGCAATGAGCTGTTACTTGGACGTCCTTTCCAAGCTACAGCCGAAATGATCTTAGAGATGGGGAGAGGTCGCTTGACCTTGGGCATAGTAGATGACCGCTTTGAGATGGTCATGCCTTCTAGCACTGCGTCATCTAAAGCAAAAGAACAATGTAATATGGTGAAACATATGGATCGCAATATCTCACTCTGCCTTGGAAAACCATTTATGGACATGGCTCATGTGATGAGCAAGGTGGATAATGGAACCTTAGCTGTGGATATCATGGAACATACTAAAATTGTGTCTTTGTGTAAAGCTGTGGGATTTCCGAATGATGAGAATGAGGACATTCCGCCTTCTTGGGAGGATGATGCGATTGCTATTTCTGTTGTTGATGCATATCCGGAGTTACCGCTGGAGGCTTGTTTGTTGAATATTACATATGATTGGATGCGGAGTAAATCACTCAAGGAGTGCGCTAAAATGCTTCAGATGCTTCCATGCTTCTATGCGCGACATTATGAAGATTTAGGTGCACCTCCCCCACCGCTTCAATCATCTCTTATCAGCCCGCCGGATTTGGAATTAAAGCCGCTACCCCCACATCTCAAGTATGTCTTTCTAGCTGAGAAAGACAAGTTACCGGTGACCGTTTCTTCTTATTTGAGTGCGGAAGAGGAGGAGCAACTGTTGATAGTGCTGAAAAACCACCGAGGAGCCTTTGGGTGGTCCGTTGCAGACATTAAGGGGATTTCCCCTACTCTATGTCAGCACAAGATTCTGCTCGAGGAGGGAGCCAAACCAGTGATTCAGCCTCAAAGACGTCTAAATCCGAGCATGATGGAGGTTGTGAAGAAAGAGGTCATTAAACTTCTTGCTGTAGGTATTATCTATGCCATATCAGACTCGACATGGGTGAGTCCCACACAGGTAGTCCCTAAGAAGGGGGGAATTACTATCACTCAAAATTTATTGAATCAACCTGTCACCACCCGATTGGTAACCGGGTGGCGAGTTTGTATTGACTACCGTCGTTTGAATGCTTCCACACTTAAGGATCACTTTCCTTTACCGTTTATTGATCAAATTTTAGAACGTCTTGCCGGGCGATCACACTTTTGTTTTCTAGACGGGTACTCGGGGTACAACCAGATCTCGATTGATCCTTTGGATCAAGAGAAATCTACGTTCACTTGTCCCTATGGGACTTTTGCTTACCGTCGAATGCCGTTTGGTTTATGCAATGCACCAGCGACGTTTCAACACTGTATGCTCGCCATATTTTCTGACATGGTAGAGCGCTGTCTTGAGGTTTTTATGGATGACTTCTCGGTTTATGGTGCATCGTTTGATGAATGTCTCTATAACCTAGACAAAGTGTTGCAGCGTTGTGAGGACACACACTTGGTCCTTAACTGGGAGAAATGTCATATGATGGTGACAGAGGGAATAGTGCTAGGACACAAGGTGTCTAGCAAAGGTCTTGAGGTGGAACCGGTGAAAATCAAGGTCATTTCCAAGTTGCCCCCACCAAATTCTGTAAAAGGGGTGAGAAGTTTTTTAGGACACGCCGGGTTCTATCGGCGATTCATAAAGGATTTTTCTAAAATTGCAAAACCTTTATCCGAGCTTTTGGAGAAAGATGCGGTTTTCGATTTCAATGATAAGTGTTTACATGCATTTGATGTTTTGAAAGAAAAACTGATTTCTGCCCCGGTTGTTCAAACGCCGGATTGGACAAAACCTTTCGAATTGATGTGTGACGCTTCAGATTTTGCGGTAGGAGCCGTATTGGGGCAACGGGTAGATAATAAGCCCGCTGTGATTTTCTATGCTTCAAAAACTCTGAATGATGCTCAATTGAATTATACAACTACTGAAAAAGAATTACTTGCTGTTGTGTTTGCTTTCGAAAAATTCCGGCAGTATTTAGTTGGATCTAAAGTAGTTGTATGGACTGACCATGCTGCAATAAAATACTTGATGGAAAAAAAGATGCAAAGCCTAGACTCATTAGGTGGATTTTGCTCTTACAGGAATTTGACATTGAAATCAAGGATAAATCTGGGATTGAGAATGTAGTGGCTGATCATTTGTCTAGGTTAGAAAGGGTGGATGAAAAAGATTTACATATACCCATAACCGAGATGTTTCCGGATGAACAAATTTTAAAAATTAACTCTAAAGAGCCTTGGTTCGCTGAAATAGTAAATTATTTAGCTTGCGAGATCATCCCGGAAGATTGGTCATATCAGGAGAAGAAGAGATTCTTTCACTCTTTGAGATACTATTTTTGGGATGATCCAATTCTTCTTAAGCAATGCAGGGATGGTATTTTACGCAGGTGTGTGCCTGAAGTGGAGTACGAGAGTGTTCTCCATCATTGCCATGCATCACCTACGGGAGGACACCACGCCAGCTCGCGAACGGCAGCTAAAGTTTTGGAAAGCGGCCTTTATTGGCCAACTTTGTTTTGGGATGCCTACGATTTTGTGAGGCAATGTGTTCCTTGTCAGCGAGCAGGTAATATCTCAAAGCGACAGGAGATGCCCCTGAATGTATTTCAGGAAGTTGAGGTATTTGATTTGTGGGGCATAGATTTCATGGGACCTTTTGTGTCCTCAAACTCCAATTTATATATCTTGTTAGCAGTTGATTATGTGTCGAAGTGGGTGGAAGCAATCCCCACAAGGACTAATGATTCCACTGTAGTGTGCAGGTTCTTGAAGGAGAATATTTTCTGCAGGTTTGGGATACCCCGAATGATAATCAGTGATGGGGGTACACATTTTAGGAATCAGAAGTTCTCGACATTATTGAAGAAATATGGGGTCAAGAACAACATTGGCACCCCATATCATCCACAGACTCAAGGCCAAGTGGAGGTCTCCAACCGTGAGATTAAGAAGATTCTAGAGCGAACGGTGGCATCCACGAGGAAGATCTGGAGTGTCCTACTACCGGATGCACTGTGGGCGTATAGAACGGCCTACAAAACACCTATAGGCACCACGCCTTTTAGGTTGGCGTATGGCCGGGCTTGTCACCTACCGGTGGAGTTGGAGCACAAGGCCCATTGGGCGCTTAGAAGACTAAATCTAAGTTATGATGAAGCTGGGAGAGAGAGAATGTTTGAATTGAATGAGCTGGATGAGTTACGGATGACGGCATATGAGAATGCCCGGATATACAAGGAGCGCACAAAACTGATCCACGATCGCCACATCGAGTTGCGCACGTTCAAGAAAGGAGATAGTGTTTTGTTGTTCAACTCCCGACTCAAGTTGCATCCCGGGAAGCTAAAATCCCGGTGGAGTGGACCGTTCGTGGTGGAAGAGGTCAAACCACACGGCGTGATTCTAGTGAATGATGGTGATACCACGTTTTTGGTAAATGGACAGAGGCTGAAGCTCTATTTTGGTGAGAATTACAAGAGGAAGGTGAATGAGGTTAAACTCATTGCACTTTTGGATGAATGAGATGACCGGAAGCCGTCTAGCCTAAGACGTTAAAGAAGGGCGCTTGTTGGGAGGCAACCCAACCATCGGTACATTAGGATAGTTTAATTATAATCGTAGGTTGCTTAATTTTTGTTCAATTTTTAGTATAAAGAAGATACCTTGATCCGTTTGTTCATTGTGCAGGCTGAGGCAGAGTCGATACCATCGACACCCTTGTCGATGGTATCGACAAGGGTACAGGTTGACGACTACAGATTTCGTTCTGAGTCGATACCATCGACGGCCTCGTCGATGGTATCGACATACCTACAGGTGGTCGAGAAGGGAACGTCGATAGTATCGACACAGACATCAATACCATCGAGATCTCTGGAGAAGTTCAGATCGATTTGTCTCAGTCAACTCGATACCATCGACGGCCTTGTCGATGGTATCGACATGGTTCCAGGTTGAAATGCAAAAAGGCGGTGTCGCAATGAAGCCAAGTCGATACTATCGACACCTGTCGATGGTATCGACCATCCATGTCACCGATCCGAGCAAAGAAATCGACGGTGATCGCGGCTTCCACGTCATCGATCCGGGTGCAGCATCGATACCATCGACCCGTGTCGATGGTATCGACACGACAGCGATCCGGGTTACAAGATCCAGCAATCGACGACCGTCGATACCATTGAGGGGCGGATAGCATCGACCCAAGTCGATACCATCAACGCGCGTCGATAGTATCGACGGGCCAATAGTAGCGCCAGCCAAGTCTATTTAAGGAGAATCATTACGTCATTTGACGTCACACCTTCAGAGTGATCTCCTCCCTTTGCGCCGAGCACTCCCCCGAACCATCCAAGAGTGAAGACCAGCATCACCGAGCGACGATCGTCACCGAGCGGAGATTCATATCTCCATTCTGCACCGAGCTCTCTCTTTCTAATCCCTTTCTCGTCACGAACATGGTTCACGCCGCTGGAGCATCTTCTTCACGTGCGGACCCGGAGGAGATTCAGGACTTTGTGCCACCTCCTCCCGGGTCAGTTGCACGGCTGCGCATGATGCATCCTTCCACAGAGGTGAAGAAGATCTATGAGGAGATCTTAAAAAGGAAGATCGTACCCACCCGGTATGTAGACCGGGAAATGATCCGAGACCTCGGATTCGAGGCCAATCTGGCCTATGTTCTGCAGGGGCAGGCGAAACGTACAAGTAGGAGGCCCGATGAGTTACAGTACCATGCAGATGGCCAGCCGTTTTTCGGCGAGTGGCCAACCTACAAAGAGTTGGTGGCGGAGTTCATGGCATCACTTGACGTCTGCGTCGTGCCCAACGACATCTTCGCCACCGACCGTGAATGGATAAAGGGTCGGGTGTCTTTCCGGCTGTACAACCGTGACTATACCCTCACGCTTCGCCAATTCAACAGGATGTTCAATTGGATGCATTCTCCATACGACCACCAGTGGTCGGATAACCGCACCAACTACGACGCTCTCTTCTCCGAGTTGGTGACGGTGCCACAAGGGAGGTCGGTGAGCTACCACAACGCTGCGGTAGCCGACTTCGAGCACCCGTTTGTTCGGGTATTGCACCGGATGTTGAGTTCCACCATCTTTTCTCGAAGTGATCTGGCGCTAAGAAAATTTCAGGAGACGGATCTTTTCTTCTTATATCATCTCCTGAAGCGCCAAGAATGCAACTGGGGTGCATTCTTTCTACAACAAGTGTTGGCGGTGAAGAGGAGCACGAGAAAATCCCCGATTCATTTTGGGGGGCTTGTCACCAAGGTAGCCCTCTACTTGGGCTTGAATCTCGAGCAGCTGACTCCTCTTTCTGCGAGAAGCAAGGTCAACTTGCAACATCTACACTGAGCCAATCTCATTCTTCTCCGAGCTGGCGTGGCTTTTGCGCATTGCCACGTAAATCAAGCATACCAGGAGTGCGCGCTGCCGGATCCCATCTTCAACATCGAGGGCGCACAGCATTTCAGATGGCCGATCATAGCCATCGACTCCGATGATGAAGAAGGCGGCAATGACGGCGGTGACGACGGACAGGATGACGAGGCTGAGGAGGAAGAAGAGGCCTTTACACCTCTTCGCGCACGAGTAGCACCCCGGAAGCGTCCTCGGATGCATCCGGGTGCGTCTTCATCATCACATCCTCCGCCGCCATCACCACAGCCCTCGCAGCAGAGCGAGGATGTTTATTCTATGCAGGGCATGTACAACATGCTCCAAGATATTCAGCAGACGCAGCACAACCACACCGTTGCGTACGCCGGTATTCAAGATACCACCAACCGGCTTTTTGTCAACGAGCAGGCGATCTTCGAGAATGAACGCCTTCTTTTCGCAAATCAAGAGAACATCCATGATCGGCTGCATAGGATGGAGCAGCAGCAGCAGCCGTTTTACGATCATTACTGGAGCCAAAATTATTTTGGGGGGTATCCACAGCCTCCTCTGATGCCCCAGTATGATCCGACCTTTCAGGGGCAATACCCATCTTGGGACCCCACGACGCCGCAATACCCACCTCCACCACCACAAGAATGATCGGGTATCCCTGTTCCAATCTTTAAGTTTGTTTTTGACTATGAGGCCATAGTCGAATTCAAGCTTAGGGGGGTAGTTGGAACAACTCTATCTTTTATTGTTTTCAGTTTTTAGCGTTATTGCTTTTGTTTTCTTGTTATTTATTTCTTGCAATTTTAGTTTTGTAGGATCCACGTGCTATCTAGTGTAATTTTGGACGTCATAGTCATAAAAGTGTGTCATCTTTCTGTTAGTGCATGGGAAATTCAAGGGAAATTTGAAAAATTTGTGTCTTTGGATAGCTTGTTTTGTTTTGACCTTGGGAACACATCCTATGAAAATGATTGATTATGTCAACTTTAAAACAACATTTCATACCTGTACTCCTAATGATTCATGAAAGTGGATGGAAATGGTTGTTTGAGCCTAACCTAACCAAATGGTAATGAGACTTTAATTGGATATAAGAGAGGGAACCTTCTAAACTACTACACAGGTCAGTAAGGAGGGACACATAATATCTTTCTAAGGTTCAGTCATCTAGTCTTGTGATCGTTCCACTTCATTTTTCTATAATCCACCTAAGAATTGGAAGTAAAGTGCAGTTTTAATTCCTTTTTGTGTGCATAGCATTTAGACAGGACTTGCATTGGTATTTTCCATATGTTTGCATAAAAAGAAAAAAAATATAGTGAATCATGCACATTACCTTTAGGTGCATGCCATGTAGTCGCATTCATGATTTTCATGCATAAAGTATATCATGTATCTCAATTTTTCCCAAATGGTGAATTAAATTGTTCCATACTTTCTAAATAGTGCAAAAATTTCTGAGTATGCAGGAAATAGCCCAATAAAATTATCTTTGAGCAATTATGGATATGTGGGCTGAAAAAAAAAGCTGAAAATCGGCAATATAAAAAAAAAGGGGAAAAGAAAAAGAATTTAGAAGAAAGTGAAATAAGAAGGAGAAAGGAACGTAATATCACTTGCATTTCAGGATAATTGAGCACATGATGTAGCTTGACTAGATATCCATCTCATTTTGAGGCGGATGTTTAGTGCATGCATCATTTCACCCAAGTTTAGTCATTAGGGAATTTCTAATGTGCATGTGCATCATATAGGACATTTTTGTATATGCATGTTGAAACTGTACAATACTTCCACGTTCTTCCATGAGCCACCCATCTTCATCCACCCGTTGCTTGGATTGGTAGGCCACCGTGAATTTCTCCTCACCAATGAAGATAAGGAGAACTGCTTCCATGTAGATGGTAGTTAGGACGAGCAACGTAGTATAGGCGATCACAAGATGCACCAATGCTGAATCGGCGAATTTTATTATGTTAACTGCCTTATGTGATAGTGTTCATCGGTTAGGAGGTTAATTTCTTTTATTGATGATTACTGTCACCTTTAGGGTAATTACTGTTCTGTGGTTAGAGAAGGCTGGTTTGTGAATGATCAGTGGGAGTCATATGGGATGTTGGGTTGGTTTGTTGTTTTTCAGTTGACATTTGCAATTCTATTCTAAAGATGAGTTGCTCGAGGGCGAGCAATATTCAAGATTAGGGGAGTTTGATGCAATGATTTTGAGTCGCATTTATAGACCTGTTTGATATGTGTTTTGTGCTTTTATTAGTCATTTTTATGGTTAATATTGCATAATTCATCCATTTTGGTCTTTGCCATCATTTTATGTCAAATCCCCTTAGTTTTATCATTTTGAGCATTAATTATAATATTATTATTATTTGTGTGGATTTATTTGATCTTGTCTTTGAATTTCAGAACAAACGAGTATTTGCTTCTGTCGATACCATCGACGGAAGTCGATACCATCGACACGGTCACAGGTTGCCAGCCGAAAGAAGCAGGAAAAAGTCGATACTATCGACCTTGATGTCGATGGTATCGAGTCACCTTCAGGTTGCTGGCGAAGAAGCAATCGATAGTATCGACACCAATTCGATACCATCGACGCAAGGAGGCTACAACGTCGCAAAATGACAGAACTGACGCCAAAAAGGAAGTCGATACCATCGACCCGAGTCGATGGTATCGAGATGATGTCGGGCGCGACAAAGGAAGGGTTTGCAGCCAGCCGCTACTGTAGTGGGTCGATACCATCGACTCGCGTCGATGGTATCGACGCCGCAGGATATGAGTTTGCTTTCTAATGATCTCAATCGGACGGCTGGAGTTAATTAGCGACCTAATTAGGGACTTATACCTAAGAACAGCCGTCCAGACAAAAGGGAGCATCATATTAGCCATTGCACAAGTGCCGAGGAGCGAGAAAAAGGAGAACGGAGGCCAGAATTTCATACCAGTCGATCCAGACGCTGCCGAAGACGGATTTCACCACCGAGAGGCGGGAAAGCATGTGTTCTACACAAAGGATCGATCGGTTCTTCTCCGTTCAGGGGTTTTCCCATTCAATTCACGTTTTTCATATGATTTCCCCTATTTTTACCATGTACTTGTGTGAGATGAACATGCGGGGCTAATCCCCTCCATCTTTAGGACCGGGAGTAGCTCGGGAATTCATTGTATGATAGTTTTATAATAGTAATTCATATTTTCTCTCTTAACTCCGTGGTATAGCTTCGTTTTCTCCATATATTGTTATGCTTGATCACCATAATAATAATCTAATGCCCTTAATCACTTCGACAGAAGGATTAACGACTGAAAAGAGACGAAACCTACATTAATCGATAAATCCCTTGAACAAGGTGGTGTAAAATTAATGGTGGATACTGAGAGATCGTTCGTAATGCACTTAGTTTAGGGGATAGGTTACTACGACGGTGGAACCGACCTAAACCTAAGTAGTGAATTGTACCACGACAGTGGGCAATTCTGTTTTCAGGCCACTACTCGGATAGAGAGAGAAGATTGAGGCATTATATAAAATCTAATACAATGAAAAACCCGCGGTGAAACCGCAATCCTAAAGATACCTTTTTGAATTGATTAAATCAACCTTTAATCGATTGTTTGCTTTGTTTTATTTTTATTTTCTTTTAATTTTGACAACAAACCCCAATTTGTTATTCATATTAGCTGATCGCAAATAGTTATTAGGAGTCTCCAACAATTCTGAGTATCCCTGTGTTCGACTCGGGCCTCACAAAGGCCTGTACTACTCGACGCGTATACTTGCGTTTTTAGCGCGTAGTAAAATACACGTCATACATCACCATGGGGAGCACTAGTCCTTTTTGTGAAGAAGAAGGATGGATCACTCAGGATGTGTATTGACTACAGGATGATCAATCAGGCTACCATTAAGAACAAATATCCCTTACCTAGGATAAATGACCTTTTTGACCAGCTCAAATCTGCACGAGTATTTTCCAAGATCGATTTGAGGTCAAGATACCACCAAGTACGATTCAAGAGTGATAACATCCCTAAGACAACTTTTTGAACCCGTTATGGCCATTATGAGTTTGTGGTTATGCTGTTTGGGTTGTCCAATGCACCCATCGTCTTTATGGACCTCATAAATAGTGTGTTTCAACTCTTCATTGACTCCTTTGTCATAGTGTTCATAGTTGACATCCTAGTGTATTCTGATGTCCTAGATCAACACCATGACCACATAGGTAGAGTCCTTGATATCTTGAGAAAGCAGAAGTTCTATGGGAAATTCTCAAAATGTGAGTTTTGGATAGACCGTGTCATGTTTTTTGGACACATCATATCCGGAGGAACGATCATCGTGGATCCAGCTAAAGTGTTAGCCGTTCAAGACTGGCCTACACTAAAGAACCCCTCTGAGATCCGTATCTTCTTGAAGTTGGTCGGATACTATCGACAAGGATTTCTCAAAGACTACTTTGCCGCTCACCAAGCTAACCTGAAAGGAAGAAAAGTTCATGTGGTTGGACGTATGTGAACCTCACTTGTAGGAGATGAAGGAAAAGTTGACCACCACTCCAGTGTTGACCTTACCATCCAACAATGAGGGTTTCATGATCTTCACTGATGCATCAAAGATGGGACTTGGCTGTGTGTTTGAACAGAATCGACATGTTGTTGCATATGCTTCCTGACAACTTAAGCTCAATGAGGTGAATTACCTGACGCTTGACCTAGAGTTAGCTGTTATCATTCATGCTTTAAAGATCTGGCGACACTATATGTACAGAGCCACCTTTGAGATCTTAACCAACCATAAGAGTCTAAAGTATCTCCTGACACAGAGGGATCTGAATCTGTGACAAAGATGGTGGATGGAGTACATGAAGGATTTCGACTTCACCACGCCTATCACCCTAGGAAGGCTAATGTTGTAGCTGATGTGCTTAGCCGGAAACAGCTCAGGTGTGCAGATGTCTTGTCTAGTTAGTGGAGGAAGCTAGAAGATATTGTGGAGTGGACTCCGCAACTATTAGATGATTGAGTTCATTTGGCCAACATCCAGATCAAATTAGATTTGTTGAACAAATTAGTGTCTGCTCAGTTGATAAGTTTAGAACTTGGAAAGATGAAGGGCTTGTTAGAGAAACCACAGAGATGACTCTCCATGGGAATAGATGGTGGAATCCATTCTAAGAACCGTATCTGGGTTTCGGAGGATTCACCTCAGAAGGAACATATCTTACAAGAGGCTCATGGTTCCAAGTACACAGTACACCCGGGCACTACAAAGATGTTTAAGGATCTATAGAGGTATTTCTGGGGGCCAAGAATGAAGAGAGACATCGCGACATATGTGGCCAGCTGTCTTACATGCCAAATGGTGAAGGCTAAACACCAATGACCTGACAAACTTTTACAGTCGATAGAAATTCTAGAGTGGAAATGGGAGCAGATCACCATGGATTTTGTGGTGAGTCTACCCCGGACCAAGAGAGGTCAAGATGTGATATGGGTTGTGGTAGATCGCCTTACCAAGTCAGCACACTTCCTTACCTGAAAGACCACTGCCAAGGTGTCAGACCTAGCTGAGCTGTATATCATAGAGAGAATATAGTTGCATGGTGTACCAGGTTCGATAATTTTTGATCGAGATCTGAAGTTCTCTTCCAAGTTATAGAAGCAGGTACAAGAAGAACTCAATACAAGGTTGAAGTTCAATACAACTTATCACCCCAGACAGATGGATAGTCAGAGAGGATGATTCAGACATAAGAGGATCTGTTGAGAGCTTGTGTGCTCGATTGGGGTGGATCATGGGAGCAATAACTACCTTTAGCTGAGTTTGTCTACAACAACAACTACCAAGCCAGTACTAGGATGCCTCCATATGAAGCTTTATATGGGAGACCATGTCAGTCACTGCTTCACTGGGATGATGTCGGTGACAGGACCTTGTTGAGGTCAGATAAGCTCTAAGTGTATGAAGATAAAATTGCTTTGATCAAGCAGAGGCTGAAGAGAGCCCAAGATCGGCATATGTCATATGCTGATGTGAAGCAGCCTGACGTGCAGTTCACTGTGGGAGAGCATGTGTTTTTGAAAATCTGACCACTCTAAGCTATAACTAAGAATAGAGGGAAGTTGAGTCCTCAATATGTGGGTCCATTTGATTTGTTAGAACAGATTGGTGAAGCTTCATGCCATTGGATGTTACCCTCTCTGTATAGTATGATGCGCATAATGTTTTCCATGTGTCCAATCTGAAGTGAAATGTACACAATCTAAGCCATGTGCTGAGCTTTAAACCAATTGAGCTTCATGGGAAGCTGACATATCCTGAGTGACCTTTGGGGATTCTACATACCAAGGTTAAAGAACTCATATGTAAGAATATAGAGACGGTAAAGGTTCTTTGGAAGCATCATGGAGAGGATGAGGCCACATGGGAGCTGAAGGCCTACATGGAAAAAGCATATCCTGGCTTGTTTGTTTGATTGTTGAATTTTGTGGGAAAAATTCTTATAACGAGGGGAGTATGATATAACCTCAATTTTCATAGGTTTGGGTTGAAATGTAATTTCTCCATTGAAGATATATGAACATGAAAATTGTATGATTTGAGTTCTTTGTGTGGATTTCTTTGTTAAATGTCTTCTATATGTGTGTCTTGGTGGGCCGTGTTGCTTAATAAGCCCAATATCAGAAAAGGGAATAAAAGATGAAAAGAAATCCTTAATAAAGGAAATTGAAATAATGTTAATGAAGGTGGTAGAAAAATCTAGAAGGCTAAGAGTTTGTTCATCATGAGTGGATTTTTAATCCCTCAGATTTCTTGAGTTAGAAGGAATCCAAATAAAGAAGATAATAGTGAAAGAGAGAGAAAATATGAATAAACTATGCCTTAATAAGTGTTAACTTCTATGTGAAGAAAACCTCTCTTTCCTTTAAATTTTGGGACTCAAACTTGGTACATGAGTAGATAATGTTAATACAAAGTTTTCCTTAAAATTTGGATGAAAAAGGATAAACGAATAAGGAGTTAATGGATTTTATAAGATACCTAAAGTGAAAGGATAACCTTTTAAATAGATTAAACGTCATGATTTAATTGGGAATATAGATTTAGATTATTTATAATGTAGACAATCTGGATTGTAGATCTTGCGATCTGGATCACAGATCTCATGATCCGATCATGATGGGTTGTCATCTAGATCCCAGTTAGAGATGGAAACCACTTTAGTTTCCTTTTGATCTTTTTCGATCTATGATGTGTGAGAGAGGTTGGAAAGTTGTCCATCAAGTTCGGGAGCCTTTCCCGAATCGAAAAACCCTGACTTTGGGGGACTCTTGAGGAGGGATCGTAATTCCCCCAATTGGGATTCTCTCTCCAACCTTACCTATATAGGGGGGGTACTCTACGATACAAGTAAATCTACAAACCATCCTCGCGTGTTCGGAAGGGATCAAAGAACTTGTTGCTACCGCCAATTTGAGATTCTACCCTGACCTACACCCTCGTCTCAGAGCAACTATTGTTATAGGGTTAGTGGTGTCGTCCTGGCAGTGGATAGAAATAGATGAGGAATTGGCGAGTTCGTTGAGTTCGGAGGAGCACAATGGTGTTGTGGTGGCCTTGGTTTGCACGTAGAGGAAACATAACCCAAAGTCAACAAGGGGGTTGACCATCAACTAGATGAAAAGAGATGAGTCGAGGTTGAAGATAACCTGTGTGAAATCCCCAGTTTGCCCTGATGGTCCTTCATGCCAGGTAATGGCATATTTGTCCTTTCATTTTGTTTTATCTTGCACGAGGCACGCTGCTTTGCAGGTCTGGGTGCTGACGTGGCACGAACTGATTGGCTCATGCCTGGCCCTGATGGCACGACTAGAGGGAGTCGAAGGGGGCACGTGTCAATCCCTGATTGACCGGAAAATGATTAGTTATTAAAATTCATATCTAATTAATGGTAGATCATATGAGAACATGTAATATTTGAAAATTTATTAGAAAAATGCACAAAACTCAATAAAATTGGTTTTGGAGCCTGAATCTGATCATAGTTCAAAAAGTGGTTAAAGTTGCTAATCTTAATGATTTAAAATGAGGAAAAACCCTAAGTTGATGTTATATGAAATTGAGATGATTAATATGGGTAATTTATTGGCCTATTAACCTGTTGTTAATAAGAAGATGTTTTGATGTCTAACTAGATGATCCATGTGCTAAATAGCTAAATTAGCATTTGATATATCAATGTGAATCAAAGGGCTTAGAAACCCTAATCTAGGGTTAATGGTTGGTAATGAGATAAACTTCTAAAATCCTTTATAACAAAGTGATATGAGGATGATCCTAAGCCTATTAGGTGATAGGAAGATGTTAATGTGATTAAATTGGATAACTAGGATTTTACACCTAGAACTGTTATTTTTGGGTTTCAAGGATATAAAAGAGGAAAGCTGTAAATAGATCTAAATGAACCATAATGAAACCCTAATTCAGATAGAAACACTAGAAAGAGATTCAAAGTTAATAAAATAGATTCTTGATGAGTATGTAGTAATTAGGTTGCATATGCTTTTCAGGATTCTGTGCTTGTGTGATTGACTTGTTTGCTTGGATTGGATTGCCTAATTGATTGGATTGTGCTTATTTCTTGAGAAATATCCTAATAAGGTATGTGGTTAATTATCAGTACACACTCTTAGTTTCTCAAAGGTTTCATAATGTTTTATTGATTGCAATGGAAATAACTATTTGGTTGCTTTTATTTCTGCAATCTTTAAAGTGAATATGACTATCACAATTTAATTATATATGTGAATGTCTCAAACCTACATACCAACTCTGGATGTATGATGCAAGACCAAGCCCCAGAGGGAAGGTCTGAAGTGGTCAAGCCCTAGAGGGAAGACCACTGGACACCCAGAGATGTGACCCCAAGTACCAAGCTCAAGATGGAGAAGGTAGCCTTAATGTCCCTTGCAAGGACTGAACCCTAATAGAGGGTATCCCAGAGTATGAGAAAAAGCTGTTGAGAAGTCACATCAAAAATGTAATTGTACATTGTAACAACTACTTGATATGATTAGGTTGTTAGAGCTTATGTGCAATATTTTGTTTGTCCCCCACATACCAGTATATTCATTTATACTGATTGAAATTTTGTTTGTCGGTGTTTTAGGATATATCTGAAATTGGACAAATAATAAAGTGGAACCTGTGAAGATTTAAGTTAAAATTATAAAGGAGGATTTAGATATTTAGAATTCTACTGAGGGTAGAAGTCCTAGATTCCTACTTTTGAAAGTTATGTGATAAGTAAAATTTTATTCCAGTTTTAAGTTTAGTCTTTTATCGAATTTATTAATTATTTTTTATTATTTGCATAACCATTGATCTTATTTTTGGGATAATGCCTCTGACTTCTTGGTCTTCCTTAATTGGGGGTTACTGGGAAGCAGGGTCGTTACAGTTGTAGTGCCCCTGTATGCTTCTGGTGCTCAATCTTAACCTGATGACAAACTGGACAATTGGCAACAAACTCTACTACATCACATTTTAGACCTAGCCACGGATACAAATCCTTTAAGTTTTGGTACATCTTGGTACTTCCATGATGCATTGCATACATAGAGCAGTAAGCCTCTTCAAGTACCAGCTTCCTCAATCCATCAACATTAGGAACTACTATCCTATTTTGGTAACATACTGTACCATTATCTACTTCATGGAAGCCATCATCCTTTTCATGGCCAATCCCTGATCAAATATTCTATATCACGGTATCATTTTGTTGTGCATCATGAATCTACTATCTCATGGTAGGTTTAACCTCTAACTGTGCCAACAAACCTTCCAGTAAGGAAACTTCCAGTTACACATTCATCTGGTGAAGAGACCCTAGCACATTCAACTTATGGCACACTGAGGAATAACCATGTGCATTATCTATCGTTGATGATGAAGTCGAATTCTTATGTAATGCATCAACTACCACATTCGCCTTTCCAAGATGGTAGTCTATTGTACAATCATAATCTTTAATAAGCTCCATCCATCTCCTTTTCCGCATATTCAACTCTTATTTCAAAAAGATATACTATAGGTTGTTGTGGTCGGCGAAGATCTGACACTTTTCTCCATACAGGTAGTGTCTCCAAATCTTTAAAGCATGAACCACCACTACAAGATCCAGATAATGTGCTGGGTAATTATCTTCGTGCTTTTTCAGCTATCGTGATGCAAAAGAAATCACATTCTTATCCTGCATCAACACACATCCCAACCCATTCTTCGAAGCATCACAAAACACAATATAGCCTTTCTCTTGCTCTGGAAGAACTAACACCGGTGCTCTGGTCAACTTTTCTTTCAACATCTGGAAGGAATGTTGAAACTTTTTATTCCAAGTGAGAGGAACATCCTTCCTGGTTAACCTAGTTAGGGGTAATGCTATAGAATTGATGTCCTTGATGAACCTCATGTAGTAGCATACCAGACCTAGGAAACTACAAATCTCTAGTTGTGACTTAGGTTGTTGCCATTCCAAAGTAGATTCAACCTTCTTAGGGTTCACACAAATGCCTTTAGTTGATATAACATGTCCCAAAACAGACACCTCATATAATCAGAACTCGCACTTGCTAAACTTAGCATATAGCTTGTGACGCCTTAACAAAGTCAATGCCTAGTGAAGGTGTTGATCATGTTGCTTACTATCCTTAGAATATATATGGATATCATCTATAGACATGACCACACACTAATCAAGATAGGGTCTAAACACCCTATTCATAAGATACATAAAAGTTGTTGGTGCATTGGTTAGCCCAAACGGCATAACCACAAACTCATAATTACCATACCTAGTCGTTAAAGCTGACTTAGGTATGTCATCCACCTTAATCCTCAATTGATGGTAATTAGACCTGAGGTCTATCTTTGAAAACACAGTGTCACCTCTCAACTAATAAAAAAGATCATCAATCTATGGCGAAGGATACTTATTCTTTATTTCCACCTTGTTCAACTGTGTGTAGTCTATACATAACCTCAATGAACTGTCCTTTTTAACAAACAACATGGGAGCACCCGAAGGGGAAGTGCTTGGCCTAATAAAGCCCTTCTCTAATAGTTCCTATAACTATTTCTTTAACTCCTACATCTCTACTGGTGCCATTCTATATGGTGATTGTACTATGGGTTGTGTTCCTGGAACAAGATTGGTCTCAAGTCAACCTATCTAGGAGGGGGAATATCGAGAAATTATTCAAGAAAGATATCCTCAAATTCTCACACCATTGGTATCTCCTCGATACTAGGACCTCTCACCTTAGTATCCACAACATGAGCTAAGAAAGCTTCACATCCTTGTCTCATCAACTGCTCAACTATCATAGCTGACATCAAACATGTAGGAAGAGTCTTCCTATGAGCTTAGAAAATCCACTGTATATCTCCATCATGGAACATCATCATCTTAGTACTACAATCCAAGACTACCTTGTATTTTTCTAAGGTATCCACTCCTAGGATCACATCAAAACCACGCATGTCAAGTGGCAAGAGATTCACTTGAATGTTACGTCCAGAAAAAGAAAGAACACAAGACGAGTACACTTCCCGCAAATCGACGAAACCAACCAAAGGAGTCTCTAGCCACAGGATGTCATATCTATGACTAATAGGTAAATAACAACTCTCTATCGCCTCTATAGTGATAAAAGAGTGTGTTTCACCTAGATCTACTAGCACAAATATGAAAGAAGAAGAAGACAAATCAGAATAAAATAACTCCATTTGACCTATCACGACTTGTGGGTTTACTACTGCTTCTGTCTGGCTCATGTCATAGAACCTCACTATTGTCTGCTCTCATCTACATCCTCTACTAGCTTGTCTAGAGGATCATGTATACAATTCTTGACCGCATCCTCCACCACTACCACTACTAAACTATCTCTGTTGTGATCCCTACTGGCTCTGCCTTGGATGCTGAGTCACTTCCCCAACCTTCATAGGGCAATTCCATATAATATATAATGTCTGTCCACATTGGTGACACACTCAGTTATCACTCTATGGTCTAAATGGCCCTACAACAGAGACTGATGATGAGATACGAGCTCCCACCGATGGACAATTGTGACCTCTACCCCTATTGTAGGTCCACTGTGGAGGTGCATGTGATCTTGCTTTAGTGAAGGTTGACCATGGTTGTGACTGTGGTGGGAAAAACCTAGGTTTCTTGAAGCCTCTAGATGATTGTCCTTGGAATTGAACCAGTCGCTTCTTAGCATTAGCTTCACACATTTCTATGGAAGACCTCTCGATCCTCCTTACATATTCTACAAAGGTGGAAGACCTTTCCCTATTCTCTAGGGTTGATGTTGTGTGGTCAACTCAGTACTTAGGCCCTTTTCAAAACTACAGATCCTTTCTTTGTCAGTGGTTTCCATGTGCGGGAAGAGCCTCAGAAGATCCATAAACTTTATCTCATACTCATTAATAGTCATACCCCCCTAACGGATCTTCTCAAACTAAGATATCTTCTCATCTAGACAAATCTCTGGAAAGTATCAACTTACAAATTCCCACCAAAACTCCTCCCATCCTATCACAAGTCTTGGCCTTTTCTCCTCTTATATGTCCCACCAGTGTCTAGCACTACTTTTTGACAAGTATACAACATGCTTAACTTTGTCTTCTTCAGGGATATTTAGGATTTTGAATGCCTTTTCTAGCTCAGTCAATGAAATGTCAGCGTCTTCTAGATCAGAAGTACCAACATATTCAATCACCCCAACACGTCTAAGACATTCAAGCATCTTCCCTACACCTTGGGATTCCACATTAGGGACAACTACCCAAGCTTGAGGTGGTGGTGTTCTATCTGCAATATGTGTAATTGTAGCCATCATTTGTCTAATCATAGACTGAAACTCAGGATTGACCATCATTGTCAGGTCTAGCTGAGGCATTATGCGCTGCTCCGAACCTGCTTCTGGCACTCTCTCATCATGTTTCTTCCTCCCAACACCTCCTCCTAGTGTAACATACACACTCTCAATGTGTTCTTCATGTCCTCCAAACATATATGCATAAGTATAAACTATGATTAGATATGTTGGATACATAAGAATAGTCTCAAACCTACGTCCTATGTCCCTGTAGACTCGGCAAACCTAGAGCTCTAATACCAACTTAATTGTGACACCTTGTCACACTAAACGAGATTACTCAAAACATAAAACATGATCAACTTCTAATTAATCACATAGTCAAAATACAAAATAATTAAAACCAAAATTCACATCACGAACAAGTTCAGAAACATTTAGATAAAGGTCCATCTTTTCCATGCTCATATATTATAACAAACTTTTACATATGTTCTCAATGGCTTCAATCACCTCCTGTGTACAAAAGAAGCATTTACATGTACATGACATATCTACATACACTAGCATACTGCTAAAATCTCATGTCAATACAAATATCTTATCTAGAAAACACATCCCATACCCAGACCTACGACTACAGGGATGACACTAGGATTCTACTACTAACATATACAACTAACCAACCTTCTGAATCTATTGATCACTAGGCTGGTTCTCTTCTATAGAACGACCTCGATCTCATTGCCCACATCCACCTAAAAAGATGTGGTGACCCACGGGTGAGATCCAGTGCCCAACAAGAGATATAACTCTCTCCAACAAATATTGATTACAACAGATTAATTAAGAATAAATAAACTGGGCAAATAAGGTATTGAATAAGCAATTGAGTAGATTGAACAGTTTAAGCATTTTAAGAAATTACGCAAATAAGTTTTAGGAACAAGTATAATTACTCACATTTCATAAGTCTACACTCTATAATAACTATGTAGTATAAAGATAAAATAAGGGTTACTCAACCAATGTGAGACATATTTAACCCTAACAGATATATACTACACGGCTTGAATTATATATTTTATTATGTTGCCCTAAGAAATTTGAGGAATACCACTCAAGTCCCAACTGACCACTACTAAGTCAAAATCAGTGCCATACATGATCTAGGATAACTAGATTCCTAAGATATTCTCCTCCCTCGATCAGTATGAGTCTGCCACAACAACACATCAGGTGAAGCTGCTAATAGCCTAGTCCGTCCTTGGTACAGGTCATGCCAATAGTGAAAGGAGGTGGGAATAGAAACCCTACCATATGAGGTACAACAACAGTTACCCTCAAATCTTATCATATACACATAACTAAGACACAACCATAGTCGTTCTCCTACCGAGGAACGACCACAGTCATCCTCCCAAATATTTGGAGTTAGGATGACAAGCACCCCACATACTCAACACTATGTGCTCTGAGTTTCTCTTAGGATACTCATTTCACCATTTGGCAAGTCCTGACACTCAGATGGATCTATGGCATAGGGCACTACATGATTAGGGTTACACTTGATTACTTATTATCCATTGGGTGAATTAAGGCTTGATCATGTAAATGGACATACAAACCCTAATTCATTTCTATCAAGTGCATAATCATTGCAATTTTAGAAGATATAAAATGTTTGAAGTATAGATCTTAATCTCATTACCACATGCTATCATCCATTGCATTGTAATGAACCACATTATCATCATATCATTTCAAGATATCCATTTCTTCTCACAAGTTCTAGGGTTTCAACCCTTATTGGAACATGAAAAGGATTTCTCCTCAATCAGGGTTCAAACATGTCCAAAGGTGATTAAGACCATCTCATTATTCATAGCAAGGTTGTCCTCATCATTTCATGTCTTAAACAAGGCTGAAAAGATCATTATCAAATATGTTTCTATAGGTATTCTTATTATGGCAAGGCACTATGATATTCAAATAGCACTACCTTGTGGTTTAGACACAAGAAGAGTGTAATACATTGTCACATTAATCATGCAAGAGGGATGATTATAACCAATCACCATCATTTAATTACATTAAAGTTAGGTATATCAAACTATATCACATGGAAGTTACACACCCACTTATTATAGTTTATCAAATATAACTATAGGAGAGTAAATGTATAAAAAAATTAATGATATTGAACCATTGATCTATCATCATTAGGACCCATATATAATATCATGGGACTTATTCTAATCCATTGGATGTTGAAGCATCCAATCTTATTCATTGGATTAGGTTCATTGTTCAAAGTTATCAATTAAAGTATAGGTCTAACCATTAGATTAATTGAACCAAGGAACCATTGGTTTAAGGTTTAGTCAAATCTAAAATTACATCCTTAACTCACCATATTTGTTGATGACCTGATCCATCACTAATTGGGATCATTAAGTCACCATTGATTGTTAGATCAACACTATATTCATTTAACAACATTGGATATTAAGCTATTGTCATCATTGATTGATAACATCATTACAGAATCAAACCATTGCTCATTGAGATTCCAAGAGAGACTAACACTGACCTAAGGTGTGACTATCAGTTCACATGATCATTCATAACCCTTGGTCACCACCTTCAGTTGTCATGAAGACCACACCATCGGGTCATGTGTTTAGAGGAGAAAATAACCTAAAAACCCTAATATGGACCATCAGTTGATACATGCTTAACACCATAGGTGGTGATACCAACCTGAGCTAAGTCATATACTTCCTTAGGAAGAATGTGAACATGATTATAGGTTCATCTATAACGGGAAAAACCATAAAAATTGAAATCCCAAACAAGCTTAACTTCTTAATGCTTAAGTTACCATTTTTAAGCAAGAACATGAGCTAACAAGCTTGTAGTAACCAATATAAGTAAAGAGGGTTATAAAACTCACCTCTACTGATTGTAACAGACTTCAAGAAGAAACGTTCTTGAGCAAAGTAGGAAAGGAAACCCAAGTTCCAGATCTGAACTCATCCAAATAGGTACATTTCTCCACAAGGAAGCAAAACCCTAGAAGAAAGAGCAAGAGAAGATGGGTTCTTGAGTTCTAGATAAATTTCTACCTTAGAACATCAAGGTTTCAACCTGGAGAAAGGTAGGAGGAAGAAGAAAAGAGAAGGAAATGGAGGAAAGAATGAACTACTAACTGGTTTAGGTTAAGTTCACCAAGAAGAAACTTTAGAAACCCTAGAAGGAAGCAAACTGGAACCCTAGATGCTTCTTCCAAGGAGATCACCTTCTTCTTCTACATTAGATAGGTTTTCTATAGAAGAACTGAGAGAGAATGAGGATATTATCAGGAAGGAAGTAGAAGAGAGAATTTTGTTTGTTTTGGAGGCTAAGGATAAGTATATAAAGCTTGGGGGATAAGGTAGAGAAGAAGAATGAGGTGTACAAGTAGCTCCCCATTTGTCCATGGCCTTAAACTATTAAGGATATACAAGCAACCACACAAGCATCTATCCCATCATTCATGAAGGTCTACTTATGCACTATTTTTGAATTTCTAAGACAAACAAATAAACCATTGGTTGATAGCTCTTAAAGGTAGCTCATCCATAAATGGGTCAACCCTAAAATACCCTTGAAGAAAAACACCTCCAAAAAAGGTTCAAATAGGTTCCCCATACCTCAAAAAGTTCAAGAATAATAAGATAATATCTAAGGAACGTAATGCATGTGAGAAGTTACAAAGAAAACCTCTCAATTGGGTAAATTGTAGAACCAAAATGTACACAAATTACATAACTTGGTCAAACAGTGTACAAATTGGACCAAATTTGAAACTTAAGCATGTCTTATGATTACAAAGAATATCATAGGGTTATATTAGAATTCTGAGCACTCAAATATGGTAATTGATCTTATTCAAGACTTTAAGCAAGTTCAGGGGCCTTACAAGATCCCTAAGTCAAGACACAACAGTCACATTAGGCACACTAGGATTACAAACCCCATCATAGAGCAAGATGGTTGTTCATTGACTTTAAGGACACCAATCACTAAAATGTTACTGATTTGAAAGATCTAATATTGTTTGATGCATCAAGTAGGTCAAACATAGCATTTGAATCAAGCTATATCATGTGTTCATGTAAAAGGGACACAAACATGCATTAGGGTTCATATAGAACAATCATTGTCAAAAGGGGATGATCAGAGGTGATACAATTTACAACGTTCAATACATCTTGCAAGAGAGTGACATGTTAAGGAATGATATTGTTTTGAAAAGTGCAAATTAATGTCACATTTATCAAAATTGAGTATTGATGTAACCCAAATGAAGTATCACCACATTTCCATTATGAAATTGGTATTGATTTGAATAGGAGACTACTTCAAGATAGAGGAAAAAATTATAATATATGAGAGAGGAAATTTGGGTTGTCACATCCTTTCCCCCTAACAATAAATTTTGTCCTCAAAATTCATCAAAGATCATAGTTAAGAGTCATGCCAGACACCATCGGGTCCAGTTATTCTGCCATGTTTGTCAAAGCATTACCCACAATGGGATGCAGACTTAGGTTATCATCATCAAGGATGTACTCCTATCGATTACATTTACTTGTTGTTTCATCATATTATGACATCATCATGGCATTAGGGTTTTCCCATCCCTTAGTAACCCTACATTAGGGTTTTTGTTCATATCTCCATACAAGACCAAGGTGTATTATCAAAATATATGTTATTAATTCCCATACAAACACATATATGGTCATGACTTTTAAATGAGACTATCTTAGAATATATTTTTCATTTGTATACTAGATTTAATGCATGTTATAGTTTCCCAAGTTATGCCACTCATAAATAATTATGTCCTTTATCTCTCACTAGGTTAGGAATTTCATAATTTATTCATCCTATTATTTGATTTAAGATCCCAAGAGTATCGTCATATCATGTCAATGGTTTTCCATCTGGGTATGACATTATACATGTTAACCCCGATTATTCAAGATAAGATATCTAGGAATCATCGTACCGAGTTCAACATTTCAAAACTACATCTTTTATGTAGGATATCATTTCATATTAGCTCTATCTTATGAGAGTGACTTATCATACATATATCAAGTTTTAAACCTGAGTGAGATTATTTTCATAAATAATGCATTATCTTGAGAGAAAAAAATTATAATCAACATCGACCTTTCATAATTCTCCCACTTGTATTTATGAGGAGCTCCACAATCTCAAGACACTCTAACTAAGACCTAACTATGTCAAGGTAAAACATCCTAACCAACAACATTTACCCATATCAACTTTTACCAAACATACCAAACGAGGAAAACCACTAGATTCCTTTGCGTCAAACCACTAACCTGAGTAGGAGGCTCATCACGGCGATCACATGTCATGTACATCATCGTATGGTCTTGGGACATATCCCTCACCTGTATAGCAAGCATCATATATTACAATGCCTCTTTCTCTAGGGTTAGATTCTCTCATATGAAATCTAGGGTTTAACATTTTCAAGGGAACCCCACACTAGGTGACTCAACTCATGTACTTAGGAGTACTCTAGCTAGGGACTCATCACCATGTATTTCATTGTGCATATTTCTCAACATTTCACATATTTTGGAGTTTAGGTACTATGACCTTCTCCCATGGCGGGTTGAATCACATTAAGAGGTCACCCTTTTCGTATATCCAATGCTAGAGGCCCTTCCTTGTAAAGAGATTGAGGCCTCTGTTGGTCATGAATCATATCTCATGTATCGTAACTCAACATATACAGGACCAGACACAAGCAAGCATGCCAACCCACCAGCTACACTTAGCACATCAAACAAGTCATATGTACCACACATGGTGCTAGGTCTAGATAGAGTTGCATGACAAAACTCATCTCATTTCATCAAGGATGGTAGGTTACAAAATCCTATTTGTGGCAACTTTCCATTGTAGATTTGTTAGACAAGGACTGATTTCAGAAAATGTTAATAATAGGGAAACTCCATTCAATAAGGAAGGAGGCATGTAATTGGATGCTTCCCCCTTTCAGTACATGCATGACTGCTTGGTGAAATGACATATTTAGGATTCCCTCACTATCAAGCAAGGGTTGGCACTTGACCCTCTAAAAATAGACTCATGTCATATCATCATCATCATCATCAGAAGTGTTAATAATAGGGTAACTCCATTCAACAAGGAAGGAGGCATCTAATTGGATACTTCCCCCCTTTCAATGCAGACATGACTGCTTGGTGAAATGACATACTTAGGATTCCCTCACTATCAAGCAAGGGTTGGCACTTGACCCTCTAAAAATAGACTCGGGATACCACCACCACCACCACCACCTAACATTTATCATGGCTCTAGTCAACTATAGAGACTACAAATATCATCTAAACTCTCTCATCTAGACTTGACGTTACATATCTTTCTCTTAGGTTACATGGACACTCACTACCTTTCTGTGTGTGGTAAACAATTTCATATATACATATACTTATACTTGAAATAGGTTTTCTCCAACATTGAAACAAGCGATGAAAACCACCATACTCCATTCAAACAAAACCAAAACCAAATGCGTTACCACACTCATTAGCAAATCTAGATCCATGAATCCTAGGGAACTAGCAAGAACATGGTGCACACCTGTGTAACTACCCTAAGAACATGCCCGAAACATATGTCTAGGGTGGTAATAAGAACTCCCTTTTCTCAACCTCATGGACCTACAACCCATACTATAGGATAGAAGGAGAAGAAGAGAAAGGTTCTAAGGGTTACACAACTAGCTCTAGAACATCTAGGTTCTAACCTAGAGGCTAAGCCCACTTAATCCACAAAGGAGAACTCATTAAGTTTCTAGGGTTGAGATGTTACATTATGATTAGTTTGTGTTTCATGTGAGAAATGTTTCGTGTAGTTATTGTTCACGCTCTGATACCATCTGTCAAGGAACCGTTTGTTACCCAATATTAACTCCAAATGACTATAAAGTCAATGATGATAGGGCCTACGCATCCATCCCTAACATAGTAATATCAAAGTGTGAATGTGGAAGCGTAAAGCTTTGATATTACCATGCTAGGGATAGATGCATATGTCCTATCACCATTAACTTTATAGTCATTTGGAGTTAGGATTTGGGTAACAAATAGTTCCATGCTAAATAGTAAGGAGTGCTCGAAAAACATATTTACCTCCTTGTTACAAGTTGTATAGAAAGGAGAAGAAAACCTTTTGTGAGCACTCGCTTAATGTGAAGGTACCACAGGGATACTCTTCCAATATCTGTACACTGGTATCAATGAAAAATATGAAGTTGATAGGTCTTAAATCTCATGATTTTCACACTCTATTGCAACAAATATTACCCATGGCAATTCAATCTATGATGTCAAAGCATGTACGATTTGCAATTCGATCTATACTACATGATGTAGTATATGGACATGATTGGAAGATATGTGGCAATATACATCGACGAGACACATAATGTAATCCATATATATATATATATATATATATATATATATATATATATATATATAGTCTTGATAATCATAAGTATAGAGTCTCATTAGATAATATGAACATATCAAACTAATTAATTATATATGTCATTCTCTTTACAAGTCTTAAAAATGAAAGACTTTGATACACTAGAAAAGATAGTAGACGTACACATGCCCTATACAAGAAAACAACTAGATGAAAGATGAGAATAATGGGAAAAATCCTTTGAAAGGCAAGTGAACTTTGAATATTATTGGGATGAAGAAGATTGATTTTTCTAAAGTTTTATGTCATAAATTCTATTATACATGTGGTGCTTTTTACTTCTTGCAACTCTAAATTTGATGCAAGCATATGTGAATGATGATCTGTATACATGTGTGTGAATGTGAAGATGAATGAATTTATGTTTCTACATGTCATGAGAATGAAATTGGTATGTATATAAATGAAGTAACATGTGTGTGAATGAACGTGAAGATGAATGAATTACGATTGCACATGTGATGAAATGGAATTGAAGAATGAATAATATTATGTGCATATTATGTTTGTTATTGCATGTTTGGTGGCCTGTTGTTAACATGAACTCATAGGATGTTGTTAACCTACAGTTCATAATTGAACTGCAGGTTCTGCATCCTACTGACCAGCTGGGCAACAAGATGCATGACTACTATTTAAAAAAAACAGTTACTGGTTGTATAAAAAAAATTGACACTATAGGGCTCAATTCTCAGTTTTAGTAAAATAACTGACAATAATGAATGAAACCAAAATGGTCATGTTGGATAACACGACCTCACTAGGTATCATGTCAAAGACATCAGTTTATTTGATATAACTATCACTATACATCAAAATTTTTAGTTGTTTGAGCTACAACCGACATTATACATCATGATAGGTGTCAATTTATATAAAATAAATGATGTAGGGTCCTTTACAAGTTATAAATGTGACTTGGTATGGCTCTTTTGGCATCAGTTTTAGGCATGCAACCAATGCCTGAGACTCCTATCTGTGTCGGTTTCTTCTATCCACACAATAGCATCGGTTTTGCCATCCCCAAAGAACCGACGTCTTAGACCTGTAGCTGTAGTGTCACCCACTTAGGTGTCAATTTTTAATCGATGTTATACAGTTTTTATAACCAATATTAGAGATAGTTTATGTACTATTGATATTAGAATGAAATGTCAAAAATCAAAATTTATTTTAGAAGTAGAACCAGATACAAAAATAGAAAGTGAGAAAAAAATACACTACCTAATATTAAATGAAAATTCCTCATTATATATAAGTAGTGGTAACAAATAGAAGGCACATTGTGCCATAGAAGTATATAATGCCAAAAAAGGTGTATTTCACCAACATCAGACATGTCATGCAATAGAAGGCAATTTGTGCCATAGAAGTAGCACCACACCATTGAAGAGAACTCATTGTATAATAGTGGCCATAAAAATATAAAAAGTGTTTACTATAGTTGTCAATTTCAACTATACATAATGTAGTTGTTTCGTCCATGTAATATAATTTATTGCCACTTATTCTAACCATGTAACCTTTTCTTGTGCATGGTTGGGAATGCAATGTTTAAAGGTGTTGAGTGCCAATTTGAGGAGTATTATCTTGAGGAGTTGCAGTTTGTAGAATTTGATAATACCTGTCATAAATGGGACATTATCTTTGGTGATTCTTCCAGATAAGGATTTTATTATTTCTTTCCTTTCCATTAGTTGTAAGGAGCGATGTACTCCCAAAATATTCAGTTATTTGAACTTTCTTTTTATTTAGTTACTTTGGTTATTTTTCAGGCTACTTTATGCTAGATGTGACATTTTCTCATGACTTATCTATCATATGTGTGTTGGCGCTTCCATATATGATTTTGTGATTAGATGATTGTTCGTGTGTTACATTTTGTCACTATTATGTCTCTTGTTTTGATAAGCAATATGGTATGGGTTCCAAGAACGTCCTTCTATATGAGGTTTTGAAGTGACCATGTACTTCATTGGATATATTTAGGTCCTATCTTGCTTCTAGCTTTGAATTGGTATATTTTAGTTTTACTTTTTAGTTGTTATTTTATTTGTGCTTGTAGTTTTGATCTATGGTTATGTTGGATTTAATTATCCAAAATACTGACTTTAGGTTGAATTGTAATCATACTGAGTGGTGGTTCGACTCATATACAGTGTGACTGAAATACTAATTGTAATGTCTTATTTTGGATATCTTTCCATATGTTCGTTGAATCATTTTTTGACATGTCCATAATATCTTTAAGATATGAAATGACTTTTGTAACATATTGCAAGTGTATTGTGTGAATTTCTTTATATATACACACACATATATATACATATATGTATATATGTTTACTTCAGTTATGTTTCTTTGGTTTGATCTCAACCTATCTTAAGTATGTGATTAAGAGAGATATCAACCGGGTGATATATCTTGTTATCTTTGATTACATGTACTTCTCTTTGGTCCTCTGAATCAATGGTGGACTTAAATTTCCTTACTACTGGCTTAATGTATTTTTTTCTTGATCTTTTTTAGCACAATGGGATTTATTAATCAGGAAGACCTTAACATTCCTCTCATTGGTATTCAAATATCTCAACTTTTTGTTCCTTGGTCAAGTATTGATTTTTTCCTACATCCTTATTTTTTCAATCATTATTTGTAAATTGTATATAATTTCTTGTTTGGGTATGTATGTTACCTCTTCAAAATGAAATATTGTTGAGGGGGATATTTGGTGATTATCTCCTCCTTTTCACTTAGAAAAAGGGGAATAAAATACCAAAAACAAATTTGTTTTTTGGGAAAAGCAAAAGTATAATTATCTTAGTTTGTCTATTTTCAATTAATATATTGGAAATATTTGTCATCATGAAAAATGGAGATGTTTTGGCTTTTTGGGTACTCCAAAAAATAATTTTGATGATGCAAATATTTCCCAATTGTGTTACTAATGTGTGTATTAAATGTTTTAGGTGATCAAGGAACTTCGACAATGTCCAATGTCAGAGGATGTGTATATATGTATGTGTTTGGATGTTTGTTCAAGTTTTACCTAGAATCATGTTTTGTATAATTACAAATTTACAACATGATAATCATTTAAGAATAAGTGATGAATGCTCAACAACCATTCTAGCCAGTTTTACACTTATATACACCCATTACTAGTCGGAGATGTTATTTTGAAAAAACATTGAGCCATTTATCAGACTTTAGGATTTTTTGGTTAGGCATGTTTCTAATCAAATTGTTTGGATTGGTTCTAGGTCATATTACAATTTGATAGATCTGACCATGTTGAATTGTAATTTGACTAGACTATAGTTCGATAGAAAATCTAGTTAGTAAAAAAATCATTGTTTTAATCCCACTAGCTATATTATAACAACTATGTTTCCACTAAACTTGGAAATATACTACCAATAAATATCTTTTCTATTCCTAAGTGTATTAAATGTTTTAGGTGATCAAGGAACTTCCTATGTGTTTTCTAAATATTATTTATAAGGACGGTTTGTTACTAAATAACCAATTCTAAAAAACCTATAGCGTCGGTTTTCTTAAAAAACTGACCTTATAGGTGTCTTGGCCATTCCGCGTAGAACGGCCGTGCTGCCTAGCACGGTCGTGTTGGTCTATATTAGCACAGTCGTGCTACACGGCACAACCGTTCTACCTCCTCCCAACACGGTCGTTTTATGCAGCACGACCGTTCTACGTGGAATGGCCAAGACACCTATAGCGTCAGTTTTTTAAGAAAACCGACACTATAGGGTCGAATTTTTTTTAAAATTTATGTAGAAACTGAACAGAACAAAACATAAGAACAAGAATAAGATATGGGAGAGGGGAGCATTGATGCTCAACCGTCACCATTCCAAACCACACATTCATAACAAAAATGATACATATATGGAGTTGAGTACACAGAGTCACATCATAATTTACAAAATGATAGATTGCAAGTATGAGATGATATTAAATGTCAAATACAAGTAAATATGAAAGAGTACTGAAACCACATACATAAATAGAACATAAATGACATATTTATTCCAATGCTATATTGAATTCATTTAGAAAAGCATCTGACCACTCTTCTCAGAATTCATTTAAGTCCTCACGTGTGTAAGGGTGAATTGTAAAGATCTGTAATAGAAAATGTACATGCTAATATTTTATAAAAATGACTACAACTCACTTGTAAATTTATGATGTTATTCTTTATTACCTGATCTATAGTCTGAATGTCATTTTATGCTTTTTTGACAATAGCTTGCATATATTTCATTACATAGTAACCACAAGCACAACCATTATTTTGTATAGGTAACTACAAATAACAAATTATACTTAATGTTAGTAACTACTATAAATAGAAGACTATAAGAGTTGACATATAAGAGTTGAAAATTAATACATATAAGACTAAGCAGTTGTCAAAGTAGCTACCTTGACATTTTTCAAAGTCAATGTCTTTAATTTTGTGGGTATTTGTCCTCCACCTTCACAAAAAGCTTTTATACCCCTATCAATTATACGATAGTTGGTAAAATAGAAATTCTAAATAGAAATATCATGTTGAAGCATTGACTATATTTATGCTTATGCCATAGCTGGCAATTTCAGTTTGTGACCCCTTGTTGTTTTTCCCATTGGGTCAAGATAATAAAGAGTCATCAATTTTGGGACAATCACCACTAATTCCCAATGTCTAGATCTGAGTAAGAATAAAACAAACATTAAAATAAATACATTTGTTCATTACTAAAATTATATTGAATAATAATACTTACTGGACGTTAAAAGGAATTAGGATGATTTCCTTTCTCACAGTAGCAAAATATTTGAATGCATCAGAGAAGTACTCACTCACTTCCTCAATACGTGTCTCCACCTGACTAGTGACCGAAGGAACTAAGAATCCAACATTCTTTATATCAAAGTTTGTGGCCTCGGTATATAAATGGCTGTTAAACATTTGTAATTATTTTCATATGTAGAAATAAGCTAAAAATGTGTATTGGAATTTTCTATATTGATAGATCCTTACCTTATCCATACTTCTAATATCTAAGTATTTAGCCAATCATAACAGAACAACTCTATAATATCATCAAGAAAAATATAATTGTCAAAGTCCCTCCCAGTTGCATCTTCTATTAAATTGATCAACATTTGTAGTCCAGAGCTTTGGTTGGCTAAGTATCGACACAAACATTTACATTTACTTCCCAACTCGTCGAATGTGGATTCTAGAATAATAGATGGCTTGGGCATAGGAGGATGACTAGTTGCATTTTTACTTTTTGGTTTGCAAACCTATTAATTAAATTACATACTTCTATTACACGAGTTCATATATGCAGTCAAATATGAAAAACATGGTAGAATTCAAGTATACCTTGTCATTGATAACCAAGTTTCTAGGCCAACTCTTCATAGCACCCTCTGCTTCTTCAACTGTACTATATTCAGAATTAGGTATGGGTAGTGGTTTGTCCCCCATTCCGTCATACACAAGATGGATGGACACACGAAAAATGTCATCAGTAATTTGTTGGCAATACAATGTACCACCAAGGTTGTACACCTTGCCTACTGCCACAATATTATATTCTGGAACCTCCACTGCAAGTTTAAAGTTCATACCAACCAATATTGAAATAATATAGGTTATATAAGAAGCAGTAGAACATATACCTGCAACAACTATATATATTATCATATACATATCATACTAATAACACAACATATAGAACAAAAACTTACTACAGATTGTTGTGGTGGGTCATTGGGAGTGCTCCCATGACCTTCTACAACTATAGCATGGACTTGTACCTCATCACTTGAGAGACGCACAATATGAATAGGTTGAGAAGGTTGAGTAGGCTGAAATGAAGACATTATTTCTTGTACTTTCTGCACTACTAATGCTTCAACATCCTCTTGTGTAAGACCTCATGTACGACCTCTTTTAGATTGCGAAGGGCCAAAATAAGACTTGAATCCTATGCCAGCTCCTAATCCCCTAACACGGCCATGATTCTCCTTCGTACCAAGAACAACTGATAGTTCATCCATGTGGCCAGTTGGGATGAACTTTCCTTCCTTCCTTTGCTCGTGGAGATCAATCTATTCATAGTTAATAAAAATATTAAATCACAATATCAATTAGATATAAATAAATCTAAGTTTGTGGGAGTTACTCTTTACTTAGTTGGGATAAACTTACCATCTTTTGTGCCACCTCCTTAGTTGTAGGGTTGACAATTTCACCTGCTCGATTCTTTCTAGCATCAATCCATGTCAAGTGTCGGGGTGGACACTCAACTTGAGTTGTACTAGATTCTTCTCTAGAAGAGGATTGCTTCTCTTGTAGTTGGCAGTGGAAGGCATAACCACCAGGCCCCAAGCAATGGTCATGCACATTTTTGGCCCGTCTTTCCTTTTGAGCCTGGTGGATAGCCTGATCATTGAAAATGAGATATTGCAATTCAGACTTGGCAAACATGTATAAAAAGATTCACCTCCTTAATTGTATAAAATTAAAGATTCATACAATACATCACAATCTTTATTACCTGAAACTCTTCTGATCTCCTAGATGCAATAAATGTTTCCCACACCTCAGGATCTATAAAAATATATACATCTGTTGCTTTCTTCTTTTGTTTAGGATTATCTATAAATTCCTATGCAAGATATGTCTTAAAACCCCTCCATCGTACACCACAATGTTGTAGCACTCTTTTCTTGTGATCTTTTTCATTTAGATGAAAAACACCATATACATACAAAAGAAGAAATTAATAATGTTGTTTTGAAAAGAAATTAATTCCACACAAACTAAATTAGAATCAATAGATAAAAACATATTAAAATAATATCACTTCCACTCACAGATATATCTTTCCATATGAGGTCGTTTTTGGCATTAGGAACATCATGCCAATTTTCTATATCTATTGACACCTTACTGCACACGGTCGCCCCTACGTAATGCTTGAAAGCACTAGCATCTTCCCCAATAGGTGCTCCTGTGATATCAAATTGGACTGACAATTTTTCCCCTTTAGCCTTGAGCTCCTGCAGCCTACGCATCAGTGTGGGACCTCTACTTTTCTTAGCATCACCACTACCATCCTCATGGTGCTCATGCTCAGAATGTTCATCTTCACTCACCATTTTAGAACCTGCAGGTATACATGATAAAAAAAGTGATAATAAAAGCACAAGTGATAAGATATACTAGCTTGAATGATAATAAAATAAACAATTCAAAGAATACATGCCTCTAGTATTGGTTGAGTTGTTAGTCAAGGAAAATTCCTTCAGCATGGTCTTGATGTTTATAATATTCATCGGTGTTATCTTCAACATTCACACTTGACAAACCAACTGAGAATGGACTGGAATCATCATACTTTTTGTAGTATTCTTCTTCATTTATAGGATCTACAGTAAACTATCTTTTTCCATGAAGAACGACAGACCAATTTTTATTTGTCGAGTCATCAATATAGAATACTTGTTTTTCTTGGTCTGCCATGATGAATGGCTCATCTTTCTCACCAATCTTTTCAAAATTCACCAATTTGAAACCCAACTCATCCACTAAAACTCCTTTGTTGTTGTCAACCCAATTACACCTAAAAATAGGAACTCGAAAATTTGTATAGTCCATTTCCCATATGTCCTCAATGACACCGTAATATGACATCTCACCTTCGCGTGGTCTTTTATCTTTGGCACTAGAAAAATACAATGAACAAGCTTGAACAGTGACCCCACTATTTTGAACTACACTACTTTCATCTTGACGCTTTATGTAGTATGAAAATCCGTTTATGTCATAACCTTCATATGACATGACATCCATTTTTGGCTTAAAGGCGAGCCATCTTATGTTCTCAGCAACATTATTCGGTGATTCAGATAGTTGATTAAATACTTTCTCTTCAAACCACCTAATAAATGTTCAATTATGCACTCTTGCAAGCCACATTGAACTGGATCACGGATGATTTCTCTTGATAAGATCATTGTGTTATGTGATGTAGATACTAACTTCATCGATGTTGTGTAAAATATACAAATGCGCTTGTTCCCACAACTCACGACTGATTCCTTGCACTCATCCTCCCAGAGTTCCTTTTCCACAATACGATTCAGTGTGATGGGAATTTTTTAGATCGCTAGAAGTTTCATTGCAATTCAAAAAATCATTGCAAAAGTCCATCACCTCCCTAGCCACGTAACCCTCAACAATACTCCCTTCAGGACGATAACGATTCCGAACATCACCTTTAAAAACACTCATGTTGCGTTCAAATGGATACATCCAGTGTAAGAAAATTGTACCCAACATCTTCACCTCCCTTATAATATGTACTACAAGATGAACCATGATATCAAAAAATGAAGGAGGAAAGTACATTTCAAGATGACACATGGTAACAATTACATCTTTCTTTAATTTATCAAGAGTATTAGGATGTATCACTTTGTTGCATATTTCATTGAAGAAGAAACATAGTCTTGTGATTGCAAACCGTACATGCTTCGACAATATAGATCAAATAGCTACAGGTAAAATTTGTTGCATTAAGGTGTGACAATCGTGAGATTTGAGACCTATCAGTTTCAAATCCTTCATTGATACCAATCTACGAATATTAGAAGAGTATCTTTGTGGAACCTTAATATTATACAAGCACTCATAGAAAGTCTTTTTCTCCTTCTTTGATAAAGTGTAACAAGCTGGTGGTAAATATGTGCGGCGACCCCTGATCTCCACTGATAATTCTTTTCTTATACCCATTAATTATAAATCTTTTCTAGATTTGATGCCATCTTTAGTCTTTCCTGGTATGTTCAATAGCGTACCGATTATGCTATCACAAATATTTTTTTCAACATGCATGCCGTCAATGCAGTGTCTAATTGCCAAAGATCTCCAATAAGGAAGATCCCAGAATATTGACCTCTTCTTGTATAGAGATTTGCCACATGCGAGTGTATGACTACTTGAACTCTTTCCAAATTCATTAACAATATGTTTCACCCTATCATATACAACATTTCCTGGTATAGGTTTAGGAGCACTTCGTTCCTCAGTTGACCCATTAAAGGTTTTGCGTCGCCTTTGATAAGGATGCACTGGTGGGAGAAATCTCTGATGACCAAGATATACGATTTTACCACCATGTTTCAGTTTGATTGAATCAGTATTTTTCTCACAAACAGGACATGATTTGTAACCTTTTATGCTATATCCAAACAAATTTCCATAAGCTGGAAAATCATTAATCGTGAAAAACAACATAGCACGCAAACTGAAGGTCTCTTTACGTGAAGCATCATATGTCATAATACCTTCTTCCCATAGTTTCATTAGGTCATCTATTAGAGGTTGAAGGTAAACATCAATATAATTTCTAGGTTGCTTGGGCCCTAATATCAATATTGACAACATGACATACTTTTTTTTCATACACAACCAAGGAGGAAGATTGTATATAACAATCATAACATGCCACGTGCTATGTTGGCTTCTTAATGTACCATAGGGATTCATTCCATCTATAAAGAGTCCAAGTCTTAAGTTTCTTGGTTCTTTACCAAATTGAGGGTATAATAAATCAATTTTCTTCCATTGTGGTGAATCAGATGCATTTCGTAGGATGCCATCATCATTGGCCTTTAACTCCCCATGCCAAGACAAATTTTGCACATCTTCTGTATTAGCAAATAAGCGTTGAAATCGTGGTATTATTGGTAGATACCACATCACCTTGACAGGAGATTCATTTTTAGCCTTAGCTGAATTTGTGGTCTTATACCTTGACGCACCACATTTTGGACAATTTATTAAATTACTATAGTCCTTCTGAAATAACACACAATCATTTGGACATGCATGAATCTTCTTAGCCTCCATTCCCATTGGGCACATTATTTTCTTTACTTGATATGTTAAAATTGGAAGTTCGTTGCCTTCAGGAAGAATTTCCTTTAACAAAGACAATAGTGAAGTGAAACTCTTATCGCTCCACTGGTTTTGAGCTTTAAGAGTATATAATCACATCACAACACTCAACCTCGTGAACTTAGTACAACCCTTATATAAATATTTTTTAGCATCATGGACAATGTTTGCGAATAAAGAAGGTGGATCGACATTGTCCCGACAACTGTGTAGCATCTCATCAACCATATCATCCTGAATCGGGTCATCCTAAATCGGTTCATCATTGAAATTATCATCATTATCTATATCTTCTATGCCACAACTATTAGTATCGACATTTTCTGATCCATTATTAATTTTCTCTCCATGCCAATACCATTCATTATAACCTTGTATGATCCCATTGCATATGACATGATTCTTAATTTCCTCAGCAGTATCAACTTTCAAATTTTTACCACAATGCCTACATGGACAATAGAACCTATCTGTAGGTAGTTTCCTATGTTCCACAGCAAATCTGATAAATTCATCAAGATCTTTGGCAAACTCTAGACTACAATGGTTCTTGATAGACATCCAACTTCGATCCATTTTCTATATCACATTAAAAATTAATTATAAAACTAAGCATTTAATATTGATACTATAAGTTGTAAGTTCTTATTGATAGGAAGTTAATTACTTTTATACTAAAGTGTACCACCTATCCCATTTTTGAATATTTAATCTCACTAGTAACTGTATAATGTATGTTTAGTTTTGAAGAAAATTTCAACAACATTTCCCCTAAGTTCTCCAAGTACACCAATGTAAATGATAAATAAACACTCACATATGTACCCAGAGAACAAATGAGGAAATAATACTAAAATTTTCTTCAAAACTAAACATACATTATACAGTTACATCCTAAGTTGATACATGCAAAATTTACTCCTATGAGTAAATTTTGAACGGGTTTCTAAGTTGATACATGCATAAATGTATTATTGTCATATTTATATATTAAGTTAAACATCATGCATCGATGATCTCATATATAAACCCTAAAGTGTCAATCTGAGAATACACAATGTCTACCCTCATATTTATGGAATGTATATATAATGATTACATATGTGATTGATAACAAAATGTAGATATGAATGAATACATATTTTTATTATTGGTTGATTTACTAGTCAAATAAAATGGCACATTGGGAGAGTGAGAATATTATACCTCACTTGCAAGCTGAAGAAGAAATATATGCAAGTCAACAACAAATCAATAGCACCTACAACAACACAAATGCACGATTCAATTCTGTTATAATGTATTAATTAGGGGTCAGTATATATCAATTTATAGGAGCAGTAACAAATTCAAAATTGATAATTTTGATGATTCTACAACTCAGCCAACACGGCCGTGTTGGGCAACACGACCGTGCAAACAACACGGCCGTGTTGGCTGAGTTGCAGAATCATCAAAATTTGTCAATTTTTAATTTGTTATTGCTCCTAACACGGCCGTGCTGCCCAGCACTGCCGTGCTACCTGGTCAGTTGCTTGAAAGTAAACGTAAACATAGGAGTGATGAGGCGGCAAAGAGAAATACCTTGAGAAGAATTGGTCAGTGAGGGATCTTGTGCGGGAAAAGAACCGGAGAGAGATGCGCACGACCTTTGCAACACCTAAGGTGTCGTTGCCTTTCAAGGAAGAAAGCACTGGAGAGAGATGCAACATCATCGTCGTCCAAAGAAACGACACCGGAGATGGTGGTAAGAAGCTTGGGCGTCTTCATCCAAAGAAAACGACACTAGTTTGCCTCTTTTCGGACAAGGAGATGGTTGCGAGAGGTCACCTTTGTAGAGGCGGCGTTGCTTTTCTTCGGGCGCGGGAGGAGAAACGGGGAAGAAGCGGCGGCAAATGGCAACCTAAATCAGACTATCAGGTTCCTATGTGCAATAATAGAAGACCTATAGAGTCGGTTTTGGGTAAAACCCGACCCTAAAAGTTTACTAAAAAAAATACTACCCGGACTTAACCTATAGTGTCGGTTTTTTAAGATAATCGATGCTATAGACCTGACTTATAGCGTGGGTTATCTTAAAAAACCGACGCTATAGTTTAAGCCTGGGCAACATTTTTTTAATATATTTTTAGGGTCAGTTTTGCACTAGAACCGACGCTATAGGTCAGCATCTGTAAGGTCGGTTATATATAAAAACCGACTCTAAAGTTCCAAAGCAGTGCCTGCATATTTTGTTGACCCTATAGCATCAGTTATTTTAAAAAAACTGACCCAATAGATCGAGGCGCAAAGACAAAATCATGTGAAGTTTCACGGAAGGAAACATGTAAGGTCAGTTTTTATGATAAAACCGATGCAGTAGTCTATTAGGTCGATTATTATAGTAAAAATGACGCTATGGGCAGTGATGTTACTGGCCAAAAATGTAGTAGTGATGTATACGGTAAAATGAAGGGTGTGTATGGAGGTTTAGATTTACCTCCTCGACTAATTGTTGCCTTGTCTAATCCTAGGATCTTAATTCTACTAGGGTTGGGTCTTGATCGCAGCCCCATGCATCTTCCTTTGAGGTGTATCTCTATAGCAACGAGGTGGTGGCAATGATGTAGTGGTGACATAAAGGGGTTTCTGTGGCTAGTGGTTGTATCCCAACACAGGATGATCATGTAGGAAGGCCATAGGAAGGGGTTTGGAGGAGGGGGCGATGATGGGAGCCAATCTAATGTTTGATGATCATAGGGTAGGATGCTAAGGATCCCAACAGGAAAAAAGGGGTGCTTAGGGTGATGACCAATGGTCAATAGGAGAAGAAGAAGGTCTATTGCATTGTGGGAATTGCGTGGCTCTCAACAACATAGTTAGGAGGTTATATTGGATTGAGTTCTTTAGGGTTTTAGTCTCTCTTAGAATATATTCTATGTATTTAATATGTTATTAGTCTATTGTCTACATGGGTCTATTGCCCATGGCCCATTAGGGTTAGTCCGCTTTATTTGTGCTTCCCTGTAATAGAATCCCCTCCTATATATAGGACATGGGTGTACATATCAATAGAACAATACAACATCACTGTATAACACTTCTTCACATGGTATCAGAGCGATTGACATGAGGAGACAACCCTGGCCTCCATCCCACCTTCCTTCTCTTTCGGTGCCCACTCCAACCATAGAAGTCACCACCCCTTCCTCTCCTAGATAAAGCAACCGAAAGATAGCCCACATGTGGGTAGATGTCACCTCCTTCCATGGCTTAGGTTGGCCGCCTTCTAGGGACATCCCAACCTCCATGGTCGCATCTTCTCCCCCTTTCACATAGATCTACATCTATGCACCAATGCCATCCTTCCCAAAAACCGTCTATCCTTTTCATTCTATTTGAGTCTTTGGACAGTGTCATCCTTTTGGTCTAAATCTATCTGTCAGTCATCATTTTCCCCAAGATTTGTTCATCAAAAAGCTCCATCTATTGCTATTGAAGAAGCCATGCCAAGCACATCTACCTTCCTCTCTAGCAGCCACCACCATCTTCTTCATTGTCTCGTTGCCCTACTGTCTCCGCATCGAGCCACCACGCCATCCATCATCTCCACATCTAGCCGCTCCATCACTCCACCACTATACCACCTCTCATGACCCTAGACGATGCTAATTTCCATCTAGATCTGGTTGTGGCCAATCAAGGAGCCATCACTCTTCATGATAAAAGGATTATAACAGATGACACTAATTCCCGTCAATCCATGGTGTTAATTCTTGGGGTACTTGTCTCCTTCATGACACAAATTCTCATGAAGATCGTGCATCAGCCGCCGCCAAAGAGGCATGTTGTCTAAACAACATGGCGTGTCGTTCTCAAGAAATCATTATCATGGTGTGGAGTTTAGTCCAGAACACAAAAGACATAGTGTGTTGCTCAAAACACTCAACGTGTTCGATTTCAACACTCTTTTTGAAGAAAACTTACATGGCATGTCTTCCTCAAACATGCATGTCGATGGACATCAGAGTCACGCCTCTGACATTAGACAATGTGTATACACTTGGAACACAGTGTGTCAGTAGAGATTTAATTTACTCCTCTAACATCCGACACGACGTGTCATATTTCCACATGGCATGTTGAAAGGGGTCAGTCATTTCGAGTGAAGGAACTACATGGTGTGTCAGTAATCTTACATGACGTGTCTTCTGGAGATTGCATATCTCCCCCAACAAGTACATAGCATGTCTAGATCCAAACATATCATGTCAGAAGTAGTCAACACACTTCTAGTATCGGTCATCCTCCAAAGGTCTATCTATCCTCTAATACTTGGTGATAATCGGATCGTGTTATTATTTTTTGGCCTCAGGGCTGAAAAATGTCCTTTTCAAGTCAAGAAAAGATCCAATATTTTCTCTATCCAGATTTTAATCGATTTGTTTTTTCATATTGATCCTGGTTATCAGTATTCATGCTGAGAAACATTTTCGGAAATGCTACTTCCTCCCCTACCAAGCAAAATTCTAATAGTGTATCTCCTCTTTCTACTGATATTTCCATTATGGTAGTCTTATTATTGTTCTTCTCTCCATACTGCACCTATCAAATGACCTTTTCCATTCCCACCACCCATCCATCATGTGTACATCTTTCCACATGCAGGGTGGGTCATATTCCCCTTTTTCCACACCATAAACTCACTCTCATTGTATTTGGTGTGGGGGGGGAAATAGAGAAGAGAGAGATAGATCATCTGTCTTGCAATGATGGTGTTCCAAATGGTTTCTTCTATATCTTTGAATATTTTCATATTCAAGCCTATGCCAAAATTGTATATGAAATGATTCATCAAGAGTGATCTTCATCGAGCTACTTCATCACTACATCTCCGAGTTGCATCTGCTACTTCTACATGTTGAGATGACACCTCAACACCTCACCCAGTGTGTTCATGCCACATTATGCACGTCGGTGGTCTTCTACCCTAATTCTAATTGGCTACACTTCTTAGACAATTTAGAGACATCTCCACTGCTACATTGACATCGTGCCTTTGTGTTTGTATTGTGTTATGTACATTGGATGTGTTACATGTGCTTATTCCACTCCACATTCCTCTTCAGTGAAGATGACATAGTTGTGGCATTTATGATTGTCTACTTTACATGATTTCACTCCAAATGCACTTCATGAAAAAGATTTTGTTCAAAGCTCGAGCTTCACCATCATGCAGAACACATCTCAAAGAGGCGTAATCATATGTTTTTAGTTAAGAAGTATTGTTTAAGGGGGAGTAACAATTTTTGGTACAAGGAGTGGTATGTATATCTTTCATTTATCATTTCATTTATCATTTAATCAAGTCATGTATCTACAAGCTTGAACATGCATTCACCCATGCTCTAGCTTGAGGGGGAGTGTTAGAATATAGCCTATTTAGTTACATGAGAATGTTTCCTATGACCCATTAGGGTTAGTCTACTTCCTTTGTGCTTCCTTGTAATATCCTCCTCTGCTATAGATAGGATATGGGCGTGCATATCAATAGAACAACACAACATCATTGTATAACACTTCTTCACTGTACTAAAGGTAATGATGATGGTAAGGGCACTGCCAATGAAATTGTAGGAATCAAAATACTCCCAGCAGAGGTTGTGAACCATTTTATACTATAGGTCGTCGACGATAATGGCCCCTAGTGTTTCAACACTCTTCGCAATTAATTGAGGGGACGTTGGGTATAAATGAGTAAATATGAATTCATAAGGGAATGAACAATCAAAATTGATGTAGGATAGGAGTGAATATCCTTGTCAGATTTGATCTGATAAATGGTTGTACTGTCAGTGAAATACATGCTTGCACGTGTAATGAACGGTTCAAATCCCAGTTTGACCAAATAATGCAATCATATTTTAATGCCCTTTTACTTTGAATTCTCAATTTCTTTCTCAATTTTGTATCTCTCAGTCCCCACCCATGTTTGTCTTGAAATTTTAAGACTAATAGTCATCACTTTATTTGTCAAAATAGTAACTTCCTTTATTCATGAGTCCAAGATGGACAAAAATAATTACTCTTGTAATTAATTCAAATTATGGATATCTAAATATGGATAATGTCTTTTAGTGTAATTCCAAATCCCAAAACCATAATGAGATTTCATTATTTATTGTAGGTCTCAAGTTTGGTTATTTGATAAAAGTGAGGTATAAGTGTAATTTAAGTACTCTAATTCAATAAATCTAACAAGTAGCAAGATATTCTTAGGAATTTTGTCATAAATGGTCTCAGATCTGGGAAAATTATGTAAAGTAATTTAGTTGGAGACCCTTAACCATGCTTAAATGGTTGAACTTTCTTAATTACCATAATTGAATTCTTATAACCCTAATATAACCTTGTGATATGTTTTGGTATCATGTGACAAGCTAAAGTTTCAAATTTGGACCAATTTGGACTTTGTTTGAGCAAGTTATGCAATTTCATGTACATTTTGGACTTTTCTACAATTTAACCAATTTGGAGGTTTTCTTTGTATATTGTCACAAGAAGTATGATCCTTATAGGTTTCCTTATCATTCTCAACTTTTTTGGGCTATGGGACTCCTAGTTGTTCTTGGTTTGGAGGTGTTCCTCTTTAAGGGCATTTTAGGGTTTCCCCCTTTATAGATAAGGATAAGAGTAATGGTGAAGATAAGGATAAGGATAAGGGTCAAGATAATGATAAGGATAAAGATAAGGATAAGGTTACAGATAAAGGAGTGAAAGTGTAGGTGGTAAGTGGGGGAGGCGTTGCATGGACATAGAAGCTCTAGGCTATGGACACATGGAAACTCATGGACACCTCATGCTTGACCCTTTCCTTATCCATGAAGCTATATATACCCCTTCCTATCTCCAAATTGAAATCATTGCTCACTCCCTCTTTCCTCTAGCTTAGAGAACCGACCTTTCCCTATTTGGATACAAAATAAAGTGGTCTACGGTAGAAGACAACCTCTTTTTGGATAAGAAGGTCTCCTAGAGCTCCATCTAGCCCTACATAGGGTTTCTAAGGTTATCTTCTAGGGTTTTCGACCAAGGCAAGTTGTTTTCCTCCTTCCTTCTCCATTTTCTTACTCTTCTCCTTCCTTAGACCTTCCCCTAGGTCAAAATTCTGGTGATCCATGGTAAAAGTTGCTTTAGAGCTCAAGATCCTACCTTTCTTGCTTCTTCTTCTAGGGTTTAGATTCCTTGTGAAGAAAAGTGCCTACCTGGCTGAGTTCAGAGATTCCTCTTGTGTTTTCTACCTTCTTGGATCAAGTTTCTTCTTGCTAGAAGTCTGTTCTTCTCAGTAGAGGTGCGTTTTATAACCCTCTTTACTTATATTGGTTACTATATGCTTGTTAGCTCATTGATGGAGCCCCCACTTACGTGGAGTTGTGTGCACCACTAAAAATCCTAGAGATAGTAAGTCTCTAAGTTTAGCCTTGTGTATGCTATAATAAGATCTCCACCCACGTATGATAAGATATGTGGAAGTCTTCTCATAGTATAGTTAAGGGTCGAATCCATGAGACAACGGTCTTGTTAAGAGTTTAACAAGATGGAAAATGTAATAATCCTACTTATCCACTTAAAAGTTGATATTTAGATCAAAGAGTTGGTTTGATGATTAAAATAATGTGTGGAGAAAGTAAATAACAAGAAAGTAAACTTAAAGTTGTAAATGATATTTAGAAACCACTAGGATGTGATGGAGTTTCACCACCACTACGCACGGATCAAAACATACATCATAATAACAAGGCTTGAGAAGAAAAGGGTCTAAACAATTAGTATCTTTATAGACTTAGCTTCCTTTTGGATAGCTAACTATGAGAAATGTGGAAGCATTGCAATGCCAGCCATCCTTAAATGAATGGTCACTTACTTTGCATCACTCCCCTCACAAAGTGTGTTCCTTGACCTGTCAAGGTTGTACTTTCATACGTCGACTGATTCCATTTCATAGTATGAAAGTACAACGATGGAGGTGAGTTTACCCCACTCCTCGAGAAATGCTCCTAGATACCGAACCAAATGTATGGTGACTACATACATCTAGAACCAACAAGCAGTCGATATTCAAATCTAGAAGTATAAACATAGACAATTTGCACTAATAGATAATAGATAACACAAGTTGGTGATCAAGCAACTAGCATTCATTAAACGATTGATGTTGAATGGAAAGGATAGTATTTTTCTATTGCAAACCCATGAATTACAATGTATGAAATGAAAACATGGGTAGCGGGGCTACTCCCCGCACCCTAGTGTATGGGACTACTCGCTCATGGCAAGAATAAAGAAGGAGGCAGGAAGAGAGAAAGAAAACATCATCTCCACATAGGAGGGAGGAAGGTCGACCACTTGGAGTAGAGAGAAACTATCTTCACACCACTTGGTTTACTTGATGAAGACTTCTTCACTTCCCACCTTCTATGTCGATGAGAGAGAAAGCAGCTTGAGGATGAAGTGCGGATCTTGGACCGACAACCTTGGGGCGGAGGATGGAAGATGAAAGAGCTCTGGAACGGTTGGGGAAGCCTTTGGGCTTCTAAGAATTCTATGCCTAATGAGAACTCCTTTGGTTCTATTTATTGGCTTCCATGGAGTCCCAAACGGTCCCTCAGTTCTATTTATAGGCTTCCAAGGAGTCCCAAACGGTCTTGGGACCGTTTAGGTCTTTAACGGTTTGGGGACCGTTTGGCATCATGCGGTCTCAGGACCGTTTGGCTTCAAATGGTTTCGGGACCATTTGGCTTCATATGGTCTCAGGACCGTTTGACTTCATGCGGTCTCCAGACCATTTGCTTTTATTTGATCTCGAGACTGTTTGAGTTCATACAGTCTTGGGACTATTTGCCTTCATTAAGTTTCCAAACCGTTTGCCTTTATGCGGTCTTGGGACCGTTTGAGTCCATTCAGTCTTGGGACCGTTTGGACTTCATTTGATCTTGGGACCATTTGCCTTTATTCGATCTCGGGACCATTTGAGTTCATTCGGTCTTGGGACCAGTTTGACTTCATTCGGTCTCCAGACCATTTGCCTTTATTCAGTCTTGGGACCGTTTGAGTTCATACGGTCTTGGGACCATTTGGACTTCATTCGGTCTTGGGACCGTTTGCCTTTATTCGGTCTTGGGACCATTTGAGTTTATACGGTCTTGGGACCGTTTGCCTTTATTTGGTCTTGGGACCATTTGACTTCATTCGGTCTTGGGACCATTTGGACTTCATTCGGTCTTGGGACCATTTGAGTTCATTCGGTCTTGGGACCATTTGGAATTCATTCAGTCTTGGGACCGTTTGGGGCTTTTGCAATTTCTTTTTTGGGTTTTTCTGTAAGAAGAAAAAGATAAATGTTAGTTTAATGGTGAATTCAAAATAATGTAGAAAGTTAAGGATTATATCTAATTTATCTTAGAAAGAGTATGTAAAATTAAGAAAAACTAGTAAGATAACATCACAAAATGGGAGGTTATCACCCCCCCTAACTTAGAGTCTAGCTTGTCCTAAAGCTGGATAGAGCTAAGGCACGTAGTAGCGAGGCGATTTTATTTAGTGAAGATTTCTATACTCTTTCTTCAATTCTAAACCAGAGATCTCCTAGAGTTTGATCGGGGCTTTCTTTTGCACTAACTCTTTCAGGTTTCGAGAGTTGTGTGGATCTTAGGTTTCTTCTGTATCACATAACTTGCATTGGGACCACCTTTTCTTTTATCGTATTCTATGCATGTCTTTGACTCTAAGCAATTTTATACTTCTTTGAAATTCCTACCAGAAGCTAAGATAGGTGTGAGGGTTGGATAAAGGCTGCTGTGTAACTCCCCTTTTTAGTGGGGAGGGTTTATCTAAACTTTTGGGATCTCACTGTCGGGCGTGACACATTTTCCTTTGTGAGGGCAGCTAAATGTACCGGTTGGGTGAGTCCTTTATCAACTTTTTCATATACTTGGAGACCTTAGGATCTCACTACTGGGCGTGACACATCTACCTTTATGAGGGAAACTTAATGTACCGATTGGGCAAGACCTTTATTGGTTCTTCATATAATTCCTTATGCATGGCACAACTCTCATGTTTTTATTCAACACTCAGGCTTTTATTCATATGCTCACATGCTTAGGAATTGGGTATTTAGGATTTTATTTGGCTGCCAAACCTCTTTTTTAAAAGAAGAAAACTATTTCTTAGGGTTTGCTGACATGCACTTATTATGATTTCATACTTGGTGGTCCACTTGCGAGGTTCCTTGATTTGGATTTTGCCTGGTTCCTTCCCCTCCTTGAGAGTGTTTAGCTTGTTTCGGCCAGGATGTTAACCTATGGAGAGTCTGATGCAGAATTGAAGCAAAAGTATAGAAATTGAGTATGAAAGTGATTTATTAATTCACCATTACATGCCTAAATGCTACTTATGAAGTTGCATTTGAGGACTACTTTGTCTCTAATTTAGCCTGGGGTGACTTTTTTCCGAAGTGAAAGTTGTTTTATATGTAAGAGTTATTCTATCAAAGGAATTATAGAAAAATCTAAGTGTCAAAGGAAAGGAAAAATATGTACAGAAGAACATAGGTGCAAGAAAGAGTAAAGAGAAAAGGGTTTGAATATGATACCTCACCCTTATCCAGTGTACCCCCCCCCCTAACTTATCACTCACTCTGTCCTCAGGGTGTCAAAGTGATAGGTTGAAAAGTACATGGGCAAGGGTATTAAGGTTCTATTAATCCCTTATTTGCTCCATGAAATCGTAGGAGATTAGCTGTGAATTTTCCACATAAAGTGTGGTAATCCACGTCCTTCATGTCCTCCACTTGTTTTCCAAGAACAGTGATGGTATACATCTAGTAGAGCACGTGAAAACCATAGTCATTTGATTCTCTGATCTACTAGGGACATCTGTGGTGAAGGCTGGGTGATGGAAATGTTCTTTGTCATACGCCTTTGTGTGTTTGCCTAGGAGATCGTGTAGTCATTCAACACAATCCTTAGCCACTTCCTCTGTCGGCGTCTTTGCTGTTACATCATACTGTCTTTGGTTTGGATCAAACTGGCTGTCAGAACTATTGTAAATGATTGTAGTTCCCTCATGCAAATTTGTTGCTAGTAGCATCCAGTGCTCAGAGTGAAGAAAAGGAAACATAATGAACTTTAGAGTCATGTTTTGAAGATACGAGATAAGGTCCTCTGTGGTTCTGAAGTTCTTAGATCCAAGTAAATCGTCCTTCATGTATGCTGACGCCATATAAACCATAGGTAGGTCCCATGCTAGAAGAAACTGGTAGGCAGTTGTCACGGAACTGGAATCCCAGTCCCATGAACCAAACGTATACCAAAGGCAAAATGCGGAAGCGTAAAGCTTAGCACACATGAACAGATAACAAGATACAAGCACCAACATAATCTCAACAATCAACAAGATATATTAAGCAACATTATTATATTACATAATTTAAATTACATATTCAAGAGTCACTTTGTACAAGTCTGCTCATGTATACTATATCTGGATCTTACAACAAGTACACCTAGCATAGCTCACCAAGCCCATCAACCTTCTAGCCATCTCTGAACCTAAAAACAAAATACGAGAAATGGGTCAACACACGAGGTGTTGAGTATGGGGTCGAAAGATACACATATATATAAGCTTTGCATAAATTTTGAAAAGATTTCAAGATTAAACAAACAAGAATAAACATGTTAATTGTTTAACAAATACGAAACCATATTTTATGTCATTTCACTCCATTATACCAACAATATCAAACATGTTTAAGGCCTTTGACCAACTTCCCGTCGGAAGGGTCCGTAAGGGTGCTCAAGCTTAGCTAACCCTTTTATACGAGAGGGACCTCAAGGCCGTAGCCAAGAGCTAACCCTTTATCAATCAATATTATAATGGAGTTCTATCTATATATGTGTTCAAGTTATAAAACTGACGAGGCAAACATCGAGTAAGACATAGAAATACTACATGGCAATATTTGAGAAAATAGACAAACAAGCATACAATATATGTATTTTCAAGCAAGAAAGCGATAGTCATATAACTAGATAATGCCCATACCTAATTCAGAGATTTCATAACCTAACATATCTTTCACCATCTAGCCACATGCCAAACCTGATTAACAACAAGATTACCTATATGCATTAGATTCTCATCATTAACCCTATTTAGATGCATTTTAGGATTTTGGCCAAGATGGGTTCCAAGTTGTTTATTGGTTCATTATATGATATTGTATTGATCTAGAGGCCATCATGATCGTGTGGTTCAAGTTTCATATCATTATGATGTTCCATGGATTACATATGACCATTTAGAGGTTCATGTTCCTTAGTACACATTAAAGGATCAAAGACTCATAATAGAGTAATCAAGGTCAAACATTATCAATGAAGAAGGGCCAAGCATAAAGGATGGTTTTAGATTAGCAACACTTGGTCATTAGAAACACATAACAATATTAGCAATTTAGGGAAAAGTTCAACATTAAAGTCCAAACTAAGCACAAATGTGCAATGGAGGTCATTCCTGAACAATGGGTCGATTAGGGCCCTCATTAGGGTCACAAGAGCAAAAGAACTACTGATTTGATGCTTGGGAGGATATAAAAATATCAAAGATTCAAACTTCATCATAATCATGCATTAAAGTCCATGAACAAGCTACAACATACATTAGGGACAATCATGGATCAAAAGGGGATCTTAAGAGCTCAACTTGGTTCAAGGTGAATAAATATTACTGATTTCATGATTATGAGAGTGAAAAGTCATTAAAGATGCAAGATTTGATCATAATAGTGAATAAAAGTGCTCAAACATGACTAATGTTATCATTTTCCAGAAATCAAGGGAGTAAACATTAGATTTAGGACCTGGAACCATGCCCAATTGGTAGGTCTCGTCGAGCTAATCAATTTGATATATTGGTTCGACATTTTTGGCCAAGGAATTAGCAAGATATCATTTTTACAAAGTTTACATTGAAAACTATAGTGGATATCATAGAGGGCGTTACCCGTGATTATCACAACGACCATGGCCCTTGCTCATCAATCCAACGGCTCGCACCAGGCACCTGCGCTAGCATTTCCTGGCTACTCGAGCCCTCAGCAAACCACAGCCGTGCTGTCACTGGACTCCTGCCATCGCACGCCACCGCTACCGAGCTGCTGAGGGATGCTCGCGGTCGCCAGGAGCCGCCGCCCACCATGAACGTGCGATCGCCCTCCCTCAACCACCGCCCGCCCACCTTTTGCTGTGCCCGAAACACAATTCCTCTGTTCTGCATTTAGAACAGAGTACCTGTGGCTCCCCTCCTTGAGTATCATCGAGTCAACAACAAGCCCTGAATGGGCTGCGTCCGAGCGGCGGCGGGTCTAAGGTACCCCGCCCGCCCATCCAGACTTCGACGCTCGGCACGATAGGCAAGGTTGTTGTTGGTTGTCCTAACCGTCTACTGGAAAACTAGCAGGTTTGGAAGAACCAAAGCCGGGGAAAATTGGGGAAGAAAAGAGGACGGAGAAGGCAACAAAGGAGACAGACTAGGGTTAGATGGGGGCAGGTTATAATATATTGAGAAAAAGTTAGGGTTAGATCCAAAGATCATGCGCCTCCCTCGCAGTTTGATTTGGCGGTAGGGGGAAACAGAGCTTCCAACCCTATATTTCTTTCCCAAAGGGGAAAGGCAAACGGAAGCCAACAGATGGGCCGGGATTTAAGACTTTGGGCCCAAAAAGCAAGGGAAAGGAATATTTAAGGCTAGAACAAGGGTACATCATAGAAAATTCATATAAAAACATAGGAATGCTCAAATGATCTCAAATTTGGACCATATCTTCATAGCAGGGTTTAGAACAAGTGTAAAAAATTAAAAATAAAAAAGATCATGTATGACTAAGATTTTAATCAAAGGATCCAAGGGTACAACAACACTAGGATTTCATGCATATATGTGTATCATATTGACTCAAAATGTGGAATATTTGACTTTGGTGGACATTATAGAGTTATGAAGTCAAAGGAGACATAAATAGTGAGGGCTTAAAGTAACCAGAGTAATTATGCACAAATAGGAGAAAAACCACTTTATCACATCCTTCCCTCCTTAAAAGAAATTTCATCCCCGAAATTCATCCCAGATCATAGTTTAAGAGTTACGCCAATATCCATCGGATTTAGGTATTCAACCATAGTTTTCCAGGAATTCCCCACAATGGGATGCACATAGCTGTCTTCATCAAGGGTGTACTCATATTGATCATATATGTGTTACTTCATGTTTTATCACATAATGACATCATCATGGCATTGGAGTCTTCCCATCTCCTAGTATCCATACATTAGGGTTTTTGTTCATATTCTTATATAAGACCAAAGGGTATCATCAAAATATGTGTTATCAATCCCCAAAAGATTTTGTTCATGGTCATGGATTCAAACGAGACTATCTTTACTCTAGATTTCATACATGGTTTTGTATATATATGGGATTAAGAGAGAAATATTCCCCAAAATGTCTACTAACTCTAATCAATTATGTTCATTATTTTTCCATTTAAATCTAAAATTAAACAATTTATTCATCGTTTTCATCTGAGTTATGACTCCAAGAGTATCATTATATCATTTTTTTTCATTTGGATATGAGGTTAGACATGTTACCCTCATTATTTAAGGTAAGATCTCTAGACATCATCATATCCAGTTCATGATTTCAAGGCTACATCTTTTATGTATAGTATGATTTCATATTAGGTCTAGCTTATGAGAGTGGCTTATCATGCATATTCAAGTTTTTAAACATAAGTGAGATATTTCATGTACAAGCATCATTATAAGAACACCATTATCATCAACGTCATAGTTTTCAAATTCTCTCACTTATATCTAGAAAGAGCTCCACAAGTTCAAGCCACTCAAGCTAAGATATATGTGTCCAACAATATAGGTTAACCACAACCTTCTACCTGTAGCAGAATTACTACCCATCTTTCGAGAAACAAGGTCAACCACTAGATTCCTTTAAATACAACCACTAACCCGAGTATGAGGCTCATCATGGATATCACACATCATATACATCATCTTAGGTCTTGGGACATTTCCCTCACATATATATAAAGCATCAATTATTCAATTGCCTCTTTCTCTAGGGTTAGATCTTTAGTAGGAAATCTAGGGTTCAACACTTTCAAGGAAACCACACACTAGGTCACTCAATTCATATACTTAGAAGTAGTCTAGCTAGGGACTCATCATCAAGTAATTCATCATTCATATTTTTCAACATTTCAAATATTTTCGAATTTAGGTACTCTAACCTTTTCCCGATATGGGTCAACTCATATCAACATGTCACCCTATTCATATGTCCCATGCTAGAGGTCCTTCTTTGTAAAGAGATTGAGGCCCATGTTGGTCTCGAACCATATATCATATCTCCACACATATAAGACTAGGTACAAGCAAGCATGTCCACCCACTAGCTATGTTTAGCACATCAACCAAGTGGTATGTATCATACAAGGTGCTAGGTTTAGCTAGGGTTGCATGGTCAAACTCATCTCATATCGTCAATTACTTGTCCCTCTCAAGGGCAAACTTGGGTCTTATCAACATCAACACCATCCTCAATATCAACATCAACACCAACATCAAGATCGACATTAACATCATTATTATTATCTTAGTTCATCTATGATACTTACTATCCTAGCCTTCATCATGGCTCTAGACAACTCTAGATACTAAAACTATCATCTAAAATCTCATCTAGACTTGATGTTACATCTCTTTCTCTTAGGTTACATAGACACTCACTGCCTTTCTGTGTGTGGTAACATTTTTCATATGTACATATAATAATACTTGAAATATGTTTTCTCCAACGTTTAAAAAGGCGATGAAAACCACCATACTCCATCCGAATAAAACCAAAACCAAAATGAGTTACCACACTCATGAGGCAGTCTAGTATCATGACACCTAGAGAACTAGTAAGAACATGGTGCACACTTGTGTAGACATCCTAAGCACATGTCGCGAATCATGTCAAGGGAAATAATTTACACAAGTCTACACCTAGTTCTAGAACATCTTGGTTCTAACCTAGAGGCTAAGTCAACCTAATCCACAAGGATATTTCATTAAGTTTCTAGGGTTGAGATGTAGGGTGAGTTTAGTTTGTGTCTCATGTGAGCAATGTTTGGTGTAGTTATTGTACATGCTCTGATACCATCTGTCACGGAACCAGAATCCCAGTCCCATGAACCAAATGTATACCAAAGGCGAAATGTGGAAGCATAAAGCTTAGCACACACGAATAGATAACAAGATACACACACCAACATAATCTCAACAATCAACAAGATATATTAAGCAACATTATTATATTACATAATTTCAATTACATATTCAAGAGTCACTTTGTACAAGTCTTCTCATGTATACTATATCTGGATCTTACAACAAGTACACCTAGCATAGCTCACCAAGCCCATCAACCTTCTAGCCATCTCTGAACCTAAAAACAAAATATGAGAAATGGGTCAACACACGAGGTGTTGAGTATGGGGCCGAAAGATACACACACACACACACACACACACACACACACACACACACACACACACACACACACACACACACACACATATATATATATATATATATATATATATATATATATATATATATATATATAAGCTTTGCATAAATTTTGAAAAGATTTCAAGATTAAACAAACAAGAATAAACATGTTAATTGTTTAACAAATACGAAACCATATTTTATGTCATTTCACTCCATTATACCAACAATATCAAACATGTTTAAGGCCTTTGACCAATTTCCCGTAGGAAGGGTCCGTAAGGGTGCTCAAGCTTAGCTAACCCTTTTATACGAGAGGGACCTCAAGGCTGTAGCCAAGAGCTAACCCTTTATCAATCAATATTATAATGGAGTTCTATCTATATATGTGTTCAAGTTATAAAACTGAAGAGGCAAACATCGAGTAAGACATAGCAATACTACATGGCAATATTTGAGAAAATAGACAAACAAGCATACAATATATGTCTTTTCAAGCAAGAAAGCGATAGTCATATAACTAGATAAGGCCCATACCTGATTCAGAGATTTCATAACCTAACATATCTTTCACCATCTAGCCACATGCCAAACCTAATTAACAACAAGATTACATATATGCATTAGATTCTCATCATTAACCCTAACTAGATGCATTTTAGGATTTTGTCCAAGATGGGTTCCAAGTTGTTTATTGGTTCATTATATGATATTGTATTGATCTAGAGGTCATCATGATGGTGTGGTTCAAGTTTCATATCATTATGATGTTCCATGGATTACATATGACCATTTAGAGGTTCATGTTCCTTAGTACACATTAAAGGATCAATGACTCATAATAGAGTAATCAAGGTCAAACATTATCAATGAAGAAGGGCCAAGCACAAAGGATGGTTTTAGATTAGCAACACTTGGTCATTAGAAACACGTAACAATATTAGCAATTTTGGGCAAATGTCAACATTAAAGTCCAAACTAAGCACAAATGTGCAATGGAGGTCATTCCTGAACAATGGGTCGATTAGGGCCCTCATTAGGGTCACAAGAGCAAAAGAACTACTGATTTGATGCTTAGGAGGATATAAGTATATCAAAGATTCAAACTTCATCATAATCATGCATTAAAGTCCATGAACAAGCTACAACATGCATTAGGGACAACCATGGATAAAAAGGGGATCTTAAGAGCTCAACTTGGTTCAAGGTGAATAAATATTACTGATTTCATGATTATGAGAGTGAAAAGTCATTAAAGATGCAAGATTTGATCATAATAGTGAATAAAAGTGCTCAAACATGACTAACGTTATCATTTTCCAGAAATCAAGGGAGTAAACTTTAGATTTAGGACCTAGAACCATGCCCAATTGGTAGGTCTCGTCGAGCTGATCAATTTGATATATTGGTTCGACATTTTTGGCCAAGGAATTAGCAAGATATCATTTTTACAAAGTTTACATTGAAAACTATAGTGGATATCATACATGGGCGTTACCAGTGATTATCACAACGACCATGGCCCTTGATCATCAATTTAATGGCTCGCACCAGGCACCTCCTCTAGCATTTCCTGGCTACTCGAGCCCTCAGCAAACTGCAGCCGTGCTGTCACTGGACTCCTGCCATCGCACGCCACTGCTACCGAGCTGCTGAGGGACGCTCGCGGTCGCCAGGAGCCGCCGCCCACCATGAACGTGTGATCGCCCTCCCTCAACCACCGCCTGCCCACCTTTCACTGTGTCCGAAACACGATTCCTCTATTCTGCATTCAGAATAGAGTAACTGTGGCTCCCCTCCTTGAGTATTGTCGAGTCAACAACAAGCCCTGGATGTGCTGTGTCCGAGCGGCGGCGGGTCTAAGGTACCCCGGCCGCCCATCCAGACTTCGACGCTCGACGCGATGGGCAAGGTTGTTGCTGGTTGTCCTAGCCGTCTGCTAGAAAACTAGCAGGTTTGGAAGAACTAAAGCTGGGGAAAACTGGGGAAGAAAAGAGGAAGGAGAAGGCAGCGAAGGAGACAGACTAGGGTTAGATGGGGCGTGTTATAAATATATTGAGAAAAAGCTAGGGTTAGATCCAAAGATCATGCGCCTCCCTCGCAGTTCGATTTGGCGGTAGGGGGAAACAGAGCTTCCAACCCTACATTTCTTTCCCAAAGGGGAAAGGCAAACAGAAGCCAACAGATGGGCCGAGATTTAAGACTTTGGGCCCAAAAAGCAAGGGAAAGGAATATTTAAGGCTAGAACAAGGGTACATCATAGAAAATTCATATAAAAACATAGGAATGCCCAAATGATCTCAAATTTGGACCATATCTTCATAACAGGGTTTAGAACAAGTGTGAAAAATTACAAATAAAAAAGATCATGTATGACTAAGATTTTAATCAAAGGATCCAAGGGTACAACAACACTAGGATTTCATGCATATATGTGTATCATATTGACTCAAAATGTGGAATCTTTGACTTTGGTGGACATTATAGATTTATGAAGTCAAAGGAGACATAAATAGTGAGGTCTTAAAGTAACCATAGTAATTATGCACAAATAGGAGAAAAACCACTTTATCACAGCAATCATCAAGCTCACAGATAAAGAACCTTTGTTTTGTACAAATTCATAGAGAGTATCTGCCATTATTAGGATATTTCCGTGCATGAAGACAAGCTCATCTTTCTCTGCATGAAGCCTAGACATGATGAGTTCGAGTTCATTATCAGAAAGGTTTTTGCATGTGGCAAGGTCAAAATTTGGAAACGTTGGTTCTATGGAAGATAGGGGTACCATTGGTTGAGATGATCTATTTATGGTATCCCCTATTATCAAATTGATGTCCCCCTGATCATCCGCCATATCAAAGGTATAAGGGTCCCATTGGTGTTGTTTTGGGGCCTTGGCGGTTTTGTGATCGACTTCTTCTTGCACTGTCGATGGATTTCTTGCAGCTCTTCGAGTGCCACTTGCACATGCTCATGGGTTTTGAGCAGTGCGTCATAGCCATCTTTAAGATTCACATATCTTGGGTCAGCAGAGTGGAGTCATGCAGATAGATCGATTATTTGTGTACGAAGGTCGTTGAGTTCTTTGTTGGAGTCCTCCTCTTGGCGGAAGATGAGTTGTACTAGGTTATTGTTGATGTCGTCCAAGTGAGTTCTTTGAGAAGTTGGCTGTTGCTGAAGCTCACGGAGGGTCTCAGAAAAAGGTTGAGTTTGCATAGAGACCTTGTCAACTTGCTAGGCTAACGCCTCTTACTGGCCTTTCATCTCGAATACCAACTCTGGCAGGTTTTGTAAGCGGTTGTCGATGCGGTCGACTTGCTGGGCTGCTACTTCCTGCCGTTGTTGGATGCTTGCGACGATGCCTGGTAAGATGTTGTTCCACTCGTCAGTATTGGAGACATGTGAAGTGATATCATGCACATAAGAAAAAATAGATAATAATATGTTAGACGGGTTGATGAGGAGGTTTCGAATGGCATCAAATTGCCGTCTGAATTCCTCATTGACTTGTTAAAAGGGGACCCCAGAGATGGAAGGGTGAGGTGGCTGGGGTCGGGGTGGAAGGGTGGTAGTGCCTTGTGAAAGAGACGCTAGTGATGGACCCATGAATTGCGTGGTGACTGTTGATGGAGTCACTAGCGGTATCGGGATGGTGGTGGTAGATGAGGTGGTGGATGGGAATGGTGGTGACATCCCGGGTGAGAAGGGATGAGATGGGAATTTTGATGGGTATGTGGTTGAAGTGAAGGTGAGATCATGCGTTGAGGTGGAGAATGGAATGCATGAAGAGAAAAAGAGTGAGGCAGAGTATGCGGGTGAAGTCGTGGATGTGGATGAAGAAATTATGGTGGGCGTTGTTGTGGAGACTGGGGGGAAGAGTGATGGATGGTGGAAGGTGGTGGTGTGGTGGCAGAGTGGTGGAAGGTGGTAGTAGTGGTGGTGGTTGTAGAGGTGAACCCAACATCCAGATCGAAGATGAAAGGTTCTGGTGTTGGGGTTACTATGTTTTCGGCACTGTGTGGTGGCTCCGCCTCTGGGTTGATCTTTGATGTGGATGTCTCTGATTGCTGTTGCTTTTGTATGCACAACTTTGAAGACCGTGTTACTGGAATTTTCTTTGGCCTTGATGCGGGGGCAGTGACACTATGCTCTGTCTGCCCTGCCTTTGCTTTGACTGAGGCTATAAGGTTGGAAAGCTCCTCTTTAGTGAAGAGAAACTTTTCTTTGTCGTAATCTACCAATTCTAGAAGCAGCAACAATATCCTAGATGATTTGACAATGGGGCAGAAGATGTAGTGGAGTTTTGCATCCTTCTCCTTTATGATGTATGAGTTATTTAAACTCTACTCATTTGTATGGATGTCACCCTTTATCACCATGCCCTTGGGTAGTGGTCTGTCCATCTTGAGAAATTTCAAGATTGATGTTATGTGACCTCCCATACAGATTTATTTTCCAAGGGCATAAGTTGAGTGCTTTTGTATCAAATGTCGTCCGATGTTGACCAGTAGCCCTTTGAGGATGGACCAGAGAATAAAGAGATTAGAAATACTAATGTTTCCACCCTATGTCCTGGGGAAAAGGGCGCCTATAATAATTTTGTGCAGTGTGTGCACCAGGCTAGAATGTATGTTAGAGGCCTTGCAAGTCTTCACCTGGTAGTTTGGAATCCCAGTTAGAGCTTTCCAGAAGGTATGTATGTTAAACTGGGGATGGTCCATGCTTGCCTCCTTAGCCTTTTTTATCTGATCTTAGTCGATGAATATCTCATTCAATGTGTTCTCAATCAAGACAACCTTGTTACCAAAAAGTGAGGTTACTAGTATGTAGTCACCTCTGTCTTTCCATTTGTCCTTTGTGTCCACAGTTTCTTTCTTGAGGTGTGTGAAGAACTCTATTGTGGGTTTGACATAAGAATTCTCTAAAACAAAGCAGAGTTTTGAGAGGTTTGCACTGTCGAGCAGGGTGAGGACTCTGTCATAAATCCCCATCTTCTTCAGTACATTGGGGCAGACATACTTTGTTGGTCACAACACCTTGTCACCAGTTGGGAGGTGTTGGATGTATAGGTCAGCTGGTGCAGGTTCTGTGGTGGTGGTAGTGGTGACAGGATTTGCAACAACATGTATGGCATGTCCTGCCAAGATCTGTTCCCTTACGGTAGAGGGTCGGACTTGCTTCCTTGCCCTTTTCTTTGATGGTTGTCCCTTGGCGGCTTCTTCAGTCTTCCTCTTGCCTTTAGACTTTGGGACTGGGGATTCATCCTCGGAGTTTGGTGCGTACTCCAAACCTTCATCACTGGAGGAAATTTCTTCCACTTCTTCAACAAGGTCCTCGGTTAGGCACATGTTGACTCGCTCAAGGTTGTGCATGACCTTGATCAAGTCAACCTTTGGTGGGACCCTTCCGGTCTTTTGTAGGTGTCCATGATTTTTTGGAGCTTTATGCGGTCCTCCAGTAGTTGCTCCCTTGTCCAGAAGGGAGCGTCAGCAGTTCCTGTGGCTTCTTTTGCATGTGAGGCCATTATGTAATCAGAAGATTATATATGTTAAAGAGGAAAAAATGTTGAAATAATTGTAATATATTTAGGGATGAAATCATTTTTTAAGGGTGAAATTATGTTTTCCAAGACCGTTTGGGTCCAAACGGTATCAAGACCGTTTGGCTCCAAACGGTTTCTTTCAAATGGTTTCACTACCATTTGGGTCCAAATGGTTTTCACTCCAAACAGTTTTACGACCATTTGGGTCCAAACAGTTTCAAGACTGTTTGGCTCCAAATGGTTTCAAGACCATTTCGGTCCAAACGGTTTTAAAACCATTTGGCTCCAAATGATTTCTCGACCGTTTGGCCTCAAACTGTTTCATGACCGTTTGGGTCGAAACTACTAGGAAGATGAAATGGCAGGGACGACGAGCAGTGAAAACATGGCAAAAATAAAAAAAATGACGTAGTCGATGAAGGTGTTGATGGCGGTGATAGCGTCGGTGGCAATTGGGAACTTCGTTCGCGGTAGAAGCAGTGAAAACAATGCCAACGTTAGTCCAGACGGCGGTTGCCGTAGCAGCATTCTACCTTGTTGCTAGATGATGAAGACGGCAGACATGTCGCGGTGGTGGTATCGTCGGAAAGGATGACGGAGCGGGTGAAGGAAAACTTGGACGCACACGGAGATGTCGGAAGTGGAGTCGGGATGGAGTAGCGAGGAAGCGACGTGAACTGGGAATGGAACAAGGCTTACACGTGAGAGAGAAAATTCGAGAAACTAAAGGAAAGGAAAGGGAAGGGGATGAAGCGGTATTTATAGAAAAAGGAGGGGTGACGTTGCAAATTCTCAAGGGCAAACGGTTTCAAGACCGTTTGGATTCAAATGGTTTCGAGACCGTATGGATCGAAACGGTTTCAAGACCATATGGAGCCAAACGGTTTTGAGACCATGTGGATCCAAAGGGTTTTGAGACCGTGTGGATACAAATGGTTTTTAGACCGTGTGGATCCAAACGGTTTTGAGACCGTGTAGATCCAAACGGTTTCAAAACCGTTAGGATATGATTAAAAAGGTTTTTGAGTTTTATATTTTTATGTTTGTTTTGGATGCTATGATAGGTCGATAAGAAATTAGAAAATTATCAAAACTAAGTAAAATAAAATAAAAGGTCATACTTAGTTCTTGGGTTGCCTCCCAAGTAGTACCTTGGTTTTACGTCACTGGCTCGACGAAGTTCTGACTTGGTTAGATTGATGTAGTAGGGTCATGAATCTCAATAGTTTGTCTTAGAATTTTGTCAACTGAGGTATAGTATTTCTTCAATCTATGGCCATTAATAGTTCTCTCTCCTCCATTGTCATAAATAATGATGATTGCTCCAGTTGGGTAGATTTCCTTGATGGTGAATGGCCCCGACCACTTTGTGCGAAGTTTTTTGGGGAACATTGTCTGGAGTTGAAAAGAAGGACTTTATCTCCGACGACGATATCTTTCCTTTTGAGATGTCCATCATGCCACATATTAGTTTGTTCCTTGTAGATCCTGGAACTTTGGTAGGCAGTCATTCGTAGTTCCTCAAGTTCTTGTAATTGTAGTTGTCTATACTCGCCAATGCTTTTGAAGTCGAAATTCAATTGTTTGATGGCCCACCAAGCTTTATGTTCCAGTACAACTGGAAGATGACATGACTTCCCATATACCAAACGAAATGGAGTCATTCCTATTGGTGTTTTGTAAGAAGTGCGGTATGCCCAAAGAGCATCAGGGAGCTTGATAGACCAGTCTGTGCGATGTCTATTGACCATTTTTTCTAAAATGGCTTTTAGCTGTCTATTTGAAACTTTGACTTGGCCACTTATCTGTGGATGGTAAGGTGTGGCGACCTTATGTTTAACTCCATATTTTCGTAGGAGAGCTTCGAAACTTCGTTCTAAGAAATGACATCCTCCATCTGATATGATTGTTTGAGGGACTCTGAATCTAGGGAAGATGATATCCTTGAACATCTTGATAACTAGTTTGGAGTCACAAGAAACGATGGGTATATCCTCTACCCATTTTGAAACGTAATCCATAGTGACTAGTATATAGGAAAATCTATAAGATGGGGGAAATGGACCCATGCAATCTACTCCCCATACATCAAAGATTTCAATCTCTTTCAATAGAGTAATAGGCATTTCATTCCATTTAGATATACCATAGAAAAGCTGACATTTATTGCAAGATCATATAAAATCATGGGCGTCCCTTGCTATCATTGGCCAAAAGAAACTTGATTGTAGGACTTTTAGGGCGGTCTTCTTTGAACTCATATGCCCCGCAGTGGGGCCAGAATGACAATGTTCTAGAACTGGGATAATTTCTTCTTCTGGTAGGCAACGACAGAATAGTCCGTCTGCGCACAAGCAAAAAAGGTATGGTTCATCCCAAAAATACTGCTTGGCATCATGAAGAAATTTCTTTCTATCGTGGTAGGAAGCAAAAGGGTGTATTATTCCTTTAGCCAGGTAGTTTACTATATCGGCATACCAAGGAAATCTGGTAGTGACTTTCATAAGTTGGTCGTCGGGTAAAGAGTCTCAAATAGGTATATTGTCATCATCTTGAGGCTCGATGCGACTTAAGTGATCTGCAACGACATTTTCTACCCCACTTTTATCTTTTATTTCCAAATCAAATTCTTGTAGCATCAACATTCATCGGATGAGTCTGGGTTTTGCATCTTGTTTTTAAATTAGGTATTTAATTGTAGAATGGTCGATGTATACTATGACTTTTTATCCAATTAGATAAGAGCAAAATTTCTCAAAGGTGTAAACGACAGTCAAGAATTCTTTTTCAGTAGTTGTATAATTATTTTGGGCCTCATCTAGCATCTTTGATCCCTAGTATATCACACAGGGCTTCTTGTCTATTCTTTGCCCTAGCACCGCTCCTATAGCGTAGTTACTTGCATCACACATTGTCTCGAACGGTTGTGACCAATCGGGTTCTCTCAGAATGGTTGCAGAGATTAGATCATTTTTTAAGGTCATGAAGCTATTTAAACATTCTTGATCAAAATTGAAATCTACATCTTTTGTCAACAAATAGGTCATGGGCTTTGCTATTTTGGAGAAATCTTTATTAAATCTTCGATAAAATCCAGTGTGGTCTAGAAATGCTCGCACTCCTCTAATGTCTTTAGGTGGTGACAGTTTTGAAATGACATCAATCTTTTCCTTATCCACTTCAATTCCTCTTTCACTCACTCGATGCCCGAGGACAACACCTTCTGTCACTATAAAGTGACATTTCTCCCAATTTAGGATCAAGTTTGTTTCCTCACATCTTCGTAAAACTTTCAAGAGGTTAAGTAGACAGTTATCAAAAGAATTTCTGTAGGCTGAAAAATCATCCATAAATATTTCCATGATTGACTCAGTTAATCCTGCAAATATTGCAGACATGCACCTTTGGAAGGTTGTGGGTGCGTTACATAGCCCGAAAGGCATCCTTCTGAAGGCATAAGTTTCAAAGGGGCAAGTGAAGGTTGTCTTTTATTGGTCTTCTAGGTGTATTGGGATCTGATAGAACCCGGAATAACCGTCAAGGTAGCAAAAGAATTTTTGGTGGGCCAAACGTTCAAAGACTTCATCAAGAAAAGGTAGAGGAAAGTGATATTTTCTTGTTGCTTTGTTCATCTTCCTATAATCGATACACATCCTCCACCTAGTGACAGTTCTTGTGGGTACTAGTTCATTTTTATCATTCAGAACGCTAGTAGTCCCCCCTTTTTTAGGGACCACTTGGACTGGGCTAAACCATTGAGAATCAGAAATGGGATATATGATAGCTAATTTTAGGAGTTTAAGGACCTCGAGGAGAACCACTTCTTTGAGGTCCGTGTTTAGTTTCTTCTGATGTTCCCTTGATGGTTTAAACTCTTCTACCATGGGTAGTCTGTGCATGCACAAAGCTGGATTTATTCCTGTTAGGTCAGTCATTTTATACCTGATAGCTTTTTTGTGTTTCCTGATCTCAACAAGAAGTCTTTATTCCTAATCATCTATTAAGGTAGAGCTGATTATGATTGGGCACAATTTTTCTTTGTCCAGGAAGACATGATTGAGTCCTATTGGTAAGGCTTTCATTTCAGGGGCCTTGGGTACTTCTGTTGTTTCCAAAATGGTGACAGATTTTAATTCCTCGAAGGTGGCTACTGGAGCTTCTTCCGCTTGGTATAAATATCACCGACGTTGATGTACTAGTTCACTGGCTAAAAATTCAACTTCTGGATTTGTCAAGATGTTCTCCAGATCATCAGATGGTTCTGCTATTTCTTGCTGTAATTGAGACATTTTTTCTATTGCCTCAAGAAGAAAGACTTCTTCTTGGATGCTGAGACCTTTTAGGTTGTTAAGGATTTTGAATTGAATGGCTTCCTTTCCTAGTCTTAAGATAATTGTACCAGCTGCGATGTCAATAAGTGCTCTGTCCATGGCAAGGAAGGGTCTGTTGAATATTATTAGATATCTTAGATCTTCCTTTATATCCATAATAACAAAGTCGCAAGGGATGTAGGAATCCTTTCCTATCCTGACTGGGATATCTTCAATGATTCCCAACAATGCAGTGATGGTAGAATCAGCCAGATGTATTGTCATTGCAGTGGGTAACAATTCGGTAAAACCCAACCTTTTACACATTGAGAAAGGCATAATAGATATGCTAGCTCCCAGATCAACTAATCCTTTTTTTCTAGAGGCATTTCTGATAGAACATTGGATACCAAAGGAACTGGGATCCTTCTATTTTTTTGGCATTTTGTTAAGAATAATATCAGAAGTTGTCTGAGCTAGCTTAACAATCTCTTGTTCTTCGGTCATACATTTCCTTGATAGCAAGGTCTTCAAGTATTTGGACCAAGCTGGTATTTCAGAGAGGGCATCAAGGAACATAATATCAATATAAAAGTTTCTTCATTGCTTCCTTAAATTTCTGGAATCTAGTATCCACTTTAGTCCCTCTCAGCCTACCTAGATATGGTATTCTGGGCTTATATGGTGGGGCTTCAGGTTCTTTGAAGTCTAGTTCCTTTTCCTTCCCCTTCTCGATTTCTATAGTATTTTCAATTTATGGATTTGTGCTTGCAATTGGGGTGATTACAACTATATCTTCATCTTCGTGAATGATTTTTGTGGCTTCAGGGAGGACACGACCAGACCTTGTGGTAATGTATTTCAATTATTCTTATCTGGGTTGATCGTGTCTTGGGTTTATCTCTGGATGACCAGAAAAGGTTCCCGCTGGAGGTTTTAATTGGGCTGCAATATGTGCTAATTGTGCTTCGACGACTTTTTGTTGGGCCTGCTGGTTGGCTAGCATGGTTTGTTGTGATTGAAACATTTGTCTTATCAATGACAGTTCATATGTTGGCAGAGGTGGATTATTCTTTGGTGGATTTTGTAGATACTGTTGTGGTTGTTGCTGCTGAGGTGTGGGTAATTGGGGTTGTTGAATTTGTGGTTGTTGCAGCTGAGGTTGCTACAATTGGAGGTGCAACAACGGATGAGTGTATTGGTAGTATGCAGAAGGGTTTCTTGGTTGTGTGAATCCTTGCAATCATCCTATGAAGTTTCCCTAGTTTTGATTATAGTTGTTCTGGAAACCTGGTGGTGATCTATTAAAAACTCCTCCTTGGGTCTGGTGTTGTGGGTTGGTAGTCCCAGCAGGGTTCCCATACTGAAACTCGGATGGTTTCTTAGTTGATTCGGGTTATAATAGACTTGTCTTGGTATAGTGTGGATGGAATTGACTTGCTCCGGTAATAGATCATCAGGATGTTCGATGATCGGTTCATACTGTGGCTATGGTGTCTGCATGTCCATCATCACATTGTATAGGAGACCACATGATAATGTGGGATGATCGGATGCATGACATGCCTCACAAGTCTTGGTAGCTGCCTTGACCTGTTGGGGGCTCTTCTTTTCTCCGAGTGTCATTTCAAGGATTTGTTTCTTGTGAGCTATAGTTTTTATGGCTTCAACGATGGCTTTCATTTCCATTGATTCTTCAGCTTTACAAACTTTTAGAATTCCCCCGGTGGATGACCTTCCCCAATTGGATTGGTTCTCAGCTCCAAGTATAACAATCCTCCATGAATCTTCATAGTTCTTTCACATGAAATTCCCCCTAGATGAGGAATCCAAAAATTTATTAATGTCATCACTTACTCCTCTATAGAATGTTTCTATCAGCTGATTTTAGGAGATTCCATGATGCGAGCATTTCCTTAAAAGTTCCTTGAATCTTTCCCATGATTCTTCTAGTGATTCCCCTGGGAGTTGAGAAAAGTGATTAATTTGTCCCCTAATCTCATAAGTCAACGACGGTGGAAATAACTTCTCTAGAAACATTTCTTCTAAAGGAGCCCAGGTGGTGATTGGCTCTCCATCTAGTGCATTATACCAGCTCAATGCCCTTCCGGACAAGGTGAAGTGAAAAAGGTGTAGCATGACACACGTCAAAAGGAACTCTAGCGTGTGGTACTAGCCGACAAAGAGACGTGAATCGGTTTAGGTGATCCATGTAGTCATCCCCAACACTTCTAGAGAACAAAATGCCTTGCATAATCTGGATCCATTGTGTGCGGATCTCAAAGTTAGGAACATTGATGAGCGGGGGCCTAACTAGGTGATTATCTTCAAAGTTCTTAGGAACAACATAATCCTGAAGTTGTTTGTTTCTCAGCACTATCTGAGAAGTAGCTGTGGCTGCTTCGTTCTCAGCTTGAATGCGGGCCTGTTCTTCAGCTTGAACCTCAGCTTGAATCTGAGCATGTGTGTCAGCAATAAGTTGTGCTCTTTGAGCTGCTATGGCCGCGTTGACTCTTTCCATAACCAAAGTGGCTTGGTGCCATTCGTCAGCCATTTGTCTAGCTCATTGGCGGTTGAGTCGGATGCGCCGGTGGAAGCTTCATTCTACCTTAGAGTCGTACTCTGGTTCAGGGGAGAATCTGATGTTATGCAAAGGTTGCATACACATTTTCTACCTGAGTAGAAGAAAAAACACACTTTAGATAATGCAGAGAAATGTTGAAATCAAGATGATATGAATTATGGTTAAAGAAAAGTGTAAAATCCTAATCAACTAGAAATTTGATAAGTAAAATTAAAATGTTCCGTTGTCCCCGACAACGATGCCAATTTTTGATGGAGCCCCCACTTACGTGGAGTTGCATGCACCACTAAAAATCCTAGAGATAGTAAGTCTCTAAGTTTAGCCTTGCGTATGCTATAATAAGATCTCCACCTATGTATGCTGAGATACGTGGAAGTCTTATCGTAGTATAGTTAAGGGTCGAATCCATGAGACAACGGTCTTGTTAAGAGTTTAACAAATTGGAAAACATAATAATCCAACTTATCCACTCAAAAGTTGATATTTAGATCAAAGAGTTGGTTTGATGATTAAACTAATGTGCGGAGAAAGTAAATAACAAGAAAGTAAACTTAAAGTTGTAAATGATATTTAGAAACCACTAGGATGTGATCGAGTTTCACCACCACTACACATGGATCAAAACATACATCATAATAACAAGGCTTGTGAAGAAAAGGGTCTAAATAGTTAGTATCTTTGTAAACTTAGCTTCCTTTTAGATAACTAACTATGAGAAACATGGAAGCGTTGCAATGCTAGGCATCCCCAAATGAATGGTCACTTACTTTGCATCACTCCCCTCACAAAGTGTGTTCCTCGACCTATCAAGGTCGTACTTTCATACGTCAACTGATTCCATTTCATAGTATGAAAGTACAATGATCGAGGTGAGTTTACCCCACTCCTCGAGAAATTCTCCTAGATACCAAACCAAACATATGGTGACTACATACATCTAGAACCAACAAGCAGTCTATATTCGAATCTAGAAGTACAAACATATACAATTTGCACTAACAGATAATAGATAACACAAGTTGGTGATCAAGTAACTAGCATTCATTAAACGATTGATGTTGAACTGGAAGAATAGTATTTTTCTATTGCAAACCCATGAAATACAATGTATCAGCCACAGGTGGAGGGCGGCATGTATAGGACCTCCAGTATCTTCCTAAAAAAAACAATGTATGAAATGAAAACATGGGTAGCGGGGCTACTCCCCGCACCCTAGTGTATGGGACTACTTGCTCATGGCAAAAAAAAAGTAGGAGGCGGGAAGAGAGAAAGAAAGCATCATCTCCACGTAGGAGGGAGGAAGGTCGACCCCTTGGAGTAGAGAGAAACTATCTTCACACCACTTGGTTGACTTGATGAAGACTTCTTCAATTCCCACCTTCTATGTCGATGAGAGAGAAAGCATCTTGAGGACGAAGTGTGGATCTTAGACCGGAAACCTTGGGGTGGAGAATGGAAGATGAAACAACTTTGGAACGATTGGGGTAACCTTTGGGCATCTAAGAATTCAATGCCTAATGAGAACTCCTTCGATTCTATTTATAGGCTTCCAAGGAGTCCCTAACGGTCTTGGAACCATTTGGGTCTTTAACGGTTTGGGGACCGTTTGGGTCTTTAACGGTTTGGGGACTGTTTGGCATCATGTGGTCTCGGAACCGTTTGGCTTCATATGGTCTTGGGACCATTTGACTTCATGCGGTCTCCAGACCATTTGCTTTTATTCGGTCTCAGGACTGTTTGAGTTCTTTCGGTCTTGGGACCGTTTGCCTTCATTCGGTTTCCAAACCATTTGCCTTTATTCGGTCTTGGGACCGTTTGAGTTCATTTGGTCTTGGGAGCATTTGGATTTCATTCAGTCTTGGGATTGTTTGCCTTTATTCAGTCTCGGGACCGTTTGAGTTCATTCGGTCTTGGGACCGTTTGGACTTCATTCAAGCTCCAGACTGTTTGCCTTTATTTGGTCTTGGGACCGTTTGCCTTTATTCGGTCTTGGGACCATTTGAGTTCATACGGTCTTGGGACCGTTTGGACTTGATTTAATCTTGGGACCGTTTTCCTTTATTCGGTCTTGGGACCATTTGAGTTCATTCGGTCTTGGGACCATTTGGACCTGATTCGGTGTTGGGACCATTTGAGTTCATTCGGTTTTGAGACCGTTTGGACTTCATTCGGTCTTGGGACCGTTTGGGGTTTTTGCAATTTCTTTTTTAGGTTTTTCTGTAAGAAGAAAAAGATAAATGTTAGTTTAATGGTGAATTCATAATAACGTAGAAAGTTAAGGATTATATCTAATTTATCTAAGAAAGAGTATGGAAAATTAAGAAAAACGAGTAAGATAACATCACAAAATGGGAGGTTATCACTCATGTTCTTGCATAAAAATGATGATTTAAGCATTAAGAATCTAAGCTTGTTTGCGATTTCAATTTTTATGGTGTTTCCTATTTTGTTTACAGTTCTAGATGAACATGTAATCATGTGCATGTTATTCCTAAAGAAGTATATGACTTAGTTCAGGTTGTTATCACCACCTATGGTGCTAAGAACCTATCAATCGATGGTCCATATCAGGGTTTCTAGGTTATTTTATCCTCTAAACACATGACTCGATAGTGTGGTCTTCATGACAACTGAAGGTGGTGACCAAGGATTATGAACTATGATGAGAACTAATAGTCAAACCTTATGTTAGTGTTAGGCTCTCTTGGAATCTCAATGAGATATGGTTTGATTCTCTAATGATGTCATCAATCGATGATGACATTAGCTTAATATTTGATGGTGTTAAATGAATATAGTGTGGATCTAACAATCGATGGTGACTTAATGATCACAACTAATGGTAGATCAGGTCATCACTACATATGGTGAGTTAAGGATGTAATTATAGATTCGACTAAACCTTAAACCAATGGTTCCTTGGTACAATTGATCTAATGGTTAGACCTATAATTCAATTCATAACTTTGAACAAAAAACCCGATCCAATGAATGAGATTGGATGCTTCGACATCCAATGAATTAGAATGAGTCCCATGATATTATATGTGGGTCCTAGTGATGAAAATTTGATGGCTCACAATAATTAATTTGTTGTTATACCTTTTCTCTCCTATAGTTATATTGGATAAATGGCCATAATAAGTGGGCGTGTAACTTCATTGTAATATAGTTTTCTGTACCTAACATTAATGTAATTAAATGATGGTGATTGGTTATAATCAGCCCTCTAGCATGATTAATGTTAAAATGAATTACACTCTTCTTGCGTTTAAACCACAATGTAGTGATATTTGAATATAATTGTGCCTTGCCATAATAATACCTTTGGACACATAATTGTTGATGATCTTTTGAGCCTTGTTTAAGGCATGGAATGATGAGTATGACCTTGTTGGGTTTTAGGAGAGGCAGAGAAGGCAGAGGAAACAAAAAATTTCCTCCCCAAACTCGGAACAAGGAAACGCATCAACGTCTATATAATAGAAAAGGATGGTTTGTGGAATCATACCTTGTCCTGAGGCTTGCTCTGCGACAATACCTCGCGCCTTGCATGGTCTTCTCCTCTGGTCTTAGACGGCGTCTGTGCAGCTCCTGGTTGCACCGGGACTGACTCCTCCTCCTCTCACCGGACTGTCGGGATTGACAGTTGTCCTCCTGAACGGCAGAAACCTCCCGCCTCTGAAGTAGTCCACACAGACCACCTGGAACTCTACACTCCTTGTCCCACAAGGAAGTGGAAGGAGTCGCACCCTCCTGTTGACGTACTAGTCGCCAACACACTCTCCTGCATCCAGTTGCAACTGCAGTTGTCCTTCCCTTGCTGCACCTCCCTTTGCGGGAAGCACTTTCTCAGGCTCTCTCTCGATTACCAAAACCAGAGAGAACGACAACTTTGCAGAGCAACTGGTTGCACTGAGTTGTACTTTGAGAAGCACCCGATACCCCTATATATAGGAGGGTCATGGGATAGGGTTCTCTGTCCCTGGAAATATGGTACTAAAAGCAGGAGTAGAAGGGTTCGAGATTTTCCACAAAAAGCAACCAACTCGCAACCTGAACCGATCGGTTCACAAGTGAACCGGTCGGTTGGGGACCTGAACCGGTCGGTTGGAACACCAACCGATCGGTTGGGATCCATGAGCCGATCGGTTCACTTCTGAACTGGTCGGTTCGTGGTCCTGATCAGTTCCCGATTGACTTTCCTTCTTTTGTTTCTAATTGGTATCGAATACCAATCCTTGTTCCAATCAAATTGGGCAAGTGAAACGCAAGGAAAATTCTCACCGACCTGACTTTCCCAACTTGCTCGGTTGCATCAGTTGAACCAATCGTTTCAACACTTGAACCGATCGTTTCACCCTGTCCATGAGCCGATCGGTTCAACACTTGAGCCGACCGGTTCAGCAACCTCAGTCGACCGGTTCAACACTTGAACCGATCGGTTGGGAGTGCAGGTTGTGCAGAATCAGTCAATTGCGATTTCAATCAATCCGATACTCCAATCAACATGTTCAACACCTTGAACATTATGATATTGAGCTATCAATCAATTCAGTGTTTAATTGAACTACTAAACTCCTTTAGTAATCAATCTAAACATTTCTTGTGGACAAAACTCCTCTTCCAGGTTAAATCCTATGTGTGTGACCCTGCAGGTCCATTTCACGTTGGGAGTGAAAGTCCATAACACTTATGACTTCACAAGCAAAGAGCGGTGCCTAGTCACACATCAGTGCTACCCAAGTGAAAGTAGAAAGTTGGAGAACAACTTTCAATCCTACAATCCGTGAATGGTGTTACAGTGAATGTATAATTCCTTTGTCACTGATATCCTCAATGAACTCGAGGCATGGAACAGTCATCCCATCAATGTTCATTCACTTTCTTGATCTCCGAGTAGATTGAATGAGATATGTATGACATCAATATCACATATTGATTCACACATGCGTGTGCACGCCTATCTCAATCCTACTCATCAAGTGGCCTTGGATATCAAACTCCCTCAGGAGGGACAAATCCCATATCTATCACTCACCCCTCAAAAGCCCCATGTGTCAAAGCCACCCAATCATCACCTTTATAACAACCCATGTTTCAGGACTGTGTTTGATGATGTCAAAGTGTGCCCAACGACATGTGTTGAGTGTAGTGATTTCAGGTCTAAGAATCACACTCACCACCATCACTATGAGTACTGACTGTGACTACCATGTCATGGTTCCATGTGTCAACTCACGGTGGGTCTGTCTGGTACACTTGTTCTCTAACAAGTACCTATGTGTTTGGTTTGATATCTCTATATCATGACTAATGAGATTCTGTCATCAACCAACACCACAATCTAGTCTTGTGTGTCATTGCTGTCTATCTACCTTCCACAATGACATCCGACTAGGGACATAACAAGAATGTACAAACTCTTAGCATCCGTATGATCTCATCGTTCAGGTCCTCAACCTGAAAGCATACGTCATTGAGTATTGTCATTCTCTAGACATTCAATCTGTTCTATCACTATCTCATATGACTGAACCAGAAAGAATTGGAAGCTTGCCTTTGATGTTTATCAAATCAATCTTAATGTATCCCACCAATCATCCCATGATTGGCTCTCAGGGCATACATACCAACAGACTCCCACTTGCACTGTGAGCCAATCACCCTTGAATCATATTCATAGTGATCTTCAAACATGTCCCACATGTTACTGTGCTCTAGTGCCAACATAGTGAGTAATGGCAACACCTTGCCAAAGTCGGTATAAATTGCATGTCTCACATCTCTTTATTGTATGTCACACGTATGAGATGGAGTTGCCGTAATATGCGATCTAGTATTCCTTTGCTAACCTTTAACCACATTGCATGATCAAGGATTCCATAATTGTCATCAATGAGAGGAATATCTCTAAGTTCATCTCATGAACTTCCAGATCCATATAGTATCTACTGCTGTTCTCTAATGCATAGATACTCATCATTTCCTTTTAAATGGTTTTATTGGAACACTTCAAATTATCAACAAACTTTCACTTTTACATATCATATATATATTTTGCGATTAATTTTTCTGTCCTTTTGGAAGTTCGCATCAATGTAACTTTTTACATTGAACTCTTTCTTATCTCCATAGAACTAGTACTTCACTAGTACTTATCAAGTTCTCATGGTATTCCAGTAACCCTTACTTGAAGAAGACATACATCCACTCGTCATGTCCCACATACGAGTTATCAGGATGAGCACATCATATTTTCATGTTATACATACAAGATGATGAATGCATTTTATTCTTGCCATGTCCATACATGCAAGATAATGGGATGATTACATACATGATAGATCCATATCTATTCTTAGTGTTCCCATTCTTCATAAGAATTGGACACTTGGCCCTTGGGATACTAACTCCATGTAACATGGACAAGTTTTCTCCCACAGAATATGTGCATACTGAACACTTCAATACAGATTGCCAATGTATGCTTTCTCTTTTCAAGTCAAGAGGTTTTCAAGAACTATCTCTATAGATCTCTATTCCTATCACATAGGAAACTTCTCTATCTTCCTTAAAGATAATTTCCACTTTTGGATTTCCATTCTAGAACAATTCCATTTCACATCAACAGTGGAATGTGAACACGCTCCCACTAAATCACAGATCCCTTCTTTATCTTTGACATATCAGTCAAACCTTTTGACTATATCATCAAAGTAAAGATCCAATTCTGAGTTGCTTGTACTCAATCAATCACATTGATTAGTCCATTGTAACTTATAGACTTCATTTGCATTAGTGGATTCATAAACCTTATAAGTTGTGTCACGTACACATCCTTGTTTTATTCCTCATAGGAATATGGTTTTAGTATCCATATGCCAAATGTCTCAGTCATTAAGTTGTAAGCATCATCCTTATCAAAATGTTATCCATGTGTCTTAACACTTAAGACTCATTTACACTTATGGATTTGATCCAATGAGTTCTACCATCAAGGTCATACCTTATGGTTCACATGGATGTCATTTAGGATGTAATGGTCATAAACCATAACTCAAAATTTGGTTCGTCATATTCATCTAGAGAGTTGACTCATCACATGAACAACTTATCACATAGATAATTGAGGTGTATCTGTCAAGGATATAAGAACTCATAACCCCTGTGATTCTTAATGTCCTTTATTAGTGTGGGGTATTCTTTTATTAAGAAGAATTCAGTTATTTAATTATCATTCTCTAACTCCTTAGAGTATGATTCCTTTCTTGATTTAGACATCACCATGCCTTAATCATGAGTTCACTATGATGCACTATCATAATCACTCATAAGGATCTCAAACATTTGGTCCAAGTAATTCATTCATTGATCTCATCAAGAATTAACACTTTACCAAATTTACACTTCATCTATAATAATCTTGAACACTTCAAGATATTCATATTGGTATTTCTCTAAACACAGTTTGAAGTATTAGCATTTACTCCAATAGGTATGTAAATACATCACATGTATTATACCTAATAGGACAATCATTCTCCCACTACCATTAGTGAAGATTGATTAATCATGTACAAGAGATTCATGTCTCTTACTGGTTCTCTAACCAAAAGAGTCTAGATTTATCCATCATATGGAAACTAGAAATGAATTTCTCATGATTGATGCTAATTTGATTGTTTGAGTTATCAATAACTTTAGGTATCATTTTATCTTATGCATACCATGTATCACAAGATAATCAAGGCATTGCCACAAAGATCATATCTTTAAGATTGAAACATCAACTTTATTAATTGCCATCATTGTCATACAATATGCAAAATTAAAGTGTTTCTATCTATTGGCAATATATGAAATAGAAGTTCTCAACTCTATTGCGTGCCCTTTAGGCTGAAATAAACTGAAAGGTACTCCTATCTATGGCAGCAACACTTGCTCCAATGATGTGTACTCCTTTCTTAGTCCTTTCACAAAGGCCATCACTTCTTTGTGGATATTACATATCATATATGACATATCCATATCTTGGTATCATATACCTCAGATAAAGAAGTGGTTCATTTCATGATACCTTAGGTGGAGATCTCCATCCCCTCCTTTATCTTCTTTTGTTCTTCCAGATATAGAGGGCAGTTTCCTCATACACCCTTTCCCCATGTGCCTTGAGGCTAAAGACGACATGGATTGATGGCTAGCATCAGAAGACTTCTTTGCTTTGCCCTTGTCCTTGCCCTTAAGAATTACCTTTCTCTTTGATCACATCAAAGATTATGGTTTGTCCTTCTTCATCTTTGCCTCCACTATCCTCAACATGTCCAACAACTTTGTCAACGCTTGTCAAAGTTGTTCATGTTGTAGTTTATCACGAACTGTATGATTCTAGCAACATTTGCAGTATCATACCAATAGCCAACTCTTGGCTCAGAGGGAATCCTTCTTCTTCAGGTCTTTCCACATACGCAATCACATTGAGTGTGTGAATACCTTACTGGATCTCCTTCTATCATGATATACTAGGACAATGTCTTGGAGACATCATATGTCTCATGTTGTCTCTGCAACTCATAGTTCAGAGAACACAACATCAAGCAGTCCTCATCAATGTCTTCCTCGGTATGCTTCCATAAGCATACTTTCAGCCATTGATGTGGTGGGATCGAGTTCATCTGGTTCTGGTATAACTAGGACTTAGAGCTTTCGCTCTTTGATTGAGAACGCTTCTCAATGTCCTAACCAATCTTGGAATTATTCCCATTTAATTTGTTGGTCTCAAAGACCGATCGCAAATAAAGTGATTTGTTGATTAACCATTTATTTTAACAAAAGGAAATATATGCAATTTTAGTCCAAAACTCTTTTGACTTGTTTGATTGATTTGAAAAGTTGACCATATAATTAGGCCTTTAATTAATTATCGCTCCCACTATTTTACTTCAAATTGATATCCCTCACCAGCAATTTGGAAGATTGCAGCGTACAACCTTCTAGTGGGCAAGATCCTAAAATCATCTAAGTCATGGACCAGCTAGGGCTGTCACCCACAACATAGATCTCTCAGGTAGGCAACTTTTGCCAATTGCATCATATGCAACTCTTGATAAGATGTCATATGCAACTCCTTGCCATGATCATCTCCATGCTTCAAGGTGCTAGATCCTATCTAGGTCACCTTGTTAAGTCCGACCCAAAGCAAACACAATGAACATGCACCCTGCTAGGGCAGACCCACACATTCATCCTTCACGCTTCCACGAGATAGACGGTGCACCACGCTAGGGCGTGCCCACACTTGGTCGATCAAGCTTTTCACGTGTTTCACATTTGGAAGGCATCTAAAACTTAATATTTTAATGAGGGATTTGGTTTTTATATACATATACATATCCAATCACCACAATACATAGTACGTATCATATACATGCTATATCCCACAGAAAACATGCACAAACGATAAAAGTGATGATTATGGCCATCCTAATGTGATTCCTCGAGCCAAGAAGAATCACGGTCATCTAGGTCTACATCACATGCAACCTGTACAAGATGAATTATGTGCCTTGCCATCCGAGTAGATCAACTCATCACATGAATGATCTGTTCTCTCTAGCCGGTCGTCTGGGTGCCACCAGCCGATCGGTTGGCTCCTCCAACCGATCGGTTCGCTTGGTCGTCGTGCATCTCTTCATGTCCGCCACCCGGTCGTCTCGCTCCTCGAACCGGTCATCAACCGATCGGTTCACTCCTTGAACTGATCATCTGGAACGTCAACCGATCGGTTCACGCCTTGAACTGATCGTCTCAGCTGTCCTCTGGATGTCCGCCTTCTTTGACATAACAGGAAATAAAATCTATCCTATTATTACATTGCTTTAAAGAAGAAACCCCCAGTTACATTCGGGGGGAGGAAAGGTAGGAAAGAATCTCGAATTATTTCGAGTTACATCAGGAATAAGAGAGGGAAGATCAGTGCGCAGACCGAGATGCAAGCAACCACAAACAACCACACACAGATAGGGGTTTATTGGCCATAACCACGCTATACATCCACCACAAAACTCATTTAAGGGCGACGCGTATCGAGTGCATTAATAATTCATATGATATATGTAATTGGGATTTGTGGATTTAGGATTGGACATGCATAAAGCCAATATTATTCGCATCGTATGCAATAAATAAAGGCAAAAAAACAAAATCGATCATATCGATATTCCTAAAATATAGAGCAGTTGACGTGGCTCTGATACCACTGTTGGGTTTTAGGAGAGACAGAGAAGGTAGCGGAAACAAAAAATTTCCTCCCCAAACCCGGAACAAGGAAACACGTCAACGTCTATATAATAGGAAAGGATGGTTTGTGGAATCATACCTTGTCCCGAGGCTTGCTCAGAGACAATACCTCGCACCTTGCGCGGTCTTCACCTCCAGTCTTAGACGGCGGCTGTGCAACTCCTGGTCACACCGGGACTGACGACTCCTCTCACCGGACTGTCGGGATTGACAGTTGTCCTCCTGAGAGACAGAAACCTCCCACCTCTGAAGTAGTCCACACAGACCACCTGGAACTCCACACTCCTTGTCCCACAAGGAAGTGGAAGGAGTCGCATCCTCTAGTTGACGTACTAGTCGCCAACACACTCTCCTGTGTCCACTTGCAACTGCAGTTGTCCTTCCCTTGCTGCACCTCCCTTTGCGGGAAGCACTGGCTCGGGCTCTCTCTCAGTTACCAAAACTAGAGAGAACGACAACTTTGCAGAGAAATTGGCTACACTAAGTTGTACTTTGAGAAGCCCCCAATACCCCTATATATAGGAGGGTCATGGGACAGGGTTCTCTATCCCCAGCAATATGGGACTAAAAGTAGGAGTAGAAGGGTTCGATATTTTCCACAAAAAGCAACCAACTCACAACCTGAACCGATCGGTTCACAAGTGAACCGGTCGGTTGGGGACCTGAACCGGTTGGTTGGAACACCAACCGATCGGTTGGGACCCATGAGCCGATCGGTTCACTTCTGAACCGGTCAGTTCATGGTCCTGATCAGTTCCCGGTTGATTTTCCTTCTTTTGTTTCTAATTGGTATCGAATACCAATCCTTGTTCCAATCAAATTGGGCAAGTGAAACGCAAGGAAAATTCTCACCGACCTGACTTTCCCAACTTGCTCGGTTGCACCAGTTGAACAGATCGTTTCAACACTTGAACCGATCGTTTCACCCTGTCCATGAGTCGATCGGTTCAACACTTGAGCCGACCGGTTCAGCAACCTTAGCCGACCAGTTCAACACTTGAACTGATCGGTTGGTAGTGTAGGTTGTGCAGAATCATTCAATTGCGATTTCAATCAATCCAATACTTCAATCAACATGTTCAACACCTTGAACATTATGATATTGAGCTATCAATCAATTGAGTGTTTAATTGAACTACTAAACTCCTTTAGTAATCAATCTAAACATTGCTTGTGGACTAAAATCCTCTTCCAGGTTAAATCCTATGTGTGTGACCCGGAAGGTCCATTTCACGTTGGCAGTGAAAGTCCATAACACTTATGACTTCACAAGCAAAGAGTGGTGCCTAGTCACACATCAGTGCTACCCAAGTGAAAGTAGAATGTTAGAGAACAACTTTCAATCCTACAATCTGTGAATGGTGTTACAGTGAATGTATAATTCCTTTGTCACTGATATCTTGAATGAACTCGAGGCATGGAACAGTCATCCTGTCAACGTTCATTCACTTTCTTGATCTCATAGTAGATTGAACGAGATATGTATGACATCAATATCACATATTGATTCACACATGCGTGCGCACGCCTATCTCAATCCTACTCATCAAGTGGCCTTGGATATCAAACTCCCTCAGGAGGGACAAATCCCATATCTATCACTCACCCCTCAAAAGCCCCATGTGTCAAAGCCACCCAATCATCACCTTTATAACAACCCATGTTTCAGGACTGCATTTGATGATGTCAAGGTGTGCCCAACGACATGTGTTGAGTGTAGTGATTTCAGGTCTAAGAATCACACTCACCACCATCACTGTGAGTTCTGACTGTGACTACCATGTCATGGTTCCATGTGTCAAACTCACAGTGGGTCTGTCTGGTACACTTGTTCTCTAACAAGTACCTATGTGTTTGGTTTGATATCTCTATATCATGACTAATGAGATTCTATCATCAACCAACACCACAATCTAGTCTTGTGTGTCATTGTTGTCTATCTACCTTCCACAATGACATCTAACTAGGGACATAACAAGAATGTACAAACTCTTAGCATCCGTATGATCTCATCGTTCATGTCCTCAACTTGAAAGCATACGTCATTGAGTACTGTCATTCTCTAGACATTCAATCTGTTCTATCACTATCTCATATGACTGAACCAGAAAGAATTGGAAGCTTGCCTTTGATGTTTATCAAATCAATCTTAATGTATCCCACCAATCATCCCATGATTGTCTCTCAGGGCGTACATACCAACAAAACTTGCTATGAATAATGTGATGGTCTTAAATAACCTTTGGGCATGTTGATCCCTGATTGAGGTGAAATCCTTTTCATGTTCCAATAAGGGCAGAAACCGTGGAACTTGTGATAAGAAATGGATATCTTGAAATGATATGATGATAATGTGGTTCATTACAATGCAATGGATGATAGCATATGGTAATATGATTAAGATTTATACTTCAAACAATTTATATCTTCTAAAGTTGCAATTCTTATACACTTGATAGAAATTAATTAGGGTTTGTATGTCCATTTGTATGATGAAGCCTTAATTCACCCAATTGGAAATAATTAATCTAGTAAAATTATAATCATGTACTGCCCTGTGCCATAGATCCATCTAAGTGTTAGAACTTCCCAAATGGTGAAACGAGTATTCCTAAGGGAAACTCAGAGTGCATACTATTGAGTATGTGGGGTGCGTGTCATCCTAAATCCAAATGTTTAGGGAGGATGATTGTGGTCATACCTAGCCCTCTATTTGAGAATGGTTGCCATCGTGTCTTAGTGATTATTAATATGATGAGATTGGAGGACAACTACTATTGTATCTTAGATGGTAGGGTATGCGTACTTGCCTCCTTTCACTAGTGTCATCACTTGTACCAAGGACAGACTGGGCTATTAGTAGCTTGACTTTATGTGTCGCTGTGGCAGACCTATACTGACCGGGGGTAGAGAATATGTTAGGAGTCCAACTCTTCCTAGATCTTGTATGGCACTGGTTTTGACTTAGTAGTGGTCAGTTAGATTTTGAGTGGTGTCCTCAAATTTATCAGGGTAACATAATAAAAGATGTAATACAGCCGTGTAGCGTATCTGTTTAGGATTATACACAATGCCTCACATTGGATGCTAACCCTTGTTTGATCTTCTTATATAGAGACGATTGATATGCTTGTGTTGTAGATGTGCTCATGTTGTAAACCTATTTATGATGTCAAATATACTAACACTGATATTTAATATTATGCTTCTAGCAATATCTAATACAGCTAGCCATGCCTATGTAATTAGAAATGCTTAAACTACTAATTATTCTTATGTAGTTAGTTGTTCTATGATGTTACCTCTACTTATTATGTAGACTGGTTCACTTTATTAAATATGCTAATATTGATAGCCATGCCATACTACTAGACATATCAAAGACGCTTATGCTTATAGATTTCTTATGTTGTTAGTAAGGCATATAATGATAGTCATATCGATGATAATGATTGTTATTAGATGCAATCTTATGAAACTTGAGTAGATATCTGATAAAAGAAATGGATTTATCTATTACCTATATATACATTGATGATCATACTTGTTTCTAAGCTTATTTTCTTAATATATTTAGCATGCTTGAACTGTTCAATCTTCTCAATTGACTATTGAATACTCCAACTACTCTGTTATTTACTATTTAATATGATGTCATCAATATATGTTAGAGAGTTTTATATCTCTCACTGGGACTGGGTCTCACCTCGTGGGTCACCACACTTTTAGGTGATTGAGAGCAACGACAACAATATCATGATAGTGAGAAAAATCTGAGGTAATAAATCCTAGAGATGGTTGTTTAGTTGTCTAGTATGTCCTAGAGTCGTCCCTGTACTCTCAGGTCTAGATGAAAAGTTTGTATAAGATGTTTTTATTGAATCGAGCTTTCTACATCATGTTGATTCTTGTATATGTTGAATATGTGGATAGTGTACCTTTGCAAAGTTTATGTTGTAGCTGATGATACAGGGTAGTTGTAAATAATATTGAGCATTATGTGAAGTAAAGCAAGTTGTTGGGCTTTTATAAATGTTTCTGAGCAATTGGAATTGTTGAAATCGATTTTAATTTACCCTGTGTTCTTGTTTGTGTTTAATTAAGGAGTAATCTTGTTTTGTGTTTTGAGTAATCTCATTTAGCATAATGGGTTCTCACATTTTAGAATTAGAATTGCTAGCAAAATTTGTTGTTTTCTAACTCCCTCCCCTAAAAGAGGATTTTATACCCAAATGACAAAGAATGTGGGGTGAAGTTTCACCATCTCATCACCATAATTCCCAGGTGGCTTCTTCTAAGCCTTGATGCTTCCATAAAATTTTACAAGAGAAATCTGCTTTTCCTAAATTGTTTCACCGTATTATCCATAATCTACATTAGGTACTATAACGACCACACTTTTGAGCATCCCTCAATTAAGGAAGGACCCAAAATGTTGAGAATCATTACTTAAAGTTCCCAAGGATCTAAATTTAGAAAATAACAACTAATAGAAAATAATTACCATTAATTTAAATATTTATTAGAAGATGCTCCTCTAAGGAGTCACATGAATTTCTATCATCAGAACAGTACATATGAGAAAAAGTATCTATCTAATACTCCTACACTTAGCATTAATGCCTTTAGGTTCATTTCTTTTGATACATCTTATCTTGTCATCTGCATGTATTGCAATTACCTAAAATGGCATGAAATAAAGCACCGACCAGGATACCAAAATGTAATGTGCACATGGGGTGCATACAAAATTGTGCAAGTAAGATAACAACATATAAAAAAACAATTACTTGCAAATAGGAACTCACAATTTCTTTACATATTCTAACCCACACTTTTTATGATATCTTGGGTGTGACAACTGTTCGTCTAGGGTTTGTGTGCATCACCCCTCTATGCAACTCATCCTAGGGTTCAAAATATGATATCTTTCTTTTTGTGATACTTGTAGTGGATTATAATTGTATAGAATGTAAATAAACACTCAACAATTTATTTCAACAATACTCTATAAATCATTAGAAAACACCTAACAAGTATATTCTAGGTAGTCATAAGTGTAACAATGTACCTTATGTTGAAGTATGTAGATCTTACAATCATACTTTAAGCATAGTATCCAATCAAGCAAGAAAATCAAGCAATCAACGTTGAATGCATGTATGTAAACCCTAAAGTGGAACCATCATGTTATTTAGATTAAACTCTACTCCGATTGTAATCTCAAGTTTCAGGTAGTCTTTGGTTTTGTTAAGAAATATGGGCACCAAACACTAATTTCATCGCATATAGAACATTAGGTGAAACCCTAAATACTATAACCAACATATCCTTTCATTATAATCACTTAGATTCAATTATGTTGATCAACACACAACAAATTATGATCTTTAACCCTTATTCTTCATAAGCATGATTATCCACTTTAGAAACCCTAATCATTCTTTATAAAACATGGTCATCTTGAAGTACTATCATATTACAAACTATCAATTTAGATCTCAAGTAATCTTATGCTGCATGATTAACAACCTATTCATTAAAAAGTCAGTTTTAACTGCATTAACCACCAATTTAACACATATTTACACTACTATTAGAAATAGGATAGATTTAGGCATCACTAATATTTTATTGGCATTCCTCTCATTTTTCTGATCAATTTTCCTATATTACTTGTATCAATCTATGTTACTGATTAATTATAAGAATTATTGCAAGATAGTCCATAACTGGCCGACCACACGCTAACACGTAGGCAAACTAGTTTTCTTGAAATATAGCTCGGAGGCCCCTTCTGTCAGTGGGTAAATACCACATTACCCTATTATTTATGTGCACGAACTGGGCATACATGTCTTTAGACTTAGAATCTTCCCAAACCACGTAAGGGCAGCGAGGTTCTGCCCAATCGAAGGCAACTATCGGTTCGACTTGCCTTTATAGTCCACTAAGGGTTAGGCCAGTCTTCATGCACCCCTCTCCCTCCCTTATCGACCTGACAGTCTGTTAGCCATGGGTGGAGGCAGTAAAGGCCTGGAGAAACCAACTCCCTACTATTTCAGTTTAGCCGAGTTTGTAGGCAAGTAACATGTGTGAAGACCCTTACCTCAGGGCACTATCGACGGTGAATAGTGTCACATAGCTTCTCTACGGGTACATATCATTATAGCAAGGTTTGGGGGTCACATACGGCTAATGAACATGTCTCCTCACATGCCAATGGAAGAACGGGGAGTATGAGGTAGGTATCAGACAAATTATCACCCAAGAGTCACTATCGATACTATTGTGGAGAAAGCCTAGGATGGAAGGAAAATGGGAAGCTCTATGCACGAGTTTAGGGTTAGGGGGATATCCATGTTTACGGGAGGAAGATGAGGAAGAGGGAGGGGAGTGTGTATCTCTCGAAAAGGTTTGTCACCTCTGTATATATACATGGTCTTCAAAGGGATCTTACATCCTCCATAATCGTTTCCTTTTTAAATTATTTAGTTTTCAACTTCATTGCTCCTTCATGATTATATGGCTTATCTACAATATTCCCTTTTTAGTTTCCAATACTAATATCTCTCTTTCTCATGGTTATGGAAATGCACTTATTGAAAAGTTTGTATGATTGTCAAAAGGAACATATTCGATAGATTCCCAACATGGTGACATATATATATCCATATATGTCCTTCACGTATTTCTTTACTTAAAATACCAACTATACTTGACTAACACACTAAAATCCATAAGTTAAAACATCTACCTATATGGTACATATTGGATAATTGATAATTAATCCATAAGGAAACACTTTATGACTTGGGGTCTAGATTATTCTTTCTTTCTCTCTCTCTGGTATATCCCTTGAATCAAATTCATTATTTCTTGGATACGCGCTAATATTTTTCCTAACTCACATCTAATGTACGACATCTATTGGGGTATCTTTCATTATACAAATCTTGCTCTTCAAGCCTTTATTTAAAAGAAATACCATTAGTTCTTCCAAAACAATCTTAATCTCATGTGTTATGTATTACAAAGTGAGGATGAGATAACGCTATTGGATGCCTCACATATCGTGTTACCATTCTAGGTTAGATAATTACTCCATTAATTCTCTAAAACACCATGTATCTTAATTTTCTTTGGAAACATGCATATTAACTTATATTTCAATTACATGTCAAACATAAAGTCACTATCCATTATTTAGGAAGCAAAATTCTATTTCTTTTTCTTGTGCCCAAGGACCTATTTGTAAACAAAATAGTATCTTGGGACACACTAGGGCCATGGGTTGCACCCATGCCACAAGTGAATAACATGATTATTACATTAATAGTATCATTGGGGAAAATTACTTATCAATTAATGCCTTATATCTATATAATTCAAATTCACCAAATTGAAGGATATTACAATCTTCACACCTTGTAGGTTGCCATCCTACACCACTACCTATCATCGAGCTCTTTTTATTCACCCAATCATATTATTAGCTAGTACATCTCATGTCAGAATTGAGAAAACCATCTATCACTCCCATGTAAGGGCTAGGCACAATTATCTAAATCCATTAATAAATTTCCATTACATGTATCCATTAATCAAGAAGAATCACATGTAATAATGGAGTAACCTTTTCAACTATCTAAATGAAAGGGGAACTAATTTTACTTTTCATTTGATATTATGTGTGTTGAGTGGTGTATTCTAAAGGTGAATGTTTCTCATGTTACTTACTAAACTCTACTTTTGAATCTCAATAAGCTAGATTTTATGGCATCACGAGAGCCAATAAGAGTATTCACTTCAACCTATCCTATAAGAGATCGATCAAGATGGTTAGGACATGCAACAAACATTAACAACCTGAGGGAGTCATCAAATGAGATGTCAACACAACAAACATGCAAGCTAGTTGGAGGAGAGAATCCCAAGAAGACTACACATGTTTACAAAGGTTTCACCTCTTGGTAAATCCTACCACAAAGAATAGAAGAACAATTACAATCATCACTTTTTTGCACCCACACTGCATTGATTGCATAAAGGGATTGTACCTTCTAAAATTCATAGGACAAGGAGCCCAATAGGCCTTTTCACCGACACACTCATTCCCATATAACATGTGGAATCCCTATATACACCAAATGGGGCCTTTCCAGGTGGGTTCATATCTATCTCCACTACACATGAATTTTAGGGCAAGCCAAAGGGCTCTTGAGACAATGTTGTTTGTTCTAATCCAAGTGGGTGAAGACAAGGACAATGTGAAGGAAGAAAATGGCAAGGTAACTAGAGAAAATGCTAAAGTTATAGATAAGGACAACATTTCCACACATTCTCATGCAAAATACATGAAACATTTGGTACCATTCCCCATACACATTTATTTTACACACAACCACCTTCTTAATACAACCCATACAAGGGAGGACCATATGTGCTATAACCTAAAATTTAACACATTGGTGTTACTTGTTTGCAATTTTACTATTAAATAAGGTAAAATAGGAAACATTTATTTAGAAAATTCAGTTCATGAATGCAAAATTTCCAAATTAAAGAAATTTTTTACTTTTATAAATTTCAAGAATTCTTTAAGAGTTTGATGAATAAAAATTGAAGGAAATTTCTATTATCTAGAAAATTATTTGGTTATCAATTATTGAATAATTAATAAATGTCATACCCTAATTTTATAGAATATCAAGTTGAGGGTAATTAATGATACTTGTTGGGGCGCATCTTTAATTCAACATGGAATAATGCCTAAATAAAGATAGTTGCCAAGTTTGAGCAGATAATAAGATTATATGTGACATAAGTAATTAAGCTAACTAATTACTGAGATAGAAAGGGAAGGGCATTTCTCTACTGTATTTTATTATCAAGTTTTTCATACACCTACATAATGTCAAGATAATCATTACCTAAAAATTTGGTATAAATTGGGTATTTTTAGAAGTCTCTACAAATATCTAAAGATATAATAAAGTGGAGATAATACTATGATAATTATATTTAAATAGAATGTAAATGGTGCTCCAACCTATATTCTGGGTAACATACGACTTACTCACATGATGGGAGATGTGGGAATCACCTAGATCCCTTAAATAATGAACCAAAAATATCTGTATTGTCCCCTACCTCATGAATGGATCCACCTGACTTAATCTCTACCACTGACTCTATATCTCTCGTCTCCCAATTAAACCCCCTCAAACATGTACCACTGGGATTGGGAGATGATAATGATATAATGAGGTAAGTATCAAACATTATTATGTCCTATCATGGTAATGCTTAAATCACTAGAAAACCCAATGAGTTAGGGATAAGAGTGGACACCTTTGTATAACATCTTGTCCTATATAAAGGGTGTCATTATCATACACAGACCCCCACATCACAAACCTACTAGAAATTGGTCACAAAATGTCCTTGATATTTCTATTTGGTTCTTCACCCATTTTTAGTGTAAACCATAATCACCATGATGCTTAATATCATCTCAGGCCAATTGATATGGCCAAAAGCACTGAGGGAGGGTCCCTCAACCAACTGACTTGATAGGATACCATGAGAGAATGCATCCCCCCTTCTCAATTTATAGGATTTAAAGCTTAAAGAAATTTATTGAGATCATGACTCAGGCCACCGCAATACCTCAAAAATGGTGGAGCACCTATGTGAAAACCCCATCAAGCCTTTCCAAGTTTTAGGTTGCCAAGAATTGAGGTATATATATCACCTCTTTGATAGTTATTTGTATGTTGTTTTAAGCCCTAATAACCCTTGTATCACCCCCTCTACTATCTTGCTTGGTCTGGCTATCTTTGGTGGGACCTAGAGATGGAAATGAAACCTTCATCTAAGGTTTCCAAGCCTCCAACAACACAGTCAATAATGGTTTAAGCCCAAGGTCATCTACAAGATTTGCTTGGCATATGAAGAACAATCCCAGGAGGGGTTGCACATTTTTTCCCTTGATCTATGTGGCATAAATGTCATAGTATATGGGTAGATGGGACATATACCTTAGATTTAATCCAATTGTGTCTGGGTGGATGACTATCCAAGGGACGTGTCGACCTATGATTGGATGGTAGGGTTTTATTTTGTGATAATCTAGAATTTAGAGGTAACTCTAATAGTAGCAATTATATATACATGAAAATGATCAGAAAAATATGTAGAATCGAATAAAATAGGTTTCAATAGTTTAGTCTATATCAAATTCAAATAATAAATGTTAATACATGCTTTGAAGATATCAAATATATCAAATACCTTAGTATATGAAATTAATGGCCATATATAGTTTAGTTAATCTTGATATTTTTTTATTATGATATAAAATGATGATGAAACTTAATAACATCAAATCTAAGGTTTATGGTTTCAAATAATATCAAATTAGGGTTTCTAAGCCATAAATCCTAATATGTGATATTTTAGGTTTTGTGATGTTTAACCCGTATGTAGCCCTAATCTGACCCACGGCCCTATCTTAGGGCCCAAGTGAGATCTAAGTATTATTTTGAGCACATAAAGTAACACCTTGGTGTTAAATCCTAATTATAGGTTGCTTTGTTGATGATGTACCTATTTGCTTGCATCTTAAGTAATCTATGAAGAAAGGTATGTAGTATTCTATGGCTAACAACATTATCAACTTCTACACTTTGTGAATGTTTACCCAACCTATTGCAAATTATGCTTTTGGATGCTTATTTAATTTCTACTCACTATAAAACCATGTGTATCATCTATGTTGAGAATAATTTCGTGAACCCACTATGCAATATCTAAGGAGTAGTTCAAGGAGATAAAACTCCCACAAAACTATAAGTATGTCATTGAGAAACTGATTGACATTATTGATGTACATGTGACCAAGTCCAATGATGGACAATCACCCTGAGTCAAATTCTGGTCCAAACCCTGGAATCTAATTTATGGAGCAAGGTGTTAATGTAACCAAAGATATAGAGCAATTATGGCTTGGTAAACTATACAAACAATCAAAAGTTTGGATATTGATAATATTTATCTATTATGCTTGTTATATTGTTACACATACTTGCACATATTTTGGTTGCACCATGTACAAACTATAGAAATATGCAGATTTGTCCTTTTGATTATCAATATTTTAGGTTAATCTGCATCTATTTTTTGAATACATGGATATCCAAAATTTGGCTTCACTAAAATAGGGCTAAAGGGTACTCGAGGATTTAGTTAATTAGTGATTTTTTCTTACATTAATTAGATAGTGATGTTTCCATTCAACATTATTTATTTACCTTTTCCTAAATTGTGTAACTCCATAGGGGATGCTTATCTTCATTTAGAATTCAAAATCTTTTTATTCAATAAAATCATGAATTATTATTGGTTATTTACTAGACCTAGATTCTAAAAAGTAGTTAATGGCCCTTGCCCTCGCATTCCACCTTAAATGGGGATGGAGGGGGTCAATGTATTTGGCATCAAATCCTAGATTTACCATATAGTTTTAAATAATTAGTAGTTTTGAGAATTCTTTAGAAACGAAGGGTATTATTAGGGCATTACTCAAGGGAAATGGTCTCTAGAGAGGAACTGGACCATAGGACTAGAAAGATTTTCATCTGCACTCCCAATCAACCGATGAGTACACTCGGGTCTTTGTGAATCCCACCTAGACAAAGGGTAAGGTCTTTTCCCATAATAAAATAGCCATAGGTCATTTTCATCTCTAATTCATCTCTCTCTCTCTATTCATCACATGTTTCCTTGATAAACCCTAAGGACCCATTAAAAAATTTAAGGAAAAGTTAGGAGGCCATTTTACTCATCTTTCCCTCCTCTTGCAAGAAAATTCAAAGAAAGATTGCAAGCACTAATTAAACCATCAAGTTGAAGCTTGGAAGTACTACTACCATTACAGGATTCACTTGCTAATATAGTTGTGACCTCATTAATAGGTTGAACATAAACAAGATCTCTTCTAAGATGATGTAAATGTTATTTTTCTAGCGTATCCGTTGCTTTGTTTCCCACTCATGGGCTGAAAACCACCTTATTCTTGTCATTTATGCACATATGTATCATCACAATCCAATAAGCATATTTAGGGAAGGTTGATTGGAGCCTTTTAATCATATCTACTACAACTTTACAACTAGCTTCCACCACAAAATTGATGAAAGTCACGATCTTAGAAAACTTGAAGGTCGAACATATACCAAGTAACTCTGCTAAAGTGGGATCTGAAGTCTTCACTATATCTCTTATCACCCCTAGGTAGTTATCTTCATTATCTCTTGCAATTACCACAACAAAAACTGAGTTGCTTCTAGTAGCAACGTCAAAATTGAACTTGATTGTGTCCTTCATGGGAGGTATCCATTGAGCTATGCTGCTCACTGACCCCGTGCTTGCGTTGTCTCGAGCCCGAATGATTGTAGCTACCTCATGGATTACATAACTTACCTGGTCATCCACATATGCATGATGATTGTCAAAGACATGCTAATTTAGGCATGCCCAAACACACCAACAATAGGTCATGAGTTTGATGCAGCTATGTTCCCCCTTCTTGGTACAATACCTTAGCCATTTCCTAATGTCCGGGCATGAAAAGAACTCATGATAATCAATTTTTAGGATGAAACTCTCCCTGACTGGTTTAACTTGGATATAGTCTCGAAGCACATGAATCATAGTTACTTCATAAGTGCACCTACTGAAGGTGTTTTCAGTAGCTAGGTGCCTCTGATCATGACAATCATTAGTTAAGACAACTTCATGCAAGACTAACCACATGAAATATTGGATACGATCTGAGACCTTAGCCTTCCAGTTACAATTCCAATCCCTTTCTACTTTGAGATATTTGTTGACTGTCAATTGGCTATATGTCATTTTGGTTGAATAGTTACCATCCTTGGATAAATTTCACATACATACATCATGTTATGAATTATCAATTAGTGTATTCACTACCAATACTACTTCAACGACCAAGTTTAGGAGCCAATCCATGAGGGAGGTCTTGTCCCACTTACCTTGTAGGTTGATGAGGCTACTAACAATTAGGTTGAGTAGTTCTCTAGGAATTGGGTTGTGAACCACATCTATATGAATAATATCCTCCTCCAGCCACGTCATTCAAAATACCCTAGTCAAAGCACCTAAAATGATGTGGCTGGAGTAGAAGAAGGTGATGATTAATGTCATGAACACCCTACCCCTTAGGGACATCGCTACATATGAGAATTGTATACCCCATCCTGTCCTCCCTTATCTTAGAGCCACCATCCTCAACTTAGTGAACCTAAACATAGAGAAGTTATGGGGAGAAGAGAAGAATGAGGTCATGGACAAACTAGATGCTTGGTTGTTGGCCATGGATAATGGCTTTCACATCCAGAGGTGCATTCCAAAAATAAGGTCATCTTCTCCACCCATCGCCCTGATGGATCTGCAAAGATTTGGTGGGAGATTTTCCTCATCTATAGATACATGCTCATTGACCCGATGGCCTGGGAGGATTTCCTAACCATCTTCACCACCAATTTCATCTCCCATTCTGCGTAGAAGGAAAAGGAGAGACAGTTCATGCTCCCTACCAGGGTGACTTGTCAGTAACAGACTATGCTAGGAAGTTCAAAGATCTAGAACATTTTCATGTTGATTGAGGAACAACAAGTAAAGCACTTAATTGAGCATCTACACTCCCAGCTATAACACCATGCCATGGCAAGCATACCCTTGAACTTCACTGATGCCCTCAAATTTACCTTGAATATGGAGAACATTGGCATGTCCTCCAAGAACCCACACATGGGATAGTAAGGGTTTACTGAAGGTGTCTCTACTCTGAAGAATGACATATGGAAGGAACAAGGCCACAAATGTTGCAAGGGTAGAGGAAGATGTGGATGAAAGCCGCACAAAAAAGTTTGCAACCACAATGATTCCCCAAGGTGCACGACTATAGGAGGAGGCGCTGTGATAAGTGATTCTTAGATAATCCTATTCACTATCATTGTAAGCAAGTGGGACATTCCATTTCCATCTATCTGCTTCTTGTGAATGCATATTCATCCTAGATTTAGCTGCATTTTTATCTAAGTTTTACATCCATTTCCATCATTTCACTTCAGAGCTACATTACATTTAGGTTTTCTAAAGTTTTATGTTAATTTATAAGATTTTGATCGATTTCCCCCATTTCCCATGCTAGCCTCAAACTTTATTTCATGGTAAGAGTATAGGGGATAGTTGTCCTACTAACCGATTAGTGGCCCCAAGAAACTTTTGATAAAATATATTGATATTTCAATGATTCGATCCTTCTTCAAGTTATATCATCAACCAACATTTCATCCTTCAGATTTCTCTCGATCAAGCCCAACGAACCACATCAATACGCCTCCTAGGGTGGGTTAACTTTACCCAGATTATTGGCCTCAAGGAGATTTCTACATCTCAACCCCTAATGGGAATCTTCCTGATGAGATTTCTGCATCTCAGACCCTGATGGATACTTGGCCCAGAAAGAAATGTCCATGATGGGATATTTGCATCACATACCCCAATGGAAACTCATCTCCCTATGAAAACTTGGTCCTTGGTGTGAATCTACTTGACCATATTTCTGCATTACTACCTTATGAGAATCCTACACCTCATCCTGACAACAGTACTAAAGGGGTTTGAGACCCTTCATCTACCTTAGGTTGCTGACTCCTCATATCCATGGAAGTTGTGCAAGCAACTTGGAAGGGTTCTAAACCCTAGATCCTACCTATTAATAGAATACCAGAGCCTCATAGAAATGGATCCACAACCATGCTACCATATTCACTCCACAACAACTTCCTATGGCCTTCATCGACCCCTCCACCAGCTACCTCTGTTGACCTAAAGGATGATGGGATGCCTACCTCACCAAAGCTCCTATGTTTGAATCTCAAAGGAAGTCAGAACAAAGGATGCTCCACCATTGATCTGTCATCATCCTACATCATCATTGTAGTGGTAGATCCATTTTGTATGAAAGGAGAGACTAATTATTCAACATCCCATCCCCAATGAGCATCCAATAGGGTTTCTTATTATTTGTTGGACACCATTGTTCTAGAGTTTGGGGAGTCATTCCCACACACCACGACTATAATTTCCCCTTTTTCTATGATGATGATTCCTTCTTCTCTCCACTCCTTTGTTGTTTTTGTATTTTCTTCCATGTTCAAGTAGTCCTCCTTCTAGGGTGTGAGGAGTAGCTTTGCTACCTATTTTGCTTTCCTAATTGCATCTACTATTGTCTAGAGAAATATATATTTTGAGTCAATTATTTTTATTCTTATATTCAAGCCTTATCATCAATTTATATATAAAATAGATCTTGGGAGTAGAGAACTTCAAACCTAGGATCAAGGATACCAATTGATTTATGTTAAACCATTGATGAGAATTTTAGGTAAGTGTTTAATGGGGTGACATATGCATGATTTCTAGTAATGCGACAACAAGCATTGATTGATATTTGTCTTGCTTTTAATCCTTACTCTAAAAGGAGGGTTTTCTTAGCCTCAACATAAGGATGTCCATGCTTAATTGATAACATCCATTTTATGGCTATTTATGGCTCATATTCCGTTGTCAAACCTGCCTTCTAAACTCTTTTCCTTTCCATTTTATCATGTTATTGCATAAGAATAAACCACACTATGCTCCTAACTCTTTTCCCATCTTTTACAGAGTTTCCCTCGTTTTTTCCACTCAAAATAAGAAAAAGACCCATCCCGACCCACTTACAATGAATCGGCCCCTTCACTGGCCGCACGACACACCCACTTACTCATCACGGTCACTACTCGATGTGGCAGCAACCTGACACAGACATGTCGCACGAGGAGACATCTGATGAGCGGCACGCTACGTACCCGACAGAGAGCTTCTACCTGCCACAACCAATCAGCCTGATATGGGCATGTCGCGCGCTTGAAGCCACTCACCGGAAGCAGCCGCCCGCCACAACCGCCCGATACCTTCGCAACCCGGCACATGATAGCCAAGCCATGATGAGAGATACGCAGGTGTCGACCATCCCCAAAGCCATGTGAACAAATCCGATTGAGGACACATGGCTCCACGACAACCGCAACCTCTTCCAAACCGTGACCTATAAATAGCAGCTACAGGACTCCGATCGGACGGGTCAGAACCTTGCGAAAGCTAACTTTGGAAAGCATCTGGAGCAAGTGTGTCGACTTCCAAGGCATGTCAGGCGATAATAGGTGAGCACACTCCCAACCCGAGAGGGGCGGGAGTGGTTCACTTAGAACCCGTCCCGGTAGCTGCAACAACCCGATATGACCAAGAAGGCCACCCGATGTGCTGGGTACCTAGATGGGCTCTTGCCCGAGATGTGTCGCCTGAGAAGGTGGTACCCCGACACGACCGTATCGGGTAGGGAACCTTGACCAATACGCCTTCCTGTCACGGCATGTCGCCCGACAGGGCTAGCCTCCCGACACATGCATATTGGGTAGAGCTCCCACCCGATATCGGGTTAGCGATACCTTTGGAGTCCGTTGTTGTATATCGACCTCCTATATCAAGGGGGCCGATACCTATCTTCGCTTTTTATAGCAATTTACTTTCATTCACTATGCATTGTAACTAAACCCTTCGCATATCTATGCTTATGGAATTAGTGGATTTTAATATCTGTTATTCTGTGTATGGTTCCTTTTTGTTGGATGATTTCTTTATAGCATCTAAACTCTAGCATGTATGCTTGAATCATGTTTTGACTAGCTATCGAATCGTGTTTCCCGTTTTAACTCCTTTGAGAGAGGGATGTTGTAACTCTAGAGTTCAGTCCGATACGGGAGTATGAGAGTGCCCAGGATCGGGGCCACCCCAGTTTTCTTTCCACTCCAATTCATGTCCATTACTCTTGAGAGAGGGTATTGGCACATAGTTGGAGGTCCCTCTTTGAGAGGAGAGTACTGGAAGTTTTCCGCTACCACTTGTTATGCCTAAGTTTTCTTCCTTTGTGCTTTACCTTAACGATAGTTTCATCTCCCCGGATTCTATTTCACAAAACCTTTATAAAAACCTCTTAAACCAAAACTTAAATCTTTCTTGTAACTCCTTTTGGAGATAGGATTTTCCGTTTGTTTCTTTGTGATGCATTTATGTGACATACAACCTTTCCTTGCACCCCCTTTTTTTTTGAAGTGCTTAGACAAGTGAAACCCAAGTTCTGAAGCATCGTTCTTCCTATCCCTGTGTTCGAACCCAAACTACTTCGACCATGTGCTAGTTGCAGGTTTCTTAAACATTCAGGTACTATAAATTATAAAAGTCTGATAACCTAGGCTTGTCTTCATCTTTTGGACCAACGTGTAAGGCTCGTCAACTTTTTGGAACCATTGTCGGGGATTGGCAATGAAAACCATTCTATGAACTTGAGTTTTGTTTGCACCTTGCCAAAGACTTGTACATTTATATATAACACTGCAACTATTTACTATACATAGCATACACTGCACTTACCTTTCACAACATGATGATACTTCTTTCATCCTTCTTTCTTTTCAGGTGCTTTCCCCTCTCTTCCAGGCCACTCTTGCCTTAGCAAGACATGGCCAATCAACCTCCTGCGGCTCCCTCTCTCTGATCGTTCCTCCAAGTTCGGGTGAATGAAGAGAGAAACCCGGTTGTGACACAGCCTCTGAACGTTGTGAACTTCGAGTTGAAGCCTTCTTTTATCCAGCTCCTGCAACACAATAGGTTCAGCAGGAACTCCTCTGAGGATAACACGTACAACCATCTAACGACGTTCAAGCAGACGTGCAACACCTTTAAGATCAACAGAGTCCCATTGACGCACATCTACATCCAGTGCTTCCCGTTCTCTTTGAGGGATAAGGCACTAGAATGGTACACCAACCTACAGGATGGGAGCATTCCCGACTGGGATCATCTTGCCGATGCTTTTATCTCTAAGTTTTTCCCCATTGAGAGAACTATCAAATGCCAAAACAAGATCACAAGGTCCTCTCAGAAGCCTTCAGAAAATCTTCATGATACTTGGGAGAGATTTCTGAGTTATCAGCGTGAGTGCTTGCACCATGGTTTCTCTAAACCAAAGCTAATCACCACGTTCTACAACGGGGTGTGTCCTGCTGAAAGGAAGCCTTTGAACACTTCAGCTGGAAGTGACTTCCTGGGGATGAGTGCCCTGAGGGCCCAAGAGATCATTGAAAACATGTCCACAAACCAACAAGATGGCAAATATGACCACGAGTTAATGAGCCATACCACTCCTGGAGAGTCCAAAGCAATGGAAGCTCTCACAGCGAAGCTTGACAAGATTGTGATTGATGTTTAGACCCTTGAAGAGCAAGTTTACAAGGGAAAAGTTTGGCAAGAGGCCGTAAGAATCTATGTAACCTATGGTGAACCTGACCACACATCAGATTTCTATCCTCACACTGCACCCGAAGAGGATCTTGACAGGAATAGTACTGAGAATGTGAGTTTTGTTCAGTATCGAAGGCCCGATCACCCCAATTTTTCTTATGGAAATGGTAGTGCTACAGAAAACTCTCACCAGTTGGTGGGTGGGGATCCTTCGGAAGGACCCTCAAATCAGCAATGGCAGGTGAGGTTTCAGCAACAAAGAACTTATCAACAGAACCAACAACAAAGGCCGTCTATGATGACAGAGCTTATGTCGTTTGCCAAGAAGCAGAACGACCTCAATGAGAAAATGCACAAGTGTTCTGCAGATAACACCACTCTTTTGAAGTTAATGCAACAACATATGGGGGTTTCTCTACCCAGATCAGATCAATCAACAGCTAACGAGTCTCGCCCAAACCATCAACCATCAGGTAGGGTGTTTTCCCTCAAGTACCGAAGCCAATCCACGTGGCTATGAGACTAAGAAGATGGCCATTTTGAGGTCGGGGACAGTTGTACCACCATCCGTTGAAAAGACAACAACGTCAGCAACATCACCCGCTGAGGAAGTTGGCACCGAGGTCATTGAGAAAAAAGTTTCACATAAGTTAAGGAAGGAAGCTAAAGATGTCTCGTATGAAGAGCGTGCGGATAGGTATGTACCCTGCATACCCTTCCCTCATAAGCTGGTGAAATACCAGCTAAAGAAGAGGTATGAAAAGTTTATGGTAGCGATTAAGAAGTTGCATGTGGACGTCCCGTTCTTGGACACCATCGAAGAAATGCCCACGTATGCTAAGTTCCTAAAGGATCTGATAACTAGGAAGAAAAGAGGAGAAGATATAGAGATTGTGAAGCTTTCCAAGATGTCTAGTTCTTTTTTTATTTCTAGTACACCATCGAAGAAGAAGGACCCAAGGGCCTTTCTGATCCCTTTCCAAGTTGGGGATAACGTCACCTGAAAAGGTCTAGCTGACCTAGGGGCCAACATAAATTTGATACCTTTGTCCCTCGCCAAAAGAGTTGGGCTCACCGATATGGTGAGAACCAACATGAGGATACAATTGGCAGATCATACCTTTACAAGGCCAATTGGGGTTGTTGAAGATGTACCCATCCGCGCAGGGTGATTCTTTATCCCTTGCGATATTGTCTTGATCGATACAGTTAAAGATCCTAGCTGCCCCATCATTTTTAGGCGACCTTTCCTTACAACCGGCCGGGCTCTGATCGATGTCGAGGCGAGAATGATTATAATCCGTGTTGGAAGAGATCACATCAATTTCAACATCAGTGACTGTATGAAGCCCCCTCGTTCTTTGAATCCTCCTACTTTGTCGAGAGCGATCAACAGTTGTGCAACGAGGTACATGAAGAGAAAGCCATGGTGGACCTGCTCATGCACGCCTTAACTGGTGATTCACGAGAGATCAATAATCCTGAGGTCAGGGAATTGCTAGCCTGTTTAGATGTTGAAGGCACAATCGAGGATGAGGATCCTATCAAGACAGTCACGTATGCTGCTCTACGAGAAGACCTAGCTGGAGAGCAGATGAAGGAAGTCCCGCCAGAGTTGAAGGTCTTACCGAAAGGTCTTGAGTACAATTTTTTGGATCAAGAAGGGATGTACCCGGTAATTATCAATTCAAGTTTAACTGATTGCCAAAAGGACCAGCTGCTGGAAGAATTAAGGCTGAGGAGGAAAGCTTTAGGTAACTCAATCAAAGTTTTGAAGGGGATAAGCCCCTCTGTGTGCATGCACAAAATTCATCTGGAGGAGGACTCATCTTGCAACAAGTGCCATCAAACAGGGAATATCTCCTGCCGCAATGAGATGCCACTCTCTGATTGGATTGAAGTTGAGATTTTTGATGTGTGGGGCATTGACTACATGGGCCCTTTTCCCTCCTCTTTTGGCTTCAAATATATTCTTGTCGTTGTCGACTATATCTCCAAGTGGGTGGAAGCAGTCCCTACCACGAATTGTGATGTCAAGGCAGTAATCAAGCTTTTTACCAAGATCATCTTTCTGAGGTTTGGAGTTCTGAGGACCGTCATTAGTGATGGTGGCTCTCACTTTGCACATAAACAATTTGAATCGCTGCTACGCAAGTATGGCATCCACCACAAGGTTGCAACGCCATATCATCCCCAGACATCAAGACATGTTGAAGTCTCTAATCGATAGATAAAGTAGATTTTAGAAAAGATAGTCGGCAAGTCCCACAAGGACTGGTCAGCTAAGCTGGATAAAGCTCTGTGAGCATATCGAACCGCTTTTAAGATGTCGTTGGGTACCACACCTTACCGCCTGATTTATAGAAAAGCTTGCCATCTTCCCTTTAAACTGGAGCATAAGGCATTCTAGGCGATCAAACGCCTCAATATGGACCAAACGCTGGCCGGAAAGAAAAGGTTTCTTCAGCTCTAGGAACATGAAGAGTTGAGATTTCATGCTTATGAAAATGCCAGGATTTACAAGAAAAGGATCAAGATCTGGCACGATGCCCATCTGAAGAAAAAGGACGTCAGTGAAGGTGATAAAGTTTAATTATTTAAATCCTCTATCCGCCTTTTTCCAGGAAAATTGTAGAGAAGATGGTCTGGACCCTTCATTGTGGCAAAGATATACCCATCTGGGATGATGGAGTTATATGATAAAGATGATCCATCAAAAGTCTTCCTAGTGAACGGGCATAGAGTGAAGAGGTTCTATGAATACGAAGCGTTCGTGAGAAGAACAGAGATAAACCTACAGGATGCTGAAACGATGACCAATGAAGTAGAGTAGCATGGTTTGAAGCTGTCGAGGTGACGACGCAAACTACAATGCTCCTCGGGAGGAAGCCCGAGTCTTTAGTTTTCCTAGTATAGGATGTTATTTCCTTTCCTGTAAAACATCATGAACATTATCATTGTAATAAGGCATGGGTTAGTGCATGAGCCATGTACAGGGACTCTCTCATTTTATGGGCCACCGACTTAGTTTTATAGCCTTGATGAGTAATACTATATGAGGCTGGAAGTTTTCCCTCTAGGCCAATGATGTTTTACCCATCAATGCTTTTCATTTCTTTAGCTTTAATTTTTCTTGCCTTGCCTTACTTTGTTTTCCTTCTTTTAGTTCTGTATCGGGCATGCATAGTCGATCTGCCCGATACCCCACTTTTTCACAGTGTCGGCCTTTCTCTTTAAACACGCCCAACAAGACTTCACGGGTTGCACCCCTGTCAGGCAACATATCACCCAGGCTAGCATCGGGCAACGCACCTCGCACCGCGCAACACGCGCCAGCCCTTATCGGGAAGTGAACGTTAATGTTAGAATCGTGTCACACGATACACCAAGATCGTGTGATGTGCCTTATTGCCCAGATCGAGTTGTGCTTAGGAAGTCAAATTGACCCTTGACGTGACTGATTAGACTGATTTTATTGCATCTCGGGAATGATTTGCCTCCTAGCGTGACATGTGCCCTTGCTTTTACCCGATTTACCCCCGCTTGCGTCGGCTATATATAGTAACTTCAGTTAACTGTGTCGGGCACTTGCTTTTACTTTTTACCTACTCTTGTATCATGCAAACTCGCATTTACTCCAGCTCTCGTGTCGACCAGTTCCTTCACAATACCTGTATCGCGCACCAACCTTCCACTCGATACATGTATAGTATGATACACCTATCGCACAGTTTTATCACTCGTGTCGCACATAGTATTGACTAACGTGTATCATACAATCGAGTCTGTATCACGTGACACACCACATCAGGCAATACACCGTATCGCGCGGCACTAGTGTCGGGTTTCCCTTAGCTTTTGATTGTATCGGGCGACACGACCATATCAGGTAGTCAATTTCAGATCGGGCGATATGTGTCTGGGTCTGCCATGAGATATGTAACTAATTTGGATCGTATCGACTTCCGAACCTCCGTCGGCCATCCATATCAGGCAACTATACCGTTCAAGTCCCATTTTGTTAACGATACACAATATCAACCAACTATATCGGCCAGATCCTATCGGGCAGTAAGACACATTTACCCCTGCCCGATATTGACTTGCTTGTGCCAGGATTTGTTTAGTTTTAACCAATATCAGTTTTTCATGCATCACCTACCTTGTATCAGGCAACACGACCCTGCCGCCTGATATCGGGTAAAGTGACCCATTCAGTAAATTTATTACTTACTATACTTTTATTTGATAATTACAGAAAGGAACCACACCAAGAAAACAATCATCCAAGTAGACGAGCAAGGCCAGAGGGTCAACCCTGAGGCCACAGCTGAAGCCACTATAGCTGGGAAGAAGCGCCCGAACCCCGAAACAATGGGGCCATCCGAGGCCGAGAAGTGGCCCAGGATAGAAGAAGCAACAACCCCAATAACAGTCTCAACCATGACGGCCGAGACGGAACCTCTAGATCACTCACCAGGCCGGTTCATGCCCAGAGATGACGAGCACATGAGGCGATACATAGAGTTGGCGGCCAAAGTCTACAGGCCGAGCCGTTTCTGCCACCAATCGTCCTTTTACCATATAGGAATTTTTGATAGGCTGGCAAATGTCTTAGCGGCTGCTGGGCTGAGGAAGATATGCTTCAGCCTCTCCGCCTCTTACACAGTACTCACGAAGGAGTTCATGTCATCCCTTCGCTGGGTGCAGAATAGACCAAAAGAAGTCGAAAGATTCAGAGGGGTGGACAGACTACAAGGACGGCTATACAACACTGAGCATGACATATTTGAAAAGTTTCTCAATGAGATCTTCTCCTCCAATAAAGCAGAAAAAGAACTACTCAACAACTGTGTCAGAATCACCGAAGGTGATAGGTTCAACCTGGTCGCACTTTGGAGGAAGCTGACCGACGAGTCAACGTTCAAGCTGGGAAGTAAGGTGGCGGCAGTGCACTCCTATTTCTGGAGAATAGTGCACAAGATCATTGTGTGCCTGCTCTTAAGCAAGTACAAGTCAAGCAACCTCTACACTGAAGAGATCCATCTCATGTGGCACATGATGGAGGGATGCACGATCAACTTCGGATGATTCCTCCTCAACCATCTTCATCCTGTAAAGGACGCCACCAAGGACTACAACATGGGAGGACTGGTGAATCTGATCGCGGTAGGGTTAGGATACCCCAGAGAGCCGCATAGCCTATCGAGGATGAGAGGTGACGACAAAATAGACCTCAAATTCCTAACGAGGGCTAACATCATCAAGAAGGAGGGTCCCTGTTACTTCTATAAGTTTGCCAGGACGAACACCCTCCTGCCGCTCCCACACTGCACCAACTACGACGCAGAGAAGCTGGTTTTCACCACAGTGGAAATTGAAGCTGTGTTAATTGAAGCCGCTTACGCCGCCACCATGAGAATACAAAAGAGGGTGACCGCGATAGGAAGGCCAATCCCTCTTGACGCTCGGCAAGACAAGGCGGCAACTGTTGTCGCCCCCGCTCTTGAGTCGGCCGCAACCACCAAAGCAACAACCGTCGTGGCCGCTGAGGAAATAATGGCGATCGTGGAGGTCGTCGAAACAATTGGGGCTGAAATAACGACAAAAGCCTTGGGGGAAGCTACCGTGGAAGAGATGGTCATAGCTCCTGAAGCTTCTACTGCACCTTCAATGGTGGAAGAAGTGATACATCTGGACGCCAGCAATGGTGAGTTCGCTGAGCTCCTCGAGGCAGAGCTTAGAGTTGTGCAGCCCACGATGCCGCCAACGTCGCCAGTGGTAGCTACAGAGGAGGTCACCGACAACCAAATGGTGGAGCAACAACCACCCTCTGCACGCCCCTCTCCACCACTACAAGCAGGCGTGGCAGAGGCAGCCACGAAGGTGCTAACGCCCTGCCCTAAAGCGATGCTCTCACGTACAATCCAGATGGACTCAAATCTGAGTGAAGACGCACACTCGTCATGCCGAACCTCTCGCGTGAGGGATGTCAGGAGGTCGAAGGGAAGATCAGCTGCAACCCCTCCGTCGCTGGGTCAGATTCTGGGTTAAGAGTTTGACCACTTGCAGGAGGTAATGGGCAACCACTCTATTACTTTTGCTTCCCTCTCCCGCAAGTTTACTGTTTTCTAGGAAAGGCATAACGACCAAGAGTGGCAACTACTTTCTCTAGTTGGCCTTCCCGGCCAACTAGAGGCACTTAATGAAACAATGCAGTTTGTGCTCCAACGCCTCGACGCAATCAAAGAGAGGTTGGACCAGAGAGACGGCCACCCCCATTTGAGATGGCCGAGGAGGTCTCCATCACCTCCTAGCTCTGGCTCAGACATCCTCATCGATGTACTCATTTGGGACGTCATCTACTTCCTTCTCCAGTGGGCCCTCCACAATGCCTGAGGAAGGAACGATGCATAAGACAGTCGACGGGGCTCCAGCAGAACCGGAGAGTTCCCATGACATCGAAGAAGCTTCTCCCTCAGCCTCCCTATACGAAGCTGAGGACAATAATGAATCAATCAACATCAAGGAGGACTCTTCTAAAGAATTAGAGGGAGAAGGGGGGACATCTACACTGCTAACGACAAACACCCCGCTAGAGGAAGGAGCTTGACGACAGATGCATTCTCTACATCGTCAGAAATCCCCTCCTTTGAGATGGCAGACTTTGATAGAAGAGCCATCAGATACCTGATGATCAGAGACTAGAAGTTGCTGAACAAGGTCCTGAGATTGCATGCAGATGAAGCAGACGTCGTCTGGAGCGACAACTACTTCTCTGTACAACGGGGAGCGCTGAGGAACATGTTTCGCTCACCAGCCGTCATTGGAAAGAAACTTTTCAGGGTCCTACAAGGTGTCGTGATCGAGAACGCGGGCATCAGGATAGGCCGGTAGCTAATTTACAACGCCACCCCGGCTTTGGCGAGAAGACTAATGAAGGGGTTGTACAACTCTACACAGGTGTCCAACATGCTGGAATACATTGAAGAGCACAACCCGAACCTGGTGTTGGCCCCCTACAAGCATCAAAGAAAATGGTTCCTTTGCATGGCAGATCTCTAAAATCATGACATCCAACTCCTCAACTGCTGCAACAAGGAGGTCCCACGCACAGGAAACACTTTTGTTCCCCCTGAAGATATACATCTGAGGCTTCTTCCGCTGTGTCTCCACCGCACGATCAAGTACAGAATCCAACACCACAACGGCGTCTGGAATTTCTTCACACTTAGGGACTTCCCCATTCAAGAAGAAGAGGGAAGCGGAAACAACACCTTCATAGCCATGCATGCCATTGAGATGCTACACATCTTCAGATACGTAAGGCAGCTCAAGGACCAAAACCTCTATCAGCTTAGAAGCACTTATGCACTGCTGCTGATCAAGGACGGGTGCTATTTTTGAGATGCAGGCATCCCAGAGAAGTTGTTGGACAGTGATAAAAAAGATGGATCTTCCCAACCCAGCAGCCTTCCAGAAGGAGAAGCTGAGATGGACACGGATGTTTACGGGGCAGGCAAGCGGATGGATATTGTGCGTGAGATTCTTACAACTGAAGACCCCGCTTCGCCTGATTCTTCAGAAGAAAACACAAGCAACTTCGACCGTTTCGTGTGTTCTTTACTAACCCATGAACAGGTCAATGAAATTCTACAGAAGCTAGCTGATTCTACCCCCGTAGACGTCATATATGAGACAAAAGATGTAATAGTCCCAGTTGATGATCTTCGTGACATGATAAAGGCAGGAGGATGTCTGGCAATGTCGGTGGCGACAACCTACATCCAGATACTATAGAGAAAGTTTGAAGACGCATACATCGCCCATCCAATGTTGTTCAATGATATCTGCCTAGATGACGAGTCAGAAGCGAATCACTCATTTCTGGCAAAGATACAAAGATGCATGCCGCGTATCATCTTCTTTCCGATACTGCACTGCAATCACTGGACGCTCCTGACGGTGTACACTCACCCACGAATAGCAATCTTCTACAACAGCTCAAACAACAACAAAGATCATCTGGTGCAGTGTACATCAACCGCGTTGACACCCCTTCAGTGCTTAGTGAGAAAATACTACATCGAGGTAGCAATGCTGATCTAGCCATTCCCGGAGAACACAGTGAGCGAATGGCATGAGCTTCAATTCTGCCACAACAGTCCACAACAAGCTCAACAATCAAACGACTAAAACATCTACGTGCTAGAATGGATCTCTAGCTTGGTGACACTACAACCAACGCCTGACAAGCTCCACCACATCGAGTACCATAGAAAACACAGAGAATATGTGTGGGAGCTTATATCTGAAGGAGGCACGCTCACCAGCTAAACCCTCACTGAATTATCACTATCCTACCTTATTTATCTCACAACTCTGGGACAGAGTGTGGGGTAAGTTTGGGGGGGTACTAAAAGTTCTCCCATTTTGTCTTTCCTTTTTCTCTTAAAAATACCATGAGTACATATACATATACAAGTCTGATACAAAATAGTGAATATACAACTCCTTGCTTCTATACAATTATATAAAGACATTCTATAGTAAAAACCTGATACAGCTTCTCCCAGCTTATTTTCTCTATGTCTAAGGTGGTGTAGGGTTTTTTTATGATCTTTCCGAAAATGCAGTCTCAAATGACAAAGACTATAACTTTTCTATGCCAATTTTGAAAAATAATCTCACAACAGCTAAGAGATGTGTATGCGAAGGAAAAATCAGCCCAAACAACAAATTTTCTCTTGATCCCTTTACCCAACAAAATCCCAAAAAGTGAGAAAAGCCTTATGAGAGTGAATAAAAGCATGAGAGTTGTTCCAAATGAAAAAAAATACACACTTGTCTTTCTAAAAGTACCCATCTTTAGGCATGGTAGATCCAGGGTAGTGGTACGTAGGATGTGAAATCACTGCTCTAAAGCCAACTCGCTTGGACTGTAGGGACCACTTGCCCGTTAATGGACCCGTACCTGGATGGACCGATGGGAAATAAGAAAAACCCAAAAAGCCTTAAGCCTACCCAAAAACCCAACTTTCTACTCCCAAAAGCTATTTGGTGTGAAAGCTAACTTCAAAATCATGCACCTAAGTCTCGCCAAAGATTAAGAGAAAATTTTTGCTTAAATAAGACAGGAAAAATAAAGTCTGTTGTTCGTGGTCAGACATAATTCTCCTTAAGACATCTCAATACTCGCTCAAACCCCTTGTCTGGAAACTATGTCGGATTAAGAAGCAGTATCGCAAAACAAAGTTTTAAAATAAGTATGGATTGATTGAGGACAATTAATATGCTAAGTTTGGGGGAGTTGATAATACCCATTTTATGGCTATTTATGGTTCATATTCCGTTGTCAAACCTGCCTTCTAAATTTTTTTCCTTTTCGTTTTATCATGTTATTGCATAAGAATAAACCACACTATGCTCCTAACTCTGTTCCCATCTTTTACAGAGTTACACTCACTTTTTCCACTCAAAATCATCAAAAAGGCCCGTCCCGACCCACTTACAATGAATCGGCCCCTTCACTGGCCGCACGACACACCCACTTACCCATCGCGGTCGCTACCCGATGTGGAAGCAACCCGACATAGGCGTGTCACACAAGGAGGCATCTGACGAGCAGCATGCTACCTACCCGACAGAGAGCATCTACCCACCACGACCAATCAACCCGATATGGGCATGTCGCGCGTTTCAAGCGACTCACCGAAAGCAGTCGCCCGCCACATCCACCTAATACCTTTGCAACCCGACACGTGATAGCCAAGCCATGTCGAGCGATACACAGGTGTCGACCATCCCCAAAGCCATGTGAACAAAGCCGATTGAGGACACGTGGCTCCACGAGAAATGCAACCTCTTCCAAACTGCGGCTTATAAATAGCAGCTACAGGACTCCAATGGGACGAGTCGGAACCTCGCAAAATCTAACTTTGGAAAGCATCTGAAGCTAGTGTGTCAACTTCCAAGGCATGTCGTGCGATACTAGGTGAGCACACTCCCAACTCGAGAGGGGCAGTAGTGGTTCACTTAGAACCCGTCCATGTAGCCGCAATAGCCCGATATGACCAAGAAGGCCACCCGATGTGCCAGGTTCCTAGATGGGCTCCTACCCGAGACGGATCTCCCTACACCTGATACAAGGAACCCGAGAACCAAAGTCATATCTAACCCGACATGATATCGAACCCGATACAGACCACCCATCATGGTGTGTCGCCCGAGAGGGTGGTACCGCGACACGACCGTATCGGGTAGGGAGCCTTGACCGATACGCCTGCCCGTCATGACATGTCGCCTGACAGGTCTAGCCACCCGAAACAGGCATATAGGGAAGAGCTGCCGCCTGTTATCGGGTTAGCGATACCTTAGGGGTATGTTGTTGTATATCGACCTCCTATATCAAGGGGGCCGATACCTATCTTCCCTTTTTACAACAATTTACTTTCATTCACTATGCATTGTAACTAAACCTTTCACATATATATGCTTATGGAATCAGTGGAGTTTAATATCTGTTGTTCTATGTATGGTTCCTTTTTGTTAGATGATTTCTTTATAACATCTAAACTCTAGCCTGTATGCTTGGATCATGTTTTGACTAGCTATCAAATCGTGTTTCCCGTTTCAACTCCTTCGAGAGAGGGATGTTGTAACTCTAGAGTTCAATCCGATCCAGGAGTACGAGAGTACCCAGGATTGGGGCCGCACTAATTTTCTTTCCACTCCAACTCATGTCCATTACTCTTGAGAGAGGGTATTGGCACGTAGTTGGTGGTACCCTCTTTGAGAGAAGAGAGTACTGGAAGTTTTCTACTACCGCTTGGTATGCCTAACTCTTCTTCCTTTGTTCTTTACCTAAACGATAGTTTTATCTCCCCAGATTCTATTTTACAAAACCTTTATAAAAACCTCTTAACCCAAAACTTAAATCTTTCTTGAACTCCTTTTGGAGATATGATTTTCCGTTTGATTCTTTGAGATTATTTTATGTGACATACAACCTTTCCTTGCACCTTTTTTTTGAAGTGCTTAGACAAATGAAACCCAAGTTCTGAAGCGCCATTCTTCCTATCCCTGTGTTCGACCCCGAACTACTTCGACCCTGTGCTAGTTGCAGGTGTCTTAAACATTTAGGTACTATAAACCTAGGCTTGTCTCCATCTTTTGGACCCATGTTTAAGGCTCATCATTAATATGATGTGACAAGAGAGTCAATGATAGGTAGTGGTGGCAAAAGCCATTCCACCCTAGTTCCATTTATTAATCATCCCTTCTATCCAACATTTAGTTATTTGCAATCATAGAGTAAATAGAAAATCAACCATCTTCAGTTAAGTATCGGTTCTTTGAGGTTTTGTTGATATGATTTATTGTTAAAAATGTTGTCCTTTTGTTTTGATCATGAACTATAATGCAGTAAGATCCATCTGCTTGTAGGTGGAGATCATTGTACGTATGTAAAGGTAAACTCTAGGGATTTCACCCTTTTATCATGTAGTAAAAGTCACATCACGACCGGACTGGTATATGCAGCCCACCCAGTGGTAGCTCAAGCTGTTTCCGATCGTCGACATGCATTAATGTTCAACATCGACAATGAAGAAGCTCAAGCAAATGCTAATCGATTCATAGATGGTACCACCCTTAGAGATTCATTTTCCTATGCTTTACAATAAATACAAATATTAGAATTTGAATACCATGAATAAAATGTAGGAATGCTTGATATAATGGGACACTCAATCTGACACGGTCCAAAACAACTAACGAGGGTTGGGAACGTCATGGAGCGGTTACAAATAACCAACCGTTACATCATATGATATAAACCACCTTAACTTTCTCCTTTCATTAGTTATAAAGAAACTTACAGAAGAATGGATTTATTTGAACTACCAACATCAGATATCATTAACATCGTCTATAAAACAAAGTAAAAATTTACATAAAAGTAATAGTTCTCATTTAATATACATATTGTACATTGCATTACAAACTTCTCTCCTTTATCACTCACTCGTTCCCAAGATCCATCGGAAGGGTAAGAAATTGACTAGATTTTCTAACAATTCTTCATAAGACCTTTGATCTATTCTCATGAAAGACTGGATTCTTTTTTGGAAGAGTTAATCCTTTGCCTGAAAAATATTTTAGTAGAATAATGAGCTACTAGTTTAGTGAGTAGAAAATCAATAGGTAACCAAGATATTTATAATGTTAACAATTAATAGAACTTAACTGTAGAGTTTAAAAACTATAAATCGATCAGCATGGTGGTTCATCTGATATTGACCGTAATGAAAAGGATAAACTAAATCCATTTGTATGATTTTTAGTCCATTTTTTATGCCACTGGACCCACATGAGATGTGCCACAACATATGAAAGTATCACAACAAGCTACGATATCATTATATAGGACATAGAAGCATGCATAGGTTCCTATGTCTTTAATCTCAGTACCACATCCACAGTTGGCATTGACACGCCTGGCTCTCAGTGGCTAATTGGAGTGGTCAGATATCTAGACTCCTCTCAACCTAGGTACTCAGGTGGGGATTCAAAGGACACATGGTTGTTGTGCACTAGTGAACCTACTGAAGATTTCCATAGGTTAACGAAACTTTGCATTAGTGGGATTATTGTTGATGTCCACTTACTAGGAAACACATGTACCATTGGGGTTTAATACCATTATTTTAAGAAGTCTATCCTCACTAGCATAAACCCCCACACCCCATTGGTGCGCTCCAGCTTACTTTGATCTAGACAAAATACCTCTAGTTGGGAAGCATGTTTCCTCCCCACAGCGCATGCCTCCTGTGAGGATTGTATACTGTCTAGGGCATCCATAGTCTATTGACATTTATTTAATTTGATAAAATTTATCTTTTTTGCGATTCATTTCCCTACTTTCAACAATTAAGCATTTAGAAATAAACAAAAAAGTTATTTGACTAAATGGATTCTTTTAAAATTTGATTCTTCAACTCAAGATTAAGCTAAACCCCGCTTCCCAGTGCCTATAAATCCACCATTTCATCAGTATAACAACTTTCAATATGGTGTCACATCATCAAATATCATTGAATTAAATAATCTTGCTTCTAGAATTTCCTGCACAATCTTATTGAATTTTCCTAAACTATCACAAAGTAAGATTCAATACTAAAAACCATTATTTCAAATGTATATCTTGTAAATTGGGGTTAGAAGGTGATTTTCCACTCACAAATTCATCTAGGACCACTATTACTCGAATTCATTTTACGGAGCTGGGATTCCATCTCGAATAGGTCCGATTCAAGCTTTAACCCTTGAAAACAAACTCTGAATGTCCTACTAGAAGGTAAACAAACCCTAAAGCAATTTTTTGGAGGTGGAAGATGAAGAAAAAAATTCAAGTTCAGCCCTTGTTTGTTGAAACAAAGATCTTTGTGGAAGTCAACATGAAAGAAGAAGAAATCCATGGTTTAAACTTACTTATCAACACAAAACTACCAAGAAACCCTTAATTTCCACCGTCATAGTTATCTCCTTTATCGTTGTCCTTTATATCTTCTACATGATCGCCTCCTGCATTGCCTCTCAACATCTTCTGGTGGATGGAAGATAGAAACACAACCTATGTATCTCGTGTTGTTAGTTTTCATTTAGTATTTATAAGGATCAAAATTTTGTATGATTCTTCAAGCTAGGCGGTGTGACAGTCTATCCATTAGAGGGATGACACTTCATTTTGGATGACCATCGGTTGTCTCCTTTAACCATTAGGCCTTCAGTTGGTGTTTGTCAGTGCAACCATCAGTTCATGAAATGTTCAGTCTATCTTTCCTTTATTTTTACATCCACTAGTCAAACCATCAGGAGACAACTCCTAGCTAAGCCATTGGTAGGTGGCTATCACACAGAACTATCCATAGTAAAATCTAAGTACAAACATTGATTTAAGAACTTTGTTAAACCATCAATTCTAAATGATCATATTATCATATAAGGGATATCCTTTGTTGTAACGACATATAAGACTTATATTCTAATCCATCAGTTTACCAACTCAAGATGACATTTGTTTTCCTACCATCAATTTAGGAATTATACAAAACCATCATTTCCCAAACTTCTCTTTAATTTCAGCCATTGGTTGTCAAACCCGACCAACCTTTGTCTACACCCATCGGTTGTCAACCGATGGAGACTCTACAAGAGAACTAAAAAGGAAGTATCTTTCTCATTTCAACTCCGATTTGATCCATTCTTATTTCTACATTTTTTTTAATTTTCTTCATTTTTATGCCTACTCATCAAATAAAATATTGAAGCTAATTTTCAATTCACAAGATAATTAAATATTAACAAGCATCATTATGATTGGGTTTATATTTAACTCTTTCATTACTATCTCAATGTGGTAAAGGTTGTAACAATATCCCCACTTATAAAATTTCATCTCAAAATTTCTAGAAGAGGAAAAAATATTTGTTAAACATCTCTGAATCCAATTCCCACATATCCTCTTCAACACCATGATTTTCCCAAAGAACTTTTACCAGGGGTACCTCCCTTTTTCTAAGCTTTAAAATAGTCCATTCTATAATTTTTATAGGACCTTCTATATAGGATACATCTTCCCTTTAATGTATTGATTATGGTTCTATTATCTTCTCCTTGGATGACACTTTTTTAACATGGATACATGAAACACATCATGTAAGTTGGCTAGCTCAAGAGGAAACTCAAGTTTGTATGCTACACGTCCAACTCTCTAAATGATTGGATAGGGACCCATGTATCTGGGAGTTAGTTTTCCTTTCTTCTCAAACCTCAGTGCCCCTTTCCATGGTGAAACTTTCAAAAAACCTCATATGAAACCTCAAACTGATGTGGTTTACATCTTTTTTCAACATAGCTTTTATGTCTGGACCGTGCAACCGTCAACTATTGTTTGATCACAAATATCATTTATGTTGTCTCTTGTACCAACTCTAGACCTCGAATTTGCCTTTCTCCCACTTCATACCAGTAGAATGGTGATCTACACTTTCTTCCATACGTATCTCATATGGACATATGCCTAAACTGGAATGGTAACTATTGTTATAATAAAACTCCATAAGAATAAGGTGATCATCCAAACTACCACTAGACTACAGAACACATGCCTTCAGCATGTCCTCCAGGGTTTGAATGTTCCGTCATGACTGTTCATCTATCTAAGGGTGGAATTGTATTACACTTCAATCATGTTCCCAAGGAACATTGCACCTGATTCCAGAGCCTTTTGGGATCTCTAAATATTACAGAAATCGGTACCCCATGTATTCCAACTATTTCATATATAAAACTTTGTCTAGATTTGGTGTACCCCAATTTGTCTTAACTAGTAAAAATGAGAAGACTTAGTCAATCTGTCTACTATTACCCACATAGATTCAAATCCACGTGTGTCCTAGGTAATCTAGCCAAAAAATCCGTATTAATGTGCTACCACTTCCATTTAGGAATAGGAAGAAATTGCATAATACATATTGCCTTATGATGTTCCACCTTAACCTGCTAGCATACACCACACTTAGCTACATACTCAACCACATCTTTATTCATACATGACCACCAATACAATTCTTGGAGGTTGTTGTACATCTTTGTGTTTCCTGGATGCATTACATACATAGAAGAGTGTGCTTCTTCAAGAATCTGTTGTTTTACTTTTGGACCACTCAACACGCATAATCTATCTTATTGATACAACATCGTGTCATCTGAATATTTGAATTTTTTTCTCTTTTCTTCTGTCACGTCATGCATGATCTGTTGCAATTCATTGTGACTCTATTGAATCTCCTTTATCTAATAATAGAATTTAGGTCTAACCTACATTTGTGCAATCTCCCAACTTGGTCAGACACATTCTGATCCAAATATCATGTCCCTAATCTTGACCAATAAATCTCCATCAACACATGCCAAAGAAAACATTTCTACTAATGATGTTGACTTCCTACTCATAGCATCTTCTACAACATTAGCCTTCCCAAGGTGATAATTAATGGTAACATCATAATATTTTATGATCTCTAACCACCTGCATTGTCTCAGGTTTAGATCTTTTTGAAAATGTACTTTAGACTCTTATGGTTAGTAAAGACCTGACATGACTCACCATAGAGATAATGACTCCATGTTCTTAAGTCGTGTACTTCTTCCAACTCAAGATCATATGTGGGATAGTTCTCTTCATTCTCATTAAGATTCCTAGAAGCGCAAACTACCACTTTTCCTTCCTTCATAAGAATACAACACAAACCTCTTTTGGACACATTACAGACCACCACATAGACTTTATCTAGTTCTAGTAATATCCATGTAGGCGTTGTAGTTAACTTCTTCTTTAAAGTTTGAAAACATTTCTCAAAATTTTCAAAGCAAATAAAAGGCACTTCATTATTAAACATGCAAGTGGTGTGTTTAATGCACTAATGTTTCTTATAAACCTTCTATAATATCTAGCTAACCCTAGGAATCTTCTTATCTTAATAGTGGTTGTAGGTTTCTCCCATTGAAGTATAGATTCCACTTTCTTAGGAAATATCCTAATAGGAAATATCCAAGAAAGGAAACTTCCAACAACTAGAGCTCACATTTTCTAAACTTTGCATACAACTGATGTTGTATCAACAACTACTAAGCTATCCCCAGACATTGCTCGTGTTGTTCTGTATATCTAGAAGATATAAGGATATCATGTATACGTACTACTATGAACTATCTAGATATAGTCTGAAAACCCTATTCATAATGTCAATAAAAGTTGTAGGGGAATTTGTCACAAACTATAATGCCCATACCTTGTTCTAAATGTTGACTTAAATACATAAAACACCTTTATCCTTAACTGGAGATAACCCAACCTAAGATCTACCTTTGAAAAGATTGTTTCTTCACATAGATGATCAAATAGGTCATCAATCCTAGGCAAAGGATACTTGTTCTTAATGGTTATCTTAATTGTTGATATTTTATGCATAACCACAAAGTTCCATCCTTCTTTTTCACAAATAGTACTGGGGATCCTCATGGTGATGTATTAGGTTGAATGAAACCCTTATCCAAGAACCCTTATAATTGATTTTTTTATTTCTTTAACTCTACAGGTTCCATTATATATGTTGGCAATGTTATTGGGTGACTTCTTAGTAATATATGTATCTCAAAGTCTATATCTCTTTTAGGTAATAAACCTGGTAACTCATAAGGAAATACATCTAAAAAATGCACATAGTACTGGAACGTCCTCTATGTTGATTGTTTTTTCTCTGCTCTAGAATCTACCACATGTTCTAGATAGGCCTCACAGCCCTTTATCATCATCTCATCAGCTACAATAGTTGATACTACACATGTGGGTAAGACTTTCCTATCTCCAGTAAAGACACATGAATAGCCACCTTGCTGAAAGATAGCTTCTTTCTTCTAGAAATCCAAATGGGCATGATATGTCTCAATACAATCCATACCCAAAACAATTTGAAAAGAATTAATATCTAAGGGTATGAGATTAACTACTATAGTATATACATTAAAACTCAACATATATCTTGTATATACTTCTATAAAAAATGATGATTTACTTAATAGTACTCTTAACAACAATTCAAATAAATCATGGATTAAAATATTTAATCAAATTACTAAATATATATGTATAAAAGAGTGTGTTGCACTGAGATCTATCAAAACTATAGCTGAAATGTTGATATAGAGAAGCATCTCACTTGTCACAACTCTGGCTAACACTACACCTTCAGATGGTGTTATTTAGAAGAAGAATCCTATAGCTATCCCTCTACCATGTTGTCATCTTTTCCCACTACTAGTACTAGATTATCATTGTCTAGAGACTGAGGCTACTAAAGAACTTCCCCTCTAACCAGAGCCTATCTCTGTGGAGTTTAAAAATGTAATTGTATACCTTGTTCTGAAATATACTAAAGATTTGGATAGTTAATTTTTTTATGTACCATCTATCCACAGTGATAACATATTTGAGTATTCGCTCCCCAACACTGACCAGAGTGTATTCTACCACAGTTGTCACACAAGGTTGCATCCTGTATCTATGGGCCTGACATTGACACTGATGATCCTGAAGTCCTAGTTGGAGGTGCTGACCTGGGTGGTGTATTCCATCTACTAGAACTAGACCTCCCTCCACTAGGATAAGAACTAGATCCTTGTTTTCCAAAACAACCAATTCCTCATCCAATCTTGAAAAAAACCACCACCTCCTCTGTGTCCACCACTACTCTATCCTCCTCTACTGCAATCTCCATATATTTTTCTAGTTTTAGGGTTTAGGGTTTAGAGCAACATCTAGTTTAAGGGCAAAATCTACATGACAATATTTAAATCAAATCTACAAGGGAGGTGGGGTCCAATGACCCAAATTTTATCAAGTAAAGCAAGTTTATGCATCAGGTTACAAATTGCATGATCAAGTAGATGAAGGAGAATAATATCATAACTATGCCTCATTTGGGAAACTAGGTTTAGCATGATTAGAAGCCCAACTGAGGTGTTAGAATGCACATACCTTATCATCATGACTATTCAATCTCTTGGAGGATTCCACATTGGTCCTCTTCAACCTAAAAGTGTTTATATACACATCAGTCTACCAACTTATTCTATGAATTAAGATGTTTCTCTTGAAATATTTATCTTAGTGGCGGTATGCCCTTTTAGATTAAAATGATATTGCTATTAAGTCATCTAAAGTGTCCTTATCATCAATATTAGGGTTTCATAATCCATTAGATCATAATCATATAATTAAGCAGAGCTATTACCATAACAAGTTACCCAAAAAGCATAATAACATACAACAATAAACATGTATATGATTAGAATCTAGGTTCCATTTATAGTATTAACAATCATGTTATTTAGAGTAGTTTAATTGGCTTATTAAGTCAACCATACCCTATTTATATACTCTTTGAGGAACTTTTCCTTAAATACCTTCTTGTTCAAAATAGTTCAGACTATATACATATGCACCTATAAGTGTGTGTAATATGATCATGTACATTCCTACATAATCATCCTTAAGATATGGACTCATCAATTTAGGTTATAGTCTCCCTTTTATATGAATATGTTTGATTGAATTGACCCCACTATACATTACGTAATGATTAAGTAACTTTTTACATGTAGATAATACAATAGGCAATATCACATGTTTATACACTTCAATATGACAAGATAACATGTATTTACTCTAGTGCTTTTACAAGTGAGATCAATACTTAAGAAAATACCAATTAGTAAGAATTAGTCTAAGAGTTACATGCTATATGCATCAGGTCCTAGTTTTGTTTACAAATCATTTAGTAGTGTTAGAGGGATTATTTATGTGTTAAATACTGATAACCATATGCTCATACTATCAGTATTTATAGTTACGTGCTCTAGGTGAGACGATCATGTTTTCATTCCTTTGAGGTATTGCTTTTTAATTATCATTAACTTGCATAAAGGTACCATAGAAAGTGAATTCTTAATAGACTAAGAAACAAGATACACGAGGCTGACCTTTTAGGTGAACAAGACTTGCCCTACGAGGGGACTTCCTACAGCCTCAGGGTAGACGCCGATTGTTGCTGACTTGAGAGGATATGCAGGTGGTCGGGAACAAGGAAGGAAACTCTAGTGGATTGTGGTGGTGTCGGCGGTGCCAGGTCTGCTCAATGACAACTGCTAGAACCATCAGTGATTGATGGAGGCGGTGGTAAAGGCAAGCAGATCATGACCACTGGTGGTGTTGCCACTGTGTAGTTGCTTCCTGATGAGGAGGATGGTGTGGCAGTGGTAATGTCGTTGTTAGTTCTTTGGCTTAGGAAGTGACGTTGAAGGCAACGTAGGCGGCGGTGCAAAGACATGGGAACCTATTTCACCATTATCCGGAAGCTACTGGGCCATCCATAGCCACCACAATAGGTGACGAAGACATCAGGTCTTCTTAGCCCATCCCGAATTCTGCAGCTCACGACAGGTGCAGGAGGCTGCTAATAGCAGATAGGAAGAAGGAGGAGATAGGTTTTTTTGGAGGAAAGAAGAATCCCGGTGAGGTAGAGAGGGCGGTGACGATGGTGATGTTTTTGATGGTGCAATATAGGGTCGACGACGGGTAAGGCAGGAGGTGGCACTGGAGAAGAAGGGTGTCGTTGGGTCAGATGTTGATTGCAGGGACGATGGGTTTCATGGTGAATGTGGAGGTTTAGAGGATTGGTTTCGGCCGCTGGAGTCAGTGGCGCTGGTTGCCAGGATTTTAGTTGCTACAACACCATGGTTGGGGAGGCAGGGAACCTTGCATTGGTGGCTGGTGATCACCAGATCTGGTGGCACTAGCAGCACTGAGATGCTAGGATTACTACCCTATGTGCAGATAGTAAGGGAGGGTAGAAGAGAAGATAAGGTGAGGGAGGTCGAGAGGAAGAGGAAGAGAAAGAGAGGAGGGAAGGAAATAGGGAGAGGAAGCCAAAGAGGAAGGAGCAGAGAATCGTCAGCCGTTACCACGGCCGCAGGCCTCACGATGGAGAAGACCCATAGACATGCGGGCGTTGCAGGAGGAGGGTTAAGTGGAAAAGGCATATAAGTATAATTATTAACAAAGCAATAATGTAAGTGAAATTTTAGATCTTCAAATGATAAATTGAATGGTCAAAGGATGTCCAAAAGCCACCAAATTTGGACCATAGGTTCTAATTAACATTTAGAATGATGCCATATAATTAGATTTTGTATTTATATCCAATAAGGCCCTTAATTTATATTTTCCATTAAATCATATGTTAATGTATTTAAAAGAGGTGAAATGATATGAACATCTTTTTAATTGAAATCCTTGAGTGAGATTAGAGATATTAATTACATATTAACTTTAAGAGAAATATCTCACTTTTATATTCTCTTTTCAAGTGTTATTTTTATATTTTAGGAGAGAGAAAGTAAAGAGGTTAATATACTTATTAATGAACTACATTACACTTTAGTATTCATTTCTTATCCAAAAAGCTCATTAACACTAAATTAACATTATCCACTCCTTATTTCCCAATAATGGGAAATTTGCATAATTAGTCCTCAATTTTCACATTAAGTGGGTTATTTGTGCAAACACCCCTTCATTATCATAAATGAGGGTAAATATTGATTTCACCATCCATAAAGCTCAAATTGCACTTGGAGGCCAAAAAGGATTCAAAAGATGGTGAAATTTATGAAAAAGGTCCAAAAGGATTAGAAAGAAAAGAAAAGCTCAAAAGTGGGTAAATTGCAAGGAAGACCCTGGATTTCAGCATGTTACAACATCTCCTTTGAGTAGATAGACAATATGTTTAATCTACTTGTCCTCTAGTAACTGCATTAGGTGGAAAACCTTTTCCAACTACGAAGCCACATATCCTCCATAGTTGGGTTTGATGTTCCATATAATTTAGTCCCACCAATCTTCTTTACTAGTTCATAGGATCTCATTAGATTCTTATTAGAATATGAGGACCTCTTGTCCATCTTTTTTTTGTCCATAAAAATGTGATACATCCTTGTCACCTCATCCCTATCTTCTCCACCTTGACCAATGTCTTGAGCATGAGGACCATAATGGCTCTCATCTTGTTCGCCACCATGTCCACATCCTCTTCCTGCCATCTATGTATCCATAATAAAAAACATCTATTAGAAAATATCATCTTGAAGAGGAAATCATCCTAACCCTATTGGTCTCTTCTTGTCCCTATCCCAAACATAAACTCGATTTAGGTTCAGCCTATGCCCTGATACCAAAAAGTTGATGTGACCCAAACCCATTACCATGGTTAGGGACCATCAGGGATGGATTACAACTAATCAACCATTTCATCATAAGATACAAACCACCATAACTTTTTTTTTCATCAATCATAAAGAAACATATGGAAGCATGGATTTATTTGAACTAGTAACATCACATATCATTAACATTGACTATTACAATAGAGTTTGACTTTTACATAAAAGTAAGCATTATCATTTAATATACATCATGTAAATTTCATTACAAACTACCCTCTTTTCTCACCCACTCATTCCAGGACCCAAAGGAAGGATAAGGTGTTAAATAGCTATTCTAACTATTCTTCATAAGACATCTATACCATTCTTGATAAAATTGGTCTTCTATCTCTTCTAGAAGAGCTAATCCTTTACCCCAAAAAATGTTTTAGTAGGTTGATGACCTACTAGCTCAGTGAATATAAAATCAATAGGTAACCATGATATTTATAATGTTGACAATCAATAGAACTTAAATGGAGAAGCATGTAAGCATGACAGTTTAAAAATTGTAAATCAATCATCATGGTAGTTGATCTGATATTGACTGCAATGAGAAGGATAAACTAAATCCATTCATATAATTTTTACTACATTTATTATGCCACTGGACCCACATGAGGTGTATCACAAATTTGAATGTATTGCAACAAGCTACGATCTCACTGTATAGGACTTAGAAGCATGTATGGGTTCCTAAGTCTTTAATCTCAATACAATGTATGTAGCTAACATCACCATGTCTAGCTCGAGACAGCTAAAGGAGTGTCCAGATATCTTGACTCCTCCTCTCAACCTAGGTTTTCAGGAGGGGATTCAACACACTCATTCTTGTTGTCCACTAGTGAAACTATTTAAGATTCCCACTCCTCAACACAACTCTACAACACTCGACCTACTAAAGATGTCCACTGACTAGAAAACACTGGTACCTGACATGTGTCATTTGCACACCAAATAACTAGTAAAATTACTAGAGTTTAACCCTCTAAAAAGGCAGTCGACTCATTACAAGAAACAAATCAACTTTCTAGTAGTAAGGTATCAATCCAAGGGACGATTGAAAAATGGATGAAATCTAAGATCAATCGCAATATTAAGAAGGAAAAATCTGGCTTGTTGAGAGTTTGATTATGCTAAGAAAAAAAGTAAAATTCCACTAATCTAATGATAAAAGAAATTGGGGGTCCATAGTATCACAACAAAAATAACGTTACTACATTAATCGATCCAAATTCATATTCTATTGATCAAATAAGGAATATGTGAAGTTGCGTCTCATGGGAGAAAAAATCACACAAAGGCCTGACACCTCTCAAACCCGAGGTCACAAAGTTTTAGGATCCTCATCCAACCATCAAACATAAATTTATTAGGTGATCATGTCAAGAATATGGATTCACATATTAAGGTTCTGGTCCATGGATTAGGTGATCGTGTGACTGTAGGTTGTGATAAACAAGATAACTAGATAAAAGCATTATAATCAAAATTAGGTGATAGCGTCAAAATATTGCATCTTCGTGATTATTGACACTCGAGATCTTGGCATCCCCATTTTTTAACTAGAAAATGAGTGCGGATCAGAAAGTTAAAAGATCATAAAAATGTGTCTAGAATTTATGCATTCGTTCTTGTTAGGATCTGAGATCTTGGTACCCCCACAAGAATATACTTGTATCTTTTGATTAATGAGGGAACAATTTGGGAAGCATGCTTTCATTAAACTGATGGAATCAATACAACTAATGTAGCGATTGGACTATGGGGATACTCCCCATGCTCCAGAAGAGAACTACTCAAATATAATATAAGGGAACAAGATTACAATAGAAATCCTAGAGTAAGAGGTAGAAAAAATCATTGAAAATGTGATGCCTTCTCCTTGGAGTCCCCCATCCTTTTGTAGGAAGAAAGTAGAGGGAAAAAACCTAGAAATGAGGCATTATGGTGGCAGAGTCTATTGGATCTACTTTGACTGAATCTTGACTACAATAATGGCCTTCTTGATCTAAATTTTGACTGGATCTAGGTACAAGTGAGTGACTTGTGGTCTGATTTAGTCAACTTGTGAGATTTAGTTTAATTCTTAATTGCTTTACTTGTAAGCATGTCATTGTGCCTCACTCCCTTGATCTCTATATTGACCCATGCGCTCGATGGGCATATGTGGAGCTCAATAGGTTGGGCTCTCCAAATAATTATTAGCCTTCACTCCAAAGTTCATGACCGTTTTGATTGTCCCAATTACCTCACAGACAGCACAATGCGAGAGAGAAGGCATGCAAGTGAAAGATTGAATAATGGAAATAAGAATGATAGTTGGAATTATGGAAACATATGATATGATAATGGAGATAAAATGGATATTTGACCAAGTCTTATGATTGTATTAGTCCAATGCTTTGATATATTTTTAATTTCTATCTGGGTTGCTTCTTGCCCAGTTAAAACAATAAAATTTTGACCATTAACTGCCAATTGCTTTTTGAAATTTGCATCCTGACTCCTGGTTAAGGAAAATATTTAATTGGTTGTCTTGGCACCCAGTCAAAGAAATAACTTGATGGCATATAAATGAATTTCTTTTCTTGATAAATACATAAATGCATTGGATGGCTTTAATTGTCTTGATTTTTCCTTGATTAAATTGTGATCCCATACAAATAAATATTTAACATTGCAACACTCCCTACATAAAATAAAAGTATCATATTCAATAAAAATGTTGTATCCTCAAAAAAAGAGGCAAAATTTAGATTTAGATAAACAATCCATAGATTATCTAAAAGATTAAAAAATTGAATTTTTAACAATTAGGGGAGTGGAAACCTGATGAACTAAATTATGGGATAAAATGCTATATTAGAATGTAAAGTTAGTCCAATAAATGCAATAAAATTGGGATGCATATCGATTCATCAAGATACCCCAAACTAAATGTTGCTTTTCCTTGAGAAACATTGATTTAAAACACTACCACATAATAATTTCATCCTATTATCCTCACTCGCGTACCACCATTTGAGTCTTTCCACCTAATATGGACAAGAAAACTTGACTTCCTAGATTCATAGAAAACAAATTTCATATTCCCTACTTCAAGATTATTTCACAACTTACTTCCATTTGAAGACTTACAATAAAACAAATTTCATATTATGTTTGTATTTAGAATCCCACATATTCTTATGAGTCATTTCACAAGAACATGACTTATTTTGATCGATTGAGGTTTATGTATTTTCCCCTGGGTATAAAATAGAGTGAAGGTAGGTATGGAAGGAAGTGATCTCTCCTTTATTTGACTTGAAGCCTTTTTATTTCTTTATTTGTATTTAAATTTACCCCATATTTTGGTGTTCTCTTTTGGCATCTTTTGTTGATGGTACGCCCCTATTTGATTTGTGTGGGGTATGGAAGAAGCAAAAGAGGGAGGACAAGTGGAAAGGGTCCCACCCCAAACTTAGGTTTTTGATACTTGAAATTTCTATTTTCTTTTGCAGATGGATAGATAAGAAGGTGGTGGAAGAGGTGTAGAAAAGAGTTTTTTTTGCGACTCATTTTTTGAATTTAAGCGCATTGAGAGTATCATACATTGGTCAGTAAATTCTAAATTATATAGAATAAAGAAATTTTTCAAGTTAATACATAACTCTAGATAAGAAATCATTATTTTGAATTCTATCAGTCCTTCACGACTTGGCATCTTTTCTAAGGAATGGTGTTAATTAAGACCCTAGGTGAGATGATAATTTCTATCAATGGCAGGTTTATAAATTATGTTACAAAAAAAGTTCCATCATTCAAGGCGGTATACTGATAAACATACATAACATCATGGCCAATTAGATAAAGGTCTATCTGTCTAGATAAGGGCCAAACAAAAAAAAAGTAAAAAATTAAAGCTGAAATACATAACATAATGGAAATTGTAAGAATTTTAAGATAGAGTGGATGGAATGAGTATGTAGCACCCACCTCCACCCCGAACATAAAATTTCTCCCATCCCAATAAAAATTCAAATTTAGAATGGAGGAGAGAAAATAATGGAGATCACCAGGGGCCAAGTAGCTCAAAGAATGTCTAGCTTAATGGAATATTAATGAGGGTTGGAACCTTGTAAAAGTGAGCTTCATAGTACACCCAGTGATTGGGTGGTTGTGGAATCTCAAAGGGGCTTTCACATAGGGAAAAATGATGTTTCTTTTTTCCCCACAATACTTCCAATAAATCCACAGATTTTCCTTCAATAGTGGAGGAAGTGCTATTGATCTATGTGGATCGGAAAGGATTGAATCAATGTGTAGATTGAGCCAGTCTTGTCACACTTGAGGTGCTAGGCATGTAAGATCAGGCAGAGGATCTTGCTCAGATATCTTCTCATCACCTAAATTTGCACACAGTATAATTGGTGTTCAAATGAATTTACTAAAATCAGTATTATATGTATTTTGTTCTTCTATAAAACCATATGATCAAATTTGTGGTACGAAGGACTAGCAAGTTTCCTTGTTGATATTGGATGTGGCTCAAGTTCGTCTATGCAAGATACTCCCAAGGATTCAAGAGAAAATAAAATGGTAATATCATCTTTACTATCAAGGAGTGGGGGAATATATATTTCTTCAAGTGGTGGCTCCCCATCTAGATCAACCATATGTGAAAAAATAATTGGTTGTGGTTGAGTGTAACACTTTTGATGAGGAAGAATTTCTCCAGAAACATCTATTGATTTATCATGGAAAGGTGGTGTTTAATTATCTAGAAAGGGTTGAACCCAAGTGGATTGGTAATTGATAACATCTAGATTTATGTCAATGATAGGAGGAGTTGTTGGAGCTTCAGTATATAGATGGCTCTCATGATGCAACTTTTCATACTCAAGTAATTAAGCCTCTAGCAGAAGGGTCATAATACTAATGTACTCATTGCATGAAGGATATGTTCCTCAGTTTGTGCTATTCAGATAGGATCCAACATAAATTACATAGGATCATCGTCTTCATCATTGGGGAAAAACATCTTAAGCTGTTCTAACTTCTCTGGGGGTTTCTTTGGTTGGGCCTCTAGTAAAGTAGGAAACAAGGATTGTTGGTTTTCTAATATTTCATGTTGCTCTACTGCAATTCTTTCAAGGATTTTAATCCTTTCCTCTTGATGAGGTGTCTATTGTCTTTCACAATAAGGTTCATAACCCCCAAAATTTTGTTGGTCGTCCTCACCATACCCTCCATAACATTCTTGGTGATAGCATCCCTGATATTGATATGCATGACATTGTTCCTCAAAATAGTCTTCAAAAATTTGTGGAGTATAATTTCATTATATCCATTTGGTAAAAAGGTTCAATATTAAAAGGTGCCTCAATAATATGAGGGGACATATTTGGACAATCTAGTGATGTATGGTTGTAAAAACCACACAATTGACATTGTGAACCATAATGTGTTGACCACTCCATTTGGAAAGATTTTTTTTGGATGAAATAAATTACAAAAAGGAATCTAAGATAAAAACAAGGTAAAAAGATCTAAACTAGAAGAAACTAAAAATTATGAAAAGAAACTAAATTTACATAACAAGTTAAGGAGCTAACTTGAAATGACAAAAGAACTAAACATTACAAAGATAAGCTAAGAAATTATAAACATAATTTTTTTGAAATATTTTTTATCATTCCATTTGGAACCTTTTTTTAAAAGAAATAAATTAAAAATGGAATCTACAATAGTAAGAATGGAAAGATGTCTAAACTACAAGAAACGAATTAAGTAAAGAAACTAAATTTACAAAACAAGGAGTTACATAGAAATTACAAAAGAACTAAAAATTACAAAGATAAGCTAAGAAATTATAGATAAGACTAAAAATTATTGAACAAACTAGAAGCAATAATATCAGAATGGAAACTCAATAGAAGGATGAGATACACTACCGAAATGGGTCTCAGTAGGAGGTTTTGAAAATAAATGACAAAGATCAAAAAAGAAAGAAATGAAATCAAATAAGAAATTATTGAACAAATTTAAGAATTATAAACAAGGCTAAAAATTATAGAACAAACCAAAAATTATAAAGAAATTAAAGTACAATATAAACTAGTAAGCAAGTACTACCAGAATGGAAACTCGATGTAAGGAGGAGATACACAACCAGAATGGGACTTGGTAGGCAAAATAAATTACATAAATCGAAGAAAGAAATTATGGAACAAAGAATAAGAATTATAAAATAAGACTTAAAATATTATCGAAGAAGTCTAAAATTATGAACAATCTATGGAATTTGAAACAATATTAAAATTATAGAACAAACTAAAATTATAGAATCAAACTAAAATGATAAATAAAAAAGAAGAACAATCTTGTATATACAAGTGATAAGGTTCGAAAAACAACGTGTGCCATCCCCATTGACGATACCAAATTTGATGTGTGTCGTTGCACACCAAATCATTATGAAAATTTCAAGAGTTTAACCTTATAAAGAGGAAATCGATTAGTTACAAGCATCAAATCAACTATATGTAGTAAGGTATCAATCCAAGGGATGGTAAAAAGATGGTTGAAATCCAAAATTAATTGTGAGAACAAAAAGGAAAAATCTAGTTTGTTGAGAGTTTGATAATGCTAAGGACAAAAAGTAAAATTGTAGAAACAAAAATTTAACTAATCAAATGATAAGAGAAACTAGGGGTCCATAGAATCACCACCAAAAACCACATTCCTACATTAACCGGTCCAAATCCATATTTTAATGATCAAATCAGGATTATGTAGAGTTGCGGCCCAAGGGAGCAAAAATCACACAAAGGGAAGACTCCTATCAAACCCAAGGTCACAACATTTGAGGATCCTAGTCCCACCATCCAACATAAATCTATCATGTGATCATGTCAAGAATATGTGATTCCCATTCCAAGGTTCTAACCCATGGATCATGTGATAGTGTCAGCATAGGTTATAACAAACAAGATAACTAGATGAAAAGATAATAATATAAATTAGGTGACCGCATCAAAAGTTTATGTATTCATTCTTTTTGAGACTCGAGATCTCGGCATCCCCACAACAATATACTCTTTTTAACTCGGATTAGAAAGATAAAAGATCATAAAAATGTGTCCATAATTTATACATATGTTCTTGTTAGGATCTGAGATTACGGTACCCCCTCAAAAGTATATATATATCCTTTAATCAAAGTGGGAATGGTATGGGAAGAACCTTTCATTAAAATGATGGAGTCAGACAACTAATGTAGATATGCGGCTACGGGGCTACTCCCCATGCACTAGAGGAGAACTATCCAAAAATAATGTGAAGGAACAAGATTATAATAGAAATCCCACAGGATGATGTAGAAAAAGGCATGAATGTTTTATAGGAATAAATGATGGGTAAACAACCTTATAAATGAACCTCTGTGGTGGTGGTGGCTCCAGGATATGCTTTGACTAAAGTTTGACTACAATAATGGCCTTCTTAGTTTAAATTTTGACTATATCTGCATGTGAGTCGGGCGACTCGTCTGAGTCAGTCGACTTGTGAGAGTGGGCTTTATTCTTAATTTGTTTGCTTGCAAGCACGTTGTAGTGCCTCAATCTCTATATTCACCCATGTGCTTGATAAGCATTTGTGGAGCTTAATTGATTGGGCTAACCAAACACTTATATTTCCTTACTCCAAATATAACGATAGTTTTCATTGCTCCAATTGCATTGTAGACAATGCAATGGGAGGGAGAAGGCATGCATGTGAATAATTAAATAATGGAAAGGAGAAAAATAATTGGAATTATGGCACCATATTAGATGATAAAGGAGATAAAATGGTTGTTTGAGAAATTTTTGTAGTTGTATTAATCCATTGCTTTGAAAGGTTTTTACTTTCTATCTTGGTTACTTCTTGCCCAGTCAAAAAATACCCTTATGAACATTAATTACCAATTGCTTTTTCCAAAGTTGCATCATGAATGCTATTTCAGGAAACTATTTAATTAGTTGACTTGGCACCCCTTCATAGAAATAACTTGATGATACATAAATGAATTCTTTTTCTTGATAAATAAAAAAATGCCATATATTGTCTTAATTGTCTTGATTTTTCCTTGATTAAATTGTGATTGAATATGAATAGATCTTTTATATTGCAACACTCCCTACATAAAAAAAAGTAATGTCATTAATGAAAATGATGTACTCTCAACAATAGAGGCAAAATTTTGGATTTAATTAAAATAGTTCATAGATGGTCTAAAAGGATGGATAAAATGCCACATTAGAATGTAAAGTTAGTCTAACAAATGCCATAAAATTGGGATGAATATACATTCGTCAGTACCAATGACATCCAATGTTGGTGTTGGATACCACTCATTTAAGGAGTCTGCCCTCACTAGCCTAAACCGCCACACCCCACTAGTGTGCTCCATCTTACCTCCATGTGGACAAAGTACCTCTAGTCAAGAAGAATGTTTCCTTCCCATAGTGCTGGCCTCCAGTGTGGATTCTAAAGTGTCCAGGGCAACTATAGTTTAGTGACATGTATTTGATCTAATAAAATTTATTGTCGTTACAATCTATTACCCTACTTTCAACACTTAATATTTTAGCAATAAATAGAATAGTCATGTGAAACAATTGCATCTATCATTATTTGATCATTTAACTCTAGATTAAATGCCAAACCCTTCTTCCCTAGTGCCTCTACATCCACCATTTAATCACTTGTCATGTATAGAAATTGTAATGTCCCCAGATTTTGCCATCTCGAGACTCAGAAGTCCTTAGAGGAAAAATCCAAAAACATTAGCTAATTGTTTCAGAGATCAATGTGGAAAAATATGCACAGACATGAACAAACAACCATAGCGTACACCATAACATTTACAACATAAACATGTACATTATTACAACATGACTTATTAAAAATCATATTTACATATTGAAAAGAGCTTTTAATGCATGTCTAAAGATATATGCTAAATCAAGATCCTAGACAATAGGTACAACCTATACAACTACCCACTTTCTATCTTTTCTCCCATGCTAGCTCTGAACCTAGAAAATATGTGCAACAAGGAATCAACACAAAGTGTTGTGTACGTAGGTGAGAGATACACATATATAGTGCTTGCATACTTGAAAATTTTAAGAAAGAAGAAAAGGTAAAAGAAAACATTATTAAATGTGATAATCAGGTAAACACATATTTTATATGTCTTTTGAATGTGTTTGTACTACTAAGTGATGTCACACTTCATTTTTTCCCTCCCTTGGGCTAAGGGGATGTGATGACCTTATATTTACAAGGAGAGAGAGGGAGAGAGAGACGGTGGGAGGGAGAGTGTGTAAACACTTATTAGCTACAAACCATCCTTATTCTTTATTGTTCTTTGTGACATGGAGAAGATACTATAATCATAGTACATCCAAGCAATATTCTCAAAAAAGAACAAGCAATACATAATAGCTATTTCACACAATAAACTAGTCATATACTTAAATAAAGCCCACATACCTAAGTTCAAAGATTCATATCATATCATTGATCATTAGATATCTGGTCATCGCCTAATTAATGACAAATTAACCATCATTAAAACAATGTTCACCATTATTGATGATATTTTAGGTCTAAATTAGGGTTTGGGTCAAGTCTAGGTTTTATAGATCTAAATTGTGCCTCTGGTATTTTTAGATATCTATGTCATAATCTAGGTCTAGTACAAATTTTATATTTTTCTCATATTGGATATATTTTCTATGATTAATATGAGGCTAAAAGCATCTAATTAGTCATTAATAGAAAAAGACCTATTATTTATGTGTATTTCTTGGATCAGAAAGATGGATTTAAATCATCAGTAGGGTTCTAGGAGAGTTTTCTAAGAATTAATATCATACAGATATTATTTATTTTATTTAATGAACCCTAAATAGGAGTATTATCTTGTAGATAAAAAATCATCAGTAATAATGCCTCAAAGGTCTTATCTAGTGGATTCATAACAAAGAGGGAATTTTTCTAAATCTAGGAGTATTTTTGGGGAATTATTTGAGTATTGGGGCTATTTATAGTTGATTTTCTATGATCAGGTCTATTTATTGGAAAAATATATAAAGATATACCTGGTGTGATAGGTCCCACTACCCGGTGGCGACTATTGATTGGATAATGTTGGATGCCTCAGTGGGGCGCAACCCAGCAGCTTGGTCCAGTTTGAAATGATATGAAAACTAATGTTCATACAACTAATCCTAACTTGGAATACAACATCAGTAACATCAATCCAAGATAACAAGTCTAATAAGAAGGAAGATGCTTGAACACCTAGTCAAACTCTAATGAATCATAACTAGGGTTGAGATGATGATAATCTGATCATGGTATGTGATCTTGTCTTAATCAGGGTTGACAAGGATATAGTTGATATCAGGAATATGTGGATTATGTTTGTCTTTCTTCAAGGTACGCTTTACCTCTTACTTGGACTACTATGTGGTATGGTTGTATTAAATGTGTACAAAATACTTGGCATATGATAGTGGATGAAATGATTGTTCTTGTATATTATCTTTCTTGATTTTCCATGCATATAGTTATGAACACATGAAACATAATATATTTGTTCCATTATAGGAAAGCACTATATTTCTTTGCTAAGCATGGTGCTAGTGAGTGATCTATCTCTTTGGTAAGCGGGTCACATGTACAATGATCTATCTCTTTGGTAAGTAGATCATAAGGCCTTAATGCATCTATCCCTTTGATAGGAACATGCACGAGCATATAATGGAAAATGTACCTAAAATATGTGTTCTCTATTGTTAACAAACATTCTTTGTTCAAGTATGATTTTTTTATATTTTTTTATTACGACCAAATATTAGTTTTATATTATTGCCAAGTCTTAACAATGAGAGGAATTTAAAAAATGTAGGTGTACTGAATACAATATTTTAGAATATTGTGCTTATGTGAACCACATTTAATCTTTTGTTTAGGTTGTGGACATATGATCATGAATGCAGTGACATTTGGGAGTTGTGTGGTGAGTAGGTATACAGGTGGACCTATTATCTAAAGATCTGATCATAGATGGTAGTGTGTGCATACGTAAAAGATTATCATTCAATGTGTAATATCAAATTTTGTAATGATGAAAAATTTTGTAATTATATGTTGAATGGTGAAAATGTGTTGTATGGTTTTTTTCTTATTCGTGTGCATGTGATACTGTTGTTTCCTTTGACTTCCTTTGATTTTCTTCTTCTTGGCCAAGTGTGTGAGTTTGAATTGAGATTCTCACTGAGGTGAGGGTTTCAATTTGGATGTCACACATTAGATTAAGATGTAGAAAATATGAGAACCTCATAACAACTTTGGATATGGCATCACATCATCACATATCATTAAATTAAACATTTTTGCTTTTGTAATTCAATGCACAATCTTATTAAATTTATTATAGCCATCACAAAGTAAGATTCAATACTAAATACCATTATTTCAAATTTGTATGTTGTAAATCAGGGTTAGCAGATGATTTTCCACTCAAAGAATTCATCTAGGATCACTAGTAACCACATTTGTTTTACTGAGCTCTTATTCCAACTCTCACAGGTCTAATTTGAACTTCAACCCTTAAGAACCAACTCTGAACATCATGTCAGAAGGTAAACAAACCCTAAAGAAATTTGATTGAGGTAGAAGATAAAGCCTCAGTTGCTGGAATAGTGATCTCCATAGAAGAAAACATGAATGAAGAAGAAATCCAAGGTTTAACATTACTTTTTAAGATGAAACTACTAGGAAACCTTTGGTTTCCACTAACACAATCATCGTCCTTTGGATCACCTCTGCAATCACCTATTGTATTGCTGCTCAACGTCTTCTATTGGATAGAAGACAGGTACACAACCTACGTATCTCACCATGTCGGTTTTCATCTAGTATGTATAAGGATCGAAGTCTTCTATGATTCAAATTGAATAGGGTAATTTAACAATTGAGCCATCGGAAGGTTGACCCTTTATTCTAGACAACCATCAGTTGACTCCTTCGATTTTTGGACCCTCCGTTGGTGGTTCTCAGCACAACCATTAGATTCATGTGACCTCCACTGGTAAAAATATCACTAGGCAACTCCCAACTGAGCCGTCGGTAGGAATCTATCACACAAAACCATTGGTATTAAAACCTCCATACAACCATTGATTTAAGAACTTGGTGAAACTATTGATTCAAAACCATCATTTTTGTCATTAAGGGAAAACCTTCGATCTTAAGGCATACAAAGTTTTGACCTTGAGCCATCAGTTTACCAACTCAGGATAGTCTTTGTTTTTCTGCCATCAGTTTAGGATTTCCAAGAATCCATCATTTTCAAAACTTCTCTTTAATTACATAAACTACCTATGAACCTGACAAACCTTTGGTCTACACCAATTGATTGTTAAACGATGGAGATTCTGTAGGACATCTAAAAAGGTGGTATCTGTTACAACCCCAGATTTTGGATTCATATGGTGAGAAATGTGATTTCTCATAATGATATGATTTGGTTCGAATAAATGGATTTTGTTTACAATAGCCTTGATGTTTGTGTTGTGGGCTTTATTGGCTATTGGGTCCAAATGATAAGAAAATTTAATTAGTGAATGAATAATTGAATATTTGAGAAAAGAAAAAGGTGGAAACCTCTAGAAGGCAAATCCAAAGAGGGATTTCGTGCCTCTTGGGTTCCTTGGGTTCCAAGGAGTCCAAAGTTGCATAAAGAGTGCAATAAGAAAAGAAAAGATCAATTAAATATTTCTTTATTAAGAAAGAAGATGAGAATAATGATAAAATGTGGAAAACAAGTGAAAAGAGGTATAATTGAGTTATTCTTTGTGGAATTTTATATCCCAAGGATTCCTAATGATAAAAGGAATACCAATGAGGAAAATAGAAAAGAAATAAAGAGAAATCCTCAAAAAGAGCTATTTTAATAAGAAATACACATGATAATGAGAAATAATGCATATAGATGCATTTAGAAGGATAATGAATATCCAATAAAAAGGATTAAAAAATAATATAGTTTCTTGGGATCCAAGGAGTCCCAATGAAGAAAGAGAAAGAGAAAATACCAATAAAGTAAAATAAGAGGATAATGTGATGCTTAATGAATGAATTTCATGGTATTATTAAAAGGATGATATTTTCTATAAAGGAAAATAGGATTTCATGATCACTGGATTAAAAAGCAAGAATAAAGAGAGTGAGTAAAAGGAATTTCGAATTCCTAAAACATCCAAATAATAAAGGATATTAGAAAAGAATAAAGAGAGAGAGAGAGAATTCCTTCTTCACGAAGGAATAGGTTTCCAAGTTGGGGAAGCCTTGTTTTCTTTATCGACAAGCGATCTAGGGTGTGGATACCCCCTATATAAAGGATAGACCCTCCAGTTCGAGTCCCGGAAGGATCCCACACGCACCCCTCTTCCTCATTCCTCATCTTCATAGTTCTTTGCGTACAAACCCTAGTTGAGGGTAATGGCCTATCCCGAGGGCACCGAGGAGCGGCGTTGAGGTCCTGGTGGAAGTAAGGTTCTCCCACGACGTCGCTGGGGAGCCCAACCATCAATGTCGTGCCTTGGAACCTGCTTAACGACGGCCTTCGGACTGCAAAAATGGCCGTAAAAGTCTGGCCCACGAGCAGAGGATAGACCTCCTTGGCCAAGAAGTAGGGGCACCCTGGGTGCGCCCAAGAGCGGTGGACCAAATGGAGGAGTTTCCAGCGAGGTTCACGGCCTAGAGAGAGGGTAGAACCGTGCCTAGGGCGCCTAGGGTCAGCGCCGCGCAGCTGGCTGAAGGTAGGGGATGACCCCTCGGTCATTGGACGGAAATAACCTCGGGGGTATGAAGCGTCGAACGTTTAAGTAAAGGGCAATCATGTCTTTTCGTCATATTTCCAAACAAGGCGGGTTACGTTGCATGAAAGGGGGTCGACGTGTCAACCTTTGATTGGCTCAAGTAAGTGAACTTTTGCAAAAATCATATCTCCTTATTCGTAGCTCTGATGACAAAAGTTTATATATGAATTTTGCTCAGAAAAATGAGAGAAATCCAATAAAAATATCATTCGAAGCTAATTCCTCTTGCTATTCGAAAAGTAGTGTAAATTATCATCTTTAATGAATTAAATATTTAGAAACCCTTTTTTGAAATGAATAAAGGGTTTAATAGGGTTTAATGGATCATTAAAGTTGATAATAACCTGTTAATTGTAAACAGGTACATTAAGATCGAAAAGGGTGAACTTTGCACGCAATTAGTTTAACTTAGAGATAATGTGCATAAATATGCTTGAAATTCAAAAAGTACATAAAGTTATCATCTTTAATGATTTAGTCGTTAGATTTGATGATAGATGTATTTAATGATGTTCATTGGATAATTCAAGCCAATATTAACCTATTGTTAATAAAAGTGAAAATAGGATCTAAAAAGATGATCATTTTATATAATTGGCTTAATTTAGGGTTTCATGCATGAATATGCATTAATGATCTTGAAAACCCTTATTTAGATGAATATGTCTTTTAATTGTTTTAATTGTTCAAATCCATGAATAAATAGAGATATGATGATCCTAAATCAATTTGGGTATAAAATACTATTAAAATGGATAGTTTGAGCAATTAGGGTTTATATGAGTAGAAAAGAGTATTTTAGGGTTTGTTGACCTAAAAGGGATAAAGTTTGAGAAATTGATCTAAGAAACCCTAATGAATATTAATGAAACCTTAATGCGGATTAGAAATCCTAGAAAGTGAATCCAAGTCAATACAATAGATTCTTGATAAAGTGTGTAATAAACAAGAGTACGTATTCTTTTCAAGAATTATGTGATTGTTGAATTGCTTGCTTGGATTGCTTTCTTGGTTGGATTTTCTTAATGCTTGTGAAATCATCAAATCAGGTATGTTGTTACGCTTATTATTATCCTGACTAGTTTCCGAGGATTTTATCAATGTTTCCCTCATGGCTTGAAATAACTGTTGAATGCTTTTATTTCATGCAATTATAGAGTGACTATGACTATCACTATGAATATACATGTATAACTGGTTAGATCTGTGTCCACCTCTATGACTTGTAAAGGCTAAAAAGGGGTAACCTAGAGTAAGGTATAGGTTATCGTGGGTTAGAAATTGGGCTACCAAGTGTAGTGCCATGAGACCCATTAGCATACCAAGAGTTAAGGAGTGGGCTACTTACGAGTAGTGACATGTGACTCAACCCTAGAAACTAATTCACCTATAGGTGGGACCATGAGGGGTTTAATGGGGATCTACCATAAGGAAGGTAGTATCCAGGTCCACTGCAGGGATAGCACAGAGGATAGGGTACTCATGGTTCGCGGAGTTATATTTAAAATGTAATCTTGGTTATTAAATGATTAATTGAATGTTTATGTTGTTATCATAGCTGCACATTTATTGTTTCCCCCACATACCAGCTTCGGCAGACTGACATTTTGTTTGTCGACGTTTTAGGTACAAGCCAAAAGGACAAACAGTAAATCGTCATATTGTGAAATACATGAAGTAAAATACAAGGAGGATTAGTTAGAGTAGAATCCATAAGTGGATAGAAGTTTAGAGATCCAAGTTTTCAAAAAGGTATGCAAAAGTTTATTTTCTTACAGGTTTTCAGTTTAGTATGTTAAAATTTAATAATTGTTCTTGGTTAATTGTCGAACCTTTGATCCAGAAAGTATGGGTACAACTTCGACCTCTCGGTCTCCCTTAATTGGGGGTTACCGGAAGGTGGGGTCATAACATTTGGTATTAGAGCGTAGGTTCCTCACTTAACCATTAATAATTATTAAATTTTACAAACTCCATAGAATCCAAGGGAGTTATTAGAGGATTATCTTAAAGACGGAGGTGTCTAGAAAAGGATCACGACTGGGGGCTGGCAATATTTTCCTCCGCACCCCTAGTCAGAATACGATGACTCCTGGATCCGTGTGACTGCCTAGCCAAAGTCTTAGGGTATGAATCGAAATAAGATACCTTTAGGACTTTCTCATCTTATTCATCCCTTCTCATCATAATTCTGTTAGGGACCTTAAGGATTATGATTTTCTCGATTCTCCTCACCCTCTTGAGGTATGGGTAAGATTAATAAGGTCTAAGGAATCCTCCATCAAATTAACGAAAAGCATGTAACTAAGATGCCATGGACATAAGCTTAATAGAGTAAGCGTAAACTAAAGAATAGATACATGCTTAGGTCATATGACATAAGTTGCCATGCCCTCAGGAGAGACCTGAGGATAGACCTCCTTGTCGGGAGGATGAGTAGAGAGAGTTAGTCTTGGAGGAAGAGGCCTCCATTAAAAGTACAGACCTAGCACATCCTTTGAGGATGATGTTAACCCTAACCCTAAGTGAATGTTAGAGAGAGAGATGACATGATGAGTTAGATTTCATGGTCGATCGGGTGTTTGGATGGACATGCCTTGGATGACATATGAGCCATGAGAGGTTGGATGACCTAATACCTCTGGCGACCCAACCCTGGGAAGGGTCGTGCATGTTTGAGCGAAGGATAGCTCCTTCATTGATGAGGTTAAAGAAGAACCTATGAAAACCCCATGAGATTATATGGGCATAATAGGCACCCAACATGTATCAGTAGTGAGCAATAGGTTGAAACCCTGGCCGGGAGAGTTTGATGGATAGCTTATGAGAGCAATGGATAACCTTGAGCAAACATAAGTTGAACATAGGCTTCGTCCAGGTAGGGGCATACTTTTTGAGGTTGACCCTTCATGAAGAGAGGACCTATAATGGTGAGGTTGGTTGTAGGGTTAGCTCTAGAAAGAGAAAGCAGGACCCTAGTATGGAGGTCGGAAGCCTAAAACCCCAAGATATGAGAATCAGTGGGGAGTGGAGGATGATGCGACCTAAGTGGAGGATAGTGGATGCCTTATGCTTGACCCCTGGAGGCTAATGATATCTTGGTTTCCTTTAGAAGAACCAAACCCTAGAGAGAGGATGAGGCTTCTGGCACCTATGTGCCTATGGTATAAGTGTTTACCTTCTGAGAAAGGAAGAAGAAGTTATGTATACCCTGGAGAGGTTTAGTAACAAGTTATGAGGCCTTGTACCTTGTTGTCCTTAAGGAGGACTCGACTCTGAAGTGTTGCTCGAGTGGGAGGATGACAGGAAGTGCGTGGCATACCTTATACATGCCTAATTCGTGGTTAAGAGTTTGAGCATGCAATTGGTCATCAAAAGTGAACCTAGGGTCCCTAGGCCTAAGAGGGGAAGTGGTATACCTAATGCTCTTGACGAGAATTAAGTTGATATAGTTTCGAGCATGGTACTCCTCATGTATAAAGGAAAAGGGAAACCCTTAAGTTTAAAGGTATGATTGATGAACCCCTCACAGCTGAGTTGATGACATGGGAAGGCATGATCGTGATCTAGTGTCGAGGAAAGAGGACGCGTATGACCTAACATGGTTTAGTAGGTGATCTACTTGTGCCTTAGTAGATTGCTAGGGTTAAGTATGTGGATGTAAACCCTAGACCTAAGGGGATTTGTGACCTTGTTGTCAAAGAGTAGTTTCCTTCCATCCTGGGAGAGGGACCCTTTTGTAGGGTGTATACCAATTTTGTTGGTAACCTAAAGAGGTCTCATAGAATCTTGAGAAGCTAAGTGAAAAGTACATGGTATGAGAATGAACATGTAGACCCATAGATATCCATCTCTAAGTGTATGTGGATGTGTTACCATGGAGGTAACTGGTATGGGGCCTGACTAAGGTAGGCAAGCCACCATGACCCCCATGAGAGGATGAATGTCAACCCATGTATACAAAGAGAGATGATGAAGGCTTGGGTAAGGTTCTAAGTCAGAAATGTATTATAAATGGAATCCTAAGTCTATCCTAGGGTCAGGTAGGGATAAGACCGATGGAGGTAGGAGTTTCCTAATTCCCTAGTTGCACATGACCATAGGGGCAGGAGGTAACAGCTATCATTGTCTGAGGGTCATGGGTTAGGAAATTAATCACCTTAATGAACTCATGGGACCCAAAGGGCAGATGAGTAGGGCACTCTCTAGATGCATAAGGGAAGAGGGATGACCCCAAAAGTTTCGGCACCCTAAAGACCTAGAGGAGATGACCAAGGATTGTGTTTGGACCAAGTAGGTTCGAGATCAGCTCCATGGAAGTAACTTTGATACCAAGATGATCATAATATAGAGGCATAAATGGCGTGTTTCAACTTCGATTTATAGGTGTACTGGCAAGGTGGGGTGTACCATCTCTACTCTTGGAACATGAAGAACTCTATATTTGGACTGCAGCCAAATGCTTATTTCCTCTTGTTATGGGGGTGAGAATACACATGCCATACACCAAGGACAAAATATGATGTGAGTTGGAATGTTTCTATGAAGTATGAGGATAGAGATGCTAACATACCCTAGTAAAGTGAATGATACATGATGGTTTGCAAACACTAAGAGGAATGAGGTAGTCACCTTATGAGGATGTTTCTATCATGAGACATGAGTCAAACAAGGTTGAGTTTGATCACCAAGAAGATGAGGTCAAAGTGTTCTCAATGAAGATAGACTTAGAGTTCGAGTTTGAGATGGTAAGTGGCATACATGAAGGTGTATGTCATCAAAATTACCTAATACATAAGAAGGTGAAGTGGTAATGGATGCTCTGGTTGAGATATATCTACCTAGTTTGGCTAGAAGAAGTTGTTAGAATAACCCTAAGTTTGGAAAAGAAGATATGTTTGGCTAACACTAATGTAACGAGATCAGTTAATGGTTGATTGGTTAGCCAGTCTAGTCCTTGATGCAATGAAAGGATGGTTGTAGAGCCTCAACTGCACTTCTTTGGAAAGGAAGGTGATGAAACCCCGACTAGCGTGGTTTAAGGTTTCCGAGGAATCGATCTTGAGGAATCATGACATACAAGAAATCATGATTGAAGATCACCATACACTGTGGTACTACCAAGATAATAAGTGATAGTAGTACTTTAGATGTCTAAGATAAAGTCACATGTGGTATATGGCCATGCAAGATGAGGGTGAAGGACGAACCCCAGTAACCCAGTGCATTGATATAAAGGATAAAGAGTCCCCGAGAGAGAAAGGGAGTTCATCACTATGGATGTTGTAAGTCTCATTTGGACCAAGGAAGGTCGAGATGCAATATGGGTTATGGTAGATCGCCTTACCTAGATCACATGAGAAAGGAAGAGTTATGTCAAGGACGGGTCTGGTTGAACTACCCATGAGCGAGATGGTTCAACTACACCATGATGTGAGTTCAAAGATTCTTGAGTTTGACCTGAAGGTTCCCTTCCAGAAGGTGGAAGTAGGTACATGAAGAACTCGATGTTAGTACAATTTATCACTCCTAACTATTGGTTAGTATGATCCAGACTAAAGGGTCTGATGGGAGCATATGTGCTCATTCAGGGTGATAGCTAGAGATAGTTATTGTCCTATGAAGGATGTGATGATGACCACCATAGCCAGTATCGGGACTTAAAGAAGTTCTGTAAGGGAGGTTGTGTCGGTCACCACTTCAGTAAGGTGATGTTTGTGAAAGGACCATGTGATGGTTAGAAAAGGACCATAGTGCATGTAGATGAAGTCGCTTTAATTGTACAATGGCTGAAAGGAGCCTAGAGATGACAAGAGTCGTGAGCAGATGCAATGTAGACTGACATACAGTTCACTGTGGGAGAATATGTGAAAATCCAACCCCTCTAAGTTATAGCTAAGAGACCTGAATCCCCGATGCATGGATTCTTTTGACATGGTTTGGTGGAGAAGGCTAAGTTTGATCTTACCCCTCAGGATAAAGTAATGGGTGATAAGTTCCAAGTGTCCAATTTAGAGCACTATGTGAAGTACCCAGACCATGTGCTGAGCAATGAAACTAGTGAGCCCAAGGGAGGCTAAAATGGCCTGAGTCACCTGTGCAGTTTATAGACGCCAGGATGAAAGAACTCAGAGAAAATAATATGTGATGATAAAGGTTCTTTGGAAGCGCCATGAGTACAATAAAACCACATAGGGGCCAATGGTGGACATGGAAAAGTCTTATCCTGAATTGTTTGTTTGCTTGATAGAATTTTGAGGACAAAATTGCTATGAGGGGAAGGATGTTACAACCCCATATTTTGGGTTCATTTGGTGAGAAATGTGATTTCTCATAATGATATAATTTGGTTCAAATAAATGGATTTTGTTTACAATAGCCTTGATGTTTGTGTTGTGGGCTTTATTGGCTATTGGGCCCAAATGACAAGAAAATTTAATTGGTGAATGAATAATTGAATATTTGAGAAAAGAAAAAGGTGGAAACCTCTAGAAGGCCAATCCAAAGAGAGATTTCGTGCCTCTTGGGTTCCAAGGAGTCCAAATTTGCATAAAGAATGCAATAAGAAAAGAAAAGATCAATTAAGTATTTCTTTATTAAGAAAGAAATTGAGAATAACGATAAAATGTGGTAAACAAGTGAAAAGAGGTATAATTGAGTTATCCTTTGTGGAATTTCGTATCCCAAGGATTCCTAATGATAAAAGGAATACCAATGAGGAAAACAGAAAAGAAATAAAGAGAAATCCTCAAAAAGAACTATTTTAAAAAGAAATACACATGATAATGAGAAATAATGCATATAGATGCATTTAGAAGGATAATGAGTATCCAATAAAAAGGATTTCAAAATAATAGAGTTTCTTGGGATCCAAGGAGTCCCAATGAATAAAGAGGAAAGAGAAAATACCAATAAAGTAAAATAAGAGGATAATGTGATGCTTAATGAATGAATTTCATGGTATTATTAAAAGGATGATATTTTCTATAATGGAAAATAGGATTTCGTGATCACTGGATTAAAAAGCAACAATAAAGAGAGTAAGTAAAAGGAATTTCGAATTCCTAAAACATCCAAATAATAAAGGATATTAGAAAAGAATAAAGAGAGACAGATAATTTCTTCTTCATGAAGGAATATGTTTCCAAGTTGGGGAAGCCTTGTTTTCTTTATGGACAAGGGATTTGGGGCGTGGATACCCCCTATATAAAGGGTAGACCCTCCAGTTCGAGTCCCAAAAGGATCCCACGTGCACCCCTCTTCCTCCTTCCTCTTCTTTGTAGTTCATTGCGTACAAACCCTAGTTGAGGGTAATGGTCTATCCCGAGGGCACCGAGGAGCGGCGTCGAGGTCCTGGTGGAAGCAAGGTTCTCCCACGACGTCACAGGGGAGCCCAGCCATTGAGTTTGTGCCTTGGAACCTTCTTAACGGCGGCCGTCGAAATTTAGTAGCAGCCGCAAAAGTCTAGCCCACGAGCGGAGGATAGACCTCCTTGGCCAAGAAGTAGGGGCACCATGGGAGCGCCCAAGAGCAGCGGAGCTAATGGAGGAGTTTCTAGTGAGGTTCATGGCCCAGAGAGAGGGTAGAGCTATGCCTAGGGCGGCTAGAGTCAGCGTCGTGCGGCTGGATGAAGGTAGGGGATGACCCCTTGGTCATTGGACGGAAATACCCTCCAGGGTATGAAGCGTCGACCGTTTAAGTAAAAGGCAATCATGTCTTTTAGTCATATTTCCAAACAAGGCGGGTTAGATTGCATGAAAGGGGGCCGACGTGTCAGCCTTTGATTGGCTCAAGTAAGTGAACTTTTGCAAAAATCATATCTCCTTATTCGTAGCTCGGATGACAAAAGTTTATATATGAATTTTTCTCAGAAAAATGAGAGGAACCCAATAAAAATAGCAGTAGAAGCTAATTCATCTTACTATTCTAAAAGAAGTGTAAATTATCATCTTTAATGAATTAAAGACTAAGAAACCCTATTTTGAAATGAATAAAGTTTTTAATAGGGTTTAATGGATCATTAAAGTTGATAATAACTTGTTAATTGTAAAAAGGTACATTAAGATTGAAAAGGGTGAACTTTGTAGGCAATTATTTTAACTTAGAGATTATGTGCATAAATATGCTTGAAATTTGAAAAGTACATAAAGTTATCATCTTTAATGATTTAATCATTAGATTTGATGATAGATGGATTTAATGTTCATTGGATAATTCAAGCCAATATTAAGCTGTTGTTAATAAAAGTGAAAATAGGATCTAAAAAGATGATCATTTTATATAATTGGCTTAATTTAGGGTTTCATGCATGAATATGCATTAATGAGCTTGAAAACCCTTATTTAGATGAATATGTCTTTTAATTGTTTTAATTGTTCAAATCCATGAATAAATAGAGATATGATGATCCTAAATCAATTTGGGTATAAAATACTATTAAAATGGATAGTTTGAGCAATTAGGGTTTATATGAGTAGAAAAGAGTATTTTAGGGTTTGTTGACCTAAAAGGGATAAAGTTTGAGAAATTGATCTAAGAAACCCTAATGAATATTAATGAAACCTTAATGTGGATTAGAAATCCTATAAAGTGAATCCAAGTCAATAAAGTAGATTCTTGATAAAGTGTGTTATAAACAAGACTACATATTCTTTTCAGGAGTTATGTGATTGTTGAAATGCTTGCTTGGATTGCTTTCTTGGTTGGATTTGCTTAATGCTGGTGAAATCATCAAATCAGGTATTTGGTTACACTTATGATTATCCCGACTAGTTTCTGAGGATTTTATCGATGTTTCCCTCATGGCTTGAAATAACTGTTGGATGCTTTTATTTCATGCAATTATAGAGTGACTATGACTATCACTATGAATATACATGTATAACTGGATAGATCTGAGTCCACCTCTATGACTTGTAAAGGCTAAAAGGGGTAACCTAGAGTAAGGTCTAGGTTATCGTGGGTTAGAAATTGGGATACCAAGTGTAGTGCCATGAGACCCATTAGCATACCAAGAGTTAAGGAGTGGGCTACTTACGAGTAGTGCCATGTGACTCAACCCTAGAAACTGGTTCACCTATAGGTGGGATCATGAGGGGTTTAATGGGGATCTACCATAAGGAAGGTAGTATCCGGGTCCACTGCAGGGATAGCACAGAGGATAGGGTACTCATGGATCATGGAGTTATATTTAAAATGTAATCTTGGTTTTTAAATGATTAATTGAATGTTTACGTTGTTATCATAGTTGCACATTTATTGTTTCCCCCACATACCAGCTTCGGCTGACCAACATTTTGTTTGTCGGCCTTTTAGGTAAAAGTCAAAAGGACAAATAGTAAATCATCATATTGTGAAATACATGAAGTAAAATACAAGGAGGATTAGTTAGACTATAATCCATAAGTGGATAGAAGTTTAGAGATCCAAGTTTTCAAAAAGGTATGCAAAAGTTTATTTTCTTACAGCTTTTCAGTTTAGTATGTTAAAATTTAATAATTGTTCTTGGTTAATTGCCGAACCTTTGATCCGGAAAGTATGGGTATGGCTTCGACCTCTCGGTCTCCCTTAATTGGGGTTACCAGAAGGTGGGGTCGTAACAATATCTTTTGTAATTTCAACTCCAATTTGATTCATTCGTGTTTCTATAGTTTTATTTTTAATATATTTTCATATTTATGCCAACTCATCATTCCAAATAACAAATCAAATTTTAATTCGCATAATAATTAAATGTTAACAAGCATCATTATCATTGGGGTTATGTTCAATTCTTAGATTGCCAACTTAAAATGGTACATGTTGTAACACAATCAAAGCTTTATTTGACTCTGGTTCTACATACTTTCTTTTCTAGAAATTTTTTGACTATTCTTTGTTTGTAATTTAGGCATCTAGGCTATGTTTTAGATGTCACCACCTCTATTGACTACATTTTCTCATCCCTTCTTAAAACAAATGTCAACACCATTAAATATCTAAAATATGAACTTTGTACTGACATTATCCTCCTTGACATGGATGATGTGATAACCTAGATTTTTCTCTCTGATTTAATTTTATGACATCTTGAATCACTAGATACCCCATTATACTCAAAAACCTCTCTCACCCTAACCTTGAGGAGTTTAAGTTTCTTTATTCTCAATTCAGGAGTTGGATTTGATTAAAAAATCATCTTGTATTTATATATGACTATAATTTGAGTTTTGAACTAAGTGGCATGCTTAATATGTATCATAAACTTGCAATCAAAATTGAACCCATACAATGAACTCTCCTTGCTATCAAATGTATTTCATGATGTAGAGGATTCAATTACCAATCCAATGACCCAAAAATCACCTCAATCAAAGTCATAAATCACAAGATATGGCCATGTTTGAACTTTTCTATTTTAATCTTTGTTTTAACAATGATTTATCATGATTTGATCTTAATTAGGCCCAATGTGGGGAGTAGCCCATCCATGATAGGTGTCTCCCCTTCAGTTGAACACATCAACAATCTGTGCCACTCCCTCTCTCACAATGGGAAAGCTCTTTTTTGGAGCAGTGGATCCACACTACCCGCCTTTGGATCGACATCCAACGCTCCTAGTCCTCTTTTGCCTTGTGTCAGACAAGGTACACAACTTCTCCAGTCCCTTTTACCTTAGCCAATCTGGCACCTCGAGACTCGTTTTCTTAAATTGATGACCCTATTGGTTTCCTTTCTTCATTTCCCTCATTTTCCCTCTCTTTTTCTCTTCTTTTGCAAGCCCTAGACCCCTCTACCCTCTTCTTATTTCAACTCTAACCATGGGAGAGCCCCCCACGGTCACCGTTTCTGCTTACTCATCTTGGGCTTCCTAGACGTCCACTTCTAGATGTTTTTAGTTTGCAACATTTAGCTGAACCTGGCTGGCATGGCCTCAAGGTCAAAAACCCCTCCAGCCCCTTTCTCCTTTTTGGTTATGGAAAGCAACTTTTGGCCCACCGCCGCAAACAAGCGTGACTCCCTCACATAGGGAGCGTAGATGGGATGTGATGGGGGGTTGTCGCATACCACCAGTAGACCCCTCCTACCACAGTGAGTGGCATCCAGAAGCCATCGATTGACGCTCTAGGGCATGGAGCTGTGAGTGGGAGCCTCTAGGGGGGCAAGGTCACAAGCAAGCCATGTGGCATGAGCCAAGCTGCTATGGGTGAGGCCCAATGAATGATTAGAGGCCCAATCTTGAAAGTGCCCACCCTAGATCTCCTTGTTGACCATGGGTCAAGATCTAAGGGTCCAAATGTATTATTTTCATGGTAAACTTTGAAATATCATATATTTGTGATATTCAATCCAAAAAAAGCATATACTATATACTTTTTTATCAGGAAAACATAATTATCCAATAAAACTAGTTCCAGAACCTGAATCTACTTGTTCTTCCTATGATATCCTAAAATGTATGTTTTTGAAGTCTTTTTAAGATGATTATCCTATTTGAATGCATGATCTTGATATTGTATGCCCTAAGACATGAAGGTAACCTAATATCACTTCCTTATACTTCTTAATGCATAAATATTCAAATTTGATCCATGTTTGTACCCTAGAATGGTCTAATGTGTCTTAAATGACCCAAAATGGGATTTTATGCTAAAGGATACTTCTTTAATAACTAACCTTGATTCCTTGTACCCTAAAACCTCATGCTTGATCCAGAGCAGTAGTTTTTGATGCATGCTATATTAAGATTCGGATTTGTTCATACTTGTACTCCTTTTTGACCTAATGGTGTACATTGAACCTTGGATATGATTTATGTTGATACGTTGATGTTGAATCTCAACCCTAGCTCACATATGGGTCTTTTATGACTAAAATGATCATGTGAACTCCTAAATCAGTAGGTTATCATGCTTTGCACACCCAAATACCTGGTGAATCATGCATGCGCCCTAACATGATTAAGTGCCCTATTCTTGACTTGAAATGTGATCTAACATGCATGTTGAATACTAATCTCCAATCTTACACAAATCCTGCCATAATGATCATCCATGTTATAGTATGACTTCAAATCAATATCTTGGTAATGTTTATGACACCTAACCCAAGTAGACCCCATCTATACTCTAATAGTGACAATATCGCATGATTATAACTCAATATGACTAGTTATGCCAATGTTGATTCTTATGTTGACTAAGCTTGCTTAAATCATATGATAACTCCATCTAAGATCATGAAACCCTAATCTTATGATCCCTAATCTTAGTTGTGATGTGTCACCCTAGATTAGTCATGATATGGCAATATCAAACCAAACACATATACATGTTAGAGAATAGTGTATAGGACAGACCTACCATAAGAGTGATACATGGAAACCTTAACTAGGTAAGTCATAATCACGTCTTTAGTGATGATGGTGTTTGTAGTTCTTAGACTTCAAAACACTGCACTCATCACATGTGAATTGTTACACTTTGACATCATTAAATGCAATCCTAAAACATGGGTTGTTATAAAGGTGATGATTGGGTGAATGTGACACATGGGGACTGACTGTGACTGATAGAGGTATGATTTGTTCCTCTTATGGTAGTATGATATCCATGGCCAGATGAGTTAGTGAGACTGAGAAAAACATGGCCATGTACATGTGAGTCAATATATGATATTGAGCTTACACATATCTCATATAGTCTACTATAGCAAGAATCATAGATTAAATCTTGAAGAGGATGATAGATCCATGCCATGAGTTCAATCTGTGTATCAGTGACAAAGGAACTATACAAACACTGTAACACCATACACAAATTGTAGGTTGAAGTTGTTCTCCAACTTTCCATTTATTTGGGCAGCAATGTTGTGTGACTAGGCACCGCTAATTGCTTGTGATGCCATAAGTTATTATGGGAATTCACTGCCAACGTAATATGGGACCTATAGGGTTAGACACATAGGAACTCATCTAGAAGAGGAGTTTAATCTTGAATGATAATTGAATTAATTACTAAAATGTTTAGGTAATTAATTCACACAACAAATCAGGGTAACTACATGCCAAACGCCCATATCACTAAGTGAGATGGTTGTTTGGAGTGCCAAACGGTCATTTCAAGGGTTGAGACGGGTGTTTGGAGTGTCAGGCTAATTTAAGTTGAAATTAGCTTAGGTGTGAACTGACTGAACTGACCAGCTTAGCTCGTGTCACCAAACAACCATCTGGGTGACCAAGACGACCCTATCGCATGGGAGAGATCGATCAAGATAACTGAAGGAAGATTATGTATACTTTCCATATTGATTTTGATTGCACATTACTTGTTGTGTAAGAAATTGATTTTTGGCATTAATGAGAAACAAATTGTTAATTTCATATGCATTTAAGAAACTACAAAATGACCGTCTCACAATGTGAGATGACCATAAGGTGTGCCAAACTACCGTCTCAGTGGTCACAGATTGTAAAAATTCAAGATCTTCCAATCCCTTCCACTCCCGCAAAAATTGGAAACCCTAGACCAAACCTCACCTATAAATAGAAGAGTATGGGGGGCTTCCCAGATCATAACACAAACAATTGAGAATCATTTGCTCTAAAAATTGTTGACCTCTCTCATTGTGGTAACCAAGAGAGCCCAAGAAAGTCCTACCTGACTAGGGAGAGATAGCTACATGGGAGAAACAACTGAGGATCATTGTTGTGGGAGAGCCTTTTGGTGATTAGTACACCAACAGGAGGGAAAACTCCTTCTTGTCTATTCTAGTAGGATGAGAAGAGTTCTAGTTGGTCCTTGTGGACTTCTCTAGAGGTGAGGTGGCCTTTTCCCATCTATAAGGAGGACGACATCAGCCAACAGTCCGTGATGAGAGGAGCTATTAAAACTGACGATGTTCGAGTCTGCTGTCTATGGAGCAGTCAAACGAGTCCCAGTGCAACAAGGAGCTGCACAAACACTTGCCAAGACAGAGTGTGCATCTACATCGACAAGGATTATTGCTAGACTTGCACTAGGACTATGTATATCTTCATGAAACTATCCTTTCAATTACATAGTTATTGACGTGATTTGTTGGTTAGGGTCTGACTGGTTTGATGTAAATTAGCCTGAAAACATTGGAACTCGAGTTCCCTTTTTAATTTCACTTGACTGGTTTGCTGTAAGTCTGAAAATAGAGTTCCCTAATTTTCCTTGGACTTCCCACAATATATATAGCATGCAGTTCTGGACTTCCGAAAGAAATCCAACTGAAAACGAGTTCCGTTGTGGTTGCCTCTTACCCTCTTCCTTGTATCTCTTGTCCAGCGGCGCGACCTGAGAAGACCACTCGTCACGGTGCCATCTCCTACCCGATGCGTGACCAGGAGTTACTCATCGGCCTGAAGATCCTTGTGTACTTGACCAGGATTACTCATCGGCCTGAAGATCCACAGATACTGACCATGATTACTCATCGGCCTAAAGATCCTCGTATACTTGTCAAACGAGACCTATTCCCAGGCGAGCAGAAGCGAGCAGAGCTACCCTTCTTCGATTTGCAAAACTTGGGCCGACACGATTGATTTCTCTATTCACGTTTTGACAGATCTGAAACAATTAGACGACAAGACCTTTTTCTATTGTGTTTTTATATTCAGACTTGGGGGAGGATCAGATCTGAATGGAGGTCTAGAACTGGACGGTATATTGATGTTCTAATCGACATTGACGAAGGTTTCGACGATTGATATTCAGATACAGAAGTCTGTTTTCTAGATTACCATTTGTCAAACCAATCACTTTGAATTTGTTTTCCTGCAACTCAATTTCAGTTCTAGGAAAATGAGTTTCAAAAAAGTCTTACTTACACTAAACCAGTCAGACCCTTAATGGAAAATATGTCTGTAAAAGTTTTTTTCTGCTACCAATCTGATGTCGTATTTCCCTACAGAATAAAATTGTATATATGCACATATTGTGAATACATCATGTTCTTCTACACAATAGGTCCACCTGTACATCTACTTGCAACACAACTCCCAACTATCAAGGTCTTAAAGATATGTCCACATCCCCTAATGATGAGATTACAAGTGATACATGTCTGAAAAATATACTAAAATATTGTGGTGAGTATTCTATGATGGTCACATACCTCTCTAGTACTATGACTTTGTAATAAGATAAATCTCAAACATGGCAGTAATATCAATAACAAAAACATGAATGAAACAAATATATTTATTAACAAAATGGAACAAATATTTAATCACATTTTCATTATATCATACACACATTTTTCTACCAAAGTGATAAATTCATCAAGATATTATGATCTACTTACCAAAGAGATAGATCGTTGCACAGGGTGATCTTCTTACCAAAGAGATAAATCATGTACATGCACTATGCTTACCAAAGAGATATAGTGCTATGACATAATAGATAAGATATATTATGTTTCATGTGTTCAGAACTATATATATGGAAAGTAACAAAAGGTTGCATAAAGAACAATCATTTCATCCAATGTCTTTTGCCAAGTATTTTACACATTTAATACAACCAAACTACATTATAGTCCAAGTAAGAGGTAAATCATACCTTGGAATTAAGTCATTCTATTACTCAAAGAAGAAAAAAACAAAAGGTATTTAACCACATGTAAGGAACCACTCTAGGTGGAACATTACCACAAACAAGATCTTTGAGAAATATATGTACCACTCCTTGGTGATTTATATAAAAACTAATGTGAACCACCTCTTCACAAATTCTTGAAATATATGTATTTAAACTTAGCTTACTACATGACATCTTTCCATTTAGTACCCTCATACTCATTTTACCCGAACATTAAAATTCAACATTGACATATTTTGTTTATGAGGGATTTAACTATAATTACTCAACCTTTTCCATCCTGACATTATGTAATTATATGTGCAGTAATGAGCTTGTGTTTGTGGTTTTCTCTTGTTCATGTGTATGTCCTCCTTTTATTTCCTTTGACTTCCTTTGAGTTTCTTCTTTTTGACCTAAGTGTGTCGTGTTTAAATTGGGACCTCCAGTGAGGTGAAGGTTTCAATTTGGAGGTTACACATGTGGTCAACGCGTTGAAAAACTAGGGATGTCATAGGTGGTATCAAAGAACATTTTCCATGATATCATCCATGCATTGAACGCCAAAGGTTGAATGAACTAAAGGCCTTATAACTGACTACCAAAAAATTGGATCATTTTATAAGGTGATCTTCTTACCAAAGAGATAGACCACTCATGACAACTATGCTTACCAAAGAGATAGACCACACACAAGAACTATTCTAGCCAAAGGGATATAGTTCTATGATATAATGGACTAGATATATTTGTTGGGTTTTAGGGGAGGCAGAGAAGTCAGCGGAAACAAAAATTTTCTCCCCCAAACCCAGAACAAGGAAACGCGTCAACGTCTATATAATAGGAAAGGATGGTTTGTGGAATCATACCTTGTCCTGAGGCTTGCTCGGTGACAATACCTCGCGCCTTGCGCGGTCTTCACCACTGGTCTTGGACGGTGTCTGTGCAGCTCCTGGTTGCACCGGGACTGACGACTCCTCCTCCTACCGGACTGTCGGATGACAGTTGTCCTCTTGAGCGGAAGAAACCTCCCGCCTCTGAAGTAGTCCACACGGACCACCTGGAACTCCACACTCCTTGTCCTATAAGGAAGTGGAAGGAGTCGCACCCTCCTGTTGACGTACTAATCGCCAACACACTCAACTACCTCCAGTTGAAACTGTAGTTGTCCTTCCCTTGCTGCACCTCCCTTTGCGGGAAGCACTTGCTCGGGCTCTCTCTCGATTACCAAAACCAGAGAGAACGACAACTTTGTAGAGCAACTGGTTTCACTAAGTTGTTCTTTGAGAAGCCCCCAATACCCCTATATATAAGAGGGTCATGGGACAGGGTTCTCCATCCCGGACAATGCGGGACTAAAAGCAGGAGTAGAAGGGTTCAAGATTTTCCACAAAAGCAACCAACTCGCAACCTGAACCGATCAGTTCACAAGTTAATCGGTCGGTTGGGGACCTGAACCGGTCGGTTGGAACACCAACTGATCGGTTGGGACCCATGAGCCGATCGGTTCACTTCTAAATCGGTCGGTTCGTGGTCCTGATCAGTTCCTAATTGACTTTCCTTCTTTTGTTTCTAATTGGTATCGAATACCAATCCTTGTTCCAATCAAATTGGGCAACTGAAACGCAAGGAAAATTCTCACCGACCTGACTTTCCCAACTTGCTCGGTTGCACCAGTTGAACCGATCAGTTCAACACTTGAACTGCTCATTTCACTTTGTACATGAGCCGATCCGTTCAACACTTGAGCCGACCGGTTCAGCAACCTCATACAACCGGTTCAACACATGAACCGATCGGTTGGGGTTGTGTAGAATCCGTCAATTGCGATTTCAATCAATCCGATACTCTAATCAATATGTCCAACACCTTGAACATTATGATATTTGATCTATCAATTAATTGAGTGTTTAATTGAACTATTAAACTCCTTTAGTAATCAATCTAAACATTGCTTGTGGACAAAACTCCTCTTCCAAGTTAAATCCTAAGTGTGTGACCTTGCAGGTCCATTTCACGTTGGCAGTGAGAGTTCATAACACTTATGACTTCACAAGCAAAGAGAGGTGCCTAGTCACACATCAGTGCTACCGAAGTGAAAGTAGAAAGTTGGAGAACAACTTTCAATCCTACAATCCGTGAATGGTGTTACAGTGAATGTATAATTCCTTTGTCATTGATATCCTGAATGAACTCGAGGCATGGAACAGTCATCCTGTCAACGTTCATTCACTTTCTTGATCTCAGAGTAGATTGAACGAGATATGTATGACATCAATATCACATACTGATTCACACATGCGTGCACACGCCTATCTCAATCCTACTCATCAAGTGGCCTTGGATATCAAACTCCCTCAGGAGGGACAAATCCCATATCTATCACTCACCCCTCAAAAGCCCCATGTGTCAAAGCCACCCAATCATCACCTTTATAACAACCCATGTTTCAGGACTTCGTTTGATGATGTCAAAGTGTGCCCAACGACATGTGTTGAGTGTAGTGATTTCAGGTTAAAGAATCACACTCACCACCATCTCTATGAGTACTGACTGTGACTACCATCTCATGGTTCCATGTGTCAAACTCACGGTGGGTCTATCTGGTACACTTGTTCTCTAACAAGTACCTATGTTTTTGGCTTGATATCTCTATATCATGACTAATGAGATTCTATCATCAACCAACACCACAATCTAGTCTTGTGTGTCATTGTTGTCTATCTACCTTCCACAATGACATCCGACTAGGGACATAACAAGAATGTACTAACTCTTAGCATCTGCATGATCTCATCGTTCAGGTCATGAACCTGAAGGCATACGTCATTGAGTACTGTCATTCTCTAAACATTCAATCTGTTCTATCACTATCTCATATGACTAAACCAGAAAGAATTGGAAGCTTGCCTTTGATGTTTATCAAATCAATCTTAATGTATCCCACCAATCATCCCATGATTGGCTCTCAGGGCATACATTCCAACAGACTCCCACTTGCACTGTGAGCCAATCACCCTTGAATCATATTCATAGTGATCTTCAAACATGTCCCACATGTTACTGTGCTCTAGTGCGATCAAAGTGAGTAATGGAAACACCTTGCCAAAGTCAGTATAAATTGCATGTCTCTCATCTCTTCGATGTACGTCATACATATGAGATGGAGTTGCCGTAATATGTGATCTAGTATTCCTTTTCTAACCTTTAGCCACATTACATGATCAAGGATTCCATACTTGTCATCAATGAGTGGAATATCTATAAGTTCATCTCATGAACTTTTAGATCCATATAGTATCTACTGTTGTTCTCTAACGCATAGATACTCAGCATTTCCTTTTAAATGGTTTTCTTGGAACACTTCCAATCAACAAACCTTCACTTTTATATATCCTATATATATTTTGCGATTAATTTTCTGTCTTTTCGGAAGTTCACATCAATGTAACTCTTTACATCGAACTCTTCCTTATCACCATAGAACTAGTACTTCTCAAGTACTTATCAAGTTCTCATGGTATTCCAGTAACCCTTACTAGAAGTAGACAGACATCCACTCGTTATGTCCCACATACGAGTTATCAGGATGAGCACATCATATTGTCATGTCGTACATACAAGATGATGAATGCATTTTGTTCTTGCCATGTCCATACATGCAAGACAATGGGATGATTACATACATGATAGATCCATATCTATTCTTAGTGTTCCCATTCTTCAGAAGAATTGGATACTTGGCCTTGGGATACTAACTCCATGTAACATGGATAAGTTTTCTCCCACTAAATCTGTGCATACTGAACCCTTCAGTACAGATTGCCAATGTATGCTTTCTCTTTTCAAGTCAAGAGATTTTTCGAGAACTATCTCTATAGATCTCTATTCCTATCACATAGGAAACATCTCTATCTTCCTTAAAGATAATTTCCACTTTTGGATTTCCATTCTAGAACATTTCCATTTCACATCAACATGTGGAATGTGAACACGCTCCCACTAAATCACAGATCCCTTCTTTATCTTTGACATATCAGTCAAACCCTTTGACTATATTATCAAAGTAAAGATCCAATTCTGAGTTGCTTGTACTAAATCAATCACATTGATTAGTCCATTATAACTTATAGACTTCATTTGCATTAGTGGATTCATAAACCTCATAGGTTGTGTCACATACACATCCTTGTTTTATTCCTCATAGGAATGTGGTTTTAGTATCCATATGCCAAATGCCTTAGTCCTTAAGTTACAATCAACAAGCATCATCCTTCTCAAAATGTTATCCATGTGTCTTAACACTTAAGACTCATTTGCACTTATGGATTTCATCCAATGAGTGCTACCATCAAGGTCATACCTTATGGTTCACATGGACATCATTTAGGATGTAATGATCATAATTCAAAATTCGGTTCCTCATATTTATCTAGATAGTTGACTCATCACATGAACAACTCATCACATAGATAATTGAGGTGTATCTGTTAAGGATATAAGAACTCACAACTCCTTATGATTCTCAATGTCCTTTATTAGTGTGGGGTATTCTTTTATTAAGAAGAATTCAGTTATTTGATAATCATTCTCTAACTCCTTAGAGTATGATTCCTTCTTGATTTATACATCACCATGCCTTAACCATGAGTTCACTATGATACACTATCATAATCACTCATAAGGATCTCAAACATTTGGTCCAAGTATTTCATTCATTGATCTCATCAAGAATTAACACTTTACCAAATTTTCACTTCATCTATGATAATCTTGAACACTTCAAGATATTCATATTGGTATTTCTCTAAACACCATTTGAAGTATTATCATTTATTCCAATAGGTATGTAAATACATCACATGTATTATACCTAATAGGATAATCATTCTCCCACTACCATTAGTGAAGATTGATTAATCATGTCCAAGATATTCATGTCTCTTACTGGTTCTCTAACCAAAAGAGTCTAGATTTATCCATCACATGGAAACTAGAAATGAATTTCTCATGATTGATGCTAATTAGATTGTTTAAGTTATCTATAACTTTAGGTATCATTTTATCTTATGCATACCATGTATCACAAGACAAACAAGGCATTGCCACAAAGATCATATCTTTAAGATTGAAACATCTCTTTATTAATTGCCATGATTGTCATACAATATGCAAAAAATAAAGTGTTTCTATCTATTAGAAAATATGAAATAGCAGTTCTCAACTCTATTTCGTGCCCTTTAGGCTGAATTAAACTAAATGATACTCCTATCTTTGGCAGCAACACTTGCTCCAATGATGGGTGCTTCTTTCTTGGTCCTTTCATAAAGGCCATCACTTCTTTGTGGATCTTGCATATCATATATGATAGATCCCTATCTTGGTATCATATACCTCAGATAAAGAAGTGGTTCATTTCATGATACCTTAGGTGGAGATCTCCATCCCCTCCTTCATCTTCTTTTGTTCTTCCAGATATGGAGGGTACTTCCCTCATACACCCTTTCCCCATGTGCCTTGAAGCTGAAGACGGCTTGGATTACTGGCTAGCATCAGAATACTTCTTTGCTTTGCCCTTGTCCTTGCCCTTAAGAATTACCTTTTCTTTGATCACATCAAAGATTATGGTTTGTCTTTCTTCATCTTTGCCTCTACTATCCTCAACATGTCCAAGAACTCTGTCAACACTTGTCAAAGTTGTTCATGTTGTAGCTTATCATGAATTGTATGATTCTCGCAACATTTGCAGTATCATACCAATAGCCAACTTTTGGCTCAGAGGGAATCCTTCTTAGTCAGGTTTTCCACGTACCCAATCACATTGAGTGTGTGAATACCTTACTTGATCTCCTTCTATCATGACATACTAGGACAGTGTCTTGGAGACATCATATGTCTCATGTTGTCTCTACAGCTCATAGTTCAGAGAACACAACATCAAGCACTCCTCATCAATGTCTTCCTCGGTATGCTTCCATAAGCATACTTTCAGCCATTGATATGGTGGGATCGATTTCATCTGGTTATGGTATAACTAGGACTTAGAGCTTTCGCTCTTTGATTGAGAACACTTCTCATCATCCTAACCAGTCGTAGAATTATTCCCATTTAATTTTTTGGTCTCAAAGACCGATCGCAAATAAAGTGATTTGTTGATTAACCATTTATTTTAACAAAAGGAAATATATGCAATTTTAGTCCAAAACTCTTTTGACTTATTTGATTGATTTGAAAATTTGACGATATAATTAGGCCTTTAATTAATTATCGCTCCCACTATTTTAGTTCAAATTGATAGCCCTCACCATCAATTCGGAAGATTGTAGCGTACAACCTTCTAGTGGGCAAGATCCATATTTCATCAAGTCATGAGTCAGCTTTGGCTGATCGCCCACAATCTTGACTATTTAGGTAGGCCATCATGCCAAATGCATCATATGCAACTCTTGATGAATGAACATGTGCAACACCTTGCCATGAACATTCCTTGCCTCTGGGCTTAGACGCTCTAAGAATCACCAGTTAACTCTAACCCAAAAGCTGACACGGTAAACATGCACCCTACTTTGGCAGAACCTACATGTCTACCCTTCACACTTCCACAAGATAGACAGTGCACCACGCTTTGGCGTAACCTATGCTTGGTCGATCGAGCTTTTCATGTGTGCCGCTAATGGAAGGCATATAAGACTTAATATTTTAATGAGGGATTTGGTTTTTATATACATATACATATCCAATCACCACAATACATAGTATGTATCATATACATGCTATATCCCACAGAAAACATGCAAAAATGATAAAAGTGATGAATATGGCCATCCTAATGTGATTCATCGAGCCAAGAGGAATCACGGTCATCTAGGTCAACATCACATGCAACCTGTACAAGATGAACATCTGTGCCTTGCCATCTGTGTTGATCAACTCATCACATAAATGATCTATACTCTCCAGCCGGTCATCTGGGTGCCACCAGTCGATCGGTTGGCTCCTCCAACCGATCGGTTCACCTGGTCATCGTGCATCTCTTCATGGCCGCCACCCGCTAGTCTTGCTCCTCGAACTAGTCATCAACCGATCGGTTCACTCCTTGAACCGATCATCTAGAACGTCAACCGATCAGTTCACGCCTTGAACCGATCGTCTGGGTTGTCGTCTTGATGTCCTCCATTCTTTGACATAACAGGAAATAAAATCTATCCTAATATTACATTGCTTAAAAAAAGGAAACCCCGAGTTACATTCGGGGGGAGCAAAGGTAGGAAAGAATCTCAAATTATTTCGAGTTACATCAGGAATAAGAGAGGGAAGATCGGTGCGTAGACCGAGATGCAAGCAACCACAAACAACCACACACAGATAGGGGTTTATAGGCCATAATCATGCTACACACATCCACCACAAAACTCATTTAAGGGTGACGCGTATCGAGTGCATTAATAATACATATCATATATATAATTTGGGATTTGTGGATTTAGGATTGGACATGCATAAAGCCAATATTATTTGCATCGCATGCAATAAATAAAGGTGAAATACCAAAATAGATCATATCGATATTCCTAAAATATAGAACAGTTGACGTGGATCTGATACCACTGTTGGGTTTTAGAGGAGGCAGAGAAGGCAGCGGAAACAAAAATTTTCTCCCCCAAACCCGGAACAAGGAAATGCGTCAACGTCTATATAATAGGAAAGGATGGTTTGTGGAATCATACCTTGTCCCGAGGCTTGCTCGGCGACAATACCTCGCACCTTGCGCGGTCTTCACCACCGGTCTTGGACGGTGTCTGTGCAGCTCATGGTCACACCGGGACTGACGACTCTGCCTCCTACCGGACTGTCGGATGACAGTTGTCCTCCTGAGCGGCAGAAACCTCCCGCCTCTGAAGTAGTCCACACGGACCGTCTGGAACTCCACACTCCTTGTCCTACAAGGAAGTGGAAGGAGTCACACCCTCCTGTTGACGTACTAGTCGCCAACACACTCTCCTGCCTCCGGTTGCAACTGCATTTGTCCTTCCCTTGCTGCACCTCCCTTTGTGGGAAGCACTTTCTCGGGCTCTCTCTCGGTTACCAAAACCAGAGAGAACAACAACTTTGCAGAGAAACTGGTTGCACTGAGTTGTTCTTTGAGAAGCCCCCAATACCCCTATATATATAAGAGGGTCATGGGATAGGGTTCTCCATCCCGGGCAATGCGGGACTAAAAGCAGGAGTAGAAGGGTTCGAGATTTTCCACAAAAGCAACCAACTCGCAACCTGAATCGATCAGTTCACAAGTGAACCAGTCGGTTGGGGACCTGAACCGGTCGGTTGGGGACCTGAACCAGTCGGTTGGAACACCAATCGATCGGTTGGGACCCATGAGCCGATTGGTTCACTTCTGAACCGGTCGGTTCGTGGTCCTGATCAGTTCCCGGTTGACTTTCCTTCTTTTGTTTCTGATTGGTATCGAATACCAATCCTTGTTCCAATCAAATTGGGCAAGTGAAACACAAGGAAAATTCTCACCGACTTGACTTTCCCAACTTGCTCGGTTGCACCCGTTGAACTGATCGATTCAACACTTGAACCGCTCGTTTCACTCTGTACATGAGCCGATCGGTTCAACACTTGAGCCGACCAGTTCAGCAACCTCAGCCGACCGGTTCAACACTTGAACCGATCGGTTGGGAGTGCAGGTTGTGCAAAATTAGTCAATTGTGATTTCAATCAATCCGATACTCCAATCAATATGTCCAACACCTTGAACATTATGATATTTGAGCTATCAATTAATTGAGTGTTTAATTAAACTACTAAACTCCTTTAGTAATCAATCTAAACATTGCTTGTGGACAAAACTCCTCTTCCAGGTTAAATCCTATATGTGTGACCCTGCAGGTCCATTTCACGTTGGCAGTGAGAGTTCATAACACTTATGACTTCACAAGCAAAGAGCGGTGCTTAGTCACACATCAGTGCTACCCAAGTGAAAGTAGAAAGTTGGAGAACAATTTTCAATCCTACAATCCGTGAATGGTGTTACAGTGAATGTATAATTCCTTTGTCACTGATATCCCGAATGAACTCGAGGCATGGAACAGTCATCCTGTCAACGTTCATTCACTTTCTTGATCTAAGAGTAGATTGAAGGAGATATGTATAACATCAATATCACATACTGATTCACACATGCGTGTGCATGCCTATCTCAATCCTACTCATCAAGTGGCCTTGGATATCAAACTCCCTCAGGAGGGACAAATCCCATATCTATCACTCACCCCTCAAAAGCCCCATGTGTCAAAGCCACCCAATCATCACCTTTATAACAACCCATGTTTCAGGACTACGTTTGATGATGTCAAAGTGTGCCCAACGACATGTGTTGAGTGTAGTGATTTCAAGTCAAAGACTCACACTCACCACCATCACTGTGAGTACTGACTTTGACTACCATCTCATGGTTCCATGTGTCAAACTCACGGTGGGTGTGTCTGGTACACTTGTTCTCTAACAAGTACCTATGTGTTTGGTTTGATATCTCTATATCATGACTAATGAGATTCTGTCATCAACCAACACCACAATCTAGTCTTGTGTGTCATTACTGTCTATCTACCTTCCACAATGACATCCAACTAGGGACATAACAAGAATGTACAAACTCTTAGCATCTGCATAATCTCATCGTTTAGGTCATGCACCTGAAGGCATACGTCATTGAGTACTGTCATTCTCTAGACATTCAATCTGTTCTATCACTATCTCATATGACTGAACCAGAAAGAATTGGAAGCTTGCCTTTGATGTTTATCAAATCAATCTTAATGTATCCCACCAATCATCCCATGATTGGCTCTCAGGGCATACATACCAACAATATTATGTTTCATTTTCTCAAAACTATATATATGTAAAAATTATCATTAAATATGTAACCTAAAAGTTGTAATGTACCTACATAAGGGAAACATGTAATGTCCCCCCTCCATAAGGGAAACATAATAATATCTACCTACAAGTTAGTAACTACCAACACCATTGAACTAAACACATGTAATGTCTTGGTCCCTACCGTCAACACCAAGGTAGTACGTCTTACCACAATGCTCTATTAAGAGAACATCCAGAAGGGTTAGATAGAATTGAAGTCCTTAATGAGCTTGGAGGAAAAGTGTCACTAGATGAGGTGATGCAGAGCTCAATAATACACAGGGAGGCCATAATGAATATGTGAAACTAGAAGTGTTCAACGCAACCCTCAGGTTAATTAGGACTTCATATCTAATCCATTTATCTAAAGAAGAGATATTTGAGGGAGGGGATCATAATAGATCCATGTTACTCACCACCATCTAAAGAGGTGTCAAGATTCCTTCATGCTTCATCAACATTGGGGCATGCTTCAGTGTATGTTCCCTCAACACACTTATCGGGCTCAAGAGAGGTCCCTTGAACCTATAATTAATGGAAAAGAAAGCAACATCTTTCATATGGTGGACTAAAATATGTGCATAGGGAGATTTTCTCGAGTTGTAGAATGGATCACAAGCTTACTCAATTTTGTTCAAGATCATGAAGTTGGAACCTTCCTTCAACCTTCTTTTAGACATGCCATTGAGTCACCAGAATTAGATAGTCCCTTTATCACAACAACAAAAACTAAATTACCAACTCAGACAATTTATTGTCATGGTCCACACCAATAGCCTGAGTGATAGCATCACTACATAGAAGAAGACAACCTCTATATCAGGTTGAGATGCTACATCTTTTCACCATCAACTATGTGCCTCCATGAAGAAGATGACCATGCCATATCCCATATGAACTGGTGCAATTTCCATAGTGATTACATGAATGTATATTCACCCAGATCAAGACCTAAAGGATATATGAAAAGGGCATAGATAAATTGTTAAAATTTTGTCGAGGAGAAAGGTTTTGTTTTAGGAATCTATGGCCCATCATATGCATACCCCTAAATCACTAGTTGGACACCGTATTAGAGGCTCACAACATTGTGTCCAACCAAGAATGATTTGACCTATAAAGGTTACCTCAACTTCTTTCTACCATCCCATAACCTACATGAGGAGTCCTGAAAAAAGTCACCTTAATGAAGTGCATCAGCTCAGGGTGTTGTACCAATAGAAACTAGGCCCTGAGTGGCACATGTTCCCATCCCTACTTTCCCAACAACATCTTCTAAATCCATCATCCCCTTGACAATAACATATGTATTTCAAAAGGTCAACTAGAATAAATACCTAGTATTTCCACTAATATCGAGGAGATTTGCCTTACCAGTTAAGATACTCAAGGGGTTTGGACCACCTGAAATAATGAATAGTTCAATGATATGATCATCCCTCTAGATAAGGAAGCAAACATTTTCATGATCACTCCTATTGGAAACCACTAAATCTTAAAGCATTGGACAAAGGAAGCATGGAGGATGGCTATGGAGGTATTTATGATGATCAAGATGACAACGTCATGGATAACTATGTGAAGATCATGGATCTAACACCTAATCAAACGGATGCACAATTCAACCTAGCCAACTTTTTTTCACCCATAACTATAACTAACTTCCCATGCCTAAATAGCTTCGAGAGGCGAAGTGATGATGACAAAGAAGAAGACTACAACATCCCATATGACGATCATGATGATTCCTATGAAAAATTGGAAGAAAGGGGTATTAAATCCATCTTTAAAGAAGAAGTTATAGAAGAAACACATGTGCACATCAGCCTCATGTGAAGCATGGATGAGGTTCAGAATTGGTGTGTGGAGGATCACAATATCCCAAAGGCAAAGTCAGCTACCCTTCACACAAAAAACATGTTAGAGGAATGACAACCCTGGTGTTGTAAATACCCTAGAGTGGTTGTATATCCACACTCCACAACATTCCCACTTTCTAGCACATAATCCCAAAAACCACAAATTCTGAAAAACTCCAAAAAAAGTCATTTTGGCTCTCAATAAGTTTTCCAATTGCTTCATTGAAATAGGGAAAATTTACAACAATGGAGATGCCAAGTTTAAAGACTTTCTCACCCTAGACTATATGATGAAGAAGAATTAGACCTTTTAGATTGAAGAGAAGATGGAAATTTTCACTCTCATCTCAATCCCCGAGCCATGCAAATTCAAAATTGGGTGGCTTCTACCTCATTTAAAGACTAATTGATAAAAGATCTTATGTAACTATATCAATATATTCATATGGAGCTACTGACATTTGCATGGATTTTACAAGAAGATCACAATGCATCAAATCTCTGTCAAACAAGGATTTTAAGCATAAGGCTAGATGGCTACAACTGAAATGGAGTCTCAAAATCAGAGAGGAAGTTCAAAATTCATACAATGCTCATTTCTTGAGCCAATTGGTTATCCTACATATCTTGCCAAAATTGTACCTATACAAATAAATGATGACAAAATATGAATGTGCATGGATTACTACAATCTTAATAAGGTGTCTATTGAAGATGATTTTCCTATACCACTCATAGATGTGATTGTTGAAAGCACCACCAAACATGCACTCCTAAGATTAATGGATGGTATTACAAGTTACAAGAAAAAGCATGCAAGGAAGAAAAAGAGAAGACATCCTTCATCACATAATAGGGAGTGTTATGGTATCAAGTCATGCCATTTTGTCTGAAGAATTTTGGGGATACATATCAAATATTGATGGTCACTCTATTTCATGTCATGATGCACAAGGAGGTGGAGGTCTATGTGGATGCAAGATAGCTAAATTCAAAAGTCTAGAAGATCATGTTGCCAACATTGATAAGTTGTTTTAATGACTAAATTAAATCTCATTGTGCCTAATACAATAAAGTGCACATTTGGTGTAACATGTAGTAACCTACTCAGGTAGATTGTCATCTAGAGAGGAATTGAGGCTGACCTGGGAAAGCTCGAGCCATTTAGGAAGTGACCTCTCCAAGAATAGAAAGAGAGATACAGTGTATGATTAAACATCTCTAATATATCATCTTCTTCATCATTAAACTCACACCTATACGTCATCCCATCTTAAAGTTGCTTAAGAATGTTCTGACTCAGGATAGAACAAGCAACGAGGAAGAACTCCAGAAGAACAAAACTTATCCTGCTAAGGCACTTATTCTAAAACCAAAAATACTCAGATATCCTTTCACCTTTAGATTGTCAATCTATGAAACATCAAAGTGAGGAGTCTTGAGTCAATCAACAACTGCTTCTAAGAACAACATCTATCATATGTACTACAAATTGAATGTCACAAAGTCCCACTACACTATAATTGAGAATATTTGTTGGCCTTGATACATTTGACAAGGAAGTTGTGTCACTATCCAAAGACGTTTTCCCTACAGTTGATTGCAAATTATGGACTTGTGTGAATGTCATATTCTCACTGGACAATGTACAAAGTGGCATGTAATGCTATCAACATTTGACATCAAATACCTACCAATGAAGGCATTGAAAGAACAAGCTCTGGTCAATTAGCTGGAAGATTTTTTACTACCAAAAGAAACAGCACATGTGTACATATTCCCAAATGAATATATAGGTGTGATTGGCTCATATAATTTATTATCCTACAAACTCTTTACTTATAAACAATATTCTTTAAGGAATACGTCAATTAGAAAGGAGTTGGGATAGGATTAGTTTGTAAAAAAACCACAAAGAGATCAACTACATGTAGCCCCACAACTGCAATTCAACGCCACCAACAATGTAGCTGAGTACGAAGCTTGCATTCTAAGAATTGAGCTCATCAAAGATCACATGATACATCATCCCCAAGTCTATGGTGATTCCCTCATAGAGATATCTCAAGTACTAAACAATTATACAACTTGACATCAATAGCTAATCCCTTATCACAAATATTTGTGTTCTCTCGATTGAGATTTCAAGAAAATTCCCTTATATTTTTTGAGAAGGGAACACACTACCTTCACAAATGCACTTGATACCCACACTTCATGGATATCTATCCAAGGGTACCATATTCTCCCTTTTTAAGTACATATGATTTCTCAACCTACCTAATGTGTGTTCATTGACAATGCAATTAATAGTGAAGAAAAGGCTTGATTTCATCAAAGTATACTTAGAAAAACAAGTCATCCTTGAAATCATCTCCCAAAGAGAGCAACAAGTGCTCAAATGATATGCAATACATGATGTCATAGGGGTAGGGAATATATATCACTAATCTTAGAATTATAATCTCCTCATGTTTGTTGAGAAGATAAAGGTAGAAGCCTCATGAAGGAGGGGGTGGAGGATAGTATGCCACACACATGAGTGGAGTCACGCTAAAAAAAAGATGCAACTTTTGGAATATTACTGATGTACCAAGAAGACATATTGTTGCCAATATGTCTAGAAATGTTGAGTCTAACCAATTTATTATGACTACATTCACGAACCTACCAACAATCTACATAACTTGGCCATGCCTTGGCCATTTTCAACTTCTATAAAGGACATGATCAATAAGATAAATCCTAAACCTTTGGAATTTCTTTAGTCTGGTCACAATCGACTACTTCACCAAATGGGTGTAATGCATTTATATCCCCAATTTCTTGGCTGAACAAGTAATCAGTTCCTTAAGAATGACATTATAAGCTGGTATGCGATATGGCACGAGATCAATCTAACAATGGTACAAACATCATAGCCAATATTGTTAAGGATTATATGGGCTCTTTGGGAATCAAGCATCACCAAAAATCACCATATTGACCCAAGATGAATATCGTTGTAGAAGCTAACAACAACAACCTAATAAAGATCCTAAAAATGACAGTCACATCTTATTCCAACTAGCATGAACTTCTAATGATGCCTCTATGAGCATATTGAACTTGAATTATAACTTCCACTGGAGCTATGCCATATTCACTTGTATATGGAATGGAGGCAGTTTTACCAGTATATTTCCAGATACCATCCCTTCACATACTAATAACTAGAAACTCCTAATGCATAATGGGTTCATGATCAAATCTATTGCCCCAACATATTGAAAGAACAATAAATGAGATCTCTACATCATGCACAATTGTATCAAGCTAGAGTAGCTCAAGCATCCACCAAGAAGGTCTACCCTATAGAGGGTAATATAGTGCTTTGTGTCATTCATAATGTTGATACTAGGGGCACACTCAATCCTAAATGGGAAAGACGTTAAATCACCCATGACATCTATGATTAGGTTGGCATGCATCTATATGACATGGATCGGGATGTTTATCTTCATTCACACTAGCGTCAGGCTCTTCAAGTGATACCACTACTAACAAGCAAGCTCTGATGACATCAAACCTCTGATGAATAGCAAGTGATACAACTACTAAGGGATAATTCTTTTTGCCCTTTAAAATACAACTAAAATCTCTATAAGTACCTTGACATGTCTCTCATTCCAGTGAAGCAAGGAGGTCAAAGTTGAACCATAGGGTCGATGATGGAAGGAAACAATTGTTATCTTGAGGCCACAATGGTTTGCCAAACTAAACTGTCCTCTTCAAATAGACTAATCTTAAAATAGACTCAGAGAAATGTTCATGGTTTCATCAAGAACAAAGTGAAGCCCCCCATTTGCAATAATCACCATCTTAAGATGTTTTTCCAAAACTATAAGTCCCTAAAGATGAGTTAGACCTAATTTATAAGATCATATATTCCTAACACCTATACAAGGGTGAAATCACGTAAAAATAAAAGACACATCTACACAAGTTGACATGGCATTTCAAATACATAAGGACTGGAGTTTAGGTCAAAAAGCCTTGCGGCTATCCTACCTCATCTTCCTAAAAATGACAAACTAATTTTTTCACGACCTAACTAGGGAGCAACAAGTAAGAAATCCCTTCACTTAGAAAACCCCATTTATTCCTCAAGGATTCTGACCTATCTTAAAAATTCCATGAGCATCAATGATCATTCAAATATTCAATTAATACATCCACTACACGTGGACACTGTTCAAAAGAGAAATAATAAAATTGCCAAAGTGGAATCCCAATCATTCAAGTATATGCTTGTGAGATCACTACATTAAAGCATGATGTGTGTAAAGCCCTTAGGGTGTCTATGAAATCTCTCACATTTTCTCAACTGGGTAGGGAGTTGTTGTATGTTCCCATATTACATGGTATGACTATAGTCCCTACCACGACTTCTAAGGTCAATAGGGTTGCACTCCATCTTCTCCCCAAGAATGAAGATCCTCTTGTGCAATAATAGTCTAGAGGAACCACCTATGAGTATAAGAAAAATCATGGGGAAGGCTTAGAATTGCTTATGATTTCAATCATCTAACACTAGTATAGTAAATTTATAAGGGGGAGGCAAACCCAGAAGATGTAATTTTCTAAAGTACTTAAAACTCAAAACCATCCTCAATACGTCAAACATATATGAAGGATATCTAGATCCACCCAACTCACTTAATACATCACAACAAAGATATAGTAATAAGGACCTGAAAATTAACCAGGATATAAGTCCAAATGCATGTTGAACATTATGGAGGTGGTACCTAGAGATAGTATCTCATACCACGACCAGAAAAGATACCTTTTCATTTACTTTCAAAATAAATCTCTCACAAAACTAAAAATGGAACCTTATTCTAAAAAAAATTGAAAAAGTACATAATTCCAAGATAGAGGAAATGGCAACATAATGAAGGCCCTACCAAGGGATCACAAATCATTTTTTCCAAAGAGGATGATGCAAGCCACTTTAGGTATTCTTGGGAACAATCTTTTGCAATAGATAACACATCATGGGTTATATTCTTACAATTTAACCACATCTTTGCTACATTTTCTTGAATTCGAGGGAATAAATCAAAAGTTTCTCAAAGAAAGACAAAATCTCTTTGATCATATATGCACTCACAATGGTTGAACTGCCTAAATAGTAACACTGGGTACTATGCAACACAGTGCTCCAACCCAAAATAATGATTTACCATTGAAAATTAGGCTTCGCAATTCCACATTATGAAGCATCAAGGTGGAATTTCTTACATTCAAATCAAAAATCTATATCTTTAAACCTATAAATCTATTGAGCCAAAATACCTACTGATAGAGAGGTTCACCTACTTAGATATGCTTTGACAGGTACTCCTATGAAAGAATGTAATCAAGATTTGAAGACTCTTGAAACTTAGTGGAGCTAGTGCACGTCCCTACATAAATCTACAAAATCTAAGAAGGTCCTCAAATTTTCTAGTCAATTGTTCTTTATCTAGACACTACATAGCTCAGCTAATATTAAGGGAATGATAGTTTCTTTGTTCCAGATCATCATTATAACATCATCTACTATCATTGTTACCTAACCAATATTTTTTCCAAAGAACAAATCAGCTAGGATGGTCAAGGTAGTTTCTCACAAACATGGAATATCCAAGGATCCAACACCATTGTGCACTTCTCTCTTGATAAATAGAGAATCCAATTGAGTAAAGGGACCATCTTTAGTCAACCACCATACAACTCTAGGTTTCATCAAGCCCTAAAGGCCAACCAACTCTGTTTCCAAATCAACTTCCTTGGGATGATGGGTCAATAGTCATGTAGAGGAAGCCAAGTAATCTTAGAAACCCTTCACTTTTCATTCCTTGTGTGCTAGGACTAGACACCATTTTCTAAAACACACATCCTCAATAGTGTGAGTCAGCATGACATCCCCAAAGTAGAAGGAGTGATTAAAAGGATCCCAGAAGGATAACATTGGTGACAAAAATTCACCAGCAACATGGACATAAGACAGATGGCATTGATGTTGAGTTAAAGCAAAGCTTTCCCACTCAACCTTCACCATCTCTAAACATTTGTTGCTCCAACGCCACACAAGGGATTTATTGATGGGAGAACACCTCAAGAAAGGAACTTCATTAATCATTAGTGTCATCATGTTCCTGATCTCAATGATCAAGAGATGTCAAATAAGTGAAGCAACCCTGTTATATTTACATATTTATACAACATTGAGATAGACCAATTACACAAGGAATTTGAGGTTCCCAACCTGATCACCCAAAAAATAGATCAACCCACAGTCCAAGTAAGATTTGTTGAATGTGGGAATCTATGGTCTAGACCCTGGAGATCTACAAGTATGATTCTATAAGAGACAAACAAACTTTGAAACAAATATTTCTAAATCAAGAAATAGAAATTAGCTCTCAAACTTTAATTTCTAGATCTTAGAGTCTTAACTATCATAAAATGTCAAATCGTGCAAAAATTCCACTGATACATACTTTTTTCTAGAGTGGAAAATACAACATGCAAAAATAAATGAGCATAAATGTGAAATACATATACTCTTTTAGTTTCTTCTTAAATAATCCAGACAAATGCTTGGAAATAGGTCGATGATAAGAGGAAGAAGATATTGAATACCAATGCTCTTTTCTCACATTATAACAAACAATGTTAGTAGATCACCTATGATCCAAAGAAGATATTCTAGAATGCACCTCGACATCCAAAGTGACATCCCCATGACAGGATGAATCTTCCTTGAAACATGACTAAGATGTATCCACCCATAAGAACATTCCCGTCCCAGACAAGATTGGATCCTCCATGGGTAATTCACTCATTCACACACTAGCACCAGGATGGCCTTGAGATCCTTTAAAGTGCTAACTCTCCTCATATCCTAGAGGGGTACTAAACCGCACTCATATTGACATCATCTTCTTGAAAGGATGAGATCCAACCAAAATCTCCAAGAAAGTAACATAGACCTCCAATGCTAAAATCACAATGAGGTGGAAAGTTTGAACCTTTATCAAAGCCCTAAGCAGTATCATGCGAAGAAGGAGGAGTCTCAATCTGACAATTTTCCTCAAGAGTTGATGGATGTTGCAGCTCATATCTAAGGTCATCTTGCTCCTTAGAGGAATCATAATCAATTGACATGTGAATACATATGTCAAACTACTACAATTAAAAAATGTTATAATAATATATAAACCCTTACCAGAGGAGCACACTCTAAGATATCAATGCCTCTTGTGAGAACATCAATGATTGGGATACATAGTCTATTCTGCTTGGTATCCCATTAGTTCTCGTGTAGATTGATTGATTCTGGTAATAGAGGGTCAAAAGGAATGTTCCAATAACTATCCCACTAATGAGAAAAACACTTTCCCATGAACAAGATTCTTTGTGAAGGTGAGTACTGAATTAGATCCTACACACACACAAAGACATGTAGGAAAAGAAGGTAACACACAACATACTCACCTTTCCAAGATGAAACATGAAGAAGATCTAGAATCTGACCTGGAAAACATCAAATAAACATTTATTCAACTAAAGAACACACATACAAATAAAATATCATCAAAGGTAAGTACTACACATACCGCTCCAGATGTCATCCTCTATATATTGCATATCCACTACTTGTAAGATACCCTATTACTATGTGCAATCCAATGGCAACATGTAGATATCTCCAATGGCAACACAAAATAATAGGTATATTGGTCCAAAAATGCTCATAGCACAAAATTTGTATGGAATATATCAATAAATTAAATTATAATAAATATCTCAAGCTAACTAGAAAATGAAGATCAATTCATGCTTCAATCATGTCCACAAAGCCACCACAACTCTTGCTAGACCTAACAATTCTATTCAAAGAGAAATCACCGAAAAGGCACATCCTCAAACATGTTAATAGGTGGGCTATACACCTCCACCTTAGTCAAAAGACAAAACTCCTCTAGGTCAAGAAGATAGGAAAACCAATCGATCTCTCTTTTGTTCCCACTGATGTTGTCAAAAAGGAAACTTGTAACCATCATAGAAGAAATACCTTGATCACAAAGAAAAAATGTGAGGAAAACCTACACCCCTCCACTCCCTTTTCATAATGAAGATCTTATGCATCTAGGTGTATCTAACTTCACACTTTTATGCCACATTGATGACTACAAGGTTGACCCATTATATCTCGACAGGGCATGATCTTCCCATAAAGATGTCTATCTTGCAAATGAAGAATAGGGATCCCTTCAAAAATCATCCTATTTTTCCCAATGATCTTGTTGGGGATGATGGATAACTCGCCAAAAAAATGAAAATTAATAATATCTAAGAAAAAATCAACAATCAAGGGAATAACATAATTCCTATCTACAATCCCACAAAGACAAACACTTCCACAACTTCTCTCCTTCAATAACGCCTATTTCTCAACAACCAACTCAACAACTAACATCCCCAATTCATTCCAATACTCTCATAGGTAAACATTTGCAAAATTAAGTTCCTAAAAGGCAAAGTAAAGGACAAAGTCAAAAATCATCACCATTAAAAAATTACAATCAAAACCTATTTTACTTTGGAAATCAAAGGAAAATAAGGAGAAAAAATTATAAGTTATACCTTATTGCCCGCTCGACATCCTCAATGATGGGCATTCATCCATAGTCTCTAACTACTCAACTAGGAGAAACTCTTCCTAAATGTGGTCAGCACCTCCATGATTACTACCCCAAGAAAATAATGATTAATGATTTCCTAATCTATAAGAATTTTAAAAATAAAGGGGGTAGAGTATTGGTTATGTCTCAACCCTTACATCATGTCCAACATCTTGATCATCCATGATACAATTCCCTTGAGGAATCTCCACATACATCCATTCATGCCAGATGCAAACCACCATATAAAAATTTTAGAAATGCAGAAACATTAGCTATGCACAACAAGTTGAATCAGTGTAGTCAGGAATGGGTTGTCACATAATGTGAAAACAAGAAAAACACATGAATTTCTAGGAAGACATAAATTTAGACATTTTCAACCTCCAATTCACAAAAAACACAAGTAAACACAAAATCAAGATTTTTTCTAGAAAAGGAAAAAATGGTGAAACTAAATGTAAGGATAAAATGTATATCTTTCAGATGATAAATGGATTTGAAAATCACCAAAACAATTCCACAAAAATTGTTGATCCAAAGATCCAATTCCATCAAATTGCTATCCACTGCACTACTGCAGAGCTACCATGAAACAACCAAATATGTCAGATTTATTAGCGGCCACATGCCTTTATGCACTTCCTTTTCTCCTTTCTTCAACTATTGTTGCCCCAACTATTTTCTCAAAAAAAAACCTAGTCACCACCACCATCTCTTGAAATTGAGGAAACGAGTAGGATACTCTAGATCCAATCATTCCCTCCTTTGAAGCAAACTTTTTCCAAAAATAATGCAAAAAGTCCCTAGATTTTTTTAGCAATTTCTAGACTCTTTAACAATAATAAAATATAAAACAAATCCAAAAAGTACAAACAAAATAAAAAAAATCTTTGTAAAATATAGATATTTCAACTAATTTTTAAGAAATCAAAACTTCAATAAAGGAGATTAAATCTCTTGACTGGCCCATGAATTGTTAAACAAGATCCATGCTCTCATTTTTCCAATTATTGATCTATATAAAGTCTTATTTCAAATGGGAATGGTCCACAAATAATTCACTTTTAGGTCCTCTAATATAATCTTATACTAATCCTACCTCATTTTTCAATCCACTTAGGTCCCGGACTATGACCTTAAACCAATCCAACTTCACATGGAAAAACTTTTTGGGTCCTGGACTACGACCTCAAACTAATTCGGTGTCATTTTCCAATATTGTTGGGTCATGGAACATGACCTTAAGAAATACTCAAAAGGGTCATGGATCATGACATTACCACATGGGATATCACAAAAATATTTGTCACACGATAAAATTTTTTATATCCTAGATTTTGACCATCTTCACCCAATAAATCTTTTCAGACATGGACTAGGACCTTAAACTAAACCAACTTCTAATACCATCTCATGAAGTTCTTTGAGTCTTGTACTATGACCAAAAACTAGACCATATCCAATGGCAAATCTATTTAGAACTTGTACTACAACCTTAAGCTAATTAAATGTCATCTTCCATTTGCAGTTGAATCCTAGATCATGACCTTAAGTTGTACCCTTCGCATACCTAAAATCCCATCTAGAAAAAACAATGCTTTTATTTCTACATGAAATCCCTACGCAAAGTAGGAAAACCTCACATTTGCATTAATGGCCAATGCGAAGTAGGTGATGTTTATTAGTGCATAAATTGTATTCTCTAAGGCAAAGCCATTTAATATTCAAACCATATTAGAATAAGAAATGCTCCAAGGAACTGATAAATAACCATGTATAGTCATCGCTCTCAAATAAAGGCTAACTCATCATTGGATAATTGTTTGGTACAATATTATCTTATTTTGATTACTTTACTTTTGTGGGTCCTAAAAAGAAAACTAGAAACATTTGAATAGCTAGTTAATGCTCTAAGGAATATATAATAAATAATTTATAGTTTTTGTTGGATAATACTTCAAGCCCAATCTTATATATTAGGAGCAACTAAGGCCATATATAGGATAGGAAAATTCACCACATTTTACCTTTTATGGTTTTGGTCATGACCCTAGATTGGCTCACATACCAGGTCTCATGATGGACCTAACTTGCTCATATATTTAATCATCAAATGACAGATATGATAAATTTTCAAGGTCTGCTTACAATCAAGAAATTTCAAGGATATTTCACAACTATAAACTCATTACTTAATAATACATCTTGTTGAACCTCAAACCTCACCTTTCCTTCACCTAGATATGAAATAGTGGGAGAACCAAACATAGATTGAATAAAAACTAGAGTGGAAAATGATATGCTTACAAAACCAAAAGGTTTGGAGCCCTTTGATAGTCCCCAACACTCTAAGGGAATACATGATCAATCAAGTTACAATCGTTGGTTGTGGAGGGTGTAGTAACCTTGGTTGATTGTCTATACCCATCCTAATATTTTATGTCAATGATTATCTTCTTACTTTCTCCTTATAAGGAAAAGAGTTCACCTAAAATTTTCACCCAGCATGAGGTCTATCCAAAATTCCTTAAGGACTCTGACATTTTTGGCCTTTTTGAAAAAAAATGATGGCCAGACTTGGCTCAAGTTTGTGGTTCTCACTCTTATCTTGAACCTTGTATTGATAGTTGTAAGTTATTGATACTTAATTTTTTCTCAGTCAGTCAAAATTCTAGATTATGTTCATTCTTTGGCTAATGATGGAGTTCACTTCATTTCTTCATATTTTTTATATTTCCACTGACAAAAAGTATTCTTCCCTGGACTCAAGTGTGATTTTCTTCTTAAACTCTATTTTTATAAGTTTTTCCATAAATCGCCTAGTTGAATTATCCTGAATAAAAATTCATTTCTCTTCCTACAAATTTTCAGTTTCCTTTATCCTCACAAAAAATCCACATCTTTTTATAATAAGGAATATCTATCTCAATTTAATATCTTATTATCTTTCTTCATTATTCTATTCAGTTTTATTCATATATGACTCAATTTGATGCTTTCAACCAATTTTATCTAATTTATTTTTTGCACTTCCAACTAATTTTGTTTGATTTTTTCTAAAATGTTCCTGAAATATCTGGAGAATTAGAATATAAGAAACAATCTCTATCCCTTCCTGAGACACCTAGCATATCATATCCATCTTCCTTATGCTAATTAACCACTCAACACGATCTGGTTGTATGTCCAATGTGGCGCATCATCACAATTTGTCTCCCTTCCAGAGTCTTCCCTCAATAACCTTGAACACTCATTCTATCCTATGTATAGAACCCAAACCCATCATACTCTAGATCTCTTTTGGTTGTCCTGAATGCATTCAATTTATTAACCATGTTCTTAATTTTCCTTCCTGCTCGTGGTTAGAGGATTCGTCCTCTATCGCAATAGATTTCTGAGTGTTGTTAGCTGAGTAATGGTAATTTTAACTATCGAATCTGCTCATCTTAAGTTACTTATAATGGTCTTAACTACTTATCACTGTCAGGATCAATTCATATCTACACATCTATCTATCCATCTAAACTAAATTACATTTATGTTATTTCATCATACTACTAGATTTGATTGCTTAAATAAAATCAAATCTTGCTTCTGATTGCCTCAAGATAACTATGGTCTTCCCATCATCATCCCTGAAGACTTGAATTTTTATTAGGGAATCCCAATCAGCTTTGGATATCCAATAGTAGAGATCCAACATGGGAAATTGGGATATGATGCAGGAAACAAAGAGAAATAAGAGATGAAAGAGAATTAGATCTTGCATTATATGGGTATGTGAGGGGTTCATGATCTTACTGTGCACAAATTCACATGTTTTGATTAAGGTTGGAGAGTAGTAGTCGATTATGAGAAAGTTGAAATATTTTTATAAAAATTAAGAAAATAATTAGTCAATTGAATGGTTTTATGATGAACACGAAAGATCTATATGTATAACATGAGCAACTTAATCAAGTTGAACAAATAGATAGATAGATAGATAATTCCTATACATGATGAATAAGTAGATAAGTAGTTGACATGGTCTATATCTAAAGGTAAGAATGAAAAATTAGAATAACAAAAACTAAATATAGTGACCTATACTCCTCCTTACTGTTTTCAAAGCCTTCTGACATATGGGAGTTATTATTCCAAAATAAGGATCTTTTCGACTCTAGTTGGCTAAGTCAGAACAAGATGAGGTTGTTCACTCTCTAGACTGAATAGAGTCAAAAGTGGTGTCATTTGACGGTATACATGGGGAGAGGGGTTATTTATACTTATGGTTAGGTTCAAGGGTTCAACGTCAAGAAATAAGTTTCAAAAAATAATTACCATCATATCAAGAATAGGAAATAAAAATCAAGATTCATTCCCTGAAGGGAGCGTGTGAATTATTATTTCTATGGAATTGACGAATGCTAGAATCTCGTGTTCCTCCACGTAGCATCTACGAGGAATTTTCCATTCCTTTATATGTTTCAAGGTGGAAAATATAAATTCTACTTATCTGATTCTCTAACTTTCAAGAAATTTCTATGTGTAGTGTGAATGGGAATTCCGGCTTTGGTTGCCAAATTGTAGAGTTGAGGGGTAAATTTCTACCAAAAAAGTGGTTAGAGAAAAAATTAAAACTTGAAGTACAAGTTTTCCCTTTTTGTGTTATTTGTCCAACGTGATATGTAAATGAATGGGTGAATTTTCTTCATTCAATTAGCATCACATATTTTGGAAGAGAGATAAAAGGGTAAAAATAGTTTGCAAATGGTATTGGATATTAATATCATATTGCTAGATCATTCAATTGGGCAATTTTTGTAAAAAGGGCTTGCAAAAAGATCATTAAAGGGAATACGAAACTTTAATCTAGATAAAAGGTTTCTTGTTTGAGATCCCTCAATAATTAAAAAATGGATGAAATGTCGAATTAAATAGTTGATACAAATTTGGATAATTTGGAATAAATGGGGTGACTTCCATCATTAGAAAAAGAGTGTAATTGTTCTTGATTACCTATTTGAATGACCAAAAATAGGGTTTGAATAGTTATACCATATTTTATGACATAGGAACATTAGGTTGTTCACACTCAACAATGTTAGATGATCCTTTTATATCATTGAAATGGTATAGCTTATGCATCATATGTACCTAATATATTATTTATATAATTAAAGTTATAACACAATAGAGGACTAGCAGTATATTATAAGAGCATGAATTATACTGAATTATATCATATTGGATTACACCATACTATTTAAAATTGGAAAATACCCATATGAGGATGGAGGTCAATGATAAGCAATTTAGTGATATTTTTAAAGATTAAGATCTACATTAGGGTAACATACATTAGTATAGTAATTCCATAATTAACCTATAATTCTTAAGAATTATTTGATATTATCAATTATTAATGTTCTATTTATGAATAGTTTGATTCTATAACATGCAGTAAATAATATATGATCAAAATATCAGTTACTAGATTTCTAGTGAAATTATCAATTCAATTATTTTCTTGATGTTAATTAAGATGTAATTGTATATATTTACAAAAACATACATAATTCTTGGAGTGTAGTTATCTTTTTTATCTGTATTATCTATCTATAGTCGATTAAACAACCAACACCTAAATAGTTGTTACTTACCAAGAAAAACTCCTAGGTGCTTCATGGACCGCATGTGACATAAAAACTATCTAGATGCAAGATAAGATATCCTCACATCCCCTCCCCTTATCTCATGTATCTTTGTATATCTCTCTCTATCTATATATCATAATTTTTTCCCTCACTGGATCTAGGATTGGAGTGTTATGTGAGTCCACTATCCCCCACCCTTGCCCCCTTCCTCCTTTCTTACACAACTGAAATATACCAAGACATGGTGCAACTATGAGGGATATACTTAGTAAGGACTACTAATAGGCTCTATTCCACCTCTAGAGGACTCTTATAACTTTAGAATAATACCTCACTTCTATCGTTCCTCCCATCCACCACAACTATATCCCATGTGTGTGAAGTTGGGATAGTCCATCATGTCTTACTTATGAAAGGGGAGGAAAACATGACTAGGTCATTCATGGATTCCTCCATTACTTTTATGACATTTATAAGAGGATTAAGATCCTTATACAATCATAGAGTCCCTTCAAGGAATATTTCAATGCCACCCTAGACTCTCTTCACCCCTTAGTCATAAGAGAGACTGACACTAATTTTTTGCCTCTTGATTCCGTTAATAGGTTTATACTACAATTCCTTTTACCTCCTATAAATGGGTCTAGGGTGGTTAAAATCCTAACATTTGTATGACCTAAGTAACCGAAAGGATAAATTTTTATTTTTATTTTCAAAACAATCACTAGGAAGATACATGATGGTCATCAAATCATCACCTAAGGATCTCAAAGAAAATATAATTCAAATTTCACTCTCATGATTTATATCAATGTAATCGATTTCAAAAATGAAGTCCACCATTCTATGAAAATCAACGATTCTTCATACACTAACTCATCTCTTGTTTATTCATTTTCCTAAAAAGAATCATTCATAAAGCTATCTCAAATTTTTTGATTTAGTTCATCAAGTAAGTAGAACATTTTCCCCTCAACATGTATAGTAAACATAACCCATCATCATCAACTTTGAGTTTACTTTCATGCATAATCCAGGGTTGGTTCTCTACTTCAGAATCATATGCCATGTATTATAAAAATTAACATATATAAAAGGCTTCAAAATATAATAAACCTCTATAAAATATTGAAAGTTCACTATAATAAATAGTAAAGGCTCATTTTCATGTATTAGTTTTTAACTGATGCAGTTAATGGGATGAAATGGTATAAAATATACACTAATCCACTATAATATATACACTATTTTATATTTGAAATCCTAGAAGGTATCTCTGATTTTAAATTAGTTGATAACCCTAAAAGTAGGTGTATATTAGCAAATATTGTCTTGGACACATTAGACTATATGTGATAATGAGTTGGAATCATGGCATATAGTACACCTAAACCCTAGTTAATAATGAAAAATCCCTAGAATTTCACACTAACAATTGCATTTAACATATTGAGCGAACAAAGTGATAAAATGAATTAATTGAGTCAATGTATGCACTAATGAAATGAAATATCAATATGTCACTTAATACATTCATAGATTTCGTATAGGATACAATATATGTCACCATAAAAAATTGAATCGATATGATTAATAATGAAGGATGGGCTTAACTATGCCTAGAGTTTTATTTGTGGTTGGGACCATCTAAAATAATTCAATAGATAACTAGTCTTCGCTTCACATGGTTTAGCTAACCATTGATGCCTTGTTAAGATAATAGTAGGTAAGTTGTAGTTGAAACTTAATTAGGCTAAATATTGGTATCATATTCCTAATAAGTTTTGGTAATTATTTTCATTATAAGATAAAACTAAATCAAGAATTAATATATTGTCCTAACTTTATAAGAACAAATTTCCTATGATAAAATAATTTAATCTAGCTGAGTAAAGAACCAAAGAGAAAATTTCAAATCCTAAAATTATGTTAAGCTTTGGATTCTACTAGTCAAATTAAATAGGGTATGTAATTTCCCTTTATTTGGATAATGGAAAGTAGGCAAACTAAATTAGACGAAGTATTACTAGAAATAAATTTTTTCTTTCAATTAATTGTTGATTTCCCTAAGATTTTCCTGTCACCCACATTTTTTCTTGAAAACACTTCCTTATCTCCATGTATTCCCAAATTCTTCCTCCATTTCAATTATATGATTATAGTTTTTTCACTAGATTTCATGGCCTAGTGTATCCTCCATGTATCTAATTTCTCTTCCCTCACTATTTTGGTCTACTTATGTATTCATCACTACTATAGAACTACTTATATATGAGGATATACTCCAACACCAATCCACAAGTTTCTTAATAAAATTCTCATTCTACTTTTGGCCCCATCAAACCTGAAGGTTGTCTACCCAACCCCATCTATCCCTCTACCATACCGCGGAAATTTACAGTGATGTATTGACCCTTATGAGTGTATATGATGACACACAATAGTATCTTGGTGTATCCTAAATTTTATAATGCCATAATTATATGAAAGTATATTGTGACTAGTTGAACTCATGTTATACCTGTTATATTATTGTTCTTCAACTCTGGAGAGAAACCATTATTTTTGTCCATGTGCTATAAATCTTTCTTCTATTTGTGCCATTTGGGTGTCTAAAATTCCTCTAAGAGTTTAGTTTTGTCTATTATGCATCCAAAAGGATGTTTCAAAATCCATGTCACATTATATTTAGATAGATTCATATTTAGGCTAACTTGTGGCCTATATCTTATATCCCCAATTGGTTGGGACTAGGGTAGATGATGGAGGTAACTTTTGTTTGTGAAAAACATCATATTTATTGTTCAATTATTCTTACATGATCTTTTGTATCTCTAGTATCTCACATCTCACTTAGAAACAATTTCATCAATATTTTCACTATTCTATTCTCAATATGACTTTCATGTGTCACATACCCTAGGGGTAAAACACTCCTTTCCATGTAATGTCCAATATCACTCAATAAAAATTATTTTCATGGAAAGAATACTAACCACTCTTCCACATTAGTTTCAAATGCATTATTTTGGATCCATCTTATCCTTATTTCTAGTTTTTATTCATATAAAAAGATTTTTTAACTTTGCTAGTTGATAGCTAACTAAATGAATAATAGCAAAAAAAAATTATAAAAAGGCAATTATTTATTTACATAGATTTAATGACCTAACCCACTAATTTGTGAATTTTGTTGTTAGGGTTTGTATAGTAGTTGGAACTAAATTATTAGATTATTTAGATGAAATTGATTGGGTGAAATAAGAATTTTATTTTAACCTAAGTTTTTATATGTGGATTCTTTAGAACATGACTCATGTATGTTTCTTCTAAACTTTATATTTGGGTAGAAAATCTCATTTGACCCATTTTTTTAATAATGAGGCTTGAACAAACTTGTTCTACATCTATTTTTTATTATCCTATAAGAAATCATGATCATATCCTCTTATTCGATAATTTGATATTAAATCATTCATTGATGTACATTTTACATAATTTTTCATATATTCCATTATTGATTGAAACCCTGACAAAAAGTTATCTTTCTTTCATATTAATGAATGTTTATTATGAACACTTGCATTGTGTAATTTTAAGAATACCTCAACTTGTTGATATTTATTTTACACAATATAGAACATTTAGTGGGTTAGTTTTTTGTACCTAAACCTAAGTATTTGGGTTTCATGGTCATACCCCTCTTTTATGCTTGGATATAATAGGGATTGAACTGTTGGTTCCTCTTCCCACTAATTTGAAATATTGATTATTCAAGCCTAGATTTTGTTGTTATACCTGAAAATTTCATTTGCATGTACTGTGACAATAAAGACTTTATATTCATTGCCAGAAATCCTACTTTTTATGAGTGCACGAAGCATATTGAAGTGGATTGCCACTTCATTCAGGAATCTATCCCATTTGGTCGCATTTGTACTCTTTATCTCTGAACTAAAGACCAAGTTACAGACATATTCATTAAGATACTTCCCTAGTCTTGCTTTACTACATTGGTGGACAAGCTGGCCATGTTTGACATCTAAGTGCCAGCTTGTGGGAGTGTATTAGTATATAGGCTTTACTGTCTTAGTATATGGGATTTACTTATTTATGTTTCACTTATGATTTAGACTTGTCTTGTCTTTAACCTTTTCCTTTATCCCATTTTTCCTACTTCTATATCTCACTTACTCTCTTATCCTATAAAAGAGAGTGCCGCGTATATGTTTTAAGCACATCAAATAAAAGTTTTCCTATTCTATAACTAGAAATCTAAAAAATCATGTTATCACCAGAGACAATGCCAAAAATTTGATTTGAGTCTTTTGCACACATGAATTCACTAAGGAAGATGAGATTTTTTTTTTGCCGGGGGAGAGTGGTTCAGGTGGTTCGCGCACGGGCCCCCTCATGAAGGGACCCGGGTTCGATACCCAGCGGCCGCCCCTGAAGTGTTTACCCGTCGTGCAGGCCAACCAACTGTGTGCTTTAACTGGTTTCTGGGTTTGCGGGACGCCTAGGGACCCGAGAGTTTACTCTGCCTGGGGGGGTCACGAATGTGGCACTTCTGCGGGGGTGGTTCTCTCGTAAATCTAAAAAAAAGATGAGATTTTTATTGTCTATATTTTGTACTAAAAGAAAGTGTTCACTTTTAATTACTTCAAAATTTCTTATATATTACTTTGACATTACGTTGTTATCCCTCCTCTTAAAAATGGAACAATATCTATTGTATTTACTTTATAAGTTTCTTAATATTTTTGAAGTAATAATTCACATACCAGTTATACTGACTGCCTCTATTTTGTCTGTTAGTTAGACCCACTTGTAGATATCCTATGAGAGGAAGGCGTATCAAGGAACCTCTACAAGATTTATAGTAGTGGGAGGATCACTTGAGATGGCCAGATTCCCTCTACAACTGGTCTTTATCAAGATTTCATTTGGCAACTATTTTTTGTGCCATCCATATCAGTGTGTGATGCAGCCCTAATTTAGGGCTCCATCTTGTGTCTTATTGCATCTTAGTCACATGTAGACATGTTAGAGTGAAATTTAATTCCCCTAAAATATGTTTACATATAAAATTTTCTTATGAATACTCTTTGTGTTTTTCTCAGGTTTTTGAACAATGCATTGGATGAAGAGGAGTGAGAAGGGATGATCTTTGGGTTTCTACACCTGGAGAGGAGTCCTAGACCATCTCCCAACCTTCCAAAGATGGGAAAAAATACATTCAAGGCAAAGAGAAGATGATTGAAGGACTTTAGAGCCAAAGATGATAGTTAAGCACTCAAACCTGGTTGTGATACAATGCCACAATCGTGGTGAGATTGGCCCATATCACATGTTGATTCCAAGGAATGACAAGTTACAACAACAAGCAACAACAACTCATCCATCATGTACGTGGACATCAAAATATCTGTGGTGCATCATATCGACCATGCCCATATCAGCCACCACACTCATAGTGAGGAGCATCCACAACGACCATCAATGGTAGAGCGGTCATGGCCACTTCACCAAACTTCATGACTGGTCACCCATCCTAGTACTACTCTGGGCTAAGCATGCTTAATCACAAAGTTCTATACTGATGGGCTCCCTAAAAAGGATGTGCACCTTGGTGATATGCGTACTCCAATCATTCCTTTTAAGATCATTTTGTTAAGGCCTTAAATCCTGGGAAGTTACAATCCACCCCCATTCCATGCCATCAATCAATCTTGGGATAAGAAATGCAAGCTCTGGCAGCTAGGAGGAGAAGAAGGAGGAGTCTTCACCACATTCTATGGGCCCCTACTCCTCTAGTCCTTGTTATTTCTCTTATTTTTCTTATTTTATGTATAGATAAGCCCCTTGAGGTGGGTTGTTTGGGGTAAAAATATTACTTTGATACCTTTTTGGGGGAATATAACTTGTATATATATTTACATTCTTTGATGATTTCTTTATACTTCTATCTTATTACCCATGTTTCTTCTTGTGTTTTGTGATTGAAAACATGATTACTTGTAGTTTTATGCTTGAAACCACCCAAGTCTAGGAGAAGATGGCATATGTGAGGCTTTCTTGGGATTTGCTTCTCGATCTAAGTAGTGGATACCTAGATAGAAAGCCATCTTCCCACACATATATCCCTTCTCTTACTCCTAGGTGTGAGATCTAAGTAGATAGTATATGAGTGTTCAATGTATTTACATAGGGGTTTTCTAAAATCTAGATGGTGACTAATATGAGGTGAAATACCCTCACCTATATTCTCATTCCTACCTGTGGCTCCCAATTACACTAAAGATTTCCACCCTAGAAACATAGATTGGTCAAATCCTATTGGAATACCACCTACGCCTTAGTTCAATTGAGCCTTGTAAGGCTAGATAGGGTGTGAAAAGGTGTAGTTCCCCTTCACACACCCTATTCTATCAGTCGTTGACTAATAGTTTAGGGTGATTCCATTGCATTTGCTTAGTTTTTTGGTTTAGTAATATAGAATGAATGGATAGGTTTGCATGTTATATCCTCCCCCCAACTGGAACCCTAGTAATATCCCCAAATGACCGACCCCACTTTAACTTGCATTAAAACCCTAAATGCTCACTTATCTAGTCCATGCTAGTTTAGTTGGTTACTTTAATTGCTTGGTTAGTTAATTGCCTTGTTTTGGATAGTTAAATTTTGTTAGAGTAGTTAGTGCTCTTTTGAGCTTGTTAGTGTTAATCTTTCTAGTTAGTTCTAATCTGGGTCCTTAATTGTTTTAGTGTCTAACTTTATTAGTCTTTTTCTCTTTCTCTTGCTTACTTAGTTGTATTTCTTTGTAAGCTAGAATTAACTTGTTTAGGGTTAAAATAGGGCTTTGCTTGTTTTTCTTCCTTTCTTGCTTTCTTGAATAGAACCTTAGTGTAATCAAACAAAAACCAACCTCAAACCCTAAAAACATAATCTCCTCTTTAGGAACATAGGTTAATATACCTTAGCTCTAGTGCCCCCCCTCTCCCTATAGATTGACTCATCCCTTACCACTCACTTATATTATAATATGATCTTGTATGCTTATTGTTGTTATTTTAGTCTATGTGAATATGTTAGTATAGAGTTCATTATAATTTTGGAAGATTACAAGTGTGTTTCTCTAGTGATCCTTGAGGTGTGTGCATCTAGTCATAACTCAATTGATTTAGGTGTGTATTCCCTAGGTATAGGGAAGCACATATCAAGATTTCTTACGGCATTTTCGGGAACAAAAATCAGCATATATACCTAGTAGTTTTGGTGTTGACTCTCCCAATTGGCACCGTCCTTTTGCAGTTTTTTTGTTGCATTTGAGAAAACACCAATGTGAACTCCTTCTGTTTTCTATACACGCAAAAATAAGTTTAATTTCCGCATACAAAATACACTCAATCTATGAATTACAACTTTTTATATTTGCAATTTCAATGTGTGTATTGGATAGATATTTGTACTTTTTTGTGTATCGAGTGATGGCCTTCGGGGCCCAATTATTACAACCACTCTTCTTAATCTATTTCCTTACAAAATGAACTGCACATATCCTCAAAATCATTCGGGGCTCCACTTAATGCAACCACTCATCTTAATCTATTTCCTTGTGAAATGAACTGAACATCTCCCAAAAAATCAGTCCATTACCATTTTAATCTAGAGAACATTCTCAAGTACTTGGATTTAAATTCTATTATCCTACCATCCCATTAATTCCCCCTAAAGAATTTTACTTAGACATGTAATATCTTTTAGTTAAATTTAATTTTTAAAGCACATAATTACAAATGGAGCATTTCCACACTATCATCAATCTAATAGTCATCTAAATTTACCTTATAATATTATCAGAATGTATACATTTTTACCCTTTTATGGATAATCAACACCAATTGGGCTTGAATTGGGCCCAATATACATATCTTATACATGTTATCGTAATACTAAGTCTATAATGGATCTCTTTTAGTTTGTATTCATTATAAAATTCATTTTAAAATTTTGGATATCACATGTTTTCATTCTCTATCTTCTTAGTGATATACTACTTGCATTTAAGAAGGTGGAATTCACTAAGAAAGGGATATATTGGTATTCATTGTGAATTGGATAGAAGCGAGGTCCATCTTGAAGGTGTTTCACTAGATGTGAGTGCATACTTTCTTCAATTGGTAATTTAATTTGTAATGCAGAATGTGTATAAAATTGAAAATACTATACTTAAATTAGCTATCATAGATATGTAATCATATTATTTTTTATGACTTTATAATGAACTACAGTGAGATATCATTGCAAACGATAGTGGTCCTTTAATAAATACTAATTTATATGATATATGTTTAGTAACACCATGTACACATTTATTTTACATTAGTGATCTTTATTATGACCATTCATGCTTCCAAAAAAAATTTGATTGTGTTTTGTTGAAGTATCTTGGTATCTAGTATATGATCTATCGCAACTGACCGTATCAATTTAATCATGGTGAATAAAAAAATTATATCTATTGAACTTTTCACATAGTTAAGAAATACTAAATCATTAAATATGTATAAAATATAAATGTAATAAATATGAATTCATAGAAAGGAATTATCTTGGTTCTCTATAATCTTTGTTTAGTGGGATGATACTTGGTTGTGTCATTAGCTTACAACCTTGTACTTGTTATTTTGGATTTGAGATGATGGGCCATCACCAGAACTCTTCATTCTTTAGAAGGATTTGATTGGCCATATGCATAACTCTTAGCTAAGTTTTGTAAGTTGAACTTTGAAGGGAAATTACCACAACTCCTAGTTAGGATGACAGACCATGGCCAAAAATCTTGGACTTACATTGTTTGAAACTATAGGACATTTCCACATTTTCACTTATGCTTATACTATGTTGTTCTTGGAATGATAGATGGGCAGCATCCTCAAACTTCTTTTAGGTATGTGAACACTAAGTTTGATCCGAGTACAAGTTAATGAGATTTATTAGAATATTGATAGCATACTTAAAAAAAACCTAGGTGATGTTATATATAGAATAACGCTTAAAATCAAAGTACTTTACTATTTAAATATTTAATTGAATATGATTATGATGTTAAATGTCTTCCACATATGTATAGTATCTTATATTTTCTTAGTTTTTGTTTTGTTTCTATAATAAATACTAAGTTAGTCAAATTACTAAAACCATATTATGAAAAAAAAATATGTTTACTATTATATATCAAATGGGAAGCGCCCACTCTTAGAGGCACCAAACTTAGATAAGTTTCCTAATATTTATAGATAGGTCGTACAAGGAAATTAAAGGGGTTATGAGTATGAAACATTTGTAGTGTAGGGTTAGTTAGATGGTCAATGCACATTCAGTTTGAGGGTGTTTGATGTGTATATTTTTTCCTAGTGTTGTATATATATGTAGTATTGATGTATTTAACCTTTGTAGTTGATTATGTGACGGTAGGATACATGATTAAAATGACAATTATCTTTCATAGAGTTGAAAAATGTCTCATACTTTATTGATAAAAAGTTCATGGACCTTTCTTTTCATGAAATTTATTTGATACGAGAATTAATTCACAATAATTTATTTAATATGCATGTATTCAGTGACAAGATAGAAGATGCCTTATGAATATAGATTTTAAGAATTTTTATAATAAAAAAATGATTTGCCAGTGATTTATGTTATTTGTAAAATAGTTACAGTAGTATTTATCACATGGGTTGTAGAAACCACAATAACCTCCTCAACAAGACCTCTCTTAAAAGGGACCAATTCTACTATCACTAATTAGTCGTTCAAACACCCTTAGAAAATGTCTACTCTATTGTCTCACTCACTCTTAAAAATGAGAGTACACATAAATGTCCTCATTAACAACGTTATACTGGCCTTTATCCTAGGATCCATCATCGTACTTGGTTCATGTTATTCATGTCATCATATATTTTACATGTACATGCTATAACATTGTACGTGTCATTTCTCTAAGCAAACTCGCTTGTGATATCTCTCTACATTGATAGTCCTCCCATTGTAGTGCTTTTTGGAAGTCATCATCAACTTACGACATTGCCACCTAATGTGTGTCAAATAACACATCACAAAGAATCTATAGTTTGAACTATGTATCCACATGCATCAACACCCTTTTCCAAAATATCTCAATCTACTATCGTATTCCACTCCTTCACTACCATCTTCAAGAACTATACTTCTCAAATTCTCTATACAATATATTTCTCTGTGTTTCAATAAAACAAAAGTGATGTCATTATTTTCATAACATCCTTTTGCAACAACAAGATGCTCATAAATCTAAAATTTGATGTTTTTATCCCATGTTCTCATCATTTGTTCAAAAAAATGGTGACGGCGAATGACCCCGAGTTTGCATCGTAACAAAGTGATCCACCTACATGTTTCAATTATCCAACTAAGCCACATTCGAAGAACCTTTATCTTGCTGAAAAAGCTTCTATGTTATGTCGTCTTTCTTATCATTCTAGTGAATTATCTTCCCCATGAATTTAACCTCATCTGACCTTGTATTTGTGTTTCATATGTTGAATTCCATCAACCATTTAGAACAAAGATTCACCCCTATTTCTCCTCACTTGTTAGAGGCATTGAAGTCCCCCACCCTCAACCACTATCATCTTTTGTTCCACCACCTACCTCTAATTGTTCCCACCAAAGTTGTCTTTTGCACAACCATATTGAAAAACGAGTAAACAAATGAAACATAAAATAGTTGACCCTAAAACCTAACTCTAGCCACGATCTGCAGCCTCATCTTATCGATGGACCACCGATAGAGAACCTTTCCCTCCATGACAAAATATAGTTATTTTTGCCAAACCTGATTTTCTTGCACCCAATACACCTTCAATGGAGCATAGAACTTTGACGCTCCTCTTTTCACAAATAACTCTTGCATGCTAGAGTCAGCAAGCACAAACTTTACTGCAAATTTTGTAATTGAGTACACGTTTATCAAGGCATTTATTCCTCTATTCATTTCAACCCATGTCAGCCAGTGTTTTTGTAACACCCAGATTTTTATAACACATGAGCGGAAGCAGTAAATTTTTTTTTTCATCTGGGAGTGTCACAAACATGATAGTCATTGCAATTAAAGCAAATGAAACACTTTGCATTTAAGAAAAATTGATTCATACATAGTTTTGACAAAGGAAACAAGTCATCTAATATACTGTGATAACAAGACCATGCATAAAAGAAGATATCTAAACTCTGGATCGTCTCGGTAGATGGCACCCCACTAGACAAGCTTGAAAACCTGCTACATCTTTTCTTATTCTTTAAATCTTCTGCTGCTCCAAACCCTGCGGACATCGCGTCCCCAGCCATGCATCGGGAAAAACAGTCGTTAGAGTAAGTGGCATGAGTATTATGAAATATACATTGCTAAAGAGCTGAAAATGGGTATTATAAACATGAACTAATATCAAACTGTGAGTAAACTGAAACATAAAATATCTTATTTCTCAATCTGAATCTTTATCTTTCTACCTTATCTTATTATGGATACATGTACCATGGTACGTGGATCTCAAGACCTACATCAAAGTACTTGGGTCATACTTATCTTATTTGATTCCCTCTCATCATACTCATGGATGAGATTATGGGCATGCTATGAACTAAGGTATCTTTGACTTACGATTTTTATCTGACTGTGGCCACCATTATACAATAAGTCCTCCTGAATTGGCATATCTACGCCCTGAATTGGTGCCGCAACACCTCTGAAATGGCACTACATGCCCTGAATGACACCGAGGTGTCTCTAAATTGGCGTGTCTACGCCCTGAAATGGTGCCGCAACACCTCTGAGTTGGAGTGAACACTCCTCTGAATTGGCAACAACTGCCTCTGAAACGTCCCGGGACTACTGAATGAGGACTTATCATATAATGTCTTATGTGAAGGTTTCGACTTATTTATCTTAAGTCTAAACTTACTTAATTCTTAATTTGAACTGAAGCTGAATACGGATAGCTTTACTGAATACTGAATCTGAACTTATCTTATATTAAAATTGAACACTGAAAACTGAACTTATCTGAAACTGATTACTGAGTACTGAGCATGTACTGAATTCTGAATCTGAATTTAAATCTGAATCTTTTATTCTCAAGGGATAAACTGAATCTACAACTGAATGTGGATATGAATCTTAATTACTTCATAATTAAGATTTGGTCTAAAACCCTTATCATGTATCTTTATTCAACATCTGGCTACTCACACAGTGAGTAGTCTAAGTCTGAATCTAGATCTCTTATTCTTGAATTCTAAACTGAATCCATTATTGGATTTGATCATGTATCTCATTATCTTGGTAAACTTTATTCTAAAACTCTGATTTGGTAAGATTACTTCATTATACCAATTATATCATACATGAGTCTAATGTCTTATGAGACAAGATCTGAAATGAGCATAGAAATACTAAATATACAAAAGTAACTTAAGTAATGTGTATAGCTAAAGTATGATATCTGATTCTTGGCAAAACCTCATCTAAATCTGATCTTAATGGACTTAAGTCTTAAAATCATAAATCATAGAATAGAAACCTTAGAAAATCTTAACTTGCATCTTAATCATACTCAAATTAATCTCATTAAGTCTGATCTCATAACATTTGTATGAACTTAAATCTTAAACCTTAAGGTAGAAATCATATAGATTCTCATCGTGCAACTCAATCATGACTTAACATCTCATAATTTGATGATATCATCACAAACTCATGTTACAACATCTTTAATGACACTAGTACATTTATCCTAGAAATTGGGCCATGGTCTATCATGTGCAACACCCATATTCTCACATCATACTTAACTATTAAACATCAACCTTATTAAGGAATCTATTTCACTTCTTAAATTCTTAGATCGCTACATATATAAGAAACCTTGATGACATGTTCCTATTTGAAATCTCAAAACATGGTTACATCTATATTTAAGAGATATGATAGAACTAGATTTTCTTATCCTTTTTATGAACTTAACTTCATGAGCTAGAATCATTCCATGGCACATCACTACTTAAGGTATTGAGCATATGCACTTCTACAATCATAAGCACATAAAATATTTCTTACATATTTAACTCAGAATGTAGGACATGAAGGTCTTATCTAAGAAGCATGTAAATGTACTTGATTTGATAAACGTAAATACTCATGGGCATGAACCACTTACCTCTTGTGATGATGATGTCCTTAACTTAGTCTTGATTTCTTGTTCCAAATCTTAATCACCTGAATATAATCAAAGTTTTATAAGTCCAAGCCTATATTCTCTCTTTCTATTTATAAATCTCAAAACCCCATCTTCCTAACTACATATACCAACTTAGGGTTCTTATTTAGACTAAACATAACTTTAATCTGAAATCACCATAAAATATTGGTGTTGAAATAAAATAAAACTCATACTATATAATCAATATTATCTTTATACTCAAATAAGATATAAGTCGTCTTATGAACTCATATGAACATATAGATCAAAGAAAATCTCAAGCATAGTCATATATATACTAATATTACTTGACTCTATTATGAAACCAAATTAAAAATCATTTAGATAAATAATATCAGACTTAATTAGACATATATATCACTTATTTTCTCAAGATACTCATCTATTACCCTCACATAATGGTCACTTAGGTCCAAATCATAATACAAATATGATAACACAAGAAAATCCATCAAATCTCTAGAAGAGTAATCACACAGTGTAGTAAGATCATGTATAAAATATTAGGTCATCTAAAAAAAATCATATCATGGGTGAAATACCCAAAATACCCTTATTCGGGTTTATATCAAAAACATCAATAAAACTTCATATATGAAAGATCAGGGTCTTAATTAATGTTAAGCATATCAAAATATACATTCCATAAAATTTGTATGAATTTCTAAATTCGTTTGCTATTTTTAATTGACCAAACATCAAAATCATATAGTTTTGAATAAACTATTTTTAATAAATAACAAATATCAGAATCATAATCTGGAAGTATTTTTACGTGATAGTACTCATCACGAGATTTCTGTACGTATCTTGTTTGATAAAATCCGACTTCCCAATCTCAAGATATGAATTTTAGAAGTTACCTATGTTGGGATCAATATCGGCCGTCGATTTGAAATCCAAAGGGGGTAGGTGGTGGCGCCCCTTCTCTTCTGTTCCTTAGTTGGTCGCGGATCCAACAGGATCCGGCTTCTTCTTCACCCACGGACCCAAAAGAGGGGGAACGATCCCCTGTTCTTCATGTGCAGGCCGCCGCCACTGCCTATTTGCCTTCGGTGAACCCGATCTCGACGCTCAGGCTGTCAAAGCTTGCGGTCAGGCATCAACTACCTCTGTGTGACCTCCCCATGGATTTGGGATACGCCGCCGACGAGAAAGAGCAGGTCTAGATTAGAGCTTCTTGCCTCTGGCCTACCTCCGCCGCCAAGGCTTCCGTCCATGTTCTCTCTTCCTCTCGCTCTCAGTTTCGAGCGAAACCCTAGGATCGAAGCTGTTAGCCCCGGGTAGACCGGAATATGAGGCTTTTATAGCCTCCCATACTTGCGATCATAGGCGAGGGCCCCCTTTTATGGGTGCTCTGTTCGCGCCCAGCAAACAGGGGTCGCGGCCTCCTGTCCGTGCGGACTGGGGTCGCCCCCTTTTTTATTTTCTTTTTCTTCTTCTTTTTGATAAAAGTCCAAATATAAGAAATATTTATAAAACCCATTCTATAGCTCAGTTTGACTTCAAATTTTTGGGTAATTACTATATTATCATCAGCTTCACATGAGCAAGATTTGAAGTAACAACTAGCTATACAAACACTCCAAACATGTCTTTTCAATAAAAACATTATAATTACTAATTTAATTACCTAGGCCACTATATACATCAAAATCATCTGAAATTTCTTCCAGCATCTTATACTCTAATTATTATTCTACTATAAATATTTTGAGTATTTATTATGACCATAAAATACTTAATTCTCAATTTGTACCCCAAGGACCTATTTGTAGAACTTAATTAGTCCAATAAGGTTGGAATTGGGCTCTAGGGCACATGGCCCAACCCTTAGTATTTCAAAGGGTCCATGAGCTTGATTGTATTCTAAAACATGAAAGTAAGTCATCAACCCATATAATTTCTAAATTGAAGTCCATGTATAACACATGTGATCAATATTTCTTAGTTACATAACAGGAAGACCTACGCTAGGTCTAAGGCTCTCAAGTCATGAACTGGACTCATCATATTATATATTCGTCACCTTATTGTCCATAGGAACAATTCATTTATATTCATATACAACCGACTACAATCATACACATTAAAGTCATTATGTGAATATCAGATGATTTGTATTACACATTTTGTGAACTTTTGCGTACCTAACCATGGTTAGTTCATTACGTCCCTTGGCATGCCTTTACTAGGAAACCCCACATTAAAATCTTACTTTAGCTATGAAATTGAGGATGTTACAATTCTATCCACCTTGAAATAAATTTCGTCCTCGAAATTTCTCTAGGCTACTACCCACCTTAGGGTTCCGCTTACCTCTTGATTTATTGATGATTAACATATGAAAGTACACTTATGTTCAAAATTTTGCATGAAAAGATATGTAATGTATTTTCATAAAGATTTATGTGAGTATTATCTATTACCTTGGTCTACTTCTCAACTCATACTTAGGTTTATGAAACTAAACTTGTCTCTATACTTAGGTCATGTACCTCAACCTTGTCATGACTTCCTAACATTAGTTGCACATGACTGTCTAATCTAAGGTCCTTCAGGTAACTCCTACATTCCTAGATATGTGGTGATCAGGCACATACCTAGAGATGTGGGATCCTGAGATGCTATCTCTCACTCACCCACTGATACATGTGTCCCATACCACATGGACCAGTAAGAAATGAGAGATGCATAAAAGTCTAGTGCTTATGAAATTCCTTTTCAATTCTCAATTGGCTGGCCATAACCCTTGAGAATGGAGAAGAAACATCATTAGCTAGGTTTAGGTTTCTAATTTAGATCTAAACAAGGATGACTTCTACCTCAGAGATACCTATCCATTCTAGGGTTAAGACTCATAATCACTCTAGGTTATGGTATTCTTCTTATAGTATCTATTCCTAAACCCTAATCTTACCACTTCACTCTAGGGTGACTATGATAATCATGTTTGCCTAGTGGCCATTTACCAAATTGCTCTGATACCATATTGTAACACCCAGATTTTTATAACACATGAGCGGAAGCAGTAAATTTTTTTTTTCATCTGGGAGTGTCACAAACATGATAGTCATTGCAATTAAAGCAAATGAAACACTTTGCATTTAAGAAAAATTGATTCATACATAGTTTTGACAAAGGAAACAAGTCATCTAATATACTGTGATAACAAGACCATGCATAAAAGAAGATATCTAAACTCTGGATCGTCTCGGTAGATGGCACCCCACTAGACAAGCTTGAAAACCTGCTACATCTTTTCTTATTCTTTAAATCTTCTGCTGCTCCAAACCCTGCGGACATCGCGTCCCCAGCCATGCATCGGGAAAAACAGTCGTTAGAGTAAGTGGCATGAGTATTATGAAATATACATTGCTAAAGAGCTGAAAATGGGTATTATAAACATGAACTAATATCAAACTGTGAGTAAACTGAAACATAAAATATCTTATTTCTCAATCTGAATCTTTATCTTTCTACCTTATCTTATTATGGATACATGTACCATGGTACGTGGATCTCAAGACCTACATCAAAGTACTTGGGTCATACTTATCTTATTTGATTCCCTCTCATCATACTCATGGATGAGATTATGGGCATGCTATGAACTAAGGTATCTTTGACTTACGATTTTTATCTGACTGTGGCCACCGTTATACAATAAGTCCTCCTGAATTGGCATATCTACGCCCTGAATTGGTGCCGCAACACCTTTGAAATGGCACTACATGCCCTGAATGACACCGAGGTGTCTCTGAATTGGCGTGTCTACGCCCTGAAATGGTGCCGCAACACCTCTGAGTTGGAGTGAACACTCCTCTGAATTGGCAACAACTGCCTCTGAAACGTCCCGGGACTACTGAATGAGGACTTATCATATAATGTCTTATGTGAAGGTTTCGACTTATTTATCTTAAGTCTAAACTTACTTAATTCTTAATTTGAACTGAAGCTGAATACGGATAGCTTTACTGAATACTGAATCTGAACTTATCTTATATTAAAATTGAACACTGAAAACTGAACTTATCTGAAACTGATTACTGAGTACTGAGCATGTACTGAATTCTGAATCTGAATTTAAATCTGAATCTTTTATTCTCAAGGGATAAACTGAATCTACAACTGAATGTGGATATGAATCTTAATTACTTCATAATTAAGATTTGGTCTAAAACCCTTATCATGTATCTTTATTCAACATCTGGCTACTCACACAGTGAGTAGTCTAAGTCTGAATCTAGATCTCTTATTCTTGAATTCTAAACTGAATCCATTATTGGATTTGATCATGTATCTCATTATCTTGGTAAACTTTATTCTAAAACTCTGATTTGGTAAGATTACTTCATTATACCAATTATATCATACATGAGTCTAATGTCTTATGAGACAAGATCTGAAATGAGCATAGAAATACTAAATATACAAAAGTAACTTAAGTAATGTGTATAGCTAAAGTATGATATCTGATTCTTGGCAAAACCTCATCTAAATCTGATCTTAATGGACTTAAGTCTTAAAATCATAAATCATAGAATAGAAACCTTAGAAAATCTTAACTTGCATCTTAATCATACTCAAATTAATCTCATTAAGTCTGATCTCATAACATTTGTATGAACTTAAATCTTAAACCTTAAGGTAGAAATCATATAGATTCTCATCGTGCAACTCAATCATGACTTAACATCTCATAATTTGATGATATCATCACAAACTCATGTTACAACATCTTTAATGACACTAGTACATTTATCCTAGAAATTGGGCCATGGTCTATCATGTGCAACACCCATATTCTCACATCATACTTAACTATTAAACATCAACCTTATTAAGGAATCTATTTCACTTCTTAAATTCTTAGATCGCTACATATATAAGAAACCTTGATGACATGTTCCTATTTGAAATCTCAAAACATGGTTACATCTATATTTAAGAGATATGATAGAACTAGATTTTCTTATCCTTTTTATGAACTTAACTTCATGAGCTAGAATCATTCCATGGCACATCACTACTTAAGGTATTGAGCATATGCACTTCTACAATCATAAGCACATAAAATATTTCTTACATATTTAACTCAGAATGTAGGACATGAAGGTCTTATCTAAGAAGCATGTAAATGTACTTGATTTGATAAACGTAAATACTCATGGGCATGAACCACTTACCTCTTGTGATGATGATGTCCTTAACTTAGTCTTGATTTCTTGTTCCAAATCTTAATCACCTGAATATAATCAAAGTTTTATAAGTCCAAGCCTATATTCTCTCTTTCTATTTATAAATCTCAAAACCCCATCTTCCTAACTACATATACCAACTTAGGGTTCTTATTTAGACTAAACATAACTTTAATCTGAAATCACCATAAAATATTGGTGTTGAAATAAAATAAAACTCATACTATATAATCAATATTATCTTTATACTCAAATAAGATATAAGTCGTCTTATGAACTCATATGAACATATAGATCAAAGAAAATCTCAAGCATAGTCATATATATACTAATACTACTTGACTCTATTATGAAACCAAATTAAAAATCATTTAGATAAATAATATCAGACTTAATTAGACATATATATCACTTATTTTCTCAAGATACTCATCTATTACCCTCACATAATGGTCACTTAGGTCCAAATCATAATACAAATATGATAACACAAGAAAATCCATCAAATCTCTAGAAGAGTAATCACACAGTGTAGTAAGATCATGTATAAAATATTAGGTCATCTAAAAAAAATCATATCATGGGTGAAATACCCAAAATACCCTTATTCGGGTTTATATCAAAAACATCAATAAAACTTCATATATGAAAGATCAGGGTCTTAATTAATGTTAAGCATATCAAAATATACATTCCATAAAATTTGTATGAATTTCTAAATTCGTTTGCTATTTTTAATTGACCAAACATCAAAATCATATAGTTTTGAATAAACTATTTTTAATAAATAACAAATATCAGAATCATAATCTGGAAGTATTTTTACGTGATAGTACTCATCACGAGATTTCTGTACGTATCTTGTTTGATAAAATCCGACTTCCCAATCTCAAGATATGAATTTTAGAAGTTACCTATGTTGGGATCAATATCGGCCGTCGATTTGAAATCCAAAGGGGGTAGGTGGTGGCGCCCCTTCTCTTCTGTTCCTTAGTTGGTCGCGGATCCAACAGGATCCGGCTTCTTCTTCACCCACAGACCCAAAAGAGGGGGAACGATCCCATGTTCTTCATGTGCAGGCCGCCGCCACTGCCTATTTGCCTTCGGTGAACCCGATCTCGACGCTCAGGCTGTCAAACCTTGCGGCCAGGCATCAACTACCTCTGCGTGACCTCCCCATGGATTTGGGATACGCCGCCGACGAGAAAGAGCAGGTCTAGATTAGAGCTTCTTGCCTCTGGCCTACCTCCGCCGCCAAGGCTTCCGTCCATGTTCTCTCTTCCTCTCGCTCTCAGTTTCGAGCGAAACCCTAGGATCGAAGCTGTTAGCCCCGGGTAGACCGGAATATGAGGCTTTTATAGCCTCCCATACTTGCGATCATAGGCGAGGGCCCCCTTTTATGGGTGCTCTGTTCGCGCCCAGCAAACAGGGGTCGCGGCCTCCAGTCCGTGCGGACTGGGGTCGCCCCCTTTTTTATTTTCTTTTTCTTCTTCTTTTTGATAAAAGTCCAAATATAAGAAATATTTATAAAACCCATTCTATAGCTCAGTTTGACTTCAAATTTTTGGGTAATTACTATATTATCATCAGCTTCACATGAGCAAGATTTGAAGTAACAACTAGCTATACAAACACTCCAAACATGTCTTTTCAATAAAAACATTATAATTACTAATTTAATTACCTAGGCCACTATATACATCAAAATCATCTGAAATTTCTTCCAGCATCTTATACTCTAATTATTATTCTACTATAAATATTTTGAGTATTTATTATGACCATAAAATACTTAATTCTCAATTTGTACCCCAAGGACCTATTTGTAGAACTTAATTAGTCCAATAAGGTTGGAATTGGGCTCTAGGGCACATGGCCCAACCCTTAGTATTTCAAAGGGTCCATGAGCTTGATTGTATTCTAAAACATGAAAGTAAGTCATCAACCCATATAATTTCTAAATTGAAGTCCATGTATAACACATGTGATCAATATTTCTTAGTTACATAACAGGAAGACCTACGCTAGGTCTAAGGCTCTCAAGTCATGAACTGGACTCATCATATTATATATTCGTCACCTTATTGTCCATAGGAACAATTCATTTATATTCATATACAACCGACTACAATCATACACATTAAAGTCATTATGTGAATATCAGATGATTTGTATTACACATTTTGTGAACTTTTGCGTACCTAACCATGGTTAGTTCATTACGTCCCTTGGCATGCCTTTACTAGGAAACCCCACATTAAAATCTTACTTTAGCTATGAAATTGAGGATGTTACAGTTTTTCTTGTAGAAAATAAGTGAGGCATACAACTACCTATTCTTGTACACTACTATCTCTCTCTCCCTACTTCCTTCTTCCTCTTTCTAACATGTTATCTAAATATTCAAACAACATAATTGCCTCGCATATTTACGCTCCCATACATGCACTAGTTTTGCTTTTAGGTTTCTTGTTTTGGGTGGGGGTGGACTCCATGAATCAGTTTCTTATTTAAATGCGCTAGAAAGGTTGTTGTATATTTATGTTGAAATTGTAATAGATTATGTAACCATTATTACTTCAAAAAGAAACACCTTATTAGGAAAGGACAAAAATATCAATAGTCTTTTGAGTTCATCTTTATCAAGATAAGGTCATATAATATCTGCAGTCATAACCCATTTCTCACGACGACCCTTAAATATGCACCTCAGATTTCGTGGTATCCATGTTAGTAATATGTAATCAATGGCATAGTGCTATCTGCGTAGGGTGTTGGGACAATTCTATGATGATCTTCTACGTATGTACATATATATACATTTTATAAAACCCTGCGTCTGAATTCACCCGTCAGCTGCTCTAATGCATTTCAGAAACATGAGACAGAGAGACCATGATGTAACCATCTGGCTTATATAGCCTTCCGTCCATAGCTTATCCTCGCACTTTTCGCAAAAAGAAAACATTGTCTGCCAGCCATGATACATACTTTTGACGAGGTGGCCGGTGCAAAACGCTAGCTGCTCTAGCTGGCAGGGTGGGGACGATAGTATCTGTACGTCCATTATCTGCATTACTGAAAGCGGACAGGTCGTCGTCGGGCGTGGAAAAAGCATCAGCTGGTGGGCCACCGCTCACAGGGGCGGCGAGCAAGTTGGGGGAGGGCGGTGCCGCCGTTGCCTAGCCAGGATCAACCACCCACCCGCCCGGCTACTATCATAGGGCCAGAGAACTGGGACCGTGATAACTTGGCACACGAAGAGTTCGTTTGGAGGATGCGTGAATATTCGTGCATGCCGTCGTTGTCTTACGTGGCCCGTACATGTGCTACAGCTCAGCACCGCCCCCACTCGTGGTGTCGCTATCATATGTCCTACGTGGGTTTGAGCCGACAGCAAGTACGCAGGGCATAGGCACGGGCGGTGGGAGATTGGCGCTGTGCAGTCAGTGGAGTGAGGTTCATTACTCCCCTTCACCAACCTGGAAGCTTTACAGTAGCTTTATTTACACAAGCAGTCATGCGCACTGGAGCATACAGGGCAAAGGCAGAAACGTGAGAGAGCGGAGATATAACATATCCACGCTCTTTACTCTTTCGAAACACCTTTCATTCCTCGTAGTACACAAAATGAACGATTCCCTTCTACTTACATATCACTTTCACATCACCATCAAAGCTTAGGTTTCCCTCCCCATCGCAATTAAACAACAAAAATTTGTTTGGCATTGAGCCACACATCAACCATAACCCTCCCTCCGCTGCTCGCTACCTTTGCCTCAACTTCCCGCATCTAGTCTACATTGTAAGCCTTGACAGTCTGCTTGATGTGACTACAAATTGGTCTGGATCCCGTCGTGCTGTTATTTTTCTCATGATGTCGTGAATGCTATGTGTGCTGCACCTTGTGAATCTTTTGTTATCTGACTAGATCTACATCTTAGGATGCTCAGTGATATTTTTGAAACGAGTTTGCTACATAAACAAGAAATGAGACTTTTTTTGTCCCAGATATGCATAACAACAAAATAACTTCCCTCCTCTATTTTATTGTTATTCATATGTGATGACAAAAATGATTCCATTTCTATTCTCATTTCTTGTTCATGTAGCATTGTTCTTTTTGAAAATTTCACCTACCCTCAATTTTTTTTCCATTTTGGTCGAATCATTTTGCACACGCATCCTAGTGCACACACCACTCCAATCCTAGTGAACACTGCACATGAATCCAAGTATACATGGTACCCATTCTTCTTTCAATCCTAGAACACCCAAATCCAAATCATAGTGCATCATTGTACAAATCATGGTATATACAACACTGGAATCCATGTGCATCTTCTACCAAGTGTAACATCCCTGACATGGGTTATGAAGTAACCCTAGGTGTTTTGCATAATGAGAGTAATTATATGCATGTTTTTGTCTTTGAAAAGTAATTAGGGCTCAAGAGGAATTTATATTACAATTTTTAGTCCTTTTTTAATATTGTTGAAATCAATATTTTGTCTGTTTTGGACTAAAGTACAAATTACCCAAGTTGAGGGGTCTATTTGCAAATTGTGCATAATAATATGTTCCTCATGATTTAAGACATCATGGGAATGAAGATGATGCAGGGGTATGGCTTGTGATAGCCTGAATCCCAAGAAAGATCTGATAAAGCAATGTTTGTGCATGAAAACTTAGTTTTGGTATAATGTGCAATTTACCCAAAACCTATGGTGCAATATGTAAATTACCACTTCAATAAGGTCCCTAATATTTCTTGGAATCATGTGGAGAAAAGAAAATGAGGGGGAGCCTCATTTGGTTTAAGTTGAAGGAGAGAGAATCTTGATATTAAAATAATCAAGATTTAAGCATAATGGATATATTAATGCAAAAATAAATAAAATAATTCTAGGGCCTTCAACCAAAATTAATTTGGTAGAATCCAGATGCATGAGTGACTGTTCTTGAGCTTGCAAGGATCGAAAATATCTTAAGGAGGTGAAATTCCACTCACCTTATTATAAGGAAAAGAATTCCCACTCAAAAAGATATATTAGTATTATAACGGATTAAGGTGCTTAATTTCTTTTCCCTTAATCCATGGATAATGGAAGGGAGTTCGGTGGCTTTGAGTTGCCTTTGCATGCAAGAAAAATAAGGAGGAAGAGGTGGTACCATTTTTGGAATTAATTGAATTTTAATTGAACATTTTCTCTTTTATCAATTGCTTATGAAAGAGCCCTTTTCAACCCACCTAAGGGTCTTTTTCGATTCCTTTTCTTCCCCTTGCTTGCAAAACCGACCAAGAAGGCTAAGGACAGCAGGGATCATGTCCCCAACCTATTGGTAAGCCTTTGATCTTCGTTCTTCATGATTTCATGGTGAAAATCATAAAATAATACATGATTTCTTCATTTCTTCACTCCATCTTCAACCCTAGTCGATCCTTTCACTCCAAAAGCTTAAGAAACGACCTTGGGAGGTTGCTAGAGCTTCAACCACCATTGGAGCCGTGAAGTTTGGAGCTTAGGATCAGATTTGAAGGCGGGTTATGTAACTCTAACCCTTAATCTTTGTCATTGAATTCGACTTCTACTTGCAATTGATTTAATTGTCATTATTGCAATAGCCTTGCTTGATTGATGGAGTTGCCATGGGAAATGGCAGTAGATCTGTGAGTCTAAAGGTTGAAGATGATAACATGTTTATAAGCACACACCTTAATCAAAGAACAACAACAAACGGTCTTGGACTTTTGGTCCAAACGGTTTGCAAAACCGTTTGGTAAAGTTGGATCCCAAACTGTTTGGTTTGGTTGACAGTTTGGTCTAGTTGACCGTTTGGACACCAAACTGCATGGCATGGTTGACCGTTTGGTATAGTTGGTCATTTGAGGTCTGAACGTAATCAAAGGTTGGATGATGATCCAATGGACACAACTGAATCATCCAAGGTGTGCATGATCCATCAAGTTGTAACCCTAATCAAGTTGATTGATGAAACCCTTGATTGGTCCAATTGATTTCAAGACTTTTTGGGGCAAACGGTCTTGAGACCGTTTGATCCCAAACGGTCTTGAAACCGTTTGGGACCAAACGGTTTCAAAACTGTTTGGTGGATTGAAGGTTGATCCTTGACCCATGGATGGTGATCTAATGGTATGGATTGATGGACCTTCCAACTGAATAATCAATGGCCATTCAATGGTGCAATTGGAAATCGATTTGATTGAGAATTGACCTAGTTAGCCCTTGCGGTTTCGGGACTTATTTGGCCCAAACGGTCTTGAAACCGTTTGGTGGCAAACGGTTTCAAAACCGTTTGGCGATGTAACTTCAAGACCGCATGGAGGTTGTTAGTGGTTCAATCATTAGGATATTAAAGGCAATGATAGTCCTAATTATCCAATGATGATTAGTAATGTTAATTAATAAGGTACAAGGGTTGAAACCCTAAAAGTACCTATGTGATTAGTGTTAATCAAGAAAGAAACCCTAATTACTAAAAGGAGCAATGACTTGGTACATTATGTCATTCATAATTGTATGAACTTGATTAAGGGTTGATATGACCTAATCAAGTTGAGAGGTATGATAACATAGAGTTGATACATGAGTATGACTCATATAATGATTAAGGGTATGATTCTTAAGTAATAAGATCATGAAACCCTAATCATGAACCTAAACCCTAATTGACGAGATTGTTGATCCTTAACCCTAATCCAAGGTATGGATGTAACCCTAATTTGGGGTGATGATGTGAATAGACCTAATCAAGAGTAATGTGATATGAAACCCTAATTGGGATGAATAGTAAACCCTAATTATGGGAATGGACCATGAAACCATAATTGGGATGAATAGTAATCCCTAATTGTGGAACATTGAATGTAAATCCTTTTATAGGATGAATTTGATGTGAAACCCTAACTAAGGATGGTTTCATGAGGAACCCTGATGTTTGATGTTTTGTGAAGCCCAAACTCAGGGTAATGCTATATATTGCTCAATGAACCCTAAACTTGAGCATCATAGTGATAAACAATATCTGTGATGTGATAAGGGGATGATTATCCTTAAATAACATGAAATGGTAAACCCTAACCCTGGTACGGGAATAGTGGTGTTACCCATGAATAATGAATTCATATTTGTTGAACATGGTTCTGATATGCAATTGATATCACTGTATTATCTATGCTAACAATGCAGGCACCTTGAAAGGATGATCATGGCCAGGTATAAGTTATGATGTTTAATTCACTATTATGATTGTATCTTGAGTGTCATAATATACCTTACTACCTGGTAAGAGGTATCAAGAGAGTTAATGGGCATCAAGTACCATGTGTGATGCTTATAATAGCAAAGTATCATGTTTGCCTTGGTCAACTGACCTAAAGGTGATGGTTACCTGGAAAGGTGGTAACAATGTTTAATGATGAATCTAGGGTTTAATTACCCATTACAATATGATTATGGTGATGAAATTGAGAAGGGATTGAGTTCCCAATATCTTTTAAGATTGTTAAGCAATTGATGAAATTAGTACATGTTTCCTTATAGCATTGTCATAATGAGTTTTGTCTGAGAACTTTCCTGATGCTAAAATAATATGAAAATGTACTTAATTAATCAAGTGAAGCCTATTCATGTAGTGCTCTGACGATAGATCCATCATCGTCAGCAATTGGTGATGGTGAAACAGGTATTCTATAGAATTCCTGGAATTCGCATATTTTGAATATGTGGGGGTAAATGGGCAAAAATATCCTTACGTCTGGGTGAAGAGATTGAGAGAGAGTAAACATTAAACCCCTCAATCCTTCATGTGTCGGGATAGATGTATCATAAATCTCCCGATGGTTGGGATGGATGTATCATTAATCTCCCAATGTTATTTTATGTCAGGTCGATGGAGATAAACACTAATGCTCTCGATTACCGATGAGATTGCAGTTGACGTTGTAACTCTATAGCGAAGTTCCAGTATACCCTGGAAAGCTATTTGAGCAGTTGACACAGTCCTGCTTGTAGTCCTGTGCTGACCAGGATGTGGGAGGTCATGGGAATCCGGCTCTTCCACTGACCTATTTATGGTACCAATTTCGATTCTAGGAATGTTCGATTGGAGTATGAGAAGTATACCTCATCTCCTCAGAGCTTAAATCTATTTGCAAAATATAATTAGTCGTGTAGCGTATTTGCATAATATTGAAATACGAGGAATATTGATTTTTGATATACTGCTTAGCATGCCCTTGATACAGGAATGTACATATGGTCCTTTAATTCATATTGATTATGAGACATGCTGCTTAATCAAGTTATTGTTGTAATAATGCATAAGAATGTTTCTCTAGTCTGCATAAATGTGATTCACCTGCTAATGGTTTACAATATTCCACTGTTCAGTTTATTTCTATTAAACTGCAATGACAATGTTTTGGCGGAGAGTTATATCTCCCCTTGGGGAAATTTTTATAATTGTCTCACCCCCATGGGATCCAATGTTTTTAGGTAGACGCAGACATCAAGGTAGTAACTCTTCTACAGGAGAAGAGTAGCAGCAGCAGACACAGGGTCAGTAGTGATCCAACAGGTGGAGACATTGGCTGTCTAGTTATGTGTAAATGGTCTTATAGTCATCTTTGTACTCTCAGGTCCTAGGAGTTAGTGTTTTGATACTTCGATCTGAGATTTTTGTGCATGTATGCCTCGATATGCAATTATGCATGTAATGTATATATGAACCAGGATGTAATGTTTTACTTTGGTTCTATATGAAAGAGTTTTCCTGTGAATGGATCTCTTGATAAATGGTTTTAATTTTTAGTGATTTTCAGTATTTCCACTGCTAACGATCACTTTCACATTAGTTAATCTTATTTTATGAGTTGTATGCCACACGAAGTGTGTCTACTTATATTCAAATCTTCTTTCAAATCATTATTCACATACTATGAAACCTTATCACAAATTTTTAATCCTAACACATTTATGACCTAATCCAATCCTAACACAATTACAGCCTAATCCAAGTGCACATGCATTTGAATACTTGTTCATATACACTTGCATTCAAGCATACTTGCTATCCAACTGTAGCGCACCAGTGTCTGAATCCTAGTTAACATAACACTTTAATCCTAGCACACTTAAAATTGAATCATGGATCGCCCATGTTTGAATCCTAGATCACCAATGTTCAAGTGTGCCCACTTAAACTCAAATCCTTTTCACATTTTGAATCCTAACACATTTATGACATGATCCAATCCTAACATAGATACATCCTAATCCAAGTGCACCTGCATTTGAATCCTTGTTCATACACACTTGCATTCAAGCATACTTTCTATCCAATCATAGTGTACCAGCGTCTGAATCCTAGTTCACACAACAATTTAATCCTAGCACACTTATTATTTAATCATGGATCAACCATGTTTGAATCCTAGATGACCTATGTCCAAGCGTGTCCACTTCAACTCAAATCCTATTTCAAATCCTTTTTCACGTACTAACAATAATTCATACACATTATGAATCCTTGAACACTTACAATGGCATCCCAGTGCACTTGTGTTTTAATCCAAGGGAACACACACCTAAATCCTAGCACACTTACTACTACTCCCCATGTTTTTTTATATTGTTAGAATCATTTGCATGCCTATTCAATCCTAGTGCATATGTTGACTATTCTTGCTTCAATCCTAGAACACCCAAATCTTAAACCTAGTGCATCCTTCTACAAATCTTGGTACATGCAACACAAAAATTCAGGTGCATGTGTTGCGAAGAGTGTCCACTTATATTGAAAAGAACTACTCAAGAAATATAGTAATTCACTCTATGTCACCACTCCATACCATCCATAGATGAGTGGACAAGTCAGGGTTTAAAACTATCATATCAAAGTCATTTTATAGAAGATGACTCATAGAACATAGAAGGATTGGCTTAAATGATGCACTTTGGACCTATTGCACAATTTACAAGGATCTCTTAGGCACAAATCCCTTTAGAATAATCTACATTAGGCCTTATCATATCCTAGTGTAACTTGAGCACAAGGCTTGGTGTGTCATTAAGAAGCTCAACTTTCACCTTTGAATAGTAAGGGAGAACAAAAAGTTCCCACTACAAGAGGTTGAATAGGTTTGATTGATCTACTATGATAATGCACAAATCTAAAAAGATGAAAACAAGATGTGGCATGATGTCCATCTGTGAAGGGTTGTCTTCTATTTTAAAGACTAGGTTTGATTACACAATTTGCAGCTCTGGATTCTTTCAAGAAAGTGCAGGACCATGTGAGTGATGTAGATGGGATTTTTCCCTCCTATATGAGTTTGATATTTGGGCCACTTGATAAAAGAGATTGTGAAAAGCATGGCCAAGTGCATGTAAATCATATATGATGTTGAGTTCACATATATCTCAGACAGTTTGCTCAAGTTCAAAGAACATGTACTGAACGTTGAAGAGGATGATGATTCCATGCCTCGAGTTCAATCTAGATATCAAAGACAAAGGAACTATACAATCATTGTAACATCAATCACGGATTGTAGGTTGAAGTTGTTCTCCAACTTTCTAAAATACTTGGGTAGCAATGATTTTTTTTGGTCTTTTGGGTAGCACCGATGTCTTGCTACATATAAATATTTGCTTGTAATGTCATAAATTAGTTATGGACATTCACTACCAATGTAATTTGGTACCTATAAGGTCACACACATAGGAATGCACTTGGAATAGGAGTTTATTCATGAGTAATGTTGAACACTGATTACAAAAGTGTTAGATATTCAATTTAAACAACAATTGCAATATGTAACCTAGAACAACCAGTTCAGCAAGTCTTGCATGAACCGATCGACGTAGGTTGTGAACCAGCTGTTTTGTTGATCAATAAGATCGGATCAAAGATTGATGTTGACATCATGTTGTGCATTAAATTAAATATTAAATTCCAAAATAGTTGTGAATAGGAAACATAGTGAAACAACCAGTTCAAGTGTTGAACTGACCATCTCATGTGTGAACCAACCAATTCACTAGTAAACCAACCGGTTTGACGTTCGCAAGTTGCAAAATTTATGAAATTTCATCCCCTTTGACTCTCATTCTGAATGGGAACCCTAACCTTGGCCCTCCTAAAAATAGATGGGTATTGGGGGCTTCCCAGACACAACAATAAACTCTGACAATTTTTGTCTTCTTTGGTTGTTGTAATGAAGAGAGCCCTAGTAATTTCTATCCGTCAAAGGGAGGAACAACAAGGGAGAGACATTTGTGGGAGAACAAGTTGATGCTAGCACATAAACTAGAAGGGACAACTCCATCCCGTCCATTCATCTAGAATGAAAGGCGTTCACGCTGGTCCGCGAGGACTGCTATAGAGATGTGGAGGATCTGCCTGCCGCTAGGAGGACATTATCAATTATCATCCATGATGCCTGACCAGGAGGATGAAGATGATATACATTAAGGTGCAACTCGATGAAGTAGCATGCTGCAATAAGAATTATCGTTGGACTTTCTCTAGGACTAGGTATATGTCTTGCAAATCTTTTTCCCATCTCATAGTTGTTGACACGATATATTGTTCAATGGGAATATGGAAATTAAAATTTTGTTTCTATTTCCATATCTAATTCCATATTTTCCTATAGGGGTATCGGAGCCATGTCAATTTATCATGTTGTGGGATTTAATCGATATGATTGGACTTATATTTTATCATTTATTGCATAAATTATGTGAATACTTAAAATGATTAAGGTGCATATCTGACTAAATCACATATGATCCCTATATATATGATATGATATATATGCAATATATGTCGCCTTGAAAAATTATTTTGATGGTGATTGAAAGCATGGTTATGGTCTATACCCCTAGACCTTATGTTCTTGGTTGGATTGTTTATGTTCCTATATATATCTCGGTTTGCATACCGAGCCGCCCTCTTCTTTCCATATGGAAAAGTATTAAATTCTTTCCTTCATATGATCCCCTCGAATGTAACTCAAGGTTTCCCAATTACAATGTAATATATTAAATTGGATTAGGATAGCTTTTATGTCTTGCTATGGCAAAGAGGACCTTCTACACCAACCAGTTTAGGAGAAGAACCAATCGGTTGGAGGACCGAGGAGGCTGATGATGGAGTAGCCAACCAATCAATTGGTGATCCAACCAACCGGCTAGAGGAGTCTTGATGTCGTAAGGACTAGAGGCTAGATGATCAATCCACGAGACCAACTAACTGACTAGAAGGAGAGACATCCAGTTCAAGGGTTGAACAGTCCGATCTAGACTGGATCCAGTATAGATTATCATCAACAACATGATGCTACATATGATGTGGACCTTAGGTGGTAGTAATTCCTTGTAGCTCCAAGGAATTACAATAAGATGGACACAATCATTGCTTATGTTTATTGTTGCATGTTTCCATTATAAGTATAGCATGTATATGATATATACTATAGGTATGCAGTGATTGGATATGTATATGTATTTAAATAAACTCTCTCAATATAATATTAATTCTTTGATGCTTTCTATAAAAATCAAACATGAAAAACTTCATCGACCAAGCGTAGGTTACAACAAAGTGCAGTCATCTCATGGAAGTGTGATGATAGATATCTAGATCTGCCAAAATAAGGTGTATATTCTATCATGTTGGATTTTGGGTTAGGCTTAATTAGGGGATCTTAATGAGATTAAGTACCTAGAAGAATAAATATGGATTGTGACAAATATTTGTGCACACCATCTATCCAATAGTTGAATGAAGATTCAATTGGCAAAACATGCCTACCTAAATTGTCAAGTTGTGTGCGATCAGCCAAAGCTGACTCATGATTTAATGAAATATGGATCTTGGCTCACTAGAAGATTTTACGATGCAATCTCCTGAATTGATAAGTGTGGTTATCAATTTGAATAAAATAGTGGGAGTGATAGTTAGTTAAAGGCCTAATTAAACATCATCAAATTTTATTTTAATCAAATCAAATCAGAAATGTTTGGACAAACTATAAATTTCTCTTCTAGAATCAAATGATGACAAACAACATTCTTTGCTATCGGTCTTTGAGAAGGACAAGTTGAATGGGAATAGTTTCCATGATTGGTTTAGAAATTTGACAATTGTTCTCACACAAGAGCACAAACTCAATGTCCTAGAAACACCAGAGCTAGGTGAACCTTCTCCCAGTGCACCCAAGGCTGACAAAGATGCTTACAAGAAGCACTTTGAGGATGTCGTAGATGATATGTTCCATGAACTATGAGTTGTAGAGACAACATAAGAATATGGATGTGATTGAGATGGTAACACATGTTAAGAACATGTACCAAGATCAGGAACGACAAGAGAGATATGATGTCTCAAGTGTAACATGGAAGAAGGAGATCTAGCATGTCCCTATGTGCTCAAGATTATTGGGTATATGGAGAACCTTGCGAGACTGGGATTTCCCTTAGACTAAGTGTTGGCCACTGAAGTGATTCTATAGTCACTACGAGAGTCATATATTCAGTTTGGAATGAGCTACAACATGAATAATTTTGAAAAGCCATTGTTAGAATTATTTGTCATGTTGAGAATAGCTTAGCACAAATGAAGAAAGACAAGCCCAAGTTTGTGATGATGATCAACAAAGAAAAAGGGAAGTCCAACAGCAAAGGAAAAGCTAAGAAGAGTTCTAATGCTAGCTACAAGCCCAAGTCTTATGCACTCAAAGCAATGGAAGGAGTCACCAAGGGAGGGAATTGTCACCACTCTCACCAGCCTGGACATTAGAAGAAAAATTGCCTTCTCTATGTAGAGGAACTAAGGAAGAAGAAGGAGGGGTAGAGATCTCCACTTTAGGTAGATATGTTATTGAGATAAATCTATCTACTTCTTCCTCTTGGGTACTAGATACCAGATGTGGATCTCACATATGTTCTAATCTGTAGGATCTAAAAAGAAGTAGGGCTTTATGAAAGGGTGAGGTTGAAATGTGTGTTGCAAATGGAGTAAGAGTTGTTTCCACTGTAGTTGGAACCTATAGTTTATCTCTATCCACGGGGCTTGCAATAGAGTTAGAGAACTAATATTTTGTACCTGCCATAAATAGAAATATTATTTTTTATCTTGTATGGACAAGGATGGATATGAATTTCATATAAAGAATGGTCAATATTCTATTTTAAAAGATGAGATCTTTTATGGCAGTGCCCTGATGTCCTATGGTCTTAATTATTATATCTTAAGATAAATGTGTATAACATAAATACCAAAATTCTAAAACTTGATAACTCAAACAAAACATATCATTTGCATTTTTGTTTAGGGCACATCAATGAGAATCACATATCTAGACTCCATAAAGATGGTGTTCTAGACTCTTTTGATTTTGAATTAATAGAGACATCTAAATCTTGTTTATTGGACAAGATGATCAAAACTCCCTTGACTAGAAATAATGAGAGATCTAGTGATCTATTAGAACTCATACATTGTAACACCCCTCCCTAGGGTTTCATACGTAACCAGTGGAAACACAGCCTAATCCCCAACATTATCCATAATGTGGGGTACTTGGCATTTTAGAGAGGGATTGTCACATGCATGATCTCATATCAAGAAACAAATAACATTGGGCATTATTGAAACATAGATTCATACATAAGTCCTTGGAAAAAAAACTACATCATGATTCTAAAACTACACATATTCTAGATAACATATGAAAGATAGGATCTCCATAGATGGACGTCCCACCAGGCAACAACTTCTAAGGTCTTGGATCCTTGAAACCTCCTCAAGATGTCTCCTTCCCTTTAGTTTCAACGTCTGTGGACATCTCGTCCCCATCCATGCAAAGGAAAAACAAACATGGTAAGTAAGCGGCATTGGCATGTTATAAAGCATAAAAATAAACTATAAAGGTGACTTGACATAAACATGGACATACATTTAACATTAATCATTTCTTGACATTACATAAGGAACTTGACTAGAAGTATATTCTCCTCTCTTAATTTCCTATAAGGAGCCCATAATGCTCGGAAGGCCCATAATTGCTCAGAAAGCCCATAATGCTCGGAAAGCCCATAACAATGTGCATATAAATCTAAATCAATTTCCATTAACCATGATCTTTCTTAGACTTAATGATCTTCATAATAACTTAAACTTGATCTTAATTGGGATTTCTCCGTCTTGAACATAATTGGGATTTCTCCCCATGGAACATAATGGGATTTCTCCCTCTTAAGCATGGATGGGAATCCCTTCCCTCTTAACCTTGGTTTCATGCATCTTAATCATAATTCATAATCTTAATGTGATTTCTACTCTTATACTTAGATTATAACAATAAATAAACAATAATCATATACATTGAAGAAAAACATGCATTAATCATGACTTTAACATAAAGTGCTTAACATACATCATAAACATTGAATAAACCAAGTATTATCTATGCCAAGGGCATGTCCCACTTACCTTAAGCTAAATCCCCTATGTCAAACCTTGTTTGACTGATTGGATCCTCTTAAACATCTCAAATTAACATGATTATCATTCATTATACAACATCAAACCCTAATTTGTTCACATAAAAATTGAGATGTGAAAATAGAGAAATCAAGCAATAAAAACTAGAAAATCGGATTCCTTATTGAAAATACTTTCCAAAACATATTTTTGAGTAATTTTCCGATAAATAGGTGATTTACTATGAATTTTCAAAGAACATGTCAATGAAAATCAAATAAAAGTCATGTGGCATTTTTGAAAACCCTAAAATACCCTTCGCGGTTGAAAACATTGAATGAGGCTGGCAGGGGTACCAAGGTCATTTTCTGACCTGGTTTCTTCCTGTCGATTCATGGCAAGAGTGCCTCTCCAGGAGGTGTAAAATAGTGATCAAACCTCAGGCAAACCCGATCATCAGTAGTAGTTGAGATATCAGTGCCCTTGCCGCACCAAGACGAGGCCAACGAGCCAAAGGTTAGGCTCAATGGTGCTCTGGAGCACCAGTACCATTTCGTAGGGATGACGGGTTGCTGCTGGGAATGAAGAGGCACAAGCGTCCCCAGGAGGAGGAAAGGAGAGGTGAAGATGCATCCTTAAGGTCTAGTGAAGTCATTCGACTTGTCAGGATGGTGGGGTGAGGACCTAAACTCCCAGTTCGTTGGAAAACACCGCAAAAAAGGTGAAGAAATCGAAGGAGGAGAAGTTATTGGAAGCGCGATAAATCATGCAAGTTAGTATAGGAATACAATCCTTGAAGCAAGTCGAAGATGACAGACCCATTTTTATAGTTGTGGGCTCACTGGAGCGTTGTGATGACGAGCTCTGGTGAGCACGACGGCAGGGCTCAAGGGTACACTGGTTGGGGTAGCATTAGGGCAAAGTGGAGATGTGTAAATGAAGGCGGCGTGTCAGTGCTGCTTACCAAGGGGTCAACTGCAGAGAAGATGGCAGGGGCTGGTGAGGTGAGGCGATGGTCGCCGGAAAGGGAGGTCGAGTAGGTCGGGGCTCTTGAGGGTGTCATAGGATGAATGGAGCAAGGAGGGAGGATCCTTGGGGTCCAATGATGCCTTAGGGCTCTTTAAATGGAGGCGGAGGAGGCTGGAACGCTGTCTATGCAAGGGGGTGCGAGCCCTATATTGTGCATTTCTTATATAGGTCAAAGGAGAAGGCGAGTAAGGGCTCGCTGGGTTCATATTGACTTCATGGTCTCTTTAGTGAAGGAATCAAGAGCAATGATGGATTGTGGAGTGAGAATGAGGTTGGAGGAAAACGACCTGTGAAACGGCCACTGGCTTGCATGATAAGCGGAGGTAGAAGATGAGGTGATTGTCATTTGATCATGAATCAACAGTTGGCGTGTGTGCGTGAATGGAGGTAAAACTATATGTAATGAAATTTGGGAACTTATGATTAAATCGGACATTGAATGCAATGACATTCAAAACTATATGCAACTTTTCCCCAATCGATTAGAAGGGTCAAACGTGGGTCAAATGAGTTCAAATTTGAACCATAGGTATATTTGAAGGTCTAGAATATTCCTATGCCATTAGATTTTGTTCTTATACCCATTTTAGGTGTAATATAGCAAAACCATCATGTATACTTAAATGACCATGATTTTTTTTTTGAATTCACCTTCATTTCATCCATAAATTTTCAAGGTACAAAGAAGACATCGTTCTCAGCAGTCAGCCTCCAGCTAACAGGTAGGATATTCCTTCTAAGACATTGCCCGCCCAAGGCTAAGGCTTGTTGAGCAATAAAATGAGCCAACTGGTTCCTAGACCTTTTAACATGGACATACATATAATCAGAGAAATGGGAGGCTAGGCTGCAGATATCTTCAGCTAAAAGCCCCAGGTAGTCGGGTCTTTTAACTGCCTCATTCAGAGCCTTCACCAGGTTGAGCGAATCACAACAAACTATCAGCTTCCAGTCCACCGTCTGGGTCACTATCGCCAACAGCAAACCTTCTCTAATCGCCATGGCCTCGACAATGTTCGAGTTCCATATCACAGTGACATGTCATTGCACTGCCCCCAGGAAAGAACCTTCTCCATCTCTTATCACCACTCCCAGTCTGCACTGTCCAGTATAACGTACCGTTGCATCTGCGTGTAGCCATCTCCATGAGTTACTTACTCCCCTGTCTGCAAGCGATTTAGAGTTGATCACCTCTTCCCCTTATAGGCTCACGGACCTTGGCCCCCCAGCCGTGGAAGTGTTCCAGGCCACCGTACCGTGCACCTTCTTGTGATCGACAATCATGGCTCTGTAAGCTTGAAGGATTGGTCTGGGGAAAGGTTCTTCATCCTTGAAAACCTTGTTATTTCTACTAGTCCAAACGGTCCACCATACCGCGGCCAGTTCGTCTTTCTCCGCTTCGGTGTAGCTAGCCATGAGGCCGAGAAAATTATCATGTATGTTCCCCCTACTCACGCTATTAATGGTGGTGTCTAGCCAGCTTTCTCGCCATACGATCTCCGCTCCTGGGCAGCAATTCAACATATGTGGGATAGTTTCCTCCTCTACGACGCAGATCGGGCAAACGCCCTCTGACGTGACATGTCTATCCTGGAGTCTTCCTTTGGTGGCTAGACTTCCCGTGGCGACTCTCCACATAAAGTGAGACAACTTTGGGGGCCATCTCTTGTCCCAGACCAGCTTCCACATATCTTCTGGTACATGCATTTCCCTCTCCCTAAGACCTGCTACTCCCAGCTTACCCAGCCAGTAGGCCGAGTGCACTGTAAAGTTGTCGTTGTTACTCAGCCACCAGTATATGTTGTCGTCAACCTCTTTGATAGATAGGGGTATCGCATTGATCTGAGCAACAATGTCCCTAGGAAAAATCCACAACATATTTCCCACATCCCATTCTCATCTCCCCTCTAACAGTAGCTCGTGCACCATCTCAAGCTGACCACCGTCATTTGGTTTGAACACACTGAGATCCGTGTCGACTGTGACGGCCCACCTATCCGTCCAGATGTTAGTATCACAGTCGTTCCCAATTCTTTTCATAGTGCCTTGAATGAGGAGAGATTTTGCCCCCCACAAACTACACCAGGTGTAGCTCGGTATGAGCCCCAACCTTGCCTCCAATATGGTGTTGTTTGGGAAATATTTGGCCTTCATAACCTTTACTACCAATGACTCTGGTCTAGAATGCAGTCTCCACACCTGCCTTGCGAGCATAGATTGGTTGAAAATATGCATATTCCTAAAACCCATTCCTCCCTCTCTTTTTGGTTTGCACAGTCTTTCCCAACATATCCATGATATCTTCCGCTCCCTGTCTTTAGACCCCCACCAAAATCTTGCCACCATGGAGTTCAAATCGCCAATCAGCCCCAACAGAAGTTGGAACACACTCATGGTATATGTAGGGATTGCTTGCACCACTGCCTTAATTAGAACTTCTTTCCCCGGTTTGGATAGCAACTTCTCCTTCCACCCTTGAAGTTTATTCCCCACTCTCCCTCTTATGTAGTCGAACACCTTCTTCTTGGATCATCCTATAGCCATAGGAAGACCCAAGTACGACGCCTGTCTATCAACCTCCTTGACTCCCAACAAACCATGATGAATGTAAATAAAGCCATTAATTTCTCAAATAAGAATTTCAAGATATGAAAAACGTGCACTCAAGATTATTTCTTTTCAATTAACAAGATGGAGGCCATTAAGCAAGCAATTAAACATGTAAATCAATAATTACAATATGAGAGAGAAAATTTGACATAAAGGCATTTATTCTCATTTTATTAAACAATAGAGCATATATATATATATGAAAACATTTTCTTTAAATGAAACAAGGATAATAGATAAATTGGAAATAATAAAGTGAATTGCAAAACTAACATGGGAAATTTGCATATAAGTCCTCAACAATTATCTTATTAGAAAAAGATCATGCAGAGAATAAAATACTTTGAAATTTTGCATAAAAAGGATTGGGGTGTTACAATTCTACCCACCTTAAATAAATTTTGTCCTCAAAATTTCCTAGAGTTTCTACCCACCTTAAGGGTTTCACATAAACTTGCAAATTTTTCATACAATTTTCATTATACAAGAGGCATACATAAATAAAGCATTATGATTCAACATAAATTACTTAACTACCCTTCCTAAGTCTCATACTTACTCCTTAACATTACACCTATTACACTTAGGAAATCTATTTCTCACTTACCATGACTACATCTTCATAGTTGTCTAACCTTAGGTCATATATCCTTCATCTCATTATATGTGGTGATCAAGCACATATTTAGAAATGTTAGATATTTTAATGCTACACCTCACCAACTTATTTGCACATGTGTCCCATACCACACACACAATTAAGAAGGTAAGACACATAAAAAGTCACATTAAATGACATTTTCCTCAAATCTCAATTGGGTGGCCCTTACCATTGAGACAAGGAGAAACATGTCATCATCTAGGGTTTGGTTTCAACTACATGAGCATGCTAACATGTAATTCTCTAATGAGGTGAGGGCTCTAGTCATCTTTAGGGTTCTCTAAACATACTAGAATAGATAATCATGTTCTCTACTTCTATTTCTTCATCCTAGGGTGACTTACATGAATCCTTATTGTTGCCTTAGTGGCCATCTATTTTTTGCTCTGATACCATTAATGTAACACCCCTCCCTAGAGTTTCATACGTAACCAGGGGAAGCACAACCTAATCCCCAACATTATCCATAATGTGGGGTACTTGGCATTTCAGGGAGGGATTGTCACATGCATGATCTCATATCAAGAAACAAATAACACTGGGAATTATTAAAACATAGATTCAAACATAAGTTCTTGGAAAGAAAACTACATCATGATTCTAAAACTACATCATGATTCTAAAACTACACATATTCTAAATAACATATGAAAGATAGGATCTCCATAGATGGACGTCCCACCAGGAAACAACTTCTAAGGTCTTGGATCCTTGGAACCTCCTCAAGATGTCTCCTTCCCTTTAGTTCCAATGCCTGCGGACATCTCATCCCCAGCCATGCAAAGGAAAAACAAACATGGTAAGTAAGCAGCATTGGCATGTTATAAAGCATAAAAATAAATTATAAAGGTGACTTGACATAAACATGGACATACATTTAGCATTAATCATTTCTTGACATATTTTACATAAGGAACTTGACTAGAAGTATATGCTCCTCTCTTAATGCCCTATAAGGAGCCCATAATGCTCGAAAATCCCATAATAGCTCGGAAAGCCCATAATGCTCAGAAAGCCCATAACAAGGTGCATATAAATCTAAATCAATTTCCATTGACCATGATCTTTCTTAGACTTAATGATCTTCTTAATAAACTAAACTTGATCTTTTTTTTGGAATAGGGTAAATATATTGCCAAAAAGTAGGTATAGCTAAGCTATACAACAAAGCAGTGCATCTCTAAAAACAAGACCCCAAAACCATAGAGAAAAACCAAAGACAAAACTATACGAGGGAACTATACAAAAAACCCTAGTATACTTTCGTAACAGAGCTTAGACTAAGTAACAACTCCTGTCTATGCTTTACATGCCATGTTAGATTAGTGGAAAAAAGCTCTAGCAGCTTGAGTTCTTCACGCCCACTAGATCCATGCTTCCTTCTATTTCTTTCATTCTAGATCATATAGATCAGTCCGGATATGCAGAGATTGGCAAAACTACTAAGCGCTTTGTTCTGCCTAAATTGATCTTTGGCCCAAGTCAAAATCTCATAAGGGTTGTTTAGGCCATTGAGTTTCCAACCATTTCTAAGGAACATGATTTTGAGAAGCCGATTAGAAAATCTACAATTAAAGAAAATGTGATCTGCAGACTCAACTTCCTCTTTACACAGATAACAAATGGCATCTAACTGGATGCCCCAATTGAGAAGCCTATCCTTCATGGGTAGCTTGTTGAGGAGAGCCTTGTATAATAGTGTGCTCCATTTGGGGCAATGAAATCTCCCCCAAATCATGTCAGTGAGCTCTTCACATCTTGACATGCATGTATTGGTGTAGGTTAATGGTGGGGGGGGGCTAGGATAGCCCACCCACCATTCGCAGCCACCCTATACAAGAAGGGTGAATTATTAATCTGATCACACATCGCACGCCACACCCTGGAAGGATTACAATCAATATTACATAAAGGGAGATTGATGTATCTTCTTTTCAGCCATTTCACCCAGCAGTTGTCATCCTGGGTTATAAACCTTTCAACTCTCTTCTTTGTGCATAGCATCATCAGATAATTAGAATCCATGATCTGCAACCCACCCTGTTTGAAGGGTTTCGCAATAATGTCCCAAGCCACTCCATGTCTTTTGCCAGCCCAAATAAAATTAGCTGTTAAAGAACGAATGTTATTTAGAACAGGCTTTGGAATAACTCCCATAGTAGCCCAGAATCTCACTGTGGCTTGAACTACTGATCTAACCAACACCAGTCGACCCGCCATAGAAAGATTTAGTCCACTCCATATTTCAATCTTTGTCCTGAGGTTGTCCATCAGCTTGTTAAAGTCTTTGGATTTGGTTCTTCCTGAGAGTGCTAATGTATAAGCCAGTTTGTTTCCCAAACACCTTTAGAATTTTGGTAATTTCCTTCATCCATTTAGCATGGCCCACAGAAAATAGAAGAACATCGTCAGTGAAGATGAGAGCTGGTTTAACATTAATACCTTTGACTTTTACATTAATACCTTTGATCTTAATTGGGATTTCTCCCTCTTGAACATAATTGGGATTTATCCCCATGGAACATAATGGGATTTCTCCCTCTTAAGCATGGATGGGAATCCCTTCCCTCTTAACCTTGGTTTCATACATCTTAATCATAATTCATAATCTTAATGTGATTTCTACTCTTAGACTTAGATTATAACAATCAGCATGCAATAATCATATACATTGAAGAAAAACATGCATTAATCATGACTTTAACATAAAGTGCTTAACATACATCATAAACATTCAATAAACCAAGTATTATCTATGCCAAGGGCATGGCCCGCTTACCTTAAGCTAATCACCTAAGTCAAACCTTGTTTGACTGATTGGATCCTCTTAAACACCTGAAATTAACATGATCATGATGAATGAGTCTAATGATGAGGTATTGATATGGTCCTCGGGTTGGGGGAGTTCTATCTCAGGATTTAGCTTTGATGCCGGCATCCCCGACAGTTGTTGTGGTTGTAAACGTGCCTTAGATGGTCGTTTTATTGGTATTTTTGTGACCCTAGCTATCGGGGTGGTGATACTAAGATCTCTCTAGCCCTCTTTGGTCTTCTTCTCTTGTACTTTGACCGAAGCTAGGATTTTGGTAAGCTCTTATTCAGTAAAGAGTAGTTTTTCTTTGTCATAATCTGCAAGCTCCGGAAGCGGTAGCAGGGTTTGGGAGGATCTTACTGTATGGCAGAAAATGTAGTGCAATTTTGCATCCTTTTCTTTGATAATGTAAGAGTTCTTCAAAGTTAGCTCGTTGGTAAGGATGTCACCTTTTATTTGTGTGCACCTGGGGAGTAATTTGTCCATCTTGAGATATTTGAGAATGGAAGTTATGTGTCCGCCCATACAGATTTCTTTCCCTATGGCGTATGCTGAAAACTTTTGTATCATGTGTCGTCCAATGTTGACCGACATTCCATGTAGAATGAACCAGAGAAGGAAAAGGTCAGCGGTGATAACATTCCCACCTTCTGTTCTGGGGAAGAGCGCACTGGTGAGAATTTTGTGAAGTGTGCGCACTAACCCAGAATGAATATTGGAGGCCTTACAGGTCTTTTCCTCATAAGTTGGGATCCCTGTTAGGGATTTCCAAAAGTTGTGTCTATTGAATTGGGAGCTCTCCATGCTAACAACTTTGTCCTTTTTTAGCTGCTCTGGGTTGTCTATGAAAATTTCATTCAATAGATTTTCTTTTATGACAACATTGTTACCAAAAAGTTTGGTGACCAGCCTGCGGTCACCTCCGTCCCTTGCTCTATCCATAATGTCCACATATTCTTTGATGAGATGTGTAAAGAATTCTGTTGTGGGCTCGACGTAAGAGATCTCGGGAACAAAACACATTCTTGAGAGATTTGCGTTATCGAGTAAGGTGAGGATTCTATCGTATATCCCCATCTTTTTTAGTACGCTTGAGCAAACATGCTTTGTTGGTTTTGGTATTTTGTCGATGGATGGGAGGGTGTGAATGAATAGGTTTTCTGGTGGTGGTGTTGTAGTGGTGATGGTGGGGAAGACAGGAGTAGTGGTGGTGGCAGGAGTGGTAGTGGGGGTGGTGGTAGTAGTTGACAGGATGTATCCTGCCAGGGTTTGTTCCCTAGAAGTAGCGGGGTGGACCTGCTTCCTTGCCTATTTTTTTGTGGGTTGTTCTGTTGCAGTTTCCTGGGCATGTCATTTCCCCTTGGATCTTTCAGTTGGGGATTCATCCTCGGAGTTTGGCTCGTATTCAGAGCCTTCATCACTGGAAGATATTTCTTCCACTTCTTCTTCAGGCTCCTCGGCTAGACATCTGTTGATGTGGTCAATTTCACACATGATTGAGATCATGTTGACCTTTGGTGGGATCTGTCCAGTCTTTTCATAGGTCTCTATGACCTTCTGGAGCTTGGCACGGTCCTCCATCAGTTGCTCTGTTGTCCAGTGTGGGTTGTCGGCGGTTCCGGCCATATCTGAAAATTTTGCAGAAAATCTTGTGTTAAGATGGTTTGGATTTGCAAAGATATCAAGTATATTAGAAGTTTACATTATGTATGTGTTTTTAGGTTTTAGCATAATTCAAGAAGTTTGTTAGACCAAACGTTTTTAGGACCATTTGGCTCCAAACGGTTTCAGGACCGTTTGGCTCCACTTGTGTGGAATTGCATGCACCACTAAAAATCCTACAGATGGTAAGTCTTTAGGTTTAGCCTTGCTTATACTAGATTGAGAACTCCACCCACGTATGCTAGGATATGTAGAAGTCTTATCATAGTATAGTTAAGGTTCGAATCCACGGGACAACGGTCTTGTCAAGATAGAAAATGTTAGAATTTCACTTAACTCCTTAACAATTGGTATCTAAATCAAAGGGTTGATCTGGTTGTTTTAAACTAAGTGCAAGTAAAACAAAAGCAAGTAAATTTTAAGATTGTAAACAATGTTAAGAAACCTCTAGGATATGATTGGTTTTCACTACCACTACGCATGGATCAAAACACGCAACATAAAAACACAACTTGCAATAAGAGTCTAAACAGTTAGTATCTTTGTAGACTTAGTCTCCTTTCGAATAACTAACGATGAGAAGTGTGGGAATGTTTCAATGCCAGCCATCCCCGAATGAACGGTCACTTACTTTACATCATTCCCTTTGCGAAGTGTGTTCCTCGACTTATCAAGGTTGTACTTTCATATGTCAACTGATTCCATTTCATAGTATGAAAGTACAACGATGGAAGTGAGTTTACTCCACTTCTTGAAAAACACTCCTAGATACCGAAACAGATGCATGGTGGATACATGCATCAAGAACCAACATTCAATCGAGATTCAAATATAATAGTACAAACGTAGACAATTCATACTAAAAGATAAAAGGTAACACAAGTTGGTGATCAAGCAACAAGCATTCATTAAGTGATTGATGTTGAACTGAAAAGAAAGAATATCTATATTGCAAACCATGGATTACATTGCATGAAATAAAAACATGGGTAGTGGGGCTACTCCCCGCACCCCAGTGTATGAGACTACTCGCTCATGGCAAGGACAAAGAAGGAGGCAAGAAGAGAGAGAGAACATCATATCCACGAAGGAAGGAGGAAGGTCAACCCCTTGAAGAGAGAGAGATGATCTTCACACTTCGTAGGTTGCTCGATGATGAATCTTCCTCTTCCCACCTTCTTTGGCGATGAGAGAGAAAGCAGCTTCTGGATGGAGTGTGGATCTCAGACCGACAACCTCGGGGCGGTGGATGAAGGATGGAATAGTTCTCGAGCAGCAGAGGCAGCCTTTGGACGTCTAAAACTTGATGCCTTGTGAGGACCCTTTGGGTCTTATTTATAGACTTTAAATGAACCCCAAACGGTTTGGGCAGTTTTAGGCCCAAACGGACTTGGAAACTGTTTGGGTTCTAAGACCGTTTGGACTCTATTGGTTTGGAAACCATTTGAGTCCTTGCGGTCTTGAAACCGTTTGCTATTATGCGGTCTCGGGACCGTATAACTCCATGCAGTTTCGGGACCGTTTGGCTTTGCACGATCTCGGGACCGCTTGGTTTTGTGCAGTCTCGGGACCGTGTAACTCCATGCGCTCTCGGGACCGGTTGGCTTTGCACGGTCTCAGGACCGTGTGATTTCATGCAGTCTTGGGACCGTGTGATTTCATGTGGTCTTGGGACCGTGTGGTTTCCAAACGGTCTTGGGACCATTTGAGACTTTTGTGATTGTTTTTGTGTTTTTCTGTAAGAAAAGAGGAGAAAAGTTAGCCTAATGGTATATCTACAATAAAGGAAGAAAGTTAAGGATTCTATCTAATTTATCTGAGAAAGAGTATGGAAAACTGAGAAAAAAATATTAAGATAACATCACAAAATGGGAGTTTATCACCCCCCCTAACTTAGAGTCTAGCTTGTCCTCAAGCTAGATAGAGCTAAGGCACGTAGTGGCCATGCGATTTAATTTAGTTAAGATTTCCATACTCTTGCTTCAAATCTAAACCAGAGATTTCCTAAGGTTGTATCGGAGCTTCTACTTGCCTTAACTCTTTCAGGTGTTGAGAGTTGCTTGGATCTCAGGTTTCTTCCATATCTCATAGCCCGCATTGGGACCACTTTTTATTCGGTGCATGTCGTCGACTCTAATCTATTTTATACCTCTCTGAAAATCCTATCGGAATATAGAGTGGTTATGAGGGTTGGCTAGAGGCTTGTTGTGTAACTCCCCCTTCAAGTGGGGGAGGGGTTTGTCTATGCGTTTACGATCTCACTACCGGGCATGATACATCTGCCTTTGTGAGGGCAGCTGAATGTACCAGCCGGGCAAGTCCTTTATCAACCTTTCATATATTTGGATACCTTAGGGCTTCACTACCGAGCATGACACATCTGCCTTTGTGAGGGAAGCTGAATGTACCGGCCGGGCGAGACCTTTATTGGATCTTCATATAAGTCCTTATGCGTGGCACAACTCTCATATTTTTATTCAACACTCTGGCTTTTATTCGTAAACTCGCAGGCTTAGGATTTGGAATGTTTAGGGGTTTTGGTTGGGAAGCCAAGCCTCTTTTATTTGAAGAGAAGAAAGTTGTTCTTAGAGTTTCTCAACATGCACTTATTTGGTTTCTACTTAGTGGTCTACTTGTGAGGCTTCTTGATTTGGATGTCACCTGATATCCCTCCTGTACTTGAGAGTGTTTGGCTTGTTTTGGCCCTTAATGTTGACCTGTGCAGAGTCGGATGTAGAATTGAAGCAAAAAGCATGAAAATCTAGTGTGGAGATTATTAATTCACCATTACATGTCTGTATGCTATTCTTGTTATTGCTCTTAAGGACTAACTAGATTCTAAAGTTAGCTGGGGATGACTTTTTCCAAGAGGGGTGTTACTCTTATGTGCAGGGTTTATTTTAACAAGGGAATTACTTGAAACAAAAACTAAATGTGCAAAGAAAGCTATAAAATTTGTACAGAATTGAAAGAGAAAGTAGAGAGGGAAGGATTTGAAAATGATACCTCGCCCTTGTCCAGTGTACTCCCCCCCTAACTTATCACGCACTCTGTCCTCAAAGCGTTAAAGTGATAGGTTAGAAGTACAAGGTCAAGGGCATTAGGCTGTTGTAAGTCCTACGTTAGCTTCCTGCGTGCGGAGAAGAACTGCGAACTTTCCACGTAGAGCGTGGTAATTCACGTCTGTCATGTCCTCTACTGGTCATCCAAGTACCATGATAGTGTACATCCAGTAGAGGACGTGGAAGCCATAGTCGTTTGACTCTCTGAGCTATTGGGGACATCTGTGGCTGAAGGCTGGGCGATGAAAGTGTTCTTTATCGTACACCCTTGTGTTCTTGCTGAGGAGGTCATGTATTTGGTCAGCACACTCCTTCGCCACCTCCTCCGTGGGCATTCTTGGTGTTGTAGTATATTGTTGCTGATCTGGATTGTACTGGCTATCAGAACTGTTATATATGATTGTTGTTCCATCGTGAATATTTGTCGCCAGTAACATTTAGTGCTCGAAATGAAGGAAAGGAAGCATGATAAACTTCAGCATCGTGTGTTGGAGGAAAGAAATGAGTGCTTCAGTTGTTCCGAAGTTCTTGAGCTTGATGAGATCGTCCTTCAGATATGTCGATGCCATATATGTCATAGGGTGATTCCGTACGAGGAGATATTGATAGGTGACCATCAAACTCACGGATAGAGACCCTTTGAACTGGACAGTTTCACGTAGAGCATCTGCCATAACCAGAATATCTCCGGCTAGAAAAATGAGATCATCTTTCTCGACGTAAAGCCTAGACATGATGAGCCGAAGTTCATTGTCGGAAAGACTTTTGCAAGTGCTGAGGTCAAAATTAGGGAATGTCAGTGTAATGGCAGACTGGGGGACCTTTTGTGAAGATGGTCTGTTGATGGTGGCCCAGGTGAGCAACTCAGTGTCTCCTTTATCATCCGCCAAGTCAAAAGAATAAGAGTCCCATTGTTTCTTCTCGGGGACCTTGGCGGGCATATGTTTCTCCAACTCCTTTATTGTTTACCGGAATGGCTATTTTTGAGGATGTTGGATGGCCAAGTAACGTTAGGCGCCATAGTTGGGTCCTTGAAGAACCTTCTATCACATATTAGCTCCATGGCATAACGCCCTCGTAGAGAATGAAAATCCTCTGTGGCCAGCTCAGTGAAAGGGATTTGTTGATTGAGCGTTTGGATATGGCATATAGTTTAAAAAGTGCAATCCCTAGATCCTTCTTGTGTTTGGACTTGTGGGTTGATGATTTGGAACCAGGGTTGGTTCCAACCATTTCAGAGGGATGGGCATGCAGCCCAAATCAATTTCAGAAGCCGGAAAGGGATGCATATGGCATCCCCGACTTCAATACCAGCAAAATTGATTATTCCGGCCTTTAGTTCACTGGCGCAAAAATTGTACACCTTGGCATATTGAGCCGCGGTGTCCATGATCATAAGCAGCCAGTGGCCAGAAACTTGAAAGGGCATGGTAATATAGCGTGCCTTTCTGGAAATCCCCCTCTGCAACCACTCGATAGATTTGTTTTGTAAATCTTTATATATAAGACTCATTGCCAGAGCAGGTGAAGCGTTAAGTACTGGTTGCAGCCATTTCGAGCTTCTGTAGATTTCGATAGAATTGGCAAGGAGGACATGGAAGATTGCCATATTCACAGATGAATGTCGTCGAAGGATGGTGCGGAAGTCTTCGTGTGTCAACTTGCGCTGGGTCTTTGTATTATGGTAGATAACATCGCCCCCTTCTTTGGCATCATCTACGATAGTGTTTAGGATGAAGATATCTTGAGCATCTAGCATAGATATGACCGCCATGTCTAGATCGTGCATCTTGTGAGGTAGAGGTGGCGGAGGGGGAAGCTCTTGCGGAAGATGGGAAGAACTCTACTCCAAATCATCTATGTAGTGTTGCAGATCTTCATCTTTATCTGAATCAGAAGCAGATTCGAGGTCTTCATCTGTATCTAAAATGACTCTTTCTAATTCTTCTTGTTCTGGGGTAAGGGCACCGATTGTTCTGGTGCAGAGAAAAGTTGAGCTGGTGTTGCTTGTGGTTGACTCGTGCAAGTTCCGAATAAACATTGTTGGAACTCAGCAAAAGCTGCTTCTTTGGCAGTTTCCCCCAGAGATCCTATTGCAGAATAGTCAAGAAATTGATCCCCATATGACATATTGATGTTGTCATTGTGAGTAGGGGATTTGGGGTCTTTATCACCTTTGTGGTGATCTTTTTGTTGTTTTGGTGCAACTCCTCGGCTGGGGCCCTCCCTAGCATTGTCTCGGTCATCAGATTTATCATCTAAGGAGGTGCTATTGTTAGAGTCAGCCAAGGAGTCGGAATCCTCATCTCCATCTTCTTCTTCATCATCTTATTCATCTTTCGCCTTATCTGTGGTCTTTTTTGGTGGAGGCTTCTTGCACTGCCGGTGGAGTGCTTGTAGTTCGTCGAAAGCCACTTGCATATGCTCATGTGTTTCAAGCAAAGCGTCGTGGGTTTCTTTGAGATCTGAATATTGAGCCTCAAAGGAGAGGAGTCATGCAGAGAGGTCTGTCACTTGAGCTCTTAAGTTGTTGATTTCATTGTTGGATGACTCCTCTTGGTGGTTATTGAGTTGTGTGAGGGTGGTGTTGATGTCTTCTAAGTGAGTGCTTAAAGCAGTTTGTTGCTGCTTAAGCTCGCGTAGGGTTTCTGGAAATGGTTGATTTTGCACAGAAATCCTATCGACTTGCTTGGCCAGATTGTCTTGCTGGATTTTCACCTCAAGCACCAATGGTGGAAGTTGTTGCAGGAGGTCTTTGATGCGGTCGACTTTCATGGCCACTATTTTCTGCTGCTGGTGGATGCTTGAGAGGATGCTTGGCAAGGCACGGTTGCGCTCGTCAATCTTGGTGACCTGTGTAGTTAGACCCTGCACATAATGAAAAATAGATTGTAATATATTAGTGGGGTCGGTGAAGAGGTTTCGGATAGCGTCGAATTGACATCTGAATTCCTCACTGACATTTGTAAAAGGGACCCCATATGTGGAAGGATGGTGTGGCTGGGGTCGGGGTGGGAGGGTGGTAGTGCCTTGCTAAAGAGACATTGTTGATGGTCCTGCAAACTGCGTGGTGACTATAGATGGAGTCACCAGCGGTGTCGGGGTGGTGGCGGATATAAAAAATGGTGACATTTTTGGTGAGAATGGTGGGACCGAGAATTTTGAGGGGAATAGGGTGGAGATGGGAGCAGAGGATGTGAAGTCAAGTGTTGGAGTGGAGAATGGGATACCCTAAGGGAAAAAGGTTGAGGTGGATGATGTGGGTGGAGGTGTGGATGTGGGAAAAGGAATTGTTGTTAGGATTATTGTGGAGAAAGGTGGGAGGGTGGTAGATGGTTGGATAGTTGTGGATGATAGTATTGTAGGAGTAGTGGTGGTGGTGAGCTCATCAGTTAGGCTCATGATGAATGAGTCTAATGATGCGGTATTGATACGGTCCTCGGGGATGGGCATTCTATCTCAGGATTTAGCTTTGATGTCGGCGTCCCCAACAATTGTTGTGGTTGTAAACGTGCCTTAGATGGTCGTTTTACTAGTATTTTTGTGACCCTAGCTGCCAGGGCAGTGATACTAAGCTCTGTCTGGCCCGATCTGGTCTTCTTCTCTTGTACTTTGACCGAAGCTAGGATTTTGGTAAGCTCTTCTTCAGTAAAGAGTAGTTTTTCTTTGTCATAATCTGCAAGCTCCGGAAGCGGTAGCAGAGTTCTGGAGGATCTTACTATAGGGCAGAAAATGTAGTGTAATTTCACATCCTTTTCTTTGATAATGTAAGAGTTCTTCAAAGTTTGCTCATTGGTAAGGATATCGCCCTTGATTTACGTGAACCTGGGGAGTAATTTTTCCATCTTGAGATATTTGAGAATGGAAGTTATGTGTCCACCCATACAGATTTCTTTCCCTTAGGTGTATGCTGAAAACTTTTGTATCATGTGTCATCCAATGTTGACTGACATTCCATGCAGAACGGACCAGAGAAGGAAAAGGTCAGTAGTGATAACATTCCCGCCTTCTGTTCTGGGGAAGAGCGCACTGGTGAGAATTTTGTGAAGCATGCGCACTAACCCAGAATGAATATTGGAGGCCTTGCAGGTCTTTGCCTCATAAGTTGGGATCCCTGTTAGGGATTTCCAAAAGTTGTGTATATTGAATTGGGAGCTATCCGTGCAAACAACTTTGGCCTTTTTTTAGCTGCTCTGGGTTGTCTATGAAAATTTCATTCAATAGATTTTCTATTATGACAACATTGTTACCAAAACGTTTGGTGACCAGCCTGCGGTCACCTCCATCCCTTGCTCTATCCATAATGTCCATAGATTCTTTGATGAGATGTGTAAAGAATTCTATTGTGGGCTCGACGCAAGAGATCTCAGGAACAAAACACATTCTTGAGAGATTTGCGTTATCGAGCAAGGTGAGGATTCTATTGTATATCCCCATCTTTTTTAGTATGCTTGAGCAAACGTACTTTGTTGGTTTCAGTATTTTGTCGATGGATGGGAGGGTGTGAATGAATAGGTTTTCTGGTGGTGGTGTTGTAGTGGTGATGGAGGGGAAGACAGGAGTAGTGGTGGTGGCGGGAGTGGTAGTGGGGGTGATGGTAGCAGTTGACGGGATGTATCCTGCCAGGGTTTGTTCCCTAGCAGTAGCGGGGTGGACCTGCTTCCTTGCCCATTTTGTTGTGGGTTGTTCTATTGCAGTTTCCTGGGCCTGTCGTTTCCCTTTGGACCTTTCAGTTGGGGATTCATCCTCGGAGTTTGGCTCGTATTCGGAGCCTTCATCACTGGAAGAGATTTCTTCCACGTCTTCTTCAGGCTCCTCGTCTAGACATCTATTGATGCGGTCAATTTCACACATGACCGCTATCATGTTGACCTTTGGTGGGATCTGTCCAGTCTTTTCATAGGTCTCTATGACCTTCTAGAGCCTGGCGCAATCCTCCATTAGTTGCTCCATTGTCCAGTGTGGGTCATCAGCGGTTCCGACATATCTGAGAATTTTTGCAGAAAATCATGTGTTAAGATGGTTTGGATTTGCAAAGATATCAAGTATATTAGAAGTTTACGTTATGTAAATGTTTTTAGGACCGTTTGGCTCCAAACCGTTTCAGGACCCTTTGGCTCCAAACGGTTTCAAGTCTGTTTGGCTCCAAACGGTTTGAGGACCGTTTGGAAGGTGGAACGTCGGGGGCACAGCAGATGGTGGTAGAATCAGTGGAAAAGGTGGACGACGGCGACGACGCGTGCGTCGTAAAAAAATTGAAATGCGTCGGTGGCATAGTCGTCGACGATGGTAAAAATAGAGAGCAGCGCGATGACAGAGGTGCCGACAGTAGCGGTGGCATAGGTCTACATTGCTGCGCGAGTGATGATGATGACGGTGAGGCAACGAATGTCAGAAATGATGGTGCGGAGGTCGTGAAGACACGCGGAAGCGTCAGTGATGGTGGCGGAGAGAACCAACGTCGCGAGTTGTGTGGGAGCGAGAACAGAAGAGATGAAACTTACTCATAAGGGTTTAGAGGATTTGAGAATCGAAAGAAAGAAGGAGAGGGGGTAGGGTTATATTTATAGGATTTGGGGGTTGACTTTACAAATTCCCAAGGTCAAACGGTTTTGAGACCGTTTGGCTCCAAACAGTTTCAAAACCATTTAAGATGGTTTAGGTTTTTTATTTTTATATTTTTATGTTTGTTTATGTGAATTTTTATATTTTCAAATTAAAGATGATAAACCTAAGTTAAACAAAGGAAACAAAGACAAAAATAAAAGATAAACGGTGATACTCAGATCTTGGGTTGCCTCCCAAGTAGCGTTTGGGTTTTACGTCACTGGCTCGATGAATTTTTGATTTTGTTATGGTGATGTTGTGGGGTCTCTGATCTCAATAGTCTGTCTCGGAATTTTGTCTGCTGGAGTATAGTATTTTTTCAATCTATGGCCATTGACTGTCATTTCTCCTCCATTGTCGTCAACAATTATGATGGCTCCAGTCGGGTATATGTGCTTGATGGTAAAAGGCCCGGACCACTTTGTACAAAGTTTCCCGAGGAACATTTTGAGTCTGGAGTTGAAAAGATGGACTTTTTCTCCAATGGCGATGCCTTTTCTTTTTGGATGACCATTGTGCCACATCTTGGTTTGTTCTTTGTAGATCCTGGCACTTTGGTATGCGGTCATTCTGAGCTCCTCTAGTTCTTGCAACTGGAGTTGTCTGTTTTCTCCACTACTTTTAAAATCAAAGTTCAATTGTTTAATGGCCCACCAAGCCTTATGTTCCAGTTCAATTGGAAGATGACATGATTTCTCGTATACCAAACGGAACGGGGTTGTTCCAATTGGTGTTTTATAAGATGTACGGTAAGCCCAAAGGGCATTGGGAAGCTTGATGGACCAGTCAGTACCGTGTCTATTGACAGTTTTCTCTAAGATTGCCTTTAGTTGTCTATTCAAAACTTCGACCTGACCACTAGTTTGTGGATGGTAAGGTGTGGCAAATTTATGGTTGACTCTGTATTTCTTTAGGAGGGCTTCAAAGCTTCGTTCCAGAAAATGAGTCCCTCCGTCGGATATGACAGTTCGGGGGACTCCGAATCTGGGAAAAATAATATCTTTAAACATCTTAATGACTGGTTTGGAATAGATGGAAACTGTGGGTATATCTTCTACCCATTTCGAGACATAATCCACAACAACTAGTATGTAAGAAAATCCATAAGAAGATGGGAAGGGACCCATGTAGTCTATCCCCCACACATTGAAAAGTTCGATCTCTTGCCACATAGTGAGGGGCATTTCATTCCTTTTAGTTATACTGCCAGAAAGTTGACATTTTTTGCATGATTTTACAAAATCATGGGAATCTCTTGCTATCGTTGGCCAAAAGAAACCCGATGGTAGAACTTTCATAGTGGTCTTTTTCAAACTCATGTGTCCCCCAGTGGGGCCGGAATGACAATGTTCTAAACCAGGAGTAATTCCTTCTTCAGGTAGGCAGCGACGGAAAAGTCTGTCTGCACACAGACGAAAGAGATAAGGTTTGTCCCAATAGTATTGCTTAACATCATAGAGGAATTTCTTTTTGTCGTGGTGAGAGGCAGAAGGGTGGATGATTCCTATAGCCCGATAGTTCACTATGTCGGATACCATGGGAATCTGGTGGTAATTTTCATTAGCTGGTCGTCAGGGAGGGAGTCTCGGATAGGTACTTTATCATCGTCCTCGACTTCAATGTGGCTGAGATGATCAGTGACGACGTTTTCCACTCCGCTTTTGTCTTTGATTTCCAAATAAAATTCCTGAAGCATCAACACCCAGTAGATAAGTCTGGGTTTTGCGTCTTGCTTCTGAATTAGATATCGTATGGCAGAGTGGTCAGTGTAGACTATGACCTTTGATTCGATCAGGTAGGAGCAGAATTTCTCAAACTCATAGATGACAGCTAAGAACTCCTTTTCTGTAGTGGTGTAGTTCTTTTGCGCTTCATCAAGAGTCTTGGACGCATAGTATATTACATAAGGCTTTTTGTCAATTCTCTGTCCTAACACTGCTCCTATAGCATAGTCGCTGGCATCACACATTATTTCGAATGGTTGTGACCAGTCAGGTGCTCTTAGGATAGGCGCAAAGACTAGAGTGTTCTTTAAGGTTGTGAAGCTTTGTAGACACTCTTGGTCAAAATTGAACTCGGCGTCCTTGGTCAATAATCGGGTCATGGGTTTTGCTACTTTTGAGAAATCTTTAATGAATCTTCAATAAAACCCAGCATGACCCAAGAATGCCCGTACTCCTTTTACATCTTTTGGCAGAGGCAGTTTCGAGATGACATCAATTTTTTCCTTGTCTACCTCAATCCCTCTGTCACTCACTCTATGTCTGAGGACGATACCTTCAGTTACCATAAAGTGGCATTTTCCCCAATTTAAGATAAGGTTCATTTCCTCACATCTTTGTAAGACTTGTCCAAGGTTGAGTAGACAGTTGTCAAAGGAATCTCTGTAAACTGAGAAGTCATCCATAAATACTTCCATTATGGACTCGGTTAACCCTGCAAAAATAGTAGACATGCACCTTTGGAAGGTAGTAGGTGTGTTGCACAGCCCGAATGGCATTCTTCTGAAAGCGTAGGTCCCGAAGGGACAAGTAAAAGTTGTTTTTTCTTGGTCTTTCAGGTGTATAGGAATTTGATAGAACCCGAAATAACCATCGAGATAACAGAAGAACTTTTGATGGGCTAGGTGTTTGAGGACTTCGTCAAGAAAAGGTAAAGGGTAGTGATCTTTTCGTGTTGCTTTGTTTAGTTTCCTGTAGTCGATATACATTCTCCACCCTGTGACCATCCTCATGGGAACTAGCTCATTTTTATCATTTAGCACAACAGTGGTTCCTCCCTTTTTGGGTACCACTTGGACAGGGCTGACCCATTGGGAATCTAAAATTGGGTAGATAATACCGGCTTTTAGTAGTTTGAGGACCTCAAGGCGAACCACCTCTTTAAGATTGGGGTTCAACTTTCTTTGGTGCTCTCTTGAAGGCTTAAATTCTTCTACCATGGGCAGTCTATGCATGCATAAGGCTGGGTTTATACCTGTCAGGTCAGTTATTTTGTACCCAATGGCTTTCTTATGTTTCTTTAACTCAAGGAGAAGCCTTTCTTCCTGGTCTTTCATTAGAGTGGAACTGATGATAACTGGACATAGTTTTTCTTCATCCAGGAAGACGTGCTTAAGTCCCGTTGGTAGGGTTTTCATCTCGGGAGCCTTAGGTGCTTCTGTTGTTTCTAAAATAGTGATAGCTTTGAGATCTTCAAAAGTGGATGTTGGTGCTTCTTCAGCTTTCTCTAAGTGTTGCAAGCATTGTGGAACTAATTCGTTGGCTGAGAATTTGACTTCTGGATTTATTAGAACATTTTCTAACTCATTAGATAGTTCAGATATTTCCAATTGGGACATTTTATGTATTGCATCTAAGAGAAAGACTTCCTCTTGAATGTTGGGACCTTTCATGTTGTTGAGGACCCAGAACTGAATTGCTTCTTTTCTCAGTCTCAGAATGATCGTGCCAGATTTGACATCAATGAGCACCCTAGCTGTGGCAAGGAAGGGTCTGCCAAATATTATTGGGTATCTGAGATCTTCCTTGATATCCATAATGACAAAATCACATGGTACATAAGCATCCTTGCATATCCTGACTAGAATGTCTTCAATAATTCCTAAGGGTGCAGTGATAGTGGAATCAGCTAACTGAATTGTCATTGTTGTGGGTAGCAAGTTAGTAAAACCCAATCTTTTACACATGGAGTAGGGCATAATAGATATGCTAGCCGCTAACTCAGCTAATCCCTTTTTGCTCGAAGCATTTCCAATACAGCATTGAATACCGAAAGAACCAGGGTCCTTCTTTTTCTTTGGCATCTTATTAAGAATGATATCGAAGGTGGTCTGACCCAGATTGACCATCTCTTGCTCTTCAGTAATATATTTCCTTGATAGCAAGGTTTTCAGATATTTAGCCCAAGTTGGTACTTCAGAGAGAGCATCGAGGAGCGGGACATCGATATATAGTTTCTTCATCGCCTCCTTGAATTTTTGGAATCTAGTGTCCATTTTAGTCTCTCTCAATCTTCTTGGATATGGTATCCTAGGTTTATATTGTGGAACCTATGGCTCTTTGGGAGCTTGTTCCTTTTCTTTGCCATTTGCAGTCTCCGCAGATTTCTCAATTCCTAAACTCAGGCTTGCATTCGGAGAAAAAATAGGTGTACCATCATCATCATGAGTGATTCTCGTAGCTTCATGAAAGACACGACAAGATCTTGTAGTGACGGCATTCAATTGCTCTGGTCTATTTTGATCGTATCTTGGGTTTGACTCCAGTTGACCAGCAAAAGTACCTACTGGTGGCTTCAGTTGGGCAACAATTTGTGCTAGTTGAGCCTACACAGCCTTCTGCTAAGCTTTCTGATTGGAAAGCATGGTTTGTTGTGACTGTAACATCTGCCTGATCATAGTCATCTCATCTGTTGACTGGGAAGGGGCATTTTTCTGAGAGAGTTGTTGTTGTTCTTGATGTCGTTGTTGCAGAGGTGGTGTTAACTGAGGTTGTTGCGATTTTTACAGCCGAGGGTGTAATTATGGGTGCAGAGGAGGATGGGTGTATTGATAGTAGGCGGAGGGATTTCTAGGGTAGTTGGATCTTGGGAATTTATTTCTAAGATTCCCTTGATTTTGGTTAAAGTTACTTTGAAATCCAGGTGGCAACCTATTGGAGGATCTGCCTTGTGTTTGATGTTGCAGGTTAGCAGTCCCCGTAAGATTCCCATATTGAAAACCGGAGTGGTTTCTTGGTTGATTTGGATTATAATAAGCTTCTCCTGGTATGGAATGAATGGAATTGAATTGTTTGGGCATCTGATCTTTCGGGTGTTTGATGATTGGTTCGTACTGCTATTGTGATGGTTGCATATCCATCAGCACATTGTAAAGTAAGACACGTGACAGTGTAGGGTGATCAGATGCGTGATAGGCTTCATAAGTCCCTGTTACAGCTTTAACTTGTTGGACATGGGGGTTTTTCTTCTTATCATATTCTCCAAATGAAGTTTCAAGGGCCTGTTGTTTGTGAGCTATGGTCTTTAAAGCTTCAGCAATAGCCTTCATTTCCATTGATACCTCAGCCTTATAAACTTTGAGGACTCCCTTAGCGGATGACCATCCCCAATTGGATTGGTTCTCAGCTCCAAGTGTAATGATTTTCCAAGCATCCTCGTAGTTCTTCCTCATAAAATTTCCTCCATATGAGGAATCCAGAAATTGCTTGATATCATCACTCACTCCCCTATAGAACGTTTCTATTAATTGATTTTGGGAGATACCGTGATGAGGGCACTTCCTTAGAAGCTCCTTGAATCTTTCCCATGCTTCTGCGAGTGATTCTCCAGGAAGTTGGGCGAAGTGGTTGATCTGCCCCCTAATTTCATAGGTTAATGAAGGAGGGAAAAACTTTTCCAGGAACTTTTCTTCCGAGGGTTCCCAGGTGGTGATGATTGGCTCCCTATCAAGCATGTTGTACCAACTCAGAGCCCTTCTGGATAGAGTGAAGTGAAAAATATGTAGCATTATTGCGTCAAAGGAAACTCCGGCTTGTGGTACAAGTCAGCAAAGTGCCTTAAATCTCTTCAAGTGATCCATGCAGTCATCTCCATAACCACCGGAGAATGAGATGCCCTGCATGATTTTAATCCATTGTGTTTGGATTTCGAAATTGGGTATGTTGATGATTGGTGGCCAGACTAGATGATTATCTTCATAGTTCTTGGGGAAGGCATAGTCCCTCAATTGCTTATTTCTTAGCTCTAACTGGGCAGCTTGGTTAGCTGCTTCGTTTTCAGCTCGGAGGTGGGCCTATTCTTCACCTCGGATTTCCGCTTGGATTTAAGAACGAGTGTCAGAAATGAGTTGTGTTCTCTGAACGGCTATGGCGGCGTTGACCCTTTCCATTACTAACGTAGCTTGGCGTTGATCTTCAACCATTTCTCTCTCTCTTTGGTAGTAAAATCTGATGCGGCTGTGGAAGCTTCTCTCTACCTCAGAGTCGTACTCTGGATCAGGGGAGAATCTGAGATTATGTGATGGTTGCATACACGTCTTCTACCCGAGTAGAGGAAGAAACACACATTTTAGATGATGCGGGAGATATGACGAATTCAAGAAGATATGGAGTAATGTTCAAAGAAAAGTGTAAAACCCTAACCAACTAGCAAGATGGTAAATGAAATTAAAATGTTCCATTGTCCCCGACAACGGTGCCAATTTTTGATGGAGCTTCCACTTGTGTGGAATTGCATGCACCGCTAAAAATCCTAAGGATGGTAAGTCTTTAGGTTTATCCTTGCTTATACTAGATTGAGAAATCCACCCACGTATGCTAGGATACGTGGAAGTCTTATCGTAGTATAGTTAAGGGTCGAATCCACGGGATAATGGTCTTGTCAAGATAGAAAATGTTAGAATTTCACTTAACTCCTTAACAGTTGGTATCTAAATCAAAGGGTTGATCTGGTTGTTTTAAACTAAGTGCAAGTAAAACAAAAGCAAGTAAATTTTAAGGTTGTAAACAATGTTAAGAAACCACTAGGATGTGATCGTTTTTCACTACCACTACGCATGGATCAAAACACACAACATAAAAACACAACCTGCAATAAGAGTCTAAACAGTTAGTATCTTTATAGACTTAGTCTGCTTTAAGAGAACTAACAATGAGAAGTGTGGGAATGTTGCAATGCCATCCATCCCCGAACGAATGGTCACTTACTTTACATCATTCCCTTCGAAAAGTGTGTTCCTCAACTTATCAAGGTTGTACTTTCATACATCAATTGATTCCATTTCATAGTATGAAAGTACAATGATGGAAGTGAGTTTACTCCACTTCTTGAAAAACACTCCTAGATACCGAAACAGATGCATGGTGGATACATGCATCAAGAACCAACATTCAATCGAGATTTGAATCTAATAGTACAAACGTAGACAATTCAAACTAAAAGATAAAAGGTAACACAAGTTGGTGATCAAGCAACAAGCATTCATTAAGTGATTGATTTTGAACTGAAAAGAAAGAATATCTCTATTGCAAACCATGGATTACATTGCATGAAATGAAAACATGGGTAGCGGGGCTACTCCCCGCACCCCAGTGTATGAGACTACTCGCTCATGGCAAGGACAAAGAAGGAGACGAGAAGAGAGAGAGATAACATCATCTCCACGAAGGAGGGAGGAAGGTCAACCCCTTGGAGAGAGAGGGAGATGATCTTCACACTTCGCAGGTTGCTCGATGATGAATCTTCCTCTTCCCACCTTATTTGGCGATGAGAGAGAAAGCAACTTCTGGATGGAGTGTGGATCTCAGACCGGCAGCCTCGGGGCAGTGGATGAAGGATGGAATAGTTCTGGAGCAGAGGCAGCCTTTGGATGTTTGAAACTTGATGCCTTGTGAGGACCCTTTGGGTCTTATTTACAGGCTTTAAATGAAGTCCAAACGGTTTGGGCAGTTTTAGGCCCAAACGGTCTTGGAAACCGTTTGGGTTCTGAGTCTGTTTGGACTCTCTCGGTTTGGAAATCGTTTGAGTCCTTGCGGTCTTGAAACTGTTTGCTTTTATGCAGTCTCGGGACCGTGTAACTCCATGTGGTTTCGAGATCGTTTGGCTTTGCACGGTCTCGGGACCGCTTGGTTTTGTGCGGTCTCGGGACCGTGTAACTCCATGCAGTCTCGAGACCGTTTGGCTTTGCACGGTCTCGGGACCGTGTGATTTCATGTGGTCTTGGGACCGTGTGATTTCATGCGGTCTTGGGACCGTACGGTTTCCAAACGGTCTTGGGACCGTTTGGGACTTTTGTGATTGTTTTGTGTTTTTCTATAAGAAAAAAGGAGAAATGTTAGCCTAATGGTATATCTGTAATAAAGGAAGAAAGTTAAGGATTCTATCTAATTTATCTGAGAAAGAGTATTGAAAATTGAGAAAAAATATTAAGATAACATCAAAAAATGGGAGGTTATCACATGATTATCATTTATTATACAACATCAAACCCTAATTTTTTCATATAAAATTGAGATTTAAAAACAGAGCAATCAGGTGATAAATACTAGAAAATTGGATTCCTTATTGAAAATCCTTTCCAAAACATAATTTTGAGTAATTTTTGATAAACAGGAGAGTTACTATGAATTTTCAAAGAACATGTCAATGAAAATCAAAGAAAACTCATGTGGCATTTTGAAAACCCTAAAATACCCTTCGCGGTTGAAAAACATCGAATGAGGCTGGCAGGGGTACCAAGGTCATTTACTGACCTAGTTTCTTCCTGCTGATTCATGGCGAGAGTGCCTCTCCAGGAGGTGTAAAATAGTGATCAAACCTCGGGCAATCCCGATCATTAGTAGTAGTTGAGATATCAAGTTCCCTTGCCGCACCAAGATGAGGCCAACGAGCCAAAGGTTAGGCTCAATGGTGCTCTGGAGCACCAGTACCATTTCGTAGGGATGACAGGTTGCTGCTGGGAACGAAGAGGCACAAGTGTCCCCAAGAGGAGGAAAGGAGAGGCGAAGATGCATCCTTAAGGTCTAGTGAAGTCATTCGACTTGTCAGGAAGGTGGGGGCGCGGACCTAAACTCCCAGTTCGTCAGAAAACACCACAAAAATAGGGGAGAAGTCGAAGGAGGAGAAGTTGTTGGAAGTGTGAAAAATCATGCAAGTTAGTATAGGAATACAATCCTTGAAGCAAGCCGAAGATGACAGACCCATTTTTGTAGTTGTGAGCTCACTGGAACGCTGTGACGACGAGCTTCGGTGAGCACGATGGTGGGGCTCTAGGGTACACTGGCTGGGGTAGCATTAGGGCAAAATGGAGATGTGTAAATGAAAGTGGTGTGTTGGTGCTACTTACCAAGGGGTCAATTGTGGAGAAGATGACAGGGGCTAGCGAGGTGAGGCGATGGTCGCCGGAAAGGGAGGTCGAGTAGGTCAGGGCTCATGAGGGCATCGGAGGACGAATTGAGCGAGGAGGGAGGATCCTTGGGGTTTGATGATGCCTTAGGGCTCTTTAAATGGAGGCGGAGGAGGCGAGAACGTTGTCTGTGCAAGGTGGGTGTGATCCCTATATTGGGTGTTTCTTATATAGGTCAAAGGAGAAGGTGAGTAAGGGCTCGCTGGGTTCAGAATGACTTCACAATCTCTTCGGTGAAGGAATCACGAGCAATGATGGATTCTGGAGTGAGAACGAGGTCGGAGGAAAATGGCATGTGAAATGGTCGCTGGCTCGCGTGATAAGTGGAGGTAGAAGATGAGGCGATTGTCATTTGATCGTGAATCAATAGCTGGTGTGTGTCCGTGAATGGAGGTAACACGTGACAGAAATAAAATTCGGGAACTTAGGCTTAAATCAGACATTGAATGCAATGACATTACAAACTATATGTAACTTTTCCCCAATCGATTAGAAGGGTCAAACGTGGGTCAAATGAGTTCAAATTTGAACCATAGGTAGATTTGAAGGTCTAGAATATTCCTATGCCATTAGATTCCATGCTTGTACCCATTTTAGGTCTAATATAGCAAAACCATCATGTATACTTAAATGACCATGATTAATGTAAATAAAGCCATTAATTTCTCAAATACGAATTTCAAGATATGAAAAATGTGCACTCAAGATTATTTCTTTTAAATTAACAAGATGGAGGCCATTAAGCAAGCAATTAAACATGTAAATCAATAATTACAATATGAGAGAGAAAATTTGACATAAAGGCATTTATTCTCATTTTATTAAACAAAAGAGCATAGATATATATATGAAAACATTTTTTTTAAAGGAAACAAGGATAAGAGAGCAATTGGACATAATAAAGTGAATTGCAAAACTAACATGGGCAATTTGCATATAAATCCTCAACAATTATCTTATTAGAAAAAGAGCATGCAGAGAATAAAATACTTTGAAATTTTGCATAAAAAGGATTGGGGTGTTACATACATACTGATCTATGTGGCCCTTTTAGGACAAATTCTAGGTGTTATTATCGGTACTTCATGACCTTCACTGATGATTTCAATAGGTATGTCAATGTTTACTTGATGAAACATAAGTCAGAAACTCTTGAAAATTTCAAGGATTTCATGAATGAAGTATAGAACCAACTTGGTAAAAGTATATAGGCACTTCATTCTGATCAAGGTGGAGAATACTTAAGACAAGATTTTGATGACCTTCCACGAGACTGTGGTATCGTATCACAATGGACTCCACCTGGAACACCACAACATAATGGTGTATCAGAAAGAAGGAATCACACAATTCTATATATGGTGCGACCAATGATGAGTTTTTCTAATCTTTCAACTTCCTTCTGGGGTTATGCTCTAGAAACTTCATTTACACTTAACCACATACCATCTAAATTTTTTCAAAGGACACCATATGAGATATGGACTGGGAAGCATCCCAAAATGTCTTTTATGAGGATTTGGGGGTGTGAAGCTTATGTCAAGAAAATGTTTCCTAAAAAACCTGGACCTATATTAGATAAATGATATTTTGTTGGATATCCCAAAGAAACCAAGGGATACTACTTTTATACCCCAAAGGGAATTCAAGGAATAGAACAGGTAGAATGAAGTAGACTCCTGGATCGGATGGATGGCACTCAGACTCTTTCATCTAAAAGGAACATAGAGAGTCAGAAACCATTGTGGATTCTCAAATTCCTTAAATAACACATTAACCTTGCATAAGGAGATGCCTTGAACCTTAAAGATTTTGTTATCTTGTGACTCAAGAAGGCAATGAATTGGTCATTGATGATGAGACAATTACCTACCTAGAAGTTGTTAAGGGACCAAAATTTGAGAAGTAGCTAGAAGACATAAGATCTGAGATGGAATCCATGTACACCAACAAGGTATGGACCTTGGTGGATCCACCTAAAGGGGTAAAACCCATAGGGTGCATATGGGTCTTCAAGAATAAGACTGACTTGTATGGTAATGTACAAACTTAAAATGGTCGATTGGTTGCAAAGGTTTTCAAAAAAGTTCAAGGTGTTGACTATGATGAAACCTCTTCTCCAGTTGTCATAGTTAAGTCCATCAGGATCATGCTTTCCATTGCATCTTATCATGACTATAAGAATTGTTAGATTGATGTTAAAACTACATTCCTTAATGAGAATCTTCTTGAGGATGTGTATATGACACAACCTGAAGGTTTTATAAATCCAAAGGATGCAAATAAAGTATGTAATATACGAAGATCAATCTATGGATTGAAGTCAGCATCTTGGAGTTGGAATCTTCAATTTGACAAAACTATCAAAAAGTTTGTCGTTAGTCAATCAAAAAGTTTGTCATTAGTCAAAAAGAAGTAGAACTGTGTGTTTACAAGAAGGTTAGTGGGAGCATGGTTATATTCCTCATATTGTATGTGTATGACATACTATTGGTGGGAATGACATCCCTACTTTACATATGGTAAAGATTGGTGTGGAAATACATTCTCTATGAAGGACTTAGGCAAATAATCTTATACTTTAGGAGTCAAGATCTGTATAGATAGATCTAGAAGGCTTCTTGAATAAAGTTAGAGCACATACATTGACATAGTGTTGAAGAGTTTCATCATGAAAAATTCAAAGAGAGGAAACCTACCCATGTATCATGGTGTTACTATCTCTAGAGCTCAATATCCCCATTCTTGTGAAGAAAGGGAGCACATGAGTAAGATTCCACACCCATCTGCAATTGGTTTTGTCATGTACACATTTCTCTATACCCGTCCTGATGTCTCTTATACCTTGAGCATGACAAGCGGAGATTAAGCAGATACCGATGATGCTTACATGACTACCGTGAAGAACATCCCTAAGTACTTGAGAAGAACTAAGGATCAGTTCCTTATCTGCACTGGTGAGGAAGAGTTGGTGGCAAAAGGTTACACTGATGTGAGATTTGAAACTGATAAAGATGATTATCGACCGTAATCCGGATTTTTGTTTTGCCTCAATAACGGTGTTGTAATCTAGAAGAATTTGAAGCAAGAGATAGTTGCAGATTCTATAATAGAGGTCGAGTATATTGTTGCATCCAATGCATCTAAGGAAGTTGTATGGGTGAAGAAGTTCATTTCTGGACTTGGGGTGGTTACAAGCATTAGTGATGCAATTGATCCATATTGTAACAACATGGAGATATTGCAAAATCTAAGGAACCCAAGTCCCATCAGAACTCCAAGAACATACAAAGGCGGTTCCATCTCAATACCATAAATCATATAATGAGGAGATGTGAAGATTTGCATAGTGCCAAACGAAAGCAATATTGTTGATCACTTGACAAAGCACTTTCATAGTAGAAGCATGATGGTCATGTTAGATCCCTTGGGATTAAGTTTATCAATGATTGGCTCTAAGTACAAGTGAAAGTCTATTGGTGTGTATGTCCAGAGAGCCAATCATATGATGATTGTAATGGCATAACTTGTAATTATTTGATTAATAATAAAGGCAATCTTCTATTTTTTTATTTTATTTAGTTATGAGATATTGATGTTACATAATAAATATCTAAAGAATGATATTACTCAATGACATATGTCTTTGGGTTGAGGACCTAAACAATGAGATCATACGGATGCCAAGAGTATATACATTCTTTTTATGTCCCTAGTCAGTTGTTACTATGGAAGGCCAATAGACAACAACAACACTTAAGACTAGAGTGTGTGTTGGTTAATGACAGAATCTCATTAATCATGATATGCAACATCGAAGTAAACATATAGATACTTGTTAGAGAATAGTGTATTAGACAAACCCACCTTGAGAGTGATACATGAAAACCATAGAATGTTAGTCAGAATCATCTCTCATAGTTATGGTTGTGATTGTGGTTCTAGACCTAAAATTGCTACACTCATCACCTGTTGTTTGATCTACTTTTTCATCATCAAACATTACCTTGAATAAGGTTTCCATAAAGGTGATGTTCAAATGCATTATGACACATGGTGAATGATTGTGAGTGATGTAGATGTGATTTGTCCATCCTAAAAGACTTTGATATCTAGGCCACTTGATAAGAGAGACTAAGAAAAGCATGGCCATGCGCATATGAATCAATATATGATGTTGAGTTCACATATATCTCAAACAATCTGCTTAAGTTCAAGGAACATGGATTGAATATTTAAGAGGATGATGATTCCATGCCTCAAGTTCAATCTGAATATTAGAGACAAAGGAACTATACAATCACTATAACACTAATGAAAGATTGTAGGTTGAAGTTGTTCTCCAACTTTTTGAATTACTTGGGTAGCAATGATGCCTTCCTAAATACCAATCTTTGCTTGTAATTTCATAAATTTGTTATGGACATTCACTACCCACTTAATTTGGGACCTATAGGGTCACAGACATAGGAATGCACCTAGAATAGGAGTTCATTCATGAGTGATGTTTAAAATCGATTACTAAAGTGTTAAGTATTCAATTTAAACAACATTGGCAATATGAAACCTGAAATGACCAGTTTTGTAAGTGAACCAATCAACTTAGGTGCATGAACTGATCGGCTCAGGTAGTGAACCGACTATTTGGTTGATCAACAAAATTGGATCAAGGATTGATGTTGACTTCATGTTGTGCATTTATTAAACATTAATTGCCAAACCAATTGTGAATAGGAAACATAGTGAAACGATTAGCTCAAGTGTTGAACCGATAATATCATGTGTGAACTAACTGGTTCACTAGTGAACCGACTAGTTTGAAGTTCGTAGGTTGCAAAAATTCAAGAAATTCTATCCCCCTCAACTCCAACTAAAATTGGGAACCCTGGCCCTAGCCCTCTTATAAATAGAGGGTATTGGAGGCTTCCTAGACACAACAATAACCTCTAAAAATTGTTTTCTTCTCTAGTTTTAGCAACAAGAGAGCTCGATCAAGTTTTACCAGTTAAAGGGAGGAACAACAATGGAGAGACAATTGTGGGAGAGCAAGTTGATGCTAGCATGTCAACTACAAGGGACAACTCCTTCCTGTCTGTTCATCTAGAACAACGAGATTCCCTATGGACCACAAGGACTACTATAGAGGCGATGAGGCTCTACCTTCTGCTAGGAGGATGCCATCCACCACCATCCTTGGTGTCTGACCAAGAGGATGATGATGAAATCCATCAAGGTGCAACTCGATGAAGTAGTACATTGCAGCAAGATTATCACTGGACTTGCTCCAGGACTAGGTATATGTCTTGAAACCCTCTTTCCCATCTCATAGTTTTTGATGTGATCTACTGTTCAATGGGAATATGTCAACTAAATTTTTTTCCTCTACCGTATCTAATGCCATATTTCCCTATAGACTAGGTGTCAGGGTTTTACATAATCAGGAACATCTACCCCCATGGAGCAGTCAACATTTAGAATGAGAAGACTAATAGTAAAATTAACAACCAATGCCTCATGGGTTACTTCATCATAGATTACATGAGGGTGGATCACCCTCTTTATCCTCATACACATCAATCTACAACTTCATATTCAAGCAAAAAGGCAACAACATCAAACAAGGTGCTTATTGGAAATCAACCCAATATTTATTTTTTGCTAGATTTAAATTTTATATTCATTTCATATCATCATCACCCATATGTTAAATTTATGTGTTATTTAGTTCAACTCATGGTTTAGATCCTCATTCATTCAAAATTTTTATTATAGGTCAAAGATTGCACAGTGTACACTTTGCTAATCTTTTGACCATCCTAGATCAATTATATGGTTTACTCTATTAACCAACTGACATGGGTGATCTTATTTGTGTATAATGAAATGAGGAGTCTATCCAATTGACTCATCTCACAATAAAATCGACAAAATTGACTCAAGGTAGTAGTATACTTCAAAAGTAGTTAGATGAATGACTGGTTCACTAGGTAGTTGACATACCAGTAGCTTTATCGAGCTATAAAGAAATCAACAAACCAACTCATATGAAGAGTCATTTAGTTGAATTAGTGGCTTGGGTTAGGAGATATATGAGGCAGTGAGACAATCGACTAGTTCACCCGTCATTCAAATCACATATGTATGCATCAAACATTATTAAGCCCAACAGATCTAGAAACTTGCAAAATCAGTATGTAATATTTTTTCAATGCCAATAGTACAACCATAGTGAAATAAGAGATGAACTAGCCACCCATTCAATCAAATCACCTATAGAGTTTGTGACCATGGATGGGAGCAATCAATCAACTTAATATATGAGTCAACCGAGTGAACATCAACACCAAGACAATCAAATCACCAACTAGAGACAATCAAATGTTATTAACATTTTTAGAGTAATTTTTCAATTAATTTTAGTCAAACAAATCAATACTCTAGTCAATTGACTCATTCTATATAGGGTTCACTTTAGGATAGGATCATTGATTTCTTGAACCGAGATTAGCATTTGTCCCCCCTCTCATCCTACCTAAGAGACCATATACTTGCATCGGTCCAGACTAGTCCCCATCTCCCTTCTTTGATCACACAAGTTGACCATCTTTATCGATAATCATTTCAACTTATGCATGCCTGCTCTTGCATTTAGTTCTCTCTGTATCCCACAATCCTTCTTTATTCTTTTATAAAATACAACCTAGCCCACCCAACTAGGGTTTGTGGGATAATTTGCCTTCACCTCCAAATACATCATCCCCATGGATCCTCCATCACAAGCATCACCTCCTTCCACCACAACCTCGTATTATATCCACCACATTCATCTCTACCAAACCCTCACCACCTACTTCAAATTTGAAATGCATGAACCAGGAGGATGTATATAAAGTTGTAGGGAACTCATCATCAAGAAAACCCTCTTTGCATAAATAAAACTTTCCACTTGGTATGAGAATCCAATAGAGATACAACCTTTTTCCCACACTTACAATTCATTCATTATATTGCAAGTAACAAAATAAAGGCAGTGGTAACCACAAGTAGAAGAAAAATTACGATTGGATGGTCGCCCATGGTATTCACTAGCAACATTGGGCATTTTTTGATGCTACATAAAGGCTCATCTTTTGTATGATAACGGAGGATGCTTTACTACCATATGTATTCTCACATTCTAGTTTACCATCCAAAATATCTACAAGGATCTCACTCTAGAGTTCATGATCACCTATATATGAGTTACGGGGACAATGACACACTTAAGTGCTGATTTTGTATGTTGGGAAAAGAGAACATGCTTAAGGACAAAGACCACTCTTCCATTTTGATTGACGATGAAGATTGGTTAGAGTAGTGCCACAACCACTAGTACATTTTTGATATTTGGTGTCACTTTCTTAATTTCGATTTCCATGTTTAGTTGATACTACATACATTTAATGATAGTTAAAAAATAACACACGTGAATTGTTCAAGTCTTGTTGTCTAGGAAAAATATGTGTATTGGTTTCAGTTCCATGTTGATTTCTTAGGATAGAATCAACATCATAGTGAGCTTGCAAAAATTTAGTAAAGAAAGTGTCACTTTAGTTGATATGAAACCGACAAAGTAGCCCTTCCCTCAAAATAAATTTTACCTCAAAAAATCCTATGTTATCAATTATTTTATAAAAAAATCCAACACAATAGGTCATCTCCACAAAACAATTACCTTAAAAATCATGTGGTGTTGGTTCCTCCTATTGGAGTCATCAGTACTGGGTTCTGGGAAAATACCCCATGAACCAATTCTTTCCCCCATATTGGGTTATGTTGTCAGTTTTAGTAATATAACCAAAACTATAGGACCGAGTGAGGCTGGCATTTTTTATTTGGGATAAGGACTTATCATTCAGTTTTGTTACAATAAATTGGTGATATATATAAACCTATGTTGTTGGTTTTGTTCTTGAAGCTGATGACATAGGTTACAGTGTTGGTTCCTTAAGATCAACCAACGCCTAAGTTCTACTTAATACAACCAACAAAATTTTCTTTTCTCCATTCACTGTTTCATCAAACATTACATAGAGAACCAAGATCATTGTAGTTTGCCGCTCAGCTACTACTGGCACTACTATTGTGTCATTGCCATCGTTCTCCTCTAACCACCATAGTTGTCCCTCCTATTTCTCTACTCTCCACCATTATCCTCTGACCAACGTTGTTGTCCCTCTTTTTCCTCCTCTAAAAACTACACAATAGCTCTCCTCTATCCACCACCATCACTAATATTGCCATTGTTGTGAGAACTTTTGTCGTTGGTGCTGCTGCTTCTTCCCTCTCCTCTTTTCTCATTAGTCAAGGTGTGTTGTTTTTTATCTATAACTATTAAGTTTTCTATTTTATGGATATACTCTTGTTATTACGTGCTTGACTATCTCCATCCATGGAACTACATGTATAGTTTCTTATTACATGCTTGTTAGGTCACCAAATTGTAATTGTGGATCTAATGAGAAGTAAAATTATGTCTTGGAAAAATGATGTACAGTTATTTGTTTGGCTTGTTTAAAATTATTCACATAAACCTTGAATATCATGTTTAGTATTGTTATGCATAATTGGTATGATAATTATGTTTAGCATTGTTTATGGATACCAACCCCACCATAATGAAGATATTTTTTTAAATGACTAGTAGATGTGGCATAGAGACATACCCTAATATAAAAATCCAAAGTTTAAACCCCAAAACGTAATCAATAAATACTAATCCCTAATTTCAAAATCAAAATTTCTAAACCCTAATTTTTAAATCTTGGTGTTATCCTAGAAACCCGTCCAGGAATTACCCATTATAAGTAAACTTTAGGAAGTCCCGATTTGGGACTGTTCTTGAACACTTAATCTCACTTAGGATGTAAGTGTATAATTTTTATTTGGTTTTTAAGATGTCTCGTTAGAACTTTCCCATTTTTTCTCTAAGTACATATGTAGGTGGGTATTTTCCCATGTACATCAGTGTACTTGAAGAACAATAAGGAACTGCTATCGAAATATTCTTGAAAACTGGTTATACATTATTCACTTACTAGCAAGATAAGGTGTTCAATAATGTCATAGGTGGTACATATTCATTACTAAATCCTAAACCCTAAATGATAAACCCTAAATTCTAAACCCTAACTATAAACTGCAAACCCTAATCCCTAAATATGCTAAACTCTAAACACAAATTCGTTCATTTTATTCAAACATATTTTATTTTATAGTTGTCGTAGATAACACCTAATGTAATACTTGTTTTCCTTATGATCATAGAATGGAAAGATCGTGGATGTTCATTCCAGATTTTTGCACTCTAGAGTTTATTACTAGTCTCGATCAACTTATAATATTTGTGGAGGAACATAGGAAATGACCTAGAGATATGTTCTATGGTCCATGTAGAAATTGAAATAACAACTTGAAGGTTGACATTGTTGACGAAATCAAAAGTCATGTCATTTGCAACGAGATTGTACAGGGCTATACACTGAATTTGGTTAAGAAGTCATGAATTTAGGACTTGGGCTTTGTACTGACAACACAGTTCCATATGAAACATTAAGCATCCAACGTAGAACTTGGTCTATTATGATTTTTATATACAACCTTCCTCCTTGGTTGTAATATACAATCCTCCTCCTTATTGATATCAGGCCCCAAACAACCTGGAAGTGACATTGATATTTTTCTTAAACCTATGATTGATAACTTAAAGAAACTCTGGATAGAATGTGTAATGACCTATGATGCTTCACATAGAGAGACATTTTTTAGATGCTATGTTGTTTTGCACTATTGATGACTTTACAAGATATGGTTGTTTGGATACAACATAAAAGTATTCAATGCATATTTTATATGTGAGGAAAAAACTGATTTAGCATGAATAAATTATGGCGGCAAGACTGCATATCTTGGTCATCGAAAATTTCCTCCAAAAGTGCATCCTTATCAAAGGTTTCCCAAAGCATTCAATGGCTCAATTGAGGAATGGAGTGCCTCTAAACCTATATTAGGGTAGGATGTTTATGAAGAGTAAAAGACATTGTCAATGCATTTTGTAATAGATCACAATGTACTTCTCCTAAAAGTGACAAATCTTTATTCAAGAAGGGTTCAATATTTTGGGATCTTCCTTATTGGAGTTCTTTGACAGTTCGACATTGTATCGATGTCATTCATGTTTAGAAAAATGTTTGTGATAGCATCATTGGAACTATGTTAAATATACTGGGTAAGACTGAAGATGGCATCATATCCAAAATGGACTTCCGTGAAATGGGTATAACGAAAGACTTAACAATAAAAATTAGTCATGATTTCCACAAATATATTATCTCCTACTTGTTAGACATTATCTATACACGAGAGGAGATATTTTTGTGAGTGTTAGCTTGATGTTAAGGTACCACAGGGATACTATTCCAATATCCATATATTAGTATCAATGAAGGATGTGAAAATGATAGGTCTTAAATCTTAAGATTGCCACACTCTAGTGTAGTGAATATTGTCTGTGACTATTTGATATATACTATTAAAGCATGAAAGGTATGCAATCACTAGGCTTTGTTTCTTCTTTAATATTCTATGTCATAAAATTATTAATCTTGATAATCTTACATATAGAAGTGGTTGTTACCATGTTCCATCTTGAGATGTATTTTCCTTGTACATTATCTGAAATCATGACACATCTTTTTATCCATTTGTAAAGGGAAGTGAAATATTGGGTTTTTGTAACACCCCGCTTTTCATATCACATGAATATCACTGAAGGGTGTCACATAATGTTATTCTTTGCAATTAAAGCAAATGAAAACACTTTGCATTGATTAAGAACCGATTCATGCATTATTCTATTTAAAAGTAAAACTACATATTGTTCATCTCTAAAATATAATTTATTTGGTAAAATGACTAAGGATAAAGAAAATATGTCTAAACTCTAGATCGTCTTGGTAATTGGCACCCCACTAGGCTCTGCTTGATAAATCTCCTAGTCTTTTTCTTGCTCTTTTGATCATTCGTTGCTCCAAAACCTACAGACATGCATACCCAGCAATACATTGGGAAAATAGTCTTATAGTAAGTGGCATGAGGATTCCAAAATATACATTACTAAAGAACTAAAATGTTACAAAAGATTCTTGGACATTATAATTATGAACTCGTATCAAACTTAGATTAAAATCTAAAAACATATAAGCTCTTATTTCCTTAGCTTTTATCTTTCTACTCTGTCTTTTCTGGAAACCTATATTATGGGTCCCATGACCTACACCAAAGTTCCTAGGTCATAAATATCTTATCTGAATCTTTCTCATCATCCTTATAGATGGGATTATACACATGCTCTAAACTAAGGTATCTTTTATTTATAATTTTTATGTGATTATGGCCACCATTATACGATAAGTCCTATTGAATTGGTGTATCTACACCCTGAATTGGTACTACGGTACCTCTAAATTGGCACTACATGCCTCTGAATGACACCGAGGTGTCTCTGAATTGGTACCAAAGTACCTTAAAATTGGAGTAAATGCTCCTCAAAATTGGCAACAGATGCCTATGAAATGTCTTGAGACTCTATGAATGAGGACCTATCATATAATGTATTATGTGAAGGTTTTGAATTAATCATCTTAAGTTTAGGTATACTAAATTCTAAATATGGACTTATCTAAAACTAAATATTGAGTACTGAACATGTGCCGAATTCTGAATCTAAATCTCAATTCTTAAATTATTGATTGAATCTACATCTAAATGTAAATGTGAATCTCAATTACTAAATAATTGAGATTTGGTATAAAACCCTTATAGTGTATCATTATTCAATATATGGCTACTCACACAATGAGTAGTCTAAGTCTGAATCTAAATCTAATATTCTTATTATTTGGGTAGACATTAACTTGAAACCTTGATTTGATAGAATGACTTACTTAACGTTTTGATTCTAGATTATAACAATTGATCTAAAGGATTAGGAAAAGGATATGAACTAAATATAGCAATACTAAGTATATGAAAGTTCTCAAGTATCAAATATCTAATAGAATGTGATTTCTGACAAGTTAACTGAATTTCTATAAAATCGTATTCGGTCCGATCTTAACGCACACATATAAGCTTGAATCTTAAATCTTGAAATAGGAATATTGTAGAATCTAATCATGCCATTTAATCACGACTTCATGCCTCGTAATTTGATAATATTATTATAAAATCATGTTATAATATATCCAAATCCCCATATTACCTTTATCTTGAAAACTAGATCATACCTTAATATGTTCAACACTAATATCCTCACATAGTACTTAACTTCAAAATACTAATCATTCAAAGGAATCTATCTAACCTCCTAATTCTTAGATCTCAACGTATATAAGAAATTGTGATAATGTATTCCTACTTGAATTCTTAGTACATGGTTGTATCTACAAATGGGTGGAATCTCAATAGCATGTTTCTACTACAAATGGGTGGAATCTCAATAGCATGTTTCTACTCAAAATCTTGATACATGGTTACATCTATCTGTATGAAAGATCCTAGTAACATATTTGTACTTAAAATTCTAATACATGGTTATATCACATAACCATAGAAGCAAGGCAATCTTACTTTTCATTTCTCATATTGTGTTCCTAAGCATCCATATAAAACATTTCTAAGGAGTATGATAGGAATGTACTCTTTTATCCTCTGTATAAACCTCATTCATGAACTTTAATCATTGAATGACTCATCATTACTTAAGGCATTGAGTATATGAAATTCCACTATCATAAGCATATAAAATATGGCTTGTATATCTTGACTTAGAATATTAGACATGAAGGTCTCAATTAAGAGGCATGTAAATGTACTAGGTATGATAAACATAAATACTCATCGGCATGAACTACTTACCTTTTACTTAGAGTAGGCCTATTTTCTCTCCCTAGGGTGAAGAAACCGTGGTCACATTCTTGGGGTTCATTGAACCCTAAACATCTTGTTCATACATAAAATACATCCTCTTGTGTTTTATTCATCATTTAAAACCCTACTTTGAACTCATTAGCAAACTAGGGTTTATTAGAGGGGAAACATGTCATGAAACACTGAAATTCGAGTTCCTTATAAAAAATTGTTTCCAAAACGTATTTTTGCTCATTTTCCTCAATAATTCCAATGAATTATTGTGAATTATCGAAAATATGACTAATCAGAAACCAAGAAAATATCATGTAAGAGATAAATATCCATTGAGGCATCGCATCCTGTCTGAGGTGGACCAATGGTGGACTGGCATCGTGCCTCAAAACAAATCCAGAGAGTGGTGACACATTAAAACTCACAAAATACCCTTCAACATTAAATCATTTGATCATTTGTGTGTGGGTATCATGTTACTTTTTCCCTTGCTGATTTTCCTCCTCACTCAGCCATGGGGAATGCCAGATCATTGCTCTAGGTTGGAGTTGAGGGATCACTGATCTCCTCGAGAAACTATCACCACTCACTACTGCATTTTTGGCCAGTAATGTCGCTGCCCATAGCGTCGGTTTTACTATAATAACTAACCTAATAGACTACTGCATCGGTTTTATCATAAAAACTGACCTTATAGGTTTCCCGTGGTGAAAATTCGTGCGATTTTGGCTTCGCGCCTCGATCTATAGGGTCAGTTTTTTAAAATAACTGATGCTATAGGGTAAAAAAAACGTGGGCACCGCTTTGGAACTCTAGAGTCAGTTTTTATATATAACCGACTTTAAAGATGTGGTCTGTAGCGTCAGTTATCCGAAAAAACCATCGCTATAGGTTAAGTCCGGGAACCAAATTTTTAATAGACTTTTAGGATCAGTTTTTAACCCAAAACTGACGATATAGGTCTTCTACATTGCACATAGCAGCCCGATTGTAAGGCTTAGGTTGTCATTTGTTGTTGCTACTACTCCCCGTTCCCGCTCCTGCGCCCGAAGAAAGGCAGTGCCACCTCTACAAGATGACCTCCCCCAACCATCTCCTTGTCTGAAAAGAGGCAAACTAGCACTACTTTCCTTGGACGACGACGCCCAAGCTTCTTGCCACCATCTCCGGCATCGACGATGCTCCTTACCACCATCTCTGGCTCTGTTTTCCTTGGACGATGACGACACCTTAGGTGTTGCTTCTCTCTCCGGTGCTTTCTTCTTTGAAAGTCGATGACAAAGATGCCTTAGGCGTTGCAAGGGTCATGCACATCTCTCTGGTTCTTTTCCCTCATAAGCTCCCTCACCGACCGGTTCTTCTCAAGGTATTGTCTCTATCGCCTCACTCCTCTGTTTACGTCTTACTTTCAAGCAACTGACCAGGTAGCTCGGCCATGCTGGGCATCACGGCCGTGTTGTTAGCACGGTCATGTCGGCTGAGTTGTAGAATCATCAAAATTTGTCAATTTTGAATTTGTTACTGCTCCTATAAAATTAATATATACTGACCCCTAATTAATATATTATAACATAATTGAATCGTGCATTTGTGTTGTTGCAGGTGCTATTGACTTGTTGTTGACTTGCATATATTTCTTCTTCAGCTTACAAATGAGGTATAATATTCTCACTCTCCCAATGTGCCATTTTATTTGACTAATAAATCAACCAATAATAAAAATATGTATTCATTCATATCTACATTTTGTTATCAATCACATATGTAATCATTATATATACATTCCAGAAATATGAGGGTAGACATTGTGTAGTCTCAGATTGACACTTTAGGGTTTATATATGATATCATCGATGCATGATGTTTAACTTAATTTATAAATATGACAATAATACATTTATGCATGTATCAACTTAGAAACCTGTTCAAAATTTACTCATAGGAGTAAATTTTGGATAGTCCCCGGTTTGGGACTGTTTTTGGATATTTAATCTCACTTAGGATGTAACTGTATAATGTATGTTTAGTTTTGAAGAAAATTTTGTAGTATTTCCTCATTTGTTCACTGGGTACATATGTGAGTGGTTATTTACCATTTACATCGGTGTACTTGGAGAACTTAGGGGAAATGCTACTGAAATTTTCTTCAAAACTAAACATACATTATACAGTTAATAGTGAGATTAAATATTCAAAAATGGGATAGGTGGCACACTTTAGTATAAAAGTAATTAACTTCCTATCAATAAAAACTTACAGCTTATAGTATCAATATTAAATGCTTAGTTTTATAATTAATTTTTAATGTGATATAGAAAATGGATCGAAGTTGGATGTCTATCAAGAACCGTTGTAGTCAAGAGTTTTCCAAAGGTCTTGATGAATTTATCAGATTTGCTGAGGAACATAGGAAACTACCTACAGATAGGTTCTATTGTCCATGTAGAAATTGTGGTAACAATTTGAAAGTTGATACTGCTGAGGAAATTAAGGATCATGTCATATGCAATGGGATCATACAAGGTTATAATGAATGGTATTTGCATGGAGAGAATATTAATAATGGATCAAAAAATGTCGATACTAATAGTTGTGGAATAGAAGATATGGATAATGATGATAATTTCAATGATGAACCGATTCAGGATGACCCGATTCAGGATGATATGGTTGATGAGATGCTATGTAGTTGTCGGGACAATGTCATTGATCCACCTTCTTTATTTGCAAACATTGTCCATGATGCGGAAAAACCTTTATATAAGGGTTGTACTAAGTTCACTAGGTTGAGTGTTGTGATGGGATTATATACTCTTAAAGCTCAAAACCGGTGGAGCGAAAAGAGTTTCACTTCACTGTTTTCTTTGTTAAAGGAAATTCTTCCTGAAGGCAACAAGCTTCCAATTTCAACATATCAAGCAAAGAAAATAATGTGCCCAATGGGAATGGAGGCTAAGAAGATTCATGCATGTCCAAATGATTGCGTGTTATTTCAGAAGGACTATAGTAATTTAATAAATTGTCCAAAATGTGGTGCGTCAAGGTGCATGTCCACATCTCGCCGCGCATCAAATTGAGCGTGTGGCTATTTATGCATGATGTTGTCCTGACGAATATGAGAAGGGTGAGGCGGAACATCGACACCAATCCCACATGTCCTCGGTGCCACAATGGAGAGGAGTCCTTAATCCATGCGATAAGGGACTGTGCTAAGGCGAGGGTCGTGTGGAGGATACTCCACCATGATAGGGACAACACTCAGTTCCACACTAACAATGACTTCATCAGTTGGTTCCAGGAGCAACTTCAGAAAATGGAGGAGACTGTGACCCTCTTCTTAACCACCTGTTGGCATATCTGGAATTGCAGGAACAAGGAGGTTCTCCAAAATGAAGTAATCACCCCACAACAACAAGCTCGGTTCATCCTAAGGGAGGTAAGCCTCCAAATCCAAGCCGCCAATACCGGGGGCGATACTGAAAGACATCTGGGATCGAACACGCGAGCGTATTGGCACAAACCAAGCTCAAACAATCTGAAATTTAATACTGATGTTGTGGTTAAGTCACACCAAGCATCCTGTGCCATAATCGCGAGGGATGACATGGGAAAATGGAGATGTGGGGCTGCTATGCAAATTCACACCCAGGATGTGATTGAAGCTGAATTGAGAGGACTAATCCTGGAAATGGAGATCACAAACAAAAATAATATCGAAAGAGCTATTTTTGAATCTGATTCGTCTACGGCCGTGCTGATAGTGAATACCAATGGCCGGAGCAACCCCAAATATGCCAAACTTTCTATGAGGATTTGTCGCCTGAAGAAACAGGATTGGTCTGTCGTGCATACGCACAGAGAGAACAACACTGTAGTCGATGCACTTTCTAAAATACACTCCAAGAAACATGAGAGTTATTCCCAATATACTCTTCCCCCTACTGAGATCCATGATCTCCTAGTTAGGGACCTGTGTAAGGGTAGTAGTACTACCTTGTTTACTCATGCAGACTTAATTAGTGATTGTATTCTCAGTTTAAATTTGCTTGCAAGAGGAGGGCGGGATGAATAAGATTGCCTCCTAACTTCTAAAAAAAAGGTAAAAGACCACAAATTCAGCTAAGGCTAAAAATGGCTCTCCTGTCAAGGTGATGTGGTATCTACCAATAATACCACAATTTCAACGCTTATTTGCTAATACAGAAGATGCGCAAAATTTGTCTTGGCATGGGGAGTTAAAGGCCAATGATGATGGCATCCTACGACATGCATCTGATTCACCAGAATGGAAGAAAATTGATTTATTATACCCTCAATTTGGTAAAGAACCAAGAAACTTAAGACTTGGACCCTATACAGATGGAATGAATCCCTATAGTACATTAAGCAGCCAACATAGCATGTGGCCTGTTATGATTGTTATATACAATCTTCCTCCTTGGTTGTGTATGAAAAATAAGTATGTCATGTTGTCAATATTGATATCAGGGCCCAAGCAACCTGGAAATGATATTTATGTTTACCTTCAACCTCTAATAGATGACCTAATGAAACTATGGGAAGATGGTATTATGACATATGATGCTTCAAGTAAAGAGATCTTCAGTTTGCGTGTTATGTTGTTTTGTATGATTAATGACTTTCCAGCTTATGGAAATTTGTCTGGATATAGCATAAAAGGATACAAAGCATGTCCTATTTGTAAGGAAATTATTGATTCAATCAGACTGAAACATGATGGTAAAATCGTATATATTGGTCATCGGAGATTTCTCCCACCAGTGCATCCTCATCGAAGGCAACGCAAAGCCTTTAATGGGTCAACTGAGGAACGAAGTGCTCCTAAACCTATACCAGGAAATGTTGTATATGATAGGGTGAAACATATTGTTAATGAACTTGGAAAGAGTTCAAGTAGTCGTACACTCACATGTGACAAATCTCTATACAAGAAGAGGTCAATATTCTGGGATCTTCCGTACTGGAGATATTTGGCAATTAGACATGACATTGACGTCATGCATGTTGAAAAAAATATTTGTAATAGCATCATTGGTACGTTATTGAACATACCAGGAAAGACTAAAGATGGCATCAAATCTAGAAAAGATTTAGAATTAATGGGCATAAGAAAAGAATTATCAGTGGAGATTAGGGGTCGCCGCACATATTTACCACCAGCTTGTTACACTTTGTCAAAGGAGAAAAAGACTTTCTGTGAGTGCTTGTATAATATTAAGGTTCCACAAAGATACTCTTCTAATATTCATAGATTGGTATCAATAAAGGATCTGAAGTTGATAGGTCTCAAATCTCACGATTTTCACACCTTAATGCAACAAATTTTACCTGTGGCTATTCGGTTTATATTGTCGAAGCATGTAAGGTTTGCAATCACGAAACTCTATTTCTTCTTCAGTGAAATATGCAACAAAGTGATACATCCTGATACTCTTGATAAATTATAGAAAGATGTAATTGTAACCATGTGTCAGCTTGAAATGTACTTTCCACCTTCATTTTTTGATATCATGGTTCATCTTGTAGTACATATTACAAGGGAGGTGAAGATGTTGGGTCCAATTTTATTACACTGGATGTATCCATTTGAACGCTACATGAGTGTTTTTAAACGTGATGTTCGGAATCGTTACCGTCCTGAAGGGAGTATTGTTGAGGGTTATGTGGCTAGGGAGGTGATGGACTTTTGCAATGATTTTTTGAATTGCAATGAAACTTCTAGTGATCTAAAAAATTCCCATCACACTGAATCTTATTGTGGCAAAGGAACTCTGGGAGGACGAGTGAAAGGAATCAGTCATGAGTTGTGGGAACAAGCGCATTTGTATATTTTACACAACATCGATGAAGTTAGTAGCTACATCACAGAACACAATGATTTTATCAAGAGAAATCATTCGTGATCCAGTTCAATGTGGCTTGCAAGAGAGCATAATCGAACATTTATTAGGTGGTTTGAAGAGAAAGTATTTAATCAACTATCTGAATCACCGAATAATGTTGCTGAGAACATAAAATGGCTCGCCTTTAAGCTAAAAATGGATGTCATGTCATATGAAGGTTATAACATAAATGGATTTTCATACTACACAAAGCATCAAGATGAAAGTAGTGTAGCTCAAAATAGTGGGGTAATTGTTCAAGCTTGTTCATTGTATTTTTATAGTGCCAAAGATAAAAGACCACGTGAAGTTGAGATGTCATATTACGGCGTCATTGAGGACATATGGGAATTGGACTATAGAAATTTTAGAGTTCCTATCTTTAGGTGTAATTGGGTTGCCAACAACAAAGGAGTTTTAGTGGATGAGTTGGGTTTCAAATTGGTGAATTTTGAAAAGATTGGTGAGAAAGATGAGCCATTCATCATGGCAGACCAAGCAAAACAAGTATTCTATATTGATAACCCAGCAAATAAAAATTGGTCTGTCGTTCTTCATAGAAAAAGACAATTTATTGTAGATACTATAAATGAAGAAGAATACTACGATAAGTATGATGATTCCAGACCATTCTCAGTTGGTTTGCCAAGTGTAAATGTTGAAGATAACACCGATGAATATTATAAACTTTAAGACCATGCTGAAGGAATTTTCCTTAACTAACAACTCAACCAATACTAGAGGCGTGTATTCTTTGAATTATTTATTTTATTATCATTCAAGTAAGTAATGTTTTAAATATACATCATATATCATGTATACCTTATCACTTGTGCTTTTCTTATCACTTTTTTTATCATGTATACTTGCAGGTTCTAAAATGGCGAGTGAAGATGAAAATTCTGAGCATGAGCATGAGCACCATGAGGATTGTAGTGGTGATGCTAAGAAAAGTAGAGGTCCCACACTGATGCGTAGGTTGTAGGAGCTCAGGGCTAAAGGGGACAAATTGCCAGTCCAGTTTGATATCACAGGAGCACCTGTTGGGGAACATGCTAGTGCTTTCAAGCATTACGTAGGGGCGACCACACGCAATAAGGTGCCAATAGATATTATTTTAATATGTTTTTTATCTATTGATTCTAATTTAGTTTGCTTGGAATTAATTCCTTTTCAAAACAACATTATTAATTGCTTCTTTTGTATGTATAGGGTGTTTTTCATCTAAATGAAAAAGATCACAAGAAAAGAGTGCTACAACGTTGTGGTGTACGATGGAGGGGTTTTAAGACATATCTCGCAAGGGAATTTATAGATAATCCTAAATAAAAGAAGAAAGCAACAGATGTATATATTTTTATAGATCCTGAGGTGTGGGAAAGATTTGTTGCAGCTAGGAGATTGGAAGAGTTTCAAGTAATAAAGATTGTGATGTATTGTATGAATCTTTAATTTTATACAATTATGGAGGTGAATCTTTTTATACATGTTTGCCAAGTCTAAATTGCAATACCTCATTTTAAATGATCAGGCTATCCACCAGGCTCAAAAGGAAAGACGGGCCAAAAATGTGCATGACCATCACTTGGGGCCCGGTGGTTATGCCTTCTGTCGCCAACTACAAGAGAAGGAATCCTCTTCTGGAGAAGAATCTAGTACAACTCAAGTTAAGCGTCCACCTAGACACTTGACATGGATTGATGCAAGAAAGAATCGAGCAGGTGAAATTGTCAACCCTGCAACTAAGTAGGTGGCACAAAAGATGGTAGGTTTATCCCAACTAAGTAAAGAGTAACTCCCACAAACTTAGATTTATTTATATCTAATTGATATTGTTATTTAATATTTTTATTAACTATGAATAGATTGATCTCCACGATTAAAGGAAGGAAGGAAAATTCATCCCAACTGGCCACATGGATGAACTATCAGTTTCTCTTGGTACGAAGGAGCATCTTGGCCGTGTTAGGGGATTAGGAGCTAGCACAGGATTCAAGTCTTATTTTGGCCCTTCACAATCTAAAAGAGGTCGTGCAGGAGGTCTTACATAAGAGGAGGTTGAAGCATTAGTAGCGCATAAAGTAAAAGAAATAATGTCTTCATTTCAGCCTACTCAACCTTCTCAACCTATTCATAATGTGTGTCTCTCAAGTGATGAGGTACAAGCCCATGCTACAGTTGTAGAAGGTCATGGGAGCACTCCCAATGACCCACCACAACAATCTGCAGTAAGTTTTTGTTTTATATGTTGTGTTATTAGTATGATATATATATGATAATATATATAGTTGTAACAGGTATCTGTTCTACTACTTCTTATATAACTTATATTATTTCAATCTAGGTTGGTATGAACTATAAACTTACAGTGGAGGTTCCAGAATATAATATTGTGGCAGCGGGCAAGGTGTACAACCTTGGTGGTACATTGCATTGCCAACAAATTACTGATGACATTTGTCGTGTATCCATCCATCTTGTGTATGATGGAATGGGGGACAAACCACTACCGATACCTAATCCTAAATATAATACAATTGAAGAAGCAGAGGGTGCTATGGTGGGTTGGCCTAGACACTTGGTTATCAATGACAAGGTATACTTGAATTCTACCATGTTTTTCATATTTGACTGCATATATGAACTCGTATAATAGAAGTATGTAATTTTATTAACAAGTTTGCAAACCAAAAAGTAAAAATTCTACTAGTCGTCCTCCTATGCCCAAGCCATCTATTATTCCAGAATCCACATTCGACGAGTTGGGAAGTAAATGTAAATGTTTGTGTCGATACTTAGCCAACCAAAGCTCTGGACTACAAATGTTGATCAATTTAATAGAAGATGCAACTGGGAGAGACTTTGACAATTATATTTTTCCTGATGATATTATAGAGTTGTTCCGGTATGATTGGATGAATACTTTGATATTAGAAGTATGGATAAGGTAAGGATCTATAAATATAGAAAATGCCAATACACATTTTTAGCTTATTAATTTCTACATATGAAAATAATTACAAATGTTTAACAGCCATCTATATACCGAGGCCACAAACTTTGATATAAAGAATGTTGGATTCTTAGTTCCTTCGGTCACTAGTCAGGTGGAGACACATATTGAGGAAGTGAGTGAGTACTTCTCTGAGGCATTCAAATATTTTGCTAGTGTGGGAAAGGAAATTATCCTAATTCCTTTTAACATCTAGTAAGTATTATTATTCAATAAAATTTTAATAATGAACAAATGTATTTATTTTAATGTTTAGTTTATTCTTATTCAGATCTAGACATTGGGAATTAGTGGTGATTGTCCCAAAATTGATGACTCTTTATTATCTTGACCCAATAGGAAAAACAACAAGGGGTCACAAACTGAAATTGCCAGCTATGGCATAAGCATAAATATAGTCAATGCTTCCACATGATATTTCTATTTAGAATTTCTATTTTACCAACTATCGTTTAATTGATAGGGGTATAAAAGCTTTTCGTGAAGGCAGAGGACAAATACCCACAAAATTAAAGACATTGACTTTGAAAAATGTCAAGGTAGCTACTTTGACAACTTCTTAGTCTTATATGCATTAATTTTCAACTCTTATATGTCAACTCTTATAGTCTTATATTTATAGTAGTTTACTAAGATTAAGTATAATTCATTATTTGTAGTGTCCTATACAAAATAATGGCTGGGCTTGTGGCTACTATGTAATGAAATATATGAAAGCTATTGTCAAACAAGCATCAAATGACATTCAAACTATAGATCAGGTAATAAAGAATAACATCATAAAGTTGCAAGTGAGTTGTAGTCATTTTATAAAATATTAGCATGTGCATTTTCTGTTACAGATTTTTATAACTCAGCCTTACACACGTGAGGACTTAAATGAATTCTGAGAAGAGTGGTCAGATGCTTTTCTAAATGAAGTCAATATATCATTGGAATAAATATGTCAGTTACGTTCCATTTATGTATGTGATTTCAGTACTCTTTCATATTTACTTTTGTATATGACATTTAATATCATCTCAGACTTGCAATCTAACATTTTGTAAATTATGATGTGACTATGTGTACTCAACTCAATATATGAATCATTTTTGTTATGAATGTGTGGTTTGGAATGGTGATAGTTGAGCATCAATGCTCCCCTCTCCCATATCTTATTCTTGTTCTTCTGTTTTGTTCTGTTCAGTTTCTACAGAAATTAAAAAAACAAAATTGGACCCTATAGCGTCGGTTTTCTGAAAAAACTGACATTATAGGTGTCTTGGCCATTCCGCATAGAACGATTGTGCTGCATAGAACCATCGTGTTGGGATGAGGTAGAACAGTCGTGCCGCATAGAACGGTCATGATGAGATATGGTAGAACGGTCGTTCCATGTAGCACGGCCGTGCTAATATAGACCAACACGGCCGTGCTAGGTGGCACGGCCGTTCTATCATATTCCAAGACTCTATTGAGTCGGTTTTCCGCATATAACCATCCTTAGAAAGAATCTTTAGAGTCATTTATTTAATAAAAAACTTACGTTATAGGGTTCAAGTACAGTTTCATTTCTCATTTGGGTTTAGTTTTTGAGAGCCTATAGGGTCGGTTTTTACTATACAAGGTCGGTTTTTTTTTAAAAACGACCCTATAGAGCAATTTTTGTAGAGACGACCACTTAGGCGTCAGCTGAAAAGTGACGTTATAGGCTTAAAAAAACCGACGCTATAGACCATTTTTGTACTAGTGACTATTGGATTCTTCATTCTGAGCCAAAGCTAGAGAGCCAAGATGTGAGCTCCTATTTTCATCATATCTTAAGAAGTTGCTATGTCAGATACATGGGGCACTAGGGTTAAAAGCACTCATAGAAATGCTACAAAATTGAGATCCCAAACCAGTTGAATAGATCTGTAAAGACTCAAAGAAGGCAAGTGGTCAACCGTAATGGAAGAAAGGTCATCTTGGCATTGATGTTCATCAGAAAACTCAAAAGTAGAGGAATGTAGTCATAACATATAACTATTGGATTACACCCAAAACCCATGCCCTGATGATCATGAAATGATCATGAAGGTGAGATGAACCCATCTGAAGAATCAAGAGGGAAGGGAAACCACTAATTCACCATGACGGTGAATGTCGACTCTAGGCCAAAGGTGTGTTACAAGTCACAACAACTGGGGCTAAAATGGCATAAATGGGGGATGCAAAATGGAAGAGGATGTATCTGTGATGGTTACAAGCACATCAATTTCACTAAGGGTAGCACAGGGGTGAAGGTGAGTTTGTGGTTGTCAGAGAAGGAGAGAGAGAGAGTAGGTCTAGGGGTCTCAGGGTGTGGGGGATGGAATTGGCATTGGAGGAGGATCATGTAAGGAGGCGGGATCACTCCCCTTACTATTTGTTTTTAAGAATAAAGCATCCATTCCAAACTCACTCAAAAATATGCTAGAATAGGTGCAAAATTTTCAAACTTCAATAAATGTTATTCAAAACAACCAAAGTATAGAAGCAGAATAAAAATGTTAACTATATTCAATTTATCACAAGGTTACAAAAGAACATCATAATCTCCCACAAAGGGTTTATATGTATCACTCAACATAAGGATCTAGTAGAGGGAAATCTAAACCATAACAACTTTGTCTCCAAGCTTTAACTCCTTAAGATAGTCCAAAACTTCATGCCTTACCATCCAAGTCCTTCACCTAGGGTTGGAAGCATACCCCAGCAAGAAGAGAAAATAGATGACATCAGCAAAGGTTGGTATGTGTATACCAAATAGGAAATTGAGCAATATATGGAATAAAGGGCATCAAATATAAAAAGCTTCCCATAGAAAGGATAAGGACCACCCAAATGGGTATCAAGAGAAAAGGAATTGAAATCATATGATAACAAAAGAATACTTGCCATTAATAAAACATATAGATTGTGCCACACAAGCACGTGTAAAGAATTAGGACACACACCCCATATCATCAACCTGCATGCATGTGAGATAACCATAGACCTAGAACAATATAAACACAAAGGCGGCCAAGTCTCATAAACTTGAAACCTGATAAAGAAAGGAATACTGCCAATCTCCCAAACATATTAAACATGGGCCAAGAATCACACATCTTGCTCAAGGTATGAAGTTCCTTTCCATCCAAAAGAGCAGGAAATATCACATCTGCTTGGTAGGAAATAACACATCTGCCATAAAAACCAATGCAATTACACTACTCTAGTTCTACTGAATCACATAGCATGTTAAATTTAGAGGCAAGTAGAAAGTATAGTCAGAATATATAAACTAGTCACCACATAAGTGACCAACATATACATCCACCTCATAAGTGGGTAAAATACATCACATTTCATCTTTTAGAGTTCAATAATGAATAAAGCATAAGATAAGAGTTTAAAAGAATATCCATGATCACATGATCAATATCAAATGAGGTAGTTCAAATGAACCATGATATTCAAAAGAAAAGAAATTGTGTATAGGATAATGTCCATAGGACAAAGAGAATTAATAACATAGGTGAATTGCTCAACATAGAAGAATAGGGGATACATCTTACATTTAGAGAGAAGAATTAGAAACGACTCAATATAGAAATAATGTGGGATGCAATCATAACTCAACTTTAGAGTCTAAACAGTCCAAGTCAAGCCTAGATCTTCAAAGAACCTCTAGGGAAGGTGGACAGGTCCAATAAGTAAGATTCCCAAGCTTAGAGAGGCTAGTTTCTCCAATAAAGCTCATATCTCGAGCAAGAAGCACCTTCTCCACTTTAGAGGTGAAAAACCATAACAAAAGAACATGGAGATGAGGTGTTTATGGGTTCTAGGTGGGGTTTCACCATGGAAGGCCATGGTTATGGACATGGAGGAAGGTGGAAGGAAGACTAAAAACATGAATATAGGGAAGGAAAGGAGGATACTTACTAGTTTTGGTCAAAATCACCAAGGAGGAGCTTAAGAAATCCTAAATAGAGAAATTTGGAACCCTATGAGCCTTCTTCACCAAGGTAGGCACCTCCTTTTACCTTGGGACAGAACCTTCATGGAAAAATAGAGTAGGAATGATGCTCTAATCTAGAGGGGAGAAATAAGAGAAAGATTTTTTGAATTTGGAGTTGGGAAGGGGTAAATATGGCTATATAAAGAAAGAAGTCATGTATGAGGTGTCTATGAGACTTTCTATGTGTCATGTATAAGGGTGTCAAGGGACATGCAAGCCTTTATGGATAAGAAAGAAGTCAAGAATGAGGTATCAAGTTAATTTCCATGTGTGCAATGCTAAGGGTGCCTATGGACATGCAAACCTTTATGGATACGGAAGAAGTCAAGCATGAGGTGTCCATGGAGCTTTCCATGTGTCTGTAGCATTGAGATTTCATGGCCATGCAAGAGAATAGCTCATAGAGGCTTATTGAATATCAAAAGTCGGTCCTAAAAGCCCCTAGATACTTCTAGGCCATCCCCACTTTCCTTCAAATAAAGAAATAACCCCATTAGTTGATAGCTTTTAAAGATAAGCTCATTTATAAAGAGGGTAATCCCTATAATGCCCTTGGAAGGTAACACCTTCAAACCGAGGTGCAACTAGGTTCCCCATGGTTCAAAACTCGAGAATGGTAAGGGAATATATAAGGATTATAATGCATGAGAAAATTTGTAAAGAAAACCTCCCAATTGGGTAAATTGCAAAAAAATCCAGAATGTACCTAAAATTGCATAACTTGAACAAACATCCAAATTGGACCAAACTTCATCCAGAAGTTATCTTTGATGCGTTGAATATGAATTTTTAATTATTTCCATATTTTGAAGTTATATAATCACATTATTCATTACTTATGCATTTTATTCATTTTCTCTCTCCTAAACTTATCCTAATATTTCAAGGTTGTCCAAATTAGATGAAATTTGACATGTAGGCTAATTTTGATATGTAGATTTCAAATTTGAAGTTTTTTTTCACTTTTGAGACTTATTTTCATGAGATATGTCATATGTCCCATTAACGGCCCATTATCTAAATTATTCATCCAATTAAGTTCCTTATCTTCATATTACCACCAAAATGAGTTATGTGGCATATTTTATGTATCCATTATAAAAATAAGATTAATTTAGAACATTTGGTTATATTAAGGTGATCTATACATGAATTAGCTCATTGGGTTTATACTAAACATCTATTTAGTTCTAACCTTCAACCTTGTTTGGCTAAGTCCAAAATGACACCTTCCAGGGTAGGGTCTGAGATCTAATATGTTACAGCACACCACGCCATAAAGGGATTTCATCCTCAAAATCAAAACATCCACATATAAGAAAACAAGTTATTCACCACCCCTTAAAGGATTCATCTTATTAAGTAAAAATTATTCTTTAGGTACAAAATGTTCAACTACACTTCCTTACATCCAACTACATAAGCATCATGCAAAAAAAGAAACATAACTTGTAAAGACTAACTATGAACTATGGGTTAACTTGCTCTTGTCCATCCTCAAATAAGTCTTTACACCTGGGAGACTAGTTCAACATATTAGGGTTCCTAAAGATAAATCATATAGATGTCTAAGGCTACTATTGCCTAAAAGCAGATATTTTGAACCATTCATATCAGCTCAGGCCAGGCCGGTATCATATGGATTCGGGAGTCCTTGTAAACCAAGATAGTGGTGCAGAGGAAAATCTTTCCAGCCCTCGAACCCTGATCCTTTCTAGGCACCTATGCTTTCAACTTCATGTCCTAGTAGCTGCCTAAAGGCCAAGCTAAACAACATCAAGTTACTATGGTTACTTATGCATCTTTTACTTGTAAGTATTTTAAGGATCTATTCATCATTATTCTAATGTGAAACTATATGATCCTAAGTCAATCCTTCATCATTTATTGATCAACTCTAGGGGAAAAATGTCACTTAAAGGTAACGCAAGGATTCTAACTAGGGAGACAAAATTGAAATAGTCAGATTCTGACTACTATGGGCTCTGATACCATGCTGTAAGGAGGCAGGATCACCCCCATTACTAAAAAAAATGAAGAATAATGCATCCATTCCAAACACACTCAAAGGTATGCTAGAATAGGTGCAAAATTTTCAAACTTCAATAAACGGTATTCAAAACAACCAAAGTATAGCAGCAAAATAAAAATCTTGACTATATTCAATTTATCACAAGGTTACAAAAGAACATCATAATCTCCCACAAAGGGTTTACATGTATCAGTCAACATAAGGATCTAGTAGAGGGAAATCTAAACCATAACCACTTTGTCTCCAAGCTTTAACTCCTTAAGCTAATCCAAAACTTCATGCCTTATCATCCAAGTCCTTCACCTAGGGTCGGATGCATACCCCATCAAGAAAAGAAAATAGATGACATCAACAAAGGCTGGTATGTGCATACTAAATAGGAAATTGAGCAATATATGGAATAAAGGACATCAAATATAAAAGGCTTCCCATAGAAAGGATAAGGACCACCCAAATGGGTATCAAGAGAAAAGGAAATAAAATCATATGATAACAAAAGAATACTTGCCATTAAAAAAACATAAAGATTTCACCACACAAGAACATGTAAAGAATAAGGGCACACACCTCATATCATCAACCTGCTTGCATGTGAGATAAATATAGCCCTAGAACAATATAAAAACAAAGGCAGCCACATCTCATAAACTTGAAACCTGATAGAGAAAGGAATACTACCCATCTCCAAAATATATAAAACATGGGCCAAGAATCACACATCTTGCCCTGGGTATGAGGCTTCTTTCCATCCAAAAGAGCAGGAAATATCACATCTGCTCGGCAGGAAATAACACATTTTCCATAAAACCAAAGCAATTACATTACTCTAGTGCTATTGAATCACAAACATGATAAATGTAGAGGCAAGTAGAAAGTATAGTCAGAATATATAAACTAGTGACCACATAAGTGACCAACATATACATCCACCTCATAAGTGGGAAAAAGACATCACATGTCATCTTTTAGAGTTCAATCACGAACAAAACTCAAGATAAGAGTTCAAAATAATATCCATGATCACATGATCAATACCAAATAAGGTAGTTCACATGAATCATTATTTTCAAAATAAAAGACATTGTGTATAGGCTAATGTCCATAGGACAAAGAGAATGAATATGAATAAGTGAATTTCTCAACAAAGAATAATAGGGGATACGTCATACATTTAGAGAGAAGAATTAGAAACTGCTCAATATAGAAATAATGTGGGATGCAATCATACCTCAACTTCAGAGTCTAAACTGTCCCAGTCAAGACTAGGCCTCCAAAGAACCTCTAGGGAAGGTGGACAGGTCCAATAAGTAAGGTTTCCAATGTTACAGAGGCTAGTTTCTCCAATAAAGCTCCTATCTCGAGCAAGAAGCACCTTCTCCACTTTAGAGGTGAAAAACCATAACAAAAGAACATGGAGATGAGGTGTTTATGGGTTCTAGGTGGTTTTTCACCATGGAAGGCCATGGTTATGACCTGGAGGAAGGTGGAAGGAAGACTAAAAAGATGAAAATAGAGAAGGAAAGGAGGATACTTACTAATTTTGGTCAAAATCACCAAGGAGGAGCTTAAGAAATCCTAAATAGAGAAATTTGGAACCCTCGGAGCCTTCTTCACCAAGGTAGGCACCTCATTTTACCTTGGGACATCAACTTCGTGGAAAAATAGAGTAGGAATGATGCTCTAAGCTAGAGGGAATAAAGGAGAGCAAGAGTTTTCGAATTTGGAGTTGGGAAGGGGTAGATATGGCTATATAAAGAAAGAGGTCAAGTATGAGGTGTCTATGGGACTTTCCATGTGTCATGTATAAGGGTGTCCATGGACATGCAAGCCTTTATGGATAAGGAAGAAGTCAAGAATGAGGTATCAAGTTAATTTCAATGTGTGCAATGATAAGGGTGCCTATGGACATGCAAACCTTTATGGATAAGGAAAAAGTCAAGCTTGAGGTGTCCATGGAGCTTTCCATGTGTTCTTAGCCTAGGGATTTCATGGACATGCAAGAGGAAAGCTCATAGAGGCTTTTTGAATATCCAAATTCGTTCCAAAAAGCCCCTAGAGACTTCTAGGCCATCCCCACCATCCTTCAAACAAAGATATAACCCCATTGGTTGATAGCTTTTAAAGATAAGCTCATTTATAAAGAGGGTAATCCCTATAATGCCCTTGGAAAGTAACACCTTCAAACCAAGGTGAAACTAGGTTCCCCATGGTTAAAAAAACTCAATAATTGTAATGGAATATATAAGGATTATAATGCATTTGAAAATTTGCAAAGAAAACCCCCAATTGGGTAAATTGTAGAAAAGTCCAGAATGTACCTAAAATTGGATAACTTGCACAAACAACATCCAAATTGGACAACACTTCATCCACAAGTTATCTTTGATGTGTTGAATATGAATTTTCCATTATTTTCATATTTTTAAGTTATATAATCACATTATTCATTACTTATGTCGTTTATTCATTTTTCTCTCTCCTAAACTTATCCTAATATTTCAAGGTAGTCCAAATTAGATGAAATTTGACATGTAGGCTAATTTTGATATGTAGATTTAGAATTTGAAGTTTGCTTCCACTTTTGAGACTTATTTTTATGAAGATATGTCATATGACGCATTAACGTCCCATTATCTTAATTATTCATCCAATTAAGTTCCTTATCTTCATATTACACCAAAATGAGTTATGTGGCATATTTCATGTATCCATTATAAACCTAAGATTAATGTTAGAACATTAGGTTATATTAAGGTGATCTATACATGCATTAGCTCATTGGGGTTATACTAAACATATATTTAGGTCTAACTTTCAACCTTGTTTGGCTAAGTCCAAAATGACAACTTCCAGAGTAGGGTCTGAGATCTAATATGTTACATAACAAATGATGGGAAGAAGTTGTTCTTGTTCCCTTAAATGGGATGGAGACAGTTTGCGGTGATGTCTACAACTTAGCCATGGAGAGGCTTCAAAACCTAATATTAGACATTTTGTCTATATAGAGGGGAAGGGGTAAATGAGGGCTTAGTGATGTAAGGAGAGTGAGATGAATATTATGGCATTGAAATCTCATGTAACGGAGGATTAAAGAGGAAGAGCAGGGTCGTGGAAGTGAAACACAACAATTTGGTACCAAATGTGAAACTACCAGAGGTAGATGATAAGGTTGACACTGTCAGATTAGGTACGACTTGAATTCTGACTGTCAGATGGCACACATGAAAGGGAAACAACAAAAGTAACATGTGATAGGTAATTAAATCCCATATCTTAGGTTAAATAATCACATTGAATGTATATGTGATTAAATTGTATATAAAACCATATGGAAACTTTCCCAATTAATTTTTGGGGTCAAACAAAGTCCAAATTAACCCAAATTTTGATCACATGCTAATAAGGAAGTCTATATCCTTCCTAGTTAATCAATTTTGAGGTTTACACATCTTTTGCTTATAATTTCTATATTTTTTATTAACTTGATCTTTATGAAATAAAGAGGTGAATTCATGTTAAATGACTTCTTGGTCACTTAGTTGAGTCCAAAATGATATCATCAGTATTTATCATCATTTAAGTCTTTAATGTTGTAGGGAAAGGTCATCTAAGAGGAGAGAGGAAAATAAAAAAACCATAATTTCCTTTTTGTTTAAAAGTTATACTAAGGGAAGGGGAAAACTTGTCATCCAAGTTACTTACATTTTTGAATTCCAATGACTTTCATCGCTCTCTTTTACTTTCTTTAAACATTTTCAAGAATACTAAAGGAAGGGGAACTACTATTCGTCAATATGAGTCAAATGTAGTACATAATTCACATAAGAATGAGAAAATACATTTTGATCCCCTCAATTATTGTTTATTTGATAAAATAAAATTTAAGGCTTAAATAAAAGTTAAAAATGTGGGATGTTACATTTTAGTTTTCTTGAATTGGATGAATTCTTTCAAAAGGTATATGAGTGTTTTAAAATGTAATGTTTGAAACCATTATGGACCTAAAGGGAGTATTGTTGAGGTTATGTTGCTAGGGAGGTTACAAAAATTTGTAATGAATTTATGAGTTATAATGAATCTCCTTCCAATGCAAAGAATATTGACACTTATTCCGACAAAGGGACTTTAGGATCACAAGCTAAAGTACTTAGTCAGGAATTGTGAGAAAAGGTAGATTGTATGTTTTACACAAAATCAACAAAGTGGGTATTTATATCACCGGATACACTGATTTTTTTAAGACAATGTATCCTCATGTATGGAAATATATCATTAGATATGACAAAAGAAACAAAAAAATTATGTTCCTTCTTGGGTGAAGAATTCCCTTCCCATATTTTGCAAGGTATGAAAAGAAATTTTGATTCCATTAAAAGTTTAGTTGTTGTAGAATTTAGTAATTACTATTGATTATTTGCAAAACCATTGATCCTATTTTGGGATAACGTGCTCTGACCTCTTGGTCTCCCTTAACTGGGGGTTACCGGGAGGCGGGGTCGTTACAATCACCCAAAAGGGAAAAGAGGTGGTTGCTCAAGAAGAAGACAAAGATGATGAAAAAGAAGGATCCAACTCCCTCGTTTGCAAAGAATCATCCTACGGAGATTATTTTAGGTGATCCATTTGAGAGCATGAAGACGCGGGCTGCATTCTACAAAGAACAAGCCAACAACACCTTCATCTCACAACTAGAGCCTAAAGATGTCAAGGAAGCTCTTGGGGATGAAGAATGGATCCTATCTAATCAAGTGGAGCTAAAAGAATTCGAGAAGAACAAAGTTTGGACCCTTGTTCCATGACCAAGTGATAGAAATATCATTGGCACCAAATGGGTCTACCGCAACAAGATAGATGAAAGCGGCAAAGTGGTAAGAAACAAATCAAGGTTCGTGGCTCAAGGCTACAATCAACAAGAAGGTATTGACTTTGATAAAACATATGCACCTGTAGCTAGACTTGAGTCCATTCGTATGTTGCTTGCTTTTGCTAGTCATAAAAACTTTCTTTTGTATCAAATAGATGTGAAAAGTGTGTTTTAAATGGTTCAATTGAGGAGGAAGTGTATGTTGCACAACCTTCGAGATTTGAACATGATAGTATACCTAACCATGTTTACTTGTTACAAAAGCTCTAAATGGACTCAAACAAGCACCAAGGTCTTGGTATGAGAAATTAAAGAACTTTTTGTTAGATCATGGTTATATCATGGGCAAAGTGGATTCTACCTTGTTTCTAAAATACACTTCTAACAATTTTCTTATCATTCAAATATATGTTGATGATATCATTTTTGGCAGAAATAACCTTGATCTTTGCAAAGAATTTAGTGATCTTATGCATAGTGAATTCAAAATGAGTATGATGGGTGAACTCACATTCTTCCTCGGCTTTCAAATCAAACAAACAAAAGATGGGAACTTCATCAACCAAGGCAAGAACACCAATGAACTACTTAAGCACTTTGGGATGGAGAATACTAAGACTATGGAGACACCCATGTCAAACATCGCCAAACTTGATAAAGATGAAGAAGGTGAAAAGGTAGATGAGAAGCTCTATAGAGGTATGATTAGAAATTTACTTTACTTAACTGCCTCTAAACCTGACATAATGTTTAGTGTTGGCTTGTGTGTTAGATTTCAATCAAATCCTAAGAAATCTCATCTTATAGCTTTTAAGAGGATTCCAAGGTACTTAGCCAAAACTCAAAAATTTGGACTATGGTATCCCAAGTCAAGAGACTTTACTCTTACTACCTATACTGATGCTAATTATGTAGGTTTCTTGATTGATAGTAAGTGCACAAGTGGCACTTATTTCCTCCTAGGACCATGCTTGGTGTCTTGGTTCTGTAAGAAATAGAGAACTGTGGCATTATCAACCATTGAGGCTGAGTACATTGCAGCTGGGAGTTGTTGTGCCCAGGTCCTTTGGATGAAGCAAATGCTCCAAGACTTTCACATTCATTTCGATGTTTCTCCTATCTATTTTAATAATACTAGTGTAATTAACTTGTCCTGTATCTCATAGTAGAGATAAACATATAGAGTTTCACCATCACTTTCTTCATGATCACATTGCCAAGAAGGATATTTATATCATGCATGTGGACACGGAAAATTAGTTGATGGACATTTTCACTAAACCTATAGCAAGAGAGCATTTTAATTTTATTAGATCAAATTTTCTTATAACTGCTTTGAATGAATCTAATATGCCTTCTAGCTAGTAGTCATCTATACTATATGTTTTGCATATATCTTGATCCTCTCTGCTTGCTAATATGCATAAATTTGGTTTTTCATGTTCATATTTCCTTGTTTTTCTCTTTTTTTTGGGTATTTTCACAAACACTTATTTTATAGAAAAATAGTACCCAATGATGAGTGATATGTACCTAAGTATGTTCAATATAAAAAATGAACTTGAAAAATAAATTTAATTAGCATTCAAATGGCTAGAAATTAAGTGTGATGGTTTTAGGTCAGGTTGACCATCGGTCAAGTTTCCCCAGGACAAACTCGACCGATCCATGGCTGAGATCTTTTTTAAAAAGGACCAATCAGTCAAGTTTCCACATCATAGAACTTGATCGATTTGTGGGTTGAAGCTAACTTAAGTAGGGTTTGACCGACTATTCTCCCTCTCAACTAGAGAATAGTTGACCGATTCCACTCCTTATAGCCCTAAGCTCTCAACCCTCAACCTCCCCTTCCCTAACCTAGCTCTAATCCGGCCTAGGGAGACCTTCCTAGACCTTCCCCCTATCTTAACCTAGGTGTGTGAACATTTTTGGTGGTTTGTTTGGTGTTGTTGATCTCTTCTTCCTCTCCATTTTGCCTACATGGCTTCAAATAGAAGAAAGCGAGCTGCCCCTAGCAGTGCACCATCCTCCTCCTCATCTTCCCACTTGATTCCTTTCGATGAGACCCTTTTTGTCTCAATTGAGGCTATAAATTGGTATAAGGACATCCTTCCTAGGAGTCCTTGTTTTAGATCCCTTTTTTAGCCTAGCCCTAGGCGTCAAGCCATCATCGATCAAGTGGCAAGGTTGCTCCAATTTCACCACCTATCTGCCCTGGGTGTCGAGTGTGACTGCTTTCATAATTCAATGTCTAGCATGAAATCCGTTCACGAATTCTATGCAAATTTGTGTTGGAATTATGACTCTCTTGTACCCCCTCCAAATACTCAAGTTATCCTTACTTCTTTTATCTCCAGGAAGGAATTCCAAATCTCATAGGATATCCTGAATATCTCCTTTTCAAGAGCCGATGAGAATGATACCTGGCATAAGGATTATAATGAGTATTTTGACTTGATGGACCCCAAAGGTTTCTACAAGCAAAATGAGACCAAACCTCCCGATATCCATTGTTACTTGAAGAAACCTAGTGTTCCCTATAATAAGAAGAGAACCCTACCCTCCTCCTCATTAGATCTCAAGAAGCGTATATTAGCCCTAGTGGTCAACTGCAACATCCACCCAAAGAAAAATCAAATAGATATTGCAGAAAATACTACAGTGATAATGTACTACCTCTTAGAGAATGTCAAAGTCAAGTGGTCTAGATATATCCTCCACCACATTACTTGCTTTGACTCTAGCAAGAACACTCGTAGCACCCATCCTCCTTATCCTACCCTAATATGTGGTCTTTTCCAATTCTCCATTGAGAAATCACTCTTCTCTGACTTCCACTATAGACCTGCCAGGAAGTGAGTGTGTATCAGTGAGACCACTATTAAGAAATCCATGCCTATCTTTTCCTCCACCACACCCAGTGCCTCTCCCTGTGCCTCTGCCTCAGTTGCACCAGCCTCTACCTCAACCCAAGATCCTCCACCTCCACAGCCTACCTGACCTAGCCGTGCGTCATTCTGTGTGTCCAATTAATCCCTCATGGGTTATATGATACACCAATAGGCATACAACCTCCAGGTCCAGGAGCATCTACAGTAGGATTTATGTTCAATCATGTCTAACATGAACTTATTCTATGCACACCCATACCCCACCTACCATCCATACCCCAGTAGTGATTATGCATCCTATGCATACAATCACTTCTACCCTACTCCTCCACCTGCACCTGAGCCTTCTTCTAGTGCTCCCACACCCTCTGCTGGTGGTGGACCTGCTCTAGTCATCCTACCTCTGCCTGGTGGCCCCTTGGCCACTTTTCTCGTCAGTCTTGGTGATTCTGCTGCTTCCTTCCCTCGGGCCAATGAGCTTTATGCTCTTGGTATGACTTGGGATGAGAAAATTTCTCATTGGCACCGTCGTCACTTCGGACCTTCTATGGATAAAGAGATGCCAGACCAGGATGATGACGAGACTATTGATGTTGATGAGGATGTTGGTGTTGCATTTTATGATGGTGATGGTTCTAGTGGTGACTTCGGTGATGAAGGAAATGCTGATGCACCTTCAGATAGAGATGATGACTATGAACCTAATGCAAGGATGATGATGATGATGATGTAGATGATGTAGATATAGATGAACTATATGTCTAGATGTTCTTAGTTTTTAGTCTACTTTGCTGATCATATATATCTTTCTAGGTCATTTTGTATTAAAAACATCTGGGCACATGATCTGAGGTGTACTATTTTATCTTTAGCTTTCATCAATTCTTGCTTGTAGTTGTTTTTATGAGAGCATGCTTCATGAGTTGTAATCTATCTTATGTGCACTCTTACTCTTTGATCAGTTATATCTTATGAGTTGGTGCCATATTTCACCATATTTTGATTATGACCTAGCTTGTGTGTTTCTCTCGTCTCTGTTTGATATATGTTATGAGATTGTATGTTTGAATATCTGCTTGGTTGTGTTTGGAGAAGGCGTGCCTATATGTTCTTTTACCCCCCCTTACTTTTTATAATGTCAAAAGGGGGAGAGAAATCCAATGTCTTGAAACTCAATCATATTGCTATAATTTCTTATGTGATCCTTTTCTTGTTTATTAAATGCTTTATCATGTGACTTGCTAAAGGACCATATGGTACATGCATGATCTATTTCTTTGTGTAGAAAGACTAACCATGCAGGTTAAAGTAAGCATAGATTGAGGGGGAGCAATTCACATTTTTCAAATCTTGAATCCCCCTAATTCACAAGGAAAATGTATAATTTTTTTTTTGAAAACTACAAATGTATAATTTCAATATCCTTTTCAATATGTTTGAGGAATGGTTTGTCATTATCAAAAAGGGGGAGAATGTTGACCTAGAGGTTATACATTGTCCATATTTTGATAATGCCTCAACCATTCCATTCATATGTATCTAATATGTGTATTCAAAATTGATCTCAAGTTTTAGGTACATGAAAAGGATTAATTTACACAAGTCCTAGCTTGTCAAAGGTCAAGTCAAATGCAATGCAAGTGTGCTAATAAGGAAATCCCTTCAAACAACCTTAGAAGAATTTTGTAATTACTTTAATTGATGATATGACTTGTCACTAAAATGAGAAAAATATGTGAGACACTTAGTACCAAGTTTTAATCACTTTTTAGTCAAATTAGAAAATTGATCACAGGTTGTTGATCAGTCGAGTTTCAATCTCGACTGATCCCATGGATTGATTTTCTGATGATATGCATCGATCGAGTTGTGCATTAATAGAACTCGACCGAATGGATTACTGACCAAATGTGATTTTAGCTAATCGGTTGAGTTTCCCAGGACAAACTCGACCAATAGTTTGAAAATTGGGTTTGTCTTTTAGTCGATCGGTCGAGTTACCTTTATTGAAACTTGACCGAATGCACTATACGGAAAATGCAGAGAAAGTGATTCTAACCATTGGTGACTTGTTTGGACGAGCATAGATCCATTTCCTTGAGAAAAAATGGCTATATTTCGGCCCTAGGTGTTCCCCAACTCAAGGGATCACCCCCAGCTATAAATAGGACCCCTTGGAGTTCATTCCAAGTTTGCTCATTCACTACATTCAAGGTCCTTATTATAGTTGAGTGTGCTACTACTCCTTGAGCCCCTTTCTCTCTCTACTTTACATATAGTTTTGTGATTTGTGAGTGAGTTAGGATTATTGTAAGAGAGCCCTACCTTTGTGCATGTAAAGCTCTAAATTTTCTACTATTTTCCTATCACCTTCTCTCATGAAGAAAAGATGAAGCAAGCTCCATCGAGTGAAGAAGGAGCTGTAGTTGGTCCTCTTCAAGGGTGTTGAAGAGGTGGTGATATTCTCCAAGTGAAGGAGAAGGCAAAGGCTGAATATCCATGAGGAGAAGCAAAGTCCTTCAAGGTAGAAGATTTGAGCTTGAGTGGGTAAGACCTTGGTGAAGGCTGAAGACTCAAGCTAAGTGGGTAATTTCTTTGTTAAGGTGGATATCACCTTGTTGTTGGATGGGTAAGTCCTTTGGTGGTCTTTTTCTATAAATCTCTGTGGTGATATAATAGAGAAAAGCACTTGCAAAGTCCTAGAGGCTGACCTCTCTAGGTAGTGGACTGACTCACTTCTAGTTTGAAGTGTGGAACCACTCTACATCCCTTTGTCAAGTACTTTCTATCAATCTCTCTCATCCTTGCCATGCTAGTTTAGATAGGAATTCAAATTGCCTTTAAGATATTGCTCAAACTTGATATAATTTGAAGGTCTAATCTATTTTGTGAGAATTTGTGTAGCTCTATTCACCCCCCTATAGATCCCTTAGATCCAACACCCATATGATATCTTAAATGGTGTCTATTGAATCGATTTAGATGGCATATAGTTTAGTCTAAATGTGGTAGTTTCTAGAGCATTACCCTAGAAGGAAGTCAAAAGATTAGATAAACCCATCATTGATCACACCATATCTAGAAATGTGTGATTCCTTCTTTGGGATACACCATTATGTTGTGGTGTTCCATGTGGAGTTCATTGTGATACAGTACCATGGTCTCTCAGAAGGTCCTCAAACTCTTGGCTTAAGTGTTTGCCACCTTGATCATAAGGAAGTTCCTTAATACTTTTACCAACTTGATTCTGTATTTCATTCATGAAATCCTTGAACTTTTCAAGATTTTCTAACTTATGCTTCATCAATTAAACATATCCATACCTACGGAAATCATCAGTAGAAGTAATGAAGTATTGATAACCACCTCTAGCATTTGTTCTGAAAGGGCCACATACATCAGTATGTATGTGTCCTAATAGATCTCTAGCCCTCTCATTGTTACCAGTGAAGGGAGTCTTTGTCATCTTGGCCAACAAACAAGACTCCCATGTGTGTATTGATTTGAAATCAAAAGAGTCTAGATAACCATCTTTATGGAGTCTAGATATGTGATTCTCATTGATGTGCCCTAGAAGACAATGCCAAAGATATGCTTTGTTTGAGTTATTGAGTTTTAATCTTTTGGTAATAACTTTATAAAGATTTGTCTTTAGATCCAACTAATAAAGAGCAATAGACATTAGGGCACTACCATAAAAGATCTTGACTTTTGAAATATAACATTGACCATTCTTTATATGAAATTCATATCCATCCTTATCCACACAAGATACATGAATAATGTTTCTATTTATGGCTGGTAGAAAATAGAAGTTCTTTAACTCTATTACAAGCCATGTGGGCAGAGATAAATTATAGGCTCCAACTGTAGTGGAAGCAACTCTTGCTCCATTTGCAACTCACAGTTTGAATTCACCTTTTCATAAAGGCTTATTTCTTTTAGATCCTACATATTCAGACATATGTGAGATCCACATTTGGTACCTAGTACCCAAGATGAAGAAGTAGATAAATTTATCTCAATAACATATATATCTGAAGTGGAGATCTATATCCCCTCCTTCTTCTTCCTCAGTTCCTCTAGGTAGAGAAGGTATTTCCTCTTCCAATGTCCATGTCGGTGATAATGGTGACAATTTCCTCCCTTGTTCACCCCTCCCTTTTCTTTGAGTGCATAAGACTTGGTCTTATGGCTAGTTTTAGAACTCTTATTAGCTTCTTCTTTTCCCTTTGACTTCCCTTTTCTGCTGATCATCATCACAAACTTGGACTTGTATTTCTTCATTTGTGCTTCAACTATTCTCAACATGCCAAGTAACTCTAACAATAGCTTATCAAAATGATTCATGTTGTAGTTCGTGACAAACTGAATGTATGACTAGTAGTGACTATAGAATCACATCAATGGCCAACTCTTAACCCAACATAAATCACAATAAAGGAAGGTTCTCTACATACCAAATAATTAGTGACTCTACTAGATCTCCTTCTGCCATCCTATCTTGACTAATCTTGATACATGTTCTTAAGATGTGTTACCATCCCAATAACATCCATCTTCTCATGCTATCTCTACAACTCATTGTTCATTGAGCACAAGATTAGGAACTTGACATCAACGACGTCTCTAGACTACTTCTTGTAAGCATCCTTGTCAGTCTTAGGCACAATGAGAGTAGGTTCATCTAGTTTTGATGTCACCAGACATAGATCTTCTGTCCTATGTGAGAACAATTCTCAAAGTCTTGAACCAGACACAAAAAAAATTTCCCATTCAACTTGTCCTTCTCAAGGACTGATCACAAGGAAAATGTATTATTGGTTGCCATTTCATTCTACAAGAAAAAAATGCAATTTTTCAAAACATTTTTTATTTGATTTGATTAACACAAAATTTGATGATGTTTAATTAGGCCTTCAATTAACTATCACTCCCACTATTTTGTTCAAATTGATAGACCTCACGTATCAATTCATAATATGTAGTGTACAACCTTCTAGTAAGACAAGACCCAAAGCAATTGAATTATTACTCGGCCAACACCATCATCTTTAACCAATCACTAAGGTAGGAAACTTTTGCCAATTGCATCTTATGAAATTCTTGGATAGATAGTATGTGATACTCTTTGCCATAGTCATCTTCATGCTTCTAGGTACTTAATCTCATTATGATCTTCTAGTTAAGTTTGACCCAAAAGCCAACATGATAGCAATGCACCCTACTTGGAAGGCCCACATGGATACTGTCACACTTCCACAAGATGGACAACACACCATGCTTGGTGTGCCCATGCATAGTCGATTAATCCTTTCATGTTTGTTTCTTATGGATAGAATCTATGACTTAATATGTTTGATTGTTGAATTATATATATATATATATACATACATATCCAATCACCACATACTAATATGTATCATATACATACTATATCTACAAGCAAAACATGCAATTATAAAACACTAGTAATGGTTATGGCCATATTATTGTAATTCCTTGGAGCCGTAAGAAATTAATACCACCTATGGTCTACATCATATGTAGCAACCTATTGTTCATGAAGATCTGTGCTCGAACTAATCTGGGTTGATCAATTCACTCTTGAACCGATTGGTTTGCCTCCTAGTCGATCATTTGGTATCTCAAATTGATCATCTAGTCTCTGGTCCAAATAACGTAAGGACACCTCCAGTCGATCAGTTGGGCCACCATCCCATCGATTCCTCTCCTCCTATCATCAAGCCTCCTTGTTCCTCGAGTCGATCGATTCGTCTTCTGAAATAGGAAGTTCGTATGGCGCATAATGTCTTTTTTTCCATAACAGGAATTAAAATTATCCTAGTCCTATTTAACATATTACATAGTAATAAGGAAACCTCGAGTTACATTCAAGGGGAGCATAGGAAGAAGATAATTAAAACTTTTACATATGAAAGAGAAGATAGAGGCTCGATATGCAAACTGAGATAAAAAAAAGTAATAATAACCATCCAGCCAAACACAAAGATCTAGGGTTAATCACCATAGCCATGCTAACATCCACCATCAAAATGAATTTTAGGGTGATGTGTATAAATTGGAAATGTATATCATATCACATAAATAGGGATCATATGTAGTATACAATTGAATATACACATTAATCATTTAAATATTCACATCACATGTAATAAATAAATGATAAAACCAAAATCTGATCATATCGATTAAATCCGAAACCATAATAAATTGACATGGCTCTAATACTACTATTGGGAAATATGGCATCATATACGACAGTAGAAACAAAAATTTTACTGCCATATTCCCCTTAGACTGTAGACCGAGTCAACAATAATGAAATGGGAAAGGAAGGTTGTAAGGTTTATACCTGGTCCTAGAGCAAGTCTAACAACTATCCCTTGATGTAGTATGATCCTTTCTTCAAGTTTCACCTAGACGACTATTGGCAGCACCCCCCTAGTTGATCACTATAGATGGCAGTTGATTGTGTCATCCTAGTGAGTGGGAAAGGCCTCCTCTCCTCTATATTAGTCCACACAGACCACTAGGAACTCTTATCATTCTAGATGAATGGACAAGAAGGAGTTGTCCCTTCTATTCAACGTGTTAGCGTTGACCTACTCTCACAATTGCCTCTCCCTTGTTGCTCCTCCCTTTAACGGGTAGAACTTGCTCGAGTTCTCACATTACCACAACTCTGAGAAGACAACAACTATCAGAGTTTATTGTTAAGTCTCTAGAAAGCCTAGAATACCTCTATATTTATAGGAGGGACAGGGTTAGGAGTTGTAGTCTGAGATGGATTCAAAAGGAAATAATTTCATGAATTTTCCAAAACCTGCAAACCATGAACCGGTCGGTACACACATGACATGATCGATTCATCACTTGAATTGGTTGTTTCACTATGTTTCACATTTGCAATTGTATTGGAAATTAATATGCAATTAATGTACAACATGATGCTAGCATCAGTCCTTGATCCAATCCTATTGATCAACCAATTGGTCAGTTCACAACCTGAACTGGTTGGTTCACAGATATGAGCCAATCAATTCACTTGCTATAGTGGTCACTTCAGAGTTCTAATTGCCAAGATTGGTTCAAATTGACCTGACACTTGAATCACTTGGTTCAACCTTGAACTAGTCAGTTTAAAGCCTTATCAATCAATTTTCAACCATTTTTATTTAAATTGAACACACTTTAGTAATCAAGTAAACATCATTCGCTGAATAAACACCTATTCCAGGTGTATCCTATGTGTGTGACCCTATAGGTCCCAATTTACATTGGCAGTGAATGTCCATAATTGATATATGACCTCAAAAACAATCAGTGGCATCTAGCACCACATCATTGCTAACCAAGTAATTTAGAAAGTTGGATAATGACTTCAAGATACAATTTTTTATTGATGTTATAGTGTGGGTATAGTTACTTCGTCAGTTATATCAAGATTGAACTCGAGGCATGGAATCATCATTATCTTTAATGTTCAATCTATGTTTCTTGAACTAGAGCAGACTATATAAGATATATGTACAAGACCAATAGCACATATTGACTCGCATGAGCATGGCCATGCATTTCTCAGTCTTGCTTATCAAGTGTCCATGATATCATACTCCTGTAGGAGGGACAAATCTCATCTACATCACTCACAGTCATATGCATGTGTCATAATGCACCTGAGCACCACCTTTATGACAACCCTTATTCAAGGTCACAGTGGATGATGTCAAAGAACATCAAACAACATGTGATGAGTGTAGTGGTTTAGGTCCAAGAACCACAATCACCACCATCTCTATGAGAGATGATTCTAACTACCAATCATGGTTTCCATGCATCATTTTCAAGGTGGGTCAGTTTGATACTTAATTTTCCAACAAGTATCTATGTGTTTGGTTTGATATCACATATCATGACTTGTGAGATTCTATCATCAACCGACACACTAGTTTTATGTGTTATTGTTGTGTATTAGCCTTCCACAATAACACCTGACTAGTTACATAACTAGAATGATATGCTTTTCACATCCTTATGATCTCATTATTTAGGTCCTCAACCTGAAGAAAAAAGTCATCGAGTAACATCATTCTATAGATATTTATTATGTTATGTCATTATCTCATAACTGAATTAAAAAAAATTGGAATATTGCCTTTATTATTAATCAAAAGTTTTACAAGATATTCCATTATGATCATCATATGATTAGCTCTCTAGGCATACATACCAACACCTCAAGCCAATTCAATGTGGCTTGCCAGAGATCGTAATAGGACATTTATTAGGTGGTTTGAAGATAAAGTCTTCTGCCAACTATCTCAAACATGAAATAATGTTGTTGAAAATATCAAATAGCTCACATTTAAACCAAAAATGAATGATATCTTATAAAGGGTTTGACATAATGAATTTTCTTGATACACAAAATGTGAAGATAATAAGAGTATCACCCAAAATCATGGGGTCACACTTCAAGCGTCTTCATCATATTTTCTAATGGGAAGGATAAGAGTCCACATGAAGCAAAAATGTCTTATTATGGTGTCATTGGAAACATATTAGAATTTTACTATAGAGATTTTAGAGTTCCTGTCTTTAGGCATAATTGGATTGATAATAACAAAGGAGTTTTAGTGGATGCATTGGGTTTACATTGGTGAATTTTGATGAGATTGTCGAGAAGGATGAACCATTCATCATGGCATCTTATGTGAAGTAAGTATTTTATATCGATGATCCTGAAAATAAAAAATGTTCTCTTGTTCTTCATGGGAAAATGTAGTTAACTGTAGATGTAATAGATGAAGAAGAGTACTATGACAAGTTTGATAACTACAATCCATTTTTTGTTGGTTTTCCAATTGTAAATGTTGAAGATAACATTGATGAGTGTATGCCTAGAGATCACAAAGAAGGAATATTAATTGATCAACAATCCAACCAATACTATAGACATGTACTTCAAATTATCTAGCACTAAATGTTTAAAATTCTATATCAAATTCATATATGTTGCATATGCTATATGTTCCTTTTGTATTCAATCTCACTTATGTGTGTTTCTTCACTATATTTTATATGAAACTTTTTAGAAGGTGTCTAGTTGTAAGGATGAGTACCGCGAGGATGTGCACTGTGAGGATGAGTCAGGAAAAAGTTGTATATTGTTTTATTATGTAGATGTGTGTTTTGCATTCTCTATAATTTTTATATATGTTTCTTATGTAGATGTCTATTTTACATTCTTTATCTCCTAAATGTGTTCATGGACTATTTTAGGATGAGCACCTTGAGTATCTTACTAGGAGTAATGAGTACCAGTGTGAATGTGCACATGAAAAGAGGCATCAGTTTGATGAACAAGTTATCCACTAAAGGGGGAAAATTCCAAAGTTGGCGATTTTGAGGCAAATGGAAATCCTATTGGGAATTGCCACAGTTCTTTTTGACAATTTTAGGGGTCGTTGTTAGTAGCAAAGTGGCAATAACAATAGAATCTTGACATAAAGTTGATCCTACCATTAAATACCCCATTTGGAAGGACATAGCTATGAGATATTATGTTCTTAAATATATGCATGATTCTTTTTTTAAAGGTATGCATAATTTTGTTCCTAAGAACCTTCCATTAAGTGTATGAACTTTTATAGGGCATCTTTGACCTTGATGAAAAATGCACCAGAAAAATGTGTTGCAACATTGTGGGACGATGTTGAGGAATTTTATGATAAAACATATTTAAAATATTACATAATGAGCGATAAGAGGAATAAGCTTGCTAGTAAGCTATGTCTCTATCTTGACAAGAGTGTGTGGGACACATTTGTTTCTTCAAGGAAAATCGATTAATTTATGGTATGGATCCCCCTTTAAAATACATTTTATGATTAATTAGATGAATTTAATATGTTGCGTAATTACCATATATTTTGGATTAACCAAAATATACATGGTTCTAAAAAAGAAAGGCCTACAAAGAATGTGCATGATCACATGTTGAGTCTAGATGGTTATGCCTGACGTCACCAATAGAGAGAGCAAGAGTCTTCTTATGAATATCCTACTCTTGGATATGTTGAGTCTTCTACTACGCTTGCATCTCTACCTTTCCCATGAGAATTAGATAGGTGTGTGGATAAGACACTTTGGAGAAATGTCAAACCCTGCAACCACTGAGGTGGATGCAAAAAAATGGTGAAATTTAACTCTCATAGTGAATTTTCATTTTTGACCTTGAGGCAAGGTGATTGTTTTGTTTTACTAACCAATTATTATTGATGTTGATTAGAGGGAGCTCTATGAGCAAAGAAAACAAGGAAAATCCATCCTTGTGGGTCAAATGAATTAATTGAGGATTCCTCTAGGTATGCAGGAGAATCTTGGCCATGTTAGGAGTTTTGGAGTTTGTGTTGGGATAAATTCGTTTTTAACAAATTAGAGAAAAAGCACATATCATCAAGAAAGGAGGATTGTCACAAGATAAGGTAGAGGGCACTGTAGAAAAAAGAATAGAAGAAGAAATGTGTTTCAAGCTTCTCAGTCTCAACCTGCTTAGATAGTACCTTAGCCATACCGCTCTTCTTATGAGATGGTTGGTAGTAATCCCATTGACCCTCCTCAAATACCTGATGAGGTGATTGGAAGTGATCTCATTGACCCACCATACCCACCCTATGTAAGTTTTTTTTGATATATTAGTCTTCCAAGTCAATTTATATGTGGTATCTGAGTATATATAACACTATATATAACATTGTAGGTGTTGAGAAAATGCCACCTTGTAGTACTACAACCTATCTTTCTATGTCATGGAAATGGGCAAGCTTTTCCCATGCCTTGTAATTGACAAGATTCATGGGGTACCCAATTTCTAATAATGCACTTCCTATGACTATCCAACTTGCATATCTAATTTGAAAAGACACACCATTTCCATTTGGACACTTCAAGCAAAACATGACAGAAGAAGTAGAAGGCAACATGGTCGTGTGGTCCAAAGACAGAGTTCTCTATTAGAATGCACGATAACTTTATATTTCATTTTATGTGTGGCTTTTTTTATACTTTTCTATGTAACAGGCAACTAATATGAGAATACATGCAAACCGCAGTGTCTAAGAAGGCCCTTAAAGTTCTTCCTTGGAAATCTCTAATGCCCTCTAGTATTCCACATGTTCTATTAAACTCTCGAGGTCCTAACTGCAATGGGTTGGCACTATTGTTAAGTACTATAGCATAAGGGTCAACTATGATCGTCCATATTCTAGATGATGTTGTAGGGAAAGATCACAATACTAATGTATTCATGATAGATGTTTTGGAGATATTTAGTTATGATTGGATGAATACAATCACGATAGAAATTTGGATAGGGTGAGATCTTATGGCTAAAAAAACTCATTCTATATATGTGAAAATATATATTGAATTGTTTTCTAATATATGAATCCATACATATATTTTCTAGCTACCTATGTATGGTGAATGCACCGTTCTCATTAACCAATGTGCCATTTCTAGTTCCATTGTTGATTAGCTATGTATTTTGAGACCAACTTTGTGTAAGTGGTTTTCTCTCTACCACATTTAAGTATTTTTCTACTATGAGAAAGAACATAATTACATATCCTTTCATTGTTAAGTAAGTTTTGGGCTCTTTTCTTATAATTTTATATGATGAATTACAATTATTGTGGAATTTGAGTTTTCTTTGTTTTGCCTTATTTTCACAGAGTAATAGGAGTTGGGAGTTGTTGGTGATTGCCCTGAGATGATTCTTATGTACTATCTTGATCCTTTAGGAAGAAAATTAGGGATTAGGGGACACACAATGAAAGTGGCAATTATAGTATAAATATTTTGTTGTTGTCAATGTATTAATTCTACATCATTAAATGACTATTTAATAATGCAATTCAATGTATTACTTTAAATAGGCCAAGGAGAGGTAGATAAGAAAAGGAAAAAATAGCTTGGAAGAATGTTGAGGTAGTTTTCTAAATCCAATGCATATATATGACAACTATGGTAATTTTTATTTATTAACATTCTACATAATTGCAAATTTATACTACCTTGTACAAGATTATAATTGGGCATGCATATACTACATGATGCAGTATATGGACTTGATTTTCAAACAAGTCACACTAGACATCCATTTTAAATGAGAGGCAATCTGTATTGTCCCTAATCATAAGTAAATAGTCTCATTTGATAATATAAAAAAATCAAATCATACTATTTAGTTATTTCATTCTCTTTGCAATTGTTTAACACAATAAAACCATATGCAAAAAAAGACCTAGATAAGATACAGGAAGAGTGGGAAGAGTACTTGATTAAAGAAGTCAAATTTATAATTGATTGGGATAAATTATGATGTTTAAAAAACTTTCATGTTGTCATTCCTATATACATGTGATAGTAATGGCTTTTTGCAACTTTAAATTTGATTCAATATTTGCATATGCTTATGAAATGCAAAGAGAAATGAATACGATGATAATTGCAAGTGTACATGTAGATTAGAATGGAATTGCATGTGTATGAATGATTTGTATATGTGCATATATGTATGAGAACCATATGAAGTGTGAATGAGAATGGAATTGCATGTGTGTGAATGAACATTATGGATGTGGACTCTTGAATGTGTCTATTATTTTGGGTTGTGGGGGCACAATTGGCCTATTATTAAGCTGAAAACTAGCAGAGCCTATAGTTCTTCCATCATGTTAAACAGTCTGACAATAGGTCTTTAGAAATACCATTAAAAGCTAAATTTGCGGTGTTGGTTGTCTTAAAAAACCGACCATTTAAATCTTAGGTTATTTCAAAAAAATCGATGATAAGGGTACCCTTACCGGTTAAATTTATATAGATGAGGAAGTACAACATTGGTTATCTTAATAGGACCAACAATGTAGGTCGAACACCAATATTAGTTTCTTCCTGTCAATCAAGAAGGAAGACTTACATTGTTGGTAGCTCAAAGAAAACCTACAACTAAAATCAGGGGCAGAACGAGAAATGCAAAATAGTGGGGGCTGAGTTCACACAGGGGGGGTTGAAAAATAAAATATACAGACACAAAGATTCAAACCTACACCACCTGATCAATAACTAAATGCACAAAGTAGCACTTCATATAGACACTCTTTCTGTGGAGATACTTTGAAACATATATATATATATATATATATATATATATATATATATATATACACACACATAGTGTTACTATTTTTATAAGCACATTTAATCATTTTTTGTGGGGGACGGGGGGGGGGGCACTATCATATCCTTAAATTTGATAAAAATTGAAGAATATAAATGAATTGTTTTACAATTTTCTCAATGGTATTATTGGTGGAATAATAAACTTAATCATCTTGATGGCATCAGTGCTTGTGGCATAAGTTAAATAAGAGGAATTTATACATGGAGATATATTCAATGTAATCCTTTTAACAATTATGTATATGTGTAACCATGTGTGATTTATATTAATCAAGAGAAAGAAAAGATTAGGAGAGGAAGTATAATCTTTCCTAGTCAAAGTTGAATGATTGAATAAAAGGGAAATACCTTTTAAATCTTAGGAAAAGGAAACAATTATGTGTTAGACATAATGTTAAGAATAAAGGAAGAAGAAATTGTCCACCTTTTCTTAGAAGCCAAATAATGGAACATTATGTAAGATTCCTAAGAGAATTATGAAACATGGTTTAAGGGGAAGGAGAATTTTGGCACATAAAGATAATGAGAAAAGGAAACAAAATCTTAGAGGGAGTTTATCGAGAGGAATATATTGTCAAGTTTTATGAGAATAGAAACTTTTTCCATATCAAGAAACCATTACCCATAGCTATATCTCACATGGGTGTACAATGAAGGGAACTATGACCCTTGGACATTCCTCTCTCTTCCTTTCTCTGTACGTGGAAGCCACTAGGGTTTCCTCTTAGGTTTGTATATATATAGGGACCCTAGACTTGGCAGCGGTCCGGGTTGTCCATAAGAAGCACGGAAGGGAAGGCTCCTTCATAGCCATGCTCCCTGCCCACCTTCTTCCTACCTGCACCTAAGCACGTCAAACGGGAGACAGACTTGAAGCCGGTCTAGATACATGGCTTGCATAGCCTGGATGAACTCGACAGAACACAGCCTCACTCTCCTCCTTCTTAAGCAACCCACCGGACTGGTTCAGCCGGGAAGATTGGTTCCAACCATCTGCTTCATTAGCACCCCACCGGACGAGCCTGACAGGCCAGGTGGGAGAGACTCCGACCCCTCGTCCCAGCAGCGGGATCCGGAAGATGGGCTTCTGGAGTCAGCGGTAGGGCCTACCCGTAGTGAGCCAGCGCTACGTGAGCGACGACCAGGGTGCGAGGAAGAGGGAGCCCGCCATTGGTTTGTGTCTCATCCAGGCGGAGACGAGGGTTTAGATGAGAAGGAGTTTTGCGAGGACGACTCCCTAGCTCCATGGAGAGGCCATACGACTCCGACCTTTCTCTGTGAGGCGAGGAGGCAATCGCGGCCTTGGTTGTTCTTTCGTTTGAAGGGATCAATACTGCTCGGAGCCTTACACGCGGTTGGTTGCCCTAGAGGTGGAAGAGAGAGCGAGCCAACTTTCCACAGGGTTGCGATGGATGAGTTTGCGGAGGTCTGAAACCTCCGCCAACCTGGTCGGAGTGAGCGGAGGAGGATCGGGCAGAGCGGGATCTGCTATTGCAGGCTAGGAGGTGCTAGCGTGCGGGCAAGAATGGAGATGTAGGGGAGGGCGTTGTCCACGCCGCTGATGGTCGGCGTCTGCAAAGCGACGGGCTGCGCCTCGTACGCATGAGCAAGAGAGAGAGAAATTGGCCTGAAGGTCAGCCGTTGGTTCAAGAAATTAAACGAAGATAATTAGGTCGGTCCAGGAGAAGAACCAGAGGATAAACCGTGAGCTAAGCCGTGCTCCACTTATCCAAGTCAGCAATGGCGCGAACCAATAGGGAGGCGCCACGTGGCCCAGTTAGTAAATGCTAGGATGATCCAAAAATAGCAATATTATATATAAGATTTCTCAGAAAAACGAGAGGAATCTAAAGAAAATGCAATCAAAATCTATATAGGCTTCCTGTTCTAAAAGTATATGCAATACATGTTTAGATGTGTTTAATGTAAAGGCAAACCTTGAATTGCTTTAATATGATGCTTAATTGAGTAGATTAGGTTATGTTGAGCTAATACCTGATCTTATTATGTATAATGAAGAAATCCTTGATAATGATGAATAAATGACGATTCTAGATTAATGATCTTACTCATGCTGATTTAGGGTTTTGAAACTAATATGAATATCGTGCTATGATCTTGATGTTGATAATATGATCTAGGTATCATGAATAGTCTAATATGCCTAGGTTGATGATTAGGGTTTCAACTAATATGCATATTAAAGGTTGTAATCTTAGAAATCATGACATGATGGAATTAGGGTTTGCAACCTTAATCCTTGGTCCAAACATGAGACATCCCTAAACTCTAGTTTAGGAGCGCATATAGATCAAATTAATATAATGAGAATACATAGTGACACATATGTAGTATGTATATTTCAGATTGAATACTTTGTTGCTTGGATGTTTGGATGCACTCTTAAAGTATATGAGATTTCTGCATGGTTTCTGCGATGGCATAAGGTACGTGGCTACGCTTATGAATATATATATCAAATTCTAAGTTTGTCGAGGTTTCTTGATGAGATTGAACAAAAGATAACCTGCTTGCTTGTTTATTTACTTCTTATAAATTATAAAGTTCCTATGAGTATCATGTAAAGTAAATAACAATATTCTGAACCCTGGGTTAGACTGATCTCAAGGGTAATGCACATGAGCCCTAGAGGGATAGTGATTACACCTGGGGTAGTAGACCAGATATGGGTTAGAATATGAAAATAAGTTTATGTTCTTATGTGCAAGATAAAGATGTTTTCTTATATGTGTACGTGTGATTATTGGATGAACCCATGTACCAGTATAGAAATATATTGACCACATATTTGTTTGTTGGTGTTTTAGGTATCAGGTATACTTGATTCATGGACATAAGGCTACATATTAAAGATGTTGAAGATACTAAGTTATTCATGAAGGTTTAGATATAAGGGTATATCGTCATACATGTACATGTTAATTCTTTCTAAAATTTATGTAACTCCTTAGAGGAGCTTTTTATGCAAACATGAAAATATTTGTTCATTAATAGAAATTGTTTACTATTTTGTATTATTTCTTGAATCTGATCCTGGAATTTATGAGTAATGATCTATGACTTTAAGGTCTTTTGGACACTCAAAAGTGCGGGTCATTACATTTGGTATCAAAGCACAGATTCAGCAACTAATACTTAATAGTTTATAATTTCAAATCATCCATAGAAATATATGAGAAAAATTAGTAAAGCACAATGTATCTTTTAGGTTTCTCATACCGCATTTCATCTACTTCTCATCTCTTGGCTTAAAAGCCTTGAAAAGAAATTTTTAGTCAGAGAAGTAAAATGTGAAAAGATGTAACCTTTTGTGTAGGTCCCTCTAGAGAGGGTAGAAACTAGAAAGATACATGTATGGGTAAGCCCTTTCATAGAGAAAGGACTTGGGTTGGGATAACCCATTAGCATGTGAAAACTCTAGTGAGGGACATGAAACTCTAAGAGGTAGAGTATATTCCCTAAACCTGACCATAAAACCTTAATCCTAAATAATGAGTATGGTGTGGTGGTATGGGCCACCACCCATATGAAATTTAAAATCAGGAATAAGAAAGACAGAGGGATGGGTTTAGGTGACCGAGTCTCCCATGCTTGTGTGCATGGGGAACATAACACTTATGTAAGAGGTCTTAAGAAATATATGAACCCAATAGTATTATATATATGAAAATGAAAGTTTGAATATAACTTGCTCAAAACTCTCATGTTGTCTCTAGAAGTTTGGTGATGGTGGCCAAGCCCCTGGAGGGGAAGGCCAATGTAGCACCAAGCCCCTGGAAGGGAAGGTGACCAAGTTCACCGAATGGACAAAAACCATGAGGGGGTATCCCAGACTTTAAACAAATATGGGTTGAGAAGTATAATTATAAAAAGTTACGCTTAATGAAAAAAAAATATATCTATGGAACCTTTAGGGTTAGTGTGCAAACCTGGGGTGGGCCAACCCAAGAGTGGGAAGATGACCTAGGAGGGAGGAAAAACCTTAGATCTTGGAATCAGGTTGTGTCTAAAGAGAGTAACCCCCTCCTAAGAACCAAGAAGGCACCCTAGGCTAGGACACTCCCTTAAAAGGTAAGTGAATATATGTATTTAAGTTTTGAGATAACCTTAATCCTCACCTAGAGGGGTAAAGAGTTAAAGATATAAAAATGAAAGAACTTAAATTCTTTGAACTCAAGGATGCCATCTCTAAGTGACACAACTAGCCAAGCCCAGGAGGGAAGACCAGTAAGGCACCAAGCCCAGGGGGAAGGTGGCCTAAGTGTACGACCAAGACCAGGAGGGAAGGTCATGAAATGGTCAAGCCTAGGAGGGAAGACCAATAAGGCACCAAGCCCAGGAGGGAAGGTGGACCAAGTCCAAAGTGTAGTTGTTTAGGATCAAGCCCCTGGGGGGGGAAGATCATAGAAGGTCAAGCCCAGGATGGAAGGCCAACATGGAACCAAGCCCTAGAGGGAAGGTGGCCCGAGCCCAATGATGGGACAACACTGCATAATGTGTACTCAAAAGAGATAGATAATGGCAATCTGGGTTAAGAATTAAATTAGAGAATAATATGCTTAAAAGATGTGTCATCTCAAAAGAAATCCTTAGGGATGGTAGAGTCCTAATGCAATCCTAGGGTCAAGTAGGGTGTATTAGAGGCACATAGGATCGATGGGTTGAGAGTTGATATGCCGTGAATGCACATGATCATGTGGTTGGGAGGTAACAATAAGGTTTACCCAAGGTACATGACTCAGGAGATTAGCTACCTCCATGAGGATCATGTAGCCTAATGGGTGAATGTGAAAGGCACTCTCTTGATGCATAAGGATGAGATCACTCTAAAGGTTCCTATACCCCTAGAGACCTCAAGGAAATGGCTAAGGCTCATAATATGTGAGGTGTAAATATAAAAGATATACTGAACTTATGAAAACCTAAGAGAAGTTGTGCCCTAACTTAAGGGTAAGAAAAGGGACACTTGACTTCATGGAATATACAAATACTATGAAATTAAGAATAAGTAAGTTTAGAGTCATATCGAGTATGATTCAAATTAATATGTGAAATTGAAAGGTAATGTGTGGATGTGTCATCTCCACTCTTGGAATGGGATGAACTTTGTGTTTGGACTATAGTCAAATGCTTATTTCATCTCATTATGAGGGAGAGAGATTGGGTAGACACACGCTATGCTTAAAATTGAGATAATGAGGATGAATATACTACATTGAATGTGTAATGAAATGAACTAGTATTAGAGGTGTCCCTCACCCTTGTGTGAAAACAATGAATCATAGGTTGGAAATCTAGATGAAAAGAGAAATCATCAAGTAATAATGCAATCACCAATGAGAATGAAATCATTAAGAGATGATGAGGTGTGAATACTAAAGATGTGGATATACTTGAATTGCAAGTCAAGTGCCAATCTTAGTAATAAGATGAAAAATAGAATACTGAGGAAAAATTGTTAAGACATCTAAGTAGGGTGCTAACCCTAAGTTTTGAAGACAATATGAGTAATGATTCGCGACTTTAAGGTCAAGTTTTGAAGATAATATGAGTAATGATTCACAACTTTAAGGTCAAGTTTTAAAGATAATATGAGTAATGATTTGTGACTTTAAGGTCTTTTAGACACTAAAAAGTGTGGGTCATTATATTTGGTAAGAAGCCTCCAGGAAGAGGAAGAGACCTGACACATCCTCTGAGGACGATGCTAACCCTAAACCTAAGTGGTAGTTAGAGAAAGAGATGACATGATGAATTGGATACCTTAGTCTTCTATACCATCAAGCATGTGGGTTAGACATGCATGCTTGACGTAAAGGTTCTGAGTACCCATGAGAAGCATGAGCTATGTGTGGTTGTTCGATCCCTATGCGTTTTGGTGACCCGGTCTTGGGTAGTCATGCCTTTTGAGGGTGAGGGATAGATCCCTCATTGAGAGGTTAGTGGTGATTGTATAGGAACCCTAACTAGCATATATGAGCAAAAAAGAGGCATGTACCTACATAAAAAGTGAGTAATAGCAAGGATGACAATGAGTTTTAGACCTAAGCTAGATAGGTTATGACTGATGGTTATGAGGTGAGCATGCAGAGATTGGGATGATCTTGGTCAAACATAGGTTTTGGATCATACGCTTCACCCAGGTAGGTGTATACATGTGTTCTTAAGAGTTTGACCCATATTTTAAGAAAAACCTCCAGTGATGGGACCAGTTGTTGGGTTACAAACAGAGAGAGGGAAAGACCCCTTGAAGAAGGTTAGAGACCTAGACTACAAGACATGAGGAATTGTAAGAATTTGGGTTGGATATGGCCTAGAATGGACAACCTTATGTGGGTGTATGTGGTTGCCTCATGGACGATCCTTGGAGGCTTGTCATACCCTAGTTGCCTCTAGAGGAACAAAATCCTAGAAAGAGAAAGAGGCTTCTTGAACCAGTGTACTGAGGATATAGGTGCCTACCTTTTAGGTATAGGAAGGAGAGTTCCTTAGACCGTGAAGAGGTATGGTAACCAGTTGTGGGGTCTCACACCCAATTGGTGGTCCTTGTGTGGGACTCTTAGGGTTGTTCACATGGAATAGTGGTAAGAAGTGTATGCCCTTTCTGGTATGGGATCAGTTCATGGTGGAACAGTTGAGCCTTTTGTTAGACAGTTGATGCATAGGAAGTGAACCTGGGGTTTATAGATCTAAGAGGGGAAATAGTAGTACCCAGTACACATAATGCTCACAAGGCTGTTTGAGTTCCTAAGGATTCGAGTATGGAACCCCCTCATGTTTAGAGGAAAAGGAAACCCCCTTGTATTAAGGTATATGTTTGATGAACCCCTCACACGTGTTGGTAATATATGTATGGATTTGGACAACTTTGATAAATCAGGAATAAGTATGATATACCAAGGAACTCATAGTGGCTTAGTAGGTTGTTTTCTTATTGGTTACATGCATAAGTTGCAGAATAGGGTTAAGCATGCACATGATGATGTAAACCTTGGAAGTAAGGTTGTTTGTGGCCTTTGTTATTATCAAGAGATAGTTTTCTCCCATCCTGGGAAGAGACCCTTTTGTAGGGTGAGTACCAACTTTTGGTTTAGGTTCGAGGTAACCTAAAGAGGTATGAATAGGAGCTTGATGAGTTAAGTGGAGATAACATGGTATGAGTACAAATCTATATACCCTGGTGTGACCATCTCTAAGGGTAGGAGGATATGTTTTCATGGAGGTAACTTGTATGGGGCCAGACCGAGCTAGGTAGGTCTCCATGATACCTATGAAAGGATGTAAGTTTGACCATGCATGCCTAGAGAGATGATGGGGATACGAGTAAGGATTTAAGATTGAGGTGTACCATGATAGAATCCTAAGTCTATACTCAAGTCAGGTAGGGATAAGACTAATGGGAGTCGGGGTTGTCTTTTTCCTGGATGCACAAGACCATAGGGTAGGGATGTAACATCTATCTTTGTCTGAGGACCATGGGTTAGGAGATTGATCACCTTCATGAGTTCATGGGACCCAAAGGGAAAATGAGGTAGGCACTCCCTGGATGCATAAGGGAAGAGGGATGACCCCAAAAGTGTTGGGCTTTACAGGAGGCAGAGAAGCAGCGGAAACAAAAAAATTTCTCCTCCCCAAACCCAGAACAAGGAAACGTGTCAACGTCTATACAATAGGAAAGGATGGTTTGTGGAATCATACCTTGTCCCGAGGCTTGCTTGGCGACAATACCTCGTGGCTTGTGCAGTCTTCACCTCCAATCTTGGACGGTGTCTGTGCAGCTCCTGGTCGCATCGGGACTGACAGGATTGACAGTTGTCCTCCGAGTGGCAGAAATCTCCCGCCTATGAAGTAGTCCACACGGACCACTTGGAACGCCAATATCCTTGTCTCACAAGGAATTGGAAGGAGTCACTGACACACTATCCTGCCACCAGTCACTTTCTGCAGTTGTCTTTCCCCTGTTGTGCCTCCCTTATCGGGTGGCACTTGCTCGGGCTCTCTCGGTTACCAAAACTAGAGAGAATGACAACTTTACAGAGCAACTGGTTGCACTGAGTTGTTCTTTGAGAAGCCCCCAATACCCCTATATATATAGGAGGGTCATGGGATAGGGTTCTCCATCCCGGGCAATGCGGGACTAAAGCAGGACTAGAAGGGTTCGAGATTTTCCAAAAAAAACAACCAACTGCGCAACCTGAACCGATCGTTTCATTTCTGAAACGGTCGGTTAGGGACCTGAGCCGGTAGGTTGACATCTCAACCGATCGGTTGGGACCCATGAAACGGTTGGTTCACTTCTGAACCGGTCGGTTCATGTTCCTGATCAGTTCCCGATTGACTTTTCTTCTTTTGTTTCTAATTGGTACCAAATACCAATCCTTGTTCCAATCAAATTGGGCAAGTGAAATGAAAAGAAATCTCTCACCAATCCTACTTTGCCAACTTGCTCGGTTGGACCAGTTGAACCGATCGTTTCAACACTTGAAGTGATTTTTCACCCTATCCATCAGCTGATCGAGTCACCATTTGAGCTGATCGGTTCACCAAGCTCAGTCGATCGGTTCATCACATGAGCCGATCGGTTAGGAGTGCAGATTGTGCAGAAATAGTCAATTGCAGTTTCAATCAATCTAATACTCTAATCAATCAGTCCAACACCTTGAACATTATGATACTAAGCTAATAATTGATTGAGTGTTTAATTGAACTACTAAACTCATTTAGTAATCAATCTAAACATTGTTTGTCGACAAAACTCCTCTTCCAGGTTAAATCCTATGTGTGTGACCCTGTAGGTCCTTTTCACGTTGGCAGTGAAAGTCCATAACACTTATGACTTCACAAGCAAAGAGTGGTGCCTAGTCACACATCAGTGCTACCCAAGTGAAATAGAAAGTTGGAGAACAACTTTCAATCCTACAATCCGTGAATGGTGTTACAATGAATGTATAATTCTTTTGTCACTGATATCCCAAATGAACTCGAGGTATGGAACAGTCATCCTATCAACGTTCATTCACTTTCTTGATCTCAGAGTAGATTGGAAGAGATATGTATGACATCAATATCACATACTAATTCACACACGCGTGCACACCTTTCTCAATCCTACTCATCAAGTGGCCATGGATATCATACTCCCTTAGGAGGGACAAATCTCATATCTATCACTCACCCCTCAAAAGCCCCATGTGTCAAAGCCACCCAATCATCACCTTTATAACAACCCATGTTTCAAGACTGCGTTTGATGATGTCAAAGTGTGCCCAACGACATGTGTTGAGTGTAGTGATTTCAGGTCAAAGAATCACACTCACCACCATCACTGTGAGTACTGACTGTGACTACCATGTCATGGTTCCATGTGTCAAACTCACGGTGGGTCTGTCTGGTACACTTGTTCTCTAACAAGTACCTATGTGTTTGGTTTGATATCTCTATATCATGACTAATGAGATTCTGTCATCAACCAACACCACAATCTAGTCTTGTGTGTCATTGCTATCTATCTACCTTCCACAATGACATCCGACTAGGGACATAAAAAGAATGTACAAACTCTTAGCATCCGTATGATCTCATCATCCAGATCCTTAACCTGAAAGCATACGTCATTGATTACTGTCATTCTCTAGACATTCAATATGTTCTATCACTATCTCATATGACTGAACCAGAAAGAATTGGAAGCTTTCCTTTGATGTTTATCAAATCAATCTTAATGTATCCCACCAATCATCCCATGATTGGCTCTCAGGGCATACATACCAACAGTAACATCCTTCCCCTCTTATCAGAATTTTACCCTCAAAATTCCACCAAACATACAAACAAATCAGGACAAAACTCATCTTCCAGGTTAAATCCTAGGTGTGTGACCCTGTAGGTCCTTTTCACGTTGGCAGTGAAAGTCCATAACACTTATGACTTCACAAGCAAAGAGCGGTGCCTAGTCACACATCAGTGCTACCCAAGTGAAATAGAAAGTTGGAGAACAACTTTCAATCCTACAATCCGTGAATGGTGTTACAGTGAATGTATAATTCCTTTGTCACTGATATCCCAAATGAACTCGAGGCATGGAACAGTCATCCTTTCAATGTTCATTCACTTTCTTGATCTCAGAGTAGATTGGAAGAGATATGTATGACATCAATATCACATACTGATTCACACACGCGTGCACGCCTTTCTCAATCCTACTCATCAAGTGGTCATGGATATCATACTCTCTCAGGAGGGACAAATCCCATATCTATCACTCACCCCTCAAAAGCCCCATGTGTCAAAGCCACCCAATCATCACCTTTATAACAACCCATGTTTCAGGATTGTGTTTGATGATTTCAAAGTGTGCCCAACGACATGTGTTGAGTGTAGTGATTTCAGGTCAAAGAATCACACTCACCACCATCACTGTGAGTACTGACTGTGACTACCATGTCATGGTTCAATGTGTCAAACTCATGGTGGGTCTGTATGGTACACTTGTTCTCTAACAAGTACCTATGAGTTTGGTTTGATATCTCTATATCATGACTAATGAGATTCTGTCATCAACCAACACCACAATCTAGTCTTGTGTGTCATTGCTATCTATCTACTTTCCACAATGACATCCGACTAGGGACATAACAAGAATGTACAAACTCTTAGCATCCGCATGATCTCATCGTTCAGGTCCTCAACCTGAAAGCATACGTCATTGAGTACTGTCATCCTCTAGGCATTCAATCTGTTCTATCACTATCTCCAATGATTGAACCAAAAAGAATTGGAAGCTTGCCTTTGATGTTTATCAAATCAATCTTAATGTATCCCACCAATCATCCCATGATTGTCTCTCAGGGCATACATACCAACAGACTCCCACTTGCACTATGAGCCAATCACCCTTGAATCATATTCATAGTGATCTTCAAACATGTCCCAAATGTTACTGTGCTCTAGTGTGAACATAGTGAGTTATGGAAGCACCTTGCAAAAGTCAGTATAAATTGCATGTCTCTCATCTCTTCGTTGTACGTCACACGTATGAGATGGAGTTGTCGTAATATGCGATCTAGTATTCCTTTGCTAACCTTTAGCCACATTGCATGATCAAGGATTGCATACTTGTCATCAATGAGCGGAATATCTATAAGTTCATCTCATGAACTTCCAGATCCATATAGTATCCACTGTTGTTCTCGAACGCATAGATACTCGGCATTTCCTTTTAAATGGTTTTATTGGAACACTTCCAATTATCAACAAACTTTCACTTTTATATATCCTATATATATTTTGCGATTAATTTTCTGTCCTTTCAGAAGCTCGCATCAATGTAACTCTTTACATTGAATTCTTCCTTATCTCCATAGAACTAGTACTTCTCAAGTACTTATCAAGTTCTCATGGTATTCCAGTAACCCTTACTAGAAGTAGACATACATCCACTCGTCATGTCTCACATACGAGTTATCAGGATGAGCACATCATATTGCCATGTTCTACATACAAGATGATGAATGCATTTTGTTCTTGCCATGTCGATATATGCAAGATAATGGGATGATTACATACATGATAGATCCATATCTATTCTTAGTGTTCCCATTCTTCATAAGAATTGGGCACTTGGCCTTGGGGTACTAACTCCATGTAACATGGACAAGTTTTCTCCCACTGAATCTGTGCATACTGAACCCTTCAGTACAGATTGCCAATGTATGCTTTCTCTTTTTAGGTCAAGAGGTTTTCGAGAACTATCTCTATATATCTCCATTCCTATCACATAGGAAACATCTATATCTTCCTTAAAGATAATTTCCACTTTTGGACTTCCATTCTAGAACATTTCCATTTCACATCAACATGTGGAATGTGAACACACTCCCACTAAATCACAGATCCCTTCTTTATCTTTGACATATCAGTCAAACCCTTTGACTATATCATCAAAGTAAAGATCCAATTTTGAGTTGCTTGTACTCAATCAATCACATTGATTAGTCCATTGTAACTTATAAACTTCATTTGCATTAGTGGATTCATAAACCTTATAGGTTGTGTCACGTACACATCCTTGTTTTATTCCTCATAGGAATGTAGTTTTAGTATCCATATGCCAAATGTATTAGTCATTAAGTTGCAATCAACAAGCATCATCCTTCTCAAAATGTTATCCATGTGTCTTAACACTTAAGATTCATGTGCACTTATGGATTTCATCCAATGGATGCTACCATCAAGGTCATACCTTATGGTTCACATGGATGTCATTTAGGATGTAATGGTCATAAACCATAACTCAAAATTCGGTTCCTCATATTCATCTAGATAGTTTACTCATCACATGAACAACTCATCACATGATAAACGAGGTGTATCTGTCAAGGATATAAGAACTTACAACTCCTTGTGATTCTTAATGTCCTTTATTAGTGTGGGGTATTCTTTTATTAAGAAGAATTCAGTTTTTTGATAATCATTCTCTAACTCCTTAGAGTATGATTCCTTCTTGGTTTAGACATCACCATGCCTTAATCATGAGTTCACTATGATACACTATCATAATCACTCATAAGGATCTCAAACATTTGGTCCAAGTATTTCATCCATTGATCTCATCAAGAATTAACACTTTACCAAATTTGCACTTCATATATGATAATCTTGAACACTTCAAGATATCCATATTGGTATTTCTCTAAACACCATTTGAAGTATTAGCATTTGTTCCAATAGGTATGTAAATACATCACATGTATCATCCCTAGTAGGATAATCATTCTCCCACTACCATTAGTGAAGATTGATTAATCATGTCCAAGATATTCATGTCTCTTACTGGTTCTCTATCCAAAAGAGTCACATGGAAACTAGAAATGAATTTCTCATGATTGATGCTAATTTGATTGTTTGAGTTATCAATAACTTTAGGTATCATTTTATCTTATGCATATCAAGTACCACAAGATAAACAAGGCATTTCCACAAAGATCATATCTTTAGAAATTGAAACATCTCTTTATTGATTGCCATCATTGTCATACAATATGCAAAAATAAAGTGTTTCTATCTATTGGAAAATATGAAATAGCAGTTCATAACTGTATTACATGCCTTTTAGGCTGAACATAAACTAAAGTACTCCTATCTATGGTGGCAACACTTGCCCCATTTATTGAGTGCTTTACAGTTTACATCTTGGTATCATATACCTCAAAAGTGTTACAAGTTTACTTTCATGACACCTTTAAGTAGAGACATTTGTCGCCTCCTTCTTCTTTTGTTCTTCCAGATAGAGAGGACAATTCCTTTTCCAATGTCCTGGCTTTTGACAATGGTGGCAATTGCCTTTCTTGGTCACGCCTCCCTTGGCCTTGAGAGCTAAAGACGACTTGGGCTCCTGGCTAGCATCAGAACCTTTCTTAGCTTTGCCCTTGCCCTTGCGCTTGGACTTGCCTTTCTTGCTCGTGATCACCATCACAGACTTAGGCTTGTCCTTCTTCATCTATGTCTCGGCTGTCCTCAACATGCCCAACAACTCTGACAGTGGCCTATCAAAGTTGTTCATGTTGTAGTTCATCACAAGCCGACTGTAGGATTCTGGAAATGATTGCAGTATCACGTCAGTAGCCAAATCTTGGCTCAGTGGAAATCCCAGTCTTGTCAGGTTCTCCACATACCCAATCATCTTGAGTGTGTGAGGACCAACTGGATCTCCTTCTGTCATGACACACTTGAATAGTGCCCTTGAGATATCATATCTCTCTTGCCGTGCTTGATCTTCATACATGTACCTGAGATGCTGAATCATCTCAATGACACCCATGTTCTGATGTTGTGTCTGCAACTCATGGTTCATAGAGCACAACATCAAGCACTTTGCATGAATGGCATCATCAGAATGCTTCTTGTAAGCATCCCTTTCTGCCTTTGGTGCATTAGAAGCAGGTTCCTCTAGAATTGGAGTATCCAGGACATATAGCTTTCACTCTTGAGTGAGAACAATTCTCAATGTCCTATACCAGTCGTGGAAGTTTTTCCCATTCAGCTTGTCCTTTTCAAGGATGGATCGCAAATAAAAGTGATTGTGGTTTGTTGCCATTTGTACTACAAAAGGAAAATATGCAATTTTAGTCCAAAATTCATTTTTTTGACTTATTTGATTGATTTGAAAAGTTGACGATATAATTAGGCCTTTAATTAATTATCACTCCCACTATTTTAGTTCAAATTGATAGCCCTCACCATCAATTCGGAAGATTGCTGTGTACAACCTTCTAGTGGGCAAGATCCTAAAATCCTCTAAGTCATGGACCAGCTTGGGCTGTCACCCACAACTTAGATCTCTCAGGTAGGCAGCTCTTGCCAATTGCATCATATGCAACTCTTGATAAGATGTCATATGCAACTCCTTGCCATGATCATCTCCATGCCTCAAGGTGCTAGATCCTATCTAGGTCACCTTGTTAAGTCCGACCCAAAGCAAACACAATGAATATGCACCCTGCTAGGGCAGACCCACACATTCATCCTTCACGCTTCCATGAGATAGATGGTGCACCATGCTAGGGCATGCCCACACTTGGTCGATCAAGTTTTTCACATGTGTTGCATTTGGAAGGCATCTAAAACTTAATATCTAATGAGGGATTTGGTTTTTATATACATATACATATCCAATCACCACAATACATAGTATGTATCATATACATGCTATATCCCACAGAAAACATGCAAAATGATAAAAGCAATGATTATGGCCATCCTAATTTGATTCCTCGAGCCAAGAGGAATCACGGTCATCTAGGTCTACATCACATGCAACATGTACAAGATGAACTCTGTGCTTTGCCTTTCTGGGTTTGATCAACTCATCACATGACTGATCGGCTCACCATCAGGCCGGTCGGCTGGGTGCCACCAGCCGATCGGTTGGCTCCTCCAACCGATCAGTTCACCTGGTCATCGTGCATCTCATCATGGACGCCACCCGCTCGTCTCTCTCCTCAAACCAGTCATCAACCGATCGGCTCACTCCTTGAATCGATTGTCTCGAACTTCAATCGATCAGTTCAGACATTGAACCGATCGTCTCAGCTATCGTTAGGATGTCCTCCGTTCTTTGACATAACAGGAAATAAAATTATATCCTATTTTACATTGTAAAAAGAGAAACCTCGAGTTACATTCGAGGGGAGCAAAGGTAGGAAAGAAATCTCGAATTATTTCGAGTTACATCAGGAATAGGAGAAAGGGAATCGGTGCGCAGACCGAGATGCAAGCAACCACATACAACCATGCACAGATAGGGTATATTGGCCATAACCACACTATATATCCACCACAAAACTTGTTTAAGGGCGAAACGTATTGAGTGCATTCATAATACATATCATATATGTAAATTAGGATTTGTGGATTTAGGATTGGACATGCATAAAGCCAATTTTATTCGCATCGTATGCAATAAATAAAGGCAACAAACCAAAATCGATCATATCGATAATCCTAAAGTATAGAGTAGTTGATGTGGCTATAATACCACTGTTGGGTTTTACAGGAGGTAGAGAAGCAGCGGAAACAAAAACTTTTCTCCTCCCCAAACCCAGAACAAGGAAACACGTCAACGTCTATACAATAGGAAAGGATGGTTTTTGGAATTAAACCTTGTCCTGAGGCTTGCTCGGTGACAGTACCTCGCGGCTTGCATGATCTTCACCTCTGGTCTTGGACGGTGTTTGTGTAGCTCTTGGTCGCACCGGGACTGATGGGATTGACAGCTGTCCTCTGAGCGGCAGAAATCTCCCACCTCTGAAGTAGTCCACACAGACCAATTGGAACTCAATCTCCTTGTCTCACAAAGAATTGGAAGGAGTCACACCCTCCTGTCAGCGTACTAGTCACTGAGACACTCTCCTGTCACCAGTCACTTTCTGCAGTTGTCTTTCCCTTGCTGTGCCTCCCTTATCGGGTGACACTTGCTCGGGCTCTCTTGGTTACCAAAACCGGAGAGAATGACAACTTTACAGAGCAACTGGTTTGCATTGAGTTGTTCTTTGAGAAGCCTCCAATACCCCTATATAAATAGGAGGGTCATGGGACATGGTTCTCCATCCCGGGCAATGTGGGACTAAAGCAGGAGTAGAAATTTTCGAGATTTTCCACAAAAACAACCAACTGCACAACCTCAACCGATCGTTTCATTTCTGAAACGGTCGGTTGGGGACCTGAGTCGGTCGGCTGACACCTCAATCGATTGGTTGGGACCCATGAAACGGACGGTTCACTTCTGAACCAGTCGGTTCATGTTCCTGATCAGTTCCCGATTGACTTTTCTTCTTTTGTTTCTAATTGGTACCTAATACCAATCCTTGATCCAATCAAATTGGGCAAGTGAAACGAAAAGAAATTTCTCACCAATCCTACTTTCCCAACTTGCTCGGTTGGACCAGTTGAACCAATCGTTTCAACACTTGAAGCGATTGTTTCACCCTATCCATCAGCCGATCGACTCACCATCTGAGCCGATCGGTTCACCAAGCTCACCCGATCGGTTCATCACATGAGCTGATCAGTTGGGAGTGCAGATTGTGTAGAAATAGTCAATTGCAGTTTCAATCAATCTTATACTCTAATCAATCAGTCCAACACCTTGAACATTATGATATTGAGCTATCAATTGATTGAGTGTTTAATTGAACTACTAAACTCCTTTAGTAATCAATCTAAACATTGTTTGTGGACAAAACTCCTCTTCCAGGTTAAATCCTATGTGTGTGACCCTGCAGGTCCTTTTCACGTTGGTAGTGAAAGTCCATAACACTTATGACTTCATAAGCAAAGAGCGGTGCCTAGTCACACATCAGTGCTACCCAAGTGAAATAGAAAGTTGGAGAACAACTTTCAATCCTATAATCCGTGAATGGTGTTATAGTGAATGTATAATTCCTTTGTCACTGATATCCTGAATGAACTCGAGGCATGGAACAGTCATCCTGTCAACGTTCATTCACTTTCTTGATCTCAGAGTAGATTGGAAGAGATATGTATGATATCAATATCACATATTGATTCACACACGCGTGCATACCTTTCTCAATCCTACTCATCAAGTGGCCATGGATATCATACTCCCTCAGGAGGGACAAATCCCATATTTATCACTCACCCCTCAAAAGCCCCATGTGTCAAAGCCACCCAATCATCACCTTTATAACAACCCATGTTTCAGGACTGCGTTTGATGATGTCAAAGTGTACCCAATGACATGTGTTGAATGTAGTGATTTCAGGTCAAAGAATCACACTCACCACCATCAATGTGAGTACTGACTGTGACTACCATGTCATGGTTCCATGTGTCAAACTCACGGTGGGTCTGTCTGGTACACTTGTTCTCTAACAAGTACCTATGTGTTTGGTTTGATATCTCTATATCATGACTAATGAGATTTTGTCATCAACCAACACCACAATCTAGTATTGTGTGTCATTGCTGTCTATCTACCTTCCACAATGACATCCGACTAGAGACATAACAAGAATGTACAAACTCTTAGCATCCGTATGATCTCATCGTTTAGGTCCTCAACCTGAAAGCGTACGTCATTGAGTATAATCATTCTCTAGACATTCAATCTATTCTATCACTCTCATATGATTGAACCAGAAAGAATTGGAAGCTTTCCTTTGATTTTTATCAAATCAAACTTAATGTATCCCACCAATCATCCCATGATTGGCTCTCAGGGCATATATACCAACAAAAAGTATCGGCAACCTAGATACCTTGAGGAAAGGACTAAGGATAATGTATATATGAGTAGAATGTAGACCCAAGAGTGCTTGAGGACAACTTTCCATGGATGTAAACCTGTAATTGAGATGTTCATGATGTGGAGACATGTGATGTACATTTCAACTTATACTGGAAAGTGTACTGGCGACGTTTGATGCACCATCTCTACTCTTGGAATGGGATGAACTCTGTATTTGGACTACAACCAGATCCTTAATTGCTCTCATTATGAGTGTGAAAGACATGACAAAACGCATGCCATATACTAAAGATAAAGGTGATATGAGTTGAAATCCTTCTATGAAGATTAAGGATAGAGGAAGTACCACACCCTTTTGGAAGTATCTTGGATAGATGGTATGAAAGCATGAGAAGAGCAAAGTAATATGAGGAATTACCTATGAGTTTTAAGTTTGGGTTTGATAACCGAAATACAGGTCAGGTGTACAACTGTCTTGTATAGCCAGTAGAGAGTCTGGAAGAGGTTGCTAGGTGAACCCTATGATTGTTGGAGGATGAGACCTATGTGTCTAACACCCAGATATAACCTGACCAGTTGGGTCAATTTAGTGGTTACTCAGTTATCCATCCAAGAGCTTGATGGGATAAAAGGATAGTGGTGAGGACCCCAGATACACTTCTCAGGAAAGGAAGGTGGTGAAACCCATTAGAGTTTTTTAGGGTTTCTGAAAAGTTACCCTTGAGGAACCATGTCATGCAAGAAACTCATGATATTAAGTACACTATACACCGTGGTACTACTGAGATAATTAAGGTTGTAGTAGTACTTTGAAGACCTATAACTATAGAGTTGCATGTGGATAGTTGCCATGCATGCTAGAGGGTGAAGGACGAACAACAGTAACCCAGCAAGTTGCTATGGATGATGAGGAGTCCCTGAGAAGGGATGGGAGTAGATCACCAAGGATAGCATGGTGGGTCTCCCTGAACCAAGAGAGGTCATGATGCAACATGGGTGATGGTAGATTGCCTTATCAAGTTGACCTAATACCTTGCCTAAAAGAGAGAGCAATGACAATGTGACAGATTTAGTTGAACTATATATATTAGAGAGAGACAGTTCAACCACACTGTAATCTAAGTTCACAGGTTCTTGAGTATGACCTCAAGATCACTTCCATGTGGTGGAAGTAGGTACATGAAGAACTTGATGCTTGATTGAAGTTGAGTACACCATATCACCCCTGACTGATGGACAATCAAGAGAGTATGATCCAGAACTTAGAGGGTCTGATGAGAGCATGTGTTCTCATTCAGGGTGATACATGGGAGCAATTCTTGCCCCTAGAAGAGTTTGCTTGAGATGATAGCCACCATGGTGAGTATCGGGATATAAGAAGCTCTGTAAGGGACATTGTGTCGGCCACCGCTTCACTTGGACAATGTTGGTGAGAGGACCTTGTGAAGGTCAGAGAGACTATAGTGTATGCAGATGAAGTTCCTTTGATCAAGCAATGGCTGAGAAAGCTCAAGATCGAATGAGTCGTGAGCTGATGCAAAACAGACTGACATGCAGTTCACTATGGGTGAACATGTGATATGAAAACCCAACCCCTCTAAGCTATAGATGAGGAAGATAAGTCCCCAATACATGGGTCCATTTGAGATGGATTGGTGGAGATGCTTATGTTTAGCCTTACCCCTCAGGATAATATGATGTATGATGTGTTCCATGTGTCTGATCTAGAGAACTATGTGTTGTACCCAAGCCATGTGTTGGGCATTGATCCTGTTGAGCTTCAAGGGAGGCTGACATATCCTGAGTCACCTATGAGGGTATGAGATACCAAGGTGAGAGAGAACTCATATGTAAGAATATATGATGACAAAGGTTCTTTGGAAGCACCGTGGATAGGATGAAGCCACATGAGAGCAAATGATGGGCATGAAAAAGTCTTATCCTGATTTGTTTGTATGTTTGGTGGAATTTTGAGGGTAAAATTCCGATAAGAGGGGAAGGATGTTACTGTTGGTATGTATGCCCTGAGAGCCAATCATGGGATGATTGGTGAGATACATTAAGATTGATTTGATAAACATCAAATGCAAGCTTCCAATTCTTTCTGGTTCAGTCATATGAGATAGTGATAGAACAGATTGAATGTCTAGAGAATTAAAGTACTCAATGACGTATGCTTTCGGGTTAAGGATCTGGACGATGAGATCATACGGATGCTAAGCGTTTGTACATTCTTGTTATGTCCCTAGTCAGATGTCATTGTGGAAGGTAGATAGACAGCAATGACACACAAGACTAGATTGTGGTGTTGGTTGATGATAGAATCTCATTAGTCATGATATAGAGATATCAAACCAAACACATAGGTACTTGTTAGAGAACAAGTGTACCAGACAGACCCACCGTGAGTTTGACACATGGAACCATGACATGGTAGTCACAGTCAGTACTTGCAGTGATGGTGGTGAGTGTGATTCTTTGACCTGAAATCACTGCACTCAACACATGTTGTTGGGCACACTTTGACATCATCAAACGTAGTCCTGAAACATGGGTTGTTATAAAGGTGATGATTGGGTGGCTTTGACACATGGGGCTTTTGAGGGGTGAGTGATAGATATGGGATTTGTCCCTCCTAAGGGAGTTTGATATCCATGGCCACTTGATGAGTAAGATTGAGAAAGGCAGGCATGCATGTGTGAGTCAGTATGTGATACTGATGTCATAACATATCTCTTCCAATCTACTCTGAGATCAAGAAAGTGAATGAATGTTGACAGGATGATTGTTCCATGCCTCGAGTTCATTCGGGATATCAGTGACAAAGGAATTATACATTCACTGTAACACCATTCACGGATTGTAGGATTGAAAGTTGTTCTCCAACTTTCTACTTTCACTTGGGTAGCACTGATGTGTGACTAGGCACCGCTCTTTGCATGTGAAGTCATAAGTGTTATGGACTTTCACTGCCAACGTGAAATGGACCTACAGGGTCACACACATAGGATTTAACCTGGAAGAGGAGTTTTGTCTGCAAGCAATGTTTAGATTGATTACTAAAGGAGTTTAGTAGTTCAATTAAACACTCAATTGATTGATAGCTCAAAATCATAGTGTTCAAGGTGTTGGACTGATTGATTATAGTATCGGATTGATTGAAACTGCAATTGACTGATTCTGCATAATCTGCACTCCCAACCAATCGGTTCATGTGATGAACTGATCGGCTGAGCTTGGTGAACTGGTCGGCTCAAGTGTTGAGTCGATCGGCTCAAGATCAGGGTGAACGATTGCTTCAAGTGTTGAAATGATCGGTTCAACTATTGCAACCGGGCAAGTTGGGAAAGTAGGATTGGTGAGAATTTTCCTTTCGTTTCACTTGCCCAATTTGATTGGAACAAGGATTGGTATTCGATACCAATTAGAAACAAAAGTTGGAAAGTCAATCGGGAACTGGTCAGGACCACGAACCGACCAATTCAGAAGTGAACCGACCGGCTCATGGGTCCCAACCGATCGGTTGAGGTGTCAATCGATCGGCTCAGATCCCCAACCGACCGTTTCATTTGTGAAACGATCGGTTCAGGTTGCGAGTTGGTTGCTTTTGTGGAAAATCTCGAACCCTTCTACTCCTGCTTTTAGTCTCGCATTGCCCGGGATGGAGAACCCTATCCCATGACCCTCCTATATATATAGGGGTATTGGGAGCTTCTCAAAAGTAGAACTCAGTGCAACCAATTGCTCTGTAAAGTTGTCCTTCTCTCTAGTTTTGGTAACCGAGAGAGAGCCCGAGCAAGTGCTACCCGCAAAGGGAGGTGCAGTAAGGGAAAGACAACTGCAGTTGCAACTGGAGGCATGAGAGTGTGTTGGAGACTAGTACGTCAACAGGAGGGTGCGACTCCTTCCAAATCCTTGTGAGACAAGGAGTGTGGAGTTTCAGGTGGTCCGTGTGGACTACTTCAAAGGCGGGAGGTTTTTGCCGCTCAGGAGGACAACTGTCAACCCGAAAGTCCGGTGAGACCAGGAGTCGTCAGTCCTGGTGCGACCAGGAGCTTCACAGACACCGTCCAAGACCGGCTTTGAAGACCGCGCAAGGCGCGAGGTATTGTCGCCGAGCAAGCCTCGGGGACAAGGTATGATTCCACAAACCATTCTTTCCTAATATATAGACGTTGACACGTTTCCTTATTCCGGGTTTGGGGGAGAAAATTTTTGTTTCTACTGCCTTCTCTGCCTCCCCTAAAACCCAACAGGGGTATCAGAGCCACGTCAACTACTCTATATTTTAGGAATATTGATATGATCGATTTTGGTTTGTCGCCTTTATTTATTTCATACGATGCGAATAATATTAGCTTTATGCATGTCCAATCCTAAATCCACAAATCCCAAATTACATATATGATATGTATTATTAATGCACTCGATACGCGTCGCCCTTAAACAAGTTTTGTGGTGGATGTATAGCGTGGTTATGGCCTATAAACCCTATCTGTGAATGGTTGTGTGTGGTTGCTTGCATCTCGGTCTGCGCACCGATCTTCCTTCTCCTATTCCTGATGTAACTCGAAATAATTTGAGATTCTTTCCTACCTTTGCTCCCCCCGAATGTAACTCGGGGTTTCCCTTTTAAGCAATGTAAATTAGGATAGATTTCATTTCCTGTTATGTCAAAGAACATAGGACATCTGACGACATCTGAGACAATTGGTTCAAGGCGTGAACCGATCGGTTGACGTTCTAGACGATCGGTTCAAGGAGTGAACCGATCAGTTGATGACCTGTTCGAGGAGCGAGACGAGTGGGTGGCGGCCATGAAGAGATGCATGACGACCAGGCAAACCGATCGGTTGGAGGAGCCAACTGATCGGCTGGTGGTACCCAGACGACCGAGCCAGATTGAGCAGGCTACTCATGTGATGAGTTGATCTACTCCAAAGGCAAAGCACAAAGTTCATCTTATACAGGTTGCATGTGATGTAGACCTAGATGACCGTGATTCCTATTGGCTCGAGGAATCACATTAGGATGGCCATAATCATCGCTTTTTATTGTTTGTGCATGTTTTCTGTGGGATATAGCATGTATATGATACGTACTATGTATTGTGGTGATTGGATATGTATATGTATATAAAAAACCAAATCCCTCATTAAATATTAAGTTTTAGATGCCTTCGAAATGCGACACACGTGAAAAGCTTGATCGACCAAGTGTGGGAACGCCCAAGTGTGGTGCACCGTCTATCTCGTGGAAGCGTGAAGGATGAATGTGTGGGTCTGCCCAAGAAGGGTGCATATTCATCGTGTTTGCTTTGGGTCAGACTTAACAAGGTGACCTAGATAGGATCTAGCGCCTTGAGGCATGGAGATGATCACGGCAAGGAGTTTCATATGACATCTTATCAAGAGTTGCATATGTTGCAATTGGCAAGAGTTGCCTACCTGAGAAATCTATGTTTTGGGTGACAGCCCAAGTTGGTCCATGACTTAGAGGATTTCAGGATCTTGCCCACTAGAAGGTTGTAGGCTGCAATCTTCCGAATTGATGGTGAGGGCTATCAATTTGAATTAAAATAGTGGGAGTGATAATTAATTAAAGGCCTAATTATATCGTCAAATCTTCAAATCAATCAAATAAGTCAAAAAAGAGTTTTGGACTAAAATTGCATATTTCCTTTTGTAGTGAAAATGACAACAAACAACAATCACTTCTCTTTGAGATCGGTCCTTGAAAAGGACAGACTAAATGGGACAAACTTCCACGACTGGTATAGGACATTGAGAATTGTTCTCACTCAAGAGAGAAAGCTCTATGTCCTGGATACTCCAATTCCAGAGGAACCGGCTCCTAATGCACCAAAGACAGAAAGGGATGCTTACAAGAAGCATTCTAATGATTCCATTGATGCAAAGTGCTTGATGTTGTGCTCCATGAACCATGAGTTGCAGAGACAACATGAGAATATGGGTGTCATTGAGATGATTCAGCATATCAGGAACCTGTATGAAGATCAGGCACGGCAAGAGAGATACGATGTCACAAGGGCACTGTTCTAGTGTGTCATGACAGAAGGAGATCCAGTTGGTCCTCACACACTCAAGATGATTGGGTATGTGGAGAACTTGCAAAGACTGGGATTTCCACTGAGCCAAGAGTTGGCTACTGACTTGATACTGCAATCGTTGCCAGAATCTTACAGTCAGTTTGTGATGAACTACAACATAAACAACTTTGATAGGCCACTATCAGAGTTGTTGGGCATGTTGAGGACAGCCGAGACACAGATGAAGAAGGACAAGCCTAAGTCTGTGATGGTGATCACGAGCAAGAAAGGCAAGTCCAAGCGCAAGGGCAAGGGCAAAGCTAAGAAAGGTTCTGATGCTAGCTAGGAGCCCAAGACGACTTCAGCTCTCAAGGCCAAGGGAGGCGTGACCAAGAAAGGCAATTGCCACCATTGTCAAAAGCCAGGACATTGGAAAAGGAATTGTCCTCTCTATCTGGAAGAACAAAAGAAGAAGGAGGCGACAAACGTCTCTACTTAAAGGTGTCATGAAAGTAAACTTGTAACACTTTTTGAGGTATATGATACCAAGATGTAAAGTGTAAAGCACTCAATAAATGGGGCAAGTGTTGCCACCATAGATAGGAGTACTTTAGTTTATTTTCAACCTATAAGGCATGTAATACAGTTATGAACTGCTATTTCATATTTGCCAATAGATAGAAACACTTTATTTTGCATATTGTATGACAATGATGGCAATCAATAAAGTTGATGTTTCAATCTTTTAAAGATGTGATCTTTGTGTCAATGCCTTGCTTATCTTGTGGTGTTTGATATGCATAAGATAAAATGATACCTAGAAGTTATAGATAACTCAAACAATCAAATTAGCATCAATCATGAGAAATTCATTTCTAGTGTCCATGTGATGGATAAATCTAGACTCTTTTGGTTAGAGAACCAATAAGAGACATGAATATCTTGGACATGATTAATCAATCTTCACTAATGGTAGTGGGAGAATGATTATCCTATTAGGTATAATAAATGTGATGTATTTACATACCTATTGGAACAAATGCTAATACTTCAAATATGAATATCTTGAAGTGTTCAAGATTATCATAAATGAAGTACAAATTTGGTAAAGTGTTAATTCTTGATGAGATCCATGAATGAAATACTTAGACCAAATGTTTGAGATCCTTATGAGTGATTATGATAGTGTATCATAATGAACTCATGATTAAGGCATGGTGATGTCTAAATCAAGAAGGAATCATACTCTAAGGAGTTAGAGAATGATTATCAAATAACTAAATTCTTCTTAATAAAAGAATACCCCTCACTAATAAAAGAAATTAAGAATCACAAGGGTTGTGAGTTCTTATATCCTTAACAGATACACCTCAATTATCTATGTGATGAGTTGTTCATATGATGAGTCAACTATTTAGATAAATATGAGGAACCAAATTTTGAGTTATGGTTTATGACCATTACATCCTAAATGACATCCATGTCAACCATAAGGTATGACCTTAATGGTAACACTCATTGGATGAAATCCACAAGTGCAAATGAGTCTTAAGTGTTAAGACACATGGATAACATTTTGAGAAGGATGATGCTTGTTGATTGCAACTTAATGACTAAAACATTTGGCTTATGGATACTAAAACTGCATTCCTATGAGGAATAAAACAAGGATGTGTACGTGACACAACCTATAAGGTTCGTGAATCCACTAATGCAAGTGAAGTCTATAAGTTACAATGGACTAATCAATGTGATTGATTGAGTACAAGCAACTCGAAATTGGATCTTTACTTTGATGATATAGTCAAAGGGTTTGATTGATACATCAAAGATAAAGAAGGAATCTGTGATTTAGTGGGAGCGTATTCACATTCCACATATTGATGTGAAATGGAAATGTTCTAGAATGGAAATCCAAAGTGGAAATTATCTTTAAGGAAGATAGATATGTTTCCTATGTGATAGGAATAGAGATCTATAGAGATAGTTCTTGAAAACCTCTTGACCTGTAAGGACAAAGCATACATTGGCAATCTATACTGAAGGGTTCAGTATACACTGATTCAGTGGGAGAAAACTTTTCATGTTATATGGAGTTAGTATCCCAAGGCCAAGTGTCCAATTCTTATGAAGAATGGGAACACTAAGGATAGATATGGATCTATCATGTATGTAATCATCCCATTATCTTGCATATATAGACATGGCAAGAATAAAATGCATTCATCATTTTGTATGTATGACATGACAATATGATGTGCTCATCCTGATAACTCGTATGTGGGACATGACGAGTGGATGTCTGTATACTTCTAGTAAGGGTTACTGGAATACCATGAGCACTTGATAAGTACTTGTGGAGTACTAGTTCTATGGAAATAAGGAAGAGTTCAATGTAAAGAGTTACATTGATGTGAACTTTCGAAAGGACAGAAAATTAATCGCAAAGTATATATATGATATATAAAAGTGAAAGTTTGTTGATTATTGGAAGTGTTCCAATAAAATCATTTAAAAGGAAATGTCGAGTATCTATGCGTTAGAAAATAGCAGTAGATACTATATGGATCTGGAAGTTCATGAGATGAACTTATAGATATTCCACTCATTGATGACAAGTATGGAATCCTTGATCATGCAATGTGGCTAAAGGTTAGAAAAGGAATACTAGATCACATATTACGACAACTCCATCTCATACGTGTGACGTACAACGAAGAGATGAGAGACATGCAATTTATACTGACTTTGGCAAGGTGGTGCCATAAATCACTATGTTCGCACTAAGAGCACAGTAACATGTGGGACATGTTTGAAGATCACTATGAATATGATTCAAGGGTGATTGGCTCACAGTGCAAGTGGGAGTCTGTTGGTATGTATGCCCTGAGAGCCAATCATGGGATGATTGGTGGGATACATTAAGATTGATTTGATAAACATCAAAGGCAAGCTTCCAATTCTTTCTGGTTCAGTCATATGAGATAGTGATAGAACAGATTGAATGTCTAGAGAATGACAATACTCAATGACGTATGCTTTCAGGTTAAGGATCTGGATGATGAGATCATACAGATGCTAAGAGTTTGTACATTCTTGTTATGTCCCTAGTCGGATGTCATTGTGGAAGGTAGATAGACAACAATGACACACAAGACTAGATTGTGGTGTTGGTTGATGATAGAATATCATTAGTCATGATATAGAGATATCAAACCAAACACATAGGTACTTGTTAGAGAACAAGTGTACCAGACAGACCCACCGTGAGTTTGACACATGGAACCATGACATGGTAGTCATAGTCAGTACCCGCAGTGATGGTGGTGAGTGTGATTCTTTGACCTGAAATCACTGCACTCAACACATGTCGTTGGGCACACTTTGACATCATCAAACGCAGTCCTGAAACATGGGTTGTTATAAAGGTGATGATTGGGTGGCTTTGACACATGTGGCTTTTGAGGGGTGAGTGATAGATATGGGATTTGTCCCTCCTGAGGGAGTTTGATATCCATGGCCACTTGATGAGTAGGATTGAGAAAGGCGTGCACGCATGTGTGAGTCAGTATGTGATACTGATGTCATAACATATCTCTTCCAATCTACTTTGAGATCAAGAAAGTGAATGAATGTTGACAGGATGACTGTTCCATGCCTCGAGTTCATTCGGGATATCAATGACAAAGGAATTATACATTCACTATAACACCATTCACAGATTGTATGATTGAAAGTTGTTCTCCAACTTTCTACTTTCACTTGGGTAGCACTGATGTGTGACTAGGCACTGCTCTTTGCTTGTGAAGTCATAAGTGTTATGGACTTTCACTGCCAATGTGAAATGGACATGCAGGGTCACACACATAGGATTTAACCTGGAAGAGGAGTTTTGTCCACAAGCAATGTTTAGATTGATTACTAAAGGAGTTTAGTAGTTCAATTAAACACTCAATTGATTGATAGCTCAAAATCATAGTGTTCAAGGTGTTGGACTGATTGATTAGAGTATCAGATTGATTGAAACTGCAATTGACTGATTCTATAAAATCTGCACTTCCAACTGATCGGCTCATGTGATGAACCGATCGGCTGAGCTTGGTGAACCGGTCGGCTCAAGTGTTGAGTCGATCGGCTCAAGGACAGGGTGAACGATTGCTTCAAGTGTTGAAATGATCAGTTCAACTGTTGCAACTGGGCAAGTTGGGAAAATAGGATTGGTGAGAATTTTCCTTTCGTTTCACTTGCCTAATTTGATTGGAACAAGGATTGGTATTCGATACCAATTAGAAACAAAAGTTGGAAAGTCAATCGGGAACTGGTAAGGACCACGAACTGACCGGTTCAGAAGTGAACTGACTGGCTCATGGGTCCCAACCGATCGGTTGAGGTGTCAACCGACCAACTCAGATCCCCAACCGACCATTTCAGTTGTGAAACGATCGGTTCAGGTTTCGAGTTGGTTGCTTTTGTGGAAAATCTCGAACCCTTCTACTCCTTCTTTTAGTCCCGCATTGCCCGGGATGGAGAACCCTGTCCCATGAGCCTCCTATGTATATAGGGGTATTGGGGGCTTCTCAAAAGTACAACTCAGTGCAACCAGTTGCTCTGTAAAGTTGTCCTTCTCTCTGGTTTTGGTAACCGAGAGAGAGCCCAAGCAAGTGCTACCCGTAAAGGGAGGTGCATCAAGGGAAAGACAACTGCAGTTGCAACTGGAGGCAGGAGAGTGTGTTGGTGACTAGTATGTTAACAGGAGGGTGCGACTCCTTCCAACTCCTTGTGAGACAAGGAGTGTGGAGTTTCAGGTGGTCCGTGTGGACTACTTCAGAGGCGGGAGGTTTCTGCCGCTCAGGAGGATAACTGTCAACCCGACAGTCCGGTGAGACCAGAAGTCGTCAGTCCCGGTGCGACCAGGAGCTGCACAGATACCGTCCAAGACCGGCTTTGAAGACCGCGCAAGGCGCGAGGTATTGTCGCCGAGCAAGCCTCGGGACAAGGTATGATTCTGCAAACCATCCTTTCCTAATATATAGACGTTGACGCGTTTCATTCTTCCGGGTTTGGGGGAGAAACTTTTTGTTTCCGCTTCCTTCTCTGCCTCCCCTAAAACCCAACAATTACAACCCTAATTTTTGGGTTCATATGGTTGGAAATGCAATTTCCCCAATAAATATATGATTGTGGGAATTGTATGATTTATGTGTATAGAATGGATTTCCTTTGTAATATTTCCTTTGTGCATGTGATTTCGTGGATCATGATATGTTAATGAGTCCAATATGATTAAAAGAAAAAGAAGAAATCAAATAATGCATAAATAAGAAAAGAAATTGATAAAATAATGAAAGTATGAGAAATATGGGGAAAGATGTGTGATTGACTCATCATGGATGAGATTTCGATTCCACATGGTTTATAATGATAAAAGGAATACAAATAAAGAGAATAAAAGAATAGTAGAGAGAAAATATGCATAAAATATATCTTAATAAGTGATAGCTTGCATATGAAGAAAAGTCTCTCAAACTCTCGAGCTTGAGTCCCAAACTTGGCACACAAGTAGATTAAGTCATTATGGACTTTTCTCAAAAAAAATGGGATTAAAAGGATAAATGGATTGAGAGATATTAATTTTGTAAGTTTCCTAAAGTGTAAAAGATAACATTAAATGTCACAATTCAATTGTGACTTATGTTCTTATGTGGCCTGATAGCCGTTGCATCTTGATCCAATGGTGGCTGCTTTTCGATTGAGATTAGGAAACTAGAACAGTATATAATGTGAAGAATCCTTTCGTTCTCTCTCACTCCATGATCAATAAGGATTCCTAAAAATTGGATAATCGGAATCAGGAGAGCAAACCGGATCTATCAAGCCCTAGATGTCCTGATTTGTTAAGGATTGAGGGAGTTTCCCTAATCACCGGTTGGACAGACTGTGAATTTGCTAGTGCCTTGCCTCGCCTATATAAGGCCTTTGGTTCTTCTACCGCAAGGGGAAGAGCGAGTAGAGAAGTCACCAACTGTTTCCGCGACTCCTAGTTCTCCCCCCGTTTTCTGGGTACTCTTGTCAGCTGTTCTGTTCAACACCAAGGAGGATATGTGGTGGGTCTTCCTGGCCCCTTCGACCTGAGCCTGCCTCGGTACCTCCCAAGGAGGTTGAAGGCGGTGCGCCGAGGAGCCGTTCGGGGTTGGGCGAGGTGCTCAGCCGGCCAAAGCAGGCAGTGGCCCAATTGCGGCGTCAGGCTCTATTTTCCTGGCGGAACAGGGGAGGTCCGCACGGGGCTAGGTCTTACGGAGGAGAATGGGGCAAGAGGGATCAAACAGCCAGGTAGTTGGAACAAAGGAAGGATCTGCGAGGATGATACGGTGCGGAGGACATGGGGACCTGAGGAACTGCGCCGCCACTATCGCGAGGAAGCGGCAAATGACTAGAACAGCCCTGAAGGAATAATGTCATCACAGGGGTAGAAGCGTCTTTCTACTAGTCTGGCCGACCTAAATAAGAGAAAAGCAAAAACCAAGTAAGTAGATGATGTGGCAGCAGCCTGTTGGTCAATTAGTCCTTATCTTGTTTAATTCCTAGAAAATAATTGGTAACTCGGATTAAGAAGTATTATATATGAAAATTGATAAGAAAAATGCAAAGAATCCAATGAAAATAGTTTTAGAGTCTAAATCCGATCCTAGTTCGAAAAGTATCTAAAGTTGCTAACATTAATGCTTTATAATGAGGAAAAACCCTAATTTGATGATTAATGAAATTGAGATGATTAATATGGATAATCTACGAGAATATTAACATGTTGATAATAAAAAGACATTTTGATGTCTAAATAGATAATCCATGTGTTTAATTGCCTAATTTGTGATTTTATATGTTTAATGTGCTTTAATGGGCTTAGAAACCCTAATCTAAGTGTTAATGGGTTTTGATAAGATATATTTCGAGATTCTTGTATAAAAGTGTTGATAGGTTAATACTAAGACTAATGGATGATAAGAAGGGTTTAATATGAATAAAGTGGATAATTACAGTTTTGTACTTAGAATTGCTGTTTTAGGGTTTTGTGAACGTAAAAGAGGAAAGTTGTAAATAGATCTAAATGAACCCTAATGAAACCCTAATTCGGATTAGAAATCCTAAAAAGTAATGTAAAGTCAATAAAGTAGATTCTTGCTAAGTGTGTAGTAAATAAGTTGCATTTGCTTTTCAGGATTCTGTTCTTTCGTGTGATTGACTTGATTGCTTGCTTGGATTAGATTGCCTGATTGATTGGACTTGCTTATTTCTTATGAAATCTCCAAATCAGGTATGTGGTTGATTATGAGTACACACTTTAGTTTCCTGACGTTTTCCTTGATGTTTTATCGATTGCATGGAAATAAACTGATTGGATGATTTTATTTTTGCAATCTTTAAAGTGAATATGACTATCACAATTTAAGTATATATATGACTTGCCCGAACCTACATACCATCTCTGGATGTAAGATGAGAGACCAAGTCATGGAGGGAAGGTCAAGGTGTTCAAGCCCCGAAGGGAAGACCACATGGCACCCAGAGAGGTGACCCCAGGTACCAAGCTCAAGATGGAGAAGGTAGCCTTAAAGTCCCTTGCAAGGACTAAACCCTAAGAGAGGGTATCCCAGAGTATGAGTAAAAGTGATTGGGAGGTCATATTGGAAAACATAAATTTGCATTGCTAAACAACTTTTGATGTGGTTATGTTGTTAGATAATATGTGCAATGTTTTGGTTATCCCACATACCGGTATATTCATTTATACTTACCGGCTTTTGTGTGTCAATGTTTTAGAAATATCTGAAATTAGACAAATAGTAAAGTGGAACTTGTGAAGATTAAAGTTAATTCATAAAGGAGGATTTAGATAGATAGATTTCTATTGAGGGTAGAAGTTCCAACTTCCTAATTTTGAAAGGTATGTGAAAAGAAATTTTTATTCCAGTTTCCAGTTTAGTCTTTCATAGAATTTATTAATTATTTTTGATTATTTGCAAAACCATTGATCCTGTTTTTGGGATAACACCTCTAACTTCTTGGTCTTCCTTAATTGGGGGTTACCAGGAAGCGGGGTCGTTATAATTATTTCTGATTAATTGTATGAATTATATGTATTGAATGTATTTCCTTTTCAATATTTCCTTTGTGCATGTGAATTCATGGATCATGATATGTTAATGAGTCCAATATGATTAAAGGAAAAAGAAGAAATCAAATAATGCATTATTAAGAAGGAAATATGAGATAATGATGGAATTATAGGAAATATGTGGAAACATGGATAATGGAATCATCATGGATGATATTTCAAGTCCACATGGTTTCTTATGGTAAAAGGAATCCAAATAAATGATATAAAAGAATAGGAGAGAGAAAATATGCATAAAATAAATCTCAATAAGTGATAAAATTCATATGAATAAAAGTATCTCATACTTTCCAATTTGAGTCCCAAACTTTTCACACATGAAGTTTAAGTGATTATGGACTTTCCCTTAAAATTTGGGATCAATTAGATAAGTAGTTTGAGAGATATGATTTTTATAAGTTTTCCTAATGTGAGAGTATGATAAAATTGACATTAAATGTCACATATAGTATGATGACACATTTAACATGGACCATTGATCTCAAGGATCTGATGATGGCTGCTCACGTCTAGGCCCAGACAATTTGGGAAATAGGGAGATCTTCTTCTTCGAATTTTCTTGAGATTCCTAGCATGGCCAGACTTGGAAAGGGGACCATTGACTCCAAAAAGTCATGGCGATCCAAATCATGGTGGGATTGGGTGCCTTTCATGGTCTATATGGGATTCCCCCAAATTAGGGGGGAAGCCCAGGGGACCGTACCCTATAAATAGGGGGCCACACGCCATGTGCATCATCCCGGAGCATCTCTTTGAGTCTGCACTAGTGAGGCCAGTTGTTGGGAGTAATTCATTGTGGGAAAGTGCTTGATCTACACCCCTGACTAGCCGAGCTTCTCCTCGGAGAAGAGCTGCTACGCCCCGATGACCCAAGCAAGCATCGAGGCAATTGAGACCACGGTTAAGTTCGGGGAGGCCGGGTGGAGGTCTCTGTAGTCTTTTTGAGTGAGGAGGAGGTGTGATCCGAGTAGTCAACTATGGCACTAATTGTGGGCTGGCGCTGTTCGTTGCGGGGGTCTGTCGTGAGGTTGAAGAAGAGTTAGGGAGGAAAGACACTCTTGCCCCTGATGCTCGTGAAGGAAAGGAGGGGCAAAGTTGTCATTTGACCAGATCGCTGACCCCACCTCGTTGGATCAAGCTGATAAGTTGTCCGTAGACCATTGGCGGCGTATTACACGTGTGGAAAAGGGCGGGGAGCTGGATTAGCTGACGTGGCACTCCAGTATTGGCCCAAAAGGTAATTATCTCGTAAAATTCATATCTAATGACTAATAGCTTGGATTAAGACGTGTGATATTTGAATTTTGATTAGAAGAATGTGTAGAATCCAATAAGAATATGATCATGATCAAAATATGCTTCTATTTTGAAAAGAGTATAAAGTTATCATATTTAATGGTTTAATTTATGAAGAACCCTATGAATTGATGATATTTGGATCTAATGATGATCTTTAAATGTTTTTGATAAAATATTAACCTACTATTGATAAAAGGAAGGATTATATCTAAAAGATGATATTTATTCATAGTTGGCTTAATTTAGGGTTCCATGTACATGAATATACATTAATGAGCTTAAAAACCCTATTTTAAGTGAATATGTCTGTTAATGGTTTTATTTGTGTAAATCCATGAATAAAACAGAGATATGATGATCCTAAGACAATTTGAGTATAAAAGATCCTTCATGTGGATAATTTGAGTAATTAGGGTTTTTGTACCTAGAACTGCTGTTTTAGGGTTTTGTGGACATAAAAGAGGAAAGTTGTAGATAGATCTAAAGGAACCCTAATGAAACCCTAATTCGGATTAGAAATCATAAAAAGTAATTTCAAGTCAATTATATAGATTCTTGATGAGTATGTAGTAAATAGGTTACATATGATTTTTAGGATTTTGTGATAGTGTGGTTGAATTGCTTTCTTGGATATTGGATTGCCTGATTGATTGGACTTGCTTATTTCTTGTGAAATCTCCAAATCAGGTATGTGGTTATTTATGATTACACGCTTTATTTTCCTGACATTTTCCTAATGATTTATTGATTGCATGGAAATAAACTACTTGGATGTTTTTATTTCTGCAATCCTTAAAGTGAATATGACTATCACAATCTAAGTACATATATGACTTGCCTGAACCTACATACCATCTATGGATGTAAGATGAGAGACCAAGCCCTGGAGGGAAGGTCAATGTGGTCAAGCCCCAGAGGGAAGACTACATGGCACCCAGAGAGGTGACCCCAGGCACCAAGCTCAGGATGGAGAAGGTGACGTTATGTCCCTTACAAGGATAACGTGGTCTATTATTGCACTAACAAATTCACTCGGGGTTGAAATCCTTGAGTTTTTAACCAAAACTTGTGCAATAATACCACCCGCAAGCAGAAGGGTCTTATTGTAGTGTACTTAAGGATCAAATCCCAAGGGACATTGTTTTTAAGAATCATTGCCAATCTAGTCTAGTTCACATAAGACTAATATTTAGAACAAAGGTTTATTTTGAGTTTAACGAAATTGCAAGAAAGTAAAGAGCAGAATTAAAACTGAATCTATATTAATGATGTGGAATCACTGGGGTGGTCTCGGGTTTCACCACCACTACGCATGTAAACACATCCTAACACCAAACATCCAGGCAAGATCTAACTATCCAAATAGAACTGATGTGAACCCTCCCGGAGGGATGTTTAGGTTTGTGTAAGAATCACCTTAGGCATCAGATTTCTCATCGCCATTTGGATCACGTACTTACGGCTCTGAAGATACATATATCCAACTAAAGTCGCGACCCTCTGTTAGGATGTTTAGGCACACAGAAGCGTCACTGTGGGCTAGATGGCTCGTCCCCTCATGGATCACACACTTACGAAGGGAATCCCATTCTATTTCTAGTCAGGGAGTCAACCACGTTAATCGACATTCAAACCTACATATTGAAGTTATCGCAACATAGGAACAAAAAAGATAAATGCAAGTAGGTGATCAATCTACAAGCACACATCAACGATTAACAACAAAATGAAAAGTTACATACATGCCATGGAATGTTAAAATGAAAAGACATGAATGCATGGGCAACGTGGCTAGTCCCCACACCCTAACAAAAAGGAACTACTCGCTCATGATGCCGGGAATAAGAAAAACAAGAGAGAGGAACGATTCTTCCATGAGCGTGATGTAGAAGGTGATCGCAGCTTGGTAAAGATATGATCTTCTACGCCATGTCAGAGTAGATCTGGATGAGGAGCAAGGGACACCATGACAGACGGAGCAAAATTTCGCTCTCCACCTTCCTTCTCTTCTTGTAGTCCTTGCTTGTAGTAGGAGGAGCAGCCTTTGAAATGATGGATGGATGCATGTATCCTAGTGGCGTAGAGGAGTGATGGATCAGGATCCCTTTCCAGGGTCGAGCCTGTGTCCAGGCAGCCTGGTGGCATCTCATATATGATGCCCAAATGAGGACCCCTCTGGTCCTATTTATAGGCATGGGTCAGGTCTTGAATGGTTTGGAAGAACCATTAACATCTTCACGGTTTGGTATTGGTCTGGTTCTTCTCACGATCTAGGAGAGACCTAGAAACCGATAAGTTATCTTCACATTCTTTAGAACCACTAGGGTTCACACGGTCTTGAGACCGTTTATCTCCTTCGTGCGGTCTTGAACGCAGCAGCGCCTAGCGGTTTTGGTTCACACACTCTCGCGGTTTTGACGTCCTCTTGGTCTCAAGACCGAATGATCCTCCTCACGGTCTTCCTTTGTTCGGTCTCGGAGTCGAAGCTGTCCTTGTGATCTAGGAGTGCGACAGCCGTCAAGCGGTCTTGGAGTGTCGTCTTCTCAGTCTCGCCTTCTCGATTTAGAGGGTCGCTTCCCTTCTCGTGGTCTTGAGATCGTGGAGCCTCCACACGATCTTGAGACCGTGAGGAGCAGACCACGAGCGTGGAGGTCAACGTCACCATGGTGAGGATGCGGTGCAGAGGAGAAAGAGGGGCGGCATTGTAGGTCGCGCATGGAGTTGGTAGGTGGTGGTGGTTGTTGCGGTGGAGATGGAAGAGGCTCGCGATGGCGATGGAAGACGACAACTGCAGGCATTGCAGGTTGGAGAGGAGAAGATAGTAGGAGGAGGACCCAGGCGCTGTGGAGGAAGTGGGAGCGTGGAGTCATTGCTGCAGGTGTGAGGAAGGAGAGGACCGCGAGGAGGCAGGTAGGTGAAGGCGATGATGACAACGCGATCAATGATGGTCTTCGTGGTCTTGGGACCATGAGGGCTCTCGCGGTATTGAGACCGTGAGGGTTCTCATGGCCTTGAGACCATGAGGGTTCTCACGGTCTTGAGATCGTGAGTGCTCTCGTTTGTCTTGAGACCATGAGGGCCAGTCGAAACCCACCAAACTGTGAGGATGAGATGGTGGCGGGGAAGCCTGGGGTCGCGGGGCGAGTGTTGACGAGGTCAGGAGCAGATCGCGGTGTGCTGACATTGAGGAAACCACAATCTTGGTTTAGGGTTAGAGGATGAAGGTGGGAGAGAGAGCGTAGGTGTAAGGGAAGATGGGGCCCAATCAGTTAAGGTGGGCTGCAGTGCTCGTGGGCCCAAGTGCCCAATTCAACATACAAATAGATGCACAATTCGATTAGAACCATGGATAAACCAAACAAAATTAGGGAAAATCCAATTAGTCTAAGTAAACATGTGTATGAGAGATTTAAGTAACAAAAGTGAAGAATCAGAGCAATACTGGGCTAAAGAGGGTGACTAAAACCATGATGAGTATGCATTCATCAAAATACCCCGAACTTAAACGTTGCTCGTCCTCGAGTAACACAAAATATGAAATAGTCACCAAATGAATACTTTCAACTCGTGTGATTTCCTCCTCTTCACATCACGATTGTTTCCTTTCTGCTCAGTATAACTAAGCATCTCAACTTCCTGAGATCACTGAACACATCTTACCATATCTTCGTTCCTAAGTTTGTTTCTCAACATCACTTCCTCTTCACTTTTTCCAACAACAAGCATTTCTAAGAGTTTCGTAAGAGTCCAGAGACACCCGCAGAACAACAAGTGTGAACCTGATCTGACACTGGTGTATTTCAGGATAGTGGAGGCATTCATTGTGCCTTTAGGTGGAAAAGGGAGTGAAGGGTGATATGGAAGGAAATTGATTATGTCTCCTCTATTCGACCCAAGATTTATTATTTGGTTGCCATTACATTGATTGCATTTTTGTGTGTGTGAATCTCTCCTCTATTCGACTCGAGATTGCATTTTTGTGTGTGCACATTGGCATCTTTTCTTGGTGGTACGTCCCTATTAAATAGCGTGGAGTATGGAAGAAGCAGATATAGAGAGATGTGGCGTGCCACCCCAAACTTAGGGTTTGGCACTATTTTGGCTATTTTTGTTTATTTTTGATAGATGAAGGGGTAAGCAGGTGATAGAAGAAGTGTAGAAGAGAGTTTAGATCAGAATGCAACTTGATTTACAATTCCGTGCACCGGGTTGTTCTCTTTATCATACTCTGCTCAAATAATGACTTAATGAGGATCCAGTGGGGGTTCCATGTTATTGTTCTACTATTCAGTTAGGAAGCACAACATGTTTCATCCCTATTAGTTCGACAAACACTTGCCATTTTTGCAGAAGGATCATGATTTTAGGATTCATAAGCTTCACAAGATGATTTCAATCAATAGGCTAGTTTTCAGAAAATGGCCCTTTTGAGGATCTGCTTCGAATAAGGAGGGTAAAATAATTTAAAATGCATAGAGAGAGAAACTAACCGGCTATGTAATGGATTTTATTGAAACAGAAGGCGTTAAAACTTCATCCAGTTTCTATACAATTTCTTTGAAAACTTAAAAATTTTGAAATTTTTTGATCAAAAATGCAGCGATGAAGTCTTAAGTCTGAAATGGATGGGTGTGGGTGGAAAGTAAAGTATGTACCACCCACCCTCCACCCCGAGCTTAGAAATTTGCTCATCCTGAGTAAACTCTAAATCTGAGATGGAGGGGAAAATTCATGCCGGTTGGACCACCAGATGTGGTTGCATTCCAATCATATAGTCATGTTTTGTTGGTTTATAATAAAGAAACTGATGACTTAATCTAATATCATTAAGACTTACATGATTGTTCTGGGATTACAGTTAGGTACAGAACTACATGCTTGTAAAGACCCACACTTTTGAGTGTCCAAAAGATGTCAAAGCTGCACATCATTACTCATAAATTCCAGGATCAGATTCAGAAAATAATATAGAATAGTAAACAATTTCCATTAATGAATAAATATTTACATGTTTGCATAAAAAACACCTCTAAGGAGTTACATAAATTTTAGAAAGAATTAACATGTACATGTATAATGATATACCATTATATCTAAACCTTCATGAATAACTTAGTATCTTCAACATCTTTAATCTGTAGCCTCATGTCCACGAATCAACTATACCTGATACCTAAAATGCTGACAAACAAATACACAGTCAGTATATTTCTATACTGGTACGTGGGTTCATCCAATAATCACACGTACACATATAAAAAAACATCTTTATCTTACACATAAGAACATAAACTTGATTTCATATTCTAACCCATATCTGGTCTACTACCTCAGGTGTAATCACTGTCCCTCTGGGGCTCGTGTGCATTACCCTTGAGATCAGTCTAACCTAGGTTTCATAATATTGTTATTTACTTTACATGATACTCATAGGAACTTTATAATTTACAAGAAGTAAATAAACAAGCAAGCATGTTATCTTTCGTTCAATCTCATCGAGAAACCTCGAAAAACTCAGAATTCGATACATGTATTCATAAGCGTAACCACGTACCTTATGCCATCGCAGAAACCATGTAGAAATCTCATATACTTTAAGAGTGCATCCAAACATCCAAGAAACAAAGTATTCAATCTAAAATATACATACTACATATGTGTCACCATGTATTCTCATTACATTAATCAGATTTATATGCGCTCCTAAACTAGGGTTTAGGGCTGTCTCATGTTTGGACCAGGGATTAAGGTTACAAATCCTAATTCCATCATGTCATGATTTCTAAGATTACAACCTTTAATATGCATATTAGGTGAAACCCTAATCATCAACTTAGGCATATTATACTATTCATGATACCTAGATCACATTATCAACATTAAGATCATAGCACAATATTCATATTGGTTTCAAAACCCTAAATTAGCATGAGTAAGATCATTAATCTAGAATCGTCATTTATTCATCATTTCAAGGATTTCATCATTATACATAACAAGATCAGGTATTAGCTCAACATAACCTAATCTACTCAATTAAGCATCATATAAAGCAATTCAAGGTTTTCCTTTACATTAAACACATCTAAACAAGTATTGCATACACGTTTATAATAGGAAGCCTATATAGACACTGGTTATATTTTCTTTGGATTCCTCTCATTTTTTTGAGCAATTTGATATATAATATTGCTATTTTTGGACCATCTTAGCATTTACTATGAATTAAGCAAAAATAACCTATTTACCTTGGATCTGGGCCACATGGTAGCTCCCTATTGGTTCGCGCCATCGCTATCTTGGATAAGTGGAGTGCGGCTTAGCCCATGGTTTATCCTCTAGTTCTTGTCCTAGACCGACCTAATTATCTTGGTTTAATTTCTTGAACCAACATCTGACCTTAAGGCTGGTTTCTCTCTCTCTTGCTCACACGTACAAGGCGTAGCCTGTCACTTTGTAGATGTCGGCCATCAGCGGTGTGGACAGCGCCCTCCCCAGCACCTCCATTGTCGTCCGCACGCTAGAACCTCCTAGCCCGCAATAGTAGGTCCCGCTCTTCCCGTTCTTCCTCCACTCACTCTGACTAGGTTGGCGAAGGTTTTAGACCTCTGTGAACTCATCCATGGTGACCATGTGGAAGGTCGGCTCATTCTCTCTTCCACCTCCAGGGCAACCAACCACACACAAGGCTCCGAGCAACACTACTCCCTTCAAACGAAAGCACAACCAAGGCTTTGATCGCCTCCTCACCTCACAAAGAAAGGTCGGAGTTGTATGTCCTCTACATGGAGCCAGGGAGTTGTCCTCGCAAAACTCCTTCTCATCTACACCCTCGTCTCTCCCTGGCTGAGACACAAACCACAAGTAGGGCTCCCTTTTCCTCAAGCCCTGGCTGTCATGCACGTAGTGCTGGCTCACTATAGGCAGGCCCTACTACTGACTCCAAAATCCCATCTTCTGGATCCCACTACTGCGACGAGGGGTCGGAGTCTCTCCCACCTGGCCTGTCAGGCTCGTCCGGTGGGGTGCTCACGAAGAAGATGGTTGGAACCAATCTTCCTGGTTGAACCAGTCTGGTGGGTTGCTCAGGAAGGAGGAGGGTGAAGACATGATCTGTCGAGTTCATCCATGCTATGAAAACCATGTATGTAGATCGGCTTCAAGTCTGTCTCCCTTTTGATATGCTTAGGTGCAGGTAGGAAGAAGGCGGGTAGGGGAGCGTGGCTATGAAGGAGCCTTCCCTTCCGTGCATCTTATAGACAACCGAGACCACTGCCAAGTCTAGGGTCCCTATATATATAAAAACCTAAGAGGAAACCCTAGTGGCTTCCATGTATAGAGAAAGGAAGAGAGATGAATGTCCAAGGGTCATCGTTCCCTTCTTCGTACACCCATGTGAGATATAGCTATGGGTCATGGTTTCTTGATATGGAAAGAGTTTTTATTCTCATAAACTTGACCATATATTCCTCACAATAAACTCCCTCTAAGATTTTGTTTCCTTTTCTCATTATATTTATGTGCCAAACTTCTCCTTCCCCTTAAACCATGTTTCATAATTCTCTTAGGAATCTTACATATTGTTCCATTATTTGGCTTCTAAGAAAAGATGGATAATTTTTTCTTCCTTTATTCTTAACATTATGTCTAACACATAATTGTTTCCTTTTCCTAGGATTTAACATGTATTTCTCTTTTATTCAATCATTCAACTTTGACTGGGAAAGATTATACTTCCTCTCCTAATCTTTTCTTTCTCTTGATTAACATAAATCACACATGGTAACATATATACATAATTGTTAAAAGGATTACATTGAATATATCTCCATGTATGAATTCCTCTTATTTAACTTGTACCGCAAGCACCCATGCCATAAAGGTGATTAAGTCTATTATTCCACCAATAATACCATTGACAAAATTATAAATCAACCCATTTATATTCTTCAATTTTTATCAAATTTAAGGATATGACATTCACCCCTCCTTAAAAGGAATTTTCCCCCCAAAATTCAAGCCTAGTAATCTTTAAAGTGAATGATAAATCACCTTATGTCCATGGTTGACGTAGCCACCCTTGCTCTGATACTAATTGCAACAACCCTGCTTCCCGGTAACCCCCAATTAAGGGAGACCAAAAAGTCAGAGACGTTATCCCAAAAATAGGATCAATGGTTTTGCAAATAATAAAAAATAATTAATAAATTCTACAAAAGACTAAACTGGAAACTGGAATAAAATTTCTTTTCACATACCTTTCAAATATAGGAAACTAGAACTTCTACCCTCAGTAGAATTCATCTATCTAAATACTCCTTTATAATTTAACTTTAATCTTCACAGATGCCACTTTACTATTTGTCACTTTCATATATTCCTAAAATGCCAACAAACAAAAGCTGGTCAGTATAAATGAATATACTGGTATGTGGGGACAACCAAAACACTGCACATATTATCTTACAACATAACCTCATCAAATAGTTCTTTAGCAATGCAAATTTACATTTTCCAATTTGACTTCCCAACCGCTTTTACTCATAGTCTGGGATACCCTCTCTTAGGGTTTAGTCCTTTCAAGGGACATAAGGCCACCTTCTCCATCCTGAGCTTGGTGCCTGGGGTCACCACTCTGGGTGCCATGTGGTCTTCCTTCTGGGGCTTGACCACCTTGACCTTCCCTCCAGGACTTGGTCTCTCATCTTACATCCAGAGATTATATGTATGTTCGGGCAAGTCATATATGTACTTAGATTGTGATAGTCATATTCACTTTAAGGATTGCAGAAATAAAAACATCCAAGAAGTTTATTTCCATGCAATCGATAAATCATCTGGAAAACATTGGGAAACTAAAGCGTATAATCATAAATAACCACATACCTGATTTGGAGATTTCATAAGAAATAAGCAAGTCCAATCAATCAGGAAATCCAATCCAAGCAAGCAATTCAACCACACTATCACAGAATCATGAAAAGCATATGCAACCTATTTATTACATACTCATCAAGAATCTATCTAATTGACTTGAAATTACTTTTTAGGATTTCTAATCCGAATTAGGGTTCATTTAGATTTATTTACAATTTTCCTCTTTTATGTCCACAAAACCCTAAAACAGCAGTTCTAGGTACAAAATCCCTAATGACTCAAATTATCCACATTAAAAATCTTTTATACTCAAATTGACTTAGGATCATCACATCTCTATTTTATTAATGGATTTGCACAGTTAAAACCTTTAAAAGTCATATTCACCTAAAATATGGTTTTTAAGTCCATTAATGCATATTCATGTACATGGAATCCTAAATTAAGCCAACTATGCATAAAGATCATCTTTTAGATATAATCCTTCCTTTTATCAACAATAGGTTAATATTTTCTCAAAAACATTTACAATCTTTCTTTCTCGATTTTGTAGCACATACAGGATGGCTTCAGACGCTAGGACGATTCAACAGGCGACTCAGGAGGCGATTGTGAAGCCGACGACGATGTCAATCCTTGATGGCAATCCTATAGGAGAGGTGGTGTGAATCAATGTAGAGAGGCCTAAGGACCCAGGCAAGGTGGGAGCATAGGGGAGCATCTCTTCAGTCTGGGTGGCGACAGAGATCAGATCCTGGGCGGACATCATCTCTAACAAGAAAAGCCAGGGGACGGATCTACTTGAGAAGAAGAAGATTCAACTGTCAGAAGGAAAACTTCTTTACTCCAAATCGATTGCTGAAAGAAATCTTAGTAGATGGGGAAGAACGGCGGCAGACTACATTGTAGGGATGATGTCGCATTGGCTGTCGTTGGTCAAATACCTTGCTCACATCTGGAATGTGAAAGGTTCCCTTGAAATCAGGTCTAGAGGGAAGGGATACTTCATTCTAATGTTTTCTAATGATGATGATCTACAGACGGCACTGGACGGAGGTCCATGGTTCATTGAGGGAAGGCCAATGTTGATTAAGAAGTGGGAGCACGGAGAACTGATGGAGAAATTAAAGCTATCAGAACTTCCTATCTAGGTGAAGATACACCACTTACCATTAGAACTCTGGGATGACGAGATGTTTGCTTATATTGGATCGTTCCTAGGGAAGCCACTGAGGGTGGATAAATTGACTTTAGAGTTCACGAGACTGGAGTTTGTAAGACTTCAGGTCTTAATTCTGACTGATTTCTCTTTTCCTAAGGAACTAGATATCCAAAGTGATGATGGACTGGTAGATAAGATCCTATTTGAATATGAATGGGTGCCAGTGAAATGCTCAGAATGAGGAATGTACGGGCATGAATCTGGACTGTACAATACAAAGAACAAAAAGACAATTGGTCCCAATGAGGGATGGAAGGTAGAGAAACGTGTGTGGTTGCCTAAAGCTAAAACTGCAGAGAATACTGAAGAAGAATTGGAAGTTTTCATTGATGATGTTGAGATTATCAGTAGTGGGAATGCAATTCATGATGGTCAGAACACAGAGGGGGCGGATGGATATATACTTGTTGTCACAACTACTGCTACTAATATTAATAGTTCGAAAGCAAAATCCCTTGTGATCCAGGTTACTCCTTCTCCTTCTCCAGAATGGGAAATACATAAGAGAAAATCAAAGTCTCCTCCAAGAGTAGTACCTAAGCCGATATCTGGGGTTAAAAATATTCTTATGTTGCCTAATAAGTTCTCGCTTCTTGCAAATTTTAATGAGGGTGATCAGTCTGTTGGCAGTGTTCTTGCTCCTCCTGATATGTTTCCTAATGGATAAACCCCTTTCGATAATTTCTTGGAATGTGAGAGGTAGTCACAACAAGATCTCTCGCATCCATAAAGAGATAGCCAGAAATAAGGCGGATATATATGTAATTCTGGAATCTAGAACTAATAAGGTGGATGTCAACTCAATGGTTAATTCTATCTGATATGGTGCTAGCTATGTGTCGAATGCAAGACATACTGTGGAAGGTGAGGACCATACCGGCGACGGACACTATGTCCAGTTTTTTTTATCAAGCACACAGAAGGTTCATGGGATGAAGAGCGTGTCCGAATGATACTACCGCCTGCACTACATGAGAGGATTCTTAGCATCCCGATCAGCGCATCCGCGGAAGAAGACCAGCTTGCATGGGAACCCGATTCAAGAGGAGAACTCACCACTCGATCGGTGTACCATTACATCACAAAGGGCACTGGTGGCGCACCGGCGACGGAAGGACAAGAGTGGGACAAGCTATGGAAGAAGAAGTGGCCACCCAAACTTGTACATTTTGTGTGGCGGCTATGCAAGCAAGCACTCCCAACGATGAGCAGGCTTTACCGAAGGCAAGTGACGGAAACTAATATCTATCAACGATGCAAACAACTGGAGGAAGACGATCTCCACACGGTCCTCCTTTACGACTATGCGAAGAGGGTATGGGCATGCGGTGGGGACGAGGTGCACGGCATCACCGAGCTGGTGGCAAACACAGAGGACTTACTGCAAGTCCTTACTAGTCACGACAAGGAGGAGGTGGTTGACGAAATAGTGACGATGTTGTGGATAGCGTGGACGGCAAGGAACAAGTCCCTATTTGAAGAGAAGCCAGTATATGAGGCGACGTTGGTAGCTAGCTTCACCAGCCTAGTCCGTGATTACCAAGACCACCAGACAAGGAAGATGCACACGGCGGGGCTGAGGGTCTCGCTGCCGAGAAACACACTGTGGATGCCGCCGGGGGGAGAGGCACTGAAGCTAAATGTGGACGCAAGCTGGCAGTATGGGACATCTGCTTACGGAGGTGCAATCATATGTGATGGACAAGGGACGATCAAGGCCACCATCCAACAACAGCTTGGACACGCTACTTCGACTTTCATGGCGGAAGCAATGGCGATGAGAGGTGCGCTAAAGGAAGCCTGCAGGCTGGGGTTTACAAATCTGTTGGTCGAAACAGACTGCATGAATCTAGTACGAGCCATCAAGGTGGGTCACTACGGCAGATGATACGAAGACCGAGTTGTTATGCAGATTCTGGAAGCCACCTTAGACTTGTACGCCATGAACCTGAATCATGTGTACCGTGAGGCAAATAGAGTTAGCCATCTGTTAGCTAATAAGGCACGCATGTTAGATTCTTCCCTTTCCTGTCTAGATAATTTTGATAATGAAGTCATTGTACTAGCACAAAAAGATTTGAGTTAATAAAATGACTTCGGTCCCACCTTCAAAAAAAATTCTCTGGAGGGACCCTCTTATTAGTATCAACAAAATTTTGGATAATGAACAACTGATTCACTGTGAAGTTGCTATTAATAGTGTTGGGATAAGTTTCTTTCTCTCAGCTGTGTATGGTTCAAATGGAGATGCTGATAGAAATGTGCTCTGGAACTCTCTAAATTCTATTAGTTTGACTATGGCTGGTGCTTGGTGTGTTTTGGGAGACTTTAATGCAGTCAGGTTCAGTAACGAAAACATTGGGAAACAACCACCTTTGAAAAAAAGCATGGAGGAGTTTAATCAATCATTAGAAGTCACTAGCTTGATGGAGGTTAATGACAAGGGACCTTTCTTCACTTGAGATAGTCACAGTAGGCATGGTATTAACACTTATTTGAAGATTGATAGAGCTTTCTATAACCTGGATCTTTAGAGATTGTTTTGTTCTCTTTGGAGTGAAGTTATTTCTAACTCTATCAGTGACCATTGTCTGCTTGTTGTTTATCTCCATACTTCTAAGATGAGAGGTAGTCCTTTTCGTTTCATAAATGTCTGGGTGAGGAAAACTGACTCCAATGATGTTGTCAAAAAAGCTTGGTTAAGTTTTCAGCCTATTGGCGCCCCTATGTTTAGGGTGTATCGAAAACTCCAGGCTGTTAGGGAATCTCTTATAAAATGGAACAGAAACAATGTTGGTAATTACACTTCCAAGGTTAAAGAATCTGAAGTTAAATTGGCCGGTCTTCTTGTTCAGTTGGGGTTATGTCCAGATGATGTTGGTATTCATAAAGCTATTACTTAGGCTAGAGATGATGTTAGTAAAGCTATTATTGAAGAAGAGTCATTTCTTAGGCAGAAATCAAGGGTTCTGTGGCTTAAGGAAGGTGACAGAAATTCTTCCTTCTTCTACGCTTCGCTTAAAACAAGGAGAATCTATAACAATATGTATGTCCTTCATGATGATGATAACAAAGATATTGTTGAACCGACTGCTATCTCTGAACAGGTCGTTGGCTATTATAATTCTCTCTATAATTTGACGAATACTGATTTTGTGGTTTGGAAGGAGGAATGGAATTTTCCCTACCTTACTGGAACCTAGTTTGATTTACTCAGAAGTAAAGTTACAAGGAAATAAATTGATACGATTATTAGTAACTTGGATGTGGATAAAGTGCCAGGTCCCAATGGCTTTAATGGCATGTTCTTTAAGTCTTGTTGGTCGTTGATTGGAGATGAAGTATCAAAGGCTATTCTTTGTTTTTTTTAGTCTGGTAAATTGTTGAAACAATGCAACAAGTCTTTCATCACTCTCATTCCCAAGGTGCCTGGTGCTACTAAGTTGAAAGACTTTCGACCCATTTCTCTCTGTAATGTGACCTTTAAGATCATAATAAAGATTTTGTCCAATCGTTTAAGTGTGGTCTGCCCTTCTTTGATTGACAAAAACTAGGTGCCCTTCATCAAAGGTAGGAATATTGGTGATGCCATCCTTTTAGCAAACGAATTGCTTAGCAATTTTACAAGTTCCTCAAGCCAAACTCTTTTATGTGTTATAGCTGATCTTTCTAAGGCTTATGACACTGTAAGGAGAGATTACATTCTCTTCCTCATGCAAAGGATGGGTTTCCCTCTGTGTTGGTTGAGATGGATTCAAGTGTGTTTTGAATCTTCCTCGTTTCAAGTTCTTATCAATGGCTCCCCCTCTGATAGGTTCAATGCTTCTAATTGAGTGAGGCAGGGGGATCCCTTAGCCCCATACTTATTTGTGATAGCTATGCAAGGTTTTTCTTCTATTGTTAATGCCTATGTCAAGAATGGGACTATTACTCCTGTGATGGCTTCTAGTAGTTTTGGTATCTCCCACGTCATCTTTGTTGATGATCTCCTGATGTTCTCTAAATATGATGCCTCAAATGCTAATGTGTGGAGCAGTATTTTCAAGATCTTTGGTATGGTTTCAGGTCTTCATCTTAATAATCTCAAAAGCCACGTTTTTCTCAGTAATAATGATGTTGAGTTATCTGATGACATTTCTAATATTTTGAATATTGAAGTTGCGCCTTTTCCTATGAGATATTTGGGGTTGCCCCTTTTTACTGGTAGACTCACCAAGCCTATGTGCGCTCCTATTCTGGATAAAATAAAGAAGAAGCTTGACTCGTGGAAGGGTAATCTTTTGTCCACTATAGGGAGAGTGGAATTAGTCATACTGACTTTTTTTTGAAGTTAAACAGACCAATTTCATTATGGAGGAGCCATACGACATCTACATGAGGAGAAAAATAAACTAAATGACCACTCAAAGATCAAGAACACATACAAACCACCACAAAAACTCATATCGGAATTTGATAAGAACAATGATGTATAGATCCCTCTTCTCCTTCGCTGGCTAACACAACTTTCTATGAGGAATACCTTCAACCTGAGTATGTATATGTGGTAGAATATCTGCGCTAGATCAGTGTTCCAAAAGAAAATTGTCCCCACACTTGCTTCCATACAACACCACAACAAAATTGACCGATCTTGGGTTCGACATCTACAAGATAGTAATCTCACACCAAAAGATTTCACCAACTCATACATGCTTAAGCCCACCAGAAATATGAGAGTTTGACCAGAACTACAACCAGCTAGACGCCTACGACAAAACACAACAACACAGCAAAGAAAGCCAAGCAGACAAAGCAAAAACTCACACAGACAAAAGACCAAACAGATAGAGTGCAACCCAAGCATTGGGCGGACTTGACGACCAAAACCTAGAAGGTCAAGCGTAGATAGAAGGGGGACCTTGGTGGGTGAAAAGTGGGGGGTAGGGAAAGCGCGGGGAACCCCACCACCACTCCCAAACCACCTCGACGTTCCCTCCTCACTCAAGCAAAAGCTTGAGGAGGATGAAGAAGGCCGTAGGGTGGGAGCACCCACACCAGGAAACATGCCCCGCTTGACCCCTTCACCTGCAAAAAGACTCGGGATTTCCTAAGCCCGCCGCCCAACCGAAGGGCACCACACAGACAAAGAAGAAAAGACCAAACTAAAAATAAAAACGGAAGAGAGGAGGGACTCGCCCTCCAGGGAGCAGCCAATCGGAGGTCAGGCTTGTCGTGCTCCGCCGCACAAACTGGATCCGGAGAGATCGCAGGCTGGAGGCGAACGGCCAGTGAAGCGAGCTCGAAAGCTGGGACACCATGCGTCGGTGAGTTGGGGAAGACGCCACCCAACAAAAAGAACGTGAACCTAGATGACGAAGATCCCCGGGAAGACGAGCAGGAGGACGCGCCCTGGGGGAGAAAGGAGCAGCCAGCCGGCAACTGGCCTCCCCCTCCCCCGAGCGGGGATCGATCGCCTAGGAAGCCCTAGAAAATCACTAGAGCGAAAGGGGCCGGGAGTACCTTCGTGATTGTGCACTGCTAGTCATACTGACTTTGTCAACCTATCATATGTTTTGGTCCTCTGCTTTTCCTTTACCTAAGTCTGTTATACTGAATATTGAAAAAGTTATGAGACACTTTATTTGGAGGGATATGGAGAACTAAAAGCACATGCACACTGTACCTTGGGATATGATCTGTAGACCCAAAATTGAAGGAGGTCTTGGTATTAGGAAGGTGGAAGATTGGTTGAAGGCTAGGCTTCTTAAAAACCTATGGGATATTGCAAATAAGGAGTCACTTTGGGTCAAGTGTTTACATGAAAAGTACATAAGAGAGGAGTCTATCTGATCTGTCATTCCCAAAGCTAATGCCTCATGGATGTGGAGAAGGCTTTTGGGAATAAGAGGAAGGCTGAAAGCAAACGTCAGTTTTTGTGCTGGTAATGGAGATGGGTTCCTTCTTTGGAAGGATCCATGGTTACCCTGCAAAAAATCTCTTCTAAAGGTATGTGATAATTATCTTGTTTTAAGACTGGGTAATGGTATGAACTGTAAGCTGAATCTGTATGCTAATAATGGTGCATGGAAATGTCCTGATATCAGAGGTGGGCATATTGTTCAGATGCATCTGGATAGTATTGGGAAGCCTAGTAGCTGTGATGACCATATCAAACACAAAGATACATCCTCTTTCAGTTTAAGAGATGGTTGGAGTGTTGTAAGAGTTAAACATCCTAATTTGGACTGGGTGAGCTGGGTTTGGAAGGGGAAACAGCCTAAAAAGCTATTTGTTCTTCTCTGGAAATGCTTCTTGAATAAAGTTGCCACCCTTGAATATCTGAAAAGATTTGGCTACTCTCTTGCCTCTAGATGCATTCTATACAAGGAACAAGAGGAACTTACTGAGCACCTGTTCTTCAGCTGTCAGTTTAGTCATTTTGTTTGGGGGAAGTTTGTTGTTCAGTTTGGTACTATGCTTAATGGCTTTCGTGATGTCCTGAGCTTCAAAGGAGAAAGGAAGATAATGGCCTTCTTTGTGATCTACAATATCTGGCTTCATAGGATATTTTTTCATTTTGGTGGTCCTGTGAAGTCAGCTGAAGATATTTGGAGTAGAGCTTGGACTAATGCAAAGATCTTCAGTTAATAGCTACCTTAGTGGTTACTTGTATAGTTTTGATTTCTTTCCTTTTCTGGTTAGTCTCTTCTCGGAACCTTCCCTTTGGCTGTGTAAATATCATCTTTTTGCAATATAGTAGAGTAACACACTGGGTTCACCAAAAAAAAAACATTTAAATATCATCATTAGATCCAATTATCATCAATTCATAGGGTTCTTCATAAATTAAATCATTAAAGTTGATAACTGTATTCTCTTTTCAAACTAGAAGCATATTTATATCCTGATAATATTTTTATTGGATTCTACACATTTTTCGAATCAAAATTCATATATTACTTGTCTTAATCTGAGCTACCAGTCATTCGATATAAATTTTATGAGATAATTACCTTTTGGGCCAATATTGGAGTGCCACGTCAGCTAATCTGGCTCCTCGCCCTTTTCCACGCGTGTAATACGACGCCAATGGTCTGTGGCCAACTCATCATCTTGCTCTAGCGAGGCATGATCAATGATTGGGTCAAAGGACAACTTCGCCCCTCCTTTCCTTCACAAGCATCAGGGGCAAGAGCGTCTTTTCTCCCTAACTCTTCTTCAACCTCACGACAGACCCTCACAATGAACAATGCCAGCCCACGGTCAACGCCAAAGTTGACTACTCGGTACACACCTCCTCCTTGCTTGAAAAGACTACTGAGACCTCTACCCGGCCTCCCCGAACTTGACCGTGATCTCAATTGCCTCGATGCTTGCCTAAGTCTCCAGGGCATAACAACTCTTCTCCGGTGAGAAGCTCGACCGGTCAGGGGTGCAGATCGAGCACTTTCCCACAATTGATTGCTCCCAACAACTCGCCTCACCAGCACAGACTCAAAGAGATGCTCTGGGGTTGTGCACATGGCGTGTGGCCCCCTATTTATAGGGTACGGTCCCCTATGCTCCCCCCTGATTTGGCTGAATCCCGTACAGACCATGAAAGGACCCCAATCCCACCATGATTGGGATTGCCATGACTTTTCGGAGTCAATGGTCCCCTTTCCAAGTCCGACCATGCTAGGAATCTCAAGAAATCCAAAGAAGAAGATCTCCCCATTTCCCAAACTATCTGGGACTAGACGATGAGCATCCATCATCGGATCCTTGAGTTCAATGGTCCATGTTAAACATGTCATCATACTATATGTGACATGTAATGTCGATTTTATCATCCTCTCACATTAGGAAAACTTATAAAAATCATATATCTCAAACTACTTATCCAATTTATCTCAAATTTTAAGGGAAAGTCCATAATGACTTAAACTTCATGTGTGCAAAGTTTGGAACTCAAATTCGTAAGTATTAGATACTTTTCTTCATATGAATGTTATCACTTATTAAGATATATTTTATTCCTATTTTCTCTCTCGTATTCTTTTATATCATTTATTTGGATTCCTTTTACCATTAGAATCCATTTGGACTCAAAATCTCATCCATGATGATTCCATTATCCATGTTTCCATATATTTCCTATAAATCCATCATTATCTCATATTTCCTTCTTAATAATGCATTATTTGATTTCTTCTTTTTCTTTTATTCATATTGGACTCATTAACATATCATGATCCATGAATTCACATGCACAAAGGAAATCCATTCAATACATATAATTTATACAATTCCCATAATCATACATTTATTGGGGAAATTGCATTTCCAACCAAAAGAGCCCAAAAATTGGGGTTTTAACGTCCTTCCCCTCTTATAGGAATTTTTCCCTCAAAATTCCCCCAAATATGCAAACAAATCAAGATAAGACTTTTCCATGCCCATCATTGGCTCTCATGTGGCTTCATCTTCTCCATGGTGCTTCCAAAGAACCTTTATCATCATATATTCATTAATTTGAATTCTCTCTCGCCTTGGTATCTCATACCCTCATAGGTGACTCTGGATATGTCATCCTTTCTTGAAGCTCAATAGGTTCAATGCTCAGCACATGGCTCGGGTACATCACATAGTGCTCTAGATCAGACACATGGAACACATCATACATCATATTATCCTAAGGGGTAAGGCTATTCATACGCAACTCCACCAATCCATCTCAAATGGACCCATGTATCAGGGACTCATCTTTCATGGCTATAGCTCAGAGGGGTCGATTTTGCATAACACATATACTCCCACAGTGAATTGCATGTCAGTCTGCTTCACATCAGCTCACAACTCTTATCGCCCTTGGGCTTTCTCAGCCATTGCATGATCAAAGCAACTTCATCTGCACACAATGTGGTCCCTCTAACCTTCACAAGTTCCTCTCATTGACATCATCCAAGTGAAGCGCTGACCGACACAACCTCCCTTACAGAGCTTCTTACATCCCCATGCTGGCTATGGTGGCTATCATCTCAAACAAACTCTTCTAGGGGCAAGAACTGCTTCCCTATATCACCTTGAACAAGAGCACATGCTCTCATCAGACCCTCTAAAGTCTGGATCATACTCTCTTCACTGTCCATAAAACAGGGGTGATATGTGGTACTTGGCTTCACTCTAGCATTGAGTTCTTCATGTACCTACTTCCACCACATGGAAGTGAACTTGAGGTCATACGCAAGAACCTGTAAACTCGGATCACAGTGTAGTTGAACTATCTCTCTCATATATATAGTTCAACTAGATTTGTCACATAGATAGTGCCCTCTCTCTTAGGCAAGGGATTAGGTCAACTTGGTAAGGCGGTCTACCATAACCCATATTACATCATGACTTCTCTCAGTCTAGGGGAGACCCACCACAACGTCCATGGTGCTCTGCTCCCATTCCCCCTTGAGGACTCTTCAAATATGAAGCAACTCACTGGGTTACTGGTCTTCGACCATTACCCTATGGTATGCACATCTATATCCTTGTTCCAACTACTACTGCAAAATTTAACCATCTCGGTAGTGTCATAACGTATGATGTACTTAACATAATTAGCTTCTTGCATGACGTGATTCCTCAAGGTCGACTCCTCAGAAAACCCTGAAAACACCCTATTAGTGGTTTTCACCACCTTATTTTCCTGAGAGGTGTATTTGAGATTCTTATCTCAATCCTTCTATCTCATCAAGCTCTAGGTGGCTAACTGAGCAACCACCAACTCGACCACCGAGTCTGGTTGTATCTGGGTGTTAGCCCTACTGGTCTCCCCTTCTAATGATCGTAGGGTTCACCTAGAAACCTCTTCCAGTCTCTCTACTAGCTAAACAAGATAGTTGTGTACCTGAGTTGTATTCAACTAAGAACATCTTGTTACTACGTAAGCTTCCTTACGTGCTAGGTGATGGTGAAAACATAAGCCTTCATATACTCCACTCATCATCCTAATCGTGGGCTTAGGTCTAATTAAGTCAAGAAAACTTTAAGCTCACCATCTCGGTTATCAAATTCAAACTTATAACTTATAAATTCCATATTACTTTGTATAGGTACGTCCTCATATCACCCTTGTCCTTCTTATGCTCTCAAAAAGATGTGGTGCTTCTTCTATACTCAAACATCATAGAAATGTTTCAACTCATATCACCTTCCTCCTTAGTACATGGCTTGTGTTTTATCCTGTCTCTCACACCCATAATGAGAGTAAATAAGCATTTGGATGCAGTCCAAATACAGAGTTCATCCTATTCCAAGAGTAGAGATGGTGCATCACACGTTGCCAGTACACTTTCCAAACTAAGTTTAAACGTACATCACATGTCTCCACATCATAAACAACTCGATTTCAAGTTTGCATCCATGGAAGGTTGTTCCCAAACACTCTTGGGTCTTAACACCACACTTATGCACAATCCTTAGTCATTTCCTCAAAGTGTCTTGGGTGTTGATACTTTTAGGGTCATCCATCTTCCTTTATGCATCCAAGGAGTGCCTACCTCATTTGCCCCTTTGGGTCCCATGAACTCATGAAGGTGATCAATCTCCTAGCCCATGGTCCTCAGACAAAGATAGTTGTTACCTCCCGACCCTATGGTCTTGTGCATCTAGAGAATAGACAACTCCTATTCCCATCGGTTTATCCCCACCTGACATGAGTATTGACTTAGGATTCTACCATGGTATGTCTCAAACTTGAATCCTTACCTAGAACTCCATCATCTCTTTGGGCACTCATGGTCAAACTTACATCCTTTCATAGGGATCATGGTGACCTACCTAACTTGGTCTGGCCCAATATGGTTACCTCCATCGCAACATATCTTCCTATCCTTAGAGATGGTCACACCAGGGTATAAAGATTTGTGCTCATACCATGTTCTCTCAACTTAACTCATCAAGCTCCTATACAGATCTCTTTAGGTTACCTCAAACCTAAACCAAAAGTTGGTACTCACCCTACAGAAGGGTCTCTTTCCAGGATGGGAGAAAACTATCTCTTAATAGTAACAAAGGTCATAAACGTCCTTACTTCCAAGGTTTACATCATCATGTTCAAGCTTAGCCCTATCATGCAACTTATGCACGTAGGCCAGCAAGAAGCCAACCTACTAAGCCACTCTGAGTTCCTTGGTATATCCTACTTGTTCCTTATTCCTCGAAGTTGGCCAATCCCATACATATGTCACCAACATGTGTAAGGGGTTCATCAAACATATACACTAGTATGAGGGGGTTTTCCTTTTCCTCTCAAACATGAGGTGGTCCCATGCTCGAAAGAAGTCAACTGGAAGGTTGACCACCTGCTCGTGTAGCATAGAGACAAATGTAGGAGACGACTCCCAGTGAGTTTACGCATTTGCCCCGAGCCCTCAAGTATCGAGGTAAGTACCTTTAGGTCTTTCTACGTCTTTTATTTCTTTGCAAACGCATGATGAGGGCGGGACACAATCGTCTACGTGGCGGGAGCTGAGTGGCTCCGGCCTGACCTGCTAGCACGGATTATCCAAGTGGATAATCCATGCGGCACTTCCCGATTGGTGGGAAATGCCTTTTTTTGTAAAAATCATGAGAAATTATACGAGTATCAAATGGGGAAACTTTATATATGAAATTTCATCAGAAAATCACGAGGAAACTTTTAAAAATGATATTAAAGGCTGAAATTGGTTCTAATTCCAAAAGTGCTTTAAGTTGACCATGTTCTGCATTAAACCTTGTTAAAAACCCTAATTATGTTTGGAAATCAAATTTAATGTCTTAATTAGGTTATTTTGAGATATGGTAACCTATTGAGAGAAAGAATAAGAATAGAATTTGGTTAAGATCATAATATGCTTGCTATGGGGTTTTTTACACATGAATCTATGATAATGCATATAGAAACCCTAATTTAGGGTAAATGGTGATTAATATGGTTAACTCGATATTCCTTAGAAGAATGTAATTGTGAGTCGATCCTAAGCTTGTTAGGAAGGATTTAACAAGATAGTTAGGGTTTGTAATTAGTTTTGTTGTTTTAGGGTTTATAGTAACAATGATAAAGATGAACCCTAATGAAACCCTAAAAAGAAATAGGAAGCCCTAGGAAGAGAGTTCAAGTGAATAGATAGAATCTAATAAAGTGGATAGTAAATTGAGTACATGTACTTTTTTAGGATTCTTACTAGTGTGGATTGAACTACTTGCTTGGACAATTTATTTCTTGGATTTACTATTAGATTGTTGATTCTACTGAACATGTATGTGGTTAATTTATGAATAATCACCTTATGATTCATGGTGTTTCACGAGGTTCCTCGATTGGTGTGCAACCTAAGTTGTTTGATTGTTCAATTCTACCATCTCGCAAAGTGACTATTTGTATAACAATTAATTATGAGTGTACTCCTTGAACCTACATACCAACCTGATGTATGATGCAAGACCAAGCCCCAGAGGGAAGGTTTGAGTTTGTCAAGTCTCAGAGGGAAAACCATTGGGCACCCAGAGAGGTGACCCCAGGAACCAAGCTCAGGATGGAGAAGGTGTCCTTATGTCCCGTGCAAGGACAAAACCCTAAGATAGGGTAATCCAAGGTTTAGGATAAAAGCGGTTGAGAAGTTACATTTAAACCGTAATTTGGATTGTTAATCAACTATTTGCTATAATTAGGTTGTTAGAGCCTATTTGTGATGTTGTTTTTGTCCCCACATACCAATATAGTAATATACTGACTGGCATTTTGTTTGTCGGCATTTTAGGTACAAATTTGAAATGGCGACTGGACCTACAAACCATGGAGGTGTTACAAATGAGAATTGAACTAGGGTTAGAGGTGTTACCTCACCTTTGTGTGAAATTAATGAATAATAGGTTGGAAACCATTGGTGAAAAGAGAAATCACCAAGCAATAATGAAAGCATCAAAGAGAATAGAATCACCAAGTGATGATAAGATGTGTATACTAGAGATGTGGATATACTTGAATTTCAATTTAGGTGCCAATCTTAGTAATAAAACATGAAATTTGATATACTAAAGAAAAAATGAAAAAGATATCTAAGTAGGGTGCTAACCCTAAGTTTTGAACATAGGACGAGTATCATCCACCTAGGCTTCGTAGGCCTAAATTTTGAGGACAAAATTTCTTATAAGGAGGGGTGAATGTTATATCCTTGAAATTCGTAGATTTCAAGCCTTTATGAAATTAAGGAACATATATCGATGATGAGTTTGGAGGGATCTTAGTTGATGATTCCATACCCTAGACTCATAATAAAGGTTGAATTTAAGTTAATAATGAATGTTGAGCATATGTAATCATATGAGGCTAATATAAGATGCAATAGTTACCAAAGCCTCAAGTTTGGTAATTAGGAATGTGACTAAGCTCATGGAGCCTTTGGAAGATTCAAGATGTGGTTCATGTGCCTTAGGGATACATCCTGGCCCAATTGGGATAATCAAGGTTTGCTTATGGGTCCCTAGGACATGAATTTGGATATTATGGATATTCATGATCATAATAGATATCCAAGATTCGGATAATTCATGGATGAGTTAAGATGTTATCTTATTTCCAAAGTTGGATAATGTATAGTGGTTTATTGTCTGAGAACTTGAGATAAATAAGGGTCAATACATGGCTTTTAGGACTCATTAGGAAAGGAATCCATCTACCTTTAGGAAGGAACATAATGTAAGTGGTTGTTCTCTTTTCTTGGTAATCACGTATGAGGTAAACCAATCCCTAAGACTTAGGGTTCATGGAAGGGTTTCATGAGCAAAGCTATACCTATATATATGTATAGGGACATCTCCTCTCCTTCAGTTTCATCTGACCATGCACTCCACCCCCCTTTCTCCTTTGAACACAACCCTCAAAGTGGAAGGGACCCTAGTGGTGCACCGCCTAGATCCCACGTTGTATAGGCGGCTAATGTAGCCAGCCCACAGTAGCACGGAGGAGGTGGCTGCACAGTCGGGCCATAGTAGTGCGGGACGGTGGCTACAACCATTGGCAACACAGGGAGTGATAGGCATTGTGGTCGGGGCAACGATGATAATGAAGATAACTTCCAACGCTGGGTGGCCAGGAAGCTAGGTACCAGAGTCGTTTCCGCGTTGACAGCAGATGGTAGCATGGATGCATGGGGCAAGGGAGAAGTGATGTGCAAGTGGCACTCGGAGGCATGGATTTCGACCGTGGCGCCTATGCACAGGCGACCGAAGTAGAGGGGGCTCGCTAAGGAGGCACAACCCACTAAGGGCATGGCTCTTCGACACAGGCGGCAAGTGAGGTCGGCATTGATGGTGGCGACGTCCTAGGCTACGCGTCCAGAGATAGCAAGGAGAGTTGATGGGTGTCCCTAAGTACTCCGTCGTTGCTACCGTGATTCCCAGGTACATGTTTATGTCCTTCCACCACGTTTACCAAGTTGAGCACCTGCAAACATAGGGCGGCTATTCTGCTTTCACTCACGCGCCTCCTATCCTCGTGTGCGTTGAGGATGGGCAGAGGTAGGACGATGTTACCTTGGTTCCTCGGCGATCGGAAGAAGGGACCCAAGCCCTGCCGGCCCTTCCAGGCCATGTGTGGTGCCCTTCCGCGAGGAAGGAGAAGGCATTAAGCCTTTTAGACAGTTTTCCCCTGGGCGCATAGTAGCCCGAGTCCCCACGGGAGGCGCAATATGGTCTTTCCGTTATAAGCTTAACTCAGTTCACGAATTAATTTAAAAGGGGTATTAGATGTTGATGTGGCGACTAATGATTGGTCAAAATCGAATAACCTTGAAGTAATTATATTAAATTATTGGTAACTCAGATGGGGAAATATAATATATTAAAATTGATTAGGAGAATGAGAGGAATCCAAATAAAATAGTTTTATGGACAAATTATGCTTGCTATTCCAAAAGTATAGTCAATACATGTTTTAATGTGTTTGATGAAAAGGAAAACCTAATTTTGGTTAATATGATGCTTAATTGGGTAGATTCGTTGATGTTGTGATTATACCTGATCTCGACATGTTTAATGAAGAAATCCTTGATAATGATGATTATATATTAATTATCTTATACATGTTGTTTTAGGGTTTTAAAACCAATGTCGACATCTTGATATGATCTAATGTTGATAATGTGATATAGATATCATGAATAGTCTAATATGCTTAAGATGATAATCATGGTTTAACCTAATATGATAACTGGGTTTGTAACCCTTATTCCTAGTCCAAATATGAGATAGCCCTAAACCCTAGTTTAGGAATGCACCTAGATCTGTTTAACATAATATGAATACATGGTGACACATATGTGGTATGCGTGTTTCAGATAATGTTGATTGAATGATGTTTTTCTTGGATGCACTCATAAAGTACATGAGTTATTCTTCATGGTTTCTACAATGGCATATTGTACATGGTTATGCTTATGAATACGTTTATCAAATTCCGAGATTGCCAATGTTTCTCGATGAGATTGAATGACAAATAAATTGCTTGCTTATTTATTTACTTATTGTGAATTATAAATTTCCTATGAGTATCATGTAAAGTAAATTATAGTATTATGAACCCTAGGTTAGACTGATCTTAAGGGTAATGCACACGAGCCCCGGAGGGATAGTGATTACACCTGAGTTAGTTGACCAAATATGGGTTAGAATATGAAAACAAGTTTATGTTCTTATATGCAAGATAAAGATGTTTTCTTATATGTTACTTGTGATTATTGTTTCAACCCATGTACCAATATAGCAATATAGTAACTGCATATTCATTTTTTGGCATTTTAGGTATTAGATATACTTGATTCGTGGACATAGGGTACAGATAGAGATGTTGAAGACACTAAAGTTTAATCATGAAGTTTTAGTCTTAATGGTTCAACTTCACACATGTAAAAGTTAATCTTGTTTAAACGTTATGTAATTCCTTAGAGGAGATTTTTATGTAACCATGTAAATATTTGATCACTAATGGAAATTGTTTACTATTTTGTATTATTTCATGAATCTGATGCTGGAATTTATGATTAACGATCTGTGACTTTAACGTATTTTAGACACTCAAAAGAGAAATCATCAAGTAATAATGCAATCACCAATGAGAATGAAATCATCAAGAGATGATTAGGTGTGAATACTAAAGATGTGGATATAGTTGAATTGCAACTCAGGTGCCAATCTTAGTATTAAGAAGAAAATTGAATACTGAGGAAAAGTTGTTAAGCCATCTAAGTAGGGTGCTAAACCTAAGTTTTGAAGATAATATGAGTAATGATTTGTGACTTTAAGGTCTTTTAGACAATAAAAAATACCAATGCAAGGGTGGCTATGTTAACCATTGATAGCCATTTTGTAACACCCGGGCCCTCTGCCCAAGGCTCTTGTAGGGTTTTAGGAATGACGACTAGCCCCACAGACCACCATCAGCCTTAGCTGCATGCATTTTCATCACTCACGTGCAAGCCAAGATTAAAATCTTGACTAGTCACCCATCCTAGTACTACTCCAAGCTGAGCACGCTTAACTATGGAGTTCTTTAGTGATGGGCTCCAGAAAAAGGAGGTGCACCTGGGTGATATGTGTAGTCCAATCATTCCTTATAAGATAATTTTATCTGAGGCCTCAAATCCTAGGATGTTACAATCTCCCCCACTTAGATTCTTGATGTCATCATCAAGGCTCAACTATATGACCTCATAAATTTCCCCATTTTAGTGCAGACCCAAATGGCCCATGGACACCCAACTCCCGATCACAGAATACCAGTGCAAGGGTGGCTAAGTCAACCATCGACAACCCTTTCCAACATGTCTGGACCGCACGACTCAAGACTGGAATGCCACATGCCCTTATGGACCCCACCTAATGGAGGGGTTATGGCTTTGATACCATTTGTAACACTTGGGCCCACTACCCAAGGCTCTAGTAAGGTTTTAGGAATGACGATTGGCCCCACAGACCACCACTAGCCTTAACTGCACACTTTTTCATCACTCACGTGCAAGCCAGGAATAACTTCCCGACTGGTCACCCATCCTAGTACTACTCCAAGCTGAGAAAACTTAACTATGGAGTTCTATAGTGATGGGCTCCCAGAAAAGGAGGTGCACCTTGGTGATATGGATAGTCCAATCATTCCTTATAAGCATTTTATCTGAGGCCTCAAATCTTAGGATGTTACATTATTGTAACGACCCTGCTTCTCGATAACCCCCAATTAAGGGAGACCAAGAAGTTAGAGACGTTATCCCAAAAATAGGATCAATGATTTTACAAATAATAAAAAATAATTAATAAATTCTATGAAAGACTAAACAGAAAACTAGAATAAAATTTCTTTTCACATACCTTTCAAATATAGGAAACTGGAACTTCTAGCCTCAGTAGAATTCTCTATCTAAATCCTCCTCTATGATTTAACTTTAATGTTCATAGATTCCACTTTACTATTTTTCACTTTCATATATTCATAAAATGCCAACAAACAAAAGCCGGTCAGTATAAATGAATATACCGGTATGTGGGGACAACCAAAACATTGCACATGTTATCTAACAACATAGCCACATCAAATAGTTGTTTCACACTGTAAATTTACATTTTCCAATATGACTTTCCAATTGCTTTTACTCATACTCTGGGATACCCTCTCTTAGGGTTAGTCCTTTGATGAATGCATACTCATCATGGTTTTAGTCACCCTCTTTGGCCCAGTTTTGCTCTGGTTCTTCACTTTTGTTACTTAAAACTCTCATACACATGTTTACTTATCCTAATTGGATTTTCCCTAATTTTGTTTGGTTTATCCATGGTTCTAATCGAATTGTGCATCTATTTGTAGGTTGAATTGGGCACTTGGGCCCACGAGCACTGCAGCCCACCTTAACTGATCGCGCCCCATCTTCCCTTACACCTGCGCTCTCTCTCCCGCCTTCATCCTCTAACCCTAAACCACGATTGCAGTTTCCTCAACGTCAGCACACCGCGATCTACTCTTGGCCTCATCAACACTCACCCTGCGACACTAGGCTTCCTCGCCACCATCTCATCCTTGCGGTTTGGGGGGTTTCGACCCACCCTCACGGTCTCAAGACCACGAGAGCCCTCACGATCTCAAGACCGCGAGAACCCTCACGGTCTCAAGACCACGAGAACCCTCACGATCTCAAGACTGTGAGCGCCCTCACAGTCCCGAGACCGCGAAGACAATCACTGATTGTGCCGTGATCATCGCCTTCACCTACCTGCCTCCTTGTGGTCCACTCCACCCTCACACCTACAATGACGACTCCACGCTCCCGCTTCCTCCACAGTGCCTGTGTCCTCCTCTTGCTATCTTCTCCTCTCCAACGGGCAACGCCCGCGGTCGTCATCTTCCACCGCCATCTCCACTACAACGACCACCACCACCTACCGACTCCATGTGCGACGTACAACGCCACCCCTCTTTCTCCTCTATATCGCATCCTCACCATGGTGACGTCGACCTCACGCTCGTGGTCTGCTCCTCACGGTCTCAAGACCGTGTGGAGGCTCCATGATCTCAAGACCGCGAGGAGGGCAGCGACCCTCCAAACTGAGAAGGCGAGACTGAGAAGACAACACTCCAAGATCACTTGATGGCTTCCACACTCCCAGACCATGAGGACAGCTTTGACTCCAAGACCAAACGAAGGAAGACCATGAGGAGGAGCATTCAGACTTGAGACTGAGAGGGCGTCAAAACCGCGAGACCGTTTGAACCAAAACCACTACGCGTTGCTACGTTCAAGACCGCGTGAAGGAGATAAACGATCTCAAGACCGTGTGAACCCTAGTGATTCTAAAGAACATGAAGATCACTTATCGGTTTCCAGGTCTAGCCTAGACCGTGAGAAGAACCAGACCAATACCAAACCATGAAGTTGTTAACGGTTCTCCCAAACCGTTCAAGACCTAACCCATGCCTATGAATAGGACTGGAGGAGTCCTCACTTGGGCATCAGATCTGAGACGTCGCCAGGCTTCCTGGACACAGGCTCGACCCTGGAAAGGGATCCTAATCCATCACTCCTCTACGCCACCAGGCTACGTGCATCCATCCATCATTTCAAAGGTTGCTCCTCCTGCTGCGAGAAAGGACTACGAGAAGAGAAGGAAGGTGGAGAGAGAAAGTTTGCCCTGTCTTCCGTGGTGTCCCTTGCTCCTTGTCCATATCTACTCTGACGTGGTGTAGAAGATCGTATCTTCACCAAGATGTGATCACCTTCTGCATAATGCTCATGGTGGAATCTTCCATCTCTCTTATTTTTCTTGTTCCTCGCATCATGAGCGAGTAGTTTCTTTTCGCTGGGTTGTGGGGACTAGCCCCGCTGCCCATGCTTTCATGTCTTTTCATTTTAACATTCCATGGCATGTATGTAACTTTTAATTTCATTGTTAATCGTCGATGTGTGCTTGTAGATTGATCACCTGCTTGCATTTATCTTGTTCGTTCTTATGTTGTGAGAACTTCAATATGTAGGTTTGATTGTCAATTAACGCGGTTGACTCCCCGAATAGAAATAGAATGGGATTCCCTGAGGTCGTAGGTGTGTGATTCGTGAGGGGACGAGCCATCTAGCCCATGGTAACGCTTCTATGTGCCTAAACATCCTAACGGAGGGCCGCAGCTTCAATTGGATATATGTATCTTCGGAGCCATAAGTACGTGATCCAGATGGAGACTAGAAATCTGATGCCTAAGGTGATGCTTACGTGAACCTAAACATCCCTCTGGGAGGGTTCACAAAAGTTCTATTTGGATAGTTAGATCTTTCATGGATGTTTGGTGTTAGGATGTGTTTGCATCTGTAGCGGTGGTGAAACCCAAGACCACCCCAGTGATTCCACATCATTAATCTAGATTCAGCTTTAATTCTTCTCTTTACCTTCTTACAATTAGTTTAGTTAAACTCAAAATCAACCTTTGTTCTAAATATTAGTCTTACTTGAACTAGAATAAATTAGCAACGATTCTTAAAAATGTTATCCCTTGGGATTCGATCCTTAACTATATTGCGATAAGACCTGTCTACTTGTGGGTGGTATTATTGCACAAGTTTTTGTTAAAAACTCACAGATTTCAACCCCGAGTGAATTTTTTAGTGCGATAATAGACCGCGTCAAATTCTGGCGTCGTTGCCAGGGACAACGAAATCATCTTGTCAAATCTAATCCGTTTGAGGCTAATTTAGGTTTCTACTTTTTCTTTTGATACTATTGATCATTCACTTGAATTCAGTTCCTCTTTGTCAATCTTACCTCTGAAAGATCTTTTCATCCCAGGTACCCCGAAGGACTAGTATATGCACCGCTCGAACAGCTCCAGACTCACTGCTAGCTTTGACCTTGAGATAGACAAAACCTTTTGTCGTCAGAACAGAGAGAACCAAGCAAGAATGGCTCAAGAGGAGGAAATAGCCCGAAAGGTCGCTCAAGCCCTTAACACACAAAGAGATAGGCTTATGCAAGAAGCCAGAGCTACAGTTCAAGAAGAAATCCAAGAAGCACAAGCAGTAGTGCAAGCAGCGGAACTACAGAAGGGCCTTAGGGAGTTCTCAATCCCTAAAGCTATTGACATTCATCACCCAGTACAACCTCCTCCCATTGACCGGCCTAAATCGTGCGTCCAAAAGTGGAGGCAGATTTGAGGTAGTCGAGCTTTTACATTTATAACCCGATTCCTTCTAGGCCCCCGCAACTTTGTTTACGGGGTCGAAGTAGATATACGGGGTCGAACACAGGGACAAGGGGGGTAGTGTTGAGAACACAGAATCGACACGCTACACTCCGACAGGTATAAAGAGAAATAAATTCCCAAAAAGGGAAGCAGTAAGATGTCACAAATAAAACAAAAAAACTATCTCCAACTGGAGCTACTAGAAAGATTTAAGGTTTTGGTCATTTAGCAGTTTTTATGGGTTTTCATGCAACAGAAACAGAAAGATATTGCTCGAGCTAAAGCGAGGTACGAAGGGTAAAACTACACTAAAACAAGCGGCGGTAGAACCAGTCCTGTACCCCTCCTCTCGAAGCGGGTACCTCTAACAAGGCATCAGTACCCCTCTCGAGGTCACTGGACTAAAATTAGAGTGGAAAGGTCACTAAAACAACTCCGTTCCAGGCACTCCTGTACTCCAGAATCGGACCAAACACTAGAGCCACAACACAACTCTCGAAGTTGTTGCGACGGGAAAATGTGATTCGGTAGCTAAGCGAAACGCGATCCAAACATGCAAGCTAGAGTTCGGATGTCAAACATAGCAGTCATCCAACAGATTGTACCGAGCAAAGAGCAGCAAGTAATTAAGCATCTTCTATTTCCATAGACGAATAAATGGTCTTAATTACAATGCATAAGTAAGGAATTAAATGACAGAAAGTAAAGATAGGTGTCGCCTTCTTGATGTAGAAGGACGACAGACTACTACGGCTCTCCAGCCTGATATCGGTCAGGGGCTTAGCCCGATACAGCCGTGTCGGGCGGCACACCCTCTCGAGCGGCACGCCTGACGGGAAACTATATCGCTCAAGGATCCTGGCTGATACGCTCATGTTTGGCGATGACCCTCTCGGGCGGCACACATGACGGGCGAAGCGTATCGGGTTTGATATCGTGTCGGGCATGGAGCTATGCGTTCTGCTGTCGGGCGTGGATGTCGGGCACTCGTGTCGTGTATCTACATCGGCCGATATCGGCCCTCAGTGTCGCCCAGTACAGTCCTAGGTGAACCAGTCCCCTCCCTCTCAGGATGGGGAAGAGCTCACCTAGTGTCGCCCGGTACGAGCTCTGGGGCATGATACGTCTGCTCTCGCGATTCTCCTCGAAGATAGCTCAAGTTCCCTACTGTCCGCCTTGTCCGAACTGACCAAGCTATCTTTTCGGCTCCCTGTAGCTGCTATTTATAGGCAGCGGTTGGGGAAAGTTATGGTGCTCGAAGCGCCACGTGTCCTCCTTATTCGCGGGTCAGTGGACGGTCGATACCCGTATCGCTCGGCGCAGGGATGTCGGTCGTTGGTCACGTGACGGGCAACGGCGCCTGCCGGTGGGTGGCTGTGTCGTCCGACATACTTGGGTTGTCATGGTGACTATGGCTCCCTGTCGGGTAAGAGGCGTGACGTCCGTCAATTCCTCCTTGCGCGACACCCCTTGTCGCGCGTCGTGGTGTCATTCCACCCTACCGGGCAGGGCGTGTATCAGGCGTCCGGAAGGCCGGTGCAGACTTGGACTTATTCTGTGGGCCGGGACGGCCTTATTGCACCAAAATGAGGAGGAACTATGCAAAAGATGGAAATATAGGATTAAGAGCATTGCTTGTCAATTATTGCGAAAGTGAATACAAAAGAGAGGAAAACAGCTGAAAATGGCAGTTTTGATAACAGAAAAACAATCTAAAATATCACAAAAATTGGTGTTATCAACTCCCCCAAACTTAGCATTTTGATTGTCCTTAATCAATATTTAAACTTTATTTTGTGATGCTTCTTCTTATTTTGGTATAATTTTTAGGCCAAGAGGTAAAGCAAGTATAGTAATGCCTTTAGAGATAATGTTGTCTCATTACGAACAAAAGACCTTGTGTTTCCTGCCTTATTGTTTCAGTAGAATTTTTTTCTTACAGCTTCAACGAGACTTTGGTGTATGATTCCGAAGTTAGCTTACACACCAAACAACTTTATTTTCGGGGCATAAAGTTGTGTAAATGGTAGGCTAAGGCTTTTTGGGTTTTTCATCTTTGTTTTCCATCAGTCCATCCAGGTAAGGGTCCGTTAGCGGGCAAGTGGTCCCTGTAGTCCAAGCCAATTGGCTTTAGAGCAGTGATTTCACATCCTACGTACCACTGCCCCGGATCTACCATGCCTAAAGATGGGTACTTTTGGAAAACAAGCGGGTATATATTTTTTTTTCTTTTCTTTTATTGGGCACAACTCTCATGCTTTTATTCACACTCATAAGGCTTTTCTTTCTTCTTGGGATTTTCATTGGGTAAAGGGGAAACAAGGAGATTTCTTCTGTTTGGGCAGCTTTTTCCTTCTCCATACTCGTCTCTTAGCTGTTTGCGAGAGTATTTTTTCGAAATTTTTGGCATTGAAAAACGTAATCTTCTGTTCATTTGAAGCAGCATTATCAGAAAGATATAACGGAACTTGTATCTCTTTAAGCACAAAGAAAACTAACTTTGCAAGAAGTTGCATCATATTTTTACTAATATAGACTTTGTACATATGTAGGGGAATTATATGAGCATATATATGTACACATGATACAGGAAGGAACAAAAGAATAAAGAATTCGAGACAAAATTTTGTACCTCCCTCACTGGTACATGGTACCCCCCCAAACTTGGTCCACACTATGTCCCAGAGTTGTGAAGTAGATAAGGTAGGGTAATGTTGATCCAGTGAGGGTTAGCCAATGAGCGCGCCTGCATCTGATAGAAGCTCCCACACGTATTCTCCTCTCTTGCTGTGATAATCGATGTGTTGGAGCTGGTTAGGCGCTGCTTTGTTTGCTATCCATTCCAGGACATAGATACCACAGTCGTTAGATAGGGGAAACTGTTGCGGGCTGCGGTGGCAGAACTGGAGTTCGTGCCATTTGCTTGCTTGCGTGTCCAGGAATGGTTGTATCATCTTTGTCACCTTGTCATAGTATTTTCGAGTTAAGCGTTCGACGGATGATAACGGTTCTGATGTACACGGCACTGGATGGTTCTTGTTGCTGTCTGAGCTGTTGTAAAAGATTCCTGCTCGTTGCCTAGTGTACACCGTTAGGAGCGTCCAATGGTTATAATGCAATATTGGCAGAAAAATTTGGCTAGGGACCCCGCTTTCCAACTCTTCCAGAAAAAGCTTCTTTGCTCCTGTGTCATCGGCTAGGCAGACGTCGTTGAACAACAGCGGATGGGCTATGTATGCGTGTTCGAACTTTGACTGTAATATTTGGATGCAAGCGGTAAACACAAATATCGCCAGGCATCCTCCTTCTTTAACCACGTCCCTCAAATCCTCTACTGGGACTACCACATTGCCTGCCTTGTAAGCGACATCTCCTGGGGTAGCATCTGCTAACTTCAGAAGGATTTCATCTACTTGCTCCTGTGTGAGCGTAGTACATGAGAAGCGGTCTAAGTCTTTGATCAGCCCTTCTGTACCTATAGGCGAAGCAGTGTCTTCCATCCCGTGCACTTTCCGCAGGGTCTCTAATTGCTTGCCTGCCCCGTGGGTGTCAGTTTCTAGTTCTGCTTCTTTCTCTGCGGAGCTGCTGGATTGTGAAGATTCGTCCTCTTGGTCATCGTTCAGCAGCCTATCAGGTACCCCTTCGTCTCGAAAATAGCGCCCGTCTTTGATCAGTAGCATGGCGTATGTGCCCCTGCGTTGATAGAAACATGTGCCCCTGAGGGCTCTCAAGTTGCCAAAAGTACAGAGCACCTCTATGGCACTTAAGACGACTAAGGCGCTGTTTCCGCTTCCCTCTTCAGCCTGGACGGGAAAGCTGTGAATAGAATAGAAGTTCCAAATGCCGCCATGATGTTTGGCTCCTTCCTTGATAGCTCGTAGAAGACGCAGCGGTAGAAGTCTAAGCTTTCTGTCCTCCGGGCGGCTGAAAGCAGTTCCGGAGTGCGGTACCTTGTTGTAATTGCAGTTCAGTAGCCGGACGTCGTGGTTATTTAAGTCTACTATGCAGAGGAACTAAAAGTCGCGGTGCTTGTACGGTGCCAACACGAGGTTAGGGCTATGCTCGTCAATGTTTCGCAGCATGTTGGTCACCGCAGTGGAGTCTTGTTCCCCCTTCATTATCCTTCTTGCCAAGGTTGGGGTGGCGGCGTATATCTTCTTCCGACCTGTCCTGCTATCTATATTTTCTATTATTGCATTTTCGAGGACCCTAAAAAGTCTTTTTCCGCCGACGGCCGACGAGCGGAACATGCCGCGGAGTGTTCCCTGTCGTACGGAGAAGTAGCCGTCACTCCAGACGACGACTTCTTCATCTGCCTGTGATCTTAGGACCTTGTCCAGTAGCTTCTGGTCTCTGATCGTCAGGTAGCCGATGGCTCTTCTGTCGAAGTCGGCCATCTCGAAGGAAGGTATTTCAGATGGCTCACGGAACCTGTCCGCCATCGAGCGTCTTCCTTGGGGGAGGTGTCTTTCATTAGCTGCATACACGTCCCCCTTTTCTCCCTCTGATTCGTCAGAAGAGTCTCCCCCGATGCTGATATCTACGTTATCATCTTCAACCATCCAGGGAGACCGAGGGATGTTCTTCCTCTAGACCTAAGGAGCTCTCCTGTCCTGCTGGAGCTCCGTCAGTTGACTTTGGCTGCGTCACCTCCCCGGGCGTTGTGGATCGCTCGCTGGAGGCGGAGGTGGACGCTGCTGTAGAGGCGGATGTTGATGAAGAAGAAGAAGAGCTACGGCTAGGGGGCGATGGCGACCTTCTCGGCTGCCTTCGGCGCGGATGATCATCCCCTCTATCCAACCTCTCCTCGATCTTGTCAAGGCGTTGGAGAACTTGCTGCAGCGTCACATTAAGAGTCTCTAGCCTGCCGGGAAGGCCAGCTAGAGTCAAGAGCTCTTGCTCTTGGCTGTTCAGCTTGTTTTGGAAAGATGCAAACTTGCGGGTTAGGGAGATACAGGTAGCTGAGTTGTTGTTTATTACCTCCCGCAAGTAGTCTAGTTCGCACCCTAGCATCATCCCGAATGACGGAGGGGTTCCTGTTGTCCTCCCTTCCGTCCTTGCTACCCCCTGCTCGCGTTCTGGTCTACCAGACAAGGCCGAGTTTATCTCTATTGTTCGCGTGGCGGATGTCTCTAGGTGAGGTGTCGACCTTCTTGCTGCTGTCTCCTCCCCGCCTTCATGTCCCGGTGAAGATGGCCGTGGTGTGGGCGGACGCTGCTCCACCTCTACGTCCTCGGCGATCCTTTCAGCAGCTCTGACTGGAGACACTAGTGGTGGTGTCGGCGTCAGCTACACGCCTTCGAGTCTCATCTGAAGGACCGCGACGAACACCTCATTACTGACGTCCGGCTGCGGTTCTTCCTCTGCCTCTACTGGCATTATAGGGATGTCGGGAGCTGCGGCCGTCCTCTCCGCGGTAGCTCCCGTAGTTATTGCCTCGGTGACCTCAATGATCACTGGTTCTTCTTCGGCCCTTTCAGTCGTCGTTGTGGCTGTGGTTTGTATTGCAAGTGTGACGACAGCCCTATTAGTAGCTGTCGTCCGAAGCTCTGGATTTGTTCCTTCCCGGGCACTTGCGGCGGTGGCGTGGGCTATATTTGCCGCCATGACCTCAATTTCCGCGGTAGTGAAGACCAGCTTGTCCGTGTCGTAAGTGGCGCATCGAGCGAGCGGGAGGAGTGTGTTCGTCCTTGCAAATTTGTAGAAGTAGCCCCCCCTCCTTCCTTATGATGCCGGTCCTCATTAGGTATTTGAGGTCAATCACCTCATCGCCTTGTGTCCTTGACAGACTTCGGGGCTCCTTAGGGTACCCGACCCCTACTGCAATTAGGTTAACGATGCCCCCCATGCAATATTCTTTGGTGGCATCCCTTATCGGGTGTAGCCTGTTCAGTAGGAACCGTCCTAGGTTTATCACTCTTCCCTCCATAAGGTGCCATATGACGTGGAGTTCTTCTGTGTAAATGTTGCTGGACTCATTTTTGCTGAACAGCAGGCATGCCACCAACTTGTGTATGATTCTCCAGAAATAGGAGTGCATCGCTGCCACTTTGACTCCTGGCTTAAAGGATGACTCGCCGATCAGCTTATTCCAGAGCTCCACGGGGTTGAACCCGTCTCCTTAGGTGATAGTCTCACCGTTATTCATCAAATCTTCCTCCTCCTCGCTGGAAGAGAAGATCTGGTTCAGCAGCTTCTCGGAGATTGCATACTCCGAGTTGTACAACCTGACATGGAGTCTATCAGCTCCGCCTTATTCTTTCTTTTCAGTTGCAAAATTCTTTACCCGGCGGAGAGACGACATGAACTCTTTTGTGAGCTCGGTGTAGGAGGAAGACCAGCCGAGGCAGATCTTCTTCAATCCAGCCACGTCGAGTACACCCTTCAATCTTTCAAAAATGCCCAGCTCCACGAAAGAAGTCCGATGGCAGAACCTGCTCGGCCTGTAGAGCTTGGTTGACAGCTCAGCGTAACGGCGTGCATGCTCGTCATCCCTTGGCAGGAACCTTCCTGGGGTGTATTCCAAGGGTTCCCGGGGTGTATTCCTTGTCGTTGCTGAGGGTGGTGCCGCCACCTCTCCAACCCTAGCCCTCTTTCTTGACGTCGACGTCCCCGCTGGCCCTGGGTTCGGGCGCTTAGGCCTGGCAGACTGCCCTTCAGCAGCAGTCTCTGGGTAGACTCTCCTGCCTTGCTCGTCAACTGGGACATCGGTCGTCTTGATGCAAGCCATTTCTGGAAGACAATAAGAGAAATACCTTCATTAAATGTGTTGACTATTGGAAGAAGTATATATTAAAGAATAAACGTGTGACCAGGTATTTCACTGTACAAAGATTGTCTGGTACCCTCGTATCGGGCGACACATTGGTTTCAGAGGTGCAGCCTTGTGCCCGATACAAAAGGGTGGGTATCCCCCGATACAGTAAAAGATCAAATGCGCGTAAGGTCTGTCGCTCAAAAACGGGCGTGTCGGGAGATACGAAGGTGATAGGGTGATACGCCCGATACGATCCTCCCGAAAGCAGAGCAGTGTGTCGCCCGATAAAAAAGCAGGAGAGGTAATGCAAAAATGGGCGACACGGCTATCGCCCGTCACGAGTATCGGGCAAACGTAAATCAAAGGTACGTCGCGCGACACCCATATCGGGCGATACAAAACCGCTCAACTGAGAAATCATAAGGCCGATAAGCTACATGCTCGAAATAAAAATGTGTCGGGCGACACAACCTACCGGGTGATAAGGTCTGTCGGGCGTTACCTTCCTGAACTTTCGCACGACACGTGAGCAGGGCAAACTTGCACGATGCGGGAGCAACAACACAAGGTCTTAGAACGATATGGAAGCGATAGAACAGTAAGGAAAGGAGCCCGATATGGTAAAACTCGTCCCCCTTATATAGCAAACTCAACCGGGGTGAAACAGGTAAAACCGAGGCGGTTGTCGGCCGTTAGGGTAACTCGTAAGAGGGGAAAGCCCATCCGTTGGCCTAAGGGTGATCAGTCCTTTGGCACGACGGTCACATGTGCATGCCATCTAGGTGTGTAATCCGTCACGGCCCTTGCGATGCCCGAAATTCCACTGCCCGATATGGGCACCCTCATAACTCCGGTTGGGTTGCTTCTGTTATATCGTGAAAACAAAAGTGATTTAAACTTCGGCTGATGAGTAAAACATCATTGGCCGAAGACTGAGGTCCCGGCCTCAGATGGTAGTACCCATCCCGGTCTATAAAACTAAGGCGGTGACCCATAAGGGTCAGCGCATGTGGCGCATGCACTGACTCGGGCCTTATTACATGCCATAATGTTCATAATGTTCATCTTGTTTGAAAGTAAATGCGCCCTATACTAGGAATTTAAAAACAGCTCGGGTTGCCTCCCGAGAAGCGTTGTAGTTTTTCATCTCCAGCTTGACGGTTCCAGCTTTTTCATCCTCTAGCCTTTAGTATCATCCATCTTTTGCAACTCAATCCCTTCTTTTGATCACATCCCTGCCTTCTTGGCAGCCTCGGTGTTGGACGGTATCCTGCCAGAAGGATTCTTCATTATTTCGGCCATTTGAGCTAATTGCTGATCAATTTGGCGTTGATGCGTCTGCATATCCGCAAGCTGGACCTGCAATGAGTTCAAGACACACGAATTTGATAGCGCACTTTGCGCTAGCTGGTTATTAATTGTGTCCTGCTTCTTTGCGAAGTCGAAAAGCTGGCCACTTACGTCTGATCGGCTCGAGCCCTTGTCTTGATCTTTGTTCGGCCCTTGATATTTACCTTGTTCCTGAAAGTTTCCCTTCGCTGACTGGAACTGATTGTTCTTGGTATATTGACCAGACCCCCCTCTCCTCTCAAAAGCTTGTATTGGCTTAGATATAGCATGCAGCTGGTGAGAATTCTCAGCTGCATCTTTGTTGCCGTAGTTAAACCCGGGATGATCTGGCCTTTTGAAGTTCACGAAGGAGACATTTTCGATCTGTTCGTCTTCCGAGTCAGAATCACTGCATGCGTCCGGTCGGGTGTAAACGCAGTTGTCTACCCCATGTCCTCCTTTGCCGCATGTGACACATTTCATCACCTTCTCGACTGGCTTCTTACCTTTCCCGCCAGCTTCTCACAGTTGTTTAACATCAGTGGCGATCCTCGGTATCTGCGAGGTGATGGACTCCAGCGCCTTAGATTCAAGGGTAGATCCTTCACCACCCTTCTTGACCTATCCTCGGTCAGATCGATCAAAGTCAGCGTCGACCATCAGCTCGGCCATATTCTGGATGATCTTTTCAGACTTACTTGGTTTCTTCCCGAGGAAGTCACTGCCTGCCGCCGCATTTAGTGACACCCTTTCATCGGGGGTCAGGCCATTATAGAAGGTGGTGATGAGGAAGCCCTTCTTGTAATTATGATGGGGCAATCCCTCAGATACTCCTGGAACCGCTCCCAGGTGTCATGGAGACTTTCACTCAGCTTTTGCATGAAGGATGTTATTTTCTGCCTGTTTCTGACCGTTCTTTCGGTGGGGTAGAACTTGTTTACGAACGCATCGGCCAAAGCTCCCCATCCGTTCAAAGGCTGGTGGGGTAACCCAAGATACCAGGACAAGGCCTTGTCTTCTAGGGAGAAGATGAAGCCCTTACAATAGATAACCTCTTGAGGGACTCCCCGCATCTTTATCGTATCACATATGTTTTTGAATGCATCGAGATGGTGGTAGAGATTGTCGCTTTTCGAACTCCCCCTGAAGCTTTTGTTTTGAATCATAGAGATCACGGATGGCTTAAGCTCAAAATTTGCCGTGTTGAACCGTGGGGTGATGATGGGACATCTGGGGTTGTTGGCTTTTGTGGACGCTAACTCTCTTAACGTCTTCTCCTCCTCTTCGGAGTCGTTGTTGTCGCTTTCTCCCCGACGTTGTTCCTGATCGTTCCGATTTCTTCTATGCCTCTGACGGTGACGGCGTATGTGTCGGTGATGGTCCTCTTCGTACTCCCCTGAGTCTGGATCTTCTTGTTGATGGTCACCGTCGTACCTGTCATTTTCTTCAGGCGGGGGCGAATCATGCCTCCTCCTTTGGCGTTCGCCTTCAGAATGGGGTGGTTCAATGCGAGGTGGCATGACGGTTGGAGTTGGTGCTCAGTGGAACAGATCACCGCCCTTCTGAGTACCTATTATTGGCACGAGGAATCAAGTTTTAGACGAAAAATCTATTAATTTCAAACAGAGAATAATAGTAAAGAAGAAAAAGAGTGCTGTCAAGCTCATTGCTAAGCTTGAGGCACAAGAGTGTAGTTAGTGGATTCAGATTCGTCAACAGTGCCATTTTGCCTTGTCCCCGGCAACGGCGCCAAAAAGTTGACCGGCCTAAATTGCGCGTCCAAAAGTGGAGGCGGATTTGAGGTAGTCGAGATTTTACATTTATAACCCGATTCCTTCTAGGCCCCCGCAACTTTGTTTACGGGGTCGAAGTAGATATACGGGGTCGAACGCAGGGACAAGGGGGGTAGTGTTGAGAACACGGAATCGACACGCTACACTCCGACAAGTATAAAGAGAAATAAATTCCCAAAAAGGGAAGCAGTAAGATGTCACAAATAAAACGAAGAAAACTATCTCCAACTGGAGCTACTAGAAAGATTTAAGGTTTTAGTCATTTAGCAGTTTTTATGGGTTTTCATGCAACAGAAACAGAAAGATATTGCTCGAGCTAAAGCGAGGTACGAAGGGTAAAACTACGGTAAAACAAGCGGCGGTAGAACCAGTCCTGTACCCCTCCTCTCGAAGCGGGTACCTCTAACAAGGCATCAGTGCCCCTCTCGAGGTCACTGGACTAAAATTAGAGTGGAAAGGTCACTAAAGCAACTCCGTTCCAGGCACTCTCGTATCGGACCAAACACTAGAGCCACAACACAACTCTCGAAGTTGTTACGACGGGAAAACGTGATTCGGTAGCTAAGCAAAATGCAATCCAAACATGCAAGCTAGAGTTCGGATGTCAAACATAGCAGTCATCCAACAGATTGTACTGAGCACAGAGCAGCAAGTAATTAAGCATCTTCTATTTCCATAGATGAATAAATGGTCTTAATTACAATGCATAAGTAAGGAATTAAATGACAGAAAGTAAAGATAGGTGTCGCCTTCTTGATGTAGAAGGATGACAGACTACTACGGCTCTCCAGCCCGATATCAGTCAGGGGCTTAGCCTGATACAGCCGTGTGGGGCGGCACACCCTCTTGAGCGGCACGCCTGACTGGCAACTGTATCGCTCAAGGATCCTGGCCGATACGCTCATGTCTGGAGATGGACCCTCTCGGGCGGCACACATGACGGGCGAAGCGTATCGGGTTCGATATCGTGTCGGGCATGGAGCTACGCGTTCTACTGTCAGGCGTGGATGTCGGGCACTCGTGTTGCGTATCTACATCGGCCGATATCGGCCCTCAGTGTCGCCCGATACAGTCCTAGGTGAACCAGTCCCCTCCCTCTCAGGATGGGGAAGAGCTCACCTAGTGTCGCCCGATACGAGCACTGGGGCACGATACGTCTGCTCTCGCGATTCTCCTCGAAGATAGCTCAAGTTCCCTACTGTCCGCCTTGTCCGAACTGACCAAGCTATCTTTTTAGCTCCCTGTAGCTGCTATTTATAGGCAGCGGTTGGGGAAAGTTATGGTGCTCAAAGCGCCACGTGTCCTCCTTATTCGCGGGTCGGTGGACGGCCGATACCCGTATCGCTCGGTGCAGGGATGTCGGCCGTTGGTCACGTGACGGCCAACGGCACCTGCCGGTGTGTGGCTGTGTCGCCTGACATACTTGGGTTGTCGTGGAGACTATGGCTCCCTGTCGGGTAAGAGGCGTGACGTCCGTCAATTCCTCCTTGCGTGCTCCCCTTGTCACGCGTCGTGGTGTCTTTCCACCCTACCGGGCAGGGCGTGTATCGGGCGTCAGGAAGGCCGGTGCAGACTTGGACTTATTCTGTGGGCTGGGATGGCCTTATTGCACCAAAATGAGGAGAAACTCTGCAAAAGATGGAAATATAGGATTAAGAGCATTGCTTGGCCAATTATTGCGAAAGTGCATACAAAAGAGAGGAAAATAGCTGAAAATGGCAGTTTTGATACTAGAAAATTAGTCTAAATATCACAAAAATTGGTGTTATCACCCATCAACGCTCGAAACTTCAAGATCCGAGGACATTGCATCACCTTACTTCAAAACAGCTCATTCTATGGTAAGCGAGGAGAGGATAGTCAGGAACACCTTCTGAGGTTTATTGATCTATGTGCTATGACAAAGCAAAATGGAGTCTCAGACAATGCTATCCGACTTCGTCTCTTCAAGTATTCTCTTGCTGATAGAGCTATAAGTTGGTACAACTCCTTGGAATGTGAACCCATCACCACTTGGGAACAACTTCAAAATGTTTTTCTAGAAAAAAATTACCCTCCTTCTCTCACCTATGAAATTAGGGGCCGAATAACAATGTTCACTCAGGTCCCTAGAGAATCTCTTGCTGAGGCATGTGAAAGATACAAAGAGCTTCTATACAAGTGTCCATACCATGGCATACCTAAGAATCATCTCATTGAGATCTTCTATAGGGGTGTGGATGGCGATATCAAGAGGTTCTTAGACTCCTCATCCAGAGGAAACTGCATGCGTCAAAGTTATGATAGTGCATGGAAGGCTGTCACACTTGGAGCTAAAAATCAAGCTAATTGGGGTAGATCTGTAGGTAAAGGAGTGTTAAAGGTAGCTATGGCTAAAGCTATTCCTGAGTACAAGTCTATCGCTGAAACCGTCAAACTCTTAGTTTCCAAGCAAGACCATATTGAATCGTCCCTTGCTACCTATGAAAGAAGATGCTCACCCCCTCAACAACAAAAACAGATCAAATCAGCTTCATTGTTCTATGAAGCATGTAAAGGCACTGATCATTCTACGCTAGCCTGTAATGTTCTCTATGATGTTGTTTTAAGCAACGTTTATGGCCAAGGAGATAATGGTCAAATGGAAAATCTTAATGTTGTCAGTACTATCCCTGGTCAAGGATATTACGATCCAAATCAGAATAGGAACCATCCTGGTTTTCAATATGGAAATCCTTCAGGAGCGGAAAACTCCCAGCAACTTGCTTCAAACAACCAACAACGAGTTCCACCAGGTTTCCAATACAACCAACAACAAAACTTCAAAAATCAAGGGAACTTTAGAGGTAACTTCCAGAATAGGAACTACAACCAGTATCATAACAACTCTCAATTACAGAATCCCAACCAAGTCCCTTATAAAAAACAAGGGCAAAAAGCCAGTTCCATCTCCCCTAATGACAAACTAACGGCCATTGAGAAGATGCTACAGTCACAACAGACTATGATAGCTAACCAGCAAGCCCATCAGAAGGCAATTGAATCTCAACTAGCTCAACTTACAGCTAGCATGAAGTCGCCTGCTGGAGCCTTCGTTGGCCAACTAGAAAACAATCCTAAGCACCCAGAGCAACTTAAGGTTGTTACCACCAGGTTTGGAAAAAACTATTTTGATCTTCCTGTCAAGACACCTGTGACTATTACAAAAAAGGATGACTTGGTGATTGTCCAAGACTCTACAACACCTGAGTCTTAATCAAAAGAACCAGTAATCATTGAAAAGGCAGGTGAAGCAAGTTCTGAAAAACCTACTGATGCAGAAATAGAAACACCAGAGCCAGATGTGCCAGTGTACAAACCTCATCCCCCTTTCCGTGCTCATTTGAAGTAGACCAAGCTTGATACTCGTTTCAACAAATTCAAGGAAGCTATGAAGAAGCTTCATGTTGATATACCCTTTCTAGATGCGTTGACTGAGATATCAGCCTGGACAAAGTATTTGAAGTCACTTCTCACTAGAAAATATATAACTGAAGAGTATGAGATAGTCAAGTTAGCAAAAACCACTTCAGACATCATCCAGAGTAAGATGACAAAGAAGCAAAAAGATCCAGGATCTTTGTGATCTCTTGTCATATTGGCGATTCTTCCTGTAAGAAAGGATTGGCCGATCTTGGTTCCAGCATCTCTATCATGTCACTTAGCCTTTGCAAGATGCTAGGGTTTTCTGAAATGCTCCCGACTGGCATGACCATACAACTTGCAGATAACATAGTGATTCTTCCCTTGGGTGTCATTGAAGATGTTCCTGTCAAAGTAGGCAAAGACTCCTATGTTCCATGTGACTTTGTCATCATTGATATAAAAGAAGACGCCAGATACCCTATCATTTTTGGTCGTCCGTTCCTTGCCACTGCAAGAGCTCTGATTGATGTTGAAGCAGGAACGTTACTGCTCAGACTAGGCAAAGAAACTCTCGAGTTCAAAGTTTTTGAAAGTATGCAAAGACCAAGCATGCAAGAAAAAGTCTACTTGATTGAGTGCATAGAGCAGATGTCACTCCTTACGGAAGAGGATTATGAACAAGACAATCCCTTAGGAGTGGCTCTAACTAATCCAAACACAGCTAGTTCAGTTGACGAACATGTGAAAAGTTGTGTTCTCAACCTTGACACCGTTGAAGAAGATCCTAAAACCAAAATTGAGGAACTCAAGGCTGTGAATGATACTGAAGAACCATGCGAAAAACCACAAGATCCTGAAATGAAGCCCCTACCCGAGGGATTGAAATACGTGTTTTTGGATGACCTTAAGGTCTTCCCTGTCATCATAAATTCTGATCTAACGGAAGAATCAGAAGATAAACTCTTGACAGAATTAAAGGGAAGAAGAAAAGCCATCAAATACAAGATGAGTGATCTCACCGGTGCCAGTCAAGCGTTGTGCACGCAAAAAATCCCCATGGTGGAAGACCAAAAGCCGACCATTGAAAATCAAAGAAAGCTTAATCCAAACATGAAGGAAGTAGTCCGCCGTGAAGTCATTAAACTGTTCACTACTAGAATCATTTATCTGATATCTGCCTCGCCATGGTTAAGTCTTGTGCATGTTGTCCCAAAGAAAGGTGGAACTACCATGATACGAAATGAAGACAATGAACTCATCCCCACTCGAATAGTCACCAGGTGGAGGATGTGTATCAATTACAAGAAGTTGAACAAGGCGACACGTAAGGATCACTTCCCAATGCCTTTTCTTGATCAAGTCTTAGAGCAGTTGGCTCACTAAGAATATTTCTGCTCTCTCGATGGTTACTCTGGATTCTATCAAATTCCAATACATCCAGATGACCAAGAGAAAACAACTTTTACTTTCCCATTTGGGACATCTGCCTTTAGAAGGATGTCGTCCGGTCTCTGCAATGCGCCTACAACCTTCCAACGTTGCATGACGGCTATATTCGCTGGTCTCACTGAAACAATCATGGAAGTTTTTATGGATGATTTTTCCGTATATGGAGATTCATACGACTCGTTCCTAAAGCACCTCTCCCTTGTCCTTAAATGGTGTGAAGAAGCACATCTTGTGTTGAACTGGGAGAAGTGTCACTTTATGGTAAAGGAAGGCATAGTCCTTGGCCATAGCGTCAGCAACTGATGTATCAAAGTACATAGAGCAAAAATTGAAGTGATTTCCAAACTCACTATCTCGACAAATGTAAGAGAGGTTAACACTTTACTTGGTCATGCATGCTTCTATAGACGATTTATAAAGGATTTCTCCAAGATAACCAAGCCAATGATGAATTTGTTGCTAAAAGATGTTGATTTCCATTTTGATGAAGAATGTGTCAAAAGTTTCAACAACCTGAAGCGTGCTCTTACAACAACACCCATCATCAGAGCTCCTGATTGGGATCACCCATTTGAAATTATCTGTGATGCTAGTGACTACATTGTGGGACCTGTTTTAGGCCAATGTATAGAGAAGAAACATTACATGATCTACTATGCATCGAAGACCCTTGATGAAGCTCAGAGGAACTATGTGACTACTGAGAAGGAACTCCTTACAGTCGTGTATGCCTTTGACAAGTTTAGATCCTATCTCATTGGTTCAAAAGTCATAGTCTACACAGATCATGCCGCTATCTATTACCTCGTAGTGAAGAAAGATGCTAAACCCATGTTAATAAGATGGATTCTCCTCCTACAAGAATTTGATCTGGAGATAAGAGATAAAAAAGGTACATATATTGTTATAGAAAACCACCTCAGTCGCATCCACACTCTGGAAATTGAGAAGATCCCAATTAACTATTCTCTTCCGGATGACCAACTTATGAAAGTTTCAGAAGCTACCCCTTGGTACTCGGACTATGTGAACTACCTTACCGCTGGTGTCGTTCACCCTGAATGCACCGGGAATACACTGAAGAAATTCATGCATGATGTGAGGCAGTACCATTGCGATGAGTCGTACCTCTTCAAGCTTTGTGCTGACGGTCTCTACAGACGTTGTATCGCTGAGGAGGAAGCCCAATGTATTTTAGAGCAATGTCACTCAGGCCCAGTTGGAGGCCATATGAGTTCTAAGAAAACTGCTTTGAAGGTTTTGCAATGTGGTTTCTTTTGGAAAACCGTATCCAAAGACTCCTACAACTTTGTTCTATCATGTGACAAATGTCAATGAACTGGTAACATTAAGAAAAGAGATGAGATACCACTTAAACTGTGGCAAGAAGTTGAGATATTTGATGTTTGGGGAGTGGACTACATGGGTCCATTCCCATCCTCACATGGATTTTCCTACATCCTAGTCATAGTGGATTACGTCTCAAAATGGGTAGAGGCCATACCAACCGTCACTGGCAATTCAAAACATGTCAACAAGATGTTCAAGGAAATTATTTTTCCCCATTTCGAAGTCCCACACATAGTTATATCCAACAGAGGCTCTCATTTTCTAGAAAGAAGTTTTGAAGCATTGCTGAGTAAATATGGTGTAACACACAAAGTGGCCTCACCCTACCATCCCCAGACAAGTGGATGGGTAGAGTTTTCTAACCGTCAACTCAAGGCTATCTCGGAAAACACAGTAGGCCGCAACTGAAAAGATTGGTCAGTGAAAATCAATGACGCCTTGTGGACCTACCAAACTGATTTTAAGACTCCACTTGGAACTACTCCATTTTGATTAATCTATGGAAAGTCATGCCGCCTACCTGTAGAACTCGAACACAAAGCATGGTGGGAAATCAAACTACTAAATTTTGACATGAAGAAGGCTGTCCAAGCCAGGATTCTGCAGCTTCAGGAGCTGGATGAACTCTGGATGATAGCTTATGAGAATGCACGAATCTACAAAGAACGCACCAAGCTTTGGCACGATGGTCATCTGAAAAGAAAGGACATTCAAGTGGGAGACCAAGTTCTACTGTTCAACTCAAGACTGAGGTTATTTCCAGGGAATCTTCGTTCTCGCTAGTCTGGACCTTACGTTGTCAAGAGCATGTACCCACATGGTGCTTTCGCTTTATGGAGTGAAAAGTCGAGCAAATTTGTAGCTAATGGTCAACACTTGAAGAGATATTTTACCTCAATCGACATAGGCAACGAAGCAATGATGGACCTTACCAATCCTATGTATCCACTAGAAAATTGAAAGATCCACGTCGAGCTATCGACGTAAAACAAAGGCGCTTGTCGGGAGGAAACCCGATCAATAATTTCATTTTACTTTTCATTTTAAATTAGAAAATTTCCTTAATTTTGTTTTTACTTTTTAGAAAATTTGGCACTGAATAAATATTGCATCACGAGATGCTATCTTGAGTTCTGATTAGTCTTCATTTTTGAGATTTTTAGATGGAGGACTTATGTTAGTTTTTCCTATCATAGCCACCAGAACTATATCTCAGTCATAATGATTTCTCTTACCCTAGAAATCAACACTGAAGATCCATTGATGCACTGTTTCCCACTTAGGTGTCGATATATAACTAATATTATAGGCCTAAAAAATCAACACTACAGAGGGTATATGTACTAGTTAACATGATGAGAAAAAGGGAGTGCACAACGCTAGGGGAACCCTAACAAGGGATGGTAGTAAGTCATCAGGTGGAAGGGGGATTCATAGGGGAGGAAGGTTTTTTTTCATATGACATACAATCCTTTGGACAAGTTTCCACACACTAGAGATGGGTCGAGCATGTGCATAGATGAGGTGGAATTGAAACTATTATATGAAAGCATGAGAGGTGGAGATCATTTCCAAGGGTGGTGACTCGGAATAGAAGCCTAGTGGTAAAATACACGAGCCCTAACTTGTCATCAAAACTTACTAAAAATACTAAAGGGGATGTGACAAGGAAAGAACAAGAATGACCAAAGTCTTATAATGATGCAGTGGAAGGTATTGTGGCACAAGATTATAAGTTGATCTTGGGTGAGCCGTGTGTGGAAATTAATCCAAAATATGTGGTCTTTGTGAATGAGAGGGGGTCCCCGAGATTTTCATAACACTGAATGGCACTATGGTTCTTCAAAAGACATTCCAATATGTTGTGGTGGTGAAATTGGTTGGGGGAATATAATGTTCCTAATGCTTAGAAACCATATTTGGATATTGTCATAACTAGTGTGGAAGTTCAACATGTACAAAGTTATACTTAACCATTACATCATCCAGATGTCATGCGAGCAGGATTACCTCACAACAATTACAGTTGGTCCTTGGTCGGTGTTTGGGGTGTGTTTGATGGTTTGGAACTCACATGAGGGGTTCCAACCAATGAATGGAACATGCTAAAGATAGTGGTCTTGTCTAGGGTTATGGATCTATTAGTACATCTCTACAATAAGGTTATCTATTAGAGAATCTGATAGGTGCTCATAAAACTGGTAAAGGTGGATGATTAGTTGGTGAACTTCTCTTACAACAAGTTTGTGAGGCTTTCTATTGTGGTTAACATGAGGATCTTAGTTAAACCTAAAATTGTGATGAATGTCTTCATATACAAGTTGGAATACGATACTTTTCATGATCTATGTCTCTAGTGTGGCAAGATCAAGCATGAAGCAGAGGACTATCCACTGATGAAAGGGAACTCAGTGGCTAAGGAGACAATGATAGATCTTGGAAAGAAGTTGTAGGGGTGAAATGTTTGAAGGAGGAGATATTTGGAAACCTACTAGGGGAAGAACATATAGATGAGGAGAGAGAAAAAGGAAAAGGATGGACACCTAAGGTAGTGTAGTATTGATGATACTCCCACCAAGAATAAATTTGGTACATTAGATGAGGAGAAAGAGGAAGAAGAGGTGGAATTAGTTGAGTTAGAAGGAAGTCCAACATCAGTCATGATGATGAGGAGTGGCTCACAAGGTCAATGAACTAGGAATAAGAAGAGGAAGAAGCCAATGTTGGTATGGTATGCTCAGAGAGCCAATCATATGATGATTGCGATGAGGCATTAGATACATGATTTGATAATAATAAAGGTAATTGCATCTATTATGTTTGTCTCAGTCATGTGATGATGACACATACATGATAGATGTCTAAAGAATGATGTGACTTGATGACATATGCCTTCAGGTTGAGGACCCGAACAATGAGATCATATGTATGATAGGAGTACATACATTCTTGTTATGTCCCTAGTCAGTTATTACTATGGAAGCAAAATAGACAACAATAATACATAAGACTAGAGTGTGTGTTGAATGATGACAACGTCTCATTAGTCATTATATATGCTATCAAGTCAAGCACACAAATATATGTTAGAGAAATATCCCACTATGAGAGTGATACATGGATACCATGGAATGGTAGTCACAAACGTCTCTCATAGTGATAGTGGTTCTTAGACCTTAAATCACTGCACTTATGACATGTGATTGGGTACACTTTGGCATCATCAAACGTAGTCCTAAAACATGAGTTGTTATAACAATGATGATTGGGTGACTTTGACACATGGGGACTTGAGTGTGAGTGCTAGATATGGGATTTGTCCCTCTACAAGGAGTATGATACCCATGGCCCCTTGATAAGCGAGACTAAGAATTGTATGGCCATACTCATGTGATTCAATATATGATATGTGAACTCACACACATCTCAGATAGTCTTCTCTAGGTCAAGGAACATGGATTCAATGTTGAAGAGGATGACGTTCCATGTCTCGAGTTCAATCCGGATGCCATATATAAAGAAACAATACAATCACTATAACACTAATCATAGATTGTAGGTTGAAGTTGTTCTCTAACTTTATGAGTTACTTCGGTAGCAATGATGAGTTACTAGATTCCGCTCATTGCTTGTGATGTCATAAGTTGTTATGATCATTCACTGCCAACATAAATTGGAACTTGTAGGGTCACACACATAGGATACCCATGGAAGAGGAGATTGTCCATGAATAATATCTAGATTGATACTAAAGGTTTTTAGGTACTCAATTAAACATATAATTGATTGACTGGGCTTCATACTATCAAGTTCAAGTGTTGAACTAGCTGGTTAGAGTGTCAGGTCAATTGGAGACTGCATTGGTGAACTGGTCAGATGGTGTGAGCCAACTGACTAGTTCACTTGGTGAACTGGGTGGCTCACAGTCCTATCAACTGAGGAAACTGGGATTTTCTCAGTTGGAAGAAAACTTTCACATTTCACTTGTTCAATTCGATTGGAATAAGGATTAATCTTTGCATTAATTGGAAACGATTAAGGAAAGTCAAATGTGGGAACGCTTGGGAAGTGAAATGACTAGTTCACACTCCCAACTGATTGGTTCACAAGTGAACCGATCGGCTCACCTTGCAAAATGATCGGTTCATTTATGAAACAATCAGTCTCCTTCCGCAGTGCAAGTTATTCATGGATGTTTTGAATCCTTCTACTCCTGAACAAACTGGAAATCCTGACCCTACCCTCTACTATAAATAGAACGGTACTGGGGGCTTCTCAGAACACACAACTCAGAACACCAGTTGCTCTGAAAAGTTGTTATCCTCTCTAGTTTTGGTAACCGAGAGAGCCCGAGCAAGTGCTACCCGGCTAGGGAGGCACAGTGAGGGAAAGACAACTATAGAAAAGCAGTCTGAGTTTGGGAGAGCAGGTTGGTGCTAGTACACAAATAGGAGGGTCATCTCCTTCCTTCCAGTTCATCTAGAATAGTAGGAGTTCCAAGTGGTATGTTTAGACTATCTGTATAGGCAGGAAATGTCTGCCGCTTAGGAGGACACGCCAGCCGCAGTCTGTGGTGGAGTCCAGGGTCCATGGCAAAGATCAGGAGCTGCACAGACACCGTCTAAGGCATGGCATTAAAGACCACACATGGATGCGAGGTATTTTCACTGGGCAAGCCTCAAGACCAGGTATATCTCGCTAAAACCATCCTTCCCATTACATAGTCATTGATGCGATCTCCCGTTATGGGTTAATGGCCAGTAAAATTTTTATTTCCGCTACCTACTCTGAGGCCATAAAACCCAACAGTGGTATCAGAACCACATCAACATACTGTGTTTTGGGATAAATCGATATGATCGGATTTTGGTTTTATCGTCATTTATTTATTACATATGATGTGAATATTTAAAATGACTAATGTGCATATCCAACTAAATACCACATGCAACCACAAACTAATATACATATATGATATGGTATATATGCAATTGATACGTGTCACCCTAAAACAGTTTTAATGGTGGATGTGTAGCGTGGTTATGGCCTATAAACCCTATGTGTTCTTGGTTGGTTATGGTTTCTTGCAACTCGATCTATGTACCGAGTCCTCTACCTTCTATTCTACATGTACCTTGAGATAACTCGAGATCCTTTCTCTTCTACCTTTGCTCCCCTTAAATGTAACTCAAGGTTTGTCAAAGATTATGTAAAAGTAGGATAGTTTATTTTCTGTTACATCGAAGAAGAGGATGCTCAATACTAGATGAGCTGACTGCCTGGAGGACCAAGGAGGATGGCGAAGGAGCCAGATCGACCGGATGATGGCTCAACCACTTGTTGGAGGTTTCCAGACAATAGAGGCTAGACCGACGAACCAACCATCCAGGAGGTGAGCAGATCATGTCATAGGATGAGCTGATCAACTCGAAATGGTTCAAGCACAAAGATCTTCATCAACAACAGGTCACATATGATGTAGACCTTAGATGACCGTAATTCCTTGTGACTCCAAAGAATTACAATAGGATGGCCATAATCATCGCTTTTATCGATATTGCATGTTTTCTCATTGTGGTTATAGCATGTATGTGATATATACTATATATGTGGTGATTGGATATGTATATGTATATAAATATCAAACCCCTCAATACAATATTAAGTCTTAGATACTTTCCATAAGAAGCACACATGAAAAGCTTGATCAAAAAGCGTGGGCATCCCAAGGGTGGTGCGTTGTCTATCTCGTGGAAGTGTGATGGTAGTTGTGTGGGCCCGCCAAGTGGGGTGCAGTCCAATCGTGTTGGCTTTTGGGTCAGGCTTAACTAATTGATCCTAATGAGATTAAGCACTTAGAGGCATGCAAATGACTATGACAAAGAGTTGTGCAGATCATCTATCCAAGAATTGCATAAGATGCAATTGGTAAATGTTACCTACCTTAATAATTGATTATGGTCACTGGCGTTGGCCATGTATTAACTCAATTGTTTTGGGTCTTGGCCAACTAGAAGGTTGTACGCTGCAATCTTTTGAATTGATACATGAGGGTTATCAATTCGAACAAAACAGTGGGAGTGATAATTAATTAAAGGCCTAATTAATATCATCAAATTTATTAAATCAAACAAATAAAAAATGTTTTGAAAAGTTGCAAAATTCTTTTGTAGAATCCAAATGACAAACACAAATACATTATCGTTGCGGTCAGTTCATAAACAGGATAAGCTTCAAATATGGTTTGGGACCTTTGAGAAGTGTTCTCAATGGTGAGTGTAAATTCTAAAGTCCTTGAAAGACCAGAACCAGTTGAACCACTCCAAATGCGCCTAAGGCTAAAATTGGATGCTCACTTGAAGCATGCCAATGATGCCTAAGACATCAAGAACTATATGCTAAGCTATATGAACTATGAGTTGCATAAACATCTTGTAGCATGGACATTCTTGAGATGGTAGCATATCTTAAGAACCATGTAAAACATGAAAGGTATAATGCCTTCAAAGCAATGTTTGAGTATAACTAGACATAGCGAGATCAAGTATAATCTCATATGCTCAATATGATTGTGCATATAGATTGACTTTGATTTCTTAAAGGTCAAGAGTTGATCAAACATATGATTCTACAAATCATTGTTAGAATCATATAGCCAATTTATCAAATGTTGAGAAACTTGGCCAAACATTTGTCTAAAATGCTTGGCACGTTGATGCCAAAGCATGAATGAAGAAAAGGATAAAACCTATGATAATGATTAGTAGAGTAAAGTCCATAGACTAAAGCAAGGTCAAGAAGTGTTCTGAAGCCAAGATAAGGTCCAAATCTTCATCACTCAAGATATATAGAAAGGGGTAAGTGTAAAAGGGAATATGTCCTTTATCACATATAAAGATAAGGAAGGAAAGTGCCACCATTGTCACCTGTTTGACAATGGAAAGAGAAATAACCTCTTTACAGAGGATCTTGGGAAGATGATAGAGATAGAGATCTCTACTTCATGACCTGAGAGGAAGTAAGGTAGAAAATATGCGGAGTAAGAGTTTCTGCCACTACAGTTACAACATGACATTCATGGGCATATAATAGAATTATTGAATTGCTATTATTTACATGCCATCAATGAAAATGTTATAACCTCAATTTTCCAAAACATGTAATGAGATTGTAAATCTCTTTTTAAATATAAATGAAATCCATGATTGATGTGATGAGTTGATTTGAATGAATTTTTGTGTTTGATAGCTTGTGTGCTTTTTTATTGGGCCTTATTGGCCATTGAGCCCAATTGAAGGAGAAAAAGAAAAAGATTTAAAAGAATACATAAAGAAATAAATGAAATAAGAACAAAAGGCTAAGGAATGATTTCCAAAAAATAGGATTTCAAGTTAATGGATTCCTTGGAGTTCAAGGAACTCAGAATTGGGAAATAATGATAAAGGGAATAGAAAAGGTATGGAAAATATGAGTAATTAAATAATAACTTGCAATCCAAGAAAAGAGATCGTCCACTGGAGATAATAACCCCAAATTTTGTAGGATGGAAGATAAATATATAATTGAGCTTCCCTCAAAATTTGAATTGGAAAGGAGTTACCATTTGGGAGTTATGAATTTTCCAAGATATCATTGAATTAGGAATATAATTTGAATTAATTGGAAATTTATTTCCTTTTGCTCAAGCACGCGTGATGAGGACCCTTGGATTTAGATCCAATGGGTACTGCTGATCGTCCAAGTCCCAGTGGGATGAGGACTGTAGCCGCATCAGGGGGATTCTTGTTCCTTGATTTCGTTGACCCTGATGCAGGTGCATCCTTGGAAAAAGTTCCATTGGCTTCGGGAGACAGAGAAGAAGCTTCCCGACCCTGGTTTGTTGGGGTTTTGAACTACCCTCACGAAACTCCCAATTGGGCTAGGACTCAGGTTGCGAGTGGGATTGGGAAATGAAGTACGGACCTCCCACTACCTATATAAGGGCATCCCTCGATCCCTCGACTCGCTACGATCGTGAACGGCTCATCACCAGAGTCTATATCCCTCTCCCTCTCTCGATTGAACGTGCTCCGATGAGACTTCACCGCGGCACCGCCGGGTTGCTTGAGTAGAGAAAAGGGAAGGGACGATGCACAGTTGCCGTGTGATCGGGGATCACGGTGGACACGTGCAAGATCCAACGACCCTGAGGCGACGCGTTCTAAACGAGTTAGTGGGGAGGGAGCGATCGTTGTGGATCGTCTGATCGGGAGTCCATCGTGGACTCAGGAGCGATCCAATGGACTGGGCCTGGAAGGCATGCGCAGTGGAGGCAGCTGAAGTATAGCATCAGATCCACAGGGGTCTAGCGGATTACCGATCCAACGGGCAAGTATTTTTGGTAAATCTCTCTCTCTCTGCCAAATAATCAATAAAATTGCTTTTCTTTGCTAAAATCGTAGTAATAGCTAGGAACCTCATATGGGAAAACTCTATATATGAAAGTTGTGTAGAAAAATGCATGGAATCTGATAAAAATACTTTGAGAACCTAATTCTACTCCTTTTTGCAAAAAGTACCCTAATTTCTAGTAAAGTGTATTCAAAGTTGATGAGAAACCCTAATTGAATATTAAAGGTGTAATTTGGTGAATTAATTGGTCAAATTGATAAGATTGACCCTGTTAGTTATAAAGATGGTTTAAATATCCATTTTGAATGCAAAGATGCCTAAATTAGAGTTGTAATCCATAAAATAAGGCTAATCTATATGGGAACCCTAATTTGGGATAAAAGGGGATAAAAATCATATTTATTTGGAATAAGGAAAAATTAGATGCTCAATAAAATTCTAAACTTGATAAGATGTGCTATAGTGAGAAATTAGGGGTTTCATGTAATTTTGTTAATTAAGAATCATAATATTGAAAGAGGAGATAAAAGTCCTAATTTCCAAGGAAACACTAAATTTGGGAATTGAAACCCTAAGTAATGTGGTGACTTTGGGTAAATATTAATAAAAGGAAATTGGTACTTTTATTTTAGGATTTACTTGATTGATTGGGTTTTCCTGCATATTGAATCTTTCTTGAAATCTACAACCAAAGGTATGTGATTACGCTTATGAATATCTCAAAATAGTTTTTCGAGGTTTTCCGAAGTTTTCATCAATGACTTGAAATAAACTGTTGGATGAATTTAGTTCATGCAAACTATAATGTGGATATGACTATCACCTATTATATGTGCCTACTAGCTCAGATCCTGGTCCCCTCTATGGCTTAATAGCTGACCTAGTATATGGCTACCTAGAGGGTAGGTCCATCAAGTCATTGAATGACTTAGTATATGGCTACCTAGAGGGTAGGACCATCAAGTCATATTGAGTTAGATATTGGGCTACCTTTGGGTAGTGCCATGCGATTCTATTACCCTATGTATTGGCTACCTGTAAGGTAGGACCATGGGGGTAAAGATCTACCTTTATAGAGGTATCATATAAGTCCACTGTAGGGACAACACAGAGTTGTGGGTAAGTATGGATTGATTAGTTTGGCTTAAAATGTAATCTTGGTTGTTAAATGATTAATTGTATGATTACGTTGTTAACATAGTTGCACATTATTTGTTTCCCTCACATACCAGTTTCAGCTGATCGATGTTTTGTTTTTCGGCGATTTAGGTGCAAATCCCAAAAGCACAAATAGTAAACTGTCACATTGTGAATTCAAGAATTAAGGAACAAGGAGGAATTAGCTAGAGTAGTTCAGCTGTGGTTGGAAGTTTAGTATATTCCAAACTTTTTAAAGGTATGCAAAAATATTTATTTGCATCTTTTTTAGTTTAGTCTGTTAAAATTTAATAATTCTTCTTGGTTATATGTCGAACCTTTGATCCGCAGATTATGGGTGCGGCTTCGACATCTTGGTCTCCCTTAATTGGGGGTTACCGAAAGGTGGGGTTGTAACAGAAAACATCATACATCTTGTATCAGTAAGAATAATGGACTGGTGTTTCATTTGAAAGAATTGATCTTTGATGGAAATGCCTATGTCTCATCAACTATACTTGACAGTTAAAGAGACAAATGTGTGTGACACATGTAATGAATGACATGATAACTCAAACTTGAATGCCTATAGCACAATCATCTGTAGTGCATAAATGAGAGTTGCATTTCTAGAAATCTACATGATGGTTATCAAGACTCATTTTGGTTATGGAACCAATTGAGACATGCAAATCTCATTTGTTGTGAAAAATGACAAAGGTTCTTCACTAGTTCTAGTGGGAGAAGGATTATCCTATTAAGGATTATACATATTGATGTATATAGACTTTTTAGAATGAATGCTATAGGTAATCACTAATACTTTAATGTATTTACTGATGACCTTAGTAGATATGATAGTTTGTATTTAGTGAAATGCAAACATGAATCTCTTGAAGTGTTCAAGGAGATCATAAATGAAGTACATAAAAAACTTGGTATAAGTACTAAATTTTGATATGATCGATATAGAAATACTATAAACCAAGAGTTTGAGAACCTTATGGAAGATCATGATAATGTATCATGATGGACTCCACCTGAAACACAATGATAGTGTATCATGAGAAGTGTATCAAAAAGAAGGAATCACAGCTTGATAAGTCAGAGGGTGATTACTAGCTAAACTTCAAAATTCCTTTTGGGCACATGCTTAACTCTGGGAATAAAGAGGATCACAAAATGTTGTGGAATCTCAAAGTTACATAAGTAACACAAAGAACTCATGGTTCTAGTAAAAAACACTTAGAGCTTGAATTATATATGATATCTTACGGACAAGAAGGTGGTGAGTTGATCATATGATGAGTCAACAATCTACCTAGAAACTAAAGAGAGCCCAAAACTGAGATATGTCTTGAAGCCATGAAATCCAAGATGGACTCCATGTACATCAACAAAGTATAACCTTGGTTGATCCACCTAAAGGGGTAAAACCCAAAGGGAACTTTTGGGTCTTCTAGAAGAAGACTGACATGAGGGTAATTTGGTTGCAAAGTGTTTCTAACCAGTTCAAGGTGTTGAACATGATGAAATCTTTTTAGCAGTTACCAAGGATAAATCCATCAGGATAATGCTTTCTATTGTAGCTTAATATGACTATAAGATTTGGCGTATGGATATTAAAACCACATTCCTTAAATGGAATATTGTGTAGGATGTGTATGTAACACACCCTAAAGGTTTTATACATCCAATAATGCAAATAAAGTCTATAAATTTGCATAGATCAATCTTTGGATTGAAGTGGGCACCTCAGAACTGTGATCTTCTATTTGACAAGATAGTCAGAGAGTTTGACTTGAGTCAGAATAAAGAAGTAGTGTGTGATTACAAGAATTTAGTGGGAGAAAATATATATTCCACATATTGATGGGGAGTATCATCCTTATACTACAAAATTTGGTAATGAAGTGCATTCTAAAAGGTTTTTAAAGAAGCATCCTATGTGATAGTAATCAAGATCTATAGATATAGATCTAGAGGGATTCTTGAGCTAAGAAAGAGAACATATGTCAAAAATATGCTGAAAGGGTTCATCATGATGAGAGAAAACATGTCCATGTTCCATGGAGTTAGTCTCTCAAGAGCCGGGTGTCCCGAATATTATGAAGAATAAGGAACACACGGATAAATGCCATATGCATTCACAATTGGATCTATCATGTATGAACTCATCTTGTTATCTTGTATGTATTGGACAAGACAAGAAAATATGAAATAATTATCTTGTATGTATTGGACTTGACAAAAATATACAAACTCATCATCTTATATATATTAGGCATGACAAGAAAATATGAAATCATCATCTTGTATGACAAGATGATATAAATATCTAGTTATTTGTATGTATTGGACATGACGAATGCATATATGTCAAACTCTAGTAAGAGTTACTGGAACACCATGTAGGACATCTTTGTGTACTTGTGAAGTACTAAAAGGATTAGTTCTTTAGTTATGGTAACAAGAAAGAGTTGGGTGTAAAGAGTTACACTAATGCAAGCTTCTGAAATGAAAAAAAAATGTGTTTGACTTTGGAATAAGATTTGTTAGTTGGAAATGTTCCAACATAAAATAATTGATTAATTCTACAATAAGAAGCTGGGTACCTAACTGTTACAAACATTGTAAAGGATATTGTATGGATCTAGAAGTTCATATGGATGAACTTGTGGGAGGTTCTGACCATTGATGACTCAGTACTAATACTGTAACAACAATGGAGCCAATGGTTAGGAAAAGGGATCTCAAATAGCATACTACGACACTTCCATCTCATATGAGTTGTCATACAGTGAATGGATGTGAAACATGCAATATACTGACTTGAAGCAAATGCTGCTTACCCACTATAAAAGAACTTGTGCAACAAAAAAATTATGGACATGTTAAGATCACTTGGAATATCATTTGTGGGTGATTAGCTCTAAGTTCAAGTGGGAGTTTGTTGGTATTTTATTCCCAGAGAGCAAATCATATGATGATTGTGATGAGGCATTAGATACCTGATTTGATAATAATAAAGGTAATTCCATCTATTATGTTTGTCTCAATCATAAGAAGATGACACATACATGATAGATGTCTAAATAATGATGTGACTCGATGACATATGTCTTCAGGTTGAGGACTTGAATAATGAGATCATATTTATGATAAGAGTACATACATTCTTGTTATGTCCCTACTTGGATATTACTATGGAAGCAAAATAGACAACAATAATACATAAGACTTGAGTGTGTGTTGACTGATGACAAATTCTCATTAGTCATGATATATGATATCAAGTCAAGCACACAGATATATGTTAGAGAATAGTATATTGGATAGACCCACCATGAGAGTGATACATGGATACCATGGAATGGTAGTCACAATCGTCTCTCATAGTGATATTGGTTGTTAGACTTGAAATCACTACACTCATCACATGTGATTGGGTACACTTTGACATCAGCAAATACAATCCTAAAACATGGGTTGTTATAACAATGATGATTGGGTGACTTTGACACACAGAGACTTCACTGTGAGTGATAGATATGTGATTTTTCCCTCGTACAAGGAGTATCATATCTGGGGCCCCTTGATAAGAGAGACTTAGAATTGTATGGCCATACTCATATGATTCAATATATGATATGTGAACTCACACACATCTCATACAGTCTACTCTAAGTCAAGGAACATGGACTGAATGTTGAAGAGGATGACGTTCCATGGCTCAAGTTCAATATGGATGTTAGAGATAAAGGAACTATACAATCACTATAACACTAATCACAAATTGTAGGTTGAAGTTGTTCTCAAACTTTCTGAGTTGCTTGGGTAGCAATGATGAGTTACTAGATTCCGCTCATTGTTTGTGATGTCATAAGTTGTTATGAATATTCACTGCCAACATAAATTGGAACCTGTAGGGTCGCATACATAGGATACCCATGGAAGAGGAGATTGTCCATGAATAATGTTTAGATTGCGACTAAAGGTTTTTAGGTACTCAATTAAACATACAATTGATTGATTGGACTCAGAACTATCAAGTTCAAGTGTTGAACTAGCTGGTTAGAGTGTCATGTCGATTGGAGACTACATTGGCAATGTCAAGACTGCAAACTGACCGGTTCACCCTTGTGAGCCGATCAAATGGTGTAAGCCAACTGACCGGTTCACTTGGTGAACCGGGCAGCTGATAGTCCTACCAACCGTAGAAATTGGGATTTGCCCGGTTGGAAGAAAACTTTCATGTTTTAGTTGTTCAGTTCGATTGGAATAAGGATTAATCTATGCATTAATTGGAAACGATTAAGGAAAGTCAATTGTTGGCAAGTCTGGGAAGTGAAATGACTGGTTCACACTCCCAACTGACCGGTTCAGAAGTGAACTGATTGGCTCACCTTACCAAATGACCGGTTCATTTATGAAACGATTAGTTCACCTGCCACAGTGTAAGTTATTCATGGAATTAGTGGATCCTTCTATTCCCAAACAGACTGGGAACCCTGACCCTGCCCAGTACTAGCACTCTCCTATGAGGTACACAGTGAGTTGAATGTAAGGACCATGACCTAAATTTTGGGATCATCATTTTTTTTTCCTTAGTATGTTTCTTAGAACCTTGCTTGAATTATCTGAGATGTAATTAGGGCATGTTGAAAGCATAAGTTTCTTGTTTGAGCTTGTTTGGATGGTTCTTGTATTTTGTGGTGAGGTTTTGGTGCAAATTGCAATTCACCCAGAGTAGGGGTTGATGTGCAGATTTTTCACCTCTTGTGTGTTCCTCCTATCTCTTGGCATCATCTTGAGGAGAGAGAGAGAGACATGGGCACCTTGTTTGGGTCTTGGTTGCATGGTGACATCCTTGGTGATGTTTTAGAACACATGTGTGAGGTGTGTCTTACACCTAGATGTGTTTTCTTGGGCTAGAGAGCCCTAAAGAGGTTGTGTATCACTTTGTGAGTGTGTAGGGTTGAACCCTATCACTTTTTGGGGTGTGTAGGGTTGATCCCTATCAATTTATGGGTTTGTGGAGATATGATATCGTGCATGAATTTGGTAGGAGATCAAGAGGGCGAGACCTAGCCTAGAGCTTATCACAATGTCTTGCATGATGTTGTGCATGTGCTCCTTTTTCGTGGACAAGTGGCACCTAAGCTTCTAAGGTGATGAAACCTCTTCCATGATCACTATCTTATCTTGTATATAATCTCCTTTCTCTCCATGCAAGAGGATCCTTTTGGCCATCCTTGCTTCCTCTCCTTCTTGGTGGATGACCTTGAGAAGATTAAGGAGCTAGAGAGTTTCTTTTGGAGCTTTTTGGATCAGTTCCTAGTTGTGGTGTTCTTTGGTCATCCTTCATCTTCTACCTTGGTAAGGTATGTTCCTAGCACTCTTTTCTTCTTCTTCTTCTAGGCCATGGATCCTTGATACCTTCTTTTCACCTTGAACCATCTTAACCTGGGTATCATCTTCTTCCTTGGAGGTGTAGTGGTGACCAAGTTTGGTGGATCATCTTCTACCTTGAGATCATGTGCTTGAAGCTTGACCTTGGAAGCTTGGATCTTGGTGGTGATCTTTGAGGCGGCTTATATAACTCTTAACCTCCTTTGTTATTTTCACTCTTCATATGCTTATGATTGTTCTTCATCTTGAGATAGTTCATCTCTTGCATGCTAGTAATTGTTAGTGGTTTTAGAACTATTTTGATGATGGAATCTTGTCTGAATTGCTATTCATGTCTTGCACCTTCTTTCTATGTTAGTAGATGGACTAGTGGCTGACCTTTCTAAGGTTGAAGATAACAAGTCCAGACACATACATGCACCATGTTGAGTGTAGGTCATCACGACTCTTAGTTCAACAAACTAAAACACTATGGGGCAAGTCGTCATGACTTGGAGATGCTTAGGTCGACATGCCTTGTGCATGCCTAGGTCGACATGTGTTGAGAAGGTTAGCTCGTCATGGCTTATGGTTGCTAAACCCATATGGTTGATAGATATTTAAGAATCTAGCCTGTCATGCCTTAGAAGTACTTAAACTGATAGGTGTTGCTAAACTATTATGCCTTGAAGGTGTTAGCCCATCACGACTATGGGTGTACCTTGTGTGAGATGGTCTGTTTTGAGGGCTAACCGTGATGCCTTGGTTGAGTGGAGGTTGACACACCTTTAGTGAAGTGTTTCCTGATACACCTTGACATGTGATGCCATGATGAAACCCTAACCCTAACAACTGATATAGCTAGGGTTGCCCGACGTGCTTTAGATTCCCGACACCTTTAGGTGGTGTTGGTAGTCACACCTTAGGGTGGTGTTTCCCGTCACACTCTCAAGAAGTGGTGAACTGATACACCATTAGTAAGAATATCCCTTGTTTCTTGCATAGTGGTAGTTGATATGTTGTGATGATGACAAGTCGACACCCTATGGCAAGTTCTAACTCATACCTTATATGACAATCTCAACATATACCTTATAATGGTGGTTATGCTACATCATGTTGATGATAGGGTTACATGATATGATGTGAATAATAAAGGAGTGTTGTTTTCTGTAACCTTTATTTCATAACATACATTATAATGATGATGGGAAAAATGATCTAAGGGTGGTTGTTGATCCAACCTTCGGAACCCTAATTGATTAAGAAGGACTCTAACCCTAATGATAATGTGAATGGCATGAATCATATGAGATGGTAGTGTTGATAATGTATTATTCTTCTTGTTACAAGTCTCTAACCATGCAGGTAACACCAGATGATAAGCATAGCTAGGTATGAGCAATGATACTTATGATATGGTTGAATGGGCCTGTGATACATATGTGATGTTGGCATTATTGAAAGAGAAGGTAAATGTTCTTATGACCTAATGATGGCTTATTGCCTTATGTGAGATGATGATTTCCTCAGCATTGAGATGGGGGTTCCTACCTCAAATTATGTCGTCCTTGTGATGACAAATATGGTGATTTGCAAATATCAAGTGATTATGTGATGGGATCACAACCTATATGCTCAAATATGTTCTGGTGACGTGTTATACCCCTTATTTATGTATAATTTGTTTAGAAGTTGTACTTTGTAACTTGATTGATGCAAAAAGACACTTAATTGACCTAAATAATCAAGTGAAACCCAATCATGTAGCTTGCCCTATGCCATAGATCCATTCAGTGTTAGTACTTGTTGAATGGGGAAACAAGTTTAACTTAGAATGCATATTTTTAATATGTGGGAGTGAGGATGTATATCCCCTTACGTCTAGGAATATGTGACACATGATTGGCCGTGGGACATACCTAGAAGAGGGCAGTTTTGGATTATAGCTCAGTGATATGTGACACATGACTGGTTGCAAGCCATACCCTGGAAGAGTAGGGCTGTGAGTCGTAGCTCAATTTTACTAGCATTGTGACCTATACCAAGACAAACTAGGTTTGAACAGCTGGACTATATGTTGCTGGAAGCAGTCTGACTGATGATGTCACTGCATGATTCACTCGTGTACTAACCATTAGATGGTGAGGTCGTGGATTCCATCTCTTCCACTAGAACTGGTATGGCACCAATTTTGACTTAGCAATGGTCGGTTGGATTTGGATGGTACGACTCAAATCATCGAGGCATAATAAAATTTATAAACAGTCGTGTAGTATATTTTTATAGGATCTAATACAGAAACATTGAATGAGTCCTTGCTTGCTTTTGTGAAATATTGTTGATTAGAAAAATACATGTTCTTCATATTCCTTTTAAAGTGTTAAGCTATTTCATAATTCAACAGTAATTTCTCATCTTGTTAATAATGATTATCTTCCTCTTATAGTTGAACTTTATTGCTACTTTTATTACCTTATATATGATAATAATAGAGATGGTGGAGTTATATCTCCCTCTGTGATTTCAAATCTCACCCTGTGGGATTCCCACATCTATTTTTGGTGGACATGTACGAGGAGGTAGAGATCGTGCTGTAGAGGTTGAGGAGCAGTAAGAGAGGTTGTAGATGAGAAGGTTGGAAGTGTTGGTGGATGTCTTTTGTTGTTAGAGCCCTAGAGTCATCCCTGTACACTACGGTTATTGGGGATGTTTTGTGGATGTTTTGTGATCGAGCTTTCAATATGTGGTTATCTTGTGTGCTCTTTTATGTACAGATGTAGTGGATATATGTATATATGTTCTGGAATAGGTTCTCTAGTAATAGGTTGATTGCACATACGGTAAGTGCTTTGAGGCATGAAAGGACTCATATGTAAAAGTTTTTGTTGTTTGAGAGTTTTATGAAAACAATTTTAATTTTTCGTATTTTTTGGTAATCTTCTTGTCAATCTTTCTTTCAAAGTTTTGCTTTGAGTAATCTAGTTGATGTGGCGTGGGGCGTCACAGTCAAGGTTTGTATCAAAGCTTTAGGTTTGATGAGTCTACATGGACCTAGGACTACGGTTTGTATCTATTCTTGTATACTCCAGTCTGTCTTATTGTGGCTTCTGCTTATGTAGAAGAAAAGAGAAATCTTAAAGATGTCTGGAGAACACGAAGAACATGTTGTCTAGAGCAGTGTTGCTGCACCAAGTGGTGGTACAAGGAACCAAGAATGAGAAGATTGGGTGCCTGAAGTCCCCCAGTTTGACCCAGCCATGATTGAAAATCCTACCTTTCAATCTCTTTTTGGGTAGTTTATGGCTACTATGACTCATATGCTAGATAGGATGCCTGCACCTCAGCCTAGGGCACCTGTTCCCCATACTAAATTTTTGAGTACTGAGATAACTTTTGAGAGGCTTCGTCATATTGGAGTGTAGAGTATGTTGGGAAAGCTGATCCAATAAATGCGGATCTATGGCTCCCCAATCTTGAGAAAGCCTTTAAGATCCTTAGTACCCCCGAAGAGGATAAGATGAAGCATGCAGTGTACCTCCGGAAGGGAAGTGTTGGCCATTGGTGGGCCATAGAGGAGGAGAAGAGACCAAGTGTTGTGATCGGTTGGGAGGAGTTTTGACATGATTTGGTTAGTTGGTACTTTCCTCAAACACATCTTGATGAGAATATCAACCAGTTTGAGAGGATCCAATAGGGATCCATGATGATCAATGAGTATGAAGAAAGGTTTATGGAGTTGTTGAGGTTCTGTCCTCATATGGATGCCATGGAGGACGGACAAATTTTTTATTTTGAGAAGGGATTGAATGTTAAGTTGTCTACCCCATCAGCTGCTTTAGAGAATCGAGAAAGTTTTGTTGTGTTTGTGGAGTCTATTTGGAGAATAGAACAATCTGTGAAGGAGAAATAAGAGGCAAGCACCAAGAAGAGGTCTGCACAACCCTAGGGGTAGTTGTCAGGAGGCTTTAAGAAGTTGAGGTTTTCTACACTGCCAGCATCATAGAGGTTCAGTGCACCGACCGAGTGGTCACCAAGTAAGGGAAGAGGTTGTAGTTTTCTACATGTAGGAGCCTGGAGTGATGCATCAGTATCAGTGATAGGGCCATCTTGGCCACAAAATGGGAATTGGGCTTGCCATAAGTGTGGGCAGAAGGGACATCTAAGGTGAGAATGTCTAGTAAGAGTTGATGAAGTGACCCAACAACTGAGGTGGAGCTATCAATGTTCACAGAGGTAGTAAAATAGTGGTTTAGGAGGACAAGGATGTGGCCAAGCATCACAAGTGGGTTCGTCTGCTTAGGGAAATAGAGGAGGGACGTGACAACAGGAAATGACTAGATTCTACACAATGTGTCATCTAGAGGTGGTGGTCAACCCGCATGTGGTGACAAGTTAGGTGGAGTTATTTCATTCTAATTTGTCTTCTTCTTACTTTGTATCTATTTTGGTTGACCCGGGTGCAATGCACTCTTTTATCTCTCGTGAAGTGCTTAGCAGTTGCCTTTTCCCAATTAGTCCTAAGAATAACAACTTGTTGTTAGAAACCCCATTCTTTGGTTGTGTAGTGTTGCAGGATGTGTGTCCTCTCCTTCTCAGGGCATAACATTCAAGTGGATCTCATACCACTTGACATGCATGGATTTGATGTAATCCTTAGAATGGATACCTTGAGAAGTATAGAGTGGTCTTGGATTGTAGGTCCAAGAAGGCAACATTTATAGATGGTGGTGAGACATGGATCTTCCAAGGAGATAGGAATATTATTATAACATGTTTGGTATGAGCTATGGTTGCAAGGATGCTTTTGAGATAGGGATATGAGGCGTTCTTGGCTCATGTGGTGGATATTGAGGTGAGGAGTCCTAATATTCAGGAGGTGTCGGTTGTTAGAGAGTTTGAGGATGTGTTTCCTGAGGAGTTTCTAGGTGTTCCCCCACTCAGAGAGATTAATTTTGAGATCAATCTGGTCACTGACATGCAACCTATAGCTCAGACACCATACAAGATGGATCTGACAGAGATGGTAGAGTTGAAGAGACATTTGTAAGAATTGCTTGACAAAAATTGCATCAGGATTAGTGCGTCGCCATGGGGTGCTCCAGTGTTGTTTGTGAATAAGTAGGATGGGTCTATGAGGTTGTACGTAGAGTACAGACAATTGAACAAGGTGACAGTAAAAAATTAGTATCCTTTGTTGAGGATAGATGACCTGTTTGATCAGTTGCATGGCGTGATAGTGTTATCGAAGATAGACCCAAGGTTAGGATATCTCCAATTGAGGATCAAGGAGCATGACATACCTAAGTTGGCTTTTAGGATGTGGTATTGTCACTATGAGTTCATGGTTATGTCATTTGGGCTCACCAATGCACCAACAAAGTTCATGGATTTGATGAATAGAGTGTTTTGTCCATTTCTTGATCAGTTTATGGTGGTCTTCATAGATGACATCTTGATATACAGTTGTGAAAGTCAACAACATGAACTACATCTTTGTTAGGTGTTAATCATGCTGAGATATCACTAGCTTTATGCTAATTTTAACAAGTGTAAGTTCTTGTTGAAGAAGGTAGCTTTCTTGGGGCATGTCATATATGCCGAGGGAGAATGTGTGGATCCTAAGAAAGTGGTGTTTGTGATAGAATGAGAGCATCCTAAGATGCCAACAGAAGTGCACAGTTTTCTAGGTATGGCAGGCTATTACAGGAGGTTCATCCAGGACTTCAGCTCTATCACCTTACCCCTAACTAAGTTAATGAGGAAGGATGTGTCATTCGTCTGGGATGACAGATGTCAGCATGCCTTTTAGACGTTGAAGGAGAAGTTGACAAGTGCATCGGTTCTGGTCTTTCCTGATCAAGGAAAATGATACATAGTCTTTTCTGATGCGTCTAGGAATGGTTTAGGATGTGTGCTAATACAGGACAAACAAGTGGTTTCTTTTACTTCTCGATAGCTTAAGAAACACAAGTAAAATTACCCAACCCATGATATGGAATTAGCTATTATAGTTCATGCTTTGAAATTTTGGAGGCACTATCTATATGGGGAGAAGTGTCATATGTTCACAGATGATAATAATATGAAGTACATCTTCTCACAACAAGAGTTGAATATGAGACAACATCACTGGATGGAGTTAATTAAAGACTATAACTGCATAATTTATTATCATCCCGGGAAGGTGAATGTCGTGGCAGATGCGTTGAGCAGGAAGTCTTCATCTTCCCTTATGGATAGAGCCCAGTGGGTTTCTTTGATGTACAACAAGCGAGACATGTTGGTCTCCCTGCGTTAGATGAATGCTAAGTTGGAGGTCTCCTTGCTAGTGGGTTTGTTGGAACATATACAGGTGAAGCCTACGATGAGACAACTGATCAAATAAACACAACAGATTGATACCATGATACAACAGATTAGATCAAAGTTTGGTAGCGAGAAGCATGATGTTCTAACCCCATTTTTCTTAAATCATGTAATGAGATTTGTAAATCTCCTTTTAAAAGATAAATAAAATCAATGGTTTATGTAATGGTTTGATTTGAATGATTTTCGTGCATAATAGCCTTGTTTGTTTTCTTAATGGGCTTTATTGGCTATTGAGCCCAATTGAGAAAGAAAAAGAAAAAGAAAAGACAAAGGAATTCAATTAGATAAAGGAATACATAAGAAAATATATAAAAGAAGAATAAAAGGCTAAGGAATATTTTCCAAGATGGAATTTTGAAATATTAAGGTTCCTTGAGGTTCAAGGAACTCATGATAATAATATAATGGCAAGAGAAAGAGAAAATATGTGGAATATATAAATAATTAAGTATTAACTTGAAACTGAAGAAAAGGACCCATTTTCTTTAGATAATGATCCCAATTTTGGCATGATGGGTGATAAAATAATTAACGAGGTTCCCTTAAAATTTGAGTTAAAAAGGAGTTACGAATTGGGAGTTATGGCCTTTTCAAATTATCCTCAAAATTGGATTTATATTGGAATTAGGAAATCTTTTCCTTTAATTGGTTGAGCAGGAAGAACGAGGGCCATTGGATCTTGATCCAACAGGAACCGCTCATCGTCAAAGTCCTAGTAGAGCCCTGGGGAGAGATTCGAGAATTTTTCCTCGCCACCTATCGTCCCCGATCCTGTGCGAGGCAGATACAAATGGGGCAAGTCGAAGGGCCCAGTTGCACAAGGAAGAGGGAAAGATGCAGCAACCGTGGTAGCCTTCAATCCTAACCCGGTGGTGCTGGATGAGGTTGTTACCTTGGGGGAGCTGCCCCCACAAGGAGGTGAAGAGGGGGTGTCTGACAGTATGCCCGACAGAAAAAAGGAAGCTACAAAAGCCGATACCACTCCAGCTGTGATAGTAGACGGAGGGGGCAAACGCAGGCCCACTGACCCTGGGGCAACGACGTCAACGGCAAAGACGAACCGGTTCGTGGTACTGGAGAATCAGGGCGAAGAGATGGTGACAGATGTCAACACTAATGGCAGGAGCAAGAGCCCCAGAGCTACCCGCAGCACAAACAAGAAGAAGAAGAATGGGAGCGGCTCCGTAGAAGGGAGCGACTCCAAATGGACATAGATGTCTGTCCTCGCATGGAATGTGCGAGAAGCCTCCCTGGCTGAGAAGCAAAGGAGGCTAAGGAACGCCATAGCACGAGAATAGGTAATCCTGGTCTCCTGCTATGAAATGAGAATTAGAAGAACCGTCACTGGTCGCATTGCCTTCCTCTTTCCCATGGGATGGTCCTCCCTGTCGAACCTGGACCACAGAGATGGAGCGTGCATTGCGGTGGGATGGGATCTACGGGTCTGGGATGTTGACACGATTAACATCTCAGACCAAGTGGTTACCCTGAGCTGCTGTAACCATGGAGGGATGGCTTTCATCGCTTCGGGGGTCTATGGTGAAAATCTGGAGGCTGACAGGAAGAGAATGTGGGAGAACATCAGAGCTACAACACAAGAGGATGAACCCTGGATTGTTTGGGGTGATTTCAACAACGTCAGGAGATCACATGAGAAGTATGGTGGCCTTCCAGTACACGACCGGGTTATGTATGCTTTCAACAACACCATGGATGAGGCAGGCTGAGTGGAGCTGAACACGGTCAGAGGCTGGACTACTTGGTCTAACAAACAGGAGGGGCGTAGGTGCATATACAGTGTGCTTGGCCGAGGTTTTGTTAACTCGGCTTGGTTGAAGGTTTGGCCCCACTCCTTCATCAAGTATGGTGAAGACCCCCTCAGTAATCATTGTTGGATGAAAATAGATCTCGTGAACATGCCAACCATCATCATCTGTAATTGGTGGTGTGACTGACATGGTTTTGAGAGAGTGGCCAAGGAAGCCTGGGACTTGCAGGTTGAAGGCAATCCTCTATTTGTGGTCATGAAGAAGACCCAACATGTAAAGAAGGTGCTGAAACAGTGGTCCAAGGAAGTCATAAATATGAAGAACAGAATAGCCACAACTAAAGAGGAGTTTGAGGAAGCTACGGTGGAAGCTAGAGATGATCCCGATAATGAGGGTAAAGCAAAGTAGTAGAACCAGGCTGAAGTCAAGCTCAGAAGACTCCTCAAGCCCGAGGAAGTGCAATTGTGGCAAAGGAGCAGAATTCAATGGATTAATGATGGAGATCTAAACACTAGACTATATCACTCTACTATCAGAAAAAAGGAAATGAAGGAGACAGTCCATCAACTCATAAATGAGCAAGAAGAAGTGGTCGAGAATAGGGATGATTTATCTGCCCACATCACCAATTTCTTTCAGCAGCTTTACAATCAGGGAGAGATCCACTATAGTAGCATTGATGGCAACATCTACCTTAGGGAGGTGGTCACAACTGATATAAATGAAGACCTATGGAGAGAGGTAACAGAGGAGGAGGTCAGGCATGCCTTGTTCTCCATCAGTCCTTCCAAGGTGACTGGGCCTGATGGAATGAACAACAAGTTCTTTCAAGCTTTGTGGGATCATACCAAAGATGATCTAGTGAAGGCCATGAGGTGGCTACATCAGGGGGGCAATATGGTCCGAGCCACTAACCATACCTTCATCAAGCTAATCCCAAAGGTGGAAAGGCCTAGGACGATCAACGACTACAGACCCATAGCTTGCTGCTCCACAATGTACAAGATATGGGCAAAGATACTTGCCTGCAGACTCAAGAAATGGCTTCCTAAGATTGTGTATGAGGAACAATGTGTGTTTATAGAAGGGCTCAAGATTGCAGACAGCTCCTTGCTCACAGCCGAATTCCTAACGGGGTTCAACAACAAGAATGTGAATGCTAAAGCCTGTATCAAGATTGACCTAACTAAGGCATACGACCATCTAAGATGGGACACCCTGTAGAGGATCATGTTGGCTATGGGGTTTAATGCCAGATGGATAGAGCTGATCAAGCAATGCATCACTACTACCTCATTCTCCGTCCTACTCAATGGGGGCCCTGTGGGCTTGTTTAGAGCCTTAAACGGGCTAAGACAGGGGGATCCCCTCTCACCCCTCCTCTTCACCCTAGCCATAGAAGGGATCTCCACAATGATCAAGCTCGTAGAGGAAAAATAGATCATAAGACCCTACAAGATTAGGTGTACCAGAGTGAAAACCCACCTCATCTTCACAGATGATGTGATGTTGTTCTCAACCGGCCACACGAAGAGACTAAGGGAGTACAAGAAGCTACTTTTGAGGTTCGGCATGTCAACGAGGCTCTATATCAGTGACATCAAGTCACGAATCTTTCTCTCAAAATCCTGCGATCCCAGGAGGGGAAGAATGAAGGAAGCCATGGGTCTACAAGTAGGCCTATTGCCTACCAGGTACTTAGGCATGCCCATTGTAGGAAGCAGAGGATACTCGAAGGACTTCCACATGTGTCTTGACAGAGTGAGACGTAAGATCGCAGGCTGGAATGGGATCCGTATGTCGATGGCGGGGCGTCTCCATCTCACCAGATCTATGATCCATGCCATGGTGAGATTCTGGTGTGAGATGTGCGTCCTCCCCAATCCTACCATCAACAGCATAACCAGAATGATCATGAGTTTCATATGGTGTGGTAAGGCTAGGGGCATCACATGGGATACCATGACAAAAACTTATAAAGAAGGAGGTCTCAATGTGAAGAAGGTCGAAGACTTGGTGTTCCAATGCAACCAACGAAGACTCCATAGATTCCTCATAGAAAAAGAGTTGGTTTGGGTGAGGTGGATGAAGGCCAGATATGGAAGCATACCCATGGCCCAGAACCAGGCGTCAAAGATTTAGGAAGGCCTGGTCCAGGCGTGGAGCAAAATAGGGCACTTATACCGTGCGGATGGCAACGGTTGTCACTCGCTGGTCGGCCAACAGAAACTGTGGACTTACACGACTCGGGGGGCTCCTATTCCCTGGTTCAGTCTGCTATGGGGCAAAGGGCACGTCCCCAAATGGAGTGTGGCATGCTACAAGGCAGTTATTGGGAAACACCTTACAAAGGACATACTTGTAAGGTGGGGGATCCCAGTCAATTCGAAATGCCAGTTCTGTGATGAGGAGGAGACATGCGTGCACCTGTTCTTTGAATGCTCCAAGGCCAAGTACGTGTGGGCGCTAGTGTGGCTGAAAAATGGATGGGGCCAACTTGTAGCTGCTAGCTTTGAAGAGATGATAGAACAAATGCTAAACAAAGTAACTAACAGACATGAGGAGAGATTTGTAGGTCTTTTCTGTACAAACGTTTGCTTTAACATCTGGAAAGCACGCAACCATAGTGCCCATGGGTGCGCTTATACTAGGGACATTTTCCATTTTTTCAAAATAGACTTGGAGATGGCTTTCAAGGCCAAGAGAGGCATGTGTAAGGGCATGAGTCCCACAACTAGGTTATACTGGGGGTTTTTGTAGAACACACCCCGTATACTCCACACTTTTTGTAAGATGTACGTGATAGCGTAGCTATCTGGTTTTGTTTTTGGCAATATACTTACCAATTCCAAAAAAAAGTCCTAGTAGAGCTCGGACTCTGACCGGGTACATGGGGACTTTCCCCTTTGACTTTCTCACGATCCTGTACATGTGCACTCCTAGAAATCTTTCCATTGGGTCCGGGGGAGGGAGACAAATCGTCTCGACCCTAAGTTGGCTAGTTGTTATTGCGTCTTGAGGAAACACCCAATTGGGCCGAGATCTAGTGTGGCGGCAGGGTTGAAGGAACCCTAAAGAAGCCCCCACACCCTATAAATAGGTCCTCTCTCGAGTCCTCACACCCTTGCGATCCCTGTCGACTACTTCCCAAGTCCCATCACCCTCTCTCGCTCTTGATTTCTCCCTCTTCGGCGAGCGCACCACCTTGGCACCGCCGCGGGTTGAGCAGCTAGGAAAGAACAAGATGAGGAGCAACAGCCCTCAGACCAGGGTCCACTGTGGACTTGAGGGAGATCCAACGGACCGGCGTTGGGGCCAGCACACGCAATTGAGATAGTGGAGGCAATCGATGCGGAGCGTTGTATCTAAAGGCGGACCAGCAGTGCATCGATCAAACGACCATCAAATTTCGGTAATTAGTTCTCTCTACTCGAATAATCCAGAAAAAAGGTTTTTCTTTGCGAAATTCATAGAAATAGAAAGGAATCTACGATGGGAAAAGTTTATACATGAAAGTTGCTTAGAAAAATATAAGGAACAAGATAAAAATGGTTTGATGACCTGATTCTATCTTGTTCTACAATAGTACATTAATTTGGTAGAAAAAGGTATTGAAAGGTAATTAGAAACCCTAATTTAATATAAAGGATGAATCTTTGTGGTTTAATAGGTTAATTTGAGGAGTATTAACCTATTGAATATTATAATAGAGTTTTCATATGTTTTGAATGCAAAGTTGGCTAATTTAGGGTTTTAATCTATAAATGAAGGATAATACATATAGAAACCCTAATTTAGGGTGAAAAAGGAGAAAAACCATGTTTATTTTGGATTAAGGAAATAAGTTACTAAATAATGATCCTAAATCTATTAGGAGTATTAAAATGAGAAATTTAAAGGTTTTATGTAGTTTTGTTGAATTAGGGTTCATAATACTAAAAGTGGAGGCAAAACCCTAATTTCAAAGGAAACCCTAAAATTGGAATAGAAATCCTAAGGAATAAGATGAAGTTGGATAAATTTTGATAAAAGGAAGTTTGTATGTTTATTTTAGGATTTCTGTGCATTTTTTCTTACTTGATTGGGTTTTCTCTACATAGTTGATTCTGTCTCCAAATCTGTAGTTATAGGTATGTGGTTACGTTTATGATTAATCGCTATAGTTTCACGGTGATTCTCGAACGTTTTATCGGTTCCCTAAAAATAACTACTTGGATGACTTTTATTTCATGCAATTATAAAGTGACTACGATTATCACCATAACTATGTGTACATGACTGGTCCAGATCCTAGTCCTCCTCTGTGGCTTTGCTAATGATGAAAAGGGTAACCTGATAAAGAGTCTACCTGTTAAGTGAGACCATCAGGTTATCAAGAGTTAGGGATTGGGCTACCTATGGGTAGTGCCATGCGACTCTTTAGCACACCATGAGTTAGGGATTGGGCTACCTATGGGTAGTGCCATGTGACTCAACCCTAGATATTGATCTACTTGTTAGGTAGGATCATGCATGGTTTAATGGGGATCTACCATAAGGAAGGTAGCATCTATGTCCACTGCAGGGATAGCGCAGAGGCTCAGGTATGTATGGATTGAGCAGTCATGTTTAAAACGTAAAGTTAGTTGTTGAACTGTAATTGACTGCAATATGTTGATATTAATTGTATGATTATTGTTTCCCCCACATACCAACTTTATGCTGACCGATGTTTTGTTTGTCGGCATTTTAGGTACCAACCCAAAAGGACAAACAGTAAATTGGCATATTGTGAATACATAAATTAATGTGCAAGGAAGATTAATTAGAATAAATTTCATACGTGGATAGAAGTTTAGAAATCCAAGTTTTCAAAAGGTATGCAAAATTTTATTTTATCACAGCCTTTTAGTATAGCCTGGTAGAATTTGATAATTATTATTGATTATTTTTCGAACCTTTGATCCGGAAATTGGGATAATGACTCTGACCTCCTGGTCTCCCTTAATTGGGGATTACCAGAAGGTGGGGTCATTTCATTTGGTATCAGAACCAAGGTTCCTCATTTAATCCTTAATAATTATTAAATTTTACAAACTCTATAGAACCCAAGGGAGTTTTTAGAGGATTTTCCGAAAGACAGAGGTGTCTAGAAAAGGATCATGTCCGGGGGCTGGCAATATTTTCCTCTGCACCGCTATTTGGAATACGAGGACTCCCATATCAGTGTGACTGCCTGGCCAATGTCTTAGGATCTGACTCAAAATAAGATACCTTTAGGACTCTCTCATCTTATTCATCGCTTCTCATCACACATTCTATTAAGGATTTTAAGGGTTAGGGTTTTTCTCTCTCTCATGTGGTATGGGTAAGTAAGTTAAGGATTAAGGAATCCTCCATCAAACTAATAAAAGATACATAATAAGACGTCATCGACATAAGTATATTTAGCATAAAGGTATAGACTAAAAGGTCTATGTGTATGCTTATGCAGATGGCTCGTGTGAAGGCAGTGGCTGTCCCAGATGCCACCAATGGTGGTGGACCTTCACGCAAGGGAAAAGTGTCTTCCAAGAAGAGGAAGAGGAACTACAGTGGAGATTCCTCAAAGAAGAGGAAGGGACCTGAAGAAACCACTCATGAGGTCCCTAACCCTGACCCGATACCCTTCACCAACCTTGATTAAGAAGAAGACCAAGGGTACGAGGAACAACATGTGTATGAGGAGGTAGCCTAGATGGAAGAGGACCAAGCTGGTGGTCCTGAACCAACCATGATGATCCACACCCCTGATGCTTTGTGGATGGAACAACATAAGAAGTTGTCAGAGGCCATTAGTGCTTTGGCCCTCCAAGACTTAGGTACAGGTGAGAATGGTGAGCTGCTTTCTGTTCATCCTCGACTGGGAGCCACCATCTTGGACTTCGTCAAGATGAACATCAAGAAGTTCTGGGGAGAAGATAAGTCTGAAGTGGTCGACAAGGCGGAAGCTTGACTACTTGCAGTTGAAAATGGATTTCTCATGCTTGAGGTACAGTCGAGCAAGAAGGTCCTCTTTGCTGCTCATCTCCTGGAAGGAGCAACCAAGATATGGTGGGAGATACATCATAGACTGAGATCTGAGTGAGGAACCAATGGCATGGGATGACTTCAAGACAATCTTCACCGCCAGATTCATCCCTGTCTTAGCTAGGAAGGAAAAGAAAAGGGAGTTCACCAACATGACTCAAGGAAATTCATTCGTGGCAGACTTTGGGCGCAAGTTTCAAATCTTAGAGCGTTTTGGGTATAAGGTGGATGAGGAAAGAAGGGTATATCACTTCGTAGAGTGTCTTCACCCTGCTATCAAGCCCCATGTGATGGCAAGTAAACCTAAAACCTTCACCAAAGCTTACAATACTGCTTTAGACATGGAGAGGAGAGTGATGCCAGTTCAGAATCCACCCAGGGGATATTTGGGCTTCACTGAAGGAACCCAAGGCTGGAAGAACAACCACAGGAAAGGTCAAGGGCATCATCATGATAAGGGAAAACATGGAGGAAAATGGAAACCCCATCAAGAGAACAATTGACCTCAATGCCACACATGCGGGAGGTGACACACCAGTGAGTGCCACTACAAGAAGAAGACATGCTACCGACGCCAACAAGAAGGACACATCCAAGCTGTTTATACTCTGCCAGATCTAAGAGGACCAGGATAGGTAGCAGCCCCACCAGTAGTAGCCCCACCTGTGGCAGCCCCACCTATAGCTATCACCCCACCTGTTGGAGAGAGAAGACAAGCTCAAGTGTTTTCCATTGACAGTGAGGAGGCTCAAGCTAATGCTAATCGGTTGGTCGAGAGTAATAACCCTTAGAGTTTTCTTTTATGTTTTAAGATAAGCATGTAATGTTCTAATGTATGGTGAAAAAAATTATGCAGGCATGCTTGAAGTCATGGGGCACAATGTAAAAGCTTTGTTTGACTCTGAATCCACTAATACTTTCATTTCGTGAAATCTCACAACTATGCTTTGTTTGGATATCAAGGATTTAGGGTATGTCTTAGATGTTACAACCCCGAGTGGTCGGGTCTTTACATCTCTTTTGAAAACTCCGGTGTTACCTGTGAAATATCGAGATCATGAGTTTCCTACAGACTTTATCCTTCTTGATATGAATGACTTTGATCTGATCATTGGTATGGACTGGCTTTATACTTATAAGGCCAATATTGACTCTAGGGAGAAGAAAGTGATCATTAATATTAAACCAAGTCACCCACCTTTTGTCATTAGGGGTAGGAAAGATGCCACCACCAGCCTGTATGTGTCAGCCTTGAAAGTAGAGCAGATGATGAGTAAAGGGTGTTGAGCTTTTCTGGAAGTAGTTACCGAGCCAGAACCCAGGGTGCTACCCTTACAAGAAATAGAGGTAGTTAGGAGCTATGCACATGTTTTTCTAGATGATCTACCCGGGATTCCTCCCGAAAGAGAGGTAGATTTCTCCATTGAGCTAGCTCCCGAGACAAGCCCTATTTCACGAGCACCTTATAGGATGGCCCCTGCGGAATTGCTCGAGTTGAAGAAACAATTGCAGGAATTGCTAGACAAGTGTTTTATCCACCCTAGCACATCACCATGGGGAGCACCGGTTCTTTTTGTAAAGAAAAAGGATGGTTCACTCCGAATGTGCATAGACTACCAGATGATCAACGAGGCTACCATTAAGAACAAATACCCTTTACCCCGGATAGATGACTTGTTTGACTAGTTGAAGTCTGCTCGAGTCTTTTCCAAGATTGACTTGAGATCAGGGTACCACCAGTTGAGAGTTAAGAGTGAGGACATCTCGAAAATAGTTTTTAGAACACGTTATGGCAACTATGAGTTTGTGGTTATGCCTTTTGGGTTGTCCAATGCACCCAGTGTTTTCATGAACCTTATGAATAGTGTGTTTCAACCCTTCCTTGACTCATTTGTCATAGTGTTCATGGATGACATACTAGTTCATTCAGATGACTTAGATCAACACTGAGACCACCTAAGTAAAGTCCTTGATATCTTGAGGAAGCAGAAGTTCTATGGGAAATTATCCAAATGTGAGTTTTGGATAGACCAAGTTATGTTCCTTGGACACATCATCTTAGGAGGAACAATCTCCGTAGATCTTGCTAAAGTGTCAGCAGTTCGAGATTGGCCTACACCGAAGAATCCCTCAGAAATACGCAGTTTCTTGGGGTTGGTTGGGTACTATCGACACTTCATCAAGGATTTCTCAAAGACCGCCTTACCTTTGACCATGTTGACTCAGAAGGATGTGAAGTTTGTGTGGTCCGATGTATGTGAATCTCGTTTCCAGGAGCTGAAGGAGAAGCTAACCACTGCACCAGTTTTGACTCTACCATCGGGCAATGAGGGTTTCATGATTTTCACTGATGCATCAAAGATGGGACTTGGTTGTGTGTTGGAACATAATCAGCATGTGGTTGCATATGCCTCCTGACAACTCAAGCCAAACGAGGTGAATTACCCAACACATGACTTAGAACTGGCTGCTATCATCCATGCATTGAAGATTTTGCGACATTACCTGTATGGTGCTACTTTTGAGATCCTCACTGACCATAAGAGCCTAAAGTACCTCCTGACTCAAAAAGACTTAAACCTATGACAACGAAGATGGATGGAGTACATGAAGGATTACGACTTCACCATCGCTTATCATCCAGGAAAGGCGAATGTTGTAGCAGATGCTTTGAGTTGGAAACAACTCAGGTGTGCAGTTGTTTTGTCCAATTAAAGGAAGAGTTTAGAAGAGCTGGTAGAGTGGTCTCCTCAACCATTTGATGATCGAGTTTGATTGGCCAACATCCAGATACAGTTAGAATTGTTAGGTGAGATTGTAGCAACATAGTTGGCTAGTGGGGAACTTGACAAGATGAAGGGCTTGATGAAGAAGCCACAAACCCATCTTTCATTGGGAATAGACAGAGGGATCAGATTTGAGAATCGTATATGGGTTCCTAATGACTCAGCGTTGAAGGAACATATCCTACAAGAGGCTCATGGTTCTAAGTACACAGTGCACCCAAGAACTACCAAGATGTTTAAGGACATGGAGAGGTTTTTCTGGTGGCCAGGAATGAAGAGAGACATTGCAGCATATGTGGCCAGCTGTCTTACGTGCCAAATGGTGAAGGTTGAACACCAACGACCCGGTGGACTTTTATAGTCTATAGAGATTCCTGAATGGAAATGGGAGCAGATCACCATGGATTTTTTGGTGGGTCTACTTCAGACTAAGAAATGTCATGATGCTATATGGGTTGTGGTAGATTGCCTTACCAAGTCAGCACACTTCCTTTCCCTGAAGACCACTGCCAAGGTGTCAGATTTAGCTGAGCTATATATCAGAGTGATAGTGCTTTTACATAGCGTACCCAGTTCCATCATCTCAGATAGAGACCCAAAGTTTACTTCCAAGCTGTGGAAGCAAGTACAAGAGGAAGTAGGTACAAGGTTGAGATTCAGTACCACATATCACCCATAGACAGATGGTCATTCAGAAAGGACAATCCAAACCTTAGAAGATCTGTTGAGAGCTTGTGTGCTCGATTGGGGTGGATCATGGGAGCAATACTTACCTTTAGTTGAGTTTGCCTACAACAAGAGTTATCAAACCAGTATTGGTATGCCTCCGTATGAAGCTCTATATGGGAGACTGTGTCAATCACCACTTCACTAGGATGATGTTGGTGAAAGGACCTTGTTGAGGTCATATGAAATCCAAGTGTATGCTGATAAATTCGCTTTGATCAGACAAAGGATAAAGAGAGCCCAGGATCGACAGAAGTCGTATGCTGATGCGAGGTGGACTGATGTGCATTTCACTGTGGGAGAACATGTTTTTCTAAAAATCCGACCACTCTGAGCTATAGCCAAAAACAGAGGAAAGTTGAGTCCCCGATACGTTGGTCCGTTTGAAGTGTTAGAACGGTGGTGAAGTCGCATATCGTTTGGCATTACCCCCTCAATATAGTATGATGCATGATGTGTTTCACGTGTCCAATCTTAAGTGATATCTGCAAGATCCGAGCCATGTGCTGAGCATTGAACCCATTGAGCTTCAAGGGAAGCTAACTTATCCTGAGTTACCTTTGCAGATTCTAGATACCGAGGTGAAAGAGCTCAGAAATAAGAACATAGAGATGGTAAAGGTTCTTTGGAAGCACCATGGAGAGGATGAAGCCACATGAGAGCTGAAGACGAACATGGAAAAAGAATATCCTAATTTGTTTGTTTGATTGTTGAAATTTGAGGGCAAAATTCCTATAAGGAAGAGGATGTTATAACCCTATTTTTCTTAAATCATGTAATGAGATTTGTAAATCTCCTTTTAAAAGATAAATGAAATCAATGGTTGATGTAATGGTTTGATTTGAATGACTTTCATGCATAATAGCCTTGTTTGTTTTCTTAATGGGCTTTATTGGCTATTGAGCCCAATTGAGAAAAAAAAAGAAAAAGAAAAGACAAAGGAATTCAATTAGATAAAGGAATACATAAGAAAATAAATAAAAGAAGAATAAAAGGCTAAGGAATATTTCCCAATATGGAATTTCGAAATATTAAGGTTCCTTAAGGCTCAAGGAACTCAGGATAATAATATAATGGCAAGGGAAAGAGAAAATATGTGGAATATATAAATAATTAAGTATTAACTTGCAACTGAAGAAAAGAACCTGTTTTCTTTAGATAATGATCCCAATTTTGTCATGATGGGAGATAAAATAATTAGTGAGGTTCCCTTAAAATTTGAGTTAAAAAGGAGTTATGAATTGGGAGTTATGGCCTTTTCAAATTATCCTCAAAATTGTATTTATATTGGAATTAGGAAATATTTTCCTTTAATTGGTTGAGCGTGAAGAACGAAGGCCGTTGGATCTTGATCCAACCGGCACCTCTCATCATCAAAGTCCCAGTAGAGCTCGGACTCTGGCCGGGTACATAGGGACTTTCCCCTTCGACTTTCTCACAATCCTGTGCATGTGCACTCCTAGAAATCTTTCCATTGGGTCTGGGGGAGGGAGACGAATCTTCTCGACCCTAAGTTGGTTAGCTGTTATCACGTCTTAAGGAAACGCCCAATTGGGCCAAGATCTAGGGTGGCGGTAGGGTTGAAGGAACTCTAAAGAATCCCCCACACCCTATAAATAGGTCCTCTCTCGAGTCCTCACATCCTCGTGATCCCTGTCGGCTAGTTCCCAAGTCCCGACACCCTCTCTCTCTCTCTCGATTTCTCCCTCTCCGGCGAGCGCTCTGCCTCGACACCGCCGTTGGTTGAGTATCTAGGAAAGAAGAAGATGAGGAGCAGCAACCCTCGGATCAGGGTCCATCGTGGACTTGAGGCAGATACAACAAACCGACGTTGGGGGTAGCACACGTAACTGGGATAGTGGAGGCAATCAATATGGAGTATCTGATCTAAAGGCAGACCAGCGACACATCGGTCAAACGGCCATCAAATTTCGGTAATTAGTTCTCTCTACTCGAATAATCCAGAAAAAGGTTTTTCTTTGTGAAATTCATAGAAATAGCTAGGAATCTCCGATGGGAAAATTTTATACATGAAAGTTGCTTAGAAAAATACGAGGAACAAGATAAAAATGGTTTGATGGCCTAATTCTATCTCATTTTACAAAAGTACATTAATTTGGTAGAAAAAGGTTTTAAAAGGTAATTAGAAACCCTAATTGAATATAAAGGATGAATCTTTGTGGTTTAATAGGTTAATTTGAGGAGTATTAACCTGTTGAATATTAAAATAGAGTTTTCATACATTTTGAATACAAAGTTGGCTAATTTAGGGTTTTAATCTATAAATGAAGGATAATACATATAGAAACCCTAATTTAGAGTAAAAAGGAGAAAAACCATGTTTATTTCGGATTAAGGAAATTGTTACTAAATAATGATCCTAAGTCTGTTAGGAGTATTAAAATGAGAAATTTAAAGGTTTTATGTAGTTTTGTTGAATTAGGGTTCATAATACTAAAAGTGGAAGCAAAACCCTAATTTCAAAGGAAACCCTAAAATTGGAATAGAAATCCTAAGGAATACGATGAAGTTGGATAAATTTTGATAAAAGGAAGTTTGTATGTTTATTTTAGGATTTCTATGCATTTTTTCTTGCTTGATTGGGTTTTCTCTACATAGTTGATTCTATCTCCAAATATGTTGTTACAAGTATGTGGTTACGTTTATGATTAATCATTCTAGTTTCACGATGATTCCGAAATGTTTTATTGGTTTCCTGAAAATAACTGCTTGGATGACTTTTATTTCATGCAACTATAAAGTGACTATGATTATGAACATAGATATGTGTACATGACTGGCCTAGATCGTAGTCCTCCTCTGTGGCTTTGCTAATGATGAAAAGGGTAACCTGGTAAAGGGTCTACCTATTAAGTGAGACCATCAGGTTATCAAGAGTTAGGGATTGGGCTACCTATGGGTAGTGCCATGTGACTCTTTAGCACACCATGAGTTAGGGATTGGGCTACCTATGGGTAGTGCCATGCGAATCAACCCTAGATATTGATCTACCTATTAGGTAGGATCATGCAGGGTTTAATGGGGATTTACCATAAGGAAGGTAGCATCCAGGTCCACTATAGGGACAACGCAGAGGCTAGGGTATGTATGGATTGAGAAGTCATGTTTAAAACATAAAGTTGTTTGTTGAACTATAATTGAATGCAATATGTTGATATTAATTGCACAATTATTGTTTCCCCCACATACCAACTTTATACTGACCAACGTTTTATTTTTCGGCATTTGAGATACCAACCCAAAAGGACAAATAGTAAATTGGCATATTGTGAATACATGAATTAATGTGTAAGGAGGATTAGTTAGAATAGAATTCATACATGGATAGAAGTTTAGAAATCCAAGTTTTCAAAAGGTATGCAAAATTTTATTTTGTCATAGCTTTTTAGTATAGCATGGTAGAATTTGACAATTAATATTGATTATTTGTCGAACCTTTGATCCAAAAATTGGGATAATGGCTCTGACGTCCTGGTCTCCCTTAATTGGGGGTTACCGGAAGGCGGGGTCGTTTCACATGATGGCTTCCACGAGTCAGATGATGGGACAATTTTTTACCACGGTAGGATAGTGGTTCATGATGCTAACGACCTAAGGAATATGGTGTTGGAATATGCCCATTCATCCATTTACACTATGCGCTCAGGTAGCACCAAGATGTATCATAACATGAAAGATATGTATTGGTCGCTAGTCTTGAAGAAGTATGTGGCTGAGTTTGTTGAGAGATGTGTTGTGTGTCAACATGTTAAAGTTGAGCACTAGAAGCCTATAGGGATATTGCAACCATTTCCTATACCATAATGGACGTGGGATCATGTGACTATGGACTTTGTGGTCAGTTTGCCTAGGACAGCCAAAGCCCATGATTCCATCTGGGTGATCATTGACAGATTAACCAAGTCAGCACATTTCCTTCTTATGAGGATGATGTTCACAGTAGAGAAGATTGATCATATCTATGTGGATGAGATAGTGTATTTGCACGGTGTTCCAGCAACTATCATGTCTGATAGGGGTCCCCAGTTCACGAGTCGCTTTTGGGAGTGACTGCACATAGCTTTGGGTATGCAGTTAAAGTTTAGCACTGGTTTCCACCCGCAGACAGATGGTCAATCTGATAGGACCATCCTGACCTTGGAGGATTTGTTAGGATCCTATGTTCTTCAATTTTTAGAATGTTGGGATGTACATCTCAATTTGATAGAGTTTGCCTACAATAAAAGCTATCAGAGTATTATTGACATGGCACCTTATGAGGCATTATATGGGAGGCATTGCAGATTGCCATTGTGTTGGTATGAGACAGGTGTGTATCGGCTTCTTGGTCCCGATCTTGTGCAACAAATGACAGAAAAGATCAAGATAATCCAATGATAGTTTAAGGTAGTACATGACAAATAGAAGTCGTATGTAGATAACCGTCATAGACCCTTGAAGTTCCATGTGGGAGACAAGGTATATTTGAAAGTCCCTCCTTGGAAAGGTGTCCAGAGGTTTGGGAATAAGGGTAAGTTGTCTCCCAAGTTTATGGGACCTTACCCAGGGGTGGCATGTGTTGGGAATGTGGCCTACAGGTTGAAGTTGCCACCTAAGTTGCATAGGTTACATCCAGTGTTTCATGTGAGTATGTTGAGGAAGTGCCATCCTGTTATAGAGTTAATGTTGCAGCCTATAGAGGTAGAGCAGGATGAGGATATGACCTATGTTTAAGGCCTAGTGTTGATCCTTGACCGGAGAGTGAAGAAGCTGAACAAGAAGGATCGTTTGCTTGTGAAGGTTCTTTGGCATCATCATGGTGTTGAGGAAGCTACGTGGGAGCTCATGGGAGAGATGAGTAGGAAGTACCCCTCTCTTTTCTCTTAGGATTTTAGGGGTTAAATCCTTGATAGGGGTTTATGGCTAGTAAGGATCCTGACCCAAGTTTTGGGATAACCGTATTTGTTTTGCCTAATTATGTTGCTCAGAACATTTCTCTAATCATTTATGATGTAATTAGGGCATGTTAAAAGATTAAGTTTCTTGTTTGAGCTTGTTTAGATGATTCTTGCATTTGGTGGTGAGGTTTTGGTGAAAATTACAATTCACCCAGAGTAGGGGTTGATGTGCAAGTTTGCCACCTCTAGTGTTTGGGATCTTGGGAGAAAGTTTCTCTCCAAACCAGGTGGGTTTTATAACTCTTTTCCCATTTGTTATTATCATCTTAGATCTGATTATATATTGTTGTTCGTTAGGCTAAAAGCATGTTCTTATGATGGAAGAGATGACTTTGTTTAAGGTATAATCTGTGTATTATCCTAGAAAGGATTACCCTTGTTCTAACCTTAAATCATTGTTCTTGTCCTTTCTTATAGAACTGATCTACCTAGCTTATGATCCTTACATCTTGTTGACTGACACAACGTTGCTGCTTAATGTGTTATCTACAACGTTAAAGTCGAGATGGTTAATTATGTAGGTCGCGGCACCTATTCAGGTCGTGCCATGAACTTAACAAGTTAAGTTCATGTTTCTATGATCATGATACCAACGAGTTAGAGTAATAACACCCCACGACTATTGGGTTGACACTCTGTTGCATTTTGGGTTGAGACACCCCTTGTAGCTACACAGTCGTGACATTCTTTGGTGCTGCACGGTCACAATGTTTGTTGAATGTTTCCTTGTGACATCATCGTGACATTGTGTTGGCATGTGTCATGGTCGAGGCATTTTGCATGCGTTGTGGGTCAAGGTGAGCTGAGCATGTTTCGAGCAAGTGAGCTAAGCGCCGTGGGCGAGTGAGCAAGGTATGCGTCGTGAGTCGCAACACCCTTTTCCCCTACACATGTTGCGACAAAGAGAGAGATGCACACATCGTATGCTGGGACACATGCCTTGTAGGGTGGTGTCACATGCTGCACGCATTGCATCCAGAGTCAGCCTAAATGTGTTGCAAGTCGCAACCATGGTGTGTGAGTGAACATTAGTAATACATTTACGTATGTACATGGATGTGTATAGTATAATGGTGACATATGATAAAATGATTATGCATGGTTAATTAATAATGATGGTGCTTAACCTTAATACCCTTGAAACATATGGGAAGTAATAAATTAGGGTTAGGGGCTGAATAATGTTATGAAACCCTAGTTAGCTAAGTTTGAACCCTAACCCTAATCATGTGTCCATGTGACTGATGTGCTCATTTTACTTAATGAATTGTATTCCATAATAGTGTTTTGTCTTTCTTGATTATGTAAACCTAATCTTGCAAGTGAGATAAATGGTATAACTATGTGAGTTATATGGTGAACTTTATGTAACACAGGGTGGCGATTAAGAACATTGCTAAGATATAATGTGTTATCAATTGTGCATGATTTATGAATGGGTCTAATGACCTATAAAGTTCCTTGAGCATAGTGTGAGGTGAAAATCTCTAGTAATGTATTGAGGGTTTCATATCCCATTGAAATGAGATGAGTTCTCGCTTAATACGTTCCATATCTTCTGAAGTTGTATCATACGTTAATTTTGTAGAATTTGGTTAGAGTTTATATGTTGTAACTTAATTGAGGCATTAAAAGATACCCAATTGGAATGTCTAATAAACTGAAACCATAATCATGTAGTTGTGATGTACCATTGATCCATCCTTAGTGTTAGTATCTAGTAGGATGGTGAAACGAGTAACTCCATGAGAAAATTTAGAGCACATATTATTGAATATGTGGGGTGCAAGTAGAGATATCTCCATGTATCCTTAAATTGATTGAAATAGTAGTATGATGTTAATTATAGAACGACCATGTATGAGCTTTTTCTCTAGTGTTGTGCCATGTACCAAGGTAGACTAGTTGTTTTATAGAACCATAGCTTCAACTATGAGTTGATGTCTCTAGAGGACTATAGTTGTGACTATAAGTTGTTGTTTAGCAGTTTGACAATTATGTCACTACATTGTAGACTTGAACTGACCAACTACATCTCTCAGTTTTCCATCATATTACATCTCAGATTAGATCACAAACATACAAATATTATATCAGGGTTCTATTAAACAAAATTATATGAGTGGCTTGTCAAACATATATCAAAACTTTATCTAGTGCAATCAAGGTTCTCCTGACCCATATCCTGAGGGTAGTGCCATACTTATTGTCTCTCTAAGCTCACTCAACTCTATGAGTATCTCATAAGCACAAACTTTATCTTCCCTCTTTTGTCTGGGGTTCTCTAATCTACCTCATTGACTAATTTTGACTTAGCAGTGGTCAGTTGGATTTGAGTGGTATGCCTCAAATCCCTAGGGCATTATAATAAAAGGGGTAATATATATTCTATATAGTATAATTGTGTAGGGTCAAATACGAATCACATTGGATGACCCCATGCCTTATTTATTGTATAGTTTAATTTAAAACGATTTTATATGTTCTTCATGTTCCTTCTAAAAGTATAAATTGATCTCTCCCTTGGCATCATCTTAAGGAGAGAGAGAGAGAGAGAGAGAGAGAGATGGCCACCTTATTTGGGTCTTGGTTGCATGTTGACATCCTTGGTGATGTTTTGGAACACATGTGTGAAGTGTGTATTGCACCTAGATGTGTTGTCTAGGGCTAGAGAGCCCTAGAGAGGTAGTGTATTAGTTTGTGAGTGTTTAGGGTTGAACCCTATCATTTTGTGAGTGTGTAGGGTTGAACCCTATCGGTTTGTGGGGTGTGTAGTTTTGAGCCCTATCATTTTATGGGTGTGTAGAGATATGATATCAGGCATGACCTTGGTAGGAGATCAAGAGGGCAAGACCTAGCCTAGACTTTATCACCATGTATTGCATGATGTTGTGAATGTGCTCCTTTTTTGTGGACAAGTGGCACCTAAGCTTCTAAGGTGATGACACCTATTTCATGATCCCTCTCTCATCCCTCTTGTATATAATTTCCTTTCTCTCCATGCAAGAGGATCCTTTTGTCCATCCTTGCTTCCTATCCTTCTTGGTGGATGACCTTGAGAAGCTTAAGGATCTAGAGAGTCTCTATTAGAGCTTGGTGGACGAGATCCAAGTTGTGGTGTTCTTCAATCATCCTTCATATTCTACCTTGGTAAGATATGTTTCCTAGATCTCTTTTCTTCTTCTTCTTCTTCTTCTTATCATCCATGTATCCTTAATACCTTCTTTTCATATTGAACCATATTAACCTTGGTATCATCTTCTTCCTCAGAGGTGTAGTGGTGACCAAGTTTGGTGGATCCTCTTCTACCTTAATCTCGTGAGCTTGAAGCTTGACCTTGGAAGCTTGGATCTTGATGGTGATCTTTGAGGATGGTTATATAACTCTTAACGTCCTTTGTTATTTTCACTCTTCATATGTTAATGATTGTTCTTCATCTTGAGATTGTTCATCTCTTGTATGCTAGTAGTTGTTAGTGGTTTTAGAACTATTTTGATGATGGAATCTCACTTAATTTTCCATTCATGTCTTGCACCTGCTTACCATGTTAGTATAAGGACTAGTAGCCAACCTTTCTAAGGTTGAAGATGACAAGTACACACACATACATGCACCATGTTGAGGGTAGGTCGTCATGACTTGTAATGCAACAAACTGAAACACTATGGGGCAAGTCATCATGACTTGGAGATGCTTAGGTTGACATGCCTTGTGGATGCTTAGAGCCGACATGCGTTGAGAAGGTTAGCTTGAAAATGTCTTATGGTTGATAGATCTTGAAGAAGCAAACCCATTATGCCATAGAAATACTTAAATCGATAGGTGTTGCTAAACTGTTATTCCTTGAAGGTGTTAGTCCTTGAAGGATATGGGTGTACCTTGTGTGAGTTGGTCTGTTTTGAGGGCTAACCGTGACACCCTGGTTGAGTGGAGCTTGACACATATTTAGTGAAATGTTTCATGATACACCTTGACCCGTGATGCCATGATGAAACCCTAACCGTAATAATCGATATACCTAGGGTTTCCTGACATGTTTTGGTTGTCTGACACCTTTAGGTGGTGATGGCCATCACACATTAGGGTGGTGTTTCCCATCACACCTTTAGGTGGTGTTGACCATCACACTCTTAAGAAGTGGTAAACCGATACACCATTAGTAAGGATATTCATTGTGCCTTGAATATTGATAGTCCACATGTTGTGATGATGACAAGTCGACACCCTATGGGAAGTTCTATCTGATACCTTATATGATAGTCTCAACTGATACCCTGTAATGGTGGTTATGTTACATCATGTTGATGAAAGGGTTACATGATATGATGTGATACCCTATGGGGTGGTTGTGTAAATAATAAAGGAGTGTTATTTTATATAACCTTTATTTCATAACATACCTTATAATTATGATGGAGAAATGATCTCAGGGTGGTTGTTGATCCATCCGTATAAACTCTAATTGATTAAGAAAGAATCTAACCCTAATGATGTAATGTTAATGGCATGAATCTTATTAGATTGTAGTGTTGTTGATGTATTATTCTTCTTGTTACAAGTCTCTAACCATTTAAGTAACACCAGTTGGTAAGCATATCCAGGTATGAGCTATGGTACTTATGATGTGATTGAATGGTCCTTGTAAGGCAAATGTGATGTTGGCATCATTGAAAGACAAGGTAAATGGTCTTATGACCTAATGATGGCTTATTGCCTTATTTGAGATGATGATTTCCTCAGTATTGATATGAGGGGTTCCTACCCCAAAGTATGTGATCCTTTTCATGAGAAATATGGGGATTAGCAAATATCAAGTGATATTGTGATGATATCACACCTTATATTCTCAAATATGTTCTGGTGATGTTTTATGCCCCTTATTTATGTAGAATTTGTTTAGAAGACATAAGTTGTAACTTGATTGATGCCAAAAGATAGTTAATTGACCTAACTAATCAAGTGGAACCTAATGATGTATCTTGACTTATGCCATAGATCCATTAAGTGTCAATACTTGCTAAATGGTTAAACAAGTTTAACTTGGACCACATATGTTTGAATATGCGGGGATGAGGAAGAATATCCCCTTATGTCAACGAATATGTGGCACAAGATTGGTTGCGGGCCATACCTGGAAGAGTGCGGCTTTGGACCGTAGCTCAGTGATATGTGACATAGGATTGGTTGCAGGACATACCCTGGAAGAGTGCAACTACAAACCATAGCTCAGTTTCACTAGCTCTGTGACTTGTACCATGGTGGGCTAGGTTTGCATAGCTGGACTATATGTCACTCAACTAATCTGACTGATGATGTCACTATATGATTCACTAGTGTACTGACCACAAGGTGGTGAGGTCGTGGATTCTGGCTCTTCCAATAGACCTGGTATGTCACCAATGTTGACTTAGCAGTGGTCGGTTGGACTTGGGAGGTACGACTCAAATCCTCAGGGCATAATAAAATATGTAAACAGTCGTATAGTATATTTGTATAGGATCAAATAAAGAAACATTGAATGAGGCCTTGCTTGCTTTTGTGAAATATGGTGGATAAGAAATATACATGTTCTTCATATTCGTTATAAATCATTATGATATTTCATAATTCAACACCAATTCCTCATCATGTTAATAATAATTACCTACCTCTTATAGTTTTAACTTTGTTTCTTCTTTAATCACCTTATCTATGATAATAATAGAGATGACGGAGAGTTATATCTCGTAGTGAGATTTAGAATCTCACCTTGTGGGTTTCCCACATGCTTTTTAGGTAGACGTGAACGAGAAGGTAGAGATCGTGTAGCAGAGGTTGAGGAATCGCAAGAGAGGCAGTAGATGACAAGATTGGAAGTGTTGTTGGATGTCTTTTGTTGTTAGAGTCCTAGAGTCATCCCTATACACTCAGATCCTTGGGGATGTTTTGTGATTGAGCTTTTGATATGTGGTTGTCTTGTGTGCTCTTTTGTGTACATATGTAGTGGATATATGTATATATGTTCTGGAACAAGTTCTCGGGTTACAGGTTTATGGCACATATAGTAATTTATTTGAGGAATGAATGGACTCGTATGTAAAAGTTTTTGTTGTTTGACAGTTTATGAAAATGGTTTTAATTTTTAATATTTTCTGGTAATCTGCTTGTTGATCTTTCTTCTGCATTTTTTTAGTAATCTAGCTACTATGGCATGGGACGTCACATTGAAGGTGAAGATCTCTTATAGTACACTTAGGTCCTAGGTTGGATGTTTAACATGTATTCATGACTTGTTGTTTATTTTTTTCCTTGTCTAAGATTTATCTATTGTAAATAATGAAAGATGAATTCTTTTACATAAACAAATTTTTGCTCATATCACATTTTAAGAAATGTACATTTACTAGTTGATGCTGTTGGATGTAGGGATCAAGAGGTGGGATGAATAGAGCTTCAAAATTCTAACAAGAAAAGTTAGACTTGTAAATTAAGTCAACTGAAACCAAATGCTTAAAATCAATTTGAATTCCTATCTAAGCAAGCATATAAAGGATGAGAGAAATTGAAACATCCACTTGGACAAGGTGGTTTAGAGTGGTTCCAAACTCCAAACTAGGAGATAGTCAATCCACTACCTAGAGAGGTCAACCACAAGGACTTTGCAAATTGTGTATACTTATATTCAATCATAATAGATATAAGGATACCACCATACATCCAAGGACTTACCTACTCAAGACAAGATTCTTTCACCTACACAAGGACTTACCCACTTGATCAAGATGTCTTCACCCTTCAACAAGGACTTACCCATACTTACATCAAGTCTTTGGCCTTGAAGGAATTACCCACTCTTCTTAAATCTTGGCCTTTCCCTTCTCCTTCACCTGGAGACCATCTTCACCTCTTCTTCAACCATGAAGAAGACCAACAATAACTTCACCTTCACTCAGAGTAGCTTGCTTCAACCTTTACTCTTTGAGAAAGGGGATTGGGAAGATGGAAGGAATGAGAGATTTACAAGCACATAGAGGTGGCTCTCTTACAACATGCCTAACTCACTCATAATCACTAAATTCTCTATAAATGAGAGAGAGAAAGAGTCTCAAAGGTTTGAATCACACTCAACTATAGAAAGGACTTAGGATATCATGAATGAGAAAACTTGGAATGAGCTCCAAGTGGTCCTATTTATAGCTTGGGGTGTTCCTTTGAGTGTGGGATCACTTAAGAATGAAAAATAGCCATTTTACAACTTGAACAGATCTATTTTCCTTTACAATAACTCTCCAACGGTTATAATTATCGATAAAGCCAATTTTCAAACTATCCTTCGAGTTTGTTCTCTGAAATTTGACCGATGAATCAAAATAAGTTTTGCTTAGTTGACCAATTGGTCAAGTTCAGTGAGTGTGCAACTCAACCATTTGACTATTTTATAAAATCCATCACTAGTTCGGTCAAGTTTCCAAATCGACCGACCAACAGCATGTGACAAATTTTCCAAAATGATTTTCGAGTGACAAACGTTGGAATTAAGTGTCCCTGATTTTTTTTCTCATCTTAGCTACAAGTCATATCATCAATAAAAGTGATTACAAAATTAATCTAAGATGATTTGGAGTGATTTCCCAAAAACTATACTTGCATTACTTTTGACTTGAACTTGGACAAGCTAGGTCTTGTGTAATTTGATCCTTTTCATGTACCTAAAGCCTAAAATCAATCTTGAACGAACATATTAGATACATAGGAATGGAATGGTTAAGTCATTATCAAAATATGGACAATGTATAACTCTCAAGTCAACATTCTTCCCCTTTTTTACAATGACAAACCATTCCTCAATCATATTGAAAAGGATATATAAAATTATACCTTAGCCTTATGAAATGTCAGGGGATTCAGAATTTTAACAATGTGAATTGCTCCCCTTCAATATTTCTCACTCTTACCTGCATAGTTAGTCTTTCTACACATAACAATATAACATGTATATACTATATGGTCCTTTAGTAAGTCACATGATAAAGCATATAGTGAACAAGAAAAGGATCACATAGACAATAAAAACAATATGGTTGAGCTTTAAAACATTTGAACTTCTCTCCCCCTTTTGACATGATCAAAAAGTAAGGGGTAGAAGAGCACAAAAAATAGGTCATCTCCAAGTACAACGAAAAACATACATCCACAAGAAAAAGCATGCAATCCCATAGCATACATCAAATAAAGACGAGAGAGAAACAAGAAAGCTTAGTCATAATCAAAATATGGGGATAATGGCACCAACTATGAGATATAGAAATCAATGAGTAAGTGTACATATGATTAAGATTACAACACAGAAAGCATGTCCTCAAAAGCAACTACAAGCCAAAATGATGAAAACAACATGATGATAAATAGTGCAACTGAGATAATGTGCCCGATGTTTTTAGTACAAAAAAAGTCTAGAAATATATATATGATCATCATCTAGAGAATAAAAGCTAAAACATATAAACATCAAGGATATTTATGTCCACAACATCATCATCAACAACAACATCATCAGTAGAGGCTTCTGGCTCATAGTAAGCATCTCTATCTAAAGGTGCAATAGAGACAAAAACATCACCTTCATTACCAGAGTCACCAACAAACCCATCAGAACCATCCTCACCATCATCCTCAGATGCCTCATCATCATCAGTAGCAACTTCCTCATCAGCCTAATCTAGAATCTCCTCATTGGTAGAAGGATAAAAGCCACGACCGGACCACATGATATTTTGTTCAGCCCAAGATATACCAAGATCACATAGTTCTTGAGCTTGAGGATAAGGAGCAGAAGTTCCAAGTCCAACAAGCAAGGTAGATATAGGACCACCAGGGAGAGTCAGCACAGTAGGGGTAGATCCACCAACAACAGAGGGTGTAGTAGTGGAAGCAACAGGTGGATGGGTAGGGTAAAAATGATTGTATGCATAGGATGCATAATAATCTCTTGGGTAGGGTTGGTAGGAAGGATAAGGATGTTCACATGATAGGTTCATGGTAGACATGATAGCATAGAGATCCTAATGCAAATGCTCCTGAACCTGAAGGTTATATGCCTGTTGATGCATCATGTAGCTCATGAGGGTTTCATTTGATACATGAAAAGAGGCGCGGGAAGGTTGGGATGGCTGAGATGGTGGAGGTTCATGAGTGGAGGTGGAGGCTCGAGGTGTGGTAGAGGAAGGGTTAGGAACACTCTTCTGAAGTGTGGTCTCACTAGCACAAATTCCTTTTTGGACAGATTGAAAAAGATCACAAATTAGGGTTGGGTAGGGTGGGTGGGTTCCTGGGGTGTTCTTACCAGCATCAAATCCGGTCATGTGATGGAGAACATATCTGACCCACTTGAATCCGATGTTTTTCAAGATACAAAACATAATCACCGTAGTGTTCTCTACAATTTTAGTTTGGTTTTTCTTTGGATGAATATTGAAGTTGACTGCTAGGGAGAATATGCAGTTCTTGTGGTATAAGGCTGAGGAGGGAAGGGTATACTTCTTCCTAGAATTTATCAATGTCAAGAAGAGTGAGATAATATTTCTTGTAGAAGGCCTTAGGGTTAAGAAGGTCAAAATACTCAGGGTAATCCTTCCTCCAAGTGTCAGTCACCTCAGTACCTGAGAAAAAGATATTCAAGGTATCGTTGGAGACATGAAATTTCTACCAGGATATCATGGAAGTAAGGACTACTTGAGCATTAGGAGGGGGTATGAGAATGTCATAATTCTATTGCAAATTAGCATAGAATTCAGGAATGGATTTGGTGCTTGTGATGGAATTGTGGTAGCATACACATTCAACACTCAAGACAGAGGGGTGTGATAAATGTATATTTATTCCTTTTATTTATATATCTTTGATATTTGTTTAGGATTATTTTGTTATTTATTCTATTAGTTTCATAATTAATTGTGTTATTTTATATTTTACCTTTAATTGGAGTTTTAATTCTATTTTCTTGGGTTTTGTAGGAAAATTACACAATTTGCAGCAGTCCTGAAATTCATATATACATGCCACCAAAAGTGACATAACTCTTGCATTAAAACTCCAAATTGAGTGTACAAGTATTCATTGGAAAGAGAATTTAATTTACTAAAATAAAATCCTATTATTTGGACCACTTTTGTGGTTATGGGAGAGAAATATGTTCAAAATCACTGCTGTGAGAATCTACATTAAAGAGAGTTACATGGTCAAGATAATTAAAGACAACCAACTTTCGATTTGACCAGATCCAGAATATAAAAAAATTGGTGTCCCTCTCTTTTTCCCACTCTTTTGAGGGCATCCTACCCCCTCCTCTTATAAAAGGAGGGACTCTTCACTTGTAAAAGCATTCTATTCTTCATTCCATTTCATCCAATTTTTAGTTGTAGACCACATCTTGTATAATGTTGGATCTCATTTTAGTTTGTATTTATTCTAGTCTTGTTATGTCTGAGTAAATCTCACTGGGGCATGGGAGTATCCCCTTATCCCGGTTCTATTCAATATAATCAGTTATATTCCTCCATCGAACAGATATCTTCTTTCTATTTATGTGTGGTTATTTGGATGATCTGATATATTCTTATGGAGTGATATGACTGTGGATCTCTATAATAATGAAAAAATAGTCTCTTAATTGTGATTATCATATTTTTGTCTATTTAATCTTATTCTTGCTATAATCTTTGGTGATGCGACCACCTGAGCCTTGGGTTTGAACACCCGTTTGAATTCACATGCTTTTTGATATGACCGTGGATAGTGACATGTTGGATAATTGGGCAATGATCTGTGAACGCTAAGACCAACAGGTTCATGGAAAGTTTGAACCTTGTGAGTTTGTCCGTAAGGACATGTAACCACAAGATCCTGATTTGATCCTTAGAGTTTAGAATTTGATTACTTGAGTAAGAATGTAATTTTGGTGGTGGTCTTCTGGACCCCATATCTTTATTTATTGATTAGTTAAACTTTATTTCAACACTTTTATTTTTGTTCTTAGTATTAACAACTCTCTCAAATTAGGATTTAATTCTTGTACTTGTGATCGGATTTAGATTTTGACTTTTCTTTTCTGCCGTCCCTTGGATCGATACCTATCTATACTAAGTTGACTTGTTGTTCGCAACAAATTGACAACCAGTTAGAAGGTTAAACTCTAGGACTTTTCCTAGTAATTGTTACGTGTACAAAGATGCGCATCAATTTGGTGTTGTTGCCGGGGATGACACAGTTGTTTTTCAGATCCAGTTGCATGTATATCTTGTTTAATCCTTGTTTGTATTCTCTAACTTTCATAACTTTAGTCTTTTTTTATAATTTCTTTTTTCCTTCTGAGCACAATTTCGGAAGTGTATCTCCTCTTTCTGTTGAGTTTCCATTCCAGCAGTACTACTTTTTAGTTACTTTTTTTAGAAATTTTAATTTATTTCATAATTTCTTAGATTTATAATTTTTAGTTCTCTTTGTAATTTTTGACTAACCTCTTATCTCGTAATCTTTGTTCTCTCATTCGTTGATTGACATATCTTTCAGGAACTTTTCTTTTCAAATGGAGTGGGCATCCCAATATCCCCCACAATGTTATTATTGTGGTCTTTACCACCATGCATCTCTTGCCTACCCGACTCTACCCCATGTTTATGAAAACACCACTGTTAATTGGGAGCCGTTTCACCTTGGTGGGTACAATGTGAATCCACATTTTTCTGAGAACCATTATGGAGAACCTTGCTATCCATATTCTAATGGGGGATATGATCAATAAAATTTTTTCGGGTGTAACCAACAAAACCTTGGGGGTTATGAACATGTTTATGAAACCCAATGTAATCCTCAACAAGAAGAGAGACTTAGGGCCCTATAGAAGATAGCAGTAGAAGGAGAAACAAAACTAAGAACCAGAAAAGCCTTCTTAACCGCCCTGCTAGAAGCCCAAATCCAAAATATAGATTGTTCAAATATGTTTCCTCATGATTTGGTGACACCTTGTAATATTGAATCTTCCTACCAAGATGGACACAATGAAAATTACAATCCACCATCTTTTGGAGATTATTATGAGGATCAATGCCACCCAAAACAACATGAGGGGTATTATGGCCAAGGACACTATGGGGAGTGTGGCGAGGATGGCCAAAATTTTGGAGTGCATGAATCTAATTATGAAACCAAATTTAAAGAGAGACTTTGGGCCCTAGAAAAGATGGTAGCGGAAGGACAAGAAAAACTAGAAACCAACCAAGCCCTGTTATCTACCTTACTAGAAGCCCAAGAACAGACTCCCCTTGTAGAACTTGAGCAAACCAAGATGGTTCTTCCCGATGATGACGATGATGATCCTATTTTTGTGTCATATATGTCAAATTCTGAAGAAATTGCACAAACAATGGAGCCATATTTTGCATGCGGTGAGGACGTGGGCATCCCTATCTTTCCTTTACAGACTTTACTACTTGAATATGAAAATTCAAAGCAAGACAGTCAATTTGAAAATACAACTACTCCATCCACCACTTACAACAATCCAATTGACATCAAAGACCAATACCCTTATTTTGAGTCTATTTTGGATAATAAGCATCCAACCCCCTTTGACAAAATGATTCCACACATTCTGTCACAAACAATTCCCATTCCATGCACAATTGATTTAGAAGAAGAGACACAACCCTCAGAAGAAGTCTACATACCCCCTTCCACTGGTTGCAAGGAATATGTCCCCATTTGTATCCCTCATGAACCCTTGGGAACTCCTTACATAGAGAAACTAGAGTTACATGCTATATCAACCATGAATCCCATCTATCCCAAGGTTGATTGCATGAATTTTGAGCAGAGCAAAAATAATTATCATGCTAATTTAAATGTAGTTCTCCCTTTCATATCACCACCAATTATCCTATATGCATGTCAATATGACCGAGGGAAACTAGATTCAGATCCTCCACCTGACTTTGCACATCTGGCACTGCATGTGTTACCAATCGGGTACCCACCAACCTCCCCCAATCCATGATTCATCTTCAACACTTCCTTCACTATCGATGGAAGATCTGTGGATCCTATTGGAGGGAATGTGAGGTGAAAGAAAATATGAGCACCCCACTAAGCTTCTACAATTACCCTATCATAGGGTGCACTATGAAGCTCCTCAGATAAAGGTCCCAACCCTCATACACATCCCCTTCGACTGGATGTTTTTTGAGCTACCTGGGCCACCTGGAAATCCTCGCTCTTCTCTTCCCTCCATCTCAGGTTTTAATTTTGCTCAGGACGAGCAAAAATTTGAGTCCGGGGTGGAGGTAGGTGATATGCTTCTATTCCACCCCCTTATCTTTTTTATTCTTGCATTATTTCTACCTTTTTTTGTTTTGCATATAGTTGCTTTGTTCATGGCCATTATCTAGTCGGTCATGTTTTTATTTCTTTTGTTGCAAAATGGCCTTTATCTAGTCGGCCAATATGAATATATGTTTATCATTGTACCCCTTTGAATTTAGTAAATCTTTTGTAAAAATTGTTACAAATTGCCATGTCTGAAACCACCATGTCACCTAGGATCCCAAAATAGCATCACTCCTTGGAAAAGTTGGCAAGCCCTATGGAATCAATCAAAACCAAACACAAATTTTCTCTATTCTTAAATTGTTGATTAACTTGATATAAATCTTGTATAATGTGATTGACATGAATGTTCTTTCTAATGTAATGATACTTTTTTAAAAAAGCAGAAAATAAATGTGTGAAGTTATAAGCACAAGGACACCTTTTGTTTCCCCCTTATTTTCTTTCTAATAAAAGAGAAGCAAAGAATCACCACCAGAAAAAAATCAAGTCCGGGGTGGCATGATTCCCATTAAAAAAATTCCATACCCCACAAAGGGGCGTACCATCAAAAGATGCCAAAAGTGCACATGAAAAAAATTGTGGCCAATGTAGCCACAACTCCATAAATCTAAATCCCAAGTCGAATAGAGGAGGGATAAAAAAAATCATCACTTCCTTCTTTGTTTTCACACCCCTAATTTCATCTTGTTCTTGTGCAACAACTCACAAAAAAATACATTAATAAAAATGTGAGTGTCAAAGAAAAAGTAAGATGAAGCATGTTTTTCTACAAAATCTTGATTTAGAACCAAGATATGATATTTGTTTTTAATAGGGAATATAGAATTTTGTGTTTTGTGGTTTTAGGAGAATGGGTTTCTTGGACAAATTTGGAGGTAAGGAATAAAGTGATATTACGAGGGTGAGGATAGACATGTTGTTAGTATAAATTGGAATAATTTGTGATGTTATTTGTTTGAGGACAAACAAGGATTCAAGTCCGGGGTATTTTGATAAATGTATACTTATCCCTTTTATTTATATATATTTTATATTTATTTAGGATTATTTTGTTATTTATTCTCTTAGTTTAATAATTAATTGTGTTATTTTAGATTTTTCTCTTTAATTGGAGTTTTAATTCTATTTTCTTTGGTTTTGTAGGAAAATTACACAATTTGCTGTAGTCCTGAAATTCATATATACCCCCCCCACTAAAAGTGACATAACTTTTGCATTAAAACTCTAAATAGAGTGACAAGTATTCATTGGAAAGATAATTTAATTTCCTAAAATAAAATCCTATTATTTGGACGTCTTTTAAGCTTTTCATGGGAGAGAAATATGTTCGAAATCACTACTGTGAGAATCTGCATTAAAGAGAGTTACATGGTCAAGATAATTAAAGACAACTAACTTTTGATTTGACCAGATCCAGAAAATTCAAATATTGGTCTCCCTCTCTTTTTCCCCCCTCTTTTGAGGGCAGCCTACCCCCTCCCCATCCAATAAAAGGAGGGACTCTTCACTTGTAAAAACATTCCATTCGTCATTCCATTTCATCCAATTTTTAGTTGTAGACCACATCTTGTATAATGTTGGATCTCATTTTAGTTTGCATTTCTTCTAGTCTTGTTATGTTTGAGTAAATCGCTCTGGGCATGGGAGTAGCCCCTTAGCCTGGTTCTATTCAATATAATCAGTTATATTCCTCCATCGAACAAATGTCTTCTCTCTGTTTATGTGTGGTTATTTGAAAGATCTGATATATTCTTATGGAGTGATACGACTGTGGATCTAAATAAGAATGAAACAATAGTCCCTTAATTGTGATTATCATATTTTTGTCTATTTAATCTTATTCTTGTTAAAATCCTTGGTCACACGACCACCTGAGCCTTGGGTTTGAACACCAGTTTGAATTCACATTCTTTTTGATATGACCATGGATAGTGGCATGTTGGACGATTGGGCAATGATCTGTGAACGCCGAGACCAACGAGTTCACGGGAAGTCTGACCCTTGTGAGCTTGTCTATAAGGACATGTAACCACAAGGTCCTGATTTTATCCTTGGAGTTTAGAATTTGATTAGTTGAATAGGAACGTGATTTTTTTGGTGATCTTCCAGACCCTAGATCTTTATTTCTTGATTAGTTAAACTTTATTTCAGCACTTTTATTTTTGTTCTTAGTATTAACAAATCTCTCAAATTGGGATTTAATTCTTGTACTTGTGATCAGATTTAGATTTTGACTTTTCTTTTCCGTCGTCCCTTGGATTGATACCTATCTATACTAAGTTGACTTTTTGTTCGCAACAAGTTGACAACTGGGTTAGAAGGTTAAACTCTAGGACTTTTCCAAGTGATTGTTGTGTGTACAACGACGCGCATCAGGGTGGTGGTCGTAAAGCAACTCAGCTACTTGATCAATAACCTTATGTCTATGTGGATGTGGCTCAGATAGGGCAAGAAAAGTAAAGGGGTTCCTAGGAAGGAGCTCCATGTACCTATTTAAAGCATCATTGGAGACAAAGAAGGTATCATCAAAGGGGTATAAGGTGCAAGTTGGAGGAGGAGGATGGTACTCCGGATGGGGCGTCTCTCTTTCTCCTATTTGAAGCTTTGGAAGCAAGATAAGAGGATTGAGAGGTTAAAAACATAAGAAACACCACCACAAACCGACCAAACACCTAGGGTTGATGTGCAAGAGGTCAAAGGAGGTCGAGCAAGGTCAAACTAGGGTTGGGGAGAGGAAGTTAAGGGCTAGGGTTGAGAGCTTGAGGGAGTTGGAGAGTGAATTGATTGATTTTTTCTCTAGTTGAGAGGGAGAAAATTTGGTCAAACCAAACTTAAGTTTCCTCTAGATCGGCCATCGGTCGAGTTCTATGACTGGGAAACTTGATTGAACGGCTCTTTACAAAAGCCCTCCGCCACAGACCGGTCGAGTTGGCAGCTCGACCGATGGTCAACTTGAACCAACTTTAGAAATTTTAATTTCTAGCCTCTTGAGTGGCAATTAAATTTATTTTTCTCATCCATTTTGTATTTTAAACATACTTAGGCACATATCACTCATCATTGGGTACTATTTTGTGATAAAACAAGTGTTTGCAAAAAATACCCAAAACAAGTGAAAAACAAGGCAAAAGAACATGAAAGTAACATTATATCAAGCAAGGATGATAAGGAAATAAGACAAGCATATAGGATAGATAACAACTATCTAGAAGGCATATAATGGGTCGTCTGGTTGTGCGTAAAGCCAACTCACGCTGTGGCTTTAAAAACACAAAATGTAACTGAGTGAATTGCAACAACAACTCATCTGTTTGGTTTTACGCTCTTTAATCGGTAGGTTAAGATGGTAGTTGACACGTTTTGTTCAGATTGTATGACACAGGACGATCTAGGGAGGAAAAAAGCTACGTGCACAGGTCTTGCGAAGCTTACAAACGGAACCGCGCCTAATTTTGCCGCGGTCTGTTTTTCAGATTGTCTGCGCAATTGAATCGCAAGGTGTACTTCATTTTCCCACTGTGGGTTGCAGCCACACGCAACCAAACAAATGGAATTTGAAATCGCATTCAGTTGCAACTGGATGTCTTGATTTGCAGCCCAACCAGAGATGCCCTAAGATTCATCCAAATAAGTTATGAGTAGTTTAGATCATATAAAATTAAATTGCTCTCTAGCTAGAGGTTTAGTGAAAATGTCCAGTAGTTGATTTTTTGAGTCCACATGCATGATATAGATATCCTTTTTGGCAATGTGATCATGAAAAAAATGATGATGAACCTCTATATGCTTAGATCTACTATTCAATATAGGATTGTAAGATAAATTGATTGCACTAGTATTATCACAATAGATTGGAGAAGCATCAAAATGAATGTTAAAGTCTTGGAGCATTTGCTTCGTCCATAGGACCTGGGCACAATAACTCCCGGTTGTAGTGTATTCAGCCTCGATAGTTGATAATGCCATTGCACTCTATTTCTTGGAGAACCAAGACACCAAGCATGGTCCTAGAAGAAAGTAAGTTCCAGTTGTGCACTTTCTATCAATCAACCATCCTATGTAATCTGCATCACTATAAGAAGTAAGAGTAAAGTCCCTTGACTTGGGATAGCATAATCCAAAATTTGGAGTTTTGGCTAGGTACCTTAAATCCTCTTAACAGCTATAAGATGTGATTTCTTGGAATTTGATTGAAAGCAAGCACACAAGACAACATTAAACATTATATTAGGTCTAGAGGTAGTTAAGTAAAGTAAACTTCTAATCATACCTCTATAGTGCTTCTCATCTACCTTCTCACCTTATTCATCTTTATCATGTTTGGCGATGTTTGACATGGGCGTGTCCATCGGCTTGGTGTTCTCCATTCCAAAGTGCTTTAGTATCTCACTTGTGTACTTTCCTTGGTTGATGAAGTTCCCATATTTAGTTTGCTTGATTTGAAAGCCGAGGAAAAATGTAAGCTCACCCATCATGCTCATCTCCAACCCACTCTACATAAGATAAGTAAACTCCTTGCAAAGATTAAGATTAGTTCATCCAAAAAGCATATACCTGAATGATAAGAAGTGTGTTTAAGAAACAAGGTAGAATCTACTTTGCCCATGATACACCCATGATCTAACAAAAAGTTCTTTAATTTCTCATACCAAGCTCAAGGTTCTTGTTGAGTTCATAGAGAGCTTTTTGCAACAAATAGACATGGTTAGGTAAGTTATCATGTTCAAAGCCTGGGGGCTATGCAACATACACTTCCTCCTCATTTGTACCATTCAAAAATGCACTTTTAACATCCATTTGATAAATAAGAAAGTTTTTATAACTAGCAAAAGTAAGAAATATATGAATGGACTCAAGTCTAGATGTAGGTGCATATGTTTCATCAAAATCTATACATTCATGTTGATTGTAGCCTTGATCCACTAACCTTGCTTTGTTCCTTACCACCTTGCCGCTTTCATCTAGCTTGTTGCGGTAGACCCACTTGGTGCCAATGATATTTCTATCACTTGGTCTTGGCACTAGGGTCCACACTTTGTTCATTTCAAATTTCTCCAATTATTCTTGCATGGCTAGGATCCATTCATCACCCCCAAGAGATTCTTTGATGTTATTTGGCTCGAGTTGTAAGATGAAGGTGATGTTGGCTTGTTCTTGGTTGAAGGCAGCCCACATCTTCATTCTTTCAAAAGGGTCACCTAAAATCATCTCTTTTGGATGATTCTTTGCAATGCAGGGAGTTGGATCCATCTTGTCTTCATGTTTCTGTTCTTCTTGAGTGATCACCTCTTTTCCCTTTTATGTGATGTTGAGTTCTTTTAGTATATGAATTACCTCACATACAACATCATCATTTGGAACAATATCTTTTTAAATAGAGGCGTTAGTCTCAATAAACTTAACATTAATAGATTCTTCTACTTTAGTAAGATCAACATTAAACACTCTATAACCTTGCTAGTAGTTCTATAGCCAAGAAAGAAAGCCTTGTAAGATTTTGGATCAAACTTGTCGAGAGAATATTTCATATTGAAAACAAAACAAGGACATCCAGAAATATGGAAATACTCGATAGAAGGCTTCCTATCATGTCATTGATCATAGGGGGTTTTCTTCAAAGAATGTTTTGCATAAAACATGAGGTACTAATGGCTTCACCCCAAAACATCTTTGGAGTGTCATACTCTAAAAGCATGGGTCTTGCCATCTCCTATAGTGACCTATTCTTCCTCTCTACAACCACATTTTGTTGAGGTGTTTGAGGTGAAGAGAAGTTATGTGCATATCCAAATTATTCCCAAAAATATTCAAAAAGATCACTTTCAAATTCTCCGCCATGATCACTATGGATGGAAACAATCCGGCAAGAAGCTTTGTTCTAAACTCGTTTACAAATGTAGAGAAAGCATAAAACATTTCATTTTTGTAAATGAGAAAGAAGGTCCAAGTAAATCTAGAGAATTCATCGACAATAACAAGACATACTTGGAAACACAAAGTGATTGAGTTCTAATTGGTCCAAATAGATCAATATGAAGAAGTTCAAGACCTCTCTTGGTGCTAAGGACTACTTTGGATTTGAAGGAGGACTTGGTTTGCTTTCCTTGGGTACAAGGTTCAAATTCCTCATCCTTTTCAAAATCCAATTTGGGTAGTCCCTTTACCAAGTCCTTTTTGCTGAACTTCTTCAATTGATGCATATTTACATGATCAAGCCGACAATGCCAAAGAGAAATATCATTCAAATTGACAACTAGGCATCTACCAATAATAGTCTTAATAGAGTCAAGCACAATTTCATAAAGATTACCACTTCTAGTTCCCTTATATATGAATTGATAAGCGAGGGAATCTAGAATCATGAATTCAAAAGAAGTAAATAGCACAAGGTAACCATTATCACATAATTGACTCACACTTATTAAATTGTTATGTAGGCCATCCACAAAAAGAACATTCTTGATACACAAAGATTCACCTACATCACCCTCACCTTTCACCTTACCTTTCTTATTGTCCCCAAAAGTAACCGAACCTCCTTTCTTCTTAGTGAAGTTGTTGAAATGACTTACATCACCCAACATATATTTAGTGCAAACACTATCAACAATCCATCTTCTTTTTTCATATAAGAAAGGAGAGTGTCGGTTCCCAACTCAAACTTTGGGATCCAGAGTTAGCTTGGGGACCCATTTCATCTTTGGGTTGGCTCCCTTAGGCTTGTAAGGACAATAAGTAGAATAATGATAATCACATTTGCAATGATAACAAATCATAGGGTTCTTAGTACCAGAAGACTCTCCAATAAAAAAGGAGGGTTCCTAACTCTTTTTCTTACCTTGGTCTTTGTTCTTTCCCTTATATGGTCCCCCTACAAATCCCAAAACACTAGTACCACTTTGTTTGGTAGAATGTTCAAGGATTTCTTTTAGGGAGTTTTTTCCTTTGAGGAAATTTCTACAGAGAGTATCTAAGCCTATGATTGTCATCATTAAAATATATGATAGTAGAGGACAAAATAGCAATATCATCTCTAGCATGAACAAGGTCAGCCTCTAAACAAAGGGCTTTAGTCAAATAAGAATCTTTCTCAAGAGAAATAGAAGTAACATCATTACTAGGCAAGATAGGTCTAGAAGATAAATAATTAACTTGACCAAGCAACCTAGAATTTCTAGATCTAATAAATAGAATTTCCTTGAGATAAACATCACTCTCATCTAGCATCAACAATAAGCTTGAATTCAACATTTTCAATTTTAAGAGTTTCAAGCTCGTTTAGGCACTTTTGGTTATCTTCCTTAAGAGTTTTAATGTTCTTAAGGTAAGCATCATTATGTACCTCAACTCCATTGTATTGGAGATCAAGATCAATAAATTGGCCTTACAATTTATCAATGCTCTCAAGAAGAGTTTTCTCATTTTGCTCTAGAATATCAAGTTTAGCATACAAATCATCAATGATTTTTCCTAACATCTTTCTTTTAGATTTACATTTAGGAAAAGAAGAACGAGTAGAAACAAACATATCAATAAGAGTTTCTTTATCTAAGTCATGCAAGCTTACCTCACTTACCTCACCAATTTCTTCACTTGTAGAGGCCATGAGTGCAAGGTGGCACTCTCCATCTTCATCCGATCTTGAGCCATTTGAGGATGATATTTTACAAGCTGCATGAGCTGCATTCTTGTGTCTTCTCTCCTTCTTTTCCTTCCTCTTATACTTTCTCTATTTCTTGTACCCTTCCTCCTTCTTGGTGATGTCCTTGTAGTGTGAATTTCTTGATTTTATACATTCACTCTTGTAGTGTCCTTTTTGTCCACAGTTGTAGCATCTTGGAATAAAGGATGAGGATTTCTTTCCCTTGAAGTGCTTGCCCTTGGAGTAGTTGGCTTCATGATCACTAGGGCCATCACCTTCACTAGAGGAGGAGGGATATGTCTGGAAAGAAAGTTGTTGTTGAAGGATGGCATCCTCCGCTTGACCTTTGAAGGAACTATCTTTGATCTTTCTTGCTTCCTTCTCTTCTTCCTTGGCTTCTTCTTCTTTCTTGTCAAGCCTTATCTCATGAGCTTGTAGATTTCCAATGAGATCTTCGGTTGGGATGTCACCAAGGCTTCTCACTTCTTCAATGGAGGTCACCTTAGACTCCCATCTCTTTGGTAGATTCCTCAAGATCTTGGGGTTGATTGCTTCTCTATCCAAAGTGTTTCCCAAAGTAGCTAGGCCATTGGTGATGATGTTGTGCCTAGAGTACATCTCATAAATTCCTTATTTCTTTCCCATCTTGAAGTTCTCTAGAATTATGTTCAACATGTAGATCTTGGCCTCCTTAACTTGCTTTTTGCCCACATAGGTAATGCACAACTTATCCCAAATCTCATAGGTTGTATCCCACGAGGAGATGTGGTTAAACTCTGTTGGGGTGAGGGCTGCATAGAGGATATTTATAGATTTGGCATTGAGTTGGGCTTTTTTTAGTGTAACTTCATTCCATGTTGACACGTCTCGAGTTGGCTCCTTGCATGGCATGATCATCACCTTCCACATATCAAAGTTCAAGCGTTGAATGTATAATTGCATGCACCACTTGTAATAGAGGAAGTTGGTGTCGTTGAAGAATGGAGGACGCATGGAGAAGCCTCCCTCTAGGTTGAGTGAAACATGTAGGTTCTCACCCATCTTCTTGTTCATGGGAGATTGTTGGAGAAGATCATTTACTCTTATACCACTTGTTGGATCTAGGGATCTAGAGGGGGGGTGAATAGAGCTTCAAAATTCTCATAAGAAAAGTTAGATCTTCGAATTATATGAATTGAAACCAAATGCTTAAAATAAATTTGAAGTCTTATCTAAGAAAGAATAGAAAGGATGAGAGAAATTGAAACATCCACTTGGACATGGTGGTTTAGAGTGGTTCCAATATCCAAACTATGACATAGTCAATCCACTACCTAGAGATGTCAACCTCTAGGACTTTGCAATCTGTGTATATTTAATAAGAGATACAAGGATACCACCAAACATCTAAGAACTTACCTACTCAAGAAAAGAGTCTTTCACCTACACAAGGACTTACCCACTTGATCAAGATGTCTCCAACCTTCAACAAGGACTTACCCACACTTGCATCAAGTATTTGTCCTTGAAGGAATTACCCGCTCTTCTTGAATCTTGGACTTGCCCTTCTCCTTCACCTGGAGAAGATCTTCACCTCATCTTCAACCTTGAAGAAGACCAACATCAACTTCACCTTCACTCGGAGTACTCTTCAACATTTGCTCATTGAGAAAGGGGATTGGGAAGATGGAAGGAATGATAGCTTTAGAAGCACCTAGAGGTAGTTGTCTTATAACATGCCTAACTCACTCATAATCAAGAAATGCTTTGTAAATGAGAGAGAGAAAGGGGCTCAAAGGGTTGCAACACACTCAACTATAGCAAGGACTTAGGATATCATGAATGAGCAAACTTGGAATGAACTCTAAGGGGTCCTATTTATAGCTGGGGGTGTTTCTTTGAGTGTGTGATCACTTAAGATTGAAAAATAGCCATTTTACAACTTGAAACAGATCTATGTTAGTATACATCAACTCTCCAACAATTATAATAACTTTTTCTACATTTACCGTGTAGTAATTCAGTCGAGTTTTGATTAAGGTAACTCGATCGATCCACTAACTAACAAAGCCAATTTTTAAACTATCGGTCGAGTTTGTTCTGGGAAACTCAACCGATGAGTCGAAATCATTTTTGCTTAGTTGATCAATCGGTCAAGTTTTGTGAGTTTGCAACTCGACCGATTGATCATTTCAGAAAATCCATCACCGGATCGATCGAGTTTCCAACTCAATCGATAAAGAGCCTGTGACAAATTTTCCAAAATGATTTTTGAGTGACCAAACTTGGAATTAAGTATCCCTAATTTTTCTCTCATCTTAGTTACAAGTCATATTATCAATACAAGTTATTACAAAATTAATCTAAGATGATTAGGTGTGATTTCCCAAAAATCACAATTGCATTGCTTTTGGATTGAACTTGAACAAGCTAGGGCTTGTGTAATTTGATCCTTTTCATATACATAAAGCTTGAAATCAATCTTGAACAAACATATTTGATACATATGAATGAAATGGTTAAGCAATTATCAAAATATGGACAATGTATAACTCTCATGTAAATAGATATGAATATAATGTGCTTTCTCTCTGTGTATATATATTTGTGGGGAGTATTTTATTAATCTTATTTTGTGTGCTTTATTGGATAGTGATAATTAAGATCTATTTAGTTTTAGAGTTTAATTTGTTATTATACGATCGCAAACTTCAAGGCATGCTTGTGTGATGATATCAACGTTGGATGCAATAACATCTTTGCCAAAAGCTCATTTTAGCTTAAAAAAATCATTATGACAAGAACCAATGTAGAAGGATATTTTTTTAATGTGATTTGTGTCTAAAATATAACAATTCTATGATGTAAGCTAAAACTTTCTTTGAACAAAAGTATCTATAAAGTTGACAAACAATTTATATCTTAGTTTTCTGGAATGATGGTAGAACCATACCCAAGAAAGATCTGCTTTTCTGATCCCACCACAATAGTGTCGATGTTATCTCCACACCATCAACTACCCACACATTTGTGTCGGGTGGGGGATACTCACACACAATGGGCTTACCTATGTGACTCAATCTTTTCCATTCTAGCACACACAATCGTGTTCGATCCTATGTCCTTGCATTGGGAATTCCATTAATTTACCACATTAGCTACTACTTTGTTAACAAAGTTTTCAACATAGTAATTCTTGTTTTGAAAATATGAAATAATGGTGCTACATTTTCTCGACAAATTCTTAAATCTTCAAGTACATTAATATATTTCTAGGGACAATTAAATTTATAACAACACCCCAATTTTATGGCTTATGGAATAAATAAAATAAAAAAATAGATTAATAACTTATGACATTGGAGCTAAATGATATAGGAAAACATTTTTTTAATACATTTTTATGGTTATTTGTCCCTAGAACCCCCTATATTGACCCAATAAATCTAAAAACATTATTCATGGGATAGGCTAGAACAAGGGTAAAGTGAGATAAAACCATAAAAAATACTAAACTCGTAGAAAACAGAAAAGGTTTATGGGAACTAAACCAACTTATACCAAGTGGGTACAAGAGACTTCATGTCAACATAAAAAAATCTAAGGTCCCTTTGATTGGTGATAATCATATTTCCATATACATGTATTAATATATGAGGTTAGGAAGTGTGTATCGGCCGGTACATGTAACTTACGTGTACCGGCCATTAAAATAGCACACGTGGAGTATGTTTATAAAATCCAACCATATGGATTGATGCAACACTATATAGATTACATGTGTTTAAAAAATAATAGCCATATCTCATATAGATTATGAGATACAACAATACATCATTCAATGGTTTCTATAATTTCTGCAACTTACCGTTGATTAAAAAATACACATTTTCTTTTGTTAAATGATCTATGAATGTCAGATTGTGGTAATTTTTTTTACACATCTTATCTAGGGGTATAAATTACATCCATAAGGATCGATTATTTATTTAAATTTTACAATCACCATAAATGAAGGTGGGTACATGTAAGCTACATGTACTCGGGTACACAATTCTTTTAGCCCATAAAAAATACTAAACTCGTAGAAAACAGAAAAGGTTTATGGGAACTAAACCAACTTATACCAAGTGGGTACAAGAGACTTCATGTCAACATAAAAAAATCTAAGGTCCCTTTGATTGGTGATAATCATATTTCCATATACATGTATTAATATATATATATATATATATATATATATATATATATATATATATATATATATATATATATCCGTGCGCTTTGTCAAAAACTATTGTGGCATCCCAGAGCTTAGTTTTCTAATAGCTTTGTGCTTGAGAAGCCCGTGTTACACAAAAGAATGCGGACACATTAACTGATGTGTTATTTTATTACACACGCGTGTACATGGCTAATATACAAAGGACTTAAGATATTAGTATAAGCTTTTGATATGTTGATATTAAAAGATGCACCCATCTTGAGAAATATTAATCATTTCATTTTCTTGGTCATCATTGGAAATAGGACATGGTCCTCATTTATTTAATATTGCCCTACTATTTTGGTGCATGTAATAAAAATGTGATCAATGTGACTCAATGACGACTAATGCAGGAAACTAAGGATATCGCTATACTATATTCTAAAGATATTCTAAAGAGAATGGAATAGCTTTTGCTTCAATTAAGCGGTTATTATATGGTGTTAATTTGGCCTTTGCTTCCTCATTTTATGTATGACGGCTACGTCATAGACAACCAACCTAAACCTGACACTCCCCTAGCCTAAACCCTGGATTAGCGTGCACATTAGTTATGGGTGGCAAGACTTTGGTTCTAGGTTAGGTTGTTAGGTCATGAAAGAGAATAACAAATTTATTTTTAAACACATGGGTGTATGATGAAGAATTCTCATTTTTATAGTTGTGTATTTCATGATTAGTATATGAAAAGAAAGACATAAACACTAGTTTTTGTTCAAACAATCTATATTGATTGTTTATTTTGTTCAAATTAGTTTAATCATAATGATGTATTTCAATCAACCACACCTACGGTATGCATCTAAACATATTCACAAGGTTCTCAAGCTTCTAGCATATGATGTACATACAAGTCTGATGTTCTTCTTCAGCTCCTGACATGTATTCAAGTATGTATTCCTTTTTTAGAATAGTTGATTCACAGTTGATTATAACCAGTTATGAAGTTTTAACATCGATATAATGACTGATGAGTCATTTAGTCTGAATGACTCTAACTTAGATGTCTTACACATCCAAGTGATCAACCACATACCCCTTACCCAGGAAGAAAGCTTCGCCAAGAAGATAGACAATCCACCTTCTATATCACGATTATCCATCTAATGCCTTGAGGACACGTTCATTATTAAAATGGAAATTTTGAGGGCGGAAATGATCTAATTAGATGATGCATTTAGTTGAAAATTCCCTATCCTAGTAATGTAACCGGTCTAATAAAATCAAACCTGAGATATTATTAGAATATTTCGGAACACACACTAGCTACCTGAGTATATGTGTATTTATTCTTGATAATGACTTAAACTGCCGTCAAAAAAATTCTGAACAGACATAGAACCATTTATTGCATATCATCATGAGATTAAGAAAAAAAAGACCAATCCGAATAGATGTTCCTCTTGAAACTCTAGTATAGTAAACTATTTATCTTAATGGAAGAGTCAGATAGCTAATAACGCTTATTCAGACACCCCGGCTCACTGTGCAGTAGCACCAGACCCAATGGTTTCTTCGGCAGCAGTGGCCTCCTCCGCCGGCACCTCTTCCTTAACTTGCTCAGCCATGACTTCTGTCATCTCGGCCGCGGCCTCAACAGCTGCAGGCTCCTCTACAACTAGCTCTTCCGGTGTAGGAGTCACTTTGGGCTCCGCAGCAGCAGGCTCGGTCGCAATCGTTGTTGCTTCTTCCACAACTGGGGTAGTGTTAACCTGCATGCACATACAAACAGCAACGTCAGCGGAGGAGATGGTTTTTTCGGCATAGGTAGATACATCCATCAATGATCATCATTTTAATATTTGGTTCCCATCTATTTCTCTAGTAGGAGAACGTAGAGGGAAGGAAAAACTATCTCTACCCCAACATATACATGCAAGATCGCAGTGTTTTCAGAAAGAAAGAGCAGGTCGGATTGGTTTGTTTGGATGCGATGGCAGTTAGTGGCGAAGCCAGGAATGCCAATCAGCGTGGGCACCAACAGACTAATCGTTGAAACTTTGTTTTCATATATTGTATATTGATATGTACAGTAAACAATAAAGCCACGACGTATGCAGTTAGCAATAAGGCATTCAACTGTTATTTAACCAAATCTGGAACGGGATTGTCCGTTATATTAAGAAAATGAATGGAAAAAGTCGCCTTAGTCACAATTCTATTGAAAATGAAAAACAGAAATGACCGTATAATCAATCATTTCATCAGAAGCAAAATATAACGGGTAGGGCATCCTCAGATTACAGACAGTAGAGTCTAACGTACATCAGTTAACTATCCATAAACCTTGTATGTTAGGGATGGCTACGGATCGGGTACTTGCCCACCCCACTTGCCCACCCGTGCGGTCATGTGGCTCCGCCACCGATGACAGTGTAAACAGGAATTATCACAGTTAGAGAGAAAACCCTTTCATTCATAATCCATCAGACCAATGAGAATCTGATCTTTCTTCATGTAGAGAAAAGATATAACAAATTGACTGACAAGGAATGAAGAAGATCCCATCGATTTTAAAATTAAATGAACGAAAAAGCTCACCTCAATGCTGGCCATGGCAAATACAAGGACTGTGTTTTAAGTGATTGTTTGAAGATTTGGAGTTGATGAGTGAGGAGGCGAAGTGAGGAGGAGTGGGCTGGGGAAGGGTCGTATTTATACTTGTCTTAGCCCCATCCCGCATGTATATATGCCATCATGGTGATAATTGTAAAGTTAGTCAAAAGCCCACTTTGCAAGGAGTGTGGTTCCTAAGAAAAAGAGAGAAATTTTGAAAAGTTCAAAGGGAGAAAGAGAAGAATGGGAAGACGAAAAGATGTGAGAAATTAATCACAATATTGAGAAAAATTAAGATGAGAGGATAGAGAAAGAGAAGCGGTTATGTTTATCATCTAAACTTATTACCTCATGGTTAAGCATGTGATGCCACTTATTGGCGAAGAAGAGATATAAATGGAGAGTGGCCATAAAGGAAAATATGCTAGTGGAGAGAAACGTAGAGTTATACCTAATGCAAGACTAGAATGGGAGAAACGTATTGGAAGAGTTAGAGAGGATGGAGGAGACATGAGATAAATAAATGGTGAGAGAGAAAAAAGTATGGAGAGAAATGAGAAAGATGCAAATAGAGCAAGAGAAAAAGTGAGGGAAAGAAAAGGGAGAGGAAACGAAGAGAGGAATTAAAGAGGATAGAGAAAAGAGACGTGGTTATATTTATGGTTTGAACACACAATCACTTGGTTAAGAATTGAGCATGTGATGCCACTTGTTAGGTAAAGAGAGAAATATATGGAGAGAGATGATAAATGAATGCGTGGAAGAGGTAGGAACATATATAATAAATTGAAAGGACGATGAAACAAGAATTAAATGGAGGAATAAAGATTAAAACTGGGAGAGAATCCAACAACATCCACTTTTATGGTGTGCCATAAATAAAATTCAATTTCAATACCATATTTTAGAAAATATACACTAGGCCCGTTTGGATCTGGGCACACAGGCACAGCCTTCCCGTTATTCCCATAGGGCTTGCAACACCGATTTTGGAAGAAGTGTGGTATGGAAGAAAAAGAAAGATGGGAAATTGTGAAAGATATAAAGGAGAAAGAAAAAGAATGAGCGAAAGAATGGGGAGACGAAAAGTATTGGAAGAGTAGTAGAGATGAAGGAGACATGACATAAATAACAGGGAGAGACAGAGGGACAGAATATGGAGAGAATTGAGAAAAATCCAAACTGGGCAAGAGAAAATGTGAAGGAAAGAAAAGGATAGGAAAAAGAGAAAAATTAATGGGAGGATACGGAAAACAGACGTAGTTATATTTATGGTTTGAACACGCAACCCCTTCGTTAAGCATGTGCTGCCATTTGTTGGGTTTGACAGAGAAACACATGTGGAGAAATAATAAAGATATAAGTGGAGAGAAAACGTAGAATCGTACCAAATGGGAGGATCGAGGCTGCGTTTGTTACGCGGTGAATAATGGGGAGGGAATGATGATGAAACAAAAAAATGTTGCTTATATACCATGGTAATAGAAAATCATGGTGAATCCATGGTGAATCTGTAGTGAATTTTGGTCTGTTTTTATTACTAAAAAAATGGTGAATCATGGTGAAAGAAGTTTTTTTAAGACTACACTACTTATTTAGACACATATGTGAAAACACATTCTAATAAACATGATTCTTACCTGTGTAGGGTATTTTTTATAAAGAAATTTATGCTCCCAGTCCCTATAACTAGGGATGAGCTTTCGGTTAATTCCATAAGTTAAGGTTAATTCAGATCGATTAAATAATTAATTTGTGGTATGAGATTTTAACCGTTAACTTAACCAAATTTGCGTCGATGAGTTCGGTTGTGGTTAATCGGTTAATGGTTAAATCTATAGGATAATTTGGCTAACCAAACAACACTATTGAAATAATTTTGTATGAAAATAATTATAAATTTTGAATAATTGTTATATTATAGTAATATTACATATAAACATAGTGATATATAGTTTATAAAAGGGAGTTTTTTTTTAAATTAAAGTAAAATTATATAGATATATATATATGAGCAAGATATTTCTTTTTGAATAAATTGTGACTACTCAGTTAATTCGGTTATAAAACACAAAATATTGTTAACTGACAAATTAACCGTTCAACCAATTAACCAAAATAAATTAAGCAAATTAACCGAATTAATCAAATTGTCAAAAAAAAATAACCATTCAGAATTTCTTAACCAAATTCTGCTCATTCCTACCTATAACCATGTAACAAATGACATTCTTAAGTTTTATCTCATCCCTATCCCTATCACCATACACATATTATCAAACACCACTTTTTAACAATTTTCCCGTCACTATCACGGTCACAATTTCACCTATCCCAATCACCGTACACATATTACCAAATAACGTTCTTGTTATGGATGAGTTGATAAAGAATGTTGAAGATGATATTCCTTGATGTATGTTATTTATTGAAGATATTATTTTGATTGATGAAACTAAAGATAGATTGAATGATAAAGTTGAACGTTGGAGAAATGTATTGGAATCAGATGGATTGATGATTAGTTGGAGCAAAACTGAGTATATGCATTGTAATTTCATCCAATCTTATAGTGTGAATGATGGAGTCAAGTTGGATGGAGTAGATATACCAAAATGTGATAAATTATGTTACTTGAGTTCTATTATTCAAATAGATGAGGATGCTCAAAATGATGTCACATGATCACTACATGATGGTTGACATGGAGGAGTGCAACTGGAGTTTTATGTGATCAAAAGATCCCTCTCAGGTTAAAAAGTAATTTTTATAGAACAGCTATACAACCAGCCATACTCTATGGGAGTGAATGTTGAGCGGTAAAGAAATAAGGTCTCAAAGATGAACGTGGCTGAAATGTGTATGCTAAGATGGATATGTGGGAAGGCAAGAAAAGATCGCTTGAGAAATGACTATATCAGGAATAAAGTGGGGGTGGCGAGCATTGAGGACAAGTTGCGTGAGGGCCGACTCAGATGGTACAGACATGTGCAACACAAACTAGCTAATGCGTTGATACGAAACAATGCTATTGAGTCAAGCACAATAAATAGAAGAAGAGGAATTCCTAAATTAACATGGGATGAGCTTATAAAGAGAGATTTTGAATATCTACATCTTAACCAGAACATGGTGCATGATAGAGCTTAATGGAAATGAAGGATTCATATAGCCGACCCCAAGATAGTTGGGACTGAGGCTTAGATGATGATGATGATAATGATGAAGACTATCATCGTCCCCTTCTCCATCACTATCGTCATCCCCGTCACATCATTTTTTTCACCACGTACCAAACACAATCTAAATGGAATAAAGGTATGCAAAGAGTAAGAGAGAGGTGATGGAAAAAAAGCGGTAACTTATTTATAAGAGAAAAACAAAGATGGAGAAACAATGGAGCGAACCGAAGAGACGTCAAATGTTCCCTGCTCGACCGCAATGGGAGAGGTTGGGATGGAAGAAATGGGATTTAGTTTTTTCTAGTCCCGTGTGAACACATAATAAACTACACCTCCTATTAGATTAAGGTTACATGTCACGTCCATTTAATCCTAACTAAAAAATTTAATTACAATGCATACATGTCAAAAGATAAACAAATTTGTATCCTACTCTAGGTGACCAACAAATCTGAACCGGAAGAGAAGAAGATCAAAAGAGAAAAATAAAAGAGATGATGAGAAGACCCAAGTAATGGGAGAGCAATAAATAATAATTGATAGAAGAGGTTTGGTTGTACATGTGAACTGCTAATACTAAAAGAAATACAAATCAACAACACTAACAATTAATTTGAATCATGTTCATACTTATGCATTGTAAAAGAAGTATGTGAAAAAAATTATGAAAACTAATATACAAATAATACATAATGATATGTAGTACATGTAAATAGAGATAAATGTTTACATTAACATAATTTGTTTGGTGTACTATTTTCTAGGGAAATGCACTCATTATATTTTAATAGTGGTTTCTCATAATTTGAAATTTGTACACGTTGTTCCTCCCTCCTTCATTATTTCTCTATCTTTTAGACTATAACATAATCACACCAGTTTTTGTCGCATAGTAGTTATTATATCTCTCTTTTTGGTAGAATAGAATTATGATCCTCATAATTTATATTTCATTCTTGTGCTCATTTTCCCCTCATTATTTGAATTCATCTATATTGATCTTCTCCCACCTTCTTTATTTTTGTACTCATGATAATTGTTTTCCTTTATCCTCCCCTCATGTGCCTTCTACATAACCAATACATGGATTTATCTTATTGTGATGCATGTGTGATGAATGAGTGTCACGAGCACTGATAATGGTAACACATATGCCCACCACTTGATTCTCTTAGTAGAGTTTTTGAAATGATGAGTGACCTTACACGATTTCCTCACTCACACAAAGTCTTGGTAAACTTTTTGATAAGTCACCCATCTTATACTATCTAAGACCTAACAAACTTAACTACTAAGTACCTTAAATGTTCTATCGTAAAAGGGTGTACATCTTGCTGATATCATTAATATAATAATATATTTTTGATGTCATTTCTCCAGGCTTTAGAAGTTAGGATGTTATTATTCTGCCTCCACAAAGACTCTTGGTTTCCTCATCAAGGGTCATTTATATGACTCATAATTATTCTCCCCATTTCGTTATAGGCTCAAAATGACCTAAGTTGTAACGACCCTGCCTCCAAGTAACCCCCAATTAAGGAAGAACAAGAAGTCAGAACCGCTGTCTCAAAATAGGATCAATGGTTTTGCAAATAATAATAAAAATTAATAAATTCTACCAAAGACTAAGCTTAAAATAGGATAAAATTTTACTTTTCACATACCTTTCAATAATAGGAATCTGGAACTTCTACCCACTATAGAGTTCTATCTAACTAAATTCTCTTTTATGATTTAAGTTTATTCTTTACAAGTTCCACTTTACTATTTTCCAATTTCAAATATTCCTAAAATGCCGACAAAAAACAACGTCGGTCAATATAATGAATTATACTCGTATGTGGGGGAACCAAAAACTTGCATCTACTTGTAACAACATAATGCAACCAAATAATTGCTTAACAGATCAAAATTTACGTATTCAACATAACTACTTAATCCCTACATATCCTTGCATCTGTGTTGTCCCTGCAGTGGACATGGATACTACCTCTCTCATATAGTAGCTCTGAAATAGCCCCTATGATCCTACCTTATAGGTAGACCACAACCTAGGGTGGTGTAGTCGTATGGTCCTACCCAAGGGTAGACCATGTACTAGGTCATCCATCTCATCATCATCAAAGCTACATAGGAGGACTAGGATCCAAGCTAGTCATGCACGTACACTTATGGTGATAGTCATAGTAACTCTATAGTTGCATGAAATAAAAGTCAACCAAGTAGTAATTTCTAAGCAACTGATAAAACCTCAAAAATCACCGTGAAACTAGAGCAATTAGTCATAAGCGTAACCACATACCTGATTTGGAGTCTCAAATAAAGTAATATATCCAAATCTAACTAGATGTCCAATCAAGCAAGCAAGACAATCACACAAAAGAACAAAATCCTAAAAAGCATATACAACCTATTTACTACATACTCATCAAGAACTTACTTTAATGACTTGGAATCACTTTCTAGAGTTTCTAATCTGAATTAGGGTTCCTTTGGATCTATTTACAACTTTCCCCTTTTAGGTCGACAAAACCCTAAACCAGCAGTTCTAGGTTCAAAACCCTAATTATCCACTTATCCATATTAAAGCCTTCTTTTCATCAAAACAACTTAGGATTAACCTAACTTCATCTCATACATAAGATATTGAAATATAATTCATTAAAAGTCATTAACACCTAAATTAGGGTTTGTAAGTCCATTAATGCACATTAAAGATATAAAACCCTAAATTAGGCAATTGAGCACAAGGATCATCTTTTTAGATCTAAAACTTCCTTCTATTATCAATAGGCCGGAATTGACTTAGATTATCCAAAGAATATCATTAAAACCCATCAACATCAAAATTAGGGTATCTTATTCATAACTACATTAAAAGTAGAAACTTTATGTACTTTTTAAACTACAAGATGCTTCAGGCCTCCATATTATTTTTGATAGATTCCTTACATTCTCCTGATCAATTTTCATGTCTAGTTTATTTTCATCAGAGCATCCTAGCAATTTCTACACTTTTTGCAAGATTAAATACCCTTCAACCAATTAGGGTGTGCAATGATGGAATTAAATATTGTTACCTTTAATTTCCACATGGGCCGGCTCATCCAATCGGCTACAACCCCATCAGCGGGTGTCCCGCTCCGGTGGCAACCAAGGCCAAGGTTTTGCACGAACATTCTTGCCCCTGCACCAAGAGTCTGACGCTTCCAGAGCCAAGAGGGTAGCAAGGTAAGCACACCGTTTCTCATCCCCTTCCTCCAGATGTAGCTTTTTTCGTGTCGCTATGTCATGGGTAGGGTCAACCTCCTATGTTGACTCCTCATTTTGGGGCCAGGTTGGGACAAAAGACCACACATGGATCTTCGGTCGGGCCTCCTGAAGCGGATCAACACACCTATTGTCGAAGGGGGTGGATGCTTAAGGGCAGCCCTTGGTGCCATTGGTAGAGAATACTAGCATAAGCAGGGATCCATCACAGGATGATCTTTGGGAAAAATAGAAGTATTGGGGATCTTTCCTGAGCTTGTTCGGTCGCCTCCCTATTATAGGGAGGGGGCAGAGCCCCTTTTATAGATCTGGCTCACAAGCTCCTATCCAAGGAGTTTGGCTCTGTAGGGACATCGGGGAAAAATGTCATCACCTTCCCAAAACCCCAAAATGAGGGTTGATTTAGTGTGGAATTCCATCCCAAATTGATTGGGAGTAATATCCTATCTAGTCGGGGACTGTGCAGCAAGAGAGGAGTGCGAGATGATCACACCTACTGTTCCCCCGTTTCCCAGTTGGACTGGAAGTACAAGACTATTTGACCACTGTTAATCTTAAATCAGGCGGCTACCAAAGGGTGTGATACATGAATGGGTTGGGCCCTAGATTCCAATTCAAAAATAAATTGGGACATTTAATGTATCTTTTCTTTTTCCTTTCCACTTTAGCAAATCTTACAAAATTCATATCTCCTAAACTACTTATTAGTTTGATCCCAAATTTTAGAATAAAGTCCTTAATGACTTAAAATACTTGTGTGCCAAGTTTGCGACTCAAATTCAAAAGTATGAGTGACTTTTATTCATATGAAAGCTATCACTTATTAAGTCATATTTTATGCATGTTTTCTCTCTCCTATTCTTTTATATTATTTATTTGGATTCATTTTACCATTAGAAACCTTGTGGATTCAAAATCTCATCCATGATGATTCAATCATATGTCTTTACACATATTTCCCATATTTTCATCATTATCTCAAATTTCCTTCTTAATAATGCATTATTTGATTTCTTCTTTTCATCATCTTAGACTAACTAACTTAATAGGGTCCACGAAATCATATATTTAAAGGAAATATTTTTTGGTAACTATATTTAAAGGAAATATTAACAAAGAAATCCACTCATTATACATAAATAATACAATTTCTTAATCATACATGTCATGGGAGAAATTGCATCTCAAACCATATAAACCCAAAAATTGGGGTTGTAACATCCGTCCCCTCTTATAGGAATTTTTCCCTCAAAATTGCACCAAACATACAAACATTCAGGATAAGAGTTTCCTATGTCCATCATTGGCTCCCATGTGGCTTCATCCTCTCCATAGTGCTTCCAAAGAACCATTATCATCTTATATTCATAAATCTGAGTTCTTTCACCTTGGTATCTAGAATCCTCATAGGTGATTCAGGATATGATAGCCTCCCTTGAAGATCAATAGGTTTGATGCTCATCACATTGCTCAGGTACATCACATAGTGCTCTAGATCAGACACATGGGGCACATCACACATTAGATTATCCCGAGGGGTAAGGCTAAACATAAGCAACTCAACCAATCCATCTCAAATGGACCCACATATCGGGGACTCAACTTTCCTTGTTATAGCTCAGAGGGATCAGATTTTCATAACACATGTTCACTCATAGTGAACTGCATGTTAGTCTGCTTTGCATCAACATGCGACTCCTGTCGATTCTAGGCTTTCTCAGCCATTGCTCAATCAAAACAACTTCATCTTCATAACTGTGGTCTCTCTGAACTTCACAAGGTCCTCTCACCGACATCATCCAAGTAAAGTGGTGATTGTTACAGCCTCCTTACAGATCTTCATACATCTTGATACTAGATATGGTGGCTATCATAACAAAGAAAAATTTCTAGGGGTAGGAACTGCTCCCGCAAATCACCCTGAACGAGGACACATGCTCTCATCAGACCCTATAAAGTTTGGATCATACTCTCTTGACTGTCCATAAGTCAGGGGTGATATGATGTACTCAAATTCAATCTAGCATCGAGTTCTTCATGTACCTACTTCCACCACATGGAAGTGAACTTAAGGTCATACTCAAGATATTGAACTCAGATTATGGTGTAGTTGAATTATCTCTCTCTCATATATATAGTTCAACCAGATGGGTCACACTAGCAGTGCTCTCCCTCAGGAAAGGGATTTGGTCAACTTGGTAAGATGATCTACCATAATCCATATTACATCATGACCTCTATTGGTCCAGGGGAGACCCACCACTCTGTCCATGGTGATCTACTCCCATTCCCTCTCAGGGACTCCTCATTACCTGTAGCAACTCACTGGGTTACCGGTGTTCGACCTTCACCCTCTGGTATGTACGATAACTAGCCACATGCAACTCTATATCCTTCTTCCAGGTACCACTACAAACCTTAACCATCTTGGTAGTACCATGGTGTATGATGTACTTAAAATCATGAGATTCTTGCATGACCTGATTCCTCAAGGTTGACTCCTCAGAAACCCTAAAACACCCTAGTAGCGGGTTTTTCCACCTTCTTCTCCTAAGATGTGTATCTAAGGTTCTTAAAACAACCCTTTTATATTATCAAGCTCTAGGCTGGCTAACAGTGTAACTGCCATGTTGACCAATTGGTATGGTTGTATCTAGGTGTCATCCACATAGGTCTAGTCTTCTAATGATCACATGGTTCACCTAGAAATGTATTCCAGTCTCTCTACTGACTGAACAAGACAATTGTACACCTGAGCTGTATTCAGTTGAGAAAATCTCGTTATCACATAAACTTCCTTATATGCCAAGGGATGGCAAAGACGTATACCTTCATATACTCTACTCAACATCCTCATCTAAGGATTAGGTCATCTGAGTCAGGAAAACTTCGAGCTCATCACCTCATCTATCAAACCCAAACTTATGACTAATAGATTCTAAACTACTTCCAGAGAGGAACGCCCTCATATTACCTCTGTTCTCTTCGTGTTTACAACCATCTATCCCACATACTTTCAAAAAGTGTAGTACATCTTCCATCCTTGACCAATGTAGAAGGGTTTCAACTCATATCACCTTTATCCTTAGTATATGGCATGCACTCTGTCCTATCTCTCACACCCATAACAAGATGAAATAAGCATTTGGTTTTAGTCCAAATATAGAGTTCATCCCATTCCAAGATGAAATAAGCATTTGGTTGCACTCCAAATATGGAGTTCCTCCCATTCTAAGAGTAGAGATGGTGCATCACACATCACAATCACTCTTTCCAATCTAAGTTGAAACATAATTCACATGAATCCTCACCATGAACATCTCCATTATGGGTCTACACCCATGGGAAGACTTTTGCCATCTCTCATATGTATAATCCTTAGTCATTACCTCAAAGTCTTTAGGGTGTCGGTAATTTTGGGGTGATCTGACCCTTATGCATATAGGGAGTGCCTCTCACATTTACCCCTTAGGCCCCATGAACTCACGAAGGTGGCCAAACTCATAACCCATGGGCCTCGGGCAAAGGTAGCTATTACCTCCCGACTCTATGGTCTTGTGCATTCAGGGAATAGACAACTCCTACTCCCATTGGTCTTATCCCTTCCTAACCTTAGTATTGACTTAGGATTCCATCATAGCACATCTCATCCTTGAATCCTCACCCAAAACTCCATCATCTCTCTAAGAACTCATTGATAACCTTTCACCCCTTCATGGGAAACATGGTGGCCTACCTATCTCGGTCTGGCCCCATACTGTAGGTTACCTCCATGGAAACATATCTTGATGCCCTTTAGAGATGGTCACACATGGGTCTATAGATTCATGCTCATACAGTGTGCTCTCCACTTAGCTCATCAAGCTCCTATAAGAGACCTCTTTAGGTTACCTCAAACCTAAACAAAAGATGGTACTCACCCTACATGAGGGGTCCCTTCCCAGGATGGGAGAAAACTATCTCTTGATAGGAATAAAGGTCACAAACGTCCTTACCTCCAAGGTTTACATCATCATATATAAGCTTAGCCCTTAACATGATACTTATGCATGTATCTAGCAAGAAGACAACCTACTAAACCATGCTAAGTTCCTTGGTATATCATACGTATTCATCATTCCTCAAGGTTGGACCAATATCATATATACATATGTCACCAACTTGTGTGAGTGGATCATCAAACATATATCTCAGTTCGAGTGGGGTTTCCTTTTTCCCTAAAACATGGGGAATTCCATGCTTAAATTTTATGAAATCCATCGGCCTCATGGGCATCTTGTGCACCAGGTATTGCTACTTCCGCTCTTTGGCCCAGGAACCCCAGGTTCACCTCTTATACATTAGTTGACTAACTACATGCTCAGCTGTTTCAACATGAATCAAACCTATACCAAATAGGGCATATACATCCTAACACTCTTCCATGTGAACAACCCTTCGAGCCCTACATAAGGACAACCAATTGGGTGCCAGGCCTCACAACTTTCTATCATACCATACCTCTTCAGAGTCTACAGAACTCTCCTTCCTACACCTAAAAGTTAGGCACTTATAACATCAGTTCAAGAAGCCTCTTTATCTTTCAGGGTTTGGTTCCTCTAAAGGAAAATAAGGTATGAAAATCCTCTAAGGGTCATGCAAGAGGCAACCACATATATCTACTTAGGGTCATCCATTCCAGGCCACATTACACAAAACTTCTCATGATTCCTCATCTCTCAGAGTCAAGGTCTCCAACCTTCTTCGTGGGGTCTCACTCTCTCTCTCTAGATCTAACCCTACAATTGGTCCTACTACTAGAGGTTCTCTCTCATAAGATGGGTCAAGCTCTTAAGGATACACATCTATCCTCACCTGAGTGGAACACACTATCAAAACTTATGTCCGACCATCAACATTCAAAGCATTGCATGCCTATCTCATAAACTATCAGGTATAGCCCTTCTGGCCTAGGTCTAAAACCTACTGCCAACCTTGCTGCCACTCTTTTCTATGTAGGTGCATGCCTCTTCTCTACACATATATCCCTGTTAGAGTTCCTATATGGTCACCACTAACCTTCTCATTGAGGGAGCGATCCCTCACCCTCAACAGGCATGACAACCCAAGGTCACATCACCAAAAGGAACTAGGTCAAACAACCACACATAGCTCATAATTCTCATGGGTGCTCAAAACCTCTATGTACAACATGCATGCGTGCATGGTCAACTATGATATCCAACTCATCATGTCTTCTCTTTCTCTATCCACAGCTTAAGGTTTTTGGGTTGAGCATCATCCTCAGAGGATGCGTCAGGTCTCTTCCTCTTCCTCGAGGTTTCTTCCTCCAAGGCTAACTCTCACCTCATCTTCCTACAAGAAGTTCTAACCTCAGATCTCTCTTGAGGGCATGGAAACACACACCATGCAACCTAAGAAAATAACTAATCTTTAGTTTACGCTTAAACTATTAGAACTTATGTCCATGGCATCTAGTTTACATGCTTTTCATTATTTGGTGGAGGATTCCTTAAACCTTATTATCCTTATCCCAAACACAGGAGGGAGGTGGAGAGAGAGAAACCTTAAGAACTTAGAGTTATACTTGAATTAGGGTTGAGAATGGAAGAAAACATATGAGAGAGTCCTAGAGGTATCTTATTTTGAGTCAAATCCTCTGATTTTGGCCAGGTAGTCACAAAATTTGGGAGTCCTCATAGACTAACTAGTGGGGTGGAGGAAAATCTTGCCAGACCCCAGATTGTGATCCTTTTCTAGACACCTCCATCATTGGAAAATCCTCTAATAACTCCCTTGGGTTCTAAAGAGTTTTCTAAAATTTAATAATTATTAGAGATTAAATGAAAAACTATGCTATGATACCAAATGTAATGACCCTGCCAACCGGTAACCCCTAATTAAGGAAGAGCAAGAAGTCATAGTTGCTATCCCAAAATAGGATCAATGGTTTTGCAAAAAAAGAAATACTTAATAAATTATACCAAAGACTAAGCTTAAAATAGGATAAAAAGTTACTTTTCACATACCTTTCAAAAATAGGAATCTGGAATTTCTATCCATTGTAGAGTTCTATCAAACTAAATCCTCCTTTATGATTTAACTTTATTCTTCACAAGTCCCACTTTACTATTTTTCCAATTTTAGATATTCCTAAAATGCTGACAAACAAAACGTCGATCAGTATAATGAATTATACTGGTATGTGGGGGAACCAAAAACTTGCATCTATTTGTAACAACATAATGCAACCAAATTATTGCTTAATAGCTCAAACTTTATGAATTCAACATAACTACTCAATCCCTACATATCCTTTCCTCTGTGTTGTCCCTGTAGTGGACATGGATACTACCTCTCTCATATGTTAGCTCTCAACTAGCTCCTATGTTCCTACCTTATAGGTAGACCATGACCTAGGGTGGTGTACTCATATGGTCCTACCCAAGGGTAGACCAACATATTGACTCATGATAACCTGATGATCCTACCCTAAGGGTAGACCATGTACTAGGTCATACATCTCATCTTCATCAAAGCTACAGAGGAGGAATATGGTCTGAGCTAGTCATGCACATATACTAATGGTGATAGTCATAGTCACTCTACAGTTGCATGAAATAAAAGTCAACTAAGCAGTTATTTCTAAGCTGTTGGTATGTATGCCCTGAGAGCCAATCATGGGATGATTGGTAGGATACATTAAGATTGATTTGATAAACATCAAAGGAAAGCTTCCAATTCTTTCTGGTTCTGTCATATGAGATAGTGATAGAAGAGATTGAATGTCTAGAGAATGACAATACTCAATGACGTATGCTTTTAGGTTAAGGACCTGAACGATGAGATCATACAGATGCTAAGAGTTTGTACATTCTTGTTTTGTCCCTAGTCGGATGTCATTGTGGAAGGTAGATAGACAACAATGACACACAAGAATAGATTGTGGTGTTGGTTGATGACAAAATCTCATTAGTCATGATATAGAGATATCGAACCAAACACATAGGTACTTGTTAGAGAACAAGTGTACCGGACAGACCCACCGTGAGTTTGACACATGGAACCATGACATGGTAGTCATAGTCAGTACTCACAGTGATGGTGGTGAGTGTGATTCTTTGACCTGAAATCACTACACTGAACACATGTCATTGGGCACACTTTGACATCATCAAACGCAGTCCTGAAACATGGGTTGTTGTAAAGGTGATGATTGGGCGGCTTTGACAAATGGAGCTTTTGAGGGGTGAGTGATAGATATGGGATTTGTCCCTCCTGAGGGAGTTTGATATCCAAGGCCACATGATGAGTAGGATTGAGATAGGCATGCGCACGCATGTGTGAATCAGTATGTGATATTGATGTCATACATATCTCGTTCAATCTACTCTGAGATCAAGAAAGTGAATAAACATTGTCAGGATGACCGTTCCATGCCTCGAGTTCATTCGGGATATCAGCGAAAAAGGAATTATACATTCACTATAACACCATTCACGGATTGTAGGATTGAAAGTTGTTCTCCAACTTTCTATTTCACTTGGGTAGCACTGATGTGTGACTAGGCACCGCTCTTTGCTTGTGAAGTCATAAGTGTTATGGACTTTCACTGCCAACGTGAAATGGACCTGCAGGGTCACACACATATGATTTAACCTGGAAAAGGATTTTTGTCCACAAGCAATGTTTAGATTGATTACTAAAGGAGTTTAGTAGCTCAATTAAATACTCAGTCAATTGATAGCTCAATATCATAATATTCAAGGTGTTGGATACATTGATTGGAGTATCGAATTGATTGAAATCACAATTGACTGATTCTGCACAACCTGTACTCCCAACCGATCGATTCATGTGATGAACCAGTCGGCTGAGCTTGGTGAACCGATCAGCTCAAGTGTTGAGTCGATCGACTCAAGATTAGGGTGAACCGATTGCTTCAAGTGTTGAAATGATCGATTCAACTGGTGCAACCGAGCAACTTGGGAAAATAGGATTGGTGAGAATTTTCCTTTCGTTTCAATTGCCCAATTTGATTGGGAAATAGGATTGGTATTTGATACCAATTAGAAATAAAAGAAGGAAAGTCAATCAGGAACCGACCAGGACCACCAACCGACCGGTTCACTTGTGAACCGACTGGTTGAGGTGTCCCAACCGACCGGTTCACTTGTGAACCGAACGGTTCACTTGTGAACCGACCGGTTCAGGTCCCCAATTGACCGTTTCACTTGTGAAACGATCAGTTCAGGTTGCGAGTTGGTTTCTTTTGTGGAAAATCTCGAACCCTTCTACTCCTACTTTTAGTCCCGCATTGCCCGGGATGGAGAACCCTGTCCCATGACCCTCCTATATATATAGGGGTATTGGGGGCTTCTTAAAGTACAACTCCGTACAACCAGTTGCTCTACAAAGTTGTCGTTCTCTCTAGTTTTGGTAATCGAGAGAGAGCACGAGCTAGTGCTACCCGCAAAGGGAGGCGCAGTAAGGGAAAGACAACTGCAGTTGCAACTGGCAGTAGGAGAGTGTGTTGGCGACTAGTACGTCAACAGGAGGGTGAGACTCCTTCCAACTCCTTGTGGGACAAGGAGTGTGGAGTTCCAGGTGGTCCGTGTGGACTACTTCAGAGGCGAGAGGTTTCTGCCACGCAGGAGGACAACTGTCAACCCCGACAGTCCCGGTGAGAGGAGGAGTCATCAGTCCCGGTGCGACCAGGAGCTGCACAGACACTATCCAAGACAGGAGGTGAAGATCGCACAAGCCGCGAGGTATTATCGTCGAGCAAGCCTCGGGACAAGGTATGATTCCACAAACCATCCTTTCCTATTATATAGACGTTGACGCGTTTCCTTGTTCTGGGTTTGGGGGAGAAAATTTTTGTTTTCGCTGCCTTCTCTGCCTCCCCTAAAACCCAACATAAGAAACCGGTAAAACCTTAAAATTTTCCATGAAACTAGAGAAATTAGTCATAAGCGTAACCACATACCTGATTTGGAGTCCCAAACAAAGTAATATATCCAAATCCAACTAGATGTCCAATCAAGAATGCAAGCCAATCACACAAAAGAACACAATCCTAAAAAGCATGTACAACCTATTTACTACATACTGATCAACCTTTTTCACACGTCCGGAAATGAACGCAGGACAAAGGAAGGAATCAAGCTTTAAATTTATAACCCGAAACCTTCGAGGCCCCCACAACTTTATTACATGGTCGAAGTATATATACGGGGTCGAACACAGGGACGTGGTGACGGTTAGGATGCCATAGATCTCGTTCTTTTATCAGATAAGCCAAGACGATAGTCGATAAAAGTAAGTTCTAGAACTAGTCTAGAGGGTTGTCATGATATAAAACAAAACAATGAAAACAAAACAAAACAAAATAGAGCTCGTGATTCTACTAAATAGAGAAAGAGAGTTCCTGGCTATGTAACCACAAATGGGGCAGTCTATGCACTCGTTCTCAGGCATAGACAACCCTTGAACACCCAAGCAAGCATCTAGTATGCACGGTGGCATCTGTCCTGTGGGGTCGTCCCACTCGCTCTCGCAATGCGTGACTAAAACCATCAACAATATGTCAATGACCCTCTCTCGAGGAATGACATATCAACACCTCGGAATACACTAAGTTCCCTCTCGGGTCTTAGGATATTCTGGGGTGTTAGGAACATAATACCTTGGATCGTCCTCCTCTCGGGCTCAGATCCAAACTATCATCTCTTAGATATTCCTACAACAGATCTCTCGATACAGGAAGAAACAATAGTTCAAGCAAGTAAGAGATCAACCAAACTAGAAATCATAACTTAGAAAGATAAAATAGAACAAGCAACATACTAGATCTGATATGAATCTACATGCTTAAGGAAAAAGTACATATACATGCCCAGATCGGGCTAGATAGCCAAGAAGGAGCTAACTAGCCATAGACAAGCATAGCTGGCACCAAACAAAGATGGATAAACATCATTTGTACAAGAAACAAAGGAATGCAGTAGAATGAAAGAGAATAGGGAAGACATATAGCCCGTAGAGGAGAGGTGGCTCTCGCTCCTCAACCTCTGTGCAGGCCAGATCTTGCCCCTTGGGTCTTCTCTTTGTCCCTCTGGACTCCTCGACTCTCTCTCTAGACCATATCGGATAACCGTATCGGGTAGACCGTATCGGGCAACCATATCGGGCAGACCATATCGGGAAACCGTATCGGGAAACCGTATCAGGCAGTAGACTTTTGGGGAACTCGACACACTAGCTCCTTAGTCTAGGCACTAGCTCTTGCCAAGTCCTCCATCCGGCTCATCCTCTTGCTCTGTAGGTTGGCAACTGCTAGTTATAGGCAGTGAGTTGATGGGAGTTGTAGCTTTTATTGGTCCACGTGTCCTTCATCCATGGCTTTGATCTTGAGGCATCAGGTGGGCCAATATGATTGTCGCCCGACGACCGTGTCGGGTAGGGGGAGTGTCAGGCAGCTGTATCGGGCAGGCCATATCGGGCAGCCATATCGGCTGGATCGTATCAGGAAACCGTATCGGCCAGATCATATCAGGCAGCCGTATCGGCCAGGCTGTATCGGGCAGCCGTATCAGCCAGCTGCTGGAATTCTTGTCTTTTCAGGTTTGGTACCTGAGAGTCCTGCAATTGGCTAGTTTCGGTGCCTGTAAGTCAAAAATTGGCTAATTAGCTACATTATTGGCTATTTTTACTACTTTTATCTAATGTGAGATAGAAATCATAAAACATGAACAAAAGAGTGCATATTAAGACTAAAGTGATATAAAATCATAGATAAAATGCATAGAAAATATGTGCTAATTTGGGTGTTATCAACTACCCCAAGCTTAAAACTTGCTTGTCCTCAAGCAAGACTATGCTCAAAGAACAAAAAGATAACATCCAAATTAAGCTTGGCAATAAATTCTAAGGTTAATAAAAATAGTTTAAAATATCAATTCTCCTGATCCATGTCGTTTCAGAACAAACCCCCACCTCTCAGGCACAATCCTGCCAAAGCAAGATCAAATAGTTTCCTGGCAAGATTAAGCAAATTCACTACAACCTGTCGATACTCATGAGGGTTTGAACCATAATTATTTAAACATGAAAGAGTTGTCACACAGGTGATCACGCGGGTGATGGGCAATGAGCCATCACCATGAATCCATGCAAACCAATCAGGAATACCACACCTCTCACTTATTCATGTCCTAAGAAACAAAGCAAAGGACTCTAATGACTTCTAAGAAATCCCGATTTGCGTCAGGTTGGTCCATGTAGCGAGCAACAATCCCTACAATCCGAGCCAGTTGGCCCAAAGTAGTGAGATGAACTCCTCGTACTCTGCTCGAACCAACCATACTACTAAGATTGTCTCATAGGTCACCTAGGGGGTTCCTAGTGACTCTCTAATCAGCTTTTAGAGTGGTACTACCAGGCACGACATATCAACGTTCATGAGTGCAATCATACACCGACTGGGCACCATCCTCAACTCTCCTAAAAGGGAAAACAACACTCATTTATTGTTCACACTCAAGCTTTTATCATCTGCATTCTATTTGTAGGCTTGGGTGAGAACTATATAGATATTTTGGGATTTTGTGGGTGGCCAAGCCTCTTTTGCACATTTTATATTTTTCATCTTTTTGACTCGATCTAAATGTGAGAAGGCATGTAGTCCATCAAGGAAAAGAACTTCACCTTGATCATGGCTCAAAACTCATCATGATCTACTTGATACCTGTGCGAAAAGATAGAAATTATGATTCAAGAATCCTTAGAATAGAGGCAAACTTGTGAATCCACAACTAGGTTCTTTGATCCTGTTTTAGCTCATTCCAACAGTCCTTTACCATGGATTTTCCATTCACGACACAGATCAAGGGAATTCAGCTTTAAGCTATGATAAGGGACATACCCTTAGATTTATTACCAAACTCAAGGAAAGAGTCAAAGACAAAGTCAAGCAAAAGGTCGAGCAATTTTTAAGATGAAAACTGTGCATCTAGGCATGAAGTGAAGCATTTATCTATTAGATTCACACCACATAGACATAATTTCTTTTAAACTAAATGCAGGAAGTAAACTTGCATGCAAGAAGGGTGAAGAGAAAGAAGGGTGAAGCCTACCACCCCAAGCTTAAGAGTTTGCTCGTCCTCGAGCAAGAGTTAAACTTGAAATAGTGAGGCAGGAATGCATGATTGTTAATGGCAGTTATTGAAGTTCTAAAGATGATGCATGGATGCAAGGATATAAAACAGTTAGAGGAAAGAAACTAACAAACAAGAATAGGAACATTAAAATTTATTGTAATAAAAGGGCGGGAGGGTGGGTAAGAGAAAAGGGGGTGGCTACCCCACGATACCGACACTGGGATCCCAAATCCTAAGTTTTGGGACCAGTGTCACATGTGTCTTGCCGACGGGTTCCACTACATAATATGAGTAGAATAGGCAGATGTGTTGGCCCTGCCGAGTCTGAAGAAAAAAAGTAAAATATGGTGACTCAGTGAAGTCATCTTTGTGCTGGAATTGATTTGAGCTGCACTGGGATGAATTCTTTGGCAAATCATCCTCAAGGTACCTTTCATTATATGAATCTAAAAATGAAGGTCCTGGGATGTTGACACAAGATGAAATAGATGAGAGAGGTTGGATGTTATCTTGAGGACTCATATCTTCTCTCTCCATCTCTGCACTTGAGGTTGGATGCTCAGATAAATCTTCATGTACTATCTGAGTCATCCAATCATCTTTTGAGGAAAAAGTACCCCCTGAAGAATCTATTTGTGATTCTACCACCCCAAGCTTATCACCTGGCATGCAGTCAGGGGTGTCTTCATGCTCAACAGCCATGTTGTAGTGAACCGTCCATCCTACCCACTTGACGTCCACCAAGCCTTGTAAAGGGGTGGTGGCAAATGATGGCTCGTGCTGCTCCAACTCGTCTTCGTTACTATACTCACTACTCCATGTTGAACAGCTGTCGTCGTCATCATCAAACAAATTGTTCCAAACCATGGTTGGCGTACTGATCAAAGTGAAATGACAAGTCTCAATATGAGAAATGTCACTCTGGTCTGGTTCAATATCTGACTCTGGTTCCTCAAACCAACCTTCTGGTTGTGAGGTCGATTGCCTTTTCGAGTCTTCATCATCATCATCATGGACCCATTCATGTCTATGAATCATTTCTTCCATTGGTTCATCAGCTGGGTCATCTGGATAGAATGAAGGGCTTTCCCAAGTGGGTTGGTCTTCATAGAAAAATCATGGTGAATCCAGTTGATGGTCTAAATAGGATGGTGATTCATACTCCACATCAGACCCAATGTAACTGTCTCGATGATTAACATCTTCGTTGTCTTTTGATGGCAGTTGTAACTGAATTGTAACCAAATCGATGAGCTCTTGGAGCCTCCTGCCTTGTTCAACATCTTTATCATGAAGTTGTTGTACTTGAGCAGTAATGCTCTCGAGATCTGTCGATTCTGCCATGCACATATAAGCGGAACCCGCTGTATCAAACTGATGCTTTAGGATGAATCCTTGTTCAACTGTTTGAAGTATACTACTACTACGGTCTGCAGCCTCAATGGCTACTTTGAGATGATGCTCTTGCTTGTCTAATAGTTTCTGGAGCGGATCGATGTTTTCTTGGAGATGAGGAACTAGGGAGGTGAGTGCCTTGATACTTTCTCCAGCTAATTCAACTGCCTTAATCAGTTCTTGATCCCATGATAGCATAGGAGTCGATGGTTGATTGGTAGTCTCCTTTGTTGGAATTTCAACATATGACGACGGTGGAGGTGAGTATAACTTGACTAGTTGTAGAGCACGACCTTCAATTATTTGCCAGCAGTCAGAACTGTGGAAAAACTCGAGACGACAGGTGGACAAGATGACTTGTCTTGCGGAAGCAAGGTCCATGGCTGAAAAAGGTATGAGAAAAAGATAAGTGATTTAGTATATATGAACAAGTATGTGTAAAGCAAGAGGAAAACTATGCATGTATATATAGACTTATAGTGATAGAACAAAAATCTACTAGGTGTGTAAACGTGGAAAACCACATCCCCGACAACAGCGCCAAAAGTTGATCAGCCTTTTTCATGCATCCAGAAATGAACGCAGGACAAAGGAAGGAATCAAGATTTAAATTTATAACCCAAAACCTTCTAGGCCCCCGCAACTTTATTACGGGGTTGAAGTAGATATACAGGATCAAACACAGGGATGTGGTGACATTTAGGACGCCACAGATCTCATTCTTTAGTCAGATAAGCCAAGACGATAGTCGATAAAAGTAAGTGCTAGAACTAGTCTAGTGGGTTGTCACGATATAAAACAAAACAAAGAAAAGAAAACAAAACAAAATAGAGATTGTGATTCTACTAAATAGAGAAAGAGAGTTCCTGGCTATGTAATCACAAACAGGGCAGTCTATGCACTCGTTCTCGGGCGTAGACAACCCTTGAACACCCAAGCAAGCATCTAGTATGCACGGTGGCATCTGTTCTGTGGGGTCGTCCCACTTGCTCTCGTGATGCGTGACTAAAACCATCAACAATATGTCAATGACCCTCTCTCGAGGAATGACATATCAACATCTCGGAATACACTAAGTTCCCTCTCGGATCTTAGGATATTCTAGGGTGTTAGGAACAGAATACCTTGGATCGTCCTCCTCTCGGGCTCAGATCCAAACTATCATCTCTTAGCTATTCCTACAATGGATCTCTCAATACAGGAAGAAACAGTAGTTCAAGCAAGTAAGAGAACAACCAAACTAGCAATCATAACTTAGAAAGAGAAAATAAAACCAGCAACATACTAGATCTGATATGAATCTACATGCTTAAGGCAAAAGTACATATACATGCCCAGATCGGGCTACATAGACAACAAGGAGCTAACTAGCCATAGACAATTATAGCTGGCACCGAACAAAGATGGATAAACATCATTTTTACAAGAAACAAAGGAATGCAGTAGAATGAAAGAGAATAGGGAAGAGATATAGCCCATAGAGGAGAGGTGGCTCTCGCTCCTCGGCCTCTATGCAGGCCGGATCTCGCCCCTTGGGTCTTCTCTTCGTCCCTCTGGACTCCTCGACTCTCTCTCTCTAGACCATATCAGGCAGACCGTATTGAGTAACCGTATCGGACAGACCGTATCGGGCAACCGTACCAGGAAATCGTATCGGGCAGTCCGTATCAGGCAACTGTATCGGGCAATAGAATTTCGGGGAACTCGACACACTAGCTCCTTGGTCTAGGCACTATCTCTTACCAAGTCCTCCCTCTGACTCCTCCTCTTGCTCTGTAGGTTGGCAGCTGCTATTTATAGGCAGCGAGTTGATGGGAGTTGTAGCTTTTATTGGTCCACGTGTCCTTTGTCCGTGGCTTTGATCTTGAGGCATCATGTGGGCCAATATGACTGTCGCACGACGACCGTGTCGGGCAGGGTGAGTGTCGGGCAGCTGTATCGGGCAGGCCATATCGGGAAGCCATATCGGGCAGGCCCTACCGGCCAGACCATATCGGCCAGATCGTATCGGGCAGCCGTATCGGCCAAGCTGTATCGGGCAGCCGAATCGGCCAGGCTGTATCGGGCTGCCGTATCGTCCAGGCTGTATCGGGCATCCGTATTGGCCAGGCCGTATCGGGCATCTATTGGAATTCTTGTTTTTTCAGGTTCGGTACTTGAGAGTCCCAAAATTGGCTAGTTTCGGTTCCTGTAAGTCAAAAATTGGCTAATTAGCTACATTATTGGCTATTTTTACTACTTTTATCTAATGCGAGATAGAAATCATAAAACATGAACAAAAGAGTGCATATGAAGACTAAAGTGATATAAAATCATAGATAAAATGCATAGAAAATATGCGCTAATTTAGGTGTTATCACATACTCATTAAGAACTTACTTTAGTGACTTGGAATCACTTTCTAGAGTTTCTAATCCGAATTAGGGTTCCTTTGGATCTTTTTAAAACTTTCCTTTTTTAGGTCCACAAAACCCTAAACCACCAGTTCTAGGTTCAAAACCCTAATTATCCACTTATCCATATTAAAGCCTTCTTTTCATCAAAATGACTTAGGATTAAACTAACTTCATCTCATACATAGGATCTCAAAATATAATTCATTAAAATTCATTAACACCTAAATTAGGGTTTCTAAGTCCATTAATGCACATTAAACATATAAAACCCTAAATTAGGCAATTGAGTACAATGATCATCTTTTTAGATCTAAAACTTCCTTTTATTATCAACATGTCAGAATTGACTTAGATTATCCAAAGAGTATCATTAAAACCCATCAACATAAAAATTAGGGTTTCTTATTCATAGCTACATTAAAAGTAGCAATTTATGTACTTTTCAAACTACAAGATGTTTCAAACATCAATATTATTTTTAATAGATTCCTTACATTCTCTTGATCAATTTTCATGAATAATTTATTTTCATCAGAGCATCCTAGTAATTTCTACACTTTTTGCAAGATTAAATACTCTTCAACCAATTAGGGCATGCCATGTTAGAATTAGATATTATTACCTCTAATTTCCACCTGGGTTGGTAGAGCCAATCATCGACAACCCCATCAACGGGCAACCTACTCGGGTGGCAACCAAGGCCAAGGTTCTACGCAGACATTCTTGCCCCTGCGCCAAGAGTCTGGTGCTTCTAGAGCTTGGGGGGTAGCAAGGTAAACACACCATTTCTCATCCCCTTCCTCCAAACGTGAGTGTTTCTGTGTTGCTACGTCGTGGGTAGGGTCAACCTCCTATGTTGACTCCTCATTTTGGGGCTAGGTTGGGACAAAAGACCATGTGGGGATCTTTGGTCGGGCCTCCTGAAGCGGATCGACACACCTATTGTCGAAGGGGGTGCCTGCTCAAGGGTAGACCATGGCGCCACCAGCGAAGAACACCAGTGCGAGTAGAGATCCATCACAGGATGATCTTTGAGAAAAATAGAAGTATCGAGGATCTTTCCCGGGCTCATTCAGTCTCCACCCTATTACGAGGAGGGGGTAGAGCCCCTTTTATATCCTGGCTCGCAAGCTCCTGTCTAAGGAGTCAGGCTCCATAGGGACATCAGGGAAAAATGTCATCACCTTCCAAAACACCCAAAACCAGGGTTGATTCAGTCTGGAACTCCCTCCCAAATTGATTGGGAGTAATATCCTCTCTAGTTAGGGACTGTTCAACAAGAGAGGAGTGTGAGATGATCGCATTTACTGTTCCCCTGTTTCCCTATCTGACTCGAGGTACAAGACAAATTAACCACCGTTGATCTTAAATCTGACAACTACCAAAGGGTGTTACACATGAATGGGCTGGGCCCTAGATTCCAATTCAAAAATAAACCATGGTATTTAATGTATCTTTCTTTCTTCCTTTCCACTTTAGAAAATCTTACAAAATTCATATCTCCTAAATTGTTTATTGGTTTGACCCCAAATTTTAGAGGAAAGTCCATAATGACTTAAACCACTTGTGTGAAAAGTTTGGGACTTAGATTAGAAAATATGAGAGACTTTTCTTCATATGCAAGTTATCACTTATTAAGGCATATTTTATGCATGTTTTCTTTCTCCTATTCTTTTATATTCTTTATTTGGATTCCTTTTACCATTTGAAATGTTGTGGATTCGAAATCTCATCCATGATTATTCAATCATACGTCTTTCCACTTATTTCCCATATTTTCATCATTATCTCAAATTTCCTTCTTAATAATGTATTATATGATTTCTTCTTTTAATCATCTTGGACTCTCTAACTTAATAGGGTCCATGAAATCATTTATTTAAAATAAATTATTAACAAAGAAATCCACTCATTACACATAAGTCATACAATTTCTTAATTATACATGTCATGGGAGAAATTACATCTCAAACCATATGTACCCAAAAATTGGGGATGTAGTGTAAGTACACCAAACTTCCACTCATGGCTGCCTAAAAGACTGGCTTCCTCTTGTCTCACTAGATAGAAATTTCCTAATACCTAGCCCATGTGGCTCAGGACTAAGGTGCCACAAGATCATGTGCAACCAATCTATTGGAGAGGAACTAGTTCTCAAACTATTTGTAAACTTGTAATGCATGGGCCAACATCTCAAAGTACTGGTAAAGTTTTATAAATGATGCTCACCCCACAACCAAGACTGGCCTCATGTAAGGAGTGGGACTCGAGAGAGGTCCACCTCTTACTAGATTGAAGGAAATAGAACATACAACCCCATTTATTCTCAACTACATAATAATAACTTTCAAATAAAGGATTGCATAATATTCTCTCAAATAAATTGGTAAAGAACATAATATTGTAGACAAAAAGGTAAATCTAAGTATTATATAAACTTTGTGTAGTTTTGACTATGGGCCACAATGGGCATCTAACAATATATGAAATCTAATTGAGTAGGACCAGTTTGTTTTCAACAACGATGCCTCCCATTTCTGGTCCTCATGTTGTTAAACCTCTAGGCGGGTTGAAGGAAACACCAAGAAGAGGAAATAAACAAAAGGAAGGACGCCAACATAAAATTGAGTATGTGCATTGTAAGGATCCAGACCTGGGTTTTGAGCTAACCCTCTTTGCTTTGCCTAAGTAAGTTTCTTAGAAATTTAATCTAATTTAAGGTGTTTTTTTATCATGTGACACACTTATGTTTCAAGTTTGGTCATGGTTGAATGTTGTTTGAGCAATGTTTGCTTGTTTTGGACCAAAGTGCAATTTACCCAAGATGAGGGGTTATCTTACAATATGTCACATGATGAGTGTTCCCTTAGTGCTTTAGCATCATAAGAGAGAGGATGATGCTATGGGGTGCCTTGTGGAGAGCTTAAGTATCAAACTGAGCTTGTATGTTTGATGCTTGTGCTTTATGTACTAGTTTTGATGTAAAGTGCAATTTACCTAGTGTGAAGGGTTAATATGAAATTTACCATCTCTAGATTGTTCCTTCCCTCTCTTGGCATCATATAGAGGAGATAGGAAGAGGTCAACACCTTGTTTCAGTCTTAGTGTTGTGGTAACATCCTTGGTGATGTTTTGAATACATGTATGAGGTGTGCCTTGAACTTAGTTGGGTTATCTCAGGTTAGAGAACCTTAGACAAGCTGCCTGTCAGTTTGTTGTGTGTTTAGGGTTGTACTCTATCAGTTTTTGGGTGTGTAGGGTTATACTCTATTGGTTTGTGAGTGTGTAGGGTTGTGCCCTATCAGTTTGTGAGTGTGTAGGGTTATGCCCTATCAGTTTGTGAGTGTCTAAGGTTGTGCCCTATCAGTTTGTGAGTGTGTGGAGTATGCCCTATCAGTTTTTGTAGGGTGTATAGGGTTTGGAATATTGTCCATGATCTTGGAAGGAGACCTGAGGCTAAGATCTAGCCTAGGTATTATCACCATCTATTAAATGTTATTGCATGTGGTCCCTTTCTTGTGGACAAGTGTCACCTAAGCTCCTAAGATGATGACACCTCTTCTTTGATCTCTCTTTCTTACCTCAAGTATATAACCCCCTCCTTCTTCACACAAGTAAACCCTTTCATCCATACTTATTCCTCTCCTCTTGGTGGACTAGCTTGGGAACTTAAGAAGCTAGAGGAAGTCTCTATGGAGCTTGGGAAGTCAAGTTCCTTGCAAATGGTGATTTCTTTGTTCAACTTCCATCTTGGTTAGTTATGTTTATTTAATGGCCATTCCTTTGATCTCTCTTCTTCATCTTCTTCTTCCTTTCTCATCCATGTGTCATACATTGGATGGAGGCTGATTAGGACTTGGTTCTCCTTCTTTCCTTTCTTCTTGTGCTATCATAACCATGACATCTTCTTCTTTTCTTTCTTTCTTGAGGTGATGTTGAGGTCGAGTTGGGACTCTTGAAGGATCATCTTCAAGTTGAGGAACGTGTGCTATGGAGCATTGATCATGGATCTTGAATCCTTGATGGAGACCTTCTTGAGGTGGGTTATATAACTCTTAACCTCTTTTTTATTATCACTCTTCATATAATTATGTTGATGCATCTCTAGATCATTTATATCATTAATGGTAGTAGTTAGTAATGGATTTGAGGACTGTTTTGATGAAGGAACTTCATTAAAGTTATTTTCCATGTCTTAGTCTTCCTTGTATTGTTAGTAGATGGATGAGTGACTGAGTTTTCTTAAGGTTGAAGATGACTAAGTCGACACATAGGGGGTAAGTGGTTGTCATGACTCATGGTGCTTAAACTAACACAACATGTAGTCATGACTTGGGAGTTCTTAGGCCGATAGGTTTGGATGGGTGCTAAAATGGCATGCCCTATAGATGCCTAAGATGATATGTTAGCTAGGCCAACATGCCTTGATGAGGATTTAACTCATCATGCTCTAGAGGGGCTTAAACCGATATGTTGCAAAACTAATAGGCTTTGATGATACTACCCAACATGGCCTAGATGGGATTAGGCCAATATGCCTTGTTATCCCGTCATGAACATACAGACATCTTGTGTAAACTGGTCTATTTTTAGTGATTAAGCATAATTCCTTGATTGTGCAAGATGTCGACATGTCCTAACTCTAAACAACATGTCACCCTATGTGTTTCCTCTCACACCTTCAAGAGGTGATGCCCGTCACACTTTTAAGAAAGGTTGACCGATACACTAAAGGTGAGCTTTACCGATACACCTTGATGTTGTTAGGATGACATGGGAGGATGATGAGACCAAGATCCTCCTAGCCATGAGAGATCGATACACCAAAGCTGGCCCAAGAGGTTGCAAGCTGATGCACCCCTTGAGAGCTAAACTGATACACCATAAGAGGGTTTGAACTGATACCTTGAATGAGCTAACCCAACGTAACATGATGTGGTCAAGCCGAAACATGTTGATGAGGTTAAACCGATATCACATGATGAGCATTAAAGGGTATGCTTGGATACTCAATGATGTACACATATGAGCAATGCATGATATAGAAGGATGTTGTTTTGGATAATGTATGACTAATCTTAATTCCTTCTCCTAAAATTAGTACACCATAGAATTATGTTACTATGAGTGGTCCATCCTTAACCAAAAAGTTTAGCGCTAAACTCTCCAACAATGCAGAAAGTAATGGATGTAGGATTCAATGTTTCAATATCCATATGATAACCTTAATCATGGAAGGGTATGACCCATGTGCTCATCTTAATGAAAGTTTATAATCCATGACAAGTGTCTACTACATTCCCTATTCATATAATATTAACTTGTGAAGTGAGACTAATGACACAACTTTGTATATATATATATATATATATATATATATATATATATATATATATATATATATATATATATCACTACTACAAAAAATGGTTTTTACAACAGTTCATTTTTCCATTTTACAATGGGTGTTAACTGTTGTATTAGATCGTGTGGTCTTATGGGGGGGGTTCTTTATACAATAAGTGTTGCACATGTTGTAATATATGTATTTTATACAACAGTTAATTCATGTTGTAGATCATTGAACACAACTGTTTTAATAGGGGTGTTGTATATAACATGTTGAAACAAAAGGAAAACACATCTAGACACAAGGTTTCAAACTTGAGACCACTTGAAAGTAAGGCACATCTCAAATCGCTGAACCATTTTCATTTTATGCAACACATATATTATTTGTTGTACATATACAACAAATGACATGCAAATCTGTTGTGTGATTGTGGTTGATTACAACAGGTAACTATTACAATAGGTGAACACATGTTGTGTAATTATAGTTTACTACAATGGGTTATAGTATGTTGTGTAATGATGGTCTATTACAACGGGTTAACATATGTGACTATTACAACGGGTAGAGCATGTTGTGTAATTACGATCTTTTACAATGAGTTAGAGTATGTTATGTAATGATGGTCTATTACAACAGGTTAACATACACGACTATTACAACATGTTAGAGCATGTTGTGTAATTATGATGTTTTACAATGATTTAGAGTATGTTGTGTAATGACGATCTATTACAACAAGTTAGCATACGTGACTATTACAATGGGTTAGAGAATGCTGTATAATTATAGTTTTTTACAATGGGTTTGAGTATGTTGTGATATTACAGTCTATTACAACAATTTAACACCTGTTGTAGTATCACATATACTACAAAGAGTCTGGCCCATTGTATATAACTTGTGTTGTATAAAATATATAATTCACAACACACAAATAGACTTATTGTAAAAGATATGCTAACTACAACACAACCAACAAAACTTTTGCATTTTTCCCATTGTAAAAAGCATTTTCTGTAGTGTATATATATATATATATATATATATATATATATATATATATATATATATATATATATATATATATATATATATATATATATATATATATATATATATATATATATATATATATATATATATATATATATATATATATATATATATATATGAGGGTGGTGATAAGATTTGTTGGAATAAAGGGATATAATATTTGTGTAGAAATCATATAAGAAAGTCTAATGATCTAAGAAGTGCGTTGTGTATAGTTTGAAGTGAAACGTTCTAGTTATGTAGTCTAAGGTTTGATGTTCCTTAGTAAGATATTGTGGTTGATAACTTATGAGGATTAATGACGTTTGGATCATTTAATGATAAAACATTAGGTTGGTGTGATAGTCAATATGTTGCATGCCTTATTGTAACCACACATAACTTAATGAGATGATATATACAGACACTTACCAAATGATGATAACTAGTGTTGATGACACAATGATCTAATTATATCTAGCTAATGTTGTTCAAACCTAAATCATTTTCAGAAGGTGGGAATTGGTGTGTTTAGGGTTTGGTGATGTAACCATGAGGTGAAACCCTGATCGGCTACATGTAAAGAGTACTGACCCTAATTCTACAGGCAGGTCATATCATTGAATGAGTATGAATGGAAAGCATTATATTGTTCCCTCCCTTAAATTGCATGACTTTAACCTAATGGGTTAATTGGGTGTTATAACTTGTGAGTACTATGAAGATGGTTAAATAATATTGAGCTTTGGCCATGAACCTTGATAAGGGATCATGGGAAGTATGAATATGTGAATGTGCATACTTAGTACATTGACTAATTCTTAGCCTTATACACTCCAACTCATGAGAGGTAGTACAAGTCAGAGATTTGAGGTAGGATGATGCTTGGGGACCTTATGTGAAATCCACATGAAACCTAATCCTAAATTAGAGATCTTATGATGCATTTCTTGCTTTAGTTAAAGGTTTTTAATGTGTTTTAACATATTCTCTATATGAACATAATGGCTAATGTTTCTTATTGCAAGTACATGTGATGTGGCATGAGTAATGTGACGTGAGTAATACATATATTCTCAATGAGGCATGATGAGATAGCCATGAATCATAAGTGTGATGTGATGGGTCTTAGGACTTGGTAAGGTCTTAGTGCCTGGTTGAGGTGTTATCCTTTGGTACTGTAATGAGGCATTGATATCCCATGATAGTATGTTGATTATGATAGCCTTGTGGCTGGAAGTGATACAATGTTATGAGATGATGGGAATCAGTTTGTAGTTTAAACGATGATATATGTTGTTGTAATACTATGCCCCTTTCTTTTGAAGGATTTTTTGTGGCTTGTACGTTGTAACTTGATTGATTCTAAAAGACACTTTGATTGGTCAAATTAATCTAGTGAAATTTAATCATGTAGATTGCCTTGTGCCATAGATCCATTTAGTGTGAGCATTTGCTAGATGGTGAAATGAATAACTCCTATGGAAAACTTGGAGCACATACTGTTGAGTATATGGGGAAACCTTAGTACCCTAATATCAAGAAATTGAGGGTGACTTTGTCCATGTGTGAGCCTCATATCATGCCTCTAGATATGTGACACAAGATTGGCTGCGGGCCATACCCTGAAAAGAGTGCATCTTTGGGACATAGATTCAGTGATGTTATGCTTATGAGATTTCACAGGATTTCCTACAGTTCATACCCTAGAAGAGTGTGGCTACAGGCCATAGCTCAGTTTCACAACAACAATGATCTATACCAAGGTAGGCTAGGTTTGCACATCTGGACTATATGTCACTGGAAGCAGTTGACTTGTGATGTCACTGCATGTTCACTCGTGATGACTGAGGAAGGTGAGGTCGTGGATTCCAACTCTTCCACTAGACCTTGTATGGTACTAATTTTGACTTAACAGTGGTTGGTTTGATTTGGGTGGTACAACTCAAATCCTCAGGGCATAATAAACACGTAATCAGTAGTGTACTATACATCTATAGGATCAAGCACAGAAACATTGGATCAAGCCTTGCCTGCTTTTATACTGTTTAGTTTATATTAGTCATACATGTTCTTCATATTCCTTTTCAAATAATTAGTTGTCCTAGTACTCTTTAGCAAGTGCATATTACTTCTCTATTTGCTTCATCCATGAGATATATGTCATTCAGTTAATTATATTCAATCTACTCAGTATGTTAATCTATTTATTTAATTATATGTGATAATAATAGAGTTGGGAATGAGTTATATCTCTCGTTGGGACTGTTGTGTCACCATGTTGGTTAAATATCTTTTTATTAGGACGTGCATGCTGAGTTAAGGATAATATGGATGAGGACTTGATATGAGGAGTAACTACTCCTAGTGAAACATGATATATGGATAGTATCTAGTAACAAAGTCCTATGTGTCTTCCCTATACACTCAGGTCCTTGGGGGTGTTCTCGATGTGTTTTGTAGACATGATGATCAATACATGGTTTCTGATATATGGATAGTATCTAGTAATAGAGTCCTATGTGTCTTCCCTATACACTCAGGTCCTTGGGGGTGTTCTCGATGTGTTTTGTAGACATGATGATCAATACATGGTTTCTAGTTTATGTGCCTTTGGTGGTATGTATATACATGTGGAACTATTATCTTATGTCACAGGTTGATTGAAAAGTGATGATGTAGCACCTTAAATATATGTTATGAAAGGAAAGTATTGGCTCTTGTGTGATAATTCTCAGCTCCTGGTGCTTGTTGCATATTGGTTTAAATTTTCTATGATTTTTGGTAATCCGCTGTTAATGGTTGATCATGATTTAAGTTTTGAGTAATCCCACTTTGTGTGGTAAAGGGTGTCACATACATAGTAAAACATTTGACCATTAATTAAGGCAAGGGACGATCAACTAAAGAAGTGACAATAAAGGGATATCAAAATAGCAAAGATTGCATAGATTCAACATGTACAATAGATGATACAAGTATTAACAAATATATGTGTATAAAAAGGATTCTTACGACATCAACATAATCTCAAAGATAAATAGTTCATGGTGAGAAAAACATTAACTAGAATATACTAAAAACAAGAAAGGAATGCATATATTCGGGGCAGGAGGACTAAAACCTCAGTGCCAAACATTTATATATTTTATTAGGGAAATAAAACCATTTACATAGTAGGGGAATAAAACCCAGTGCCTAATGTCATATGTGATAGGGGAATAAAACCCAATGTTTGGTAGGGTAATAAAACCACGTGCATGTAAACATTATAAATGGAAGAGGAATAAAATCTAGTGCCTATATGGTGTCACCACGTCTAGTTATGATTAGTCAACCCCACATGCAAATAGAACATGCAAGATAAAGCTTAGTCATTTAGATGCAAGAGATTATAATGTCAAGTTGTCATCAAGTGGGGTCAGAGGACCCAAACAAATAGCAAGATTAGCCAATAAGCCCATCAATGTGACATTCTTGTATATTCAGTAACAAATCAGGAAGAAATTATGGAAGAAGAGTACTTCCACAAGATGATAATGGTACTCCATGAAAATTCACAATTTAATCAATGCCGCATATGGGAAGTAGATATTTACTCATGTTTATGCCCAATTTAAGTAGAGTGGATGCACATACCTTGATTTGGATTCTTTGATTAGAACACAATACTTCCCTCTCAAATCTAGAACTCCGTCAAACCTACACGTAGTTATATTGTATACCAATTAGGGTTCAACCATTTCTCATAAAACCCTAGAATTCCAACCTTGGAAACCCCTTAGATTAACATGAAATTATTCTAGTTATGAGGGTGATACATTAGTGATTCAAGGTGAGATTAACCATTAATTTCTAAATTCATAATTTTTTCATTGTAATATCCACAATTTATCATAAGAGTGTAAGAAATACAAACCCCTAAAAATCATGTCATTAAAACATCAAAATCAGGAAGTGAAAATAAAAGTAATAAATAGAGAAAAATTATAAATTAGAGAACAATTTTTTTATAATTTTTTGAACTTCTAGTAAATAGTTATGAATTATTCAAGATCATTGGATATATTCAAATTTGTATAAATAAAACAACTGTTGAAAGTCAGGAATGCCCATCTATCATGTGTTTCCAACCTAGTCATGTGATAGGGCAGTTTGGTAAAACCAATCTACACATTTACCCATACCACCATACATTGATAATAGAGGATGAAAATACATCTTTTTCCCTAACACGTGGGAAGACAAAACACAATTTGGGGATTGATTAGTAAAATAACTTAGGCAATTCTTCTTCTTTGTTTTGCCAATATTGAGATTGTATAGGTCTGATTTATGCGTCATCCTTTGTTTTACGCCTCTGGTCTCATAGAAGAAATGCCCCATCCAACTTCTTGAGGTTTCTCCACAACAAAACACCCATGAATTGAGTCATGAAGTTCCCTAGGAACGAGGGTTCAATCCTCTGCCATCACTGGCTAGGAAGCAAAAGATAAAAAATGAGCAAACAACCCAGATTTGAAAAACCAAGAATTGAGACAGAGTAGTCGTGAAAAAACAAAGTGAATATGAGAAAAAACATGGAAGAAACAGTCCTAGATTGTGAGAATACTAGTTACGTGTAGAAATGCCAATAAAGTTTTAAAAAGATGAGTATAGGGATGTACCTTGAATTGATCAGACTCGAGAATATAGATAGCCACTCCTGGAGTCCTTTGGTGATTCTAGAGTCTCGATGGATCTTGCAGATGTATCTAGTGGGACGAAGATCATTAGTTGGTTGTGTTAGGAAGGTGAAGTTCAAAAGTAGGGTATGTGATATTGAGAGGCTTCATGAAGGATAAGAAACATGTAACAAATTAGAACTAATAATCCTACCCTATCCCATGATTAGAGTTAGGTTTATTCTTTAGATGTGACCAAACAAGGGTTAAAACTTATAACAAATTTACATATTAATTTAATTATGTGGCAATATGTAAATGAAATCATAAAATATATTATATATTTTCGCTACCAACATAATGTCTAAATAAAAAATAAATAATTTTCTTTGGAGTAACAATTGGTAATTTCTTATCCATAAATATTAAACTTGTCATATAATTTAAATAAATAAGGAATTAATGGACATAATGTATAAAATTGAGTAAAGTGTAGAATTTCATACATAATTATATATATAACTCTTTTGTAGTTATGTCACATTAATATGACTTATTTAAGTGTTGATATAATTTTTTGAAAAATATAATGATAATGTGTCAAAATTTCTAATAGTTCCATAAATCATAAAAAGAAATTCCAAAATAAAAATATAATACTAGAAACGTGTTCCTTGGGTGCCTATTGCATTGGGAGCAAAGCTTGACACTATTTGTGAAATAATAACTATTTTATTTTTTGGAAAAGAAAATAGAATAATTATCAAAATTATTAAATAAATCACTAAAGTCTCTAAAAGTGAAATTAAACCTCAAGTTGGAAATATACATACCAAAGATAATCTATGAGTAAATTATTATCTAATTTGGACAATCTTATATATTTTAGTTTATATAGAAGAGAGAATATAAGTTAAATACCAAAAATATTAAATAATATGTTAAAAAATTAACCAATAGAAAATTCATGTTTCTCATATTTAAGTTTACTTGTAGGATAAGTTTCATATTTGTAGAGATTTTCTAGATGCCTTTAATTCATTAAAATAATAAAATAAGTGATTAGATTAAAAATATTTAATAAAATATTAAAAATCCTGAAAAATAAAAACTATTGCCAAAATCCTATTCCTCTCCCCAAAATTAGCTAACCTACCAAATTTGGTTTTATCCGGACTTTGTTTGCACCATCAAATAATTATAGAAAATGTTGTACATTTAATACATCAAAATAACAAAGTTGGAAGGTTGTATTAAATGTTTTTCATTGCAGATGTGCACCGACCGTCATATGCGGATTGGATGACTGGTGATTTGTCTCCTACCTTGAGTAGGAGACACCCACATGAATAGTAACCATCAACCAAAGGGGTCCGATATTTTGGGCATAACTCCCTCGTTTCTCGACGAAACTTTGTGAAAAAACTTATATTGGATTGCAAATTGAATTATGTTGGGTTTTGAGGAGGTGATAGACACAAGAGAACTGATAAAAAAATTCCAAATACTCTAGGAACTCATTGACAACAACATATTTGGAAGGAGGGTGTAGGGATATACCTTGTCCAGGAGCAAGTCCGACACCATCTCTTCGCGAGGTGATGCGTCTCACTCCTAGCGTGCATAGACAATCCTCAATCGTTTGCATCTCTACTTCATCACATGAATAGATTGGAACTCCACATCATGCTTCATAAGTTGGGGGGAAGGATCAGCCTTATGCTTGACGATGTGCTAGTGCCGTTTGTTCTCCTTATTTCTTGCTTGGGTACGATGACGGCTAGGATTCACGTACAAGAGCGTGTATCCAAGTGTGTCGTTAAAGCCAGCCATCATACCCCTATAAATAGTAGACGAAAATAAATAGGATTTCCTAAAACCCTTGGAAAAACAAAAGGTTGTAGCTACATTTAAAACAAGCCGCTCATGGATAATTAAAAGAATACTATGGAATCACTTAATGAACCAATTAATCATATTAACTTATTTAGTCATCCATCGCTAGTAAATCGCTCTAGATCAATCAGCTGATTTAACAATGGAATCTAATTAATTGAGTTAAAAACTTCCACCAATTAACTTAGATTAGATTCCAATATTATTATAGAAGATTACCTAAATGTTTTAGTAATCAACTTGATTCAGAACATTTTCAATAATGTCCACAACTATACTCCTATTCCAATCACATTTTATGTGTGTGACCTTATAGGATCCAAATTATGTGGGAAGTGATATTCATAATCTTATTATGATTTCACAAGAAATGATTGGTATCTAGTAAGACTTCATTGCTTCCCAAGTAATTAAAGACGTTGAAGAACAACTTAACCTATCATCTGTGATTGGTGTTACATAGAATGTATAGTTTCTTTGTCTCTGATATCCAGATTGAACTTGAGGCACTGAGTCGTCATCCTCTTTAACATTCTATCCATGTTCCTTTTACTAGACTAGACTGACTAAGATATGTGTAAGCTCAACATCACATATTGACTCACACTAAAATGGCCAAACATTTCTTAGTATTGCTTATCAAGTGGCCAGGATATCATACTCTTGTAGGAGCGACAAATCCCATCTACATCACTCACAATCATCCCCAAGTGTCACAGTGCACCTGAGCACCACCTTTACAGTAACCCTTATTCAGGATCATAGTGGATGATGTCAAAACACACTGAACGACATGTGATAAGTGTAGTGACTTCACATCTAAGGACCACAATCACCACAATTACTATGAGAGATGACTTTGACTACCAATCATTTTTTCTATGTTTCACTCTCATAGTGGGTCTACCTGATACAATATTGTCTAATAAGTATCTATATGCTTGGTTTGATATGACACATCATGACTAATGGTATTTTGTCCTCAATTAGCACACACTCTAGTCTTAAGTGCTATTGTTGTCTATTAACATTCCACAATAACATTCAACTAGGGACATAGCAAGAATGCATATACTCTTGACATCCGTATGATCTCATCGCTCAGGTCCTCAACCCAAAAACATACATCATTGAGTAATATAATTCTTTAGACATTTATTATGTTACATCATTATCTCATAACTGAATAACAGAATAAATTGGAAGATTGCCTTTATTATTAATCAAATCATTTACAAGATATGCAATTACAATCATCATATGATTGGCTCTCTGGACATACAAGCCAAAAGACTCCCACTGGCACTTAGAGATCACCCATGAACTTAATCCCAAGTGACCTAACATGGACTTCATGCTTCTACTACAAAATTGCTTTTATCAAGGGGTCAACCACATTGCTCTTGGTTGGTTCTTTGCAAATCATCACATCTCCTCACTGTACAATTTCATGTATGATGTGGAACTGTCTTTGTATATTATTAGAATACTAATGCGATTTAGGTTCCTTAGCTTGCACAATAGCTCCATTGATGCCACAATATATAGCTCGATTTCCTGACTGATGCTTGGGACCACCCCAAGTTCTAAAACAAACATCTTGATCCAAACATCTTCCTTTTCTGCATTGGATGTAGCAATATACTCGGCCTCCATTGTAGAATATACAACTGTCTCTTTCTTGGAACTCTTCCAGCTCAAACTCCATTGTTGAGGCAAAACACAAATCCTAATTGTGATCAGTAATCATCTTTGCCAGTTTGGAAGCTTGCATCGGTATAACCCTTTACCACCAATTCTTCCTTTCCATCGTAGACAAGGAACTGAATCCTTAGTTCCTCTCAAGTACTTAAGGATGTTCTTCACGACAGTCTAGTGACCTTCACCTAGATCTGACTGATATCTGCTTGTCATGCTCAAATCATATGAGACATCTGGGTGAGCATATAACATTACATACATGATAGATCCAATTGTAGAACCATATGTAATCTTACTCATGCACTCCATTTCTTCACAAGAATAGGGACATTGAGATCTAAGTATGGTAACACGATGAGACATGGGTAGGTTGCCTCTCTTTGAGTCTTCCATGTTGAACCTCTTCAACAGTTTGTCTGTGTATGTGCTCTGACTTAGTCTAAGAAGCCTTCTTGATATATCTCTATAGATCTTGATTCCTAGGATGTAGGATGCTTCTCCTAAGTCTTTTACTGTGAGCATATTTCCTAGCCAGGACTTTACTTTCTGTAAAGTAGGTATGCCATTCTCCATTAATAGTATGTCATCCAAATGCAATATGAGGAATACAATCATGCTCCCACTAACCTTCTTGTAAACACACGGTTCATCTTAATTTTAACTAAAGCCAAACTCTATGACTGTTTCGTCAAATCGAATATTCCAACTCGAAGATACTTACTTCAATCCATTTATTGACTTTTGTATCTTAAAAACTTTATTTGCATCCTTTGGATTAGTAAAACCATTTGGTTGTGTCATATACACATCCTCAAGAATATTCCTATTAAGGATTGTAGTTTTAATATCCATTTGCCAAATTTCATAGTCAAAATAAGCTGTAATGGCAAGCATGATTCTAATGGACTTAACAATGGAAATTAGAGAAAAGGTTTCTTCATAGTCAACACCTTGAACTTGTTTGAAACCCTTTTCAAAAAATCGACCTTTGTAAGTCTATACTTTACCATCCATGTCAATCTGCTTCTTGAATACCCACTTGCACCCTATGGGCTTTACCCATTTAGTTGGATCCATCATGGTCCATACCTTGTTGGTATACATGGATTCCATCTTGAAAAACCACTAGAGGGGGTGTGAATAGGGTTCTATAGATATTTTAAAACAATTCAACTCAAACAAACACAATTGAGATAATAAGAAGGAGACAAGGTGTTTAGAGTGGTTCCAACCTTAGAAAATACTAAGGCAGTCAATCCACTACCCGGTTGCTTACCCAACCGGGATTTTGAAAGTATTTAATTTTATTACCTCGCAAGGATATTACATAAAATTACAACACTTTCAACACCCTTTGGACAGCCTTCACCTTGAAGTAGTCTCACCAACCTTGAAGCAGCCTTCCTTGAAGTAACTTCAAGCTCCCCCTTGAAGTAGCCTTCCTCTTGAAGTAGCTTCCCATTGAGACATCCTTCTAGAAGTAGTCCAAAGATCTCCTTCTCCACCAAGAAGATCAAAACTCTCTCCAATCCGCAGCCTCCAACCCTAGGAGTAGCAAGGAGAGTACAAACAATAAGAAAGAACAAGAAGGGAAATAGAAATTAAAATTTACCACTTGAAGCACAAGGCTTGATTTCCTATATCAAGCGTATTGATCTCCTAACCAATGAGTATGGAAGTGTAGGTTTAGTGGGTAGGAGATGCTAGCCTATGGGACATGAATTTGGAGCAAAGGAAATGAGTAGCAAGTACTAGAGTTGTTCAATTTCTCAAAACAGATTGCCAATTGCAAGTATGTAAGCTCAAGTATTGCACAGGTGTGTTTTGGGTGGCCTAAGGCTTGTCCTATTTATAGGAATGGCCTATGAATGCTTAAGGACGTTCTAGACACTTTTTAGGGGGTTCTAAGTGCTCAACTAGCCGTTAGGTATCTATTAGTTGCTTTAACAATGGCTAGTTAATTAATCCTAAAAATTGCAGACAGAGACATTCTCGGTCGAGGAATTGTCGACCGAGATCCTAGTCGGTCGAGGTTTTTGTCGACCGAGGGTCTGTCTGGAGCAAGTGTATGTAATGTTCTGATCGAAATCCCAACTACCTTGTCTATTGTGTCTAATGACTACCTGGGTCATTCTCGGTCGAAGAGTTTGTCGACCGAGAGTATCTCGGTTGAGAAGTTTGTCGACCAAGAATAACTCTATTTCAATGTTTTAAACTAAATACTAAGTGTGTGTAAGAGTGTGCAGTTGTGACACTATTGTAGGGGATGACCTATCTAAGTGTTGTGATTGACTAGGGAAGATCTAAACGCTTGATTTACATGATATCTAAGTACTTGTACATTATATACTTGTACAAGTTTTTACATTTGATTACAATAATGAATTAAAGCAATTAGAGCATATAGATCTTCCAAGAGTTTATCATCCACCTAATTTCTTCAACACTGAAGTAGCACATTAGATCCACAAGAATGAAATGTTTTTCATTATCAAAACAAAGGGATTTAAATGATGTCCATTTAGCCAACACATCTCAGATCTCATAGCCTTAAGCCATTTCTTGGTCACTAGTCCCTTAAAAACTTATAGGTAGGTAGTAGGTTCATCATAAATGACTGACTCATTACCATTTTGATTTAGTAGATAACCAAATATATCTAGCTCAAGGTGTATCCTACTAGATTTGTGAGGTTCATGTGTCACACAAGGAATTTGATATTCCACAATAGTTTGTGTCTCTCTATGTTCCTCTTGTACATATATAGGTGTAATGATCTTATGTTGGTCTCAAACCTCTTTGAGTTATATTTTCCTCCCACTTATTCCATTGGAAATGAATTCCTTTTCTAGGAATGTAACATCCCTGGCGGCAAACACTTTGTTGTCAGTTGGATTGTATAAGTAGTACCCCTTGGTTTCCCTAGGATAACCAACAAAATAGAATATATCTGATCTAGGGCCAAGCATTTTCGGAATCATTTTCTTGACATAAGTTTCACATCCCCAAATCCTCATAAAAGACATTTTGGGACACTTCCCAGTCCAAATCTCATATGGTGTCTTTTGAACTGATTTAGAAGGTACACAATTAAGTGTAAACACTATGATTTCTTGTGCATAACCCCATAATAAAATTGGAAGATTGGAAAAAACTCATAACTAGTCACACCATATATAGTAATGTGTGATTCCTTCTTTCGGATACAACATTGTGCTATGGTGTTCCAGGTGGAGTCCATTATGATATGATACCATGGTCTCACAGAAGGTCCTCAAACTCTTGGCTTAAGTATTCTCCACCTAGATCAAAATGAAGTACCTTCATACTTTACCAAGTTGGTTTTGTACTTCATTCATGAAATCCTTGAACTTTTCAAGAGTTTCTAACTTATGTTTCATCAAGTAAATGTAACCATACCTACTGAAGTCATCAGTAAAAGTAACGATGTACTGATAACCACCTCTAGCATTCATTCTAAAAGAGTTGCACATATTAGTATGTATGAGCCCTAATAGATCACCAGGCCTCTCATTGTTACCAGTGAAGGGACATCTTGCCCAATAAATAAGACTCACATGTCTCCATTGATTCAAAATCAAAAGAGTCTAGATAACCATCTTTATGGAGTCTAGAAATGCATTTCTCATTGATGTTTCTTAGACGACAATGCCAAAAATATGTTTTGTTTGAGTTATGAAGTTTTACCCTTTTGGCATTTACATTATAAAATTCATCTAAATATCTAATAAATAAAGACCATAAGACATCAGGTACTTCCATAAAAGATCTCATCTTTTGAAATAGAACATCGACCATTCTTGATATAAAATTCATATCCATCCTTGTCCATATACGATAAAAAATAATGTTCCTATTTATTGCATGTACGAAATAGCAATTCTTTAACTCTATTACAAGCCCCGTGGGTAGAGATAAATTATAGGTTCGGACTACAGTGGGAACAACTGTTGCTCCATTTGCAATGTGTAGTTCAGCCTCACCCTTTCGTAAAGCCTTACTTCTTTTCAGATCCGGCATATTCGAGCATATGTAAGATCCCCATCTAATATCCAATACCTAAGATGAAGAAGTAGAATAATTTATTGCAATAATGTATATACCTAAAGTGGAGATTTCTATCCCTCCTTTTTCTTTAGTTCCTATAGGTAGAGAGGGCAATTCCTTTTCTAATGTCCAGGCTGGTGACAGTGGCGACAATTTCCTCCCTTATTCACCCCTCCCGTTGCTTTGAGTGCAGAAGACTTGACTTTTAGGCTAGCTTTAGAACTCTTCTTAGCTTTTCCTTTTCCCTTTGACTTGTATTTCTTTATTTACGCTTCAAATATTCTCCACATGCCATGAAACTCTGACAATGGCTTGTTAAAATTGTTCATGTTGTAGTTCATCACAAACTGGATGTATGACTCTAGAAGGGACTGCAAAATCACATTTTTGGCCAACTCTTGACCCAAGAAAAATCCTAGTCTAGAAAGGTTCTCCACATACCCAAAGAGCTTAAGCACATAGGGACCTACTGGATCTCCTTCTACCATGTTGCACTTGTACAACACCTTGGAGACATCATATCTCTCCTATCTTGCCTGATCTTGGTACATATTCTTAAGATCTATTACCATCTCAATAACATCTATGTTCTCATGTTGTCTCTACAACTCATAGTTTATTGAGCACACCATCAGGCATTTGACACCCATGACATCTTCAAAGTACTTCTTATAAGCATCCCTATCAGCCTTAGACGCATTAGGAGAAGGTTCATCTGGCTCTGGTGTTTCTAGGACATAGATCTTGTGATCATGTGTGAGAACAATTCTCATCATCTTGAACCAGTCATGGAAATTATTCCCATTTATCTTGTACTTCTCAATGACCCATCACAGGGAAACCATGTTGTTTGTCATCATTTTATTCTATAAGAGAAAAATTGCAATATGTCAAAACACTTTTATATTTGATTTGATTCAAATAAGATTCAACAATATTTAATTAGGCATTTAACTAATTATCGCTCCCACTATTTTGCTCAAATTGATAATCCTCATTTATCAATTTGGAAGATTGCATTATACAATCATCTAGTGAGCCAAGATCCATATTTCATCACATCATGAGAGAGCTTTGGCTGATTTCCCACAACATCACTATTTAGGTAGGCAACTCTTGCCAATTGCATCATATGCAACTCTTGGATAGATGGTATGAACAACTCTCTGTCATATTCCATCTCTATGCTTTTAGGTACTTAATCTCATTAAGATCACCTAGTTAAGCCTGACCCAAAAGACAACACAATAAAATATGCACCCTGCTTTGACAGATCTACATATCTTCCATCACACTTCTATGAAATGGGAAGCACACCATGCTTTAGTGTAACCTATGCTAAGTCGGTCAAGTTTTTCATGTGTGTTGCTTATGGAAAGAATATAAGACTTACGATTTTATTTGAGGGGTTTTATATATATAATCTGTACATATCCAAATACCACATACTTGCAATATGTATCATTTACATACTATTTCCAATCCGTGGACATGCAATCCGCAAACACAAAAGCATTGGTTATGGTCATACTACTATAATCCTTTGGAGCAACAAAGGATTACTATCCACCTATGGTCTTTTGGATCTCATACAATGACAACCTGTGAATATGAATCTGCATTTGATCAACATCATGATGAACAACTTTGTGGATGCCACTTAGTGTTGGACCTTTGACTTTTCTCTACATGGACACTCCTTTGAGTTGGATATTCAAGTTGCCTCTTCAAAGCATGTCTTCAAAACTAAACCTATTCCTATCTCTATTACAACATGTATAAAAGAAGAACCTTGACTTACATTCATGGGGAGTTTATAGGAAATAGAATTAATTACATTTAGAGATAATAGACGAGGATCGACATGCAAGATGAATACTTATACAAAGGATCCATGCATAATGGTTTACATCCAAGCACAAGATATACAACCAAGCACAACATCCACAAGTGTCCAGGCCATAACCATGCATTCAATCACCACAGAAAACATTTTCAATGACGACGTGTATGATTTTATAGGTATATATATATATATATATATATATATATTAGGATTGTAGTCATTGTTATTCTGGACATTTCCCATTAAACAATTTTGACTCTCATACAGATTAGGCGGGGTACGCAGGGGCAACGCCCATGTACCTGGTTAGAGGGAGGGTCCATACAAAAATTTATTTTTGTGCACTAAGAAAAATCACATTTTTCATAGTCGACCCCTTTCATCATGTCAAAAATATTAGGTATACATCATATGTGACATTCAATTTAGCTTTAAACATTAACAGTTTAAGTTCACATCGCATGCAACTATTGAAAACGGTATATAGAAATTCCAATCACATCGAATTAAATCAAAATACATCATATATCAATGCAACTCTGATACCACTGTTGGGTTTTGTATTTGCGACAGGCACAACGGAAATGATAAAAAAAATTCTCCAGATACCCTACTCAAGGATCTCATCGACAACAATGTATTCAGGAAGATGGTACACAGATATATCTTGTCCCGGAGCAAGTCTAGCGGCAACGCTCACGCAGTGATGTGTGTCTCTCCTAGTGTGTATAGATGGTCCTCAGCCATTGTCTGAACGTAGGAAACTCATCATCTGTGGCTCTACTTCATCCATGCAAATGGAATGGAACTCTATGTTGCACTTCATGAGCTGGCGGGAAGAAGCAAACTTTTGCTCATTGACATGCTAGCTTCGATTGCTCTCCTTCTTTATTGCTTGGGGATGATGACGGCTTGAATTCACATATAAGAGTGTGTATCAGTATCAAGCGTGTCATTAAAGCCATTTGTCATGCCTTTATATATCACAAAGGGAAGGAAGTAGGGTTTCCTAAACTTGGGAAAATTAAAGGATGTGGCTGTATTTAAAACAAGCCACTCATGGACAATTAAAAGAATATTATGGAATCGCTTAATTAAACAATTAATCATATTAATTGATTTCATCATCCATCTCTAGTTAATCACTCTAGATTAGCCAGATGACTTAACAGTGTAATATAATGAATTTATTTAAACACTTTAACCAATTAAATCATAGTATATTTCAATATTGTTATAGCATATTACCTAAATGTTTAGTAATCAATTTGATCTGGGACATTTCCAATCACGTCCACAATTATACTCCTATTCCAATTACTTCCTATGTGTGTGACCCGGTAGGCTCCACATTACGTTGGCAACGATATTCATAATCTTATTATGATTTCACAAGAAATGATTAGTATCTATCAAGACTTCATTTCTAGCCAAGTCATTGGAGAAGTTGGAGAACACCTTAACCTATCATTTGTTATTAGTGTTACAGTGAATGCATAGTTCCTTTGTCTTTGATATCTGTATTGAACTCTAGGCATGGAATTGTCATCCTCTTCAACATTCAATCCATATTCCTTGAACTAGAGCAGACTGTCTAAGATACATGTAAGCTCAATATCACATATTGACACACACCAGCATGGCCATGCTTTTCTTAATCTCTCTTATCAAGTGCCCAAAATATCATACATCTATAGGAGGGACAAATCCTATCTACATGACTCACAATCATCCTGATGTGTCATAGTGCAACCTCAACACTACCTTTGTGGCAACCCTTATTTAGGATCACAGTGGACGAAGTCAAAGCACACCGAACAACATGTGATGAGTGTAGTGACTTTAGGTCTAAGAACCACAATCACCACCATAACTATGAGAGATGACTCTAACTACCAATCATGGTTTCCATTTGACATTCGCATGGTGGGCTTGTCTGATACACTATTCTATAACAAGTATCTATATGCTTGATTTGATATCACATAACATGACTAATGAGATTTTGTCATCAACTAACACACACTCTAGTCTTATGTGTTATTGTTGTCTATAAGCTTTCCACAATAACATCCGACTAGGGACATAACAAGAATGCATATACTCTTGACATCTGTATGATCTCATCACAGAGGACCTCAACCCAAAAACATATGTCATTGAGTAATATCATTATTTATCCATTTATTATGTTACATCATTATCTCATAACGAAATAGAAAAATAAATTAGAAGATTGCCTTTATTATCATTCAAATCATTTACACGACTTGCCATTACAATCATCATATTTTTGGTTCTTTGGGCATAAATACCAACACTTCTCTACTGTAGACATTGTCTTGACTAGAAGGAAATGAGTTGACTTGGTCAATCTGTCAAGTATCACCCATATTGAATCATGGTCTTTGGATGTCCTAGGAAGACCACCCACAAAGTCCATGGTGAGATGATCCCATTTCCATTGTGGAATCATAAAATGTTGTAATGTCCCTAAAGGCTTCTGATATTTTGCCTTAACTACTAGCAAACTGGACACTTAGCAATGAAATCTTCCACATTGTGCTTCAAACCTAGCCATCAATATAGATCCTTTAATTGTGGTACAAGTTTGTATTGTTGTGATGCATCACATACATTGAGGAATGAGCTTCCTCAAGCACCATCTTCCTCAGGCCATCAACATCTAGAACTATTGTCTTGTTATGAAAGCAAACTGTCTCATCATCTGACTCATAGAATCCATCATGCTTCTTTCTATGAAAATTTTATCAGAGATTTTGTATCACAATATCATTCTATTATGTGTTTCTGATCCCACATATTAAGATAGGCTTCATATGCAAATATGCTAGAAATCCTACCAATAAGGAAACCTCCAATTGTACCTTCATCTGGCGATGGGATACCAACATATCCCGCTTATGGCACACATAGAGTGTAATTGTTCCTTGTCTACAGATGATGAGATAGATGACTTCCTAGTCAACACATCTGCCACCACATTCACCTTTCCAAGATGGTAGTCAATCGTGCAATCATAGTCTTTGATCATATTCATCCATCTCCTCTACCTCATGTTCATCTCCTACTTTGAGAAGATATATTGTAGATTCTTTTGGTTGATGAAGCTCTGACTCTTTTCCCCATAAAAATACTACCTCCAAACTGCAAGGCATGAACTACTATTGCTAGCTCCAGATCATGTGTCAGGTAGCCCTCATTGTTTTTCTTAGGATGTCGTGAAGAAAAAAAATCACATTCTTGTCCTGCATCAGCACACATCCCAATCCATTCTTTAAATCATCACAAAAGACGATGTAGCCTTTCCCTATGTCTGGAAGCACTAAGACTGGAATATTGGTCAACTTTTCCTTCTAGCATCTGGAAAGAACATTGACACTTTTCATCCCAGACAAAAGGAACACTTTTCCTGGTGGACCTGGTTAAGGGTAATGCTACAACACTGAATTTTTTGATGAATCGACTATAGTAACCTGCCAAACCTAGGAAACTTCAGACTTCTGTCGATGTCTTAGGTTTCTCCCATTCTAGTAAAGACTCCACCTTCTTCGGTTTACACAAACACCCTTAGCATATATAAGATGACCCCGAAAAGAAACCTTAGCTACCCAAAACTCACACTTACTGAACCTAGCATATAAAATGTGAAGCCTTAACAACGCCAATGCCTGGCGTAGGTCCTGCTCATGTTGCTGACTGTCCTTGGAGTATATTAAGATATCATTGATGAGAACGACCACAAACGGATCTAGACATGGTCTGAACACCTTGTTCATAAGATCCATGAAAGTTGTCAGTGCCTTTGTTATCCCAAATGGCATAAACACAAACTCATAATGACCATACCTAGTCCTAAAGGCAGTCTTGGGTATGTCATCAGCCTTGATCCTCAGTTGGTGGTAACCTGACCTTAGATCTATCTTAGAGAACACTATAGAACCTCTCAATTGGTCAAATAGGTCATCAATTCTTGGAAATGGATACTTGCTCTTCAGTGTAACCTTATTATATTGTCAGTAGTCTATATAAATCCTCATGGAACCATCCTTCTTGTTCACATACAACATAGGAGAACCCCAATGGGATGTTCTCAGTCTAATGAAGCCCTTCTCTAATATCTCATGCAACTATTTCTTCAACTCCTACATCTCTGTTGGTGCCATCCTGTAAGGTTCTTATGCTATGGGTGGTGTTCCAGGAACAAGATTGATCTCAAAATCAATCCTCCTAGGAGGGGGAACACCAAGAAACTCTTCTGGAATGACATCCTCAAACTCACACACTATCAGTACCTCCTGGATACTACGACCACTCACCTTGGTATCCACCACATGTTCCAAGAAAGCCTCACACCCCTATCTCATCAACCTCTCAGCTATCGTAACTGACACCTAACATGTAGGAAGAATCTTTGTATCTCCTTGGAAAATCCAAGAGACAACTTCATCATGGAACGTCTCCACCTTGGAACTACATTCCAAAATAACCTTGTACTTCTCCAAGGTATCCACCCCTAGGATCACATTGATCCATGCATGTCAAGTGGTATAAGATCCACTTGAATGTTGCATGCTAGGAAAGAAAGAATGCAAGATGGACACACCTCTCGCAACTCAGTGGAACCAACTAAAGGGGCTTCTAGATGAAGACTGTCAGATCTACTTCAAGCAAGAATATTACAACTACTTATCTCCTCTCTGGTGATAAAAGAGTGTGTCGCACCTGGGTCAACCAAAATAGATATGGAAGATGAAGCAGATAAGTTAGGATGACAAAGTTCCATCTAACTTGTCATGACTAGTGGATTGACCACTCCCTCTGGCTGAATCATAGAGTATAATCTAGTTGTCTAATGTTGTTATCCTCCTCCATTACTAGCTGCTCCATATGATCCTTCCTGCGATGCCTGACCACATCGTTTACCACCACCACCACTAAATTGTTTCTACTGCGAAGCTCACTGATGTTGCCTCAGATGTTGAGTCACTTCTTTATCTTTCATATGGAAAAACTACTACTCATTCCAGACTTGTCCACACTTGAAACAAGTCCTCAAAACATATTTTGGTCTAGATGGCCATGTCATTGACACTGATGATACAAAACATGCTCCTCCTAGCAGAAATCAATGAACTCTTCCCTTACTAGGGGACCACTATGATAGTACTCCTAATTCCAACTCTGAGAAAGTCAACCTCTTCTCCGACTATGCCATTAAAAACCTCAACTTCTTAAAGCCTCTAGACAATTGTCCCTAAAACTGAGTTGGCCTCTTCTTAGCATTGTCTTCATGATTCTTGATAGAAGACCTCTCAATCATCCTCATTGACTCCACCAAGGTAGAGATCCATCTCAATTCTACAAAGTTGATGTTGTTGTGGAAAACTCTAATCTCAAATCCATATGAAACCTATAGATTCTATCCTTCTCTATTGCTTCCATATGAGGACAGAACCTCAAAAGATCCATAAACTTAGCCTCATACTCATTGATCGACATTGAACCTTGATGTAACTTATCAAACTGAATCGTTCTCTCATCCAAGTACACCTCAAGGAAGTAGTGGCTCACGAACTCTCACCAAAACTCTTCCCATCCTACCACAACTCTTGTTCTCTTCTCCTCTTCTATGGCACACAAGTTGCCAACACTGCCCTTCAATAGATAAACAATGTGCTTCACCTTGTCCTTTCTGGGATGTTGAGGATCTTGAAAGCCTTCTCAAGCTCGATCAACCACATATCGATGTCTTCCGGGTCCTCTATACCCACATACACAATAGATCCAACATGCCTCAACCTCTCAAACACCTTCTTGGAACCTTGAGATTCCACAATAGGGACAACAATCCTAGCTTGAGGCACAGGCGTCCGATCTACTCAGTGCCTAATCGTGTACAAGAGTTTTCCAAACATGGACTGGGAAGATGGATTGGCCATGGTTGAAGTGACAAACTGAGGCACCTTGGGTTTTTCTAGCCCCGTCTCAAGCACACTTCCATTATGTGATAGCCTCCTACCTCTACCTCTTAGAGAAACATAGCTACTCTCTCCATGCTCTTCACGTTCTCTACAAATATCTACATGAACATAAGCTCTTCACATTCTCCAGACATATCTGCATGAGCATAAGCTATGATAAGATATGTTGGATTAAATAAGAATAGACACAAAACCTTAATCTGATGTCCCTATAAACTCAGCCAACCTAAAGCTCTGATACCAACTAAACTGTGACACACCATCATGCTACATGAGATTACTCAAAACAAAACATGTTATCAACTGCTACTTAACCACATATCCAGAAGAGGAACAATTAAAACTGAATAAACATCATGAACATGTCCAAGAATACTTACATAAAGGTCCAACATCCTTCATAAGATCATATATTGTACTAGGTATTAACATGTATGTCCAGTGGCTGAGGCCACAACCTGTATACAAAAGAGATGTTGTTCCACATATACATTCCATATACAAACATTGAAATACTACTAAAAGCTTTATTTGATGTACATATCATCTATGAAACATCTCCTTCTAAGACCTGAGAGTATAGGGATGACTCTAGGACAGTCTAACTACTAGCCAACCTTTTCTTCCTACTGCTCATCAAACTGATCTTCTTCACCACCACAAACCTGACCACTTCACCGACAACCACCTAAAAAGATGTGGCGACTCACGAGCTGAGACCAATGTCCCAAAAAGAGATACAAATCTCAACAATGGTTATTGATGATAGCATGTTATGTATTATATTAAAAATATTAAGAAGATCAAACAAACTAAGCAAGTTAAGCATATAGGTATAGCATCAGGGATGATGAACAAGGTATATAAAGGAAAATATAAGACTATTATTTACTCACAATTGACTTTTTTTACTACATTATAGAACAACTAGGTAGTATAAGAAACAAGCCAAGGGTTAACAAGCAATGTGAAGCCCATTTAACCCTAGTAGATATACTACATGACTATATTACATCTTTTATTAAGCCTTGTGGAGTTGGAGATATAACACTAAGACTCCATCTGACCACTATGAAATGCTATTTAGTTATGTACAAGATCTAGGAGAGCTGCAATCCTAAGATCTCCCACCTCGATCCATACGAGACAACCAGAGTAACATATAAGTCAAATTACCCGCAATGAGATATAGTCAAGTTGCAACACCTAGTCTGCCCTTGGTATATAGGTCACAACACTAAAAACTAGGGTATAAAAAACCCTATCATCCAAGGTACAACCACAGATGTCCTCAACACACCACATATACAAACATCCGAGACACAACCTCAATCGTTCTCGATCTGAGGTATGTTCGCAACCATCCTCCATAACCTTGGGATCAGGATGACAAGGACACATAATCTCATGCATGCACACATACTCAATAGTATGTGACTCTGAGCTTCCCTTAGGAATACTCATTTCCCCATATAGCAAGTCACGACACTAGAATGGCTCCACGACATAGAGCACTACATGATTAGGGTTTCACTTTATTAGTTAATGCAGATTGGGTGAGTTAATGCTGCATCAATCAAGTTATAAACAAACTCTACAGGAATTCTATAAAACATGGGTATATTACAACTCCTGAAGATATAAATCATATGAGACATATTCTTGATCACAATATCACAATATACAAGTTCATTATCATCCATGAGACTATACTTATAATCACATCATCACAAGATACCAATCCTTGTCACATCATGAAGAGGGTCACACCTCCATTAGGTTTCAACCATGCCCAAAGTTCATTAAGACCATCACATCATTCCCTATAAGAACAATCATTATCTTTCCATGCCATACCAAAGGCTCATCAAACCATCACCATACATGTGACATATATGTTCAACATAACATTGCATTTAAGAGCTATGATGTTCATATGGAAACATATTAGGGTTACAATATTATTAAGAGAGTATTCCAGCATCATACTAATCATACAAGGAAGCTAGGTATTATTAACCATGATCACTTATTTGTATCCCGGTTGGATTCAAGAGGATAAGTTGAAAGGAAGTCACAAATCAACACTCAAAGGTAAACCATACCACTTGGCATCCCCATAGAATCATGGATGCATGAGGTAAAACATAGACATAATATTTAGAAACATCAAACCATACCATTGAATCATGAACCTCACCCAAAACCATCAGATATTGGATAAGAAAAACCATTAGATGAAATATAAGTAAAACCTTGAACCATTCATCTAGGGAAAGTGTCAAGTTATTACCTAGATAGGCCATCTTTTGTGACATGAGATCCACCATCAGATGTTGAAGCTAGAGTCACCATCACATTTATAAAATAGAACCAACATAGGATGTCGCATTTAGTGACCCCATCAGTTGTGGAACTTTGGCTAAAGGCCCAGAGGAACCATCGACCTAAGTTTCAGAAAAATCATCGAGTTTGCAACTAGAAATTCCATTGGTTGATGACCTAGAGAGACCACCGAGTCTGGAACCCAGTGAAGCCATTAGTTTAGGTCAACAAGTGAAAAATAGATACAAAACTCAAGTAAAATCAATCATTTGTAGAGGAAGAAAAACCATCAAGAGAAACTACTAGATGTGAGAATCAAAACCATCGTTCGAGGGAAAACCAAGCCATCATTGTGAGGGTAAACATAACCATTAGTTGTGTGCATAATAGAAGGTTCAAAATAGCAACTAAGTCAAGGTGGTAGGTTGACACAAGAGGGTCAAGAAAACAACACCAAGAACCAAACCCCCCGGTTACAAAACAATAATGGAAAATCAGTTCAAAATCCTAAATAGGCACCATCATTTGAGAGAGAAAAGGCCATTATTTTCCATATACATGTAAGGTATATAGATTCCACTACCAAGGAAGGTACATGCACAAATTTTAGGGTTCATCCATGAATATTAACTACTCAATAACTACCATACAAGCACAAACCCTAGGCAAAGGTAGCATCTTTATACTTAGAACTTCATTTTAGAGAAAAATAATGTACATGTTAATAGTAAGCAATAAACATGGAGAAAGTTATATAACTCACCTCTAGAATGAAGATGAATCTCCAAATGGCAAGGTAAGTTTAGGAATAAGATAAGAAAACCCTAATATGAGCACTCCACTCAGCCACGCTAGCTCCTTCTCCAACAACATTCAAACCCTAGGTTAAGGAAGAAAGAAAGAGGTGTTCTTCATGCTCTAGCACAAGATCTACCATGGAACATGTAACTACCCCACCCCTCAGAAACCTCCAATTAAGGAAGGTCAAGAATCTAGAGTTTTCATCCCAAAAATAGATCATATGGTTTTGCAGATAATAAAAAAAATTAATAAATTCTACCGCATCTAAAGCTTAAAATAGGATCAAATTTCTCTTTTCACATACCTTTTGAAATATAGGAATTGAGGAACTTTAACCCAGGAAGGAATCTATCTATTTACCATCCTCCAATCTTTATTTAACTTTATTCTTTCAATGTCAATTTAAATGATTATCCACTTTCTGATAAGCATATAACTGCATGTGACCTAAAACGCTGACAAACAAAATGTCAGTCAGTATAATGAATTATACTGGTATGTAGGGGAACCAAAACTTTGCATCTATTTGTAACAACATATTGCAACCAAATTATTGCTTAACAGATCAAACTTTATGTCTTAAACATAACTACTCAATCCTAACATATCCTAGCCTATATGTTGTCTTTGCAGTGGACATGAATACTACCTTTCTCACATGGTAGATCCCAAATAGCTCCTTTTGATCCTTCCCTACATGTAGACCAAGAAATAGAGTTGTATAGTCATATGATCCTACCAAAAGGTAGACCAAACATTGACTCACGATAACATGATGATCTTACCCCAAGGGTAGACCAATAGCTAGGTCATCCATCTCTCACAAGTACTCAAAGCTATTAGAGAAGGACTAGGATCTAAGCTAGTCATGCACATATATACTTATGGTGATAGCCATAGTCACTTTATAGTGGAATGAAATAAAAGTCACTTTATATCACCTATATCCCTCATAATAGGATGAAATAAGCATTTGGCTGCAATCCAAAAATGGAGTTTATCCCGTTCTAAGAGTAGAGATGGTGCATCACACATCACCATTATACTTTCTATTTTAGGTCGAAACATACTCCATATGACTTGAAACCATGAATACCTCAAATTCCATGTTTATACCCATATGTAGGCTTTTTCCATCACCTTTTGGTCTTTTCTTAACTCTTATTTACAATCCTTAGTCATTTCCTCAAGGTCTTTAAGGTGCCAGTACTTTTTCGGTGATCTTACCGTTATGCATCTAGGGAGTGCCTCTCACATTTACCCCTTAGGCCCCATGAACTCATGAAGGTGGCCAACCTCCTAACCCATGGGCCTCGGGCAAAGGTAGTTGTCACCTCCTGACCCTATGGTCTTGCACATTTAGGGAACAATCAACTCCTACTACCATCAGTCTTATCCCTCCTTGACCTTAGTATTGACTTAGGATTGAACTGTAGCTCTATTTATATCGTCACACCTTTTTCTTTTAGATCCTTTGATTCATTCTTAGACTCCTCACCCAAATATCCATTATCTCTCTAGGAACTCATAGTTAACCTTACATCCCTTCATGGGAAACATGGCGACCAACCTATCCTGGTCTGGCCCCATTCTACATGTTACCTCCATACTGACTTATCCTTATGTCCTGTAGAGAAGGTCATACATGGGTTTATGGATTCATATCTCTTTCACTTAGCTGCTCAAGCTCTTTTAAGTGACCTTTAAGGTTACCCTAAACCTAAATAAGAGTTGGTACTCACTCCTATTTGAAGGGTCCTTTCCCAGGATAGGAGAAAACTATTACTTGATAGTACCAAGGGTCATAAAACTTCCTTGCATCCAAGGTTTATATCATCATATATAAGAGTCTCCTATCATTCTACCCATGCATGTGTCTAGCAATTAGACAACTTACTATACCATTTCTAAGTATTCTGTTATGTCATACTTGGTCATCATTCCACAAGGTTAAACCAATTTCATACATACATGTGTCACCAACTTATGTGAGTGGCTCATCAATCATATATCTCATTTCAAGTGGGCTTTCCTTTTATTCCAACACATGGGGGGTGCCATGCTTAATTCCTATGGACCCAGTCAGCCTCGTGAGCATTATGTGCACTAGGTACTACTACTTCCCCTCTTTGGTCTAGGAACCCCAGGCTTACCTCCTTTGCATTAGTTATCTAAACTACATGGCTCAGCTGCTCAAACATGTACCAAACCCATACATGATATGTCATATACTTCCTAACATTTCTTCCACAAGAACAACCCTTAGAGTCCTATACAAGGACAACCAATTGGGTACAAGGTCTCGCAATTTATTACCATACCATGCCTCTCCAGGGCCTTTGGAACTCTCTTTCCTACACCAAAATGGTAGGCACTCATATCATCTATACATATATATAATAAGCCTCTTTCTATTTCCTAGGGTTTGGTTCCTCTAGATATCTCTAAGGTATGAAAATCCTATATAGATCATGCATGAAGCAACAACACACATCCACTCAGGGTATTCCATTCTAGACCATATCTTACCAAACCTTCTCATGATTCGTCATGTCTTGGAGTCTAGGTTTCCAACCTTCTTTTTCTGGGTCTCACTCTCTCCTGAGCTAACCCTCTGACAAGCCTAATACCAGGGATTCCCTCTTAGAATATGGGTTTAAGGCACCTAAGGTACTCATCTATTCTCATATGGATGAAACATACTCTCAAATCTTATGTCTGAATGAGATCGTCATATACCCTATTATCTCATTACATAACACAAATCTCCTTATCAGGCATGACCCACCCTAGATTGGGTCAAAAAAAGTGGCACTAGGGGTCATGCAACCACTCATTGTTTATGTTTCTCATGCATACTCAAAACCTCTATGTATATCATGCATGTTTAACCTATGTACTTGCATGCATGGACAACTAAGGTATCCAACTCATTGTGTCCTCTCTTTCTCTATGCACTGCTTAAGGTTTTGGGTTGAGCATCATCCTTAGAGGATGTATCAGGTCTCTCCCTCATCCTATAGACTTCTTCTTCCAAGTCTATCCTTCTCCTCTTCTTCCTAAGAGATGGTCTAACCTCAGCGTTCTCCTGAGGGGTGCCCAAGGGAAAGACAACTCTCTTAACATGGGCCATGCTACATAAGCATGTAACTAATCTCGGTCTAAGTTTCATCATTGAAACTTATGTCCATGACATCATGCTTACATGCTTTTTATCATTTTGTGGAAGATTCCTTAACACTTAATAATCTTAACCCTCAAAGTCAGGAGGAGGTGGAGAGAGAGAAAACCCTTAAGAACTTATAATTTATCAGTGAAAAGGGGTAAAGAAGGGACAAAGACAGATGAGAAGACCTAGAGGCATCTTATTTTGAATCTAAATCCTTATATTTTGGCCAGGTAGCTATACAAATTCTGGGAGTCCTCGTAAACTGACTAGTGGGGAGAAGGAAAATCTTGCCATCCCCTGGATCGTGATCCTTTTCTAGACACCTCCATCTTTGGAAAATCATCTAATAACTCCATTATTCTCTATAGAATTTGTAAAATTTAATAATTATTATAGATTATATGGAAAACCATGCTCGGATACCATATGTAATGACCCCACCCCTCAACGACCCCAAATTAAGGAAGGACAAGAAGCTAGAGCCGTTATCCCAAAACAAGATCATATAGTTTTCCAAATAATAAAAAATAATTAATAAATTCTAACACAACTAAGTTTAAAACATGATAAAATTTCTCTTTTCACATACCTTTCGAGATATAGGAATTGAGGAACTTCACCCCAGATAGGAATCTATCTATCTACAATCCTCCATTCTTTATTCAACTTTATTCTTTCAATGTCACTTTAAATGATTATCCACTTTTTAGTAAGCATATAATTGCATGTGACATAAAATGCCAACAAACAAAATGTCGGTCAGAATAATAGATTATACAATTTAAATTAAAATAAAGACCCTTAGAAACCGTAGAATGGAATCCGAAGTCAATAAAAGATGATTGGATGAGATTGTAACAACTAGATATTATACAGGCTTTATTTTAATTTAAATTAATGGGTTTCCATAGAGTTTCTTGGTTTAGTTTAAAATTTTACCCCATTTAGGTCAACAAACCCTAAAAGCACTTTTCTTATTTATAAAACCCTAATTACTCAAATTATCAACATTAAGGGTCTTTATTTTCAATTAATATTAAGAACATCATATCTCTATCTTACTAATGAATTTTCATAATAAGTCATTAAAACTCACAAGTATCAAAATTAGGTTTTTTAGGCCCATTAATTCACTTTTATATACATGGAACCCTAAATTAAGCAAATTATGTACAACTATTATACTTTTAGATCTAGTCCCTCTTTTTATGTCTATAGGTTAATATTTAACTCAAAAATTTAGGGAACATCATTAGATCTAATTATAATCAAAACATAGGGCTTTCCATTAATAAAACCATTAAAGATGACATCTTTATACAATTTTCGAATTACAAGAAGATTCAGGCTTCAATTCTATTTTTAATGGATTCTACATATTTTTTTGATAAAATCATATATAATTCTTTATCATACGATGAACCCATAATTAGTTACGATTTTCCTAAATTAATTGCTTTGTGACCAATCAGTGCTCGCCACATAGCAGAGCAACCCCGGGTCTCGCCTACTAGCTAGGCCGACCTATCAGTGCTCGCCATCTCAGTGGCCTGACTCACATCGAAGTGGTGAGAATCAACTTGGTAAAAGGATGAGAAACCCATACTTGGTATGTAGAGGCACGAAGGGAAGCTTGGTAAATCACCATCATGTCTTCTTCCTCCTATCACATGATTTGTCTCCTAAGTTCAGTCAACACTTGAGTTGACTCGAGAATTGTGACTCTCTTTGGTACAAGTGAAGACATCTTCACCTCCACCTTGACTCCACGAGTTGAAAAAGCCTACCAATTGCTCATTATGCACTCTGAGGCGTTCGAACGACCTTCTTCTTCTTCGGTGAGGCCTCATACCAGTTGATGGTGAAGATCGAGATGGAACATGCAATTGATCGGCCAGAACTCTTCGCAAGGTTGACACGACTCGCTAAGGCAAGTTGTGGCTCTGCTATTATGGTGTAGACCTCTATTTATACTTGAGGGTCAGGTATCCTCGACGGCCGATTCAGGAATTTCACTAGGATAGTCCCATTCCCATTGGAACTTGGGATCAATCGAAGCGTCTGGCTCTCTGAAAGACAACAAAACTCTTTCTAGGATTGCTCGTCTTCTGTATAGAGAGAATTCTATCTTGGAATGTGCTATGTCCCTGTTCCAGTCGCTCCGCGTGACTTGGAGGTGGATGACGATCTTGAGTCATCAGATGCTCGGATCCAAGGGCTCACATCGCGCACATATTCATTTTTTGATTAAATTCAAGTCTAATCTAATTCAAATCATGAAATTCCTCTCACTTTAGGAAATATTCAAAATTCATAACTCCAAAACTATACTTATTTTAATCCCAAATTTTAGGGGAACCTCTTTGATAACTGAATCTACTTGTGTGCCAAGTTTGGATTCAAGATTAGAAAATAAGAGAGGGTTTTCTTCATATGCAAGCTATCTATTCAAGAGACATATTTAATTCATATTTTCTCTCTCTTTCTATTCTATTTTCGTTATTTGGATTCCTTTTACCATTAGAAACCCAGTGGATTCCAAACCAAATCAATTAAGGTCATTCATACCGCTTACGAGAGAATTCTACATAATTCTCACCATCATCTTTATTTCTTTCCTTTTTAATTATTATGAGATTTCTTTTATCTTTTCTTCCCTTTGATTACATTGGACTCACTAAATCAATAGGATCCACAAAAACATACATTCAAGGGAAATATTGTGAAAGAAACCCATTCATTGAGAATAAATCATACAATTTCCATGCAAACATATTTTATTGGGAAAGTTGCATTTCAAACCATACAAGAAAAAATCAAGGTTATAACATTACATCATGGATCCAATCAAGAAGAACAGAGAAGAAGGTAGTAAAGCAAGGAAATGAAGGGAAGGAGATACATCTTACTTAGTTCAAGAACAATCTAAGGAAGCTCCACAAGCTCAAAGAGAAGGTAGATCCAAACCCTAGGTGCAAATGCAAGAAGACCGACCAAGATCCTTATACCTTGGCTCGTTCTTCTCCACCTCACAAGGGGGACGTGATCCAAGCATCAAAGAATAAGAAAGGGAGAGCTAGTTGTGCAAATAACTCATTTTCATGCAAGGGGGAGGTATATAAAGCTATGGGTGAGAGAGAAGAGAAGGCTAAGGCATCTAACCATGTTTGTATGTGTCTAAGGTCAAAGATACCATGTCCATGCAAACCAGAAAGTCCATAGGTTGTGGGAGTCAAGAGAGCCATCACATCTTGACTCCTAGGGTAGCCATAGACCTCCAACAGTAGGGTGGCCATATCTTCTTGAACAAGGGTGAACATCCTAGCACCAACTTGGTGAACCATCAATCCAAGGAGCTTCAAGAGTGAAATACATCGACAATTACACTTCATGGGACCTCCATATGACCCCAAAACACAAGAAAGGTCGTCAGATCTCACCAAACCAAGAGAACCATTGAGTTGTAGCACCCAAGGTAGCCCATCTATAAGGGGAAAGCCTAAGCTCAACCCTAGGTAGATGTCACCACCAAACTGAGGTGTAACAAGGCATCCCAATGCAGAAATAACTCAAGAATGATATGAAAACATTTGAGGCACAACAAGCATGTGACACATTGTTGGAGAAACCCTAGATATGGATAATTTTCATAAAATCCCAAAATAAGAAAATAAATGGATTACTTGCTCAAATAGTGTCCAAAATGGACCAAACTTGAAACTTAGGCTTGTCACATGATATCAAAGCACATATTTGGATTTTATATAAGGTTTTTAGAATCCAATTATGATAAGCAAGCATGTTCAACCATAAAGCAAGGTCAGTGGTCTTACATAGGGAGTTCTTATCAAGTGACTCAGTGGACACATGCTTGTACGTAAATAGTCTTGAATTGCACAGGGGCGAAGTACGTGACACTAATTTGTTGGACATCTCTAGATATAAGTATCTGAAAGTGTGTGTGTAGAAATATTGATGCAGGGTGAGATAGAAGGAGAATGTTGCTAGCACGTCTGACTGGTGTGTGCTTTGCTCTCTGTCTCTAAATCTAATGTTGGATTCTTAGAAAAATATTTGTTGTCAATTTGAGATATGAAACCAAAGTCTAAACATGAATTATCCCTAGGTGAATTAATTGGCAGTTCAACCACTACATGCTTATCATTTTCCATGGGTTTTGGTTTGTCTTCTGGTTTTGGAGCCATGTTGTGATGGATTGTCCATCCTGCTCCTTCAATCCTGACCAACCCTTGTAAGAGGAAGGTAACCAATGTGAACTCATGCATGTCCAGTTGGTCATCATCAATATATTCACTTCCCCAATTTGAATAGTTGTTTTCATCCTCCTCAAACAAATTATTCCAAACCATTGTAGGTATGCTGCTTAAAGTAAAGTGACAAGTTTCAACTTGAGAATTATCAGCATGATTCGACATTGAAGCTGAACCGTATAAGGAGTGGGACCCAAGTGGGGATCCACTCCCAACATAATTTGAGGAAAACATCCATCAAAGCCAAACAAACTAACAAACATGTTGGAATAGGAGTAAAATTTTCATTTATCAAATAATGGTATACAATAGTAGCATCAGAATAATAAATTATGACTATATCCAATGTATAAAGATACATGAAAAATCTCTCACTAAGGTGCTTACATGAAAGTACAACAATGAGATCTAAGTACATGGATATGTAGACTATCTCAACTCTATCTCCAAATAATCAACTCCACTAGACATGTCTATGTCATTATGTCAAGTCTTCCATGTTCTAAGAATGATTTCAACATAAAAGATGATATGTGCACAAAATATGGATTGATAAATATAAGGTAAAAAAGACCAAAAATTATAATGAGGCTTCCCATCCAAGAGGAAAGTATCATCCAAGTAGATATAAAAAGAACATTATGAAGAAGAAAAACAACAAGATAATTCTTGTCTTGAAATAATGTCACAATAATAATATCACAATTTATAAGAAGTGTGTGTAAAAAACATTAGACTAAAATTATTTCAAACAAGGTTGGGAGATCATAGGATCTCATCCAAAAAGTATTGGGTGGAAGACACACAACTTGGGTAGAATATCCACACCCTGTATATATATATATATATATATATATATATATATATATATATATATATATATATATATATATCTTTGTGTGTGTGTGTTCAGATATGTGCACTTGAGATGGGATAAGCATGTCCAAATGTATGGTTATAAAAATTACCTCTACTAGAAATAAAATTATTCTAACCCATGCATAAAATGCATAGACAAGATTTAGGTTTACTTGTCAAAAAGGAGTGCCTGAAGTGGTCAAGCATGGTGTTCCCTAACAAAGGGACCCGAGTTCAAATACCAACACCCTCCTAGATGTTCATCCTCCATATCGGGCATGGAAGAGGTGGAGAGAATTCCTCTCTTAACCCCAAGATTTAAGTTTATTCAAGCTCAATAAAGGGATGTGACCATCCAACTAATACTAAGTGGGGTCAGAGGATTTACAAGAAATATTAGATAATTTCCCCAATTAAGATAAGTCACAAGATCAGTCCACAACTTCAAAATTAGGGTTCATTTATTTCAATTACTCAAATTAGAGTTTCCACAATGAATTAGATGAAAAAATACAAATTAGGATCCAACAAGGATTTCCAACAAAATAAGATGATCACAGGATCCATATCAACACTTACTTTCTCACATAAGCCAACCTCACATAGGAGAGAGAATGTGTATTGAATAGTATGTCCCTAAGGACCAAGAGAGAAGAATAAATATATTGATTGCTCAATATGATAAAGGAAATGCAACATACATCAAGAAAGAGAAACCAAATTCATTGATCAATATGATTAAAACAAAGCAACATACTATGACATCCCTGGATTTTCTAAAACTTAATCTAATGTGTGACATCCAAATTGAACCCTCACCTCAGTGAGAATCCCAATTTAAACCCCCCACACTAGGCTAAGAAGAAGAAAATCAGAGGAAGTCAGAAGGAAACAATCAATAGCATATGCACATGAACAATAATAAAATCATACAACAATGTTCACCATTCAACATATAATTACTACATGAATTGTTACAACATTTGATATTATATATTGAACAACAAACTTCTACATATACATGTACTACCACTAAACAACATGATCTAATGACAACATGTCTACCTATACATCAGCTCGTCACGCAACTCACAACTATCCTGGATCTTCAACATCATAACTACAACCTAAACAAAATATTACATGTGGTACACGTCCACACAATATTCAAGAATATTGTACTGAGTATGCCTACGTGTCTTTTATTTACCTCTCATCATATCTTGGCAATAAGATAAAACTAATACTTGGCAGCATTAAACAAATATAAGGAAAAGAGTATACTGGAAAAAAGATATGTATTAATAAAAGAGAACACATATATTTTAAGCACATTTTCCATTATATATCTCGTACATCTACCCCCAAGGGCTTTGATGTTTTCAAGCCTTATGATATACCCCTGAGGAGTTTGTGATCATTATACATGTGATCTACCCCCTAGGTGTTTGTGATCACTTTCTGAGCACCGTGTGCCTTCATATAATGGAATGGATATATTATGTTTGATGTGTTCATAGAAATAAGTATGCAAAAGATCAAGAAACATAACATACAGGGACAATCATTTCAACCAATATCATATGCCAAGTATTTTACTACACATATAACACAAGCATATTGTATAATAAGCCAAGTAAGAGGTAATGGCGTACCTTGATCAAGATAACCTAACCATCATATCCTCATGTCATCTATGTCTCCCAGGTCAAACCCTGATTAAGACAAGGCCACATACTAGCATCAGATTCTCATCATCATAACCCTAGTATATCCATTTTATGGTTTAACTTGGTTCATTAAGATATTCCCATCGTTACTTGCATTCTTGTCTTAGAATTATCTTACTGATGTCATTTTCCAAATTATATTTCATTATCTGAACATTAGGTTCCATATCCTTTTTGTGCACATATTAACCCTAGTCTATATACATAAATCCAATTAGGGTTTATATCACATTAAGAGAAAACATCCTTGTATAACATGGATTATGTGTATCATGCTGGTCTCGTATTTAAATATGAGGTTCCATATACTGATATGAGCTTATTTTGTAATTTCTAGGATTTCATGAGCATGTTTGTATTTATTACATTTTATTTAGAGTTAAAAGCTCTAAATAGCCATATTAATCAAATTACATGATTTTGTGCATCAATATGATCAAATCTGACAAAATATGCATCATAAGTATAAGTATAGGCTTATTGACATTTTATCATAATTTTAGGCCATCATTTGATATTTATTATCCATGAAAAAAGCATAATACATCTTTCATGATATCACTGTGATTTAAGCATAAAAAGACTAATATGATGGTTTCGTATTAGTCTACACATTTTTCTGAGAAGTTTGGTACCTGATTTGTATTTTTCTAGTAAACATACTAATTACTATGAATTTTGAAAGATCTGGTGAATTTGTGAGATATTTACCTTTTTGGGCCTATAGTGTGCCGACACGTGGCCATGAGGCTGGCGTGGCTCCTTTGCTAGGCCTGCTGGGGTCCGGCATGTTTGAGCTAATGGCCCGGTCTGGCCTTCCCCCTTTCTCACGCGATATTTCCCAAGCAGGACTCTGTTTCCGCTCAGTGTATGTTCCGTGAGCGCCTCCGCTCGTAGGATTGGATCTCCGGCGTGCAAGGAACTCTTCTTCTTGAGCCTCCCATGTGAAGCCTTGCTGCTGAAGCTTCCTGCCACGGTTGCCGCCGCAGAAGCTCCATGCCTCCTCGGAATCCTCTAGGTTAAGACCGGTAGGGATTCAGTTGCAAGGCTACCGCTGCGAGGATGATCTTCGGTGTGGGATCAGCAGAGACAAGGTCATGCTTCTCGGATCATAGCACCACCATCAGCTTCAGCGACTCCCTTCAAAGGTATCCATCCTATTTGGGGCTTGCTCTAGACTGTTGGCTCCCTTCATAGATGACCGCCGCCTCTTTGTTGAAACCCCAGCAAGAGGTTGTCTATCCTCCACTCACCTTCATCTCTCTCACTTTGAGTCTGCAATGGGACTCCCAATTTCCATGATGCCTCACCGCATGGGACTGCTCCGGCGTATGACGACTATCACGGTTCCTCCTCCTTATAGGTCTATGCGATTGTCGCCACCAAGGAAGGGCCCCGGCGATCCATCTCTTCACTACTATTACAATCTGCGAGATATGTGAGAACTTTGTTGTTCTCTGTGGGTGCGACTTCCAGAACCACCGTTGTCCTTCCTGTTCAGCTAGCTATCAACGACATCACTTCTTGTCTTCTCTCGCTGAATCCAACAGTCTCTCCGCCATGACTGAAACTCCAACCATCAACAATCTTCCTTTATTCTCTCTATACCTCCCTTTCTACTCGTGGGGTCTGCTGCTATGCTCCAGTAAAAGCAACGAACTGGATGAGGGTCAGGGTGGATATCCCCGATGGAAACCGAGGCCAACTGCCCCCTCCTAGTCACACATCCTCGTCATGGCATCGTGGGTGAATCATGGGCACTCCACATTTCAGTCACAAACCTTAGGAGGTCGAGGACAATATAAAACCGTCAAATCCATGTTATACTACCTAGATCAAGGCTAGATATAGGGCAATCCACGGACTAGACCACAACCAGGCCGCGTGATGCCATCTAACATCCATTACTTAGGCTAAAACTCAAATATACACATTATTCTACAACATTCAAACATACATAACTTCTTCTAGGGATACTCGATTGCCACCAAATTTTAACCATAGCTTCCTCACAACTCAAGCTACCTTGTACACGAATTAAGTGTCAAAACTCAATTGTTCAATCATCCACTTAAATACTTCAAAAGGCATAATCATAAAGATCCTAATCATGATATCAATATCATTTGACTTCCAAATTTTGACAAAACATTAGGAACTCTCATAGCAACTCAACATGCATGAATTCACTGGACATTTAAGGATTTTAAAATTCCACTCCATCACATCCTACACACCTTAAAAGATATTTCGTCCTCAGAATTAAGCCAGAAACCACTTTGTCACAACATATACATCTTAAAAGAACATTCATCCTCGAAAGTAAACCATACTCGTACTTTAAGGAAAAACCAACTTTTCTTCATCCACATATAAGGCACTATTCAAGGTGCAACATATCCGCAAAGTTTACCTAGAACCATGTATCCAAAGCAATATTAGGGGGTTTCAAAAACATCAAGGGTGAAACCTCACTCCATAGAAGGCTCAAACAATGTTTTTGTAACTCTAGTTATGTCATGACATATCTCATGTTATAGGATTTGCATCCTTATCTTAACCCATACATTACTATTCAACATCATACTATCATGTTCCAAAGAATTTAACTGATAATATCAAGGTGTCATAATCATTATGTTGTGCTATCTGTCAAACTATATATATATATATATATATATATATATATATATATATATATATTTATTTCATCTTTATTAAGCACTAAGATTTTCACCTCGTGTAACATATATCATTCATATGATCTTACTTCATTGCTCAAAATAAATTGTCACATTTACTAGTGATTTCATCACAATATTAAGAAATAGTTTCACATTAATAATCATTATTCAAGTACATGGTTAACCATTTATGCATCAATATCTATTAAAAAATCTCTATTTTTCCATCATATCATGGCTATATATCATGTCTCGAGATCATATCACATTTTGACATATATTATATCATGGTTGTGCTAAATGAACTTATGTGAGTGTCTCCTCAAACATATATCAAAACTTTACCTAGGCTAAAAGAGGTTCTCTTGACTCACACCACAAGGGTAGTGTCATGCTCAGTCTCTCTAAGCTAACTCAACTCTATGAGCATCTCATATGCATATACTTTATCCTCCCTCCTTGGTTTAGGGTTTCTGGGTCTACCTCATTGGCACTAGCAATAGCCTTACAAGATCTAGCCACATAGGCACAAACCAAAACATGATATGCCATTCTCTTCATAGGTTTTCAACCCATGAGATATGCTTACCCAAAACTCTCTTATATACACCTCCAATAGATACATATTTGGGAAACCACCAACCCGAGTATGAGGCTTCTCAACATACTAACATCATTTACCTCCTCCAGGGTCTTGGGAATCTCTCTCCCTCACCCAGATGGTAAGTTCTCATATTCATATTCACATATGCATATATAACCAGCCTCTCTCTGACTCTAGGGTTTGGTCCTCCCAAGGATATCTAGGGTTCAAGAAAACTATAGGAATCACATACAAAACAACTCATCTCAATCACTCAATAGTATTCTAGTTTAGGACATATCATAACACATATTCTCAGAATTCTCATATCTTAGAGTTTAGGCTCTCTGACCTTCTCCCTCTAGGGTCTCACTCTCTCTGGAGTTAACCCTGAAACAGGTCCTAACACTAGAGGTCCTCCTTCATAAAAGAGATTGAGGCTCGTGTTGACTCACAACCTAATCTTAACTTAAGACATCTTATCTCATAAAAGCCTAGTTACTTGCATCATCAAAACTTATGTCAAATCCTCAAAAACAAACATGAATCATCAGAACCATCTTATGTCATCTATATAGGACTTACATCAAAGCTTATTTCATCTATTCCATCTATCATATATTCCAACAAGGCTCTAGACATCTAATCTAGAACTACTCTATCTTCTAGACTGATGTCATTCACTTTCACTTAGATTACATGACCACCTCCTACTCGTACTTGTGTGGGGATACATTTTTTTAATACATATATAATAAAATATTATATAGTTTTTATCCAATAATCAAGCATCAGAGAAAACTACCAAGGTTTGATCCGATTGGAATAAAAAACCAAATCCAGAAAATGAGTGTCCCACACATAGTAGAGAGTCCAATGTCATGAAAACTAATGAAAAGGGTGAGAACATGGTGTAGAATATCGTAGCTACTCTAGACAATGAGCGCCATATGTCTAGGGTTTCTCTTCCCTGGATGCACGTCATTTCCAAATAATGCAACGTCCCATACCGCTACACTACAAGGAAAGAATGACATCTAAGGACTTGCTACTCAACAAGCACTAGTCTAGACCTAGTTCTCGGACATCTAGGTGCTAACCTAAAGGCTAGGTCAGTTCTAGTCTCTAAAAGATGACTAATCTAACCCTAAAAGATTATTAACTTCAAGGTTTTTTGGTTTTGAGTTGCATAATGTGCAAATGTTAGGCTTTGCTATTGTTAATGCTATGATACCACCTGTGACATCCCCAAATTTTTTAAAACTTAATCTAATGTGTGCTGTCCAAATTGAAACCCTCACCTAAGTGAGAATCCCAATTTAAACCCCCCCACATCAGATTAAGTTTTAGAAAATCTGGGGATGTCACACATACCTTAGACGAACTCTACATGGGTCTAAAGTTAACCCTAGGTCAAGATAGGGTCTATAAAACACCTATTAAATGTATATACTGAATTAGGATTAAGTCCACATCAATTTCATAAATCCTAAAAAACGGCATTTTGTCATTAGTGAATTAGGTTATCAAAACCATATAATATTGTACATTCTATTTTACTAAAACCACAACATATTTTAGTGAATTCATATCATATTCTTCTTTATTTTTCTAACGCATAGATTACTAGATAGAAATTCTAACCAATTAGGAAAAACCATAAAATCACATATTTACTAATATGGAGTTATCTTATTGAAACCATACTATTGCAATAGAAAAACTCCATGATTCCAAATCATATTTTCATTTATTTTTCCAAGAAATAAATAATTTAATATGAATTATCTAAGATAAACAAAATAATTGATTTATTAAACATGTTTTCTTGGACCAATTATTGCTATACCCCCTATATGAGTTATAACCATCTTGTATGACATGGTATATTGGTATATATGTGTTAATTGACAAAAGAACAATATCAGCAAAAGAAAAAGTCAAAAGATTAACTTGTCCATCAAAGCTTGACACAAGATCAAAGGTGGAAATGGAAGAAATCAGAAAACATTTATTGATGGTTGTCATTTCCAACAACATTGGAGAATAGAGAAATCCTGAAGAATTCCTTAAATCTTGATCTTGTAGGACTTATGATCTTGATGGATAAATGACACGATCCTCTACCTAGTGTCATCCCAAGCTCAAATACCTATGGGTAGGGTTCCGAGGGGGTCCTAGTGCTAGGAAGTCTTTACCCCCACCACATAAGCATAGGGAAGGTGGTCGATTGTGGTGTAAATCGGGAACAGAGGATGAGAAACGAAAATAAAATGACAAAGTGACTTTTGGAAGTTTCAACGAAGGAAAAGAAGGTAAACATCGGGTTGATGATAGCTGAAAATAGGGCATTGATCTCGACTTTCTCTAAAGAGGTAAAAATGAAAAAATATGGACCACACCTTTCTTTATGAATTGATGGTATGAGAAGCTTTGCAAGGGACCCTACAAGGTTTTGGGGTGATTTTCTAGAGGCAACATGGTTGGGGATGCAGTTTTGATCTCCATTTGAATGGTTGATTTAAGTCGATACTGAAACTGACATTGAAACCAAGGGAGGGGTTGCCTTCCCCCATCATGGTGATTGTCATGATGCCAGGATCTAGTCTAGGGGTTTTAAATGATAAGAGGTGGTTGGGTTAGTAGGGATGTCGAAGAAGAAATAAAGGAGTGAGGGGAGTGATAGATGGTTAGGGTTTCATACACCAATAAATGTTGAGAAAGTAGGGTTCAATCCTTCAGGAATGTGAGACAAAGATAAAACCAGAAAATATCAGAGAAAGGAAGATCACAGATAAAATCTCATCGTAGATAGGGATACAAGTTTGTTCCTGCTACTTTCCATATTGAACCAAGGAAGAAAACATTCTGAAAGTCACACGATAAAAAATCAAATGGTTGGGAAACAATCTGAGTAAAAATAGAGTAGGAAGGCAATCATAAAATGATATACTGAAAGTGTGAAACCAATACGCTAGTTAAATTCTTATTCACTTTATTTCTTAACTCAATTAAAGGCTCAAATAATGTCCAAATAAATCCTAATTTGGTGCCTAGGCTGAATAGGACATGAAACCATTTTCTGGCACCAATTTTCACTTTTAGGGTTGTTTACTATTTTATCTAATATTGTGATCTTAAGCCACATTCTCTTCCCCAAATAAAAATTAGGATAGTTAGAATTGTTTGATGAATGTGATAATTCACAAATAGACTAATTTCAGTATGTATGATTTGAATATTTGTTTTATTTACAATTTTGAAGTCATTAACCATTTAATTTAATACTATAGAGTAAAACTCATATTTCTTTCCAAAATACAATTAAGATATCTTGGATCATTCAAATAAGGTGAAGCTTGGTACCCAATGTAAATGGGACCCAAGGATTATGATTCTTCCATTAGATTTGGATTTTGAGACTTCCTTTTATAAGTTATGATACAGTTAGAGTTTTAGGCTTAACACCATTATATTATTATAACATTAAAACATTACCATCATTATTCATTATTCAGAGTCCCATTATCACCACAATGTTACCAAAAGAATTATCTTATATTATTAGGCACGAAATTCCATTTTTTTCTTATTTAATGTATTCAATCCATTAATTCAACATTAACTTAGATAATGGAATAATATCTATATTTATGGACATGAAAATTCTATTTATCCTTCCAATTCATGTATTAATCACATTATCCTCTCATAGAAATATCTTGACCAATAGGTGTATATTATTTAGTAAGGGAAACATATGTGACATATTTCATGAACTTACTTACATGTCAGCCCACATTTAGGTTATTATGTCAATCAATGAATTATGATATGTGATTTTAATTATAGAACCTTATGCCACTTAATATTTTATATTTGTTTTCAAGTCTAAATATGTATTCAGTTACCTTTGATTTATTCATGTTATAATAATTAATAATATACATTACGGTATAACTTTATATCCTATTTTAGTCAAATATAAAGAATGCAACTAATTAACCTCCTAACCATGGAATAGGGTAAGATTCTAGGTTTGGGTATGTTAAGACACTCCAACCCTTAAAAGGAATTCATCCTTGAAATCTAATCATCCATATATCATCCACCAACTACTCTCCACCCCTTAATAGGTTTAACCTAGTTAAACTACACATCACAAAAGGTACTAGGGTTACATATACATCTTTTAGTTGTGAATGTTTTAGGTGTTTATGTTTTTTATAGACCATACACACAGCTAATGGGTCATACCTACCAAGGATTGAGTTTTAGTTCCTTGTGTTACTAACCTAACTACCCTAATGTTTACATCAACATCCAACAAGTCACAAGTCCTAAAGAGTAGGTCAACTAAACCTTTATATCATGTTATATAATCCAAGTCACCATATCTTAGTCAAAATTATTGTTGAGATCTCAGATCTATCTAATCCAGGATTTTACTTCCTAGCTTAATACATTCCCCCATAGAGACCTAGTCCAAGAAAACATCAATAAAACCTAGAGAAAATTTTATTTTATACATATGGTATCATAATGAAAAATAATTTGATGACAAAACTTTGCAATATATAACTAAAGATATGGCCCAGAATAAATGTGAAAATCGAAGTCACAATTTTCCATTTAAGATCTCCTCATCTTACTACATCAAGATCCTCATAACATAACTCCATCCTCGAGTCAAACTTCATAAAACCCAAATATACTTGTTGTAACTAACCTACATCATAGGGGTGGGACCCAAAAGGGGATCCACTTCCTAATTAATTTGAGAAATAAGTCCATCTAATCCAAACACACTAACAAGCATGTTGGAGAAAGTGTAAATTGTTGATTCGTGATGAGGAACCTACCCATCTTAGAAGACATCCTGAAGCTACTCTTGAGCTATTTTGTAAAGAGTGGATGTAGGGTGAGAAGTTGACCCCTCTTGGGCCTTCAAGAACTAGAAGAAGGTCTAGGAACCAAAAATATAGAACCACAAAAAGACTGTGGAGCTCCCAAAGATTGAAACCCTTTGCTTGGTGGTCGTGGAGGGGTATTCATAATGGTAGGCAGTATATATAAGTGGGAATGAAATTTACTTGATTTAACTAAAATTAATTCAAGTTCAATGAAATAGACTCAAGTTCATTAGAATAACTCGAGTTTAAATCTTTGATTAGCAAGATTTAGCTTCCATCCTAATTGGATAAAAAAAGGAGACATTGTAAGGCAACATCAGAAGAGGGACCTTCAACAGGCACCATCAAAAGTTTCCACAAGAAGGTGCCTTCAGTTTCAACCTTCTGAGCCATCCTTTGATTGGTACCATCATAAGACATCATCAACGAATGGACCATCACAAGATGGGCCTTTAGTTTTCTTCCAAAGAAATAGTTCAGCAATGGGAGGAAGTGAAGCTGACTCAATTTTAGCGAAACAGACCCAATTTTGCACCTTTGGTAGGCGATAGCGGAAGCACTCCATTGGAAGGGTTTCTGGCCATCAATTGTGACCTTCAGAATAGACCATTAAAATATGGACCTTTGATTGTCTTACAAAGAAAAGGATTCAATGGAGATTCGAGGTGTTCTGTAGTGTAGAGGATGAACTCAACTTCGTTTGGGTGAAAGTGAGTAAGTTTTGTAGGTTTATAGTTGATTGTAGCAGAAATGAGAATATGTACAAGATTTTTTTTTTACATTTTGGTGATAGAATTGTACATATCACGCCCATTTATGACTCCTCCCACAAACTTATCATTCACCCCGACCTAGGGTGTCAAAATTGGAGTTGGATGTATAAATGAGCTTTCTTTATTGTTGCTAGTTGTTTGTGGTCAGACACTTTGACTCGAGGAGCATGTTGGCGTATACTCTGTGAAGTGGGTGGTATTGTTCTTGTTGCATGCCCTCCACCTTTAGATTCATTGTAGCTAGGGTGATCATCCATGCTAGAAAAATAGAATCTGCAGTCATTTGATAGTGGTACTTGTTGAGGGCTTCTTTGGCAGAACTGCTTCTTGTTGAAGTCTTTGCCTTCTTTATGCTTGTACCCTTTTCCATGATTTTTGAGCATTTCTACGACTTCTTCGACACACGTGACTACCTTCTCTTCTGTAGGTGTCTTTGCATTAGTCATGTTCATTTGTTTGTTGAGTGCAAAGGCTGCATCTGAGCTGTTGTATAGAGCTGTAGTCCTAGCTATAATAATGACTACTAGCGGAGTCCAATGACTGTCATGTAGGATGGGCATGAATATATGATCTGGAAGAGAGGTCACCAGGCCTTGTAGGATGTGGTCTTTTTCACCTGACCTTTTATCCTTCAAGATATCATCTACTAAGAGGATGTAGGGCATATGAACATTTGGCATGTTGTCATTCAGCAATGCCTGATAGGTTGACATAGTGTTGACTGAAAGGTACCCTCCTATTTTCAAAGTATCTCAGAGGTCGTCCTTTAGTACACAAATGCCATCCCTTTTGAAGATTGCATCTATCATGGTGTCACCTTCTCTTAAGCATTTCATTATCAGCTATAGGGATTCTAGTGACAAGCTTTCACAACTACCCTATCAAAATCTTTGAAGGTTGGCACTATTTCTCATGCTAGCCCATCCGATTTTATCTCTGGAATATCATCTTCCACTATCTCCCATTGTTCGGGCTCATGAACTGGAGGTTGTTCTTTGTCTTTTTTAGTCAAAGGAGGGTGTTATGGCTTGCTTTTAGGTCATTTCTCTACTTTGTCAGGAGTGTCGACTGCCCACCCTTCCTTCCAAGAAGATGCTCTAGCGGGTTCTTCTAGATCGACCCATAAGATTTGAAGTCTTTGCCTCCAAATTTTCTTTTTGGGTAGAGGTATTTCTTGGTGAAGCCGACGTGGTATTGCATTTGAAGGCATCGTCGGGTCATTGAAGAAGCGACAATCATAGATAACCTCCATTGCATAGACACCACATAGGCCATGTAGGACTTCTGTGAAGAGGCCTTCCAGTGGGATTACCTTATTGATTGCTTCCATCATCATGAGTACTATGAAGGTGCCTTTTCTTGAGGGACCTTTTTATATATTGAGAACTATTTTCACATCCCTTAGTGTTGACTGTATTCTATCTGAATAGCCCACTATAGACGTAGTGGCACCTTTAAAATATCTCTTGCTTCCTTATTTTTGTAAACTATGGACGTGCTGTCCAATTCAACTTTGCAACAATTGAAAACTATTGTCTGTTGCTCATACATGTTGATGACAATAAGTGCCCAGTGCTTTACAGTCCTTATAGGCATGCGTCGAGTGCTTTACATTCCTTATAAGCATGACTACAAATTTTATCTCTTCTCTAGTCACTGCACATTGTAGTTCTTTTACATTAGCAGATTTTTCATTTTTATCAAAAAGTTGACCTGCTAGATGTGTAGTGTTGTTGAAAACATGTTGCATTTTCTCAGGATATAGAAATTCTTCCAGTAGAGTTGCATGGAGTACTTTGAACAACTTTTTGTGTACTCTTGCGTTTTTAGAAAGATCCCTCTAAAATGGTCCCTATTAAGCGACCTTCCTTTGTTGTGGTAGAGAATATCTATGCCTGGAAGGTTGTCATCGAGTACGTATGCTAAGATATGGACATCTCTGCATGAAATTCTGGATAATGAGGTCATGTCTATTCCTGCCATTTTGTAAGGTAGAGGAGGAGCAACACCTAATGGTACAATATCAACTGGTGCACTCCGCTTTCTGACCAGTTCATCAGTGAAGAAAGAGGTGAGTCCCCCTTCGTCGTCTTCTGAGGTTTTGTCTCCTACTATTTGCATTGTTGGGGGTTTTACCTCTATCACAAGAAACTATATCTTGGCATCCAATGGTGCTTGATTTGCTTCTTTGCTTTCATTTTTTATAGATATCTCACCAGTTAAGTCTTCTATGGGTTTGTTCTCTTCTGATGGATGCTCTAATTCTGTTGAATTGAGTGCGGTTAACGTCACAACCATCATTCCATTATAGAGTGTATCATTGTGCTCATACTACACTATATCTTACAGAAAGTCATTGCAGATGTCCATTCCAAAAGTCATGTCATCCAAGAACTTGTAGAGATCTCTTATTTCTCATGATGTGAGATCTTCTATGGCAGTGCTTTCTTCCCAGATGATGAGAATTGGTTGAGGTTTCTTAGCTACAACCTTGTCCTCTTCTGGGCTACTATTCAACTTGAACATTCTTGATAAGGCATTTGTCTTATTCATCTCGACGTCTTGATGAGTTTATGACTTTTGTGGCACTTCTTTTGCAGGAGGTTCCACCCTTGGGGTGGTCTTTACGTTGGCACTTTCATCCTTTGAAGATGTGCCCACACCTGTTCCTCCTATGTCATCATCATCTTTATCTGGGCTCGAGGGGCTGGAGGATGCTTGTGAGGTAGATGGGCTAGTTAGATGCTTCAACGTCTTTCTTTTCCGCCAACTGTCCATCTCTTAACGTTTTGCATCTAGTTGTCGGTGGTCTTCATATAAGCGTTGACATTCCTTCTTTAAATCTTATAATGCTTCTTCATACCCCTTTTGCATCAGTTCTTTACCTGCTCTCATGATGTCCTATTCTTTCCTGAGGTCTGCCATTTCTTTAGTTAGCATCTATAAAGCCCCCATCATCGCATTTTGGGTGTCAATGACCCCTTGCATGAACTTAGGGAGTGCCTTAGTTCTCACGTTCAAACTTTGTACCTGCATTGTTAGTGTACACATGCTAGAAGTAATACTGAAATTAATCTCAGAAGCATGTTGTATGTGTAACCACTTGGCATCGAATTTGTGCCCTAGTACATCACCAAATGTTTGTGGGTGTTGATGTTGTGGCTATATAGGCGTTGTTGATGATGTCATTGATGTTACATGCTCCTTAGGTTGTGGAGCTAACTTGTTTGAGTTGGATCAACATTGGTTGCTTGGGCAGAAGTGCTCATGTCTGGTTGCTCAGGTACTTGCACTACCACTTCTAGGATTATGGGGTTGGGTGCAACCTTGGTGCTTTTAGACTGTTGGCGGGATTCCTTCTTGATCTCTCAGTGTCATTCTTCTTAGGCGGCCTCAACATGTGCCTAGTCACTTTCTTCATTTACTGCCATCTCATGTTGGTTTTTGATCTCTACAGGTATACATGGTGAGGGCAGACTTGGGGCGGTAGATTTGTCTGATGTTTTCTTCTTTTGCTTCCTTATCGCCAGCTTCTTTCTTTCCTCTAGCTTTTACATCTCCATTTCTAGAGTCTTATCCCTCATGTTCTTCTCGCCAGCGGGTGATGATGGGCCTACGGCCGTGTTGGTGGCACATGCGTAAATGTTTTTCACATCCTCCTGTGTGGGTTGCAGCTTGTGGGCATCATAATATGCCATCTCCAGTAGGGGTAGAAGTACTTTGGAGCAGCTCTGTTTGTAGAAAAATATGCTGCCTTTCTCTGCCAGAATGCCTGTGTTAATGAGGGACTTGATGTCTATCTTGGTATGTCCCTTGGTCTTCTTATATTTCATCAATAAGTCAAAATCCATAAAATGATAAGCAATCTTGGTTATTTGGCTTCCCATGCAGAACTCTTTTGTCTACTTTGCTTCCCCTCCTATTGTGGCTGACAACCTGTAGATTAGCAGTCTTCCAATGTTCACCAGTTTCTTGTTGAGTATGGACCATATTAGAAATAGGTCCCCCTTAGTCACTCCTCTGGTTTCTGATCTCGTGAAGACTATGTTTGTGGTTATTTTTTGTTTTACTCTGATAATGTAGGAGGTGATGAGAGTCACCTTTGAATTCTTTGAGTTGTGCTCCTATTCTCCTATCAACTTCTCCCACATCTTGTGATAGTTGTATCTGACAACTTCTTTTTCACCTAGCACAGTTGAGAAGGCTTGTGCCTCTTCTATTGTCTTGGTGGATATAGTGTTGAGCATGGCTTCAGTAATTATATGAGCCTTACCCCCTATCCTCACTTCAAGTTTGAAATCTCCACCACCCTTTTTGCACTCACCATCACTGATAGGATGATTTTCTAGTGACGACATGAACTCGAACGTCAGTTAGTGAGTGAGGGAGATTATGATGTACATAGGGCACACCAATTGGCACCTTCCAAGAAGTCAATCACCCTGTAATAAATTCCCATCTTCTTAAAGTCATCAACTTCCAAGTATCATGTTGGTTTGAAGCCTTTGGTCTTCAACCCCCAGTCAAACTATGATTGGTGTATATGATCTCTTAGTACCAATGTTGGCACCAGATGGTTGAGGGCCTCCGACTCATCCTCATTGACCACTTCAGGGACCGCTTCTTTTTTTTGGCCCTTTGATTTTTCCACAACCATCAATTTCCTCTTTTTTCCACCTTTAGTATCCATGACTTCATATTTGCGTTTCTCCATCTTCTTTAGTTCTATTTCAGAAGGCTGGTACTCGAAGGTCTTTATTCATGATGTCTCCTAAGACTCTTTAGACTCTTCTGGCATCTTATGAGCTAGAATGTACTTGTACATCTTCTTCATTAGTTGTATCTGAAGCTTCTTCATTAGCATGAGGTTAGGATTATCCTTAAGTTCTTTGGTTATCTTCTCTAAGTTTTCCTCTGTAACGCTCAGTTATGTTGCTTTCTTCATCAAAATTTCATCAGTTGAGGTTGACATTTTGAAATTTTCAACCTTTAGTTGTTGTTATCAAGATTGTATTTTATATTTTATTCATGGCATTAGCATTGAATTCAATTTTTTTATTGTTTGTGCCTGAAATGCATGAGATGTCATGACTGCGGCATAAACAGAAAGAAATACCATGGTTGAGCAGGGTGTCATGAACATGACATGTGATTATTAAATAAAAAGAATCACCGTGACCGTAGCAAATAATGTTGTGACTGTGGTCGACGTTAAACCTGACCCAGAGAAATTTTGCTCGAGGAAGGACCGCGACTGCGACCGTAGTCGAAGCTACAATTGGTGCTGCAACCATAGTTGGGAAGGTACCCACTCGACCGTGACCATGATGATCATGGTGTGTATTCCCGCCCAAGATCTAACCGACCATCAACGATACAACGAAAAATGCGTGAGTAAAACATCGCCATAGGTTCAACATTGGTTGAAGAGACAAGAATAGTAGTGAATAAAAGGAAAGAAATGACGAAAACTCCATTGAAGGAGTGGAAATATACTCAGTGATTCTAGAAGCATCCGTTCCTTAGAGAAAATTGAATTCTAGGGTTGTAAACCCAAGAAAGGCAATGAAACCCCAAAAAGTCAAGAAACAAGAACAACAATGAATAATAGAAGCACAATATCTACCTTGGCATGGTTAGGAATTCAAAACAGGCTAGGGAGGTAGCGACAGAGATAGTGTTAATGCGGTGAGGGTATGACATCGGCGGTCAGGTTTGCAGAGAACACCCCTTAGTATTCGATCGTCGTCGCATTTTCTTGCGTGTAGCAGTTCTTCAGTTAGGTTTCCTCTATCATTCAAAAATTAAAAAGAGAGGAGATAAAGAAAACCCTATTTTCGAGAGGGTTCTACTTATATACTTGGAAACAGCCATGAATGCGGTCGGGTAAACTGCTACAGCTGAGGCCAAGCATGCTCTCAACCTTGTCGTGACCATGATCCCAATGCATGTAAATCTAGTACCACTACTGTGAAAGACGTCATGACCGTAGAAGATGCCATGACTGTGGTAGACACCGCGACTACGATGCACACAAAACCAAGTTGATAGAAACAATTAAGTCAAACTAAAATGCCTAATCTATCATTAAAACTTATGTGAAAGGAAGGCATTCTACATACCACATTTATACTTTTTCTATATGCAAAAAAAAAAAAATACCTAGAAATAGAGAGGTACATAGCTCATAGACTAAAACATGAGATAAAGTAAAATTTGAATTGTAGAAGAAAGAAGATAAATATTGGGTTGCCTCCCAAGTAGTGCTATTGTAAAGTCTTTTAGCTTGACTCTCTCTCATTCTGGCTTCATCCTCCCTTAGCTGGTGCTGATACTTTCTCATTCATTTCATCTAGTTGAGTATTGTGTTCCCCCAAACTCTGCTTGATCCTCCTCACAAAAGATTCATCTTCATAATACCTTTTGACCCTCTTCCCATTCACCTTGAAAGTGCCTATCTTGTCTCTAATTATTTCCATCATCCCTGACGGGTATTTTTCTATGATAGAAAAGGGGATGGACCATCTTGTTCTCAGCTTTCTAGGCAACAACCTGATACTTGAATTGAATAAAAGAACTTCGTCTCCTTCATAGATATCCTTTCTCTTCAGGTGGGCGTCATGTCATACCTTAGTTCTTTGCTTATAGATCCTTGCATTCTCATAAGCATGCAGTCTCAACTCTTCAAGTTCCTAAAGTTGGAGAAATCTTTTCTACCCCACCTTGTCAAGATCCATGTTCAGAAATTTTATAGCCCATAGGTCTTTGTTCTCTAATATGATAGGCAGATGACATGACTTCCCGTAAATCAACCTGTAGGGTGTCGTGCCTATAGGCATCTTATACACTATGTGGTAAGCCCATAGCGCATCATCTAGTTTCATAGATCAATTCTTCCCTGTACGACTTACAATTTTCTCTAGGATCTACTTGATCTTCCTGTTAGACACCTTGACTTGTCTCGACGTTTGGGGATGGTATGGTGTTACAACTTGTGTTTTACTCCATACTTCCTCAATAGAGCTTTAAATTTCTTTTCTCCAAAGTGAGACCCCCATCGCTTATAACAGTGCATGGTACCCCAAATTGTGGGAAGATAGTTTTTTCAAACAACTTGATTACTACCATAGAGTTATAGGTTTGGGTGGAAACAACCTCTACCCATTTCTAGACATAGTCGACAACAACAAGTATATATTGGTTCCCATTTGATGATAGGAAAGGTCCCTTATAATCAATCCCCCATACATCAAAAATTTTAACTTCCACTCAATTGGCCATCAACATCTCATTCTTTTGACTGATGTTTCCTGTAAGTTGACACTCTTTACCGGTCTTGAAAAATGATGCAACATCTTTAAAAAGAGTCGTCCAATAAAATATTGACTGTAGGACTTTTGCGGCTATTCTTCCCCCACGTGGTGGCCCCCATAAGGTGAGGAATGGCATTCTCTGAGGATTAGGGGAACTTTTTCTTCTGGTATACAATGACAAAATAAGTTGTCAGAGCATCTTTTGAACATAAGTGGATCATCCCAATATTAATTTTTTAGATCATAGAATAATTTCTTCTTCAAATTATAAGTAATCTCCGGTGGGATTCACTCACAGGCTTGATAATTGCAAATATCAACAAACCAAGGCAGGCTTCATTCATCTGATTGGGCCATCAAGAGGAGCTTCATCAATGTAGTTGTCATTTACTGGAAATTAATTTTCTTCATCAAAAAATATCCTTGATAGGTGGTATGCAACCAATTTCTCTTTTCCTTTTTTATCAATGATGTCATGGTAGAATTCTTGCAGTAATAAGGCCATTCACATAAGTCTTGACTTTGTATCCTACTTCTACATGAGTTATTTTATAGTCTATCATCAGTGTATACTTTTACTTTCAACCCCACTAAGTATGACCTGAACATATTGAAGGCAAATATGATAAACAACATTTCTTATTTGGTGGTAGTGTAGTTTACTTGGGCTTCGACCAATGTTCGACTTGCGTAGCAAATCACATGGTGCCTCTTATCCTTCTTTTGTCCTAGAACAACACTGATGGAAAAATCATTGGCATTGTACATGATTTCAAAAGGTAACTCCCAATCTGGCACTTGTGAGATCAACACTGTTGTTAACACCCTTTTAAGCATTTGGAAGGTGTCTAAGCATTCGCTAATGAATTGGAATTCAACATCCTTAATCGGGACATTTGAAAGGGGTTTAGCAAACTATGACAAGTCTTTTATAAATCATCTATAATACCTCAAATTCCTTAAGAAAATCCTTATTCTTGTAATGGATTTAGGTGGTGAAAGCTTGGATATGTCCTCGATCTTGCTTAGGTCCACTTACTACCTTTCTTGGAAACTTTATGCCCTAAGACGATACCGTCTTGGACCATAAAATGACATTTTTTGTAGTTTAGGACAAGGTGTTTTTCCTCACATTGTTCAGTACTAAAGATAGGTTTCTTAGACATGCTTCAAAATTTGTTCCATAGATAGAGAATTCATCCATGAAGACCTCCACTATGTCTTCTAGAAAGTCCAAAAATATAGATATCATGTAGCATTGGAAGGTTGCGGGTGCATTGCACAACCCGAATGGCATTCTTTTGAAAGCATAAGTGCCATAGATGCAAGTGAAGGTTGTCTTTTCTTGATCATTGAGATGAATCGATACTTGATAGAATCTCGAATACCCATACAAAAAATAGAAGTAATCATGATGATCTAATCTTTCTACAACTTGGTCGATAAATGGCAAAGGTAAATGATCTTTTCTAGTAGTAGCATTCAACTTGCGACAGTCAATACATATACGCCAACCTATTATCGTTCTTGTTGCCACTTCATCTCTTTCCTCTCTTCTTATCACTATCATTCCACCTTTCTTAGGCACTACATGGATAGGGCTTACCCAGTTACTATCACTTATGGGGTAAATGATCTTGGCATCCTGTAGCTTAATAACTTCAATCTTCATGACTTCCTTTAGCATATGATTGAACTTTCTCTATAGTAGAGCTAAAGGTTTAGTTGTTTCTTAGAGATGTATTCTATGCATTCATAAGGCAGGGTTGAGGCCTCTTATGTCTTCTACTGAATACCCTATAGGCTACCTTTGTAGCTAATCATCTGTTAAGTTGGCATTAACAATCATAGGATTCCTCTCTTCTTTGTCCATGAATTCATATTTCAGTCCTTCTGAAAGCATTTTTAATTCTATATTTGGTTTTGGTGCTCTCTTTTCTTTTGATGTTTTCTCAAGTGAGGCATGCTTTACAGTCTCAAAAGTTTCTTCATCCTCACTGAGTTCTTCTTTAGGTTGATTTAGGTAATCTAGGATTTCTATGACTTCTGGGTCTTCCACTGTTGGGTCAGGACTATTCAAAGCTCACATAAGGGGATCAACAATAGCCTTGTCCTCTTGCACCTATTTACAGTATTGATTGTATCTATCCATAAAGTAAACTGACTCAAAGAGAGATGGTTCTCTCATAGTATCTTGTACTCAAAAGTCAATGTGATCATTGTCAACGTGCAAAGTAATTATTCCTTATGCTACATCTATTAGAGACTTTCCAGTTGTGAGGAAAGGTCTCCCAAAAATCATCTGACACTTAGAGTCTTTGATTGTGTCAATCACTACTATGTCCCATGGTATGAAAAATTGCCCAACCAGTATTGGAACATCCTCCACTATTCCCACAGGTCTCTTTAAGGTGTGATCAGCTAATTCAATTCTATGCCCATTTTCACCATATCAGTTAACCAAAGCCTTTGCGCTAGAGTCAAGGGCATAAGGCTAATGCTTGCTCCCGAATTGTCTAATCCCTTCCTTTCCACATTGTCTCTCATGCAGAAGGGTATGTTGAATGCCCCTAGATCTCTCTTTTTGGTTGGTAACCCATCTTGAACAAATGTGCTTGACATATTTGCCAATTTCACGGTCTCAACATGGTCTCCTCTCCTTCTCTTTATGATTAGGTATTTAAAGAATTTTGCATATGTTGGCATCTCTTCAATTGCATTGAGAAATGGGACATCCATATGGAGCTTCTTTACTGCTTCCATAAATTTCTCATACCTCATATTTAAATGTGCCTTGATCAGTTTGTAGGGAAAGGGAACTCTTGGGGAATAAGGATTTATCTTTGTAAAAACTTCTCCTATAGCATATGAGTTCTTGACCTCTTCATCCTTCTTCTTTTTTCCATTTTCTTCTTCTCAACTATCTTCAGCTGATCCTTGTCCCTTGGACTCTTTTCGTGTAATCACTTTGTTTGATTATTGCTCACCACAACTGCTTTCTACTTTGGTGTTGTTGGTACCATGGTCTTCCAACATCCACCCTGATCGGAGAGTGTCCATCTTCACGGTCTCATTATTTGACAGGATCTTCCCCAAAGGGTTTTTCATAAGTTTTGCCAGTTGGGCAAGGTGTTGATCGATCTGCCTTTGATGGGTTTGCATGTTTGCCATTTGAGTTTGCATTGTAGTCAACACTCTTGAATTGGTGATGGAACTTTGGGAAAGTTGGACGTTTACCGAAGCTTGCATCTTTGCAAAGTCGAACAACTGAGAAATCATGTCAATTTGGTTGCAATTCTTGGCATGGTTCTATCCTTAGCCTTGTCCTTGACCCTGCCAAATCATATTTTTATTTTGACTCTAATAGCTATTTTTGTTTGTCTAATAACAAGTAGTTCTAGTATATTGAGTCGGTCCTCCTTTCATCTCAAATCCTGGAGGTGGTTTAAATGAATTACTTAGTTGATGAGCCTTTTCAGCAGCTTCTTTGTTAACATAGTTAAATCCAGGATGATCTAGTTGTTTGAAATTGACATAAGAGACATTTTCAGTTTCTTCTTCACTTTCACTTTCTTTACTCTCTTCTGGTCATGTATAGATGCAATTGTTGATTCCATGCCCTCCTTCACCGCATGTAACACATTTCATGACTTTCTCTGTGTGTTTCCTGCCATTGCTCTGAGTGTCTTTTAATTATTTGACATCAGTAGTGATTTTCTCAATCTGAGTTGTATTGGTTTCCAAAGCCTTAGCTTCAATTGATGGTCCTTCAGACTCCACCTTCTTAGATGATCCTCTCTCATTTCTATCATAGTCCATGCCTTCTTACAGTGCATCCATGCTATCGATGATCTTCATGGTTCTACTTGGTTTCTTACTAAGAAAGTCGCTTCCGACGGCTGTATTTAGTGAAGTTCTTTCTGTAAGAGTTACCCCATTGTAAAAAGTGGTTACCACAAATTCCTTATAGTAGTTATGGTGGGGGAAATCTCTTTGGTATTCTTGAAAACATTCCCATGCCTCGTGAAAGGTTCTCCCTTGGTTTTTGTGTGAAAGAAGTGATCTTTTGCATATTACAAATAGTTCTATCAACGGGATAAAATTTAGTGACAAAAGCATCTACAAGGGGTTTCCATCCATCTATGGACTCATGGGGTAAGTTAAGGTACCATGATAGAGCTTTATCTTTAAGAGAGAAATTAAATCCCTTGCAATATATGACTTCTTAGGGCACTCCCCTCATCTTAATGGTATCACAAATGTTTTTTAAGACATCAAGATGATGGTATAGATTTTTATTCCTTGAGTTCCCATAGAAGGGCTTGTTCTAGATCATTGAGATTACAACAAGTTTCAACTCAAAATTATCTACACTGAAGTTGGGGATGATAATTGGGCATCGTGACTTGTCGGCTCTAGTCACAGCTAGCTCTCTAAGAGTTTTTCCTTCCTCAACATATTCACTCCCACTGAAAGTAATTAATCATCTTCCTTTTTGTGGATCATGGTATACGTGTCTCTCTCACCCTTCCTTGCCTCATACGTAGTACCCCTTAGGGTTTCTACTAGATATATATATATATATATATATATATATATATATATATATATATATATATATATATATAGATGAGACCATAAACTCTTGTATCGACCTTGGATATCATCCACCGTTGTCCACAAGAACCGTATAATGGTCCTAGATGGCAGAACTCCCCTCCAGGGATAAGCCGAGCAGGTCATGGAGTGGTTCTTCGACTCCAAGAGGGATGAAACCTTGCACCTCCCTCCATCGTCCTCCATGAGCAACTTAAAGGTCTCCCAACCTCTTCTATACTCACTGCTCCCCTGCCTGCCTTCTTCCTACCTGCACTCAAACACGTCAAAAGGGAGATAGTCTTGGAGCCGGTCTAAGGGGGAGATATCAATCTGCTCATAAGGACTTGCAGAGGATCCCCACCCCAGGTACGTCGGCTTGAACGGTAGGACTGCCCCTCAACGGAGTTCTTGGGGCTATCATGTCAAGTCGCAACCCTATTTGAGAAGGCGACGACTCGAAGCTGCAAGTGAGATCCTCCAAGAGAAGGCGGCTGCTAGAGGTCCGACACCAACCAGGGATTGGGTTCACTGCTACACGGCGAGCCAGGTCGGGGAGAAAGCTCCTCGCCGAGTCTCTGAACAGAGGTCAGGAGAATGGGAGTCTATCCACGGTGAGATGATTCCTCTCCATCTATTCTAAACATCTCAAGGTAACCTTTCTTCCTAGTCGTGTGCGAGGTTGGAAGTGATTGTAACCCTAGAGCTTGAACAGTAGCGTTTCTGCACCTCTAGACCTCGCAAACCAGACCCTCATTACGTTTCCTTAGGGTTGGCATGAGTCCGTCGGAGGTCTGGGAATCTTTTCTGACCTACACCAGGGTTCTTGAGCCACTGGGCCAAGGATCCAACTACGGGGTTGGTCCTCCCACCGTCCCGCGGGGTCGCGCAACCGCAATCGCAAGGTAGGGGGCGACCCGGAGGTTTTTGACCAAGATACCCCAACCTGGTAATGTAATCCATGGGGCTACAATAGTCAATTCGTTCTATTTTTAAGTCATCAGCCTTGTGGGCGCTGGGCTCAGATGGCCGCTGGCCATTGGCCAAGCCTGGGCCCGCGTGACATATGAAGGTATAGCAAACGCTGACGTGTCAGCGTGTAATTGGTCCAATCTGATTATCTTGTGAATAATTTAGTTAATTACTGACAGCTCAGAATATATTGAAACTATATATCAAATTGATTAGGAGAACGAGAGGAATCCAAATAAAATATGATCAAAGTCTGTTTATGTTTCCTGTTCTAAAAGTGTACATGGTTTGATTAGAATAAAGGGAAAACTAAGATTTACCTTAATCTAATGTTTAATTGAATATGTTCATTTATATTAAGTTAATGTCTGATCTAAACATGTATAATGAGTAAACCTTGATAATGTTGGATAATGGACAATTCCATATTAGTAATCTTGCATATGTTGTTTTAGGGTTTTGAAACCAAGGTGGACATCTTGCTATGATCTAATATTAGTAATATGATTTAGGTTTCACGAATAGCTTAATATGTTTAAGATGATGATTAGGGTTTCACCTAATACGCATAACTGAGTTTGTAATCATAGAAATGACGATAAGATGGAATTAGGGTTTGTAGCCCTAATCCCTAGTCCAAACATGAGATAACCTAAACCCTAGTTTAGGACCAAATCTAGATCTGATTAAAGTAGCGTGAATATGTGGTGACACATATGTAGTATGATTTATTTCAGATACCTTGTTGATTACATGCTTTACTGCCTGGATGTTTGGATGCACTCTTAAAGTACATGAGATGTTCTGCATGGTTTCTGCGATGACATAAGGTACGTGGTTACGCTTATGAATACATGTATCGAATTCCGAGATTTCTGATATTTCTTGATGAGATTGAACGACAAATAAACTGTTTGCTTGTATATTTAGTTCTTGCAAACTATAAATTGCATATGAGTATCATGTAAAGTAATAATAGTATTATGAACCCTGGGTTAGACTGATCTTAAGGGTAATGCACACGAGCCCCGAAGGGACAGTGATTACACCTGAGGTAGTGGACCAGATATGGGTTAGAATATGAAAACAAGTTTATTTTCTTATATGCAAGATAAAGATGTTTGCTTATATCTGTACTTGTGATTATTGTTTGAATCCACGTACCAGTATAGAAATATATTGATCGCATATTTGTTTGTCGGCGTTTTAGGTATCAGATATACTTGATTCGTGGACATGAGGGTACAATTAAAGATGATGAAGACACTACATTTTAATCATGAAGGTTTAGTCTTAATGGTTTATCTTCACACCTGTAAAAGTTAATTTTGTTTAAAAGTTATGTAACTCCTTCGAGGAGCTTTTTATCTAAACATGTACATATTTGATCATTAATGGAAATTGTTTACTATTTTGTATTATTTCATGAATCTGATCCTGGAAGTTATGAGTGACGATTCGCGACTTTAAGGTCTGTTAGACACTCAAAAGTGTGGGTCGTTACAATTTTGGTCATCACGTTCACGTTCATTTTCACATTCATGTTCCTGGTGATTCCATGATGCCTTCTACGGTGATGGTGATGGTGGTGATGTCATTCTTCCTCATGTCACTCTTCCACACAATGGAGACCACATGAGTGATGGTCCTCTCTTTCTTCATCCATCTCATGTGGTGGTGGATTGTATTGAACCCTTGCATTTTGATTGTCTCTAGTAAAAATGTCATACACATGAGGTAGCAAGGTGGCTTGAAGTTAAGGTGAAGAATTGGATAGATCTGCTTCCCTTTGGGTTCCCTAAATAGACCACACAGTCAAGTTAGAAAACTGGACAAGTTAAAATGAACTTCCATGTAAATTATCGGGTAGCAGATGTAAAGTTTTTGTTCAGTCAAGCTTATTGCTAAGCTTGAGGAATGGATGCATAGTGAGTGGTCTTATGTTCTTAACTATACCATTTTTCCTTGTCCCCAACAACGACGCTAAAAAGTTGACTGACCTAAAACACATGTCCAAAATGGAGTGGATCCAGAATAGTCAGACTTTTAATATTATAAACCGACACTCAAGCCCTCCGCAACTATTATACGAGATACGATGTAGTATTTGGGGTCGAACCACAGGGACAAGATTGGTAAGTGTTAAGTATGCAGAGTCTTACTCTCTTATATTCCAAACGAATAGGTGGGTTAAAAGGGGTGTTTCCTAAGAAACGACGATGCTCCAGCCAAAACAAAGAAAGGTAAAAGAAAGAAAGTAAAAACAGGAGAAAAATGTTAAACAAGCGGAAATAAACAAAGGTATGGAAGGAAACTTGGATCGGGTTTCACCTACTTTGGTCTATCACCAATCATGCAAAACTCACACCCCTTTGTATACTCCTATCAAGATTGCAAGTGATCATCAAAATGTTTATTCCATTCTCTCTTAAGATTAGGATAGATCTGGGTTTTAAGGTAGCACCTCTCTCGAGATGACAATCCAACAACCACAAGCAAACCATATGAGAGTTAACTTTAGCATTCTAACACTTTCATTCATTCATACTACTCCATAACACTAGACAAGGTTGGTACTATTCTTTCAAGGTACCAACTATCAAACATCACAAGATGGTAGCTAAGAATACAAGTGAAGCATTAAAAACAAGAGTATGGAGATAATCTTGATAAGAGAATATATATAATCAAAGGGGTGAAAGAATATACATGTTGGGAGAGCCTTAGCAGCTACTCCCAACCCAAATTAGATGTTTAGCCACACATGTTGACGAGCATCATAACGGTGTCACAAAATGATATATACATCAATAACCACAAAATGGGAGAGTACAACGTGATGAATATGGTAGATCTAGATAGAGAAAGAGGATGGTCATACACCAACTATGCTTCTTCAAATCTAGATCTGGAGTAGGCACAGTTGTGGTAGATTCTTCCTTCAAAGAAGAGGGTGATCAATCTTGTCTCTCCTCTGAATTCTGTCTTCAGAGATCCAGGACTGATGGGTATGGACGTGGGTGAATTTGGAGTTTGGCAGCACTTCATGGTCCTTGATGATCTGATCCTTTGACCTGCCAAGTTGGGGGTCTATTTATAGATGTTATCCACCGACTTAACCTTTGCACCACAATTACAGTGTGCTGGTTGTCTTCCTTGGTCAAGGGGGAGCCTCGGTCATGGTATGGCTTCGATCATGGTATGATCTCGACCTTGGGGCATTGCTTTGGTGGGAGGATTGTGGTCGCAGTGTGAAGAAGTGGGAATGGAGGCATCAACTATGGCAAGGTCATTAGTGGGATATACAACTGTGGCTATGATGTTGACCATGATTGTGGCTTAGCATGACCCCGCAAAAGTAAAAGATGTATGAAATTAAGATTTTGACACTAAGGCACTAAAATAAGTAGGGAAATCCATAGATGGTATGCTAGGGGAAACATAAATCATACGCAAAAGTACACAAAAATGAGATGTAATCAGAGCTGGTGAGGTACCTCAGTTCACTATAGAGAATACACACATTCTTCATATAAGTAAGATCTCGCTACCACTCAATTGGTGTGAGGATAAAAATTTGGGGCTCATCACCCAACAATCTACCTAGAATAATGGGTTGGTCCTCAGTACTTAGGTTAAGCCACCTCCTTATATCACATTTATCATATCATATTCAGATTGTTTTATTCATATTGCCTAGACTACAATATACATATCAGGAGATACAAGCATGACTACACTCATAAAAACTAGAAAAATCAAGACACCAACGGGATCATACCTCATTAAATAACCCACATATCTAACAATATACAATTATGAGTACCTTCTCAAAATCCCTAGATCACTAGAAGAATACCTATTTCCTTTACATGACTTTCAAACATTGAGGAAGTCATATGAATCATAGGGAAACAACAATATTATATTATTATTATTATTATTATTATTTATTCTAGTTTCTTATTTTCCTTGTAAATAGGGTTGAATTTACATTATCATACTATGAGATACACTACTAAAGCATGAAAAGTGAAAACATCTAATTTCTGTTTAGTATACACACATATAACCAGAATTTCCACCTTTTAATTGATCATAGGTCATATAACAAACGACTCAAAAAAGACTTCTAAAATGATTTTAATATCATTTGATAGCAAATAAAACCTTCCCTGACATGTTTCGTACAAGATTTCATTGTGTGATCTTAATATGCTAAATTTTATGAAAAGTATCAAACATTGGTATTTTTAGACCAGTCCATGCAAATGATCATATCATTCATCTATGCAGCATAAAAAGATCACCTTTTTGTTTTAGGACAACAAGATTTGTAGAATGAAGGTAAATTTTGAAGTTTGTTTCTCTCATACAAGAATAAAATTGTATTTCTTAGTCATGTGTCATGCATTTCAATGATATTTGGTAATTGTAGATAGAAATTATAGAAATAATGTTAGCAAGGAGTATTGATATCACTCTCTTGGTGTAGAATGAAACTGACATGTTGCAAAATGAAACCCTAGCTCAAAGAATAACAAATAAGCTCCATGCACCCAACCTTTCTTGTACTAGATTAAACTATGCCAAAGAAGGAGAAAAGAAAGTATTTTTGGAAAAAAAAAACCTGATTCCACCATAAGTGATAAAGGGCATCATCCAAGAAGGTAATGAGTTGATAAGATATAAGAAAACACAAGAAGAGGTGAAGTAACTTGCTTAGCTTCAAGATGTATTAATTTGGGATTGTAAACATCAAGTTTAGGTTTTCACAACACTTGAAAAATTATCAATAAGTGATGATATCTTCACCAAATAATACCTTATCTAACTTGAGAAACTCATTCTAGTCTCTAGAATGTTCTAAAAAAGGTCCCAAATCACCTAGGTGGGGTCCATGTAGATAGGTAGGTTTTAGTGAACACAATATTTTAACACCTATACTACCTGCAACAATCTAAAACTTTCCTGCATTGACCCAAAATAAATCTACATCAAACCCCGACAGTTGTCATTGTGCCCCTGTGTAGCATCCCCCAAGTTCTATCCATATGTATAGCAAAACAGAAGCATGGACCATCAAAATAAAAATTAGAGAATGTTACAAACAACAAATATCATTCACTACAATAATTAAAATAACTTTACACATAATGTAGTTACATCAATTTTTTGTATGCACGTGTTTTTTCCAAAACTAACATCAAGAGAACTTGATACATGAAGAAGTAGAAAACTAATTAAACATCCTTGAATCATATAGATGGAACCCCAACATGTCATGAAATTGTCTATACATCCACCTTGTGAGAGCTATCCTATATTGTAGACAAACTATGTGTATCTGCACATACTCATGCATTCGACAAACTACTTGTAAGTGTTTGGTTTCCAATAATAATATGAGCTTAACTTTAGATAAAGATAAAAAACTAATATGATCTCACATTAACGTTAACAATGGATTTAGGATGCATTCTTAACTGAACTAAGCATTCTTATTAGGTCACCTACTCAAGGGACCTCATCTGATCTGATGTCAATGAATGCACATATGGTGTGTAGGCTTCTAAATATGCTCCAGATGTGCAAGATTGGTCTTGAACTTGAAAATATTAACATCACCGAACACATTCAAGATGTGCAGGCTTGGGAGGAAACTTGTAAATTGAAGGGTTCCATTGGAACCAACCTTCCATAACATGTTCATGAGATATGGCGTAACTATTAATTCTATATGATCTAATCTTATCTTACTTACTTAGGATTTTCACCTATAATTTCATTATTGATCTTAAACATGAGAGGTATACTTCTTAACTGATATGATCTTTACACATAACATGTTATACAAAAAATGTTAACAATATATGCATATAATAAGTACATGTTATATCATTGAAGTTTTTACATGATTGCATGCATATTGTAAGATTTTAAACATGACATTTCAAACAAAACTGAATGATGCAGTATAATGAAACTCAAGGCATGGACCACCTACCCTATTTTAGAAGGAAAAGGTCTCCTACCATATTCTTGATATTACACCTTTGTTAACCTATAGTAAAAACCCAAGATTACTTAATTAAGATACTAAGCCCTAATTATTTTATTTCTGATTTTTTTTGAAAACTTGACTAACATGTCTTGTATCCTAGCCCATTGGTTAGATTGCAAAAAGTCCAAAAAATTCATATAAGGTTTGACTCCATCAGATCCGTAAATCTAATTCTATTATTGAATCAAGATTAGACTATAAATAGCTAATCATAAGCTAGACAGCCGATTACATTATTCATATATATAGGCCATTTAGATATTATACAAGGGTTAAAATTTTGGCACAATCCCTCTTTGGTTCCTGGTCTCATGGATCCAATGAGGGTTCACATATATGGTTGGATCTAAATCACCTACCTCGCCTTTCTTTCCATAATATGAGTTATGTACAGGGAGTCCATTTTCCCCTACTTTCGGGAACCAAATAGGGGAACTCCCCCACACTTGTCTCTGATGGTCATGCATGCTTTGTATTGTATGAGTTTTGAACGACTAGAAGTGATATTGTGTAGACTCATCCATCACGTTCCTACCTAACCTATGGAGGGACCTCACCATCCACATATTATCCTCATCGAAAACACTGGAGGAAGTGGGAAAGTGTCTATCTCCGCTCCCCCTTGCACTGTCATTATTGTGGAGGAGGCTATCCAGGAGTGGAATGCCATCATCTGTAATTTACATCATTGCATCTAGGGAATCCATGAAGTTCATGAGTCGCATGCTTCCCTATTGGAAACTTGGAAGATCGCATAATATCCTCTCTTAGATCCTTAGCGGTTGAGGGAAATATCAAGATGTCCCGAAGGGGACTCCATTGGTTCCAAAGCTACTATGAAGAACTAATATTGGGAAAATGGCTTTGGGAATATTCATGCACAGAAATGGAGGTGGTTATGCTTTTAGAGGTTTCACTTTGGTGGTGGTTGAGTGATTATAGGCATGGAGGCTTCCCGAGTCTAGAAGAAACCAAAATATTTGGAGAACAATGGAAAATGGAGTCCGTTTTCATATTGGGACTAGAGGCGGGGAAACCCTACCAAAAAGGAGGTCACAGATCCTATGTGGACACAATAAAGCTTGAGAGAGATTTTGTTTGTGACCGGTTTACAAATAGAGGGAGATCTAGGTTTGTAGTGTGGCACCCTATTAGTGTAGAGTCTTGTGCAAATTAGAGGACAAGTGAGTGTCCCTTAGATGTAGACCCGATGTCCTCAAGTGTCCCACATACAACATAGAAATATGTGTAACAGATGAAATTATGTGCAACATTATGAAAGTGGTCAATTATACCAAAACATAGATAATGTAGGATTAATGCTTTATAAAATTTCCCCTAAAATTTATTGGGGGTCCTAGAATAATCCAATTAAGTTGAAATTTGACATCCAAGCTAATCAGAACCCAAGGAACCAAATTTGAAGTTGGATTCCACTTCTTGGGTTATATTATATGATTTTCACTAAACTTAGGGTCTAACTCAATTATCTTCATAGTAATAATGATACATCTCATAAATCTATCATCATTTAGGATTTAGAGTCCAATTATCATAATCTTAATTCTACCAAATTTATATGATTTTATTTTGCACTAATCATGATAATTTACTCATTAAGTTTATTATCTCCATTAATTCCCTATGAATTATAATAAATTGGTTTGTTATCTCCATTAATTCCATATGCACATATAAAACCACTTCTGTTATCTCGACTCTCATTAAACATCAAATAGTTATCAGTTTATCTATACTAGTCACAATATTGTTTATATCAAACATTCATTTAAGTTCATTCACATAAAGTTACTTAATTATAACATTTAAGCCATTATATTTGTACTAGTGAAAATAGTGACATATTACATATGGAATTATTTACATGTTAAACCATGGTTGGGTTATTAGGTCCACTACTTGACTCTTATTAGGAAAACCCACATTAAGGTTTGAAATAGCAATAAAATTTGGTATGTTACACCATGCAAAGTTCCACCCACCAGAACAACCAACAATGATAGCTCATGTATATCATAGTGACCTAAAAACATTTTTGAAGTATATTTCAATAACACCCTAAAATATACAAAATAATCATTGAAGGTTGGAACCACATGTATGAATTAGTACATTACACTACTTTTATTATTTGGTTTTATCAATCATATAACTAGAGAGATACATGAATTTTAAATATAAACATGGAATGTGCAAGTTGAGCTTTACATGTGCGTGTGTGAGGACAATGCTCACATCTGAGACTAGTTGTGATATGTGGTTCAGTTGTCATTTTGAAACACTACTGGATCTCTGGGAGGTGGCCCTGGGAGTTATACTAATGTGGGATCAGAAGAATGTTTCTTATAATTCTAGATAGTCAATACATAGGGAAATTATTTTTGTATCATGACGTTGATCTAGATGCCATTATCTATGCCTTGAAGAACCCACGTCAATATTTGAATTGTGTTTATTTTGATATCTTAACTACCTACAAAAGTCTTACATTAATATCTCAACTTGTAAGGACATGAATCTCAGATAGAGTTGACGGATATAATACTTAAAGGACTATGATCTCTGTGTTGGCAACCACCTTAGTAAGGAAAATTTCATCACATATACACTTATTAGAAAGAGGTGATGTGTGAAAAAACATGATGGAGACCGGGGGCAGAGGGGGTGGCGGCGGCGGCCAATCTCGCAGAGGAAGGGGATCGGGGGGAGGAAGGGGGCCGAAGATTCGATCTGGAGATCGGGAATTCTTTCCTTTCTCGAGCGGGATACCAAGCAATGATCAAGGGCAACCGGATGACCGGGGAGGAGCCACGGATGGCGGCGTTAGGGTTTCTATACCGGAAGTGGGACTTAACTTCCAGTATCCAGGGATGTGTGGGCCTGCACCAGAGAGCAGATCGGGAGGCAACGTAGGCACCAACGGTCCCAGCTTGTCATCGGATGACCAGTTCCCACCGTTGGGGGACCATCCGGCAACAGACTCAAAAGGAGAAGCCACCATGATAGAGGCGACTGAAGAAGTGGCACGCACCAACAAGAATCAAGGAGGATCAACAAGTAGTAACGTGGGAAACCAGGGAACGTTCTTCCTGCAATCCATGTTCGAGAAGAAACTTGCCCTATCGGATGTCAAGATATCGCAGAGATAGAACCGGATGCGGAAGAAGACCTCGCAAGACCCTGGCAATACACGGTGGTCACCAGATTGATAGGAACTGATGTGGGATACATGACCATGAGGGAGCGAATCCAAACTCTCTAGAATCCAGTCGGAAGGTTCCATATGTTTGAAGTTGATCTGGGTCACTACGTGGTGCAGTTCTCATGCAAGCGAGACTTTGACATGGCACTAACCGGGGGGCCATGGAAGCTTTTTGGTTGCTCCCTTGCAGTGTGGCAATGGTTTCCCTCCTTCTGTTCGACGGCAGAGCTACCACACTTCCTGGTTACTTGGATCAGAATCCTTAATCTCCCGCTTCACCTCTACGTGCCGACTATCTTTGAATATATATGTCTGGCCCTTGGAAGTCTGGTGAAAGTGGACGCCCATACCGCTGCAAGAACGCGAAGCAAGTTCGCCAGGATCGCCATTGATGTGGACACCACAAAACCTCTTGTTCATAACATTATGATTAATAATGATATCTATCAAGTCGAATATGAAGCTTTCCCTGAAACATGTGAGATTTGCGGTAAGCTCGGACACAACTAGAAGATCTGCACATCGAGAGGAGCTTCACATGAATCTAATGGCAATAGGGATGGAGCTCCGCAGGGATCGAAAGAGGAGGCCGGTAATGGCGGCTGGCAGACCAATAGAAGGAAGACGACGGTGAATCGAAATCGGTCCACACAATATAACAAAACGAAGGAAGTGTCTAATGCAAGCCCATCTAGCTCAAGTTCAAATAAATTCGCCAACCTTGAGGGAATGGAAGAGCAGGAGAAGGAAGACGGGAGCCGGGCAGGGGCAGGCCCGGAAGACCATTCGGCCACCAAACAAGCTAGAGAAGGGAGAGCAGACAAAGTCTGGAATAAGAAGAAACTAAATACTGCAGATGATAAAAGAAAGGTGTTGAAGGACATTACAAAAATAACCCAGACGAAGTCGAAGGAGAAAGCATCACACACAACGGTGAACCCTGACGTCGATGAGGTAATTGAGGAGGTCATCAATGTGGAGGAGGATGAAGCCACTGAAGCACCGAGTAGCAATGAGACTACCAATATTGAAACTCCTCCTGTCACTGAAACCAGCAAGGAACCACCGGACTAAGGAGAAACAAACAAGATGAACAATACTACATCAGCTTCAGGAGAGGAAAGTTCTGAGATGGCTGAGAACAATGATCAACCGGGAACATCACCTACTGTTATTGTAGGCTGTCGCATGCCGCATGGAAGGAAGGTTAAAGGAAATACACCAAAACTTAAGAATGCAAGGATCAAACCTCCTTACAAGAACAGAAGAAAAAGCCCTAGGCTCAATCAGGAGCAGGAGGCTGTTATGGAAGAGGTTGGTGAAGAGAAGGAGAACCACACCCCCGCTGATCTCCAGTAAGGTCACCGGGCCGTTCCTCTCTGCCAAAGTCATTTTATGTTAGACATACTTTGCTGGAATGTTCGAGGAATCGGAAACATAGACACTTGCCATGTCCTCCGAGATATGATCTCACATAAACGTCCCAAAGTGGTAGCCATTCTTGAACCCATGATTAGTGGTTCGGTAGCTGCTCAAACTATAAAGAAAATTGGTTTCTCCAATTCACATAGAGTTGAAGCTCGTGGATTCGCGGGAGGTATCTGGATTTGCTGGAATTCTACTGAGTGTGATATAAAGATCATTAATAGTCACCGACAGTTCTGCACTTGCCTCATCAACAACATTACTTTCGCAACCTTCATCTATGCGAACCCGCACATCTCTATTCGAAAGTTTCTATGGAAGCACCTTGTTCATATGAGCAAGTCGTTCGATATACCTTGGATCGTAGTTGGAGATTTCAACACTACCTTAAGCCCCAATGAAAAATGAGGTGGCAAGAGGTATGACTTTCAAGAAGCAACGATCTTCATAAACACTCTTCTGGAGGCGGGTCTTACTGACCTGGGGTTCATGGGACCTAAGTTCACCGACAGGCACGGGACCCTACATGAGAGGTTAGACCGTGTTGTTGCCAACTCGACGTTCTTGTCGAAGTTTCCTCAATTCATTGTCGAACATTTTCCTAGAGTCTGGGCAGATCATAATCCAATCTCAGTTAGATCAACTGCTAGCAAAGCTTCCAACCCCCGATTCATCATGAAATGTTCCTGGTCGAAGAACATTGAATTCCAGAATATGCTGCGTGCGTATTGGAAACCATATTTAGACTTCAGATATGCACTAGAGAAGGCGAAACCTGACATTTTGAAGTGTACTGCTCATAATAGCAAGAAAGTGGCGAAAAATAAAACGAGAATCCTTAGAAATCTTAGTATTTTATAGCGAAGCTTGGAGGATAACTTCGACAACACAACAGCTGATATGATCTTAGATCTGCAAGTAGAGTACACGGATATACTCAGAGCAGAGGAGGAAGACTGGAAACAAAAAAGCCACATTCAGTGGCTTGCTGATGGGGATATTAACACAAAGTTTTATAACGCTTATGTAAAACAAAGGAGGCTCAACAATAACATAACCATGTTGAGGAGACCAAACGGGGATTGGACGAGTGATGATAATGAAATCCAAAGTATGCTTGTCGATCATTTTAAGTCTATTATGACTGAAGATTGTTGGACGGATGCCCACGAGATACATAAGTATTATGGCTGCTTTACTCCACTTACTGAAGAACAAAGGAGGACGATTTCAGCCCCCCGACTCTAGCTGAAGTTTATAATATCCTGCGATCCATAAACCCCTACAAAGCCAGTGGTCCAGATGGCATTGATGGCTCTTTTCTGATGGCTAATTGGCATACTATCAAGCAGTCTGTCCTTTCTACTATATCCAAGGCCCTTGCTGGAGAAGCGCTTCATGCTGAGCTATGTGCATCAACAGTTGTTCTCATTCCAAAGGTCTCCAAAACTGAATCATGTGAACAATTTAGACCTATATCGCTGAACAATATTAATCTCAAATTAGCATCTAAGGTTGTTGTTGAAAGAATCAAATCCTTCCTGGAAGGGTGGGTGTCCCCAACACAGAGTGCTTTTGTTCCTGGGCGTAAGATAACAGATAACATTATTATTGTCCAAGAGATTCTTCACAACATGCGAAGGAAATCAGCTGAACGGATGATGGCAATTAAAGTTGATCTCTCCAAAGCATATGATCGAATGAATTGGACCTTTGTGGAAGACACGTTGAAGAAGACTGGTCTATCTGAGGCTATCATTCATTATATCATGGGTTCCATGACTGAAGGAAAAGCGTCCATTGCTTGGAAGGGCAAATTGACGGATAGCTTCAAAGCTAGCAGGGGACTCAGACAAGGAGACCCATTGTCTCCTTACATATTTGTGTTATGTCTGGAAATATTAAGCCAACATATAGATAGCAAGGTGAGAACTAAGGATTGGACCCCGGTTAAGTTATCAACTAATGGTCCAAAGATCTCTCATCTGTGTTTTGCAGATGACATGATCCTCTTCGCAAAGGCAGACTTGAAACAGCTTAAAACGATCCAACAATGATTCAAGGACTTTGGTGCGGTCTCTGGACATGCCATCTCTGTGAAGAAATCTAACATCCACTTTGCGAGAAGTGTACATAGAGCTACAAGAAGGTTGCTCTGTAGGACGAGCGGATTTACAGAAGCTACTGACCTGGGCAAATATCTCAGAGTGCCACTTATTCATAAGAAGGTCTCAACCAGTACATATGGTGAAATCATCGAGAAGGTGACAAATAGTATTAATTATTGGTATGCAAGGAGCCTCTCTCTTGCTTATAGGGTTTGTATGGCAAAATCCACCCTCAGTGTCATTCCTACATACACGATGTAGTCGGCTGTCATTCCCATGATGGTTTGTGATAGAATTCATGCTAATGTGCGATCCTTCATATGGGGAGGGGGGAACAAGTCCAACCCCTTATCTTTGGTCGCTTGGAACAAGGTAACGAACAACAAATAAAATGGTGGCCTTGGCATTAAATCAATGCGTGAATGGAACCAGACAATGATCAGTAGACATGCTTGGGAGATTGAGACTGGGAGGAAATCATTTTGGTGCCAGGGAATGAACGATAAATATAAAAAACATGCCAATAGAACTACTGGAAACTCCTCCAAGCTTGGTCGTGCTGTCCTGAATTGCAAATATTTTATTGATGAGAATTCCATTTGGGTTCCCATAAGTGGCAACAGCATCAATGTGTGGTACGATAAATGGTGGAACCATGACACCCGGTTGTATGATCGAACTAAGAAGCATGTACCAGATAAGTTGAAGGACTTACAGGTGGCTATCCTTGTTAATCTCAACAATGAATGGGACATTGAGTTCCTGAAAGAATGGATCGCGGACGAGGACATCAAGCAAATCTTAAAAATCCCTGTCCTGGAGGATTCACAGTTGAATGATATTCAGGTATGGCTTCACACTGATAATGGGCAGTTCTCCACCAAGACTGCCTATAGAACTCTCAGACCCCAAAAGGAAGTCCAATTCCAGGGAAAATGGAACCTTATCTGGAAGCTCAAGATATCTGCGAAAGTTAAGTACTTTTTGTGGCTTGTGGGTCATAGAGCTATCCTTACTAATAGTAGGCGGTTCAGAAGACAAATGACAAATATTGCGGACTGCCCTAGATGCGGAAGAGATGATGAAACAGTGCTTCATGCTTTACGTGACTGTCCTAAAGACAAGGACATATGGAGCAAAGTGTTGAGTCCTCAGGAACTGGTGGTGCTTAACGATGCGAATGACATATGGCTTTGGTTAAGAACAAATCTATCAGGGGAAAAGAAGCATGTGGTTCTGTTCTCTATTACTTGCTGGATGATTTGGAAGGACAGAAACGAAGAAACCTTTGAAAAGAAAACGACTACTGCTCACCACCTTGTTAGTAGAATAAGGGAAGAAGTGAAGGTGACAGAAGTAGCTTGGCAGAAAGAAGAGAAGTCGGACAAGGTAGACCGCGATGAAGGTTGGCAACAACCAAAGTTCCCAGCCTATAAACTAAACGCAGATGCAGCCTTTAAGAACAAGCATGCAGGCGTTGTGGCAATCTATAGAGACCATCTCGGAAGTTGGCATGGAGGTATAGCACGGAACTGTAAGGCTGAGAACTCCCTTGAGGCTGAACTTCAGGCTATTGTTTTGGCTATGGATCTTGCACATGACCTTGCGATTGAACATGCAATTATAGAAACTGATTCCAGGCTTGCTTGCGAGGCAGTAGGTTTAGATCATGAGGAGAACCCGAAGCTGGCAAGATGGCTTCTACAAATCAAAAAGAAAAAGAAGGTCAGTTGGTCTATTTGCTATGTCCATAGGGAAGCCAACAATGATGTGGATACTCTGGCTAAGTTCCATCTAAAATCTGGGAATAGATTCTGTTTTTATAGAATACTGCCTAAAACAGTTGAAGGAATCATCCTAAAAGAACGTTGTAATGGTAGTAGTACTACCAGATTTCATTCTAGCATTTCAAATAATGTAGTCACTGTTGCTAAAAATTTAGCTTGCACGAGGAGGGCAAGATGAATAAGATAGCCTCCTGACTTCACCAAAAAAAAAAGAAAGAGGTGATGTGTGATTCCATGTTTGCTATTGATTCGAGGAAAATTGAGGCAGTGACTCATGGGCCCCAAATAACATGGGTGACAGAATTAAGATAGAAAATCTCTCAAATGAAAGTGTGATTGCACAAGAACAAAATCCTTATCCAATAAGAAATAATTGATCTTTTGCATATGCATCATACTCACTTATCTATTGGGATTGATGGATGTAATAAGTTTAAGATGTATATATGGGTTCCAAAAGATTCAAAACTAAATAATAAGGTGTCATAGGGAGCTCATGGTTATAAATATATAATAAATACATGGTATAAAATTATATAAGAACATGTAGTGAAATTTTTCATGGAGGAACATAAAGATTAACGCAACCAATTTCAAATCTAAGTTCCTAAAATGCTGACAAGTTTTATCAGATGCCTATAAGTGAGGGTAAAGTTCACAACAAAAGTGTACGATCTAGGCCCACTTCCCAAGGCTATAATAGATTTTTGAGAATGATGACTGGCCCCACAAACCACCATTGGCCTCAGCTATGCTCTCTGTCTTCAATCAACTGCTTGGCAGGCCACCAATCCTAGTACTAGTCTAGGTTGAGCATGCTTAACCCTAAAGTGTCTATTGAGGGCTACCTAAGAAGGGGGGTGCACCTTGGAGATATGGATAGTCCAATCTTCCATTTTAAGGTCATTTTAATGTAGTTCTCAAATCTAAGGATTAAAATCACCCACACTCAGACTTTTGACGCTATCATCAATGATTAACTATATGGCCCCATAATATCCCCAATTTTAGTGCAAACCGAAAATGGCCCATGTACATCAAACTCCCATTCATATTTACTAGTCCAAGGGTGGCCCCATCTCACCTTAGTAGATTGTCCACTGTAACATGACTACAATGCATAGTTAAAGACTAGTGTGCCACATATCCACAAGGACCACCTACTATAGGGAAAATAGCTCTGATACCATTTGCAAGATTTGGGCCCACTACCTAAGGCTCTAATAGTGTTTTAGGAATGAGGACTAGCCCCACAAACTGCCACTGGACTTGTTTCTAGATTTGTCCTTACTCAATTACAACCCAAGATTAACTTCCCAATAGGTCACTCATCTTAGTTTTACTCAGTACCAAGAACATTAAACCATAAAGTACCTAATGATGGGCTACCTGAAAAGGAGATGCGTCTTGGTTGTGGGTGTCTAATCTTTCCTTTTAAGATCAATTTATTTGTGTCCTTAGATTTTGGGATGTTACATAAGATCTCAGGACTTTAATGCATTTGATACAAGAATTTTAAAATAAATGTGTAAAATACTCACATCAATGAGGTAAACCTCCTTATTAGATATCACATTAATAGGTAATGTATAGTTAGCATGCTCATCCTGTGAAAGTACTATAATGGGTGACCTACATGGAAATTTCCCAGAGATGTTTGAGAGCAATGATAAAGTGCACAATGAAGGTGTAACATATTGAAACCTAGTACCTTGACTAAAGAAAATCCTGATACATTTCTGTGTACCCTAAAAAACACTAAATATACATGTAGGTCATCTATAAACCCTAACTAAGATCATATGAATCCCAAACCATACCCTAGATATATATACCATCATATGATGACGATATTGGTATGTCTACTAACTCTATGCTTGGAATATAGTAATGGTATGTAGATTCTCTAGTTGACTTAAACTCTTGTCCATTATTATTAAACAACCAAATATGATTATGCTTGGCACCTCATGTGATACATTAGTACCATTAAGTTTCATTATAGAATAAGATACGTTAGCAATTCCAAAAGAAATTTATAACCTAAATGATACTTGATAAGTAATTATATTCATTAAAAATGTCAAATATTGTTCATGGATCATTAATGCATATATGATAGTGAATTGGTGGATAATGAGTAACTGGATGGGATTAAATACACATTCTGAATAAATAGAGGTAATTGGTGCTTAATATATGAAGTGCAATAAAATTGGGGATTTAATGCAACAAAGTAAGGATAACATGACATTATATAATTTGATAATAGAACAGTGAACTTTTTGAGTAATTTAGTAAATTAGACTAATTCATATAGAAAAGTCTAAAATAACATTGTGTATAGAAATGTGAAGTTGATGGATTTCTAATTAATGTTGATGATAATTTTTTCCATATAAAAGTAAATATACATAAATTTATGGAACCCTAATTGTTATAGAGGTAATAAAAGGAAGCCCTAAAAGTTAAATCTAATATTAAAATTAGATTCTTTGTTCCCAATTAGTTTGGGTGCCAATTTTGTGATTGATTGGGTAATCATTGCTACGCTAATTTAAATAGAAAAGTAAACTAAAATATTAATACCAACTTTTCAGATAATTTAATTGGAAATTTTCAATTTCCTAAAGTTCTCAGACAGTGTTCTCATGTGTGCCTTCTTTTGGTGCACCAATCTGATGAATGTTGTTGCTTCCATGAGATTCTCACTCTATCTCAAAGACAACACAATGTTCCCCGACCTCTAACCCCTTTCCATTTCTATTCTTAGCGATCCTTATTTCTTCTCACCCCCGCATCTTCTCTCTCTCATCCTCTCTATTATTCCATCACCTACAAATATTTTTCTTCACTTTCCTTATCTCATCCTAAACTCACTAAGCTATATAACCTAGGGTTTTTTGACCTACTAATATCTACTTCTTTCAAACACCCCTCTTTCCCCTATTTCTACTCTATTTCCCTGATAAGACCCAAATTCAAGCATTGATGTTATGTATTTAACTATAGTTTCATGTCTATATTATCCTTGATATGCCCTAGATAACTCTAGATACTTATCTTTCTATAATTTATGTGTTTTTGAAGATATAGTTATTCAACTAGTAGTTTTTGGGACTTGCAAGCACCATACTAAAGAACAACTAAATTTGAGAAACAAGTTTTTCTAAAATTTTACTTTCAAAATTTTTGCTATAAGTCGGAGTTTTTCTTAGCCCTTTCTTAGAATTTTCAGTCCCACTACTATATGTTGTAGTGATATCATTTCTAGAGAGGTACAAATGAGTGACCAATACACATAAAAGTAAAAATAAGAAGCATAACAATACAGTTTTATCTCATTCTTACGGAGAAATGTTACATGTGGAACAATCCTAAGTCTATGGAATCCCTAGAAACTAGAGGACATGACCAAGACATACTCCTGACCAATCACCCTAACCTGATGGTTCTAGCTAGAAAATCCTCACCTCCCTCAAGAAGGAAACATCTGCCCCTTCCAAGTTTAATTATCCCTGCTTTGGTATGAAAATAGGCTTGGCCGCCCAAAAAATCATTTAAAAACCCCTCACCCAAACCTGAGAGGAGATATGAAAAGACAAAAAAAATATTTAGAGTTGTGCCTAAAAGATGTTGAAGGATCCCACACAACCAGTGTATTGTTGCACTCATGAATGCATATATTTCATGCCCATAAGTGGAGTCCTAGATACAAGTATATCCACCTACACTCCCAAGCAACCCTCACGCAACCACTTGAATTAACATCAGGAGCCCTTAGGTCCACACTATCCTTACAATAGCTTGTGGGTGAGTGAAATTGAGGAGAGTAGGAAAACACTTAAATCCTGAAACCTACCTGATCACACTAGCATAGGGCCAACAAAAATAAAGGAAAGGTGTGAAAGCTACCCCTCAAGGGGATGTTGTACAAGTATGGCTAGCAACCTAGTGTAGAGAAGGGTAAGTCATTGAGACAGAGACCCCTTTACTGCCTAAAGGCATTGACAAGGATTCAAAGTCATGCAACTCTAGATACAAAAGGGAGGAATTAGAATCTCATGATTCATATAGACATACTACGAGAGTTTTTCTATAAGAATGAGATAACTCTGTAATAGTAGGCTTTCTAAAAAAATTGTTACCCATAGCTCATCTCTCTATGATTTTAGGCCTACCATTAGCTTGAGGACAGTCTTGATCCTATGTTTGGAGGAGTTGATAACATCTCATTTTTGTGTACTTTTGTGTATGATTTATGCTTCCCCTAGCATACCTTTTATGGATTTCCCTACTTATTTTAGTTCCTTAGTGTCAAAATCTTAATTTCATACAGCTTTTACTTTTGTAGAGTCATGCAAAGCCATGACCATGGTCAACACCATGGTCGTGACTGTATAGCCAACTAATGACCCAACCACAGTTGATGCCTCCATTCCCACTTCTTCACACTGTGACCGCAATCCTCCCACCAAAGCAATGCCCCACGGTCAAGGTCATACCATGATCAAGGCCATACCTCGACCAAGGCTCCCCCTCAACCACGACAGACAACCAGCACACCACAATCGCGACCCAGAGCTTAAGTAAGTGGGAAACGTCTATAAATAGACCCCCACCTTGACATGTCAATGGATTAGATCATCAAGGACCACGAAGTGCTGCAAAACTCTGGATTCACCCACGTTCATACCCATCACTCTTGGATCTCTAAATTTGGAAGTCAGAGGAGAGAGAAGATTGATCACCCTCTTCTTTGAAGGAAGAAGCTAGTGTAACCGTAACTACTCCAGATCTAGATTTGAAGAAGTATAGTTGGTGTATCACCATCCCTTTTTTCTATCTAGATCTACCATCTTCATCACTTTATGCTCTCCTTTTTCGTGGTTATTGATGTATCTATCATTATGTGACGTCGTTATGCTACCCGTCAACATGTGTGGCTAAACTTCTAACTTGGGTTGGGAGTAGCCACTAAGGCTCTCCTAACATGTATATTCTTTCTTCCCTTTGAATATATATATGCTCTTATCAAGATTATCTTCATACTCTTGTTTTTAATGCTTCACTTGTATGCTTAGATACCATCTTGTGATGTTTGATAGTTGGTACCTTAAAAGAATAGTACCAATCTTATCTACTGTTATGGAGTAGTAAGAATGCATGAAAGTGTTGGAATACTAAATATAATGATCATATGGTTTGCTTGTGGTTGTTGTGTCGTCATCTTGAGAGAGAGGCTACCTTAAAATCTAGATCTATCCTAATCTCAAGAGAGGAAGGAATAGACATTTTGATGATCTCTTGCAATCTTGATAGAAGTATACAAAGGGGTGTGAGTTTTGCATGATTTGTGAGACACCTTAGAAGGTGAAACCCGATCCAAGTTTCCTTCCAGACCTTTATTTCTTGCCTCTTATTTAACATTTTTCTCTTGTTTTCATTTTCTTTCTTTTACCTTTCTTTGTTTTGGTTGGAGCATCATCATTCCTTAGGGAACATCCCTTTTAACCCACTTGTTCATTTGGAGTATAAGAGTGTAAGACTCTATGTACTTAACACTTACCAACCTTGTCCATGTGGTTCGACCCCGATACCACATCAGACCCCGTATAATAGTTGTGGGGGGCTTGAGTGTCAGGTTATAATATTAAACATATGACTACTCTAGATTGGCTCCATTGTTGACATGTGATCTAGTCCGGTGAAGCACCAAGAGGTAACTTTTAAAGTAAAACTGGACCAAACATGAAACTTAATCTTCTCAGATGATATCAAAGCATGCCTTAGGGTTGAATTAAGGTTCTAATAATGTAATCCTAATAAGAAAGCATGTTCAACCAAAAATCAAGGTCAGGGGTCTTACACTGAGACAAAAACTAGTTTTCCCTCATGGATGTCGTAACTCACATGGTTGACTTTGAGTGTTGGACCAGATGAGTCAAATAGTCTTGGTGGTTGCCAATGTTATTTTCATGAGGTCTCTAGGTTTGGTGATTACCAAGGTTTCTTGAGCCATCTACAGTTGGCAGTCGATGAGATTTTTGAGCTCTCTTGGTTGCCAACTATCCTAGTGTTAGCGGTCGTCAGGTTTTCTGACCACCATGGTCGCTAAGATAATGTGGTCACTATATTTTCTTGTTGTGGTCATTTGGTTTTGTGGTCCACCTGGTTGCATGGAGAGAGATTCTTTAACCTTAGATACATGGCATGCATGGCTTGACACCTTACCCTTCCTTTCTCTCTCACCCTAACCCTATATACACCTCCATCCTTACATGCAAGCAAGTTATTTGCACATTCTAGCTCTCTATATCTCTACTTCCTTGTGCTTGGAAGTTCCTTTCCCCGTTGCTTGGTGGAGAAATAGTAGCCAAGGTTGAAGAAGGTGGCCAATCTAGCTTGCATGTGCACCTAGGGTTTGCATCTACCCTAGTAGAGGACGTTGGGTTTGGATCTACCCCAGTAGAGGATGGTTGTTGCTTCCTTTCTTGGTTCCTTGGCCTAGCTATGTGAAATCTCCCTCTTTAATTTACTTCATTTTCCTTTATGCCCTACCTTCCTCTCTCTTATTCTTGGTTGGATCCATAGTGGAGCATGAACTAGTGATTGAAGAACACCTCTTTCTTGCGTCCTTGACCTAGGGTTTTGTTACAACCTCTTTTTTTCTTATGTTTTCATAATTGAAATGTAATGATAAGGTTTTATGATTTGCTTCAAAAGATGGATTTCGTTGCAAATCTCCCTTTTGATAGGAATTTCATGGTTCCTATTATTAGATTAATCCAATAATGGTTATAAAAGAGAAGAAAAGAAGAAAAGTCCAAATATTAGAAAAAGATACAAGATAATGAATATTAAGCAAAGTATTTATGAGAATTATATATAAATCTATAGAAAGTGGCATTAATGGCCACAATTAAAAAAATTTCATTTCTATGTGATTTCTAATGAAGGAAATAGGAAAAGAGGAAAGGAAATAAAAGATAAAGAGAAAATCCTTGAAAAGAGATATCTTAATAAAGAAATAAGTAAGATAATGATAAATGAAGAATGTAGATGCATATAGAAGGATAATAAGTATCCTTAAAAAAGGAATTTCTAAATATTAGTATTTCTTGGGGTCCAAGGAGTCCCAATAAAGAAGAAGAGAGATAAAATGCAAATAATACAAAATATGAGAATAATGTGCTACATAGTTAATAACATTTTGATATTATCAAAAGAAATGTTATTTGCTTTAGGAAACTAAGATTTCATTGTCAATGGATTAAAAGCCAAGCACAAAGATGATAAAAGAGATAATTTTTGAATTCCTAATATCTAAGGCATATGGTTTATTAAAGAAGATTTTTAAGAGAGAGAAGATTACTTCTTAATGAAGTAAAGTAGATGTCCTATGGGGAGAGGGACTTGTTATCTTGTGGATAGGCATCCTAGGGCTTTGATACCCTCCTCTATATAAGGGTAGAACCCTTGGCCCGAGTCTAAAAGGATCCCATGCACCCTTTTCTCTCCATCTTCTTGTTTTCTCTCAAAATCCTAATCAAGAGGGTATATGGCTATCTCGGGGGCAATGAAGAACTGTGTTGGGTCCTGATGGAGGCATGAAGCTACCACGACAACTTGAGGAAGATCAACCATCGTTCCCATGCCCACGACTAGCGTACAACGCCTGCAGAAGGTCGACGCCATGGCTACAAGTCACAACCTGCTCAGCCCAAACCAGCCGCGTTGGTCGCGAGCTGGGTGGCACCCCAGGTGCGGCGGTGGGGGGTAGAGCTAGGGAAGAGGGGGCAGACCCATAGAAGTGTTGCGCTTGGCGATAGCAACGGGCGTTGGAGGTGGAAGACGACCTAATGGTCGTTGGACAAATTTGCCCCTCTACGCTGTGAAGAACCAAAGACTTAAGTGAGGGCAGTATGGTAATTCAGTTATAATTGGCCGCAGCTACGAAATGCATGGAAGAGATGACATTGCAGTCTACTATTGGTCCAAGTAAGCAATTTTTTGTAAAAATCATATCTAAATATTGGTAGATCGGAATGTTACATATAATATATGTATTTTGCTAGAAAAATGTGAGGAATCGATTAAAAAAAGATTTAGAATCTAATTCCTATTTCAATTCGAAAAACAATGGAAGTGATCAACTTTAGTGCATTAATGATTAAAAAACCCAAATTTAAGATGATTAATGTATTAAGAAGGGTTATATGGATGATTAAAGTTGATATTAACCTTTTGATTATAAAAAGATGCATTAGATCTAAAAGGATGAAATTTATGCATAATTTTATTAATTTAGGGTTCCATGTTCATAAATAAGCTTAATGGGCCTTGAAACCCTAATTTTAGTAATTATGTTTCTTAATGGCTTTAATTGGTCAAATTCATGTATAAGCGATTTGATGGTTCTAAGCTATTTTGAGTATAAAAGTTCCTAATTGTCGATGAATACCATTAATTTAGTAATTAGGGTTTTCTAGTGGATTAATGTGGAATTAAGGATAGATAAAGTTCATGTATGAATTAGACTATATGAAATATGAGTTGTTAATTTGAAAGAAACTGAATGTGATAATTGGGTCCAATGATCTTGAAATAACTTAAAAGGATAAAGATGGTAATTTTAGTAAAAAGCAGAAATAATACACTTTAATTGGGATTATGATGTTGAAATTGGGGTTTGTGAACTTAGAGAGTGTTAAACAAGATAAAAGTATTATGGAGGCTAAAACCCAAATAAAACCCTAAAGTGTCCTAGAAAGCCTAAGGTGGAATCCAAGTCTATCTTGAGAATGTTTTGGATAAACTATAACACTTGGATGTATTGCATTAATTTTAGGATGTTGTTGATTGCTTGTTTGATCGTTCTTTATCGTTATTGCTTGGACATCAAGTTGCTCTGGATCAGGTATGTGGTTAATTATGGTTAATCACATTACTTTTCCAAAGGCTTTCTGGATGATTGATCACATTGAATGCAACTTATCAGTTTGGATGTTCATACTTTCAAATCATAAAGTCACTATGATTATAACAATTATGATATAAATGTGTATTCTTGCACGTACATGCCACCCTGAAGGATGAGGCAATGAGGTCAAGCCCAAGAGGGAAGACCCATGGGCACCATGACAGGTGATCCCAGCCACCAAGCTCACGATAGAGAAGGTGGCCTTTATTGCATGGCTAATGGGCACCATGAGATGTGACCCCATGCACCAAGATCAGGATGGCGAAGGTGGCCTTAAGTCAATGGCAAAAGAGAAACCCTAATGGGGGTATTCCAGGGTTAGGGCAAATGAAGTGGAGACTGACACATTGAAAACGTAAATTGAATTGTTAATTACCTTGATTGTGATAAATAGGTTTTTATCCTTACACGTGATATTTTGTTTGTCCCCACATACTTGCATATTCATTTATGCTGACTGACGTTTTATTTGTCAGTGTTTTAGGTACAAATTGAAAAGGACAAACAGTAAAGTGGCATATTGTGAAATTAAGAAATAAAGTGCAAGGAGGATTAGTTAGAATAGAGTCCAGATGTGGGTAGAAGTAAGAAATCCAAGTTTTTGAAAAAGGTATGTAAAGTTTTAATTTATTCCAACTTTTAGTACAGTCATGGTAGAATTTAATAATTATTACTGATTATTTGTCAAACATTTGATCTGGGAAATTGGAATAACAGCTCTGACCACTTCGTCTCCCTTAATTGGGGGTTACCGGGAGGCAGGGTCGCTACAGGTTTGCTTCATATCTGAAGAAGAACTATCTTGGCCAAGTGGAGTGCTCACGATAGGGTTGTACCTTCCATCCTTGAGCTACCTATTTTTTGGAATTTCATATTCATCCTATAGGTGAGTTATATAAATTTCTCCATGATTATTGATTACTCTTATCTTGCATGCATATGATCTTTCTTTAAAACGTTGTTCCAAGTAGAAATATGATACATTTTCCTAGGGTTGAGCTTAGATGATATATCTTAAGTAGATAATCCATCTTGATGTACCTATAAAACTGATCCAAGTTCCTTCCTTAAAGTTTGGATAAGTCAACTGCTCAGTAAAGTTTTATATGTCCCTTTATATATCTTGATACTTATACCGGTTACAATGCCTACATGTATAACTTGTCTAATTCTTTTAATAAGTTCAATATATTTAGTTATAATATTACCTATTGTAATCAATAACTGTTATTGAGAGTTATATCTCTCGCTGAGACGTTGGTTTCACCTCGTGGGTCACCACATCTTATTAGGTGGTCATCAGTGACGTTGTCAGGATCGTGGTGGGGAAAATGAGTAGCCTAAAGAGAGTAGAACCAGAAGGTTGGTTGGTAGTTAGTAGCATCCTAGAGTTGCCCTTGTAATATTAGGTCTGTGCGGAAGATATTTTGTAGAGGATATGTACATTGACTTGAGTTTTTGGTAGTGTGGTGATGTTTGTATATGGCATGTATATGTGGAACAAATGATCTTGTATACAGGTTGTGGCTGAGTCCACTAGACATACATGCAAATACCTGATATGGTATGTGTTAATATTCAAGTTATTGGGCATTTGTGCAAATGTTTCTAAACATGATAGTAATGCATAAATCAATTTAAAATTACCCTTTTTTTGGTGTATGGTTAATTAGTGATCAATCGCATGTTTCTTTTTGAGTAACCTTATTTAGTGTGATGGGGCGTCATAGTTTGGTTGGTATCAGAGTTTTAGGTTCACAAAGTGTATATGGACATCAGACTTAGGTTTTGTGTCTTTTTTTACGTAATCCAACATATCTGATCATACCTTATGCATATATATCTAGAGAACGTGATGAACATGTGGTGAGTATTTATGTCATGCTAAGAAGTGGTAGTAGGAAGGAGGCATGTGATGGAAGAGTTCCAGTGACAGGTCTAGAATAGCCTGCGATGTGTAAGTTTGACCCTAGAACCATGGTAAATTCATCTTTTCATTCCATGTTTGGACAACTCATGGCAACGATTACGCATTTAGAGAATAAGGCACCCATACCTCAAGCTAGGGTAGTCATCCCTAATGTGGAATCTCAGGGTTATGGAAATACATTTGAGAGGTCGAGACGTGTGCGGGAAATCGAGCAAGCGGGTACAACGAACCCAGTTGATGTCAACATGTGGCTAATAGAGCTTGACATGACATTTAAGATTTTGAACATCCTAGTCTCTTCTCCTCCTCTATTTCCCACCAATCACTAGCACTTCCCTTCATATGTATCTAGACAAGAAGATGTATTAGTTAAGAATTTATGTCAAGTTTTGATGTCCGACAATGAGTATGAGGTGAAGTTTAAGGAGATTTTAAGATTTTGTCCTCATATGGCAGCAACAAAGAAGGAGATCATCCATAGGTTTTAGAAAGGTCTAAGAACAGAGATGACTATGACAATATCTACTTCAAAGAATAGAGAGATTTTGTGGAGTAAATAGGAGGATTGAGAGTTCCACTATTGAGAAGCGTGAAGCCAATGCTAGGAAGAGGCCAACTCAGTTTTAGGGGCAACCATATGGTGGCTTCAAGAAGTCGAGGTCTTCATCGCCATAGTCACAGTAGAGGTCAAATTTCTCTAAGATGAGTTGAGAACCACCATTGTAGTAGTCCTTGGGTAAGGGCAAAGGTCACAAATATGCACCAGTAGGAGCCTGTAGAACAACAACAATGTCAATGATAGGGCAATCTAGGCCGCAATACTATACCAAGACATGTTACAAGTGTAGGAAAGTTGGGCATACGAAGTGGGTGTTCCATATGAAGGATGAGGAAGTGACACAATAGCCAAGGTAGAGACAGTGAGGTTCACAATAGTAGTAGTCCATCAGTGTATATGGTAGAGGATGCAGACAGGCATCACATGTAGGATCTTCTAGGCCAACTGGTAGAGGATGAGGAAGTGGATAGGAGACAACTAGATTCTATGCTACAAGCCAGCCGAAGGGGGTGATCAATCCACGTGTCGTGATATGTCAGATGGAACTTTTTCATTCTAACTTATTTGCTTCTTCTTTCGTATTTGTCTTGGTTGACCTAGGTGTGACACACTCTTTTATCACCAGAGAGGTGATAAGTAGTTCTAATCTACTTGTTTGCTGTAAATCTGATAGCCTTTTGCTAGAAACCCCCTTAGTTGGTTCCATTGAGTTGCGACAACTGTGTCCATCTTGTGTTCTTTCAATCTCAAGACACAACATTAAAATGGGCCCTATGCCACTTTACAAACATGGATTTGATGTGATCTTAGGGATGAATACCTTGGACAAGTACAATGTTGTTTTGGAATGTAGTTCTAAGGTGGAGACATTCTATGATTGAGATGTTTCTTAGATCTTCCAAGGAGACCTGAATCTTCTTCCTACATGTTTGCTATCGATGATGACAACGGAGAGGATGATGAGACATGGGTGTGAGGCTTTCTTGGAACATGTTGTGGATACCAAGAGGAGAGGTCCTAGTGTCCAGGAGGTGTTAGTAGTGCGATACTTTGAGGATGTCTTTCCTAAAGAGTTCCCTAGTATTCACACTCCTAGAGACCTTGATTTTGAGATCAATCTTGTTCCTGGAACTCAAACTATAGCGCAAGAACCCTACAAGATGGCACCATAAAATATGTAGGTGTTGAAGAAATAGCTGCAAGAGGTGCTAGATAAGGGTTTCATCAAACCGAGCACTTTCCCTTGGAGTGATCCTATGTTGTTTGTGAAGAAGAAGGATGGTTCTATGAGGCTTTGAATAGATTACCGATAGTTGAACAAGGTCACTATAAAGAAGAAGTATCTATTTACACGGATTGATGATTTGTTTGAAAAGTTACAAGGTGCGACAGTGTTCTCAAAGATAGATCTGAGGTTAGGTTATCACCATCTGAGGATCAAGGTGGATGACATACCTAAGACTGCTTTTAGGACTAGGTATGGTCACTATGAGTTCTTGCTTATGCCCATTAGGTTAACCAATGCATCAAAAAATTTCATGGATCTAATGAACATGGTGTTCACATCGTATCTGGATCAATTTGTGGTTATTTACATAGATGATATCTTCATATATTCCAAAGACAACCAACATCATGAGCAACACCTACGCTAGGCATTGACATTGTTGAGGCAGCACACATTGTATGCTAAGTTTAGTAGGTATGTGTTCTAGTTAATTGAGGTGTCTTTACTTGGTCACATCACATCATATCTGCTAAGGATGTTTGTGTAGACTCAAAGAAGGTACAACTTTTGTTGAAGTGGGAGCATCCCAAGACACTGATAGAGGTCTGAAGTTTCCTAGGCTTGGAAGTTTACTAAATGAGATTCATTAATAATTGTAGTATTGTAGCATTACCCCTAAAAAAGCTTACTAGGAGTCAATAGGAGGATTGAGAGTTCCACTATTGAGAAGCGTGAAGACAATGCTAGGAAGAAGCCAACTCAGTTTTAGGGGAAACCATATGGTGGCTTCAAGAAGTCGAGGTCTTCATCGCCATAGTCACAGTAGAGGTCAAATTTCTCTAAGCTGAGATGAGAACCACCATTGTAGTAGTCTCTGGTTAAGGGAAAATGTCACAAATTGCCACCAGTAGGAGCATGTAGAACAACAACAATGTCAGTGATAGGGCAATCTAGGCCGCAATACAATACCAAGACATGTTACAAGTGTAGGAAAGTTGGGCATACGAAGTGGGTGTTCCATATGAAGGATGGGGAAGTGACACAATAGCCAAGGTAGAGTCAGTGAGGTTCACAATAGTAGTATTCCATCATTGTTTGTGGTAGAGGATGCAGACAGGCATCACATGTAGGATCTTCTAGGCCAACTGGTAGAGGATGAGGAAGTGGATAGGAGACAACTAGATTCTATGCTACAAGCCAGCCGAAGGGGGTGATCAATCCACGTGTCGTGATATTTCATATGGAACTTTTTCATTCTAACTTATTTGCTTCTTCTTTCATATTTATCTTGGTTGACCTAGGTGTGACACACTCTTTTATCACCAGAGAGGTGATAAGTTGTTCTAATCTGCTTGTTTATTGTAAATCTGATAGCCTTTTGCTAGAAACCCCCTTAGTTGGTTCAATTGAGTTGCGAGAGGTGTGTCCATTTTGTGTTCTTTCAATCTCAAGACACAACATTCAAGTGGGTCTTATGCCACTTTACAAACATGGATTTGATGTGATCTTAGGGATGAATACCTTGGACAAGTACAAGGTTTTTTTGGACTGTAGTTCTAAGGTGGAGACATTCTATGATTGAGATGTTTCTTAGATCTTCCAAGGAGACATGAATCTTCTTCCTACATGTTTGCTATCAACTATGACAGTGGAGAGGATGATGAGACAGGGGTGTGAGGCTTTCTTGGAACATGTTGTGGATACCAAGAGGAGAGGTCCTAGTATCTAGGAGGTGTCAGTAGTGCGATACTTTGAGGATGTCTTTCCTAAAGAGTTCCCTAGTATTCACACTCCTAGAGACCTTGATTTTGAGATTAGTCTTGTTCCTAGAACTCAACCCATAGCGCAAGAACCATACAAGATGGCACCATCAAAGATGTAGGAGTTGAAGAAATAGTTGCAAGAGTTTCTGGATAAGGGTTTCATCAAACCGAGCACTTTCCCTTGGAGTGATCCTATGTTGTTTGTGAAGAAGACGGATGGTTCTATGAGGCTTTGAATAGATTACCGGTAGTTGAACAAGGTCACCATAAAGAAGAAATATCTATTTACACAGATCGATGATATGTTTGAGAAGTTGCAAGGTGCGATAATGTTCTCAAAGATAGATCTAAGGTTAGGTTAACACCATCTGAGGATCAAGGCGGATGACATACCTAAGACTGCTTTTAGGACTAGGTATGGTCACTATAAGTTCTTGCTTATGCCCATTGGGTTAACCAACGCACCAACAACTTTCATGGATCTAATGAACATGGTGTTCACATCGTATCTGGATCAATTTGTGGTTGTTTTCATATTTGATATCTTCATATATTCCAAAGGCAACCAACATCATGAGAAACACCTACGCTAGGCATTGACATTGTTGAGGCAGCACACGTTGTATGCTAAGTTTGGTAAGTGTGTGCTCTAGTTGATTGAGGTGTGTTTTCTTGGTCACATCATATCTGCTAAGGATGTTTGTGTAGACTCAAAGAAGGTACAATTTTTGTTGATGTGGGAACATCCCAAGACACTGACAGAGGTCTGAAGTTTCCTAGGCTTGGAAGAGTACTAAATGAGATTCATTAATAATTGTAGTATTGTAGCATTACCCCTAACAAAGCTTACTAGGAAGGCTGTTTCTTTTATCTGGGATGGCATGTGATAATGATAACTCTAGTTATTGAAGGAGAAGTTGACCAGTGCCCCAGTGTTAGTCCTTGTAGATCAAGGGAAAGGTTACATCATATTTTATGATGCTTTGAAGAATGGTTTGGGATGTGTGCTGATGCAAGACAAGAATGTGATTTATGTTGCTTTGCGACAGATTAAAAAACATGAGGAGAGCTACCCGACACATGATCTGGAGCTTTAGACAATAGTCCATGCCTTGAAGATTTGGAGGCACTATCAATATGGAGAAAGTGTCAAATCTTCACCGACCACAAGAACCATCAATATATCTTCTTGACCGAGGATATGAACACGAGGTAGAGGAGATGGATGGAGTTGATAAAGGAATACAATTTCATAATAGAGTACCACCCATGAAAGGTGAATGTGGTGGAAAATGTGTTGAGAAGGAAGTCATCTTCATCATCATCTATGTACAAGGCACCATTACATTCTATGGTGTGTCACAAGCATGACATGTTAGTGTTACTTTGCTAAATGAACATATAGTTGGAACTATCTCTTTTGGTAGGGTTGTTAGCACTAATGCAGGTAAAGCCTACATTGATACAATAGATCTGAGATGCTCAAAAGAGTGATGTTGTCATATAGAATATCAGATCAGAGTTTAGTACCAGGAAGTTTTATGGCTTTCATGAGTCAGAGGATGGGACAACAGAATAGTGGTTCCAAATGTTGATGGCATGGGGAAGATGGTACTTGAGGAAGCCCATATGTCAATGTACATGATGCATCCTGGAAGTACAAAAATATACCACAATATGAAGGAGTTGTACTGGTCTCCATTCTGAAGCATGATGTGGAGGAGTTCGTTGCTAATTGTCTAGTTTGTCAACGGTTTAAGGAAGAACATTAGAAGCCTACAAGGATGTTACAACCTTTGCTGATGTTGGAGTGAAAATTGGATCATATTACCATGAACTTTGTGGTTGCTTTTCCTAGGATAGCAAATGGTCATGATTCCATTTGGGTAATAGTGGACATGTTGACCAAGTCAGCTCACTTCCTTCCAGTCAATAGAATGTATACAATGGAGAAGTTGGCTCAAATATATGTTGACGAGATAGCTCATCTGCATGGTATTCCAGATACCATAGTATCCAACAGAGGCCCACCGTTTACAAGTAGGTTTTGGGAACATATGCATACAACTTTGGGGACACAACTAAGGTTTAGCATGGACTTTCACTCTTAGTCAGATGGTCAGTCAGAAGGACCATTTAGATATTGGAGGATCTGCTCATAGCTTGTGTCTTGTAATTTCTTGGTATTTTTGGATGTACATCTGAATTTGATAGAGTTTTCCTACAACAATAATTATCAATGAAGTATAGATATGACACTGTCACACCCCGATCTCACACTAACCACTAATCACGAGATTAGGGCGCGACGGAGGGATTATCACATAAACAAATCACTGAGAACTTTTTCTTTTTAAAACCTCGTAATGATATCCGGATTATTGTTGTAAACTAAAACATAATAAACTATTGCGGAAGCATTTCAATTAAACTGGCTAGAGTAAGTAAACAGAGTTTACAACATGTAACATTGTTTAACCAAAAGTAAACATAACAGTTAATTTACATCTTTATACACATTCCACATACACACTCTCTCTCACCCACGCCATGTCCCAAGGACCGAGGGGAAAGGACTAAGAGACCACTATCTAACTAACTATATATACCTTCTACTGACTAGGGTGGTAAGATCCTTTAGATTCCTGGAACTGTCGCTGACCTGAAAATGTTTGAGTAGAGGAATGAGCCTACTCGCTCAGTGAATAATATTTCACTTAGCCATCATCGGATAACTCCATAATTTTACATTTAACAGGAATATGTGAATAAAATAACAAACTGAGCAGTTCTAATTAAACAGTGCAATTATCGCAGAAAAGTATAATGAACATTTAAAGAACAAGTATTATAAATTCTAAATCTGAACATACACAAGTTTCATATTAATCTACCTTAATTCTAAGTAATCATCTTTTAACTTATGCCCTGATCATATGCAGTGTACTCTGCATATAAAGTCTCGTAGCGAACTACGAACCCACCATACAAGACTTAGCGACACACCCGGGAAATGCTAAGTCTGACTGCTGTCCTGGTCTGCGTCAGGACTCTCAGGCGCTCAAGGGCCTCACTGCACTCTCAAAGAGTGTACTCTAGACTCCTCCTCTAACCTGAGCACACAGGCAGAGAGTCTGGGTTACCACCGTGACACACGCACGGATTATTGTTGAATAACCCCTATTTACTCCAGTGCCACCATGACACACGCACGGATTATTGTTGAACACTGCCTCTCTGTCCTCGTGCCACCGTGACACACACACGGATTATTGTTGAACATGAGCCACCGACCATCTAGACACACGCTAGGTAGGTCGTTTCACCCCTAAGGCACAGACCTCTCAAAGGGGTTCTACGGTGTCAGGGCATCTAAGTCTAACACATTTTATTATAACAAGAAAACTCTTATAACATTTTGTCTCTCTCTCACATATTCGACTACTGGAATATACTGTAATTCTGTAATTCACTAGCTGAAACTAGAAGTTCAACATTCATAACATTTCTATATATAGTGCAACAACTATTCTCTTATATCGCAATAACTCATAACTCAGCTATGCTTTCATGCAAACAGATTCGTTCACTGTAAATAGATTTCATATCTATTCCACGTCTCTATACTGATTTCATATTACTAAACATTCAAATATACTGTATTGAAAGGAATACTAAACCTGAAATACTTTATCATATTTATTCGCATCTTACTGAAATTACTCGTAAAGCATACACATTTATTTTACTAATCATTTCATTTCGTTTGAACTATGCAAATTAAAAGTCTAAGGATGCTACTATGCTCGGCATCCGGGTAATCTCTATTACCCACATATACACATAAACATCATTTGTCATCTATAAACATGAATCAGTATCAACTTATCCAGTTTCGATGCTAAATATCCATTTTATGCTCAACGTATACATTGCAGTTGTAATACAGGAAATTCTATCATTTTCATCAATCATATTACGTATTTCAAGTTCCAATGAACAATATAAATTCATTAATTCAATCCACACTGATCAGATGCTAAACTAAATCATATAACGGCATAAGGAAGAAGTTTATGAAATAAAATTCGAGTAACGCCAAATACTGTCCAAAAGCCAAGTATCAGCGAAAAATGCATAGTTTACCAAAAAAAATCCAACTAAGGAGTTAAATGATGATAACTAAATGAACTCCTACTCACATTGATTTGAACTATCCGGATTTGTCCAGAACTGCGTCCAAGGCCAGATTCCGGGTGATTTTTGGGTCTTCTCCAACCTTTGAAAAGCTATGTTAACGAACCTGCTTCACGCACAGATAGAAGGGCTCAGCTGATTCGTCGCTACTCGTGGCTAGTTGACAACGGATTCACGTTCGGGATCCTTGGTCGAACTCATTGGCGTCGTTATCGCGGTGTTTCCCGCACCAAGTTGTTCTTGGTCCGGACCTGCTGCTGCAAGCAGCACCTTCTTCCACACATACAGGTTAACGAGGGGCTGGGCTAGCCACTAGCCATGGCTATGGACTTCGAACTCAAGCAAGGACCTCATGGACGGAGTTGGGGCGGCAGTTTGGTGCTGCTTGCTTGCTCAATCGAGCTCCTGGCCGAGCCAAAATAGCTGGCCGCCAGCCATTGCTACTGCTGGCCGTAGCTGCAAAAAGGGGGTGTCACCCCTGCTGCTTCATGATGTAGGTGGCATGATGCAGGTGGGGAAGCTGCAGGATCTCGCTTAGATCGCAAAAACGGAATCAAGGCGACCATTTTCATGGTGCTGCTCGCCCAAATTCGCCCCCTAGCCGGTGCCTTGCTGCTTGACTGCAGCTCTGCCGGAGTTGCTGTTGGCGCAGTGGCAAAGGGGCTCCGCCCTAGGCTCGGGCAAGGGAAACGAGAGGGGAAGAGAAGAGGAGTGGAGGAAGAAGGGTGGAAGGGCGCCAAGCTAGATCAGAGCTAGGGCCAAGAAAATCGCGCCCAAATCGCCATCCTTTGGCTGCTACTATCGCGCAGCTACAGTGCCGCTCAAGCGGTGCTATTTGATCGGATGAAGATGACAGGGAAAAAAAAGAAAAGGAAAGGGTTTATAACCCGAATTTTGTAAAAATTGCATCTTAAGTCCAGGGTTTTTGAAAATGTCATAACTCCTGCCTCAAATGTCCGATTAAGGTGATTTCTTTTGCAACTTTTCAAGCGTGAGATCCTCTACAACCTCAAGGCATAAAAATGCCAATTATCTTGTATCAGTTAATAAAATTACTAATCGCTTCTTGTGTACTTAATCCAACTTAATTAACTTATAAATGTTGTGATTATCATACTTACTAGTTAATTTGAGTGTGGGTCGTAACAATCTCCCTCCCTTATAAGAATTTCGTCCCGAAATTCCTAAAAGAGAAAAAGAAACTTGTTACACATATCTAATTCAAGCTCCCACATGTAGCTTCCTCTAAGTTATGATTCCTCCACAGAACTTTCACTAATGGTATCTCGCAATTCTTGAACTTCTTGATCCTTCGATCAGTTATCTGTACTGGTCCTTCAACATAGGACACATCTGTTCTGAGTTGTGCAGGTTCTGGGTCTACTATCTTCACTGTACCAGGGTAACACTTCTTCAACATCGATACATGAAACACATCATGTAAATTGGCCAAGTCAGATGGCAATTCCAACCTATAGGCTATAGGTCCAATCCTCTCAATGATAGGATACGGACCCATAAACCTAGGAGTCTGTTTGCCTCTCTTGTCAAACCTCAACACTCCTTTCCATGGTGAAACTTTCAGATACACTTCATTACCAACCTCAAACTCAAGAGGTCTACGTCTCTTCTCACTGTAACTCTCCTACCTATCCTGAGCAGCTTTCAACTGCTCTCTGATCACAACAATCTTTTCAGTGGTCAAATCCACTATTTCTGGTCCAAGAATCTGCTTTTCACCTACCTCATACCAACATATGGATGATCTACGCTTTCTGCCATACAGAGCTTCATATGGGGCCATACTAAGACTGGAATGGTGATTATTGTTGTATGCAAACTCTATAAGGCTCAAGTGTTCATCCCAACTTCCACTAACATGCATGACACATGCTTTCAGCATGTCCTCAAGAGTCTAAATGGTCCTCTCAGACTGGCCATCCGTCTGTGGGTGAAAAACTGTACTGAATCTCAACTTTGTGCCCATAGCACGATGCAACTGATTCCAAACCTGGATGTGAACTTAAGATCTCTATCCGATATAATTGAAACTGGGATACCATGCAACCTGACTATTTCATCCACGTATATATTAGCCAACTTCGGGACATCAAAGGTTGACTTAATATGAAGAAAGTGAGCAGACTTAATTAGTCTATCCACAATCATTCATATTGAGTCACAACCTCTAGGTGTCCTGGGTAACCCTATCACAAAATCCATCGTGATATGTTCCCACTTTATTATGATATAGGAAGAGATTGCAAAGTACTTGTAGGTTTCTGGTGTTCAGCCTTAACCTGCTGACACACACTGCACCTAGTCACATACTTAGCTACATCCCTTGTCATATCAGGTCACCAATGCAACTTCTTGAGATTCATGTACATCTTAGTGTTGCCTGGATATATAGCATACATTGATGCATGTGCTTCATCAAGAATCTTTTCTTTCAAATCATTGTCCCGAGGTACACACTACTTGTCATGCTAATACAACACCCATCATCTGAAAACATAAACTCTGGTCTCTTCCCCCTGTCATGTCATGCATGATCTGATGTAACTCATTGTCACTCTGTTGTAGTTCCTTGATCTAATCATAAAAAGTAGGCTTGACTCGCATCTGTCCAATCATACCACTCTGCTTTATCACCCCTAAGCCTAAGTTCAACTTTTGCATCTCTATTAGCAGGTCTCTCCTGAAACATGTCATAGAGAATGCATCAGCTATTGAACTTGACTTCCTGCTGAGGGCATCAGCTACTACATTCGCCTTTCCTGGGTGATAATCTATCGTCACATCATAAAGTTAGTGACGCCATGTCTTTAAAGCATGAACTACAACAGTTAACTCCAAATCATGTATCGGGTAATACTCCTCATTCTATACTACTTACTTATTATTACATTTCAAATTTATATCTTACTCTTTTCTCCGAATCATTTCATGTTGTTTATCTACCTTTCAAATTAACTACTTTTAAACCCTGGATTTAATTAGTGTTATCTTACCTTTCGTTATGCAAATCTCAAGATCTTATTTTATAGAGATGCTGGTACTCAAGGTCAAATCACTAGTGACATCCCTTGAACTACTACAACTCTAAACATTCTAGAGTTTTGTCTTTATCAGCAACACGACGTTATTGTGATGTGATTTTACTTCCTTAGTTTGAAATTCAAACTTGGATCTCATAAATTTTACTAAAAACTTCCTTATCTTATCACTGGAATTTCCTTTCTCTTATTTGGACATTTAGATAAATTACATTCTCAATTTACCCTACTAGGGTTTCATCAGCGTATTATGTTTCATTATTTCATTCACTTAGACGCCTCTACCATGGTAGCTATACATCATATGTGATTCATTCGTTTTCTAAATTACGCATTTGTTCTTTATTTTAGGAACTAATTTACTAGTCTATAGAGACTCAAAATCCAGAGGTAGTATGTATGAATGTATTAAACTATATAATAAAAATATGCATTCCATACTTTCAATTATGTCATGTAATTCTCATTCTTTAATCAAGGTCATCATTTCTAACATTTCTTTTGATTCAACTAAGCCTCTTGTCCTAGTCTTATGATTTACATAAGACTCTTTATTTCTATGTAATTATTGTATACTTAACTCTTTTCTTCTATTTTCCCTTTGCTTTGAAGTACGTAAAAGTGTTTTACTCTATTCCATGATCCATTCCAAAGTTGATTCTTACTATCTTAGCCCTTACGTACTTTTCTCATATCTTTTCCATATTCTCATATTTAGAGTTCATATAATACAAATCATTAAATTTAATCTGAACCTTATATCGTGTTCCTTAATTTCCAACTAAGGATTTCTCATATGAGGCTTCAACGTTAAGTTTCCGATATCAGTACCAGCTACTCCTTAGCTGCTCTAATATTTCCCTTATATCTCAACGTCTTAGCGTATGTACATTCTCACTATGATACTGATCTAAATTATCCAGAGTCTACTTTTATTATATTTTTAATAGGAGTCATTAGATCCCAGTAACGCATCCTGCCAGCCGGACCAGGCCGAACCTGTAGTCCTGAAGCCAAGAGCTACTCAGGATTAACCAACTCCTATTAATCTTAAACATGTGGAAAGAATATTCACCTAGAGCAGACTCATTTAAACATAACTTCTGGTATACTTAATACAAAGAATATAAACAATAACTAAATCACTTCATGACACACAACAATATAAAAGAATCATATTTATTCTACAAACTGAAAATCTAAATCCATACATATAAGAGCATTTCTAATGATTTCCAATCAAATAAGCAATATAAAGCAAGAGTTGCATCACATCCTATGTTTAATCTCTTACTCCTGCATAAATTTCAGTTTCTTAACCCTAATATTTCTGGGGTTTCTCTCTAGCCTATCCTTCCTCTGCATACCTGGCCAGGGCATCCAGAGAAGAATAGACAGAGTAGCTTGATACTGGTCAATCTAAGTATTTAGACACCTGGCCAGGGTATCCAAACACTCAGATCTCCCAGAGCTAAAGACACATCATTTCTTATCCATCTTAATTATAACTCTATCTTTTAATCCTAATGATCCCTGATGACTCAGCCTAAGCTTTCAACTTGGTCCTTGTGACCACATTATCTTCCTACCATCTGCAATAATATAACAGAACACTTCCTGTTATAAAATGGCAGTTAGAAGGAAGACACCTAAGTCCTAATCCTATTGGTCTCTTGTCGTCCCCTGACCTTGACTTAGAGTATTCATATACTCAACCTATGCTCTGATACCAAGATGTCACACCCCGATCTCACACTAACCACTAATCACGAGATTAGGGCGCGACAGAGGGATTATCACATAAACAAATCACTGAGAACTTTTTCTTTTTAAAACCTCGTAATGATATCCGGATTATTGTTGTAAACTAAAACATAATAAACTATTGTGGAAGCATTTCAATTAAACTGGCTAGAGTAAGTAAACAGAGTTTACAACATGTAACATTGTTTAACCAAAAGTAAGCATAACAGTTAATTTACATCTTTATACACATTCCACATACACACTCTCTCTCACCCACGCCATGTCCCAAGGACCAAGGGGAAAGGACTAAGAGACCACTATCTAACTAACTATATATACCTTCTACTAACTAGGGTGGTAAGATCCTTCAGATTCCTGGAACTGTCGCTGACCTGAAAATGTTTGAGTAGAGGAATGAGCCTACTTGCTCAGTGAATAATATTTCACTTAGCCATCATCGGATAACTCCATAATTTTACATTTAACAGGAATATGTGAATAAAATAACAAACTGAGCAGTGTTAATTAAACAGTGCAATTATCGCAGAAAAGTATAATGAACATTTAAAGAACAAGTATTATAAATTCTAAATCTGAACATACACAAGTTTCATATTAATCTACCTTAATTCTAAGTAATCATCTTTTAACTTATGCCCTGATCATATGCAGTGTACTCTGCATATAAAGTCTCGTAGCGAACTACGAACCCACCGTACAAGACTTAGCGACACACCCGGGAAATGCTAAGTCTGACTGCTGTCCTGGTCTGCGTCAGGACTCTCAGGCGCTCAAGGGCCTCACTACACTCTCAAAGAGTGTACTCTAGACTCCTCCTCTAACCTGAGCACACAGGCGGAGAGTCTGGGTTACCACCGTGACACACGCACGAATTATTGTTGAATAACCCCTATTTACTCCAGTGCCACCGTGACACACGCACGGATTATTGTTGAACACTGCCTCTCTGTCCTCGTGCCACCGTGACACACGCACGGATTATTGTTGAACACGAGCCACCGGCCATCTAGACACACGCTAGGTAGGTCGTTTCACCCCTAAGGCACAGACCTCTCAAAGGGGTTCTACGGTGTCAGGGCATCTAAGTCTAACACATTTTAATATAACAAGAAAACTCTTATAACATTTTGTCTCTCTCTCACATATTCGACTACTAGAATATACTGTAATTCTGCAATTCACTAGCTGAAACTAGAAGTTCAACTTTCATAACATTTCTATATATAGTGCAACAACTATTCTCTTATATCGCAATAACTCATAACTCAGCTATGCTTTCATGCAAACAGATTCGTTCACTGTAAATAGATTTCATATCTATTCCACGTCTCTATACTGATTTCATATTACTGAACATTCAAATATACTGTATTGAAAGGAATACTCAACCTGAAATACTTTATCATATTTATTCGCATCTTACTAAAATTACTCGTAAAGCATACACATTTATTTTACTAATCATTTCATTTCATTTGAACTATGCAAATTAAAAGTCTAGGGATGCTACTATGCTCGGCATCCGAGTAATCTCTATTACCCACATATACACATAAACATCATTTGTCATCTATAAACATGACTCAGTATCAACTTATCCAGTTTCAATGCTAAATATCCATTTTATGCTCAACGTATACATTGCAGTTGTAATACAGGAAATTCTATCATTTTCATCAATCATATTACGTATTTCAAGTTCCAATGAACAATATAAATTCATTAATTTAATCCACACTGATTAGATGCTAAACTAAATCATATAACGGCATAAGGAAGCAGTTGATGAAATAAAATTCAAGTAACGCAAATACTGTCCAAAAGCCAAGTATCAGTGAAAAATGCATAGTTTACCAAAAAAAATTCCAACTAAGGAGTTAAATGATGATAACTAAATGAACTCCTACTCACATTGATTTGAACTATCCGGATTTGTCCGGAACTGCGTCCAAGGCCAGATTCCGGGTGATTTTTGGGTCTTCTCCAACCTTTGAAAAGCTATGTTAACGAACCTGCTTCATGCACAGATAGAAGGGCTCAGCTGATTCGTCGCTTCTCGTGGCTAGTTGACAACGGATTCACGTTCGGGATCCTTGGCCGAACTCATTGGCGTCATTATCGCAGTGTTTCCCACACCAAGTTGTTCTTGGTCCGCACCTACTGCTGCAAGAAGCACCTTCTTCCACACATACAGGTTAACGAGGGGCTGGGCTAGCCACTAGCCATGGCTATGGACTTCGAACTCAAGCAAGGACCTCATGGACGGAGTTGGGGCGGCAGTTTGGTGCTGCTTGCTTGCTCAATCGAGCTCCTGGCCGAGCCAAAACAGCTGGCCGCCAGCCATTGCTACTGCTGGCCGCAGCTGCAAAAAGGGGGTGTCGCCCCTGCTGCTTCATGATGTAGGTGGCATGATGCAGGTGGGGAAGCTGCAGGATCTCACTTAGATCGCAAAAACGGAATCAAGGCGACCATTTTCATGGTGTTGCTCGCCCAAATTCGCCCCCTAGTCGGTGCCTTGCTGCTTGACCGCAGCTCTGCCGGAGTTGCTGTTGGCGCAGTGGCAAAGGGGCGCCGCCCTAGGCTCGGGCAAGGGAAACGAGAGGGGAAGAGAAGAGGAGTGGAGGAAGAAGGGTGGAAGGGCGCCAAGCTAGATCAGAGCTAGGGCCAAGAAAATCGCGCCCAAATCGCCATCCTTTGGCTGCTGCTATCGCGCAGCTACAGTGCCGCTCAAGCGGTGCTATTTGATCGGATGAAGATGACAGGGAAAAAAAAAGAAAAGGAAAGGGTTTATAACCCGAATTTTGTAAAAATTGCATCTTAAGTCCAGGGTTTTTGAAAATGCCATAACTCCTGACTCAAATGTCTGATTAAGGTGATTTCTTTTGCAACTTTTCAAGCGTGAGATCCTCTACAACCTCAAGGCATAAAAAATGCCAATTAGCTTGTATCAGTTAATCAAATTACTAATCGCTTCTTGTGTACTTAATCCAACTTAATTAACTTATAAATGTTTTGATTATCATACTTACTAGTTAATTTGAGTGTGGGTCGTAACAGACACTGTATGAAGCATTGTATGAGAGACATTATCGGCCACCCCTTTGTTGGTATGAGACAGATGAGTATCAACTTTTGGGTCCTGAGTTAGTGCAACAGACTACAGGAAAAGATCTAAGTGTTAGGAAAGCAATTGAAGGCAGCCCAGGACAGACAAAAGTCTTATGCTGATAATTTTCACAGATAGTTGGAGTTCCAAATTGGATACTGTGTACTTTAAGATTTCCCCTTGGAAGGGGATGTTGAGATTTCGTGAGAAGGGTAAGTTGGATCCTAGGTTTATGGGGCCATACCCTATTTTGGCACATATTGGGAAGATAGTGTACAAGTTAGACTTACCTCCAGAGTAGTACATGTTGCATAATGCCTTTCTTGTCTCCATTTTGAGGAAGTGTCACCCTGATATAGAGCAAATGTTGCAACCAGTGGAGGTCGAGTTGGAGGAGGACATGTCTTTTGTTGAGGGTCCTATGTTGATCCTGGATAGGAGAGTGAAGAAGATGAAGAAGAAGGACATATCCTTTATGAAGGTGTTGTTCCATCACCATGGTGTGGAGTAAGACACATGGGAGTTAGTGTATGAGATGCATATCAATTACCCGTATTTGTTTGCGTAGGATTTCAGAGGCAAAATCCTTGTCAGGAGTTTATGGTTGTAAGACCCTTGACCTTGATTTTCAGTTCAACATGCAATCTTATCATATTTAAATTCTTAGAACCTTAATCCAACCCTAATATGTACTTTTATATCATGTGATGAGCATAAGTTTAATTTTCAGTCCACTTTGGATACTCTTTCGGCAAGTTATGCTTTTATATGCTTATTTTGGGCTTTTAGTGCAATTTACCCATATCTAGTGTTTTGCTTGCAATTTGTCACATTATTTTTGTTACTTACATGTTTTCATATCATGTTTGAGTTAGTTGTGCTTTGGGGAGCCTTGTTGCACCTTGGTTTGAGTGGAGGCATCTAGTCATATGTTGAGATTAGGGTTTGCCCTCATGGATGCCCTAACTCACATGGTTTACTTTGAGTGTTGGACTCAATGAATCAACCAGTGTTGGCAATATACAAGGTTGTTTTCATGAGATCTCTAGGGTTGTCAGTCTCCAAGTTAGATTGATCCATCTAGGATTAGTTGTTGATGAGACTTTTGAACTCTCTTGGTCGCCAACTTTCATAATGTCAGTGGTTGTTGGTTTTTTATCACCATGGTCTCTAAGATGATATGTGGTCACTAAATTTTCTTGTTATTATGATTTGCTTTTGTGTTCTATTTAGTTGCATGTGTGAGATCCTTACATGGGGGAGATGCTTTAACCTTGAACACTTGGCATGCATGGCTTGACACCTCACCCTTCCTCTCTCTCTCACCGTAACCCTATATCTACCTTCCTCCTTGCATATAAGCAAGTTCTTTACACACTCTAGCTCTCCCTCTCTCTCTTGTTACTTTTTCTTGGAGCTATTTTCCCCTTTTCTTGGTGGAGAAATAGTAGCTAAGGTTGAAGAAGGTGACCAATCTAGCTTGCATGTGCACCTAGGATTTGGATATACCCTAGTCGAGGTTGTTTGGTGCTTCCTTACTTGGTTTATTCACCTAGATATGTAAGATATCTCTATCTTCCTTCATTTTCTTTGCCTTTCTACCTTCCTCTCTCTTCTTCTTGGTCGGACCCATGGTGTATCTTAAACTAGTGGTTGAAGAACACCTCTTTCTTACTTTCTTGACCTTGGGTTTGTTTCCTTTTTAGAGATGAAGCTAGCTTGGATGAGTGGAGTGCTCAAGATAGGGATTCTACCTTCCATACTTGAGCTACCTTTCTTTCGTAGGTTCATCTTCATCCTAGAGGTGAGTTATATAACTTTCTCCATGATTATTGATTACTCTTATCTTGCATGGATATGATCTTGCTCTAAAACATTGTTCCAAGTAGAAAGATTATATCTTTGCATAGGGTTGAGCTTAGATGGTAGATCTTGAGTAGATAATCCATATTGATGTACCTATAAATCTGATACATGCTCCTTCCTTAAAGTTAGAATCCCCAGATCGTTCACATGTGTGTGATTCTTTGTGGTTGCCAAGATTTGTTTTCCATGTTGGCTGATGAAGTTTGAATCCATGAGTGGTCGCCCAGATTTTTACTCTTATGTGGTTGATGAAGTTTTTTTACCACATGATGGTCACCATGTTTTTAATCTATAGTGGTCTCTATGTTTTTGAAACCTTAGTGGTTGATGAGGATTTTGGATTCTTAGTGGTCTCCAAGGATCTTAACCGTAGTGGTCGCCAAGGATCCCTGACCCAAGAAGTCAATGAGAATCCTAACCCTAGTGGTCGCCAATAATTTTAGAACTAAGTGGTCATTTGTTTTCCTGATTTATGATCGATAGGTATCCTGATCCTATCAGTATGGGCTATGACTTTGGTTATATGAAATCATATGGTGATGTTTAACCTTATGCATCCATGATACGATGGAAATGCTAAGCATTAAGGTTTATCCTTGAGTGTTGTTCTGTAACATTAATTCCACTTACCATGTTGAACTTAACCCTAATGCAAATACGTGATGAGGGTTAATCATAGTTAGCTTCCATGTATGATTGGTATGATGAGAAATACTCTTTAAATGTTTGTAACCCAAATATGTTTCCATATGAACATCGTGATCTCTTAAATGAAATGTTATGTTAAAATTATATGACACATGTGTGGTGACGGCTTGATGAGCCTTTAGTACGACATGGAGATATAATTATGCTCTTACATGGATTGGTTTGGTGGTCTTAATAGCCCTTGGGCATGTTTTGATCCCTAATGGAGGTGTAATCCTCTTCACAATTAACAAGGTTTGGTATCATATGATGATGTGATAAGAATTATATTTCATACATTTTATATCTTCTAAAGTTGTAACATACCATGCTTTTGTAGAACTCTTTTTGGGTTTGTATGTAACTTGATTGATGAAGCTATAACTAACCCAATTGATATTAACAAATCAAGTGAAACCCTAATCATGTAGTGCCTTGTGCCATATAACCATTTTAGTGTCAGGACTTGCTAGATGGGAAAACAAGTATTCCTAAGGGATCCTCAGAATCACATATGTAACCATTGAGTACGTGCAGGTGCAAGTGATTGTGTGTCCTTTTCATCCTGATCTCTAGGTTTGGAGGATGGATGTCATCATGCCTCAGTTCAGGAATAGTCGACATATATATTCATATATATATATATATATATATATGTATATATATATATGTATATATATATATACATACATACACACACACACGGGCGCACACACACACACACACACACACACACACACACATATATATATATATATATATATATATATATATATATATATATATATATATATATATATATATATATATATATATATATATATATATATATATATATATATATATATATATATATGTTGGATCAGAGGGCTCTAATGGTGATGATGAATATGCTAAAAAAACTTTCACAATACTTGTTAGACCTTCAGGTTACTTGAAATAGGCACAATTTCAAATAATTAATTCGTTGGCAATCTAAACATGCATAGAAAGGATGAGAGGAATTGAAGAAACCAATTGAATCAGATATTTTAGAGTGGTTCCACTCCCCAAACTAGGAGAGAGTCAGTGCACTACCTAGAGAGGTCAAGATCTAGGATTTCTTAACCATGACTACTCCTTATATTCACTTATAAGAGATACAACATATGACCTTCCTTTTCTGGGAAAATGATACCCAACTTGCATTTAAGGTCAAGGGAGCCAATAACCTTACAATAAAGGTCTTACTTATCAAAAGGTAGTCTTATACCTCACTAACATTGTACCCACTCTTACAAGCAGCTGAATGCCTTCACCAAGGAGATCCCCTTCTTGCACCAAGTCTTTTTCCTTGAAGTATTTACCCACTCAGCTCCTTGGGTCTTCCTCCTTGTCCTCCTTCTTCACTTAGAGAATCATTATGCACCTTCTTCTATAGATTGAAGAAGCTTGCACCTTATCCTTCATATGGATATGCTTTCATCAACTTGATCTAAAAGAAATGGGTTGGAAAGGATAACCTTTGAGAGATTTACAAGCATACAATAAGGTATCTCACTCACACAGATCCTATCTCACTCATAATGATGAATTGAAGTGTAATCAAGAGAGAAAGGGGATCAAGTGGAATGGATGCACTCAACATTATAAAGGAGCTTGAATAGCATGAAGACGAAACCTTAGAATGAACTACAAGAGCTCCTATTTATAGATGAGGAAGTCCACTATAGGGTAGGAACACTTATGAACATTTTCTATCCATTTTAAGGATTGCAATGGATACATATTTGAATTTTGCAACTCCCCAACGAATTGGAATCACTCTTTCTATATTTTTCATGTAGTGCATTCGGTCGAGTTTCAAAAAAGATAAATCGCCGATTTCACTATGAGATAAAGCCAATTAAAACCATTAGTCGAGTTTGTCCTAGTGGAAACTCAGTCGATCCACTTAAATCAGTTTTGGGCTGTGTAGGAATTGATCAACTTCTGTGAATAAGCAACACAACCAATCAAAAGTCATTTTTAAAATCGATCAAGAATCGGTCAAGTTTGTAATTTGACCGACAAACAACCTTTAGTGATATTTGGAAAATGGCTTTTGTGTGATCAAATGTTCGAATTAAGTGTCTATGATTTTGTCTCATCTTAGTTACAAGTCATATCATCAATAAAAGTTATTACAAAAATTATCTAAGGTGATTTGGAGTGTTTTCCACATACGTGCATTTTCATTTGCATTTGAGTTGAACTAAAACAAGCTAGATCTTGATCGATTTGATCTTTTGTATGTACCTAATGCCTGAAATCAATCTCAAACGAACATATTAGATACATTGAATGGAATGGTTAAGTCATTATTAAAATATGGACAATGTTTAACACTTAGGTCAACATTCTCCCCCTTTTAACAATGACAAACCATTCCTCAACATATTGAAAAGGATATGAAATTAAAACATTTACCTTTGAGAAAGGATGTGAGAGTTAAAAACTTTACCTTGTGAATAGCAAGGGGATACATGAATGAACTATGTAAATTGCTCCCCCTCAATTCTTTCTTACCTAATCCTGCATGGTTAGTCTTCCCACATATAACCATAGCACATATACATACTATATGTCCACCAACAAGTTGTGTGATGAGTAGATAATTCACAAGAAAAGGATCATATAAGCAATAAAAACAATATGGTTGAGATCAATTCTCCCCCTTTTCACATCAAAAAGGGAGGGAGGTAGAAGAGCTAAAAAACCATAGGACTTATCCACAGGTGCAAGCTAAAGCAATCAACCACATAAAGCACACTCTGAACAGAGATGAAGCATAGATCAAACAAGCAATCTAATGTCATAATCAAAATATGGGATAACATACTACAAACTCATATAATATAGTCAACCAAAGAGTTATGGTACATAGGATTAATATTGCAACACTAAACATGTTCTCTCGAAAGGAAGAACCACAAACTAATGATAAAACAACAAGATAATAAAATAGTATTCCTCAGATACAATACCCAAATTTCTTAGTACATAATATTCTAAAAAGATAGATATGATCAACACCTAAAGACTATAGAGCTAACACATATAAGGTGTATCTATGCTATCTATGTCAATGGGGTCATCATCAACAACAACATCTTTGCCCTTGGGCTCATAGTCCTCGTCATCATTTGAAGGTGTAGAAGAGACAACAACAAGATCACCTTCATCTCTAGAGGAACCAGTGAATCTGTCACCAGAACCATCCTCAAATCCATCATCCTTGGTGCCCTCAACATCAACAACCTAATACTCAATAGCCTGGTCAGACATCTTGTTACAACCCCAATTTTTGGGTTCATTTGGTGAGAAATGCAATTTCTCATATTAAAGATAATTGAACAAAGAATGGTATAATTTGTTTTGAATACATGGATTTCGTTTACAATAGCCTTGATGTTTGTGTTATGGGCTTTATTGGCTATTGGGCCCAATAACAAGGAAATAACAAAGAAAATTCAATTAGTGAATGAATAATTGAATATTTGAGAAAAGAAATATGTAGAAACCTCTAGAAGGCAAATCCAAAGAGGATTTCGTGCCTCTTGGGTTCCTTGGGTACCAAGGAGTCCAAGGTTGCAAAAAGAAAGCAATAAGAAAAGAAAAGATTAATTAAGTATTTCTTTATTAAGAAATAAATTGAAAATAATGATAAAATGTGGAAAATGAGTGGAAAGAGGCATAAATAAGATTTCTTAGTGAAATTTCATATCCATGAGGTTGCTAATATTAAAAGGAATGTCAATGAGGAAAATAAAAGAAAAATAAAGCGAAATCCTCAAAAAGAGATATTTTAATAAAGAAATACACATGATAATGGAAAATATTGCATAAAGATGCATCTAGAAGGATAATAAGTATCCAATAAAAAGAATTTCGAATTATTAGAATTCCTTGGGGTCCAAGGATCCCAATGAATAAAAGAAGAAAGAGAAAATACCCATAACAGAATATATGAAGATAATGTGAGTATACAATTAATGTATTATGTGGTATTGCTAAAAAGAAGGTAATTTCTATTAAAGGAAAACAGGATTTCGTGGTTAATGGATTAAAATGCAAGAACAATGATAATAAGAGAAATGTTTTTCAAAATCCTAATATCAGAGGAGGAAGGAATAATAAAGGAATATGAAAGAGAGAGAGAAACTTGCTTTTTAGTGAAGGAATATAATTCCTATTGGGATTAGGCTTTATTCCTTCATGGGCAAGCATGCTGGGGCATGACTACCCTCCTCTATAAAATGGTAGACCCTTTGGACGAGCCCAAGAAGTTTCCTTGCATTTCTCTCTCCTCTCTGTCTTCTTCTTCTTCAAAACCCTAGCTAAGAGGGATTGCGTGGTCAGGAAGTCATGAGGCGGCGAGGATGGGTTGCAATGTCATCTTGATGCCCCAAGATTCCAGGGCGATGCGTTGCCATTGTGGATGTGCCTTGGACAAGACACAGAAACAGCCGCATGGTTGCGGCACCTGCTGCAGGTCGCATGACGACCCTGCTCAAACTAGCGGTGCTGGTCACGAGATAGGTGGCACTCAAGTGCGGTCGAGGTCAGTGGAGGGGTCTGCTATCGTCACCTTGCTTCCACCACCACGTAGCACTACAAAAGGAGCTGCAGGACGGCCATGGATCGCAGGTCCTGTGACCCTACACGCAGCCAACCAGCTGAGAGTGCGTGCAGGGGCGGATGCGATGGAGGTCGCCGGAGTCGGGACGGCAGCTTCTGGTGGCCATCGAGGTCCGAGGAGCAGGGAGTAGCCGCGTGACGCACGTCTAGGGTGCATCACAGCGCCGTCGTGAGCTTGAAGATGAGGAAACATTCATTGGACCGTTTTGCCCTCCGAAGAACTAAGAAACCAATAGTCATGCCGAGGGTATTATGGTAATTGGGTTATAAACTCAAACGCGGGCCAAGTTACTTGCTTGAGATGACGTGGCAGCTTCCGGTTGGTCTAAAAAGGTATTTCTTGCAAAAATCATAACTCTCTAATAGTAGCTCGGATGACAAAAGTTTATATATGATTTTTGATCAGGAGAACACAAGGAATCCAATAAAAATAGTTTTATAGCCTGTATCTGATCATAGTTCGAAATATAGTGCAAATTATCATCTTTAATGAATAAAAGGTTAAGAAACCCTATTTTGAAATGAATAAAGTGTTTAATAGGGTTTAATGGATCATTAGAGTTGATATTAACCTGTTAAATGTAAAATTGTACATTATGATCAAAAAGGAAGAACTTTGCACATGATTAGTCTAATTTAGAGTTTATATGCGTGAAATTGGAAAAGTACATAAAGTTATCATCTTCAGTGTTTTAATTAAGGGAAAGTCCTTAGATTTGATGGTAAATGGTCTTAATGACATTATTTGGATAATTCAAGCTGATATTAACCAATTGTTAATAAAAGTGAAAATAAGATCTAAAAAGATGATTTTTTTATATAATTGGCTTAAGTTAGGGTTTTGTGCATGATTATGCATTAATGAGCTTGGAAACCCTAATTTAGGAGAATATGACTTTTAAATGTTTTAATTGTTCAAATCCATAAATAAATAGGGATATGATGATCCTAAGTCAATTTGGGTGTTAAAATGAATAGTTTGAGCAATTAGGGTTTATATAAGTGGAAAAACGTATTTTAGGGTTTGTGAACCTAAAAGGGATAAAGTTTGAGAAATTGATCTAAGAAACCCTAATAAATATTAATGAAACCTTAATGCGGATTAGAAACCCTAGAAAGGGAATCCAAGTCAATAAAGTAGTTTCTTGATAAAGTGTGTAATATATAGAGTACATATTTATTTCATAAACTATGTGATGATTGAATTACTTGTTGGGATCTGTTGATTGACTTGATTGTATACACATGAAGTATATGTTGAATAATCTGCATGACTCACCAAATCAGGTATGTGGTTACGATTATGAATAACCGCTTTAGGTTTTCCGATGGATTCCCGGATGTTTAATCGCATTGAATGCAACTAAACTGTTGGATGTCTATTTATTTCATGCAACTATAAAGTGACTATGATTATCACTATAAATGTGCATATATAAATGGCTAGATCCGGCTTCACCTCTGTTGCTTTGAAAAGGCTAAAAAAAAGGGGTAATCCTAGAGCAAGGTCCAGGTTACCGAGAGTTAGAAACTGGGCTACCTACGTGTAGTGCCATGAGACTCATTAACCTGCCATGAGTAAAAGAGTGGGCCACTTACGAGTAGTGCCATGTGACTCAACCCTAGAAATTGGTTCACTTATAAGTGGATCATGCGGGGTTTAATGGGGACAACACAGAGGATAGGGTACCCTTGGATCGTGGAGTTATATCTAAAATGTAATCTTGGTTGTTAAATGATTAATTCAATGATTGCATTGTTATCATAGTTGCATGTTTATTGTTTCCCCCACATACCAGCTTCGACTGACCGACATTTTGTTTATTGGCGTTTTAGGTACAAGCCAAAAGGACAAACAGTAAATCATCATATTGTGTAATACATGAAGTAAAATACAAGGAGGATTAGTTAGAGTAGAATCTTTAAGTGGATAGACGTTTAGAGATCCAAGTTTTCAAAAAGGTATGCAAAAAATTATTTTCTTACAGCTTTTTAGTTTAGTATGTTAAAATTTAATAATTATTCTTGGTTAATTTCCAAACCTTTGATCCGGAAGGTATGGGTGCGGCTTTGACCTCTCAGCCTCCCTTAATTGGGGGTTATCGGGAGGTGGGGTCGTAACATTTGGTATCAGAGCTTGGGTTCCTCAGTTTACCATTGATAATTATTAAATTTTACAAACTCCATAGAATCCAAGGGAGTTATTAGAGGAGTATCTGAAAGACGGAGGTGTCTAGAAAGGGATCACGACCGGGGGCTGGCAAGATTTTCCTCTGCACCGCTAGTCGGAATATGAGGACTCCCGGACCCGTGTGACCGCCTGGCCAAAGTCTTAGGGTATGAATCGAAATAAGATACCTTTAGGACTTCTCATCTTATTCATCCCTTCTCATCACAAAATTTTGATAAGGACCTAAACGATTAGGGTTTTCTTTCTTCTCCTCACCCTCTTGAGGTATGGGTAAGGTTAATAAGGTTTAAGGAATCCTCCACCAAATTAATGAAAGGCATGTAAATAAGATGTCATGGACATAAACTTAATAGATTACGTGCAAACTAAAGAATAGATACATGCTTAGGTCGTATGACATAAGTTGTCATGTCCTCAGAAGAGACCTGAGGCTAGACCTTCTTGTCAGGAGGATAAGCTAGTCTTGGAGATAGAGATCTCCATTACAAGTAGAGACATGGCACATCCTCCAAGGATGATGTTAACCCTAACCCTAAGTGAAGGTTAGAGAGAGATGAGTTGGACCAGGTGTTTGAAAGGACATGCCTTTGGGATGCCATACGATCCATGGGTGACCTAGAACCTTTTGGAAACCCAACCCTGGGAAGAGTCGTGCATGTTAGGGTAAAGGATAGCCCTTAGATGATGATGTTAGTGAAGGGCCTTAGAGATCATATGGGCTTGTGCAAGTAGGGCATAGTTGGCACCTAGGGCACATCATAGTGCTGACAGTAGGATGAAACCCTGGATAAGGAATCATGATGGAGCATAAAGGGTTATCTTGAGCAACCATAAATTCGAACCTAGGCTTCACCCATGTAGAGCATGCCATTGAGGTTGATCCTTCATGAAGAAAGGACCTCTAATGGTGAGGTTGGATGTGGGGTTAGCTCTAGAGAGAGCAGGAAACCCAGCAAGGAGGTAGGAAGCCTAAAACTCTGAGATATGAGGAACAATGGATGATAGTGGTTGCCTCATGATCGATCCCTGAAAGTCGATGATACTTTGAAGGGACCAAACCCTTGAATGAAGATGAAGCATCTGGTGCCTATGTGCCTACGATATAGGTGTTTACCTTCTGAGGTAGGAAGAAATAGTTCCTTAGACTTAGAAAGGTTTTGTAGCAGGTTATGAGGCCTTGTACCTTGATGGTTGTCCTTAAGGAGGACCCAACCCTAAATGTTGCTCGAGTGGAAGGATGACAAGAAGTGCATGTCATGCCTTTTGCATGCTTGGTTCATAGTTAAGAGATAGAGCATGTAGTGAACCTAGGGTTCCTAGGCCTAAGAGGGGAAGTGGTGTACCTAAGGCTCATGATGAGAAGTTGAGTTCCTATAGAAGAGAGCAGGGTACTCCTCATGTATAGAGGAAAAAGGGAAGCCCCTTAAGTTTAAGGTTGACGTGTTCCTATAGAAGTTGAGTTCCTTAGAACCCCTCACAACTAGGTGGATGATAAAGGGAAAGTTGGATCTTGATCCAACATCGATGAAAGAAGGATAAGTATGACCTAGCATGGTACGGTAAGTGATCTGCTTGTGCCTTAATGGTTTGCTAGGCTCGTGCGGATGTAAACCCTAGACCTAAGAGCTTTTGTGACCTTAGAGATAGTTTTCCTCCCATCCTGGGAGAGGGACCCCTTTGAAAGGGTGTATATCAGTTTTGTTGGTTCAAGGTAACCTAAAGAGGTCTCATAGGATCTTGAGAAGCTTAGTGAAAGGTACATGGTATGAGCATGAATCTACAGACCCATAGATATCCATCTCTATTGCATGTGAATGTGTTACCATGGAGGTAACTAGTATGGGGCTGACCAAGGTAGGCAGGTTGCCATGATGCCTATGAAAGGATGAGAGCCAGCCCATGAATGTAGATAGAGAGATGATGAAGACTTGGGTAAGGTTCTAAGTGAACATGTACTGTAATGGAGAATCCTAAGTCTATCCTAGGGTCAGGTAGGGATAAGACCGATGGAAGTAGGAGTTGCCTAAATCCCTAGTTGCAAATGACCATAGGGTCGGTAGATAACAGCTATCATTGGCTGAGGGCCATGGGTTAGGAGATTGATCACCTTCATGGACTCATGGGACCCAAAGGGCAGATGAGTAGGGCACTCTCTTGATGCATGAGGGAAGAGGGATGACCCCAAAAGAGTCGCTACCCTTTAGACCTAGAGGAGATGACCAAGGATAAAAACCTCGGTAGGTTTAAGACTGCTTTGATATCGAAATGTTTGTGATGAAGAGACATATGTGGCACGTTGCAACTTAGATGTAAAGGTGTATTGGAAAGGTGGGATGTACCATCTCTACTCTTAGAACAGGAAGAACTCTGTATTTGGACTGCAGCCAAATGCTTATTTCCTCTTGTTATGGGGGTGAGAGATAGGACATTACGCATGTCGTACACCAAGGATAAGAGATGATGTAGGTTGAAATGTTGCCACGATAAATGGGGATAGAGAAGATAATCTACCCTGGTGAAATGAATGATACATGGATGGTTTGCAAACACGATGAGGAATGAGGTAGTCACCTTATGACAATGTTTTTATCATGAGCTATGTAGAACTTACAAGTTATATCAGGTTGAGTTTGATCACCATGATGATGAAATCAGAGAGTGTTCTTAATGAAGATAGACATAGAGTTTGAGGTGAGATGATAAATGAAATACATGGAAGCGTATGTCTTCAATACCTAAGGATGTGAGGTGGTAATGAATGTGCTGGTTAAGATGTATCTGACTTGTTTGACTAGAAGCTAGAAGAGGTTGTTTGGCTAACCCTAAGTTTGAAAAGGAGAGGTGTTTGGATAACACTCAGATGTAACAAGATGCGTTGAAAAGTTTAGGGTTGTTTGGTTAGCAAGCCTAGTCCTTGATACAATGAAAGGATGGTGGTAGAACCTCAAGTGCACTTCTTTGGAAAAGAAGGTGATGAAACCCTGACAAGAGTGGTTTAGGGTTTCGAAGGAATCGATCTTGAAATAATCATGACATACAAGAAATCATGATACACCATGGAAAATGACAATAGCACTTTAGATGCTTAAGATGAAGTTGCATGTGGTTTATGACCATGCAAGCCAGGAGGTAAAGGACGAACCCCAGTAACCCAGTGTATCGATATAGAGGACAAAAGAATCCCTGAGAGGGAATGAGAGCTCAACACTATGGATGATGTAATAGGTCTTCCCTGGGTCAAAGAAGGTCGGGATACAATATGGGTTATGTTAGATCGCCATACCTAGATGACATAAGAAAGAAAGAGTTATGTCAACGGACAGATCTAGTTGAACTACCCATGAGAGAGATGGTTCGACTACACCATGAAGTGAGTTCAAAGGTTCTTGAGTTTGACCTAGAGGTTCACTTCCATAAAGTGGAAGTAGGTACATGAAGAACTCAATGTTAGTATAGTTTATCGCCCCTAACCATGGTTAGTATGATCCAGACCAAAGGGTCTGATGAGGGTATGTGTGCTCGTTCAGGGTGATATCTACAGACAGTTCTTGTCCTATGAAAGATGTGACAATGACCACCATAGCCAGTATCGAGTTTTATAAGAAGCTCTGTAAGGGAGGTTGTGTCGGTCACCACTTCAGTAAGGTGATGTTGGTGAAAGGACCACATTATGGTTAGAAAAGGGCCACATGATGGTTAGAAAAGGGACCACAGTGTTGTAGATGAAGTCACTTTGATTGTGCAAGGGCTGAAAGGAGCCTAGAGACGATGAGAGTCATGAGCAGATGCAAAGTAGACTGACGTACATGTTACTGTGGAAGAATACATGAAAAACCGACCCCTCTAAGTTATAACTAAGGGAGCTGAGTCCCCGATGCAAGGGTTCTTTTGACATGGTTTGGTGGAGAAGGTTAAGATTGACCTTACCCCTCGGGATAAAGTAAGGTGTGATGAGTTCCATGTGACCGATTCAGAGCACTATGTGAGGTACCTGACCAGGTGCTGAGCAATGAACCTAGTGAGCCCAAGGGAGGCTGACATGGCCTGAGTCACCTGTGCAGTTTATAGACGTCGGGATGAAAGGACTCAGAGAAAAGAATATGTGATGATAAAAGGTTCTGTGGAAGCGCCATGTGTACGGTAAAGCCACATAGGGGCCAATGATGGACATGGAAAATTCTTATCCTAAATTATTTGTTTGCTTGTTTGAATTTTGAGGACAAAATTCCTATAAGAGGGGAAGGATGTTACAACCCCAATTTTTGGGTTCATTTGGTGAGAAATGCAATTTCTCATATTAAAGATAATTGAACAAAGAATGGTATAATTTGTTTTGAATACATGGATTTCATTTACAATAGCCTTGATGTTTGTGTTGTGGGCTTTATTGGCTATTGGGCCCAATAACAAGGAAATAACAAAGAAAATTCAATTAGTGAATGAATAATTGAATATTTGAGAAAAGAAATATGTAGAAACCTCTAGAAGGCAAATCCAAAGAGGATTTCGTGCCTCTTGGGTTCCTTGGGTACCAAGGAGTCCAAGGTTGTAAAAAGAAAGCAATAAGAAAAGAAAAGATTAATTAAGTATTTCTTTATTAAGAAATAAATTGAAAATAATGATAAAATGTGGAAAATGAGTGGAAAGAGGCATAAATAAGATTTCATGGTGAAATTTCGTATCCATGAGGTTGCTAATATTAAAAGGAATTTCAATGAGGAAAATAAAAGAAAAATAAAGAGAAATCCTCAAAAAGAGATATTTTAATAAAGAAATACACATGATAATGGAAAATAATGCATAAAGATGCATCTAGAAGGATAATAAGTATCCAATAAAAAGAATTTCGAATTATTAGAATTCCTTGGGTCCAAGGATCCCAATGAATAAAAGAAGAAAGAGAAAATACCCATAACAAAATATATGAAGATAATGTGAGTATACAATTAATGTATTATGTGGTATTGCTAAAAAGAAGGTAATTTCTATTAAAGGAAAATAGGATTTCGGGGTTAATGGATTAAAATGCAAGAACAATGATAATAAGAGAAATGTTTTTCAAAATCCTAATATCAGAGGAGGAAGGAATAATAAAGGAATATGAAAGAGAGAGAGAAACTTGCTTTTTAGTGAAGGAATATAATTCCTATTGGGATTAGGCTTTATTCCTTCGTGGGCAAGCATGTTGGGGCATGACTACCCTCCTCTATAAAAGGGTAGACCCTTTGGATGAGCCCAAGTAGTTTCCTTGCATTTCTCTCTCCTCTCTATCTTCTTCTTCTTCAAAACCCTAGCTAAGAGGGACTGCGTGGTCAGGAAGTCCTGAGGCGGCGAGGATGGGTTGCAATGTCATCTTGATGCCCCAAGATTCCAAGGCGATGCGTTGCCATTGTGGCTGTGCCTTGGACAAGACATAGCAAAAGCCGCATGGCTGCAGCACCTGCTGCAGGTCGCACGACGACCCTGCTCAAACCAGCGGTGCTGGTCAAGAGATAGGTGGCGCTCAAGTGCGGCCGAGGTCAGCAGAGGGGTCTGCTATCGTCACCTTGCTTCCACCACCGTGCATCACTACAGAAGGAGCTGCAGGACGACCATGGATCGCGGGTCCTGTGACCCTGCACGAAGCCAACCAGTCGAGAGTGTGAGCAGGGGCGGATGCGACGGAGGTCGCCAGAGTCGGGACGGCAACTTCTGGTGGCCATCGAGGTCTGAGGAGCAGGGAGTAGTCGCGTGACGCACATCTAGGGCGTAGCACAGCGCCGTCGTGAGCTTGAAGATGAGGAAACGGTCATTGGACCATTTTTCCCTCCGAAGAACTAAGAAACCAGTAGTCACACCGAGGGTATTATGGTAATTGGGTTATAAACTCAAACGCGGGCCAAGTTACTTGCTTGAGATGACGTGGCAGCTTCCGGTTGGTATAAAAAGGTATTTCTTGCAAAAATCATAACTCTCTAATAGTAGCTCAGATGACAAAAGTTTATATATGATTTTTGATCAGGAGAACACAAGGAATCCAATAAAAATAGTTTTATAGCCTGAATCTGACCATAGTTCGAAATATAGTGAAAATGATCATCTTTAATGAATTAAAGGTTAAGAAACCCTATTTTGAAATGAATAAAGTGTTTAATAGGGTTTAATGGATCATTAGAGTTGATATTAACCTGTTAAATGTAAAATTGTACATTATGTTCAAAAAGGAAGAATTTTGCACATGATTAGTCTAATTTAGAGTTTATATGCGTGAAATTTTAAAAGTACATAAAGTTATCATCTTTAGTGTTTTAATTAAGGGAAAATCCTTAGATTTGATGGTAAATGGTCTTAATGACATTATTTGGATAATTCAAGCTGATATTAACCTATTGTTAATAAAAGTGAAAATAAGATCTAAAAAGATGATCTTTTTATATAATTGGCTTAAGTTAGGGTTTTGTGCATGATTATGCATTATTGAGCTTGGAAACCCTAATTTAGGAGAATATGACTTTTAAATTTTTTAATTGTTCAAATCCATAAATAAATAGGGATATGATGATCCTAAGTCAATTTGGGTGTTAAAATGAATAATTTGAGCAATTAGGGTTTATATAAGTGGAAAAAAGTATTTTAGGGTTTGTGAACCTAAAAGGGATAAAGTTTGAGAAATTGATCTAAGAAACCCTAATAAATATTAATGAAACCTTAATGCAGATTAGAAACCCTAGAAAGAGAATCCAAGTCAATAAAGTAGTTTCTTGATAAAGTGTGTTATATATAGAGTACATATTTATTTCAGGAACAATGTGATGATTGAATTACTTGTTGGGATCTGTTGATTGACTTGATTGTATACACATGAAGTATATGTTGAATAATCTGCATGACTCACCAAATCAGGTATGTGGTTATGATTATGAATAACCTCTTTAGGTTTTCCGATGGATTCCCGGATGTTTAATCGTATTGAACACAACTAAACTGTTGGATGTCTATTTATTTCATGCAACTATAAAGTGACTATGATTATCACTATAAATGTGCATATATAACTGGCTAGATCCGGGTTCACCTCTTTTTTTTTTTTTAGAAGTCAGACGATACTTTTATTCATCATGCTCATCTCTTGCATGCAAATTTGGGATAAGCTTACAAACTGACTCTATGATTTCAGTAGTAAATATGGTAGTACTACTACCATTACATACCTCATCCTTACACATCTCCAACACCCAACTGGGGGGCGAGTATAGTGGAAGGTACCATTCTTGTTTTTAAAATGAAACTTGGCCAGGGTGTCAGCCAGATGATTGCCTTCTCTTCTACAGTATCTGATGGTCGTCGAATTAGACATAGATTGTTGTATCTCCCAAATGACATTGGCATAGCGAGGATTCATTCTGTGGTCCTGTTCAATCATCTTCACCGCCTGTAAACAATCAGTTTCAATATCGACATTGTTCAGGTTGCCTTTCTTGGCCACACAAGATCCGGGTTCACCTCTGTTGCTTTGAAAAGGCTAAAAAAAAGGGTAATCCTAGAGCAAGGTCCAGGTTACCGAGAGTTAGAAACTGGGCTACCTACGTGTAGTGCCATGAGAATCATTAGCCTTCCATGAGTTAAGGAGTGGGCTACTTACGAGTAGTGCCATGTGACTCAACCCGAGAAATTGGTTCACTTATAGGTGGATCATGAGGGGTTTAATGGGGACAACACAGAGGATAGGGTACCCTTGGATCGCGGAGTTATATCTAAAACGTAATCTTGGTTGTTAAATGATTAATTGAATGATTACATTGTTATCATAGTTGCATGTTTATTGTTTCCGCCACATACCAGCTTCGGCTGACCGACATTTTGTTTATCGGCGTTTTAGGTACAAGCCAAAAGGACAAATAGTAAATCGTCATATTGTGTAATACATGAAGTAAAATACAAGCAGGATTAGTTAGAGTAGAATCCTTAAGGGGATAGACGTTTAGAGATCCAAGTTTTCAAAAAGGTATGCAAAAATTTATTTTCTTACAACTTTTCAGTTTAGTATGTTAAAATTTAATAATTATTCTTGGTTAATTGTCGAACCTTTGATCCGGAAGGTATGGGTGTGGCTTCGATCTCTCGGTCTCCCTTAATTGGGGGTTATTGGGAGGTGGGGTCGTAACACATCTCCTCATCAATAGGAGGACCAAAACCATGACCTGGCCATTTGACATTCTTCTCATCCCATGATATGTCATATACATGTAATTCATTTGCTTTCTCAAAGGATGAATAGAAGTCCCAAGGCTAGATAGCAAGGTGGAAGCATGACCAGAAGGCAGAGCAAGTAGAGGAAGTGAACCAGGAGTAGGTCCACCATTAGCAGTAGGGTGGTAGTGGAAGAAGTGGGTGGAGGGGCATGGTAGAAGTGACTATATTCATAAGAGGCATAGTCATTACATTGGTATGGCTGGTAGGAGGTGTAGGGATGGATACATGATAGGTTTATGTGTGACATGATCTGGAAGAATTCTTAGTGGAGTTGATTGTGAACCTAAAGGTTATATGTCTGTTGGTGTATCGTGTAACCCATAAGGGTTTCATTTGGCACCAAGAAAGAGGCGCGATCAAGTCTGGGTGGTGGTGGAGGTTCTTGGGTATATGTAGAGGTGGAGGTTCTAGGTGTAGTAGGGGAGGTAGGAAAGAAGGTATTCTTGATCATAGTCGCACTTATACATACACCTTTTCAACTTGATTTGTAATCGAGATCATGGAAAATCGAATTCTAAGTTGTAAAGGCAAAGAGACCACAGATCAAGGAAGGGTAGTGAGGGTGGGTGTCACATGAGTTCTTCCCAGAATAAAAAAAAGTCATGTGATTTAGAAACACATGAGTTCAACCAAAAGAACCTGTGATTGTTGATAAGACAAACGAGCCAAGTTATGAAAAACCTATTGATGCAGAACTAGAAACACTAGAGCCAGAAGTACCAGTGTACAAGCCTCGTATACCTTTCCCAGCTCTTTTAAGACAGACAAAGCTTGACACTCGATTCAAAAAGTTCAAAGAAGCCATGAAGAAACTCCATGTTGATATACCCTTTCTTGATGCGCTGGCTGAGATACCATCCTGGACAAAGTACTTGAAGTCACTTCTCACTAGGAAATATATAACTGAGGAATATGAGATAGTCAAGTTAGCAACAACTACTTCAGACATCATCCAGAGTAAGATGCCCAAGAAGCAGAAAGATCCATGATCTTTTCGGATATCTTGCTATATCGGGGATTATTCATGTAAGAAAGGATTAGCAAATCTTAGTGCTAGCATTTCCATCATGCCACTTAGCCTCTTCAAAAGGCTAGGGTTCACTGAACTGCTCCCAACTGGCATGACAATACAACTTACAGATAACACCGTGACTCTACCCTTAGGAATCATTGAGGATGTCCCTGTCAAGGTTGGCAAAGATTCCTATGTCCCTTGTGACTTTGTCATCATGGACATAAAAGAAAAACCAAGATACCCCCTCATCTTCATACGTCCATTCCTCGCCACTAAAAGAGCCCTAATTGATGTTGAAGCAGGAACCATGCTGCTCAGATTAGGTAAAGAAACTCTCAAATTCAAAGTTTTTGAAAGAATGCGAAGACCAAGTATGCAAGAAGAAGTCTACTTGATTGAGTGCATAGAGCAGATGACACTACTTACGCAAGAGGATTATGAACAAGATGACCCTTTAGAAGTAGCTCTAACAAACCCATCTACTGGTGATTCCATTGATGAACAAATAAAAGATTGTGATCTCCAAATCAACACCGCCAAGGAAGGTCGGATATTACTGAAGACTCGTGTGAGAAACCACAAGCCCCTGAAATGAAGCCCTTACCCGGAGGATTGAAATATGTATTTTTAAATGAACTCAAGGTCTGCCTAGTCATTATAAATTCTGATCTAATAGCGGAACAAGAAGACAAACTCTTGACAGAATTATAAGAAAGAAGAAAAGCAATAGGTATAAGATGAGTGATCTCACTGGGGTCAGTCAAGCATTGTGTATGCATAAAATCCCCATGATGGAAGATCACAACCCAACTATTGAACACCAAAGGAAGCTTAATCTGAATATGAAATAAGTTGTTCGCCTTGAAGTTATAAAGCTGCTCACGATAGGAATTATCTATCTGATCTCCGATTCACCATGGGTAAATCCTGTACACATTATTCCTAAGAAAGGTGGGACTACAGTGATACGGAATGCAAACAATGAACTCATCCCCACTCGAACAGTCACAGGGTGGAGGATGTGTATTAATTGTAGGAAGTTGAACAAGGAAACTCGAAAGGATCATTTCCCAATGCCTTTTCTTGACAAAGTCCTAGAAAGGTTGGCACACCAAGAGTATTTCTTTTATCTTGATTGTTATTCTGGATTCTACCAAATTCCTATACATCCAGATGACCAAGAGAAAACAACCTTTACTTGCCCATTTGGAACATATGCGTTCATAAGGATGCCATTTGGACTTTGTAATGTTCCTGCGACTTTCCAGCACTATATGGTAGCTATATTTGATGGACTTACTGAAACCATTATGGAAATTTTCATGGATGATTTCTCTGTGTATGGGGATTCGTACAACTCATGCCCAAAGCACCTCTCCCTAGTCCTCAAACGATGTGAAGAAGCACATCTTGTGCTAAATTTGGAGAAATGTCACTTTTATGGTGAAAGAAGGCACTGTCCTTGGCCATAGGGTCAGTAACTAAGGAATTGAAGTGGACAAGGACAATATTGAAGTGATCGCTAAACTCTCTATCCCAACCAATGTAAGAGAGGTTCATGCATTCATTGGTCATGTAGGTTTTTACAGAAGGTTTATCAAAGATTTCTCCAAGATAACCAAACCTATGACCAACTTGTTACTAAAGGATGTTGATTTCCATTTTGACAAAGAATGTGTGAAGAGTTTCAATAACTTGAAGCAAGCCCTTACAACAACACCCATCATTAAAGTTCTTGATTGGGATCATCCATTTGAAATTATGTGTGATGCCAGTGATTACGCCGTGGGTGTTGTTCTAGGGCAGTGTATAGAGAAGAAACATTACATGATCTACTATGCATCGAAAACCCTAGATGAAGCTCAAAGGAATTATGCTACTACCTGTAACACCCCTGACCTGGGTTATGAGCTAACCCTAGGTGTTTTGCCTAATTATGAAATTAGATGGTTGTAATTATCCTTTAGTATATAATTAAAGCTTTTATGGAACATATGTTTCCATTTCTGTCCCTTATAAACCAATGTTGAAGTATTGTTTGCAATACAGGGACTTATGTGCAATTTGCCCAATCAGAGGGGCTAACTTGCAAATTTGACATGTTTATATGTTCCTTTAATGTTGAGACAACATAAGAATGAGGTTTAAGGGATTTCCCAAACTTGAGCACCAAGGTGCAGCTGTGGAAGCAACCCTTGTACTTGAAAACCCTAAATTGGTGTAAAATGCAATTTACCCAATTTAAAGGATGCAACTTGTAAAATATATCATCTAAAGCATCTTTTATGACTCTTGGCATCATTTAGAAGAAAAATGATGAAAAGGTCACTTCATGTGAAAAATCATATAATAAAGAACACCTTTGTGATTGAATAATCAAGGTGTATGTATAATAGCCCTTTTATGTGTATACTTTAGTGATAGCTTGATCCTCTTTTCCTTCAATTCTTGACCTTAGAAGGAGTTTGTCCTTAGAAATAAGATGTGGGGACGTGCAAGGAAGAAAGGAAGGACTTAGATGAGAAATGAAGAAAGCATATGTCCTTATGTTGAAATTTCACCTAAGTATATATACTACCTTTCTCACTTAGCAAGGGAACGATCCTCTTCCTTTCATTTCTTTTCCCCTTGCTCAAAACCGACTAAGGCTAAGCTCTGGAGCAGAGAAGGACGACCAAGGGTCCTAGGTAAGTTTGGATCATCCCTTTTGCTTGAATTCATGGAGGAAACTCGTTTTCAAGGTTGAATTCATGGCTAGCTCACTTAGCTCTATCTTTCTAGCCATCTCTTCTCAACTTTCCTTGGAGGATTCACCTTGGCCGACCTGTGGAGCTTCTAGGACGCCATTAAAGGCTTGGAGCTCGAAAGCTTGGAGCTCAAGGAGCAAGCTTTAGGCGGGTTTTATAACTCTAAACTTTATGCTTTGATTACACATCCTTTCCTATGCATATAGTTGCTAGTTCTTCTTCTTCCCTATCTTCCCTTGCATCCTTGCAAGCAAAATCATGAATAACTGCTACTGTTCTTAAGGTAGAAGATAAGGGCGTTAATTCCTATGCTTATCCACGGATTTCCACTTTATCAAACGACCTCCACCAATTTCTCAAATGGTTTCAAACCGTTTGGTGGGCAAACGGTTTCAGGGTCGTGTGAGGGAAAACGGTCTTCAAGACCGTTTGGTCCCGTTGACCAAGTGAAGACCGTATGGGAATCTTGTTCATAATTATGTAGGTTAATCACCCACAAAATTTGAGAGGTTAACTCCAAAGGAATCGTGAGATATAAGCAAATCAATTAGCAAACCAATTGAATTAAGTTCTGATTTTCAATCTGTTTAATTTGCCCTTTTTGGGCAAACGGTCTCAAGACCGTTTAAGATGGTTGACCAAACGTTGACCGTTTGGGATTACTGTTCATAATGATGTTAATTAACGACTCACCAAGTTTGAGGGATTAATTCCAAACGAGTCATGAGTTGAAGGATGATTAATAGGGCAAACCCTAATTGAAATTAGTGCTGAATCTCCAATGAGTTAAGTTAAGATTTTGGGTTGATTAGCCCAAACGGTTTCAAGACCATTTGGGAATCACCCAAACGGTCTCAAGACCGTTTGGGGGTCACCCCAAGACCGTTTGGAGGTCTGGGGTCAAGTATAGTTGATCAAGTTAAGGTTCAAAGGTACCAAATCATATTGCAATTAAGTATTGATGTGATGATCAACTCAATAGATCAAACCTTGATGAATTTTCACTAGAGTCCAAAGGATGGATGGGCAAACGGTCTCAAGACCGTTTGGAACTCATCCAAACGGCCTCAAGACCGTTTGGTGTCAACCCAAGACCGTTTGGAGGTCTAGGGTTAAGGTAATTTGATCAATCGAGGGCCCAATTACAGTTGGTTATTGAAATAATCAAATTGCTGTTTTCTAAGTATAGATCTTGTTGAGTTTTGGGTTGAAGGACCCAAACGGTCTCAAGACCGTTTGGGGGTTCCACCAAACGGTCTCAAGACCGTTTGGGCACAACCCAAGACCGTTTGGAGGTCTAGGGTTGAGATAATCTAATGGTTTGAAGGTCCAATTGCATAAAGTTGATGAATTGATAAAAATACTGATTTTTTTGACCTAATTAGAGTTCAATCCTAGTCTAACCGACTTGGTTCTTGGTCAAACTTTGGGAAAACGGTCTCAAGACCGTTTGGATGTCATCCAAATGATCTCAAGACCGTTTGGGCCAAGTGTGGGCCCAATTGGAGGTCAGTTGATAGGTTCAACCTTGAGTTGATTCCCATTGTTGAATATTGATGACCATCCGATTTGAAACCCTAAGTGAATTAGAATCAACCATAATTGGCTTTCAATTGAGGTTAAATTTGATGTCCAATTGATTAAGGCTAATCTTGGTTAACTCCATTTATAAGTGGTTATCATGGATTTGGTTAATTGAGGGGTTCAACACACATATCCATGACCAATTGTAACTTTTGAACCACTTTGGAGGTCCAAACGGTTTGAGCCCATTTGGACCAAACGGTCTCAAGACCGTTTGGATCCAAACGGTCTCAAGACCGTTTGAGGCCAAACGGTCTCAAGACCGTTTGGGCTCAAACGATCTCAAGGTCGTTTGGACCAATCGATCTTAAGACACTTTGATCAAACGGTTTCAAACCGCATGAGCTTCAAACGGTTTGAAAGTCAAAACAGTCAACGCACCCAAACGGTCTCAAGACCGTTTGAGGTCAAACGGTCTCAAGACCGTTTGAGGTAAAACGGTTTCAAGACCATTTGAGGGCAAACGGTCTCAAGACCGTTTGGTGGTTAAAGGTTGAAACCGTTTGAAGGTTTTCAAGGTGGTTTGTACTTAATCAATTGATGGTGTAATTGGTTCAATGGTGATCCAATCTAAACCCTAATGGTAACCTAAGTCATTAAGGGACTAAGTGATTAATGAGGTGACCCATGATGGTGATCAAGAGGTAAATTACCAAAATACCCTTGAGGGGTTTAATTGGGTAATACCTTGTTCTAGTCAAACCCTGATCACATGATAGTGATGTTTTGGCTTATGCTAGTCAATGAGGAGTTAACCCAACTTAATCTAGAGTGGTGTTATCACCATCTACTAGTAAGCGAGAGAAAGTATCCTAAGAGAGAGAGAAAGTATCCTAAGAGAGAGAAAGTACCCATTTATGGTGGAAACTCAAGTAAGATACCTTCAATACACATGAATGTGCATGATTAGGGTATGATCCACCTATGTGAGATCATGGAAACCCTAATTATGATGTTTAGTGAATCTTAATCTTATCTAAGAGCTTTAATGATGATGTTTCTCATACATGATGATGTTATGAGTTCAATTCACCATGAGGTGAATAGTAAACCCTAAATTTAGGATAATGACATGTGATGTGATTAGTAAACCCTAATTTATGGAGATGTTTATAAGGTAATACCTTTAAATAAAGTATAGTCAAATCAATGAGTATGATGTGTTCACACCATGATAAGATTGAGAAGTGAATTCATACCTTGAATTGATAATCATTATGATGTTCAATAAAGGTTGTATTTAAGGCAAATACTCACCATAACCTGGTATGCTTCCAAGGATGGTAGAGTTGCATACTAGAATTGGACTAATAATCCAAAAAGGAAATATTAACAATGAAGGATAGGGTATGTTAACCTTAGTCCTGTGTCATGCTTTTAGGTATGAAACCTTGAGAACAAGTTACCAAATATGATGTCTTATAAGATAAGGAGATTTCAATAACCTTAATTTGTATAGGGTGAAACCCTATTTCCAGTTATGCTTTTAAGCATAAATCCTCATGATTGAAGTATGAAATGAGGAATCAATATTCCTAATCATAAGTAAAGGAAATGAATAACCCTAATTGATGAATATTGGGGAACTTGACTCTTCTAAGAGTTTGAAAGTGTAACTTCTAGAATGAATTGTTTACTGTTATCAGTTGAATTAACCATGCAGGATGTCATGAGATGATGATCATATCCAGGTATGGATTATGAAACTATATTCATTGAAAGCATGATTTAGCTTTATGAATAGTGATATATCTTGTTGCCTTGTCAATGGCAACCTATGAATTAAATGGGCTGTGAGAGCCATAAATACCATCAAGGTCATGCTTTAGAGATGACTTGTGATGAATGTATTGAGAAATGATGATTGATAAGAGTTAGGCTTGTTACATTTAGTATTCTCATTTTATAGCTGTTATGCCAATGTTATTGTTTGAAGAACAATGTATGATGTTGAAAGAATACAGAATGTACCTAACTAATCAAGTGAAATGTAGAGCCCTGATCATAGATCCATCATTGTCAGAGACCAAATGATGGTGAAACAGGTTTTCCCAAGGGAACTCCTGGATCACATACTCTTGAGTATGTGGGGGAAATGGATGTGTAAATCCTTACATCCTAGTGTAGGAATTGATACCGTCAATCCTTCACTACAAAACCAAACGGTGAGATGTATCACAAGTCTCCCAAAGAAAACACAAACACCGCATCGGTGAGAGATAAACAAGAAATCTTTCGATGACGAAGAGAGTACAGAACGCCACTGTAACTCTAAAATAGCGAAGGACCAGTTTACCCTGGTAAGCTATAACAAAAGACGTCCTGCCAGATGTCTAACAAACAATCCTCTAACTGACTGAGGAAGATGAGGTCTTAAGAATCCGGCTCTTTTAATGACCTATGTATGATACTGATGTGACTTCTTAGCGATCAGTTGGAGTATGAGTGGTATGCCTCATCTCCACAGGGCATAATAATGTTTGTAAAACATAATCAACCGCGTAGTATATCTGCTTAAGTTTAACTACGAGGAACAATGTTTTGTGTTATATTGTTTACATTAATGATTTGTTCAGATATGTTGTATACATGTCCTTTATATGCTTTAAAGAAATGGCTGCTTAAGTAGAAGTTGCTTCACTTGTTATTAAACCTGATGTTGTATGATTTATGTTATAATAAAGCTTCTAGTTGAGAGTTATAACTCTCGCTGGGACAATTTGTATATTGTCTCACTCCGTAGATTTTAATTCTTTTTAGGTGGTCGTCGAAGACGAAGGAGACCGTTTAAGGATGAGAAACAATGACAACAACAGTACCAGGGGCAGCAGTGAATCTCAGGTGGAGATACTGGCTGCTGAGTTATGTAGTTAGATAGTCCTATGTCGTCTCTGTACTCTCAGGTCCTAGGAATCAGTGGTTTGAATTTTTGGTGTTGGCTCCTGAGATTTTGAATCATGTTGTATATAACTACTCAAGAAGTGGTTTAATAGAGATGTAAATTGTTTACTTGGTTTCTTATAAAAGGAGTTTTATAATTTCCAGATCTTGTCTCAAAAATTTTAATTTCCAGTAATTTTTCATATTCCGCAACTAATCGAATGCTTCCGCTAAGTTTAAATCGTGTTTATATCGTGGTTTTGGAGATCGGAGCCCACAATTAAGTGGTATCAGAGCTCTAGGTTCTCCGAGTCTACACAGACATAGGACTTAGGATGTTGAGTCTGTCTTTAGTGTTTCTTCCTCATCTAATAGAATCTTCTGCTCCTCAGGAGAAGAAGATATATAAGGACGAGGAGTTTGTTGCAGAAGGCAACAACACTACACCCAGATGGAGTGCACAGGAGCAAGTAGTAGAGGAACACTTACCTGAGGTTCCCCTAGTTAAACCAACCATGATAAGGAATCCTTCCTTAGGAATCACTGTTGGAGAATTTAGGGCAACCATGATGTACCTAGTAGATCAAACACTAGCAGTACAACCCAGATTACCAGCTCCTAATGATGATGTTTTGGATATCCATAGGATATGTAACCCTCAGCAGCAGGTTGAAGCAGAAGTAAATGATGAAGCTTTGAACTCAGAGCAAGCCTATGCTCAGCCTCAGCCTGATGAATCAGTCCACAGTAATGTAGGGATTAGAATACAGCCAGAGACCAGGACCTGTTATAACTGCGGGAAGCCTGGACATATCAGATCTAATTGTCTAGAAAGGATATATAGAGGAAGAATTGAGAAAAGGCCTATTCAAATCCAGAAACAAAGGCCTGGAATTCCCAAAAGGAAGAAGTTTCTGATGTCCCCAACACAACCAGGACCTAGTACATCAAGGCAGTGGTTATCCAGAAAGGGTAAGGAACCCTTTAAACCACTACAACTGGAGAGACGCTGCTACAACTATGGAAAGGTGGGGCATTTGATGAAGGACTGTCGATCTAAGCCTGTCAATGTGACACAGCCTCCGAGACAAGAGCAATAGGGATCACAGAGAAGGCAATTTCAAGGAGCAGCTCGAGGACGTGGACAAGCGTCCCAAGCTGGATCATCTGCACCAAATCAACCACAAACAATAGTGAGGTTCTTTGCTATGAACCCACCTGATGCAGTGGTCGATCCACGGGTTGTGACAGGTCAGATGAACTTTTAAATTCTGATATGTCTAATTCCTGTGTAGTATCTGTTCTAATTGACCCAGGTGCTACACACTCTTTTATCACTCGAAGAGTGATCCGTAACTGCAATATGACATTCAGTCATAGGGCAGGAAGTTGTTGTTGGAGACTCCATTGAGTGAGTCTGCTGTTATGCAGGAGGTATGATCTCCCTGCATCCTTTTCTTTTCTAATCATCGCATTCGAGTGGATCTAATACCTTGATATGCAAGGATTTGATAGAATCCTCGAGCCATGATTGATTAGACAAGATAAATGGTATTTCTTATAAATCTCTTTATGATCTTTTGGACAAGTTAAAATAGTAATTGATTGAACTATTCTTTGATTGGTCTCATAAAAGATTTCAATGATGCATCAGATATAATCATTTTATAATACATGTTTACTTCTATAAGAAGAAAATGTATTAAAGAATTGATCTGGTTATATGATTCAGTAAAGTTAATAATTATGTTTGTAAGGATGGAAAAAGAGAAGGAACATAGTAATATACAAGTACATATTTTCTTACCTTAGTAATCATATACCCTGGCCAGGTATACAATTACTGATGATGAAGTAAATATGGAAACTTTGAAGTTGTTATCTTTTGATTACTCTGATCAAGTAGTAAATCCAAAACAACTTAAAGGGGCATCATAAGATAAGAAAAATGAGAATATAAAAGGTCAACCAAGATTAGTAATGGTTGAAAGAATATATGTAATGAGCAATGTTCCATGATAAAAGGAAGAAAGAGATATAAAGTTTTGATAACACAAGTAATTAATACCAAATTAAGAATGTTAAGAACATCCCTTGTTAGGGGTTTAAGTTCTTAAATAAAGATAGAATTTTAAGAACATCCCTTGTTAGGGGTTTATGTTCTTAAAATAAACATATCTTCTCCAGAATGTCTGATAAATAAATCTTTGTTTGACAAGAAAACTTTTCTTTATGATAAGAATGTATAACTGATAAGATGGTTAATGCATATAATAGAGGGAGTTAGTATGCTAATTATCAGATGTGATGATAGACTCAGGGTGAAAAGGCCCTTATATGGTCTTGAATACATATCAGGGCTTGAATTTGATCCTAAAGAATGTTGATCAAAATTCTATAACATCTCCCTGAAAATGATATGTTACCCAAGGATGTAACAATCTATATGCTGAAACAATATCTGCTTTCCCCTTTTCTTCCTGAGATTTCGGGGACGAAATCCTTGTTAGGGGTTTATGATTTGTAACACCCCTGACCTGGGTTATGAGCTAACCCTAGGTGTTTTGCCTAATTATGAAATTAGATGGTTGTAATTATCCTTTAGTATATAATTAAAGATTTTATGGAACATATGTTTCCATTTCTGTCCCTTATAAACCAATGTTGAAGTATTGTTTGCAATACAGGGACTTATGTGCAATTTGCCCAATCAGAGGGGCTAACTAGCAAATTTCACATGTTTATATGTTCCTTTAATGTTGAGACAACATAAGAATGAATATGATGAGGTTTAAGGGATTTCCCAAGCTTGAGCACCAAGGTGCAGCTATGGAAGCAACCCCTGTACTTGAAAACCCTAAATTGGTGTAAAATGCAATTTACCCAATTTAAGGGATGCAACTTGTAAAATATATCATCTAAAGCATCTTTTATGACTCTTGGAATCATTTAGAAGAAAAATGATGAAAAGGTCACTTCATATGAAAAATCATATAATAAAGAACACCTTTGTGATTGAATAATCAAGGTGTATGTATAATAGCCCTTTTATGTGTATACTTTAGTGATGGCTTGATCCTCTTTGCCTTCAATTCTTGACCTTAGAAGGAGTTTGTCCTTAGAAATAAGATGTGGGGACGTGCAAGGAAGAAAGGAAGGACTTAGATGAGAAATGAAGAAAGCATATGTCCTTATGTTGAAATTTCACCTAAGTATATATACTACCTTTCTCACTTAGCAAGGGAACGATCCTCTTCCTTTCATTTCTTTTCCCCTTGCTCAAAACCGACTAAGCCTAAGCTCTGGAGTACAGAAGGACGACCAAGGGTCCTAGGTAAGTTTGGATCATCCCTTTTGCTTGAATTCATGGAGGAAACTCGTTTTCAAGGTTGAATTCATGGCTAGCCCACTTAGCTATATCTTTCTAGCCATCTCTTCTCAACTTTCCTTGGAGGATTCACCTTGGCCGACCTGTGGAGCTTCTAGGACGTCATTAAAGGCTTGGAGCTCGAAAGCTTGGAGCTCAACGAGCAAGCTTTAGGCGGGTTTTATAACTCTAAACTTTATGCTTTGATTACACATCCTTTCCTATGCATATAGTTGCTAGTTCTTCTTCTTCCCTATCTTCCCTTGCATCCTTGCAAGCAAAATCGTGAAGAACTGCTACTGTTATTAAGGTAGAAGATAAGGGCGTTAATTCCTATGCTTATCTACGGATTTCCACTTTATCAAACGACCTCCACCAATTGCTGAAACGGTTTCAAACCGTTTGGTGGGCAAACGGTTTCAGGGTCGTGTGAGGGAAAACGGTCTTCAAGACCATTTGGTCCCATTGACCAAGCGAAGACCGTATGGGAATCTTGTTCATAATTATGTAGGTTAATCACCCACAAAATGTTAGAGGTTAACGCCAAAGGAATCGTGAGATATAAGCAAATCAATTAGCAAAACCAATTAAATTAAGTTCTGATTTTCAATCTGTTTAATTTGCCCTTTTTGGGAAAACGGTCTCAAGACCGTTTAAGATGGTTGACCAAACGTTGACCGTTTGGTATTACTGTTCATAATGATGTTAATCAACGACTCACCAAGTTTGAGGGATTAATTCCAAACGAGTCATGAGTTGAAGTATGATTAATAGGGCAAACCCTAATTGAAATTAGTGCTGAATCTCCAATGAGTTAAGTTGAGATTTTGGGTTGATTAGCCCAAACGGTTTCAAGACCGTTTGGGAATCACCCAAACGGTCTCAAGACCGTTTGGGGGTCACCTCAAGACCGTTTGGAGGTCTGGGGTCAAGTATAGTTGATCAATTTAAGGTCCAAAGATACCAAATCATATTGCAATTAAGTATTGATGTGATGATCAACTCAATAGATCAAACCTTGATGAATTTTCACTAGAGTCCAAAGGATGGATGGGCAAACGGTCTCAAGACCGTTTGGAACTCATCCAAACGGCCTCAAGACAGTTTGGTGTCAACCCAAGACCGTTTGGAGGTCTAGGGTTAAGGTAATTTGATCAATCGAGGGCCCAATTACAGTGGGTTATTGAAATAATCAAATTGTTGTTTTCTAAGTATAGATCTTGTTGAGTTTTGGGTTGAAGGACCCAAACGGTCTCAAGACCGTTTGGGGGTTCCACCAAACGGTCTCAAGACCGTTTGGGCACAACCCAAGACCGTTTGGAGGTCTAGGGTTGAGATAATCTAATGGTTTGAAGGTCCAATTGCATTAAGTTGATGAATTGATAAAAATACTGATTTTTTTGACCTAATTAGAGTTCAATCCTAGTCTAACCAACTTGGTTCTTGGTCAAACTTTGGGAAAAAGGTCTCAAGACCGTTTGGAGGTCATCCAAACGATCTCAAGACCGTTTGGGCCATGTTTGGGCCCAATTGGAGGTCAGTTGATAGGTTCAACCTTGAGTTGATTCACATTGTTGAATATTGATGACCATCCGATTTGAAACCCTAATTGAATTAGAATCAACCATAATTGGCTTTCAATTGAGGGTAAATTTTATGTCCAATTGATTAAGGCTAATCTTGGTTAACTCCATTTATAAGTGGTTATCATGGATTTGGTTAATTGAGGGGTTCAACACACATATCCATGACCAATTGTAACTTTTGAACCACTTTGGAGGTCCAAACGGTTTGAGCCCATTTGGACCAAACGGTCTCAAGACCGTTTGGGGACAAACGGTCTCAAGACCGTTTGGGCTCAAACAATCTCAAGGTCGTTTGGACCAATCGATCTTAAGACACTTTGATCAAACGGTTTCAAACCGCATGAGCTTCAAACGGTTTGAAAGTCAAAACGGTCAACGCACCCAAACGGTCTCAAGACCGTTTGAGGTCAAACAGTTTCAAGACCGCTTGAGGGCAAACGGTCTCAAGACCGTTTGACACCAAACGGTCTCAAGACCGTTTGGTGGTTGAAGGTTGAAACCGTTTGAAGGTTTTCAAGGTGGTTTGTACTTAATCAATTGATGGTGTAATTGGTTCAATGGTGATCCAATCTAAACCCTAATGGTAACCTAAGTCATTAAGGGACTAAGTGATTAATGAGTTGACCCATGATGGTGATCAAGAGGTACATTACCAAAATACCCTTGAGGGGTTTAATTGGGTAATACCTTGTTCTAGTCAAACCCTGATCACATGATAGTGATGTTTTGGCTTATGCTAGTCAATGACGACTTAACCCAACTTAATCTAGAGTGGTGTTATCACCATCTACTAGTAAGAGAGAGAAAGTATCCTAAGAGAGAGAGAAAGTATCCTAAGAGAGAGAAAGTACCCATTTATGGTGGAAACTCAAGTAAGATACCTTCAATACACATGAATGTGCATGATTAGGGTATGATCCACCTATGTGAGATCATGGAAACCCTAATTATGATGTTTAGTGAATCTTAATCTTATCTAAGAGCTTTAATGATGATGTTTCTCATACATGATGACGTTATGAGTTCAATTCACCATGAGGTGAATAGTAAACCCTAAATTTAGGATAATGACATGTGATGTGATTAGTAAACCCTAATTTATGGAGATTTTTATAAGGTAATACCTTTAAATAAAGTATAGTCAAATCAATGAGTATGATGTGTTCACACCATGATAAGATTGAGAAGTGAATTCATACCTTGAATTGATAATCATTATGATGTTCAATAAAGGTTGTATTTAAGGCAAATACTCACCATACCTTGGTATGCTTCCAAGGATGGTAGAGTTGCATACTAGAATTGGACTAATAATCCAAAATGGAAATATTAACAATGAAGGATAGGGTATCTTAACCTTAGTCCTGTGTCATGCTTTTAGGTATGAAACCTTGAGAACAAGTTACCAAATATGATGTCTTATAAGATAAGGAGATTTCAATAACCTTAATTTGTATAGGGTGAAACCCTATTTCCAGTTATGCTTTTAAGCATAAATCCTCATGATTGAAGTATGAAATGAGGAATCAATATTCCTAATCATAAGTAAAGGAAATGAATAACCCTAATTGATGAATATTGGGGAACTTGACTCTTCTAAGAGTTTGAAAGTGTAACTTCTAGAATGAATTGTTTACTGTTATCAGTTGAATTAACCATGCAGGATGTCATGAGATGATGATCATATCCAGGTATGGATTATGAAACTATATTCATTGAAAGCATGCTTTAGCTTTATGAATAGTGATATATCCTGTTGCCTTGTCAATGGCAACCTATGAATTGAATGGGCTGTGAGAGCCATAAATACCATCAAGGTCATGCTTTAGAGATGACTTGTGATGAATGTATTGAGATGATTGATAAGAGTTAGGCTTGTTACATTTAGTATTCTCATTTTATAGCTGTTATGCCAATGTTATTGTTTGAAGAACAATGTATGATGTTGAAAGAATACTGAATGTACCTAACTAATCAAGTGAAATGTAGAGCCCTGATCATAGATCCATCATTGTCAGAGACCAAATGACGGTGAAACAGGTTTTCCCAAGGGAACTCCTGGATCACATACTCTTGAGTATGTGGGGGAAATGGATGCGTAAATCCTTACATCCTAGTGTAGGAATTGATACCGTCAATCCTTCACTACAAAACCAAACGGTGAGATGTATCACAAGTCTCCCAAAGAAAACACAAACACCGCATCGGTGAGAGATAAACAAGAAATATTCTGATGACGAAGAGAGTACAGAACGCCACTGTAACTCTAAAATAGCGAAGGACCAGTTTACCCTGGTAAGCTATAACAAAAGACGTCCTCCCAGATGTCTAACAAACAATCCTCTAACTGACTGAGGAAGATGAGGTCTTAAGAATCTGGCTCTTTTAATGACCTATGTATGATACTGATGTGACTTCTTAGTGATCAGTTGGAGTATGAGTGGTATGCCTCATCTCCACAGGGCATAATAATGTTTGTAAAACATAATCAACCGCGTAGTATATCTGCTTAGGTTTAACTATGAGGAACAATGTTTGGTGTTATATTGTTTACATTAATGATCTGTTCAGATATTTTGTATACATGTCCTTTATATGCTTTAAAGACATGGCTGCTTAAGTAGAAGTTGCTTCACTTGTTATTAAACCTGCTGTTGTATGATTTATGTTATAATAAAGCTTCTAGTTGAGAGTTATAACTCTCGCTGGGACAATTTGTATATTGTCTCACTCCGTAGATTTTAATTCTTTTTAGGTGGTCGTCGAAGACGAAGGAGACCGTTTAAGGATGAGCAACAACGACAACAACAATACCAGGGGCAGCAGTGAATCTCAGGTGGAGGTACTGGCTGCTGAGTTATGTAGTTAGATAGTCCTATGTCGTCTCTGTACTCTCAGGTCCTAGGAATCAGTGGTTTGAATTTTTGGTGTTGGCTCCTGAGATTTTGAATCATGTTGTATATAACTACTCAAGAAGTGGTTTAATAGAGATGTAAACTGTTTACTTGGTTTCTTATAAAAGGAGTTTTATAATTTCCAGATCTTGTCTCAAAAATTTTAATTTCCAGTAATTTTTCATATTCCGCAACTAATCGAATGCTTCCGCTAAGTTTAAATCGTGTTTATATCGTGGTTTTGGAGATCGGAGCCCACACTACCGAGATAGAACTCCTTGCAGTCGTGTATGCCTTTAACAAGTTCAGATCTTACCTCATTGGTTCAAAATTCATTGTCTACATAGATCATGTTGCCATCTGTTACCTCCTAGCCAAGAAAGATGCTAAACCCAGGTTAATAAGATGGATTCTCCTCCTACAAGAGTTTGATCTAGAGATAAGATATAAGAAAGGTACAGAGAATGTGGTAGCAGACCACCTCAGTCGTATCCTCACCCTGGAAACTGAGAAGATCTCGGTTAATGATTCTCTTCCACATGACCAATTAATGAAAATTTCAGAAGCTACACCTTGGTACTCAGACTATGTAAATTACCTTGTCGCTGGTATCATTCATCCTGAATGCACCGAGAATGCACTAAAGAAATTCATGCACGATGTGAAGCAGTATCACTGGGATGAGCCGTACCTCTTCAAGCTCTATGCTGATGATCTTTAGAGACATTGTATCACTGAAGAAGAAGCCAAACTCATTTTAGAACAATGCCACTCAGGTTCAGTTGGAGGCCATATGAGTTCTAAGAAAACTACTTTGAAAGTCTTGCAATGTGGTTTCTTTTGGCCAACCATATCCAAAGATTCCTACAACTTTGTTCTATCATGTGACAAATGTTAGAGAACGGGTAACATAACAAAAAGAGATGATATGCCACTCAAGCTGTGGCAAGAAGTCAAGATATTTGATGTTTGGGGTGTGGACTACATGGGTCCATTCCCATCTTCTTATGGATTCTCCTACATCCTAGTCGCAGTTGATTATGTCTCAAAACGGGTAGAGGCTATACTGACCGTCACTAGCGATTCCAAACCTATCATCAAGATGTTCAAAGATTTTATTTTCCCCCATTTTAGAGTCCCACGAACTGTGATATCCGACGGAGGTTCTCATTTTCTTGAAATAAGCTTTGACGTATTGTTGAGAAAATATGGTGTAACTCACAAAGTAGCCTCACCCTACCACCCACAAACAAGTGGATAGGTAGAGGTTTCTAACCGCCAACTCAAGGCTATCATAGATAAGACAGTGTGCCGCAATCGAAAAGATTAGTTAGTGAAAATCAATGACGCATTGTGGGCCTACCGAACCACTTTTAAGACTCCCCTTGGAACTACACCATTTCATTTAATATATGGAAAGTCCTGCCACCTGCCTGTTGAACATGAACACAAGGCATGGGGGGCAATTAAACAACTAAATTTTGATATGAGCAAAGCAGGTGAAGCCAGGATTATGCAACTCTAAGAGCTAGAAGAACTCCAGATGACAGCTTATGAAAATGCACGAATCTATAAAGAACGTACGAAACTTTGGTACGATGGTCATCTGAAAAGAAAGGACATACAAATAGGAGACCAAGTTCTATTGTTCAACTCAAGATTGAAATTATTCTCAAGAAAACTTCATTCTCACTGGTCTAGACCTTACATTGTCAAGAGCATCTCCCCACATGGTGCTTTCTCTTTATGGAGTGAAAAGTCAGGCAAATTTGTAGCAAATGGTCAACGATTGAAGAGATATTTCACCACTGTTGACACAGGCTCTGAAGCAATGCTGAATCTCAGCAATCCAACATACCCACCGTAAAGTTCAAGGAATTTAGTCGAGCCATTGACATAAAACAAAGTCTCTTTTCGAGAGGCAACCCGATAAATAAATTCATATTTAGTTTTAATGTTGAATTAGAAATTTTTCTTAATTTTGTTTTTACTTTTCTAGATAATTTTGAACTAAATAAAAATCACATTGTGAAATGCTGTCTTAAGTTCTGATTGATCTTTATCCTTGAGATTTTTAGATGGAGGACGCGCGCTGACTGGAACGCACCCACATCTCATGGTCCAACCGGCATTAAGTTTCCCCTCCATCTCAGATTTAGAGTTTGCTCAGGACAAGAAAACTTCTAAGTTCGAGGTGGAGGGTGGGTGGTACGTACTCTACTTTCTACCTACACCCATCTATTCCAGACTTAAGATTTCATCGTTGCATTTTTTATCAAAATTTTCAAAAAATTTCAGAAAGTTTAAAAGCTTTTCAAAGAATTTGAACAAATACTTGATGAAATTTTGACACTTCCTATTTCATTAAAACTCATTACCTAGCCCTCTATGCATTTTGAATCATTACACCCTCCTTATTCAAAGCAGATCCTCAAAAGGACCACTTTTTTAAACAAGCCTTTTCCTTGAAATCATCTTGCGAGGCTTATGATTCCTAACACCATGATACTTATGCAAAAATGACAAGTGTATGTCAAACTGATAAGGATCAAACACGTCATGCTTCCTAACTAACTAGTGGAACAATAACATGAAATCTCCATCGGATCCTCACCAATTCATTATTTGAGCAGAGTACGAGAAAGAGAATGACCTGGTGCACTGAATTGTAAATCAAGTTGCATTCTGATCTGAACTCTCTTCTACACTTCTTCTATCATCTTTGTACCCCTCCATCCATAAAAAAGAAACAAAAATAGCCAAAATAATGCCAAACCCTAAGTTCGGGGTGGAACACCACTTCCCTCTATATCTACTTCTTCCATACCCCTCGTAAATTAATAGGGGTGTACCACCAAGAAAAGATTCCAAAGCACACACAAATAAATGCAATCTCAAGTCGAATAGAGGAGAGTTTCACACAAAAAATGCAATAAATGAAATTGCAAATTATATAATAAAAATATCGAGTCAAATAGAGGAGAGATTTATTTCTTCTTTTCATACCACCATTCACTCCATTTTATACCTAATGGCACAATGAATGCCTCCACTATCCTGAAAAACACCAGTGTCATATCAGGTGCACTCTTGTTGTTCTGTGGGTATCTCTGGACTCTTATAAAACTCTTTGACATGCTTGTTGTTGGAGAAAGTGAGGAGGAAGTGATATTAGAAAGCAACTCAGGAACAAAGATATGGTAAGATGTGTTTAGTGGTCTTAGGAGGTTGAGAAACTTAGTCATACTAAGCAGAAAGAAAACAATCATGATGTGAAGATGAGGCAATCACACGAGTTGAAAGTATAGATTTGGCGACTGTTTCAGATTTTGTGTTTCTTGAGGACAAGAAACGTTTAAGTTATGGGTGTTTTGATGAATGCATATTTATCATGAATTTTAATCACCATCTTGGGCTCAATTTGTTTCAATACACCCAATTTCATTTACTAATTATCAAAATGTGCAAAATTGCTAAATTGGTTCAATTATCAAGGTTTTAACTGAGTTTATGCCGATTTTATGCAGTCATTATGAGGTTCAACCATCAGATGTCACCCAGCTTCATTCAACCCTTATCCACAATAATCACCACCATTCAATCTTCATCTCAACCACTCACCATCATAAGTGAGGGCCACCCTTCTCTGCTCCGGATCTACCTTCACTCATCCTTGGTTTGACCAATCGGTCTCACCAATATGGTCTCACTCATACAGTCTCGTACATATGGTTTTGAAACCGTATGGGTGACCTCTACCCCAAAATTGTTTGGACGTTGGGAAGTCAAGACCGTTTGGGAAACTCGACAACAATGGCACATGCTTCCCTTCTTCTTCATCCTTGGGTCCCGATCTAAAAACCCTAGCTCCAGCACACCACCGCCAGCCAGTGGCGCCTTCTTCTTCTTCCTTAGTTCCCACCTGCAAACCCTCGCCCAGCACCACGCCACCTGCTCGAACTCAACCTGCAGCTTAGGCGACACACGGTCTCAGATCGATAGAATAGCAAGCCGCTGGGACTATTTAGATGATCTTCGCTGATGAGAAGCAGACCGATCGGAGGTCTTCTTTCACTAACCTCAAGACCGGTGGGAGAGAGAGGAAGCAAGATCATGAAACTGGTAGAACAGAAACTGTATGGATCAGGTAGGTATGCAAGACCGATTGGAGGTATCTCACAGACCATTTGGGAGCCACTAATGCAGACTGTTTAGATGTGAGAAAGTTCAAGACCGTATGACAGTCCAAGACCGATCAAATGTATCAAACACTCCAAGACCATATGGAGGTGGACTTCCCAGACCATTTGATAGCAATCGGTCTTACAGATCGTTTGCTTCTCCTAAGCACAAGACTTCTTGGGGTATGCAAACTGATAGAAGCAAGATCATATGGTCATATACCCCAAGACCGGTTGGATATATATATGAACGTTCAAAGCAGACCTTTTGGAGCCTATGATAGAAAACCATTTCAACTAAACTGTTTGGTCATATACACTAGATCGTTTGGTCAGTACAAAGCAAGACCGTATGGTCACTTACCATTTGAAGAGAAAAGTACTAAACCGTTTAGGCAAAAACTGACCAGACCATTTGGACCAGACCAAATGGAGGACTCCCACCAAAATGTGAGAACCAAACCCCAGCCTATAAATAGGACCAGTAGGGTCCTCATTTGGGCATCAGATCTGGGACGCCGATAGGCTGCCTGTATACAGGTCCGATCAGATCTATCGTCCACGCAAGTGTCATTTCACCTGGTGCTCCTACTATAATTCAAGGAGACTGAGAAGAGAAGGAAGGAGTGAGAAAGACTTCCCAGTCTATCTTGGCATCCCTCGTTCCTCGTCCAGATCTTCTCTGACATGACGTAGAAGATTGCATCATCTTTACCAAGCTGTGACTACCTTCTGCATCATGCTCATGGAGGAATCCTCTCTCTTTCTTATTCTTCTTATTTCTCGCATCATGAGCGAGTAGTTCCTTTTTGTTGGGGTGCGGGGACTAGCCCCACTGCCCATGCAAGCATGTTCTCTTGTGAAGCATTCCATGGCAATGTATATAACTTTTCATTTCATTGTTATCGATAATGTTTGTAGGTGTTTACCTACAAGCTTTCATCTTGTTTTTCCCTATGTTGTGAGAACTTCTATATGTAGGGTAGAATGTCGTTTAATGAGGATGACTCTCAAACTAGAAATAGAATGAGATTCCTTAAGGTCGTAAGTGTATGATCTGTAAGGGGACAAGTCATCTAACCTACAGTGACACTTCTATGGCCTAAACATCCCTTAGGGAGGGCCACAACCTTAGTTGGATGTTGTATCTTCTTTGTTAATTGTCGATTTTTACTTGTAGATTAACCACCTGCTTGCTTGTCGATTAGCGCGGTTGACTCCTTGACGAGAACTTTTGATAGGATTTCTTGAGGTTGTAAGTGAGTGATCCATGAGGGGATGAGCCATCTAACCTACAGTGATGCTTCTATGGTATAAACATCCCTTAGGGAGGAGCACAACCTTAGTTGGATTTTGTATCTTCAGAGCCGTAAGTATGTGATCCAGATGGTGACGAGATATCTAATGCCTAAGGTGATGCTTACACAAACCTAATGCCCGTATGGGGGTTTCTTAGCAGCTCTATTTGGATAGTTATATCTGGCTTGGATATTTGATGTTTGTATGTGTTTGCATGTGTAGTGGTGGTGAAACCCGGTACCATCCCAACGATTTCCATATCATTAATCTAGATTAACTTTAATTCTACCCTTTACTTTCCTGCGCTTAATTTAATTAACCTCAAAACAACCAATCGTTCTAAATATTAGTCTTACTTGAACTAGATTCGACTGACTAAGATTCTTAAAAATGTTCTCTCTTGGGATTCAATCATCAACTATACTACGATAAGACCCATCCGCTTGCGGGTGGTATTATTACACATTGGTTTTGGTAAAAGCTCGGGGATCTCAACCCCGAGTGAATTTGTTAGTGTGATAATATAACATATCATGGTGCTTCTTCAAAAACTTGTGAATATTAGGAAGAGTAAGATCAAAGATTTTGTAAAAGGCCTCAGGGTCAAGTCGGTCATAATAATCAAGACAATCAACCATCCCTGTGTCAATAATCTTAGTACCATTGAAAAAGATATTCAAGGAATCTTTAGTGATGGTAAATTTGGTATTGTTAATCATGGAAGTCAGAGTTACCGTAGCATTAGGAGGTGACACTATTGTATCGTAGTTCCATTTGAGATTTGTATAAAACTCATGGACTGTCTTAGTGATAGTTTATAGAATTGTGGAAGCACATGCGTTCTATGCAAAACACACCTAGATGATGGGAAGAAAACAACTCAACAACCTAATTGATAACCTTCTTCATGGTGAGACAAGGCTCAAACAAAGCTCAAAATACAAAAGAGTTCCTAGGAAGGAGTTCCTTATATCGATTGAGAGCTTCGGAGGAGAAGGAGGTTCCATCAAAAGATAAGAGGCGAGGAGTAGAGGAGGACAAGGGTGCACCACTAGGGATGGCTCTATTCTTATGGTTGGAAGCCAAAGCCATAGAGGTGGATGGACAAGAAAAAGTAACTGAAAGAGAAAGAGAACCTCACCAAAAGGTCATCTAGTGACCTAGGAGGGTGTGGGAAGAGGCAAGGAAGGCTAAATAAGGCCGGGAGAGGATGTGCGAGACTATGGTTTGAGATCTAGGAGGCTGGAGGTCGGGATCGGTTGACTTTTCTCTAGTTGAGAGGGAGAAAAGTTGTATGATACCCTTTTTAAGTTTGATCTAGCCTGGCATTCGGTCGAGTTTTGAGATGTGGAAACGCAATTGATCGGATATTTTCACATGACCTTGGCCAAGGACCGATTGACAGTCTATCCAAGAAATAGTAATTTTAATTCCTAGCCTCTTGAGTGCTAATTGAATTTATTTCTTTGGCCTATTATGCATTTAGGATATATTGAGGAACATTTCACACATCATATGATATAATTTTGCGATAAAGCATTTATTCATGAAAAATACCCAAAATAAGTGAAACAACGCATGTAAACAAGACAACTATAGCACATACAAAACAAGAGATGATCAATTTTAAGAAAGAAACATATAGGTAAGATAAAAACTAGATGTAAGGCATGTCAATATCATCAAGAGTAGTTGTAAGAAAATTTGATCTAATAAAAGAAAATTTATCTCTAGCTAGAGGTTTTGTGAAAATATCTGCAAGCTAATTTTATGTGTCCACATGCGTGATATATATATCCTTCTTTGAAATGTGGTCATGGAGAAAGTGATGATGAAACTCTGTATGTTTAGCTCTACTATGCAATATAGGATTGTAAGACATGTTAGGTGCACTAGTATTATCACAATAGATAGGAGAAGCGTCTAAATGAATGTTAAAGTCTTGGAGCATTTAATTCATCCATAGGACTTGGGTACAACAACTCCCAGCTTCAATGTATTTTTCCTTGATAGTTGAAAGAGCCATAGTGTTTTGTTTCTTAGAGACCCAAAAAACTAGGCATGGTCCTCGGAAGAAGCAAGTGCCACTTGTGCACTTTCTATCAATCAAATAACCTATGTAATCAACACCACTATAAGAAACAAGAGTAAGTCCCATGACTTGGGAAACCATAGTTCAAATTTTGGGTTTTAGTTAGATACCTCAAAATCCTCTTGATATATATAAGATGTGATTTCCTAGGACTTTATTGAAAGTGAGCACACAAGCCAACACTAAACATTGTATTAGGTCTAAAGGCAGTTAAAAGTAAACTTCCAATCATAACCCTATAGAGCTTCTCGTCTACCTTTTCTCCTTGCCCATCTCTGTCAAGCTTGGCAGTGTTTGACACGAGGGTGTCCATTGGCTTCGTGTTCTCCATCCCAAAGCACTTAAGTAGTTCATTGGTGCACTTGCCTTGGTTGATGAAGTTTCCATTTTTAGTTTATTTGATTTGAAAGAAAGGAAGAGTATAAACTCCCCCATCATGGTCATTGTGAACTCACTCTACATAAGGGAACTAAAATCCTTGCAAAGTTCAAGATCAGTCCCGCCAAAAATAATATCATCAACATAAATCTAAATAATCAAGAAATTCCTAGAAGTGTGTTTTAGAAACAACGTAGAATCAATTTTTCCCGTGATATAGCCATTTTCTAGAAACAATTTCTTTAGTTTCTCTTACTAAGCTCGAGGTGCTTGTTTGAGACAATAGAGAGCTTTTTGTAACAAATAATAATGGTTAGGAAAGTTATCATGTTCAAAGCTAGGAGGCTGAGCAACATATACTTCCTCTTTAATTGTACCATTAAAAATGCACTTTTAACATCCATTTGGTAAAGAATAATATTCTTCTGACTAGGAAAATCAAGAAACATTCTAATTGACTCAAGTCAATCTAGAGGTGCATATGTTTCATAAAAAACAATACCTTCCTTTTCATTGTAGACCTGAGGAACTAACCTTGCTTTATTTCTTACCATTTTTCCTCTTTCATCAAGCTTGTTATGGTAGACCCATTTGGTGCAAATGATCTTTCTATCACTTGGTCTTGGCACAGGAGTCCACACTCAGTTCTTCTTAAATTGCTCCAAATCTTCTTGCATTTCTAAGATCCATTTATCATCCTTAATAGCTTCTTTGACATCTTTTGGCTCAAACAGAGAGATGAAGGTGTCGTCTTCATGCTCTTTTTTGTAGGTAGCCCGTGTCTTCACCCTTTCAAAAGGATCTCCTATGATGAGATCTTTAGGATGATGCATTGCAAAGTGGGGGGTCAGATCCTTCTTTTCTTCTTCTTTCTCTTCTTCATCACCTAACACCTCCTTTCCTTTGCCAACAATGTTGAGTTCTTTTAAGTGAGGAATCACCTCATCTGCAACATCATCATTAACAACATTCTTGGAAATAGAGGGGTTAGTATCAAAAAATCTAACATTCATAGATTCTTCTAGTTTACACAATTCAATGTTAAAAACTCTATAAGCCTTGCTAGTAGTGCTATAGCCAAGAAAGAAATCCTCATGAGACTTTGGATCAAACTTGTTGAGGGAATACTTGGTATTCAAAACAAAACAAGGAAAAACCAAAAACATGAAAGAAATCAATGGAATGCTTTCTACCACGATATAGCTCATAGGGGTTTTTCTTTAAGGATGGATAAGTAAAAACTCAATTTTGCACAAAACATGAAGTACTAATGACTTCAGCCCAAAACTTCTTTGGATTGTCATATTTGAGAACCATAGTCCTATCCATTTCCTGTAGTGACCTATTATTTCTCTCGACAACCCATTTTTTTGAGGTGATCAAGGTGAAAAAAAGTTATGTGCATAGTCAGATTCCTCAAAAAATCATTTAAATAAATCATTTTCAAATTTCCCCCCATGACAATTGTGGATAGAGATGATCCGGAAAGAAGCTTCATTTTCAACTTGTTTGCAAAAAGTTGAGAAAATATCAAGAGTATCGCTTTTTGAAACAAGAAAAAAGGCCTAAGTATAGAGAAAAAAGTCATCAACAATCACAAGACAATACTTGCTACCACGAAGCGATTATGTACGCGTTGTTCCAAATAGAACAATGTGAAGAAGCTCAAGAACTCTTTTGGTGCTAAGGATTCCTTCAGATTTGAAGGAGGACTTGGTTTTCTTTCCTTGGGTACAAGGTTGGGATTCCTCATCCTTTTAAAAATCCAATTTAGGAAGTCCCTTCACCAAATCCTTTTTACTCAACTTATTCATTTGATGCATATTTACATGAGCAAGCCTATCGTTCCACAAAGAAATATCATTTGAATTAGCAACAAGACATCTACAAAAATAGGCTTAATAGAGTCAAGCACAATAATATAGAGATTTCCATTTCTAGTTCCCTTATATATTGTAGGAGAGGGAATCTAGAATCAAGAATTCAAGTAAGATAAAAAGAACAAGATAACCATCGTCACAAAGTTGACTAACACTTATTAAGTTGTGATGTAGGCCATCAATGAGAAGAACATTTTTTTATGCATAGTGAATCACCTACATCACCCTCACCTACCACATTACCCTTGTTGTTGTCACCAAATGTAACCGACCTTCGTTTCTTCTTTGTGAATTTGTTCAAGTGGCTGATTTCACATGTCCTATGCTTTGAGTAACCACTATCAATAATAGATTTTCCTTTTATATGTAAGAAAGGAAGATGTCAATTCCCAACTTAAACTTTGGGATCTGGTGTTAGCTTAGGGACCCATTTCATATTTGGGTTGGTCCCCTTTTCTTTATAAGGAAAATAAGTAGAGTAATGATCATTACTCTTGCAATGCACACAAACCATAGGGATCTTAGAGCCAGAGGACTCTCCAAGGAAGATAGGAGGCCCCTTGCTCTTTTTCTTACCCTTTCCCTTGCTCTTTCTATTTGGATCTCCCTCTACATATCCCAAACCACTAGCACCACTATGTTTGGTAGAGTGATCTAAAACTTTATTCAGGGATTTCTTCCTTTGAGGAATTTCTACAAGGAAGCTATTAGTTTGTGATTTTCATCACTAAGGGTAATGACAATAGAAGATAAACTAGCAAGATCATCTTGTACATGAAGTACATCGACCTCCAAATAGAGGGCTTTAGTAAGATAAGAATCTTTCTCGAAAGTAAGACTAGCAACTTCATGACTAGGCAATACATGTCTGATAACCTCCTATTTTAGTCATTTATCTTAGTCTTTTTCCTTAGTTTTCCATACTCTTTTTAAGTTTAAACTATACATAATCCTAATTTTACCCCTTTTTGTAAATACACCATTAGACTAACTTTTTCCTTTTATATATGCAGAAAAAGCACAAAAAAATCATAAAAGAATAACCCAGCCTCAAGACCGAGTGGAGTCAAACGGTCTCAAGACCCCATGAAGCCAACCGGTCCCGAGACCGCATGGAGTCAAACGGTCTCAAGACCGCATGAAGCCAACCGGTCCCAAGACCGCATGGAGTCAAACGGTCTCAAGACCGCATGAAGCCAACCGGTCCCAAGACCGCATGGAGTTCAAACGGTCCCGAGACCGCATGAAGTCAACCGGTCCCGAGACCGCATGGAGTTCAAACGGTCTCGAGACCGCATGGAGTCCAAACGGTCCCGAGACCGCATGAAGCCAACCAGTCCCGAGACCGCATGGAGTCAAACGGTCCCGAGACCGCATGAAGCCAATCGGTCCCGAGACCGCATGGAGTCAAACGGTCTCAAGACCGCATGAAGCCAACCGGTCCCGAGACCGCATGGAGTTCAAACGGTCTCAAGACCGCATGAAGCCAAACGGTCCCAAGACCGCATGGAGTTCATACGGTCTCAAGACCGTTTGAAGCCAAACGGTCTCACAGTCCAAACGGTCTTGGCCCCAAACGGTCTTGAGGTCCAAACGGTCTCCAAACCGTTTGGACTTCACTCAAAGCCTATAAATAAAACCCCAAGGGTCCTCCATGGAGAGAGCCCAGACGTCCAAAGGCTGCCTCACTCATTCCAGAGCTCTTGCCACTTCCATCCTCCGCCCTGGGGCTGTCAATCTGAGGTCCATACTCCATCCTGAAGCTGCTTTCTCCTTCTTCGTCAAGAAGGTGGGAAGGGGAGATCTCCTCATCGTGTAACCTATGAAGACTGGTGGATCGTTGCTCTCTCTCTCCAAGGGGTCGACCTTCTTCCATCCTTGTGGGGATGATGCTCTCTCTCTTCTCGCCTCCTTCTTGGTCTTAGTCATGAGGGAGTAGTCTTCTTCATTAGGGTGCGGGGAGTAGCCCCGCTACCCATACTTTCATATCATGTAAAATGTAATCCTTAGGTTGTAATGTAGAGTTCTTATCTTTGTCGGTTCAACATCAAACGATTAATGAATACTTGTTGCTTGATCTCCAACTTGTGTTATCTTTTATATTTTAGTATGAATTGTCTACGTTTGTACTATTAGATTCAAAACTCGTTTGCATTTTGGTTCTTGATGCATGTATCCACCATGTATCTGTTTCGGTATCTAGAAGTGTATCTCAAGAAGTGGAGTAAACTCACTATCATCCGTTGCACTTTAATACTATGAAATGGAATCAGTTGATGTATGGAAGTGCAACCTTGGTAAGTCGAGGAACACACTTTGCGAGGGGAATGATGTAAAGTAATGTGACCATTTGATCGGGAATGGCTGGCGTTGCAACATTCCCGCACTTCTCGTAGCTAGGTTATCCGAAAGGAGACTAGGTCTACAAGGATACTAACTGACCGAACTCTTTTTGCAGGTTAAGTTTTGCTTTGCATGTGTTGATCGATGTGTAGTGGCGGTGAAAAACCGATCACACCCTAGTGATCTTTATCATAGTTTAACTCTTAGATTTACTTGCTTTCTTTACTTTTCATGTTTTAGTTTAAAACCATCAAAGTCCAACTTTTCGATATAAGTGCCAACTAGTGAGTAGCTAAGTGAAGTTCTATACGTTTTTCATCTTGTTGCTTGCAACAAGACCGTTGTATTTTGGGTTCGATCCTAAATCTGTACTATGATAAGGCTTCCATACTCTTATGGGGTTGGAGTTGTTATCTAAGCACCAGTTCTAGGTAAACCTAGAGAGAACATCAACTCCCTAGGGTTTTTGGTGCATCTTTAGGACTCCCATTGGAAGAGTGATCTTTTAGTGTAAGTCCTAGCTCCATCAAAAAATGGCACCGTTGCCGGGGACAACAGAACGTTGTTATTTCAGTTAGTACCTTTCTAGTTGGTTAGGATTTTACACTTTCTTTTTGAATCATAACTCTATATCTTCTTGAAACGTTCATATTTTCACTACTATCTAAAAGGTGTTCTCTTTTCTCTACTCAGGTAGAACACGTGCATGCAATCACCGCATAGTTGCAGATTCTCCCCTGATCTGGAGTTCGACTCCGAGGTAGAGAGAAGTTTCCACCGCCGAATCCGTCTCAATCGCCAACGCGCTAGACAAATGGCTGACGAACAGCACCAAGCTACTTTGATAATGGATAGAGTTAATGCTGCCATCGCCGCACAACAGGCACAACTTATCGCAGACACCCATGCCCAAATACAAGCGGAGATACGAGCAGAAGAGCAAGCCCACATAAGAGCAGAGACCGAGGCTGCTCAGCTCGAGTTACGAAACAAGTAACTGAGGGACTATGCAGTCCTGAAAAACTACGAGGATAACCACTCGGTCCGGCCTCCGATCATCAACATCCAAAACTTTGAGATCCGGACCCAGTGGATCCAGATTATGCAAGGAATCTCCTTCTCTGGAGGTTCAGGAGACGATTGCATGGACCATTTGAAAAGGTTTAAGGCATTATGCCGCCTGGTCCCGCAAGTTGGTATCGCTTTCGATGCGATAATGCTCCACCTGTTCCATTTCACCTTATCTGGAAGGGCCTTGAGTTGGTTCAACTCATTGGACAGAGAACCTATTATAACCACTTGGGCCCCTCTAGAGGAAAAATTCCTAGAGAAATTCTTCCCACCCTTGCTGACCTATGAAATCAGAGGGCAAATCAATCACTTCTCCCAGCTACCTGGGGAAACCCTCGCTGAGGCATGGGAAAGATTTAAGGAACTTCTACGCAAATGCCCTCATCATGGAATTTCACAGAATCAACAGATAGAAACTTTTTATCGGGGGGTAAGCGATGATATTAAACAATTCCTAGATTCCTCATCTGGAGGAAATTTCATGAGGAAGAACTATGAGGACGCTTGGAAGATGGTCACCTTAGGAGATGAAAACCAGTCCAACTGGGGACGGTCAGCTGGAAAAGGCATCCTTAAAGTTTTTAAAGCTGAGGAATCCATAGAAATGAAGTCAATAACCGAGGCCTTGAAAACAATTGCTCATAAACAGCAAGCCCTCGAGACAACTCTAGGGGAAATTGATAAGAAGAAAACCCCACTGGTTCATCAAGTCAAAGCTGTCACAGGATCCTGTGAGGCTTGTCACGCTTCGGACCATCCGACTCTCTCCTTCGGAATGTTGTATAATGTGATGATGGATCTGCATCCACCACCACAACCATATGAGTCCATTACAAATCAAGCTGAAGATCAGATTCCTGAGCAAGTCAACTCCATCCATACTATTCCCGGACAAGTTTACTATAATCTTAGTCAACCAAGGAACCATCCTGGGTTCCAGTACGGGAATCCTTCTGGAACTGCGAATCCGCAAAATCAGACACATGGGGGTCTGATAGTAGGCTACCACCTGGGTTCTAAAACAATTTTAACCAAAATCAAGGGAACCCAAGGAACAATTTCCCTAGGGCTAACTACCCTAGAAACCAATCAGCCTACTATCAGTACACTCATCCCCCACTTCATCCGCAGTTGCATACTCAGCAGCCTCAACAACAAAGTCTTCAGAAAAATGCTACTGCACAGCCGGAGGATGAGATATCTTTGATAAGACAGATGCTACAATCTCAGCAAACCATGCTGGCCAACCAACAAGCCCAACAGAAGGCAGTTGAAGCCCAGCTTGCCCAGATTGCTGCACAGTTGAAGCCTCCGGCAGGCACTTTTGCTGGGCAGCCTGAGTCAAACCCTAAACATGGGCCGAATAGACATGAACAATCAAATACAATGCCAACAACATGACAATGTTATAACTTCGTCGAGCCAGCGACATAAAACCAAGGCGCTACTTGGGAGGCAACCCAAGATTTCTACTCTATGTTCTGCTCTTTAATATTCCCTTAGCTTTATCTTATGAAAATACAAAAAAAATCTACATAACTAAAACTATCAAAAAATATATATAATCAAAAGCAAACAACATAAAAATATATATAAATCAAAAACAAACATAAAAATATAAAATCTTTTCTGCCTTTGTCCTTCCAAGCGGACCTGAAACCGTTTGGACTCCAAACGGTCTCCAAACCGTTTGGACCAAACGGTCCTCAAACCGTTTGGGACCAAACGGTCTTCAAACCGTTTGGGACCAAACGGTCTTGCAACCGTTTGGAATACAAAGAGTCGCTAACTGTTCCCTATAAATATAAACCCTACCCCTTCGTCTTTCTCTCTTCGAACTTTCGAACTCTCTGGAGCGCTTGTGCGAAGAACTGTTCTTTTGCTTCTGCTTCCTTTGCTCCCGCGTGATCACACTCCCGTTCACCAACAACCTACAAGGTAGTCCGGCAACCACAACACACGCCGCCCCTCTTCCCTACCACCTTCGTCGCCATTCCTGAGCTTTCACCATCTGTTCCACCATCGCCGCCTTCTCCGCCGACGGTTTTAACGACCATCCGCACGTCACCATCATTCTCACGACGCCACCAATTCTATCTTCCACCATCTTCACCGCAGTCATCACCTTCGATTCGGACCACTATCGTCTTCGACGATTTCTTCACCATCGTCTGCATCACCATCGTCATCGCCGTCTTCACCGTTTCCGTTTTCATCACATCACTGGTTTCACCGCCGTTTTCGTCGCCGGCACACCCTCCGCCTCCACGCCAGTTCACCTTCGTCTTCACCTGCGCCGGCAACCCTGCGGATTTTCGTTTTCCAAACGGTCTTCAAACCGTTTGGGACCAAATGGTCTTGAAACCATTTGGGACCAAACGGTCTTCAAACCGTTTGGGACCAAACGGTCTTGAAACCATTTGGGACCAAACGGTCTTCAAACCGTTTGGGACCGAACGGTCTTGAAACCGTTTGGGACCGAACAGTCTTCAAACCGTAAGGACCAAACGGTCTCCGAACCGTTTGGGACCAAACGGTCTCCGAACCGTTTGGGACCAAACGGTCTCCAAACCGTTTGGTCTCCACATCCATTAATCTTTCGCAAAATTACAAAAGACATAACTACAAATAAAATCTAATTTGTGTTAAATCTTTTACTCTAACTCATAAACTCTTATTTTTCATAAATGGCATCACTAGCAAACAAGACCACCGGCTCGGGAGCTGCTCCCTCTCAGACAAGGGAGCAAATGATCGAAGAGCTGGACAGGCTCAAGAAGATCAGAGATGTCTTCAACACCACCAGAGCAGTCCCACCAAAGACTAAAATGATGGATGTCTTGTGTGAGATTGCCCGCCTCACTAAATGTCTAGCTGAGGCATCTGAAGAAGAAGTAGAAGAAATCTCCTCTGATGACGATGAAGGTTCGGATTACACACCGAATCCTGAGGAGGAATCCGCCGCCGAAGATCACAAGGGGAAACGTAAGGTCTTGGAGACTGCATCTGGGCAGCCCTCCAAGAAGCGGGCAAGAAAACAAGTTCGACCCGTTTCCGCCATGGACCAACCCCTCGCCAAACCTTCCATCCCTGCAGCTACCATCGCTGCTACTACCACTATCACTACCATTCCTACCACCACTATTCCCATCACTACCACCACTTTCATTCCCATCATCACCACGATACCACCACCAGAGAACCTCTTCATCCAAACCACCATCTCCACCGATAAAACCCTAAAACCTACCAAGTATGTCTGCTCCAACATACTAATCAAGATGGGGATATATGATCGTATCTTCAATGTGCTAGACAAAGTCAACCTCACCAGGTTGTGTCTAATACCTGAAGTATCTTACTACGAACCCACCGCAGAATTCTTCTCCTTTCTGACCAAGGAGCCCGTTGACAGCATGAATAAGTCTCGGGACGGGGGTGACAGAAGGCTTGTCACCCAAATTTTTGGCAGCAAGCTCGTCATAACAGAGAATATGCTGAACTCCATCTTTATTGACGACCAGGAGCAGCTGCGAAAGGCTAAAACAGTGGGAACCGATCATCCAGAATTCAACAGAACTACATTCTGGAAATCCTTAACTGGGATCCCCACTTACGATGCAAAGACGTGCAAGGCATCAGACATACACTCTGGTTTTGTGCGGACTGTACACAAAATCATCGCCGGCGCACTCTTCCCTAGGACAGAAGGGGGGAACGTTATAACCTCCGATCTTTTTGTTCTCTGGTCTATTCTTAACGAACGGCTAGTTAATATCGGTCGTCATCTGATCCAGAAATTCTCAATCTCCATCCTGGGGAAAGAGATTTGCATGGGGGGTCATGTCACATCTATCATCAAATATCTTAAGATGGACAAACCTTTACCCCGCTGCACGCAACTGAAGGGCGACATCCTTACCAACGAGCAAACTCTGAAGAACTCGTTCATAATTAAGGAAAAGGATGGGAAATTACATTATATATTCTGCCCTATGTTCAAATCATCAAGGACTCTCCTCCCGCTTCCGGAGTTAGCAAACTATGACACAACACATCTCCTCTTCTCTGACGAGGAGCTTACTCAACTGCTAGCTTCGGTCAAAATACTTGAAAGGAAAGCAACAGCGGGACAAACGGAGATGAGCATCACTGCCCCAACAGCTCGACCAACTAAGATGCCTGTCAAGCGACCTTCCAGGAGGCAGCTGCGGGCCCAACAACTGTCGGGGACACCAACATCTCGGCCAAATCCGGAGGCCGAGCAGTTCCACGAAGAAGTCTTAACAACATCCTCCATCGACTCTTTTATCCAGAGTCTCCACGAGCAGCTAACCACTGCCACCACCACTCCGCCTTCCACCATTCCAACATCTACCACTCCCTTCCTCCCCACATCCACGCAACCATTCACATCCACTTCTTCACCCATTTTTACGCCGGACTTCCCTTTCTCCATCCCTATGCCCGACTTCACCACCCTTCCATTTACTCCCGCAGTTTCCACCCCATCATTGTCGCTACCACCACTTTCGCCTCAAATACCACCACTTTTCACATCCGCCACCACCCCGACACCGCTGGTGACTACTTCCACAGTCACTACGTAGCTCGGGGAATCATCAGTGTCTCTTCCGCAAGACACTAACACCGTCCCACACAGACCCCAGTCATCTCACCCTTCCGCTCCTGGGGTCCCTTTTACTAACATCGGTGAGGAATTCGGCCGTCAATTTGACGCTGTCCGAAACCTCCTCACCGATCCTTCTAACATATTAAATTCTATTTTTTTCTTGTGTATAGGATTTATCACGACAGGTAACCAAGATCGACGAACAACACCGAGCCTTGCCTACCTTCCTCCAAGGCATCCAGCAACGACAGGACGAAGTGGCTAAGCAAGTTGAGCACATCAACAGCCACACTAACAACCTGCCGGACTTGGTCCTTGGAGCAACGCGTCAGCAAGAAGCTACAACACAAAAAGTCGATGAGATCTCCAAACAAACTCAACCTCTGCCAGAGAATCTCCGCAAGCTTGAGCAACATCAAGATGCCCTGAGCACGCGCTTGGCTACCATTGATGGAACACTTACGCAGCTACATCATCACCAAGAGGAGGAAAATAACGATGAAACCCAACAACTACGTGCCCAAGTCACAGAACTGACAGCACGTCTCCTCTCCGCCGAGGGCAGATTCACAGACCTCAAAGAAGCCCACGATGCACTGCTCGAAAAACACGAGCATCTGCAAGTGGCTTTCGACGAGATACAAGCCACTCATCGGCGGTGTAAAAAGTATGCCAACAAAAAGCAAACAGACGAAGCTGCGGATGACAAAGATGACGATGATGAAGAAGACGACGACTCCGACTCATCTGCTGACTCCAACAAAGATACATCTTCGGACGACAAGCATGATGACGGAGAAGACCCCGGGCATGCAGCAGGACCCTCCCAAAAAGGGTCCGACAAAGGTCACCAGGACAGTGACCATCACCCCAAGTCCCCACACAATGACAATGTCAACATGTCATATGGGGATCAATTCTTTGACTATTCAGCTATGGGGTCCATCGCGGAAGCTGCCAAGGACGCGGCCTACGCTGAGTTACAACAATCCATACTAGAAACCAGCGCCAGCCTGCCAAAAACCTCTGCTCTCTTCGCCGCACCTTCTCCCCCTTACCATGACGAGGCAGACCGAGTAAGTCTAGACACGGACGAGGATCTTGACTCTGCCTCTGACTTGGACGATAATCTAGAGGGCCATGTAGAGGCCTTCGAACAACCTGCTTCTCCTCCACCACAAGAGCTTCCCCCGCCACCTCCTCTGCCACACAAAATGCACGACCTAGATATGGCAGCCATCTCTACTTTAGATGCTCAGGACATTTTTATACTAAACACTATAGTGGACGATGCAAAAGCGGGGGAAGACATAATCTATCATAACACCAAAACTAGGAGTAAGTTGACACACGAAGATTTTCGTTGCATCCTACGACCTCGGTCCACGGTGCCAATGGCGATCTTCCGTGTCCTCCTCGCCAATTGTATAGAAACATATAGAAGTCACAAGCGGCAACAACCGGTTTTTAATGCTTCGCCCGCTTTGTCTTTTGGCCTTTTATACAAAGACATACGTGAAAAATCGGTTGAGCGGCTGCGTGTCGGTTTGGCAAGAAGGGCACGTTATCTTACAATGCCCTTCCAAGTCTCAGACCACTGGCTTTTTATGATCGTGGATACCGAGGCTCGGGATGCCAAAGTATACAACTTCTATAGCACTGAGCTACCAGCCGGCACAATAAATTTTGTAGGAGAAGCAGCAGAAGAAGCCAGGTGTATACCCTTCCGACTGCTTAAATTAATCTGGGCTGCACGCCCATCTCTTCGCTAAGACTGGAGCCAACCATGGTTCAAAATCATAATCCCTCCAGTCCAAGCCACCGAGGGATCTGGGGACAGCGCTTTCTGCACCATCCGACACATCCAAGAGCTGAACCAGGAAATCCCATTCAATGACCTGGTAGCTGAAGACTTTCATTCCCTACGAGGACGATATGTCATGGAGCTCATCTGTGATAGACGATTCTTCAACGACCCAACTATGTCACCAGATGATGTTCCTCGCTACCTTTTCTCAGCTGTCCAGCGACGACAACGACGACCTTTCCGACAAGTTTTGAAGGAGTCAGAGCAGACCAAGTCGCCAGAGCAAGATAAAAGCAAGAGTGATCCTGCTTACACCATCAACCCAACATTTCCTGATTTTGATCGCGATGCTTGCAAGGGTCTTAACAACCTCGAATTGTGTACCATTATGGCGCGACTCTCCGCAGACAAAGATGGCCTGGTATACATGTCTCGAGACATACTCGTAATGGTAGATTCACTGCGAGAGACTCTACAGGATAAGGGATCCCTTTCGGTCAGCCTCATGGCCGCCTACCAGTTTCTACTTGGCCAAACCAACCCAAACACATACATGGCGTCTCCATATATGAAAGATGATCTCCTAAAGCTCAAGAACTTCGGCACAACTGATGCACTGATCTCATATCTCCAACACACAACGCCGAAGTTCATCATGTTACCCATCCTGTATCATGAGCATTGGATTCTCCTGGCAACAAACCTCCCAGACGGAACAACCACAATATACAACAGTTCTGACAGCCAGTTCAACGCTCGACAGCGACACTACGTCGTGACGCCAAAGACGCCAACAGAAGTAGTGGCAAAGGAGTGCGCCGAGAAATTAATCGATTTTCTGAGTCAGCATACAAAGGCGTACGACAGAGAACATTTCCATCGCCCAGCCTTCTCCCACAAATGCCCCCAGCAAATACGACAATCGAACGATTGCGGCTTCCACGTCCTCTACTGGATGTACACCATCATCGTTCTTCAAAGACCAGTAGAGGAAATGACTGACGTGGACTACCACGCTTTACGAGGACAGTTCGCATCCAATCTACTTCGTTCTCCGGGGGAAAATGAAGATTTACCTTAACCCGCGGCCCTTGTCCTAATGACTTCTCAACCTATCACTTTGCCACTCTGGGGATAGAGTGCGTGATAAGTTAGGGGGGTACATTAGACAAGGGCGAGGTATCAATTTCTACACTCCTCTTTCTATCTAACACTTTCCATACAATTCTTTATTCTTAAATTTTTTCTTAAACAATTCTTTTTACAATTCTTTTTACTTAATTTCTTTTTCAAAAATAGTCACCTCAACTAACTCTAGAATCATGTTAGTCCCTATAAGTAAATATCACTTAGACATCGAATGGCAATTTATCAATTTCCACCCACTAGTGATTTCATATTTTTGCTTCAATTCTTCATCTGACTCTCCACAGGTCAAAATCAAGGCAGAAATAAGCCAAGATCTCGAGGATGAGAGGGAAATCAGGCAACTTCCAAATCAAAAAGTTCTGCAAGTGGACCACAAACCAAATAAGTTCTCGTTGAAAAACTTTAAGAACAGCTTTCCTCTCTTCAAAATAAAAGAGGCTTGTCCGCCCAAAATAAATTCTCAAAAATCCCAAAACCCAAGCCTGTGAGTTATTGAATAAAATCCAGAGAGACGAATAAAATTATGAGAGTTGTACCACGCATAAGGATCTATACGAAGAACTGACGAAGGTCTCACCCGACCGGCACATTCCGCTGCCCTCACAAAGGTAGATGTGTCGTGCCCGGTAGTGAAACCCTAAAGTTTCCAAGTATATGAAAGGCTCATAAAGGACTTGCCCGGCCGGTACATTCAGCTTCCCTCATAAAGGTAGATGTGTCGTGCCCGGTAGTGAGATTCTAAAAAGCATAGACAGCCCCTCCCCCACTTGAAGGGGGAGCTACACTTTAAAGCCTTTAGCCAACCCTCATACCCCCTCTAGCTTCCAGTAGGTTTTTCAGAGAGGTATAAAGCTGATTAGAGTCAACAACATGCACAAAATAAGGTGGTCCCAATGCAAACCTTGAGATACGGAAAGAACCTGAGATCCAAGCAACACTCGAAATTCGAAAGAATCAAGGCATGCAATAAGACTTGATATGACCCCAGGGGAACTCAGGTCAAGAATTGAAGCAAGAGTATGGCAATCCTAAATAAAATTGCCTCGCCATTACATGTCTCAGCTCTATCTAACTCGAGGACAAGCTAGACTCTAAGTTAGGGGGGGTGATAACCTCCTATTTTAGTCGTTTATCTTAGTCTTTTTCCTTAGTTTTCCATACTCTTTTTAAGTTTAAACTATACATAATCCTAATTTTACCCCTTTTTGTAAATACACCATCAGACTAACTTTTTCCTTTTATATATGCAGAAAAAGCACAAAAAAATCATAAAAGAATAACCCAGCCTCAAGACCGAGTGGAGTCTAACGGTCTCAAGACCGCATGAAGCCAACCGGTCCCGAGACCGCATGAAGTCAAACGGTCTCAAGACCGCATGAAGCCAACCGGTCCCGAGACCGCATGGAGTTCAAATGGTCCTAAGACCACATGAAGCCAACCGGTCCCGAGACCGCATCACTACTACAGAAACGGACTTTTGCGTCGGTCGTTTAATCCCATTTGGCGTCGGTTTCTGACCGACGCCTATGTGGGCGCCGCTAAAGGTCGAACACTTCGGCGTCGGTCTTTTGGTATATAACCGACGCCAAAAGTGTTCGCGCCACAAAAAAGGCATCATCTGGGGCACTTTCTGCGTCGGTTATTTACTAAACAACCGATGCCTATATGGAATATAGCGTCGGTCTTTTAGTAGATAACCGACGCATAAAGTGCCCTAGATGACGCCATTTTTTGTGGCGCGAACACTTTTGGCGTCGGTTATATACCAAAAGACCAACGCCTATAGGTTAAATAGGCGTCGGTTTGATATGAATATCCGACGCCATTTCCAGGACTGCTTTGGCCACATCAGGCGTCGGTTTATTGAAAAAAAACCGACGCTGTAGGTCTTTCCTGACGGTTTTCTATAAATAACCGACGCCTATTTATATTTTTTTTTTTCATATCAGTTTGCAGGCCTGCTGTGGCTGGTCAGCAGGATGAGAACCTGCAGTTCAGTTTTATGAACTGCAGGTTTACGACATCCATTGATATCAGCCTACAAACAGGCCGCAAACCTGCAAAAGTCACAAGCAAAATTCTACACAAGTACATACATTCAGACATCAATTCAATTCTCACATTCACACATATAGAAACATTCAAATACATGTATTAACATTCAGAAATATTCATTTACATAGTATCATTCATTATCGCTATCAACATCCCAATTATATCTTACAGTTGCCACTGCTTGTATGGCTTTTGCCCATTCTTCTCTTACTTCATTTAATGCTTCCATCGTATATGGAGCATGTATATTTTTTAAACGTTTACCTGTAGTGTTGTCAGTTTTAAACACCTGCAAAGAGAATGATGTATATATATAAGTAATAATATAAAAATAATATAAGATTGATATATTGCATACTAACTAATGAGACTATATATAATACCTCATGTATGGTATCGATGTCCAATGCGGCATATTTGATAATCATCTGCATAAATCGCATCACATAGTATGTGCATGCCCAGCCATTGTCTTGTGTAGCACACTATAAATTGAAACATACAAAATAATACAACTAAGCACAATTCACATCAATAATATATATATTCGAGTCGGGAACTTACTTGTACGTTCTGCCAATTTATTGGCTGGTTCTTTTTCCTTGGGACCGTTCCTCCAGCCTTTTTGAATGCATCTAAACCCCTACATGTTAATATAACACAATAAATTGCATAAGTAAATAGTAATGTAATAAAAGATGTTAACGGATATAAAAATGAAATATTTCTCACCAGAATAATGGCATTCTCATTACGTGTCCAATTTTAGTGTTCAATGTACTCCCCGCAGGATCTAGATAATAAACAGTGAATGTCCCGAGGACAATAACTAGTAACTCCCAATGTCTACCGCTAGAAGTAAGAAGTTAACAATTAATAACTCAAAATGCAAAATAAAAATGGAATTTTCTTAAGTCCAAATTATAAATAAAGTAAACTTACTTGACATTGAATGGAGCTAATATTATCGTCTTCTTTTGCTGACCAAAAATTGTAAAAGCATCTATACAGTATTGTTGAACATTATCAGGGTCTTTAGCTACCAAACTAATCAATGATGGAATCAAAAATCCCACATGATCAAATGCAAATTGTTTGCAATGATCTTCGACTAGGTAGCTGCAAAACATATAGGCGTATGCATTAATATATAAGAAACCAGATCATCGGATCTTACACAAGGTATATGGATGTATAAACAAGATCTCACCTTATCCATGTCTCTATCATTGATGTATTCAGCCAATCATACATAAACAGCTCAATAATATCTTGTATAAATAAAGAGCTATCGTATGATTGACCTGCATAATCTGCATCTAAAGAAATAATTATAGGGCAATGTACATTATGTGCCCGTAGCCAACATGCCATTCCCCTACAAGCAGGACCTAACGGGTATGTTAGGTCAGTTGGAACCCAATCGGGTAATGCTGGAAGTGGAAGTGGAGGCCTAGGTGCTCCTGGTGTCTTCTTTTTAACCTGTACATATAATTTCAGATCAGTTGACATCATATATACACATTAACAGTCTAAATCAATGTAAATTTATCTTACAATTTCAGTCGTGTAGACGACATCTGCTTTGGGCCACAATATCACCCCGCCTTCTGCATCAGCAAGTCTATCAATATCCGGGTGGGGATATGGCAATGTAGCTTCTCTCCAATCAGGTAACACACGTATCGGGCTCACACGAACGTAGCCCTGTGGCATTGGAGTCTCGTGAAACATTGCCCCAGGAAGGGACGGGTAAGCCTGCGCCTCTGCAACAACGTAGTCTTGCATTCTTAAGCGGCATGGCTTCAATGCCTACAAATTTACGTAAAGAATATTATACATATATACATATCATCTTGAAAACATAACAACTTGAAAAGACTAACTACAATGTCATAAACAATACTTACAGCAGACGTGCTAGGCGATGGGTCTCCAGGATTACTCGCAGTCTGTGCATCAGGAGAAGAGTGGGTCGCCATAGGCGTATTGGAAGCCTGAGATGCCTGCCACCGCAGCAATTCTTCCTTGACCTTCTCAGCAACTACATCGTTGATCTTCTTAGCAACTAAATCCTCAACTCTCTTATTCTCCTATACATGGATAAAAGAAACATTAGCTTCTTATTAATGAATTTCCTTTTGCAGTAACATTCTAAAAAAAGAATAGGTTACCTCTTCTTGAGAAAATCCCGCTCTGGGTTTGCGTTGGGATGGCCCAAAGAATGCTTTGATGCCAACACCAGCGCCGGCACCTCTAACACGTCTAGGATGCTCTGGGTTACCCAGAGCAACTGTCAATTCATCCCTTGTGCCCTGAGGGATGAACGTGCCTTGTTTCCTCTGCTCGTGCAGCTCCCGCTAATCACCATAAACAGAAATTGGTAAGTTAACACCACAAATAAGCAATATTCAAACGATTTCTCTAAGAGTTGTATTTTACCATTTTTGCAGCCGCCTCAGCAGTTACAGGCTTCTTTATTTCACCCTTCTTGTTTTGCCTGCCAGCTATCCAGATATCATGGCGAGGCATGGGTGTGGCAGACTCCTGAGTAGGAGCAGACTCCTGAGTAGCCGCAGACTCCGCCTGTAGTCTTTGGCGAACGCTTGCATAGCCTTTTGGACCCATAGTGTGGTCATGCACATTCAGTGCACGCCTTGCTTTTTGTGCGTCACTGAGGGCCTAGTTAATATGCACATTAATGATTTGGTTAGTAGCACTAAATGCTAATCTTGAATAGGTGAATACAATGTATATTAATTAAATTAAGAGTGACACCTAATACCTTGAATTCTTCAGATTTTCTTGAAGCAACAAAATTGTCCCAATCTTCTTTGTCCAAGAAGTTCCATTGTTCAAGGGCTGACTTCTTCTTCTTATCACCCTCTTTTATGTATTCTCTGTTCAGATTTGTCCTATAATTCCTAAGCATCTTTCCAGCGCGTTGCATCACATTTTTACGATGCAACTTCTCATCCAATGCAAACAGATTCTGTAAAATAGAAATGTTATTAACTAGTATCCAAAATAGAATTGCAAATAATAGAATTTGTAATCTACAAAATAGAATTGCAAATAATAATAACTCACGCATAAATCCTTCCATATCAAGTCTTTTTTCCCTTGAGGAACTTTATGCCAATTGTCATACTTAACACCACAATGGCTCCGAGTGGTACACCCAAGATAGTTCACAAAATTATTGCGGTTCACTCCAATTGGATTTCCTCCATTATCAAACTCCACCACCAATTTAGATCCACTACCACTTAGCGCTAATAACTTCTTCAACAGAGTGATGCCCCTTTTCTTGTTAAGTGTCTGGTGTTGCGCATCAAGTTGCTCCAGTGCTTCAGTGGGTACAGGTGCATCAACCTAAAATTTGACAAAAATAAAACACACTAACTTAGCCCAATATAGAAATATAGGATATATGACATAACTAGAAGATAATGAATTTTATAGAAATACATGATATGTTTTTAGAACTTACATTAGTATCCTCGCCATGCTCGTCATGGACAGCATGCTCATCATGGACTTCATGCTCATCATGGACATCATGCTCATCATGGTCAGCCATCTGAAAATGTCATTAAAAAGGCAAACATTTAGCATTTCTATTAACTAGAAAAAGGCAAACATTTAGCATTTGTATTAACTAGAAAAAGGCAAACATTTAGCATTTGTATTAACTAGAAAAAGGCAAACATTTAGCATTTGTATTAACTAGAAAAAGGCAAACATTTAGCATTTGTATAAACATACATGTCTCTAAAATTGTGATCTTTTATCAATTAACAATCCTTCATTGTGATCTCCGCGCACATATAAGTCATCATTAGCTTCAATATTTTGTGGAGTTGGCAACCCAACTGAGAATGGACTGGAGTCATCATACTTATCATAGTACTCTTCTTCATCTATAGGATCTTCAATGAACTGTCTTTTACCATGACGAACAACCGACCATTTATCATTTGCAGGATCATCGATATAGAATATTTGTTTCGCCTGTGATGCCAATATGAATGGTTCACCCTTCTCGCCAATCTTTTCAAAGTTCACCAAAGTGAAACCCAATTCATCCACTATAACTCCTTTGGTGTTATCAACCCAATTACATTTAAAGAGCGGAATTTTGAAATCTATGTAGTCAAACTCCCAAATGTCCTCAATGACACCGTAATATGACATTTTAGCTTCACGTGGACTCTTATCCTTTGCACTTGCAAAGTACATAGTCGACGCTTGAAGAGTGACCCCACTATTTTGGACGACACTCTTATCATCTTGGCGCTTTGTGTAATATGTGAATCCATTAATGTCAAACCCTTCATAAGACATAACATTCGGTTTTGGTTTAAAGGCGAGGCATTTGATAGTTTCTGTAATATCATTTGGTGTTTGAGATAGTTGATGTAAGACTTTATCTTCAAACCACTTAGTAAAAGTCTTATTATGCTCTCTAGCAAGCCACATTGAACTTGCTCGAGGATGTTGTCTCTTTATGAAATTGGTATGTTCCTCGATATAAACACTCACTTCATCCATATTGTGTAAAATATACAAGTGAGCTTGTTCCAACTGCTCACGGCTGATTACTTTCACCCGTGATCCCAAAATTCCTTTGCCCTCCTCAATATTCTTGTCATTATCAGGAGTGTCATTACCACTGAGAAAGTCATTGCAAAAATCCATAACCTCTCTCGCCACATAACCTTCAATAATACTCCCTTCAGGCCGATAACGGTTTCGAACATCACCTTTAAAAACGCTCATGTATCATTCAAAGGGATACATCCAATGCAAGAAAACTGGTCCCAACATTTTCACTTCCCTAGTCAAGTGGACAACAAGATGTACCATGATATCAAAGAACGAAGGAGGGAAATACATCTCAAGCTGACATAGGGTAACAACCACTTCTCTTTGCAAATTATCGAGAGTATCAGGGTCAATAACTTTGCTGCATAGACTGTTGAAAAAGAAACAAAGTCTGGTAATTGCAAACCTTACATGCTTCGGCAATATAGATCGAATTGCCACGGGCAATATTTGTTGCATTAGAGTGTGACAATCATGAGATTTAAGACCTATCAACTTCAGATCTTTCATTGATACCAATCTACGGATGTTGGATGAGTAACCATGTGGCACCTTAACATTTACCAAACATTCACAAAAAGTTTTCTTCTCCTTTCTAGACAACGTGTAACAAGCGGGAGGTAAGTATGTTCTTTTATTACCCATTTCACGTAATTCTGTTAATTCTGACCTTATTCCCATTTCACGTAGGTCCAGTCTGGATTTTATCCCATCTTTAGTCTTACCTGGTATATTTAATAGAGTACCAATGATGTTATCACATACATTTTTCTCAACGTGCATTACATCGATACAATGCCTGACTGTCAAAGAACTCCAATAAGGAAGATCCCAAAATATTGACTTCTTCTTGAATGAAGAATTGTCACTCCGTGTGGCCATACTACATTGTGATTTCTTACCAAATTCATTGACAATGTCTTTTACTCTTTCATAAACAACATCCCCTGGTATAGGTTTAGGTGCACTTCGTTCATCATTCCATCCATTGAATGCTTTGCGCTTCCTACGATACGGATGGAATTTTGAAAGAAACCTTCGATGACCAAGATATACAGTCTTGCCGCCATGTTTTAGTCTTATTGAATCAGTGTTTTCTTCACATATAGGACACGCTTTAGCTCCTTTGACACTATATCCAGACAAATTCCCATATGCTGGAAAGTCATTAATAGTGCAAAACAACATAGCGTGCAAACGAAATGTCTCTCTTGCTGAAGCATCATAGGTCATCACACCTTCAGCCCAAAGTTTCTTTAAGTCATCAATCAAAGGTTCAAGATAAACATCGATATCATTTCCGGGTTGTTTAGGACCCGATATCAACAATGACAACATAACGTACTTATTTTTCATACACATCCAGGGAGGAAGATTGTATATAACAAGCATGACTGGCCAAGTGCTATGTTGGCTGCTCAATGTCCCGTACGGATTCATCCCATCTGTACAAAGCCCAAGTCTTAGATTCCTATCTTCTTCACCAAATTTAGGGTACAATAGATCAATCTTCTTCCACTGTGGGGAATCAGACGCATGTCGTAGGATCCCATCATTATTTTTCTTAACATCTGCATGCCACCTCAAATTCCTCGCATCTTTCGGATTTGCAAACAAGCGTTGAAACCGTGATATTATAGGTAGATACCACAACACCTTGGCAGGAGAACCAGTTTTGGACTCCCCCGAAGTCGTCAATTTATACCGTGACGCACCACATTTTGGACAATCTTTCAAATCTACATAGTCCTTTTGAAATAATACACAATCATTCGGGCATGCATGTATCTTCTTGGCCTCCATTCCCATTGGGCACAACATTTTCTTTACCTGGTATGTTGAGATTGGAAGCTCGTTTCCTTCAGGAAGCATTTCTTTCAACAAAGTCAACAATGAAGTGAAGCTTTTGTCGCTCCATCTATTGTTAGCTTTCAACTTATACAATCTCAAGACAGCGCTAAGCTTCGTAAACTTAGCACAACCTGTGTATAACGGTATCTCAGCATCATGCACAATGTTTGTAAAGATAGGAGGTGGATCGGTGTGATCTACCCTACAACTATCCAGCATCGCATCAACGATGTCTGCTGGAACTGGTTCGTTCACATTTACGTCATCAGAGGCAATTTCTTCTTCCACCCAAGCACTGCTATCGACATCTACTGGTTTCGATTTTGAAATCTCTCCATGCCAGTGCCATTCTGTATAGCCTTGTACAATCCCGTTGCACATGACATGACTTTTGATTTCCTCACCAGTGTTGACTTTCAAGTTGTTACCGCAATGCCTACATGGACAGTAGAACCTATCTGTAGGTTTTTTCCTATGTTCCTCGGCAAATCTAATAAACTGATCAAGACCAGATATAAACTCTGGGGTGCAACGATTACGAATGGACATCCATGATCTATCCATTCTATGATCAGAGAAAACAAGTATATATTAGGAAACAAGTATATATTAGGAAAAGATTAGGGTATACACTTACATCCTAAGCGTATAATGTGATGTCATTCTTATATATAATAAATGTGTACCACCTATCCCATCCTTGAACACCTAATCTCACTAGTAAGTGTATAATGTATATTTGGTTTTCAAGAAAATTTCGGCAGCATTTCCCCGCTGTTCTCTAAGTACATATGTACTTAGAGAACAAACGGGGAAATGCTACCGAAATTTTCTCGAAAACCCAATACACATTATACACTTACATCCTAAGTGAGATTAGGTGTTCAAGAACAGTCCCAAACCGGGGACTATCCAAGATTTACTCCTAATGAGTCAATCTTGGATGGGTTTCTAGGCCAACAAATACATTTGATGTCATTCTTATATATAATAAATGTGTACCACCTATCCCATCCTTGAACACCTAATCTCACTAGTAAGTGTATAATGTGTATTTGGTTTTCAAGAAAATTTCGGCAGCATTTCCCCGATGTTCTCTAAGTACATATGTACTTAGAGAACAAACGGGGATATGCTACCGAAATCTTCTCGAAAACCCAATACACATTATACACTTACATCCTAAGTGAGATTAGGTGTTCAAGAACAGTCCCAAACCGGGGACTATCCAAGATTTACTCCTAATGAGTAAATCTTGGACGGGTTTCTAGGCCAACAAACACAATAATAGATATGACAAATATATGCAAGCAAAAGATTTGTTCATATATGCAAGCACAAATGTATGACAAATATATGCACAAATTAGAAGTTCATAACCCTCATAACCCCCCATCTTAGGATGATGAAGGTCCATCTTTGCAGTCCTTGGCTACCATATGAGCCAATGAACAAGGAAGTTGGTCGTTTGTCCCAGGATTAACATTGTGAAATTTGAGTTGAAGAACATGAACAAATTTGAGTTGAAGGTCCATCTTTGAGGTCGGTCATCTAGGTTCACCCACAATACAACTTATCAGAAGAACATGAACAACTTTCAGGGCAAGGTCAAAGCAAAAATCAGAATGATGATGACATTGATGAATTTTTTGTTGGTTGAGATTGAGAAATTCATGCCCAACTATAATATATTTCACTCATATTTTAAGCCCTTTTTAGTTAGAGGGATAGGGCTGAACGTATATGACCACATTATGACTTTATAGAGGTTCAAGTAAAATTAAGTATTGATTGAGATCTTGATAATAATGTTCTATCTGATCTTGAAGATTTTTGGATGGATAAAAAAGATATTATATATGAGGGTATGAAATTTCCATCCTTGAGGTGCTTATATAGGTGAATAAGTGGATTTTAATATTGATACTTTGTGACATAATAGTTATGTCTTGATTTGGTGAAATTCATAGTAGTAATACTAATTTAGTTTGATTATTTACGAAATTAGACATATATGATTGTGTTCAATACATTATGCGCGTCTTGCATCTTAAAAAATATATTTAATAATGTTGTAGGGATGATTCTACGTTGAGGCGACTTTCAGGACTTGTAAAATCTAATTACAAACAGATTAAACGGTGTTTTCCTTTTTGTTTGGGAGAACAAATAGATAGGTACTCGTAGAGAGAGTGTTTATTTATGTTTAGGATATGTTTCTTGGGTTTCCTTTTTGGTATAGGAAAGTGACCCATCAGTTGCTAATAGTTAATGTTTTAATTAGATTTGCGTTTTGAGCATCCTTGTATCTCACAATCCGACATAGGAAAAGACGACCTGGCAGTTTGGTAGGGGAGGGGGTTCTCTCAATCACAATCAAATATGATTGAAAAATTAAACCGTTCTCCTTTGAAAAATTACAAGCAAATATAAATGACAAAATGAACCAAATTGCAATAAAAAACAACAACATGTTGAATATGATTGAAGCAAAAATGAGCTGTGTAACTAGGTATAAAAACTCATAACCAAATGATTGACCAACAACTCAGAAACCAATCTGACCTTATAAAGAACACACATTGAAGGATCCTATAACAGAGTAAAATCGAACCTGTAAGTAGCAAGCTCGTGGAGGAAGAAGAGGAGTAGCTCTGTCGGTAGCGAGCTCCGTTAAGGAAGAAGAGCAGTGGAGGTGGCGACGTTGAGCAGTGGAGGCGGCGGTGTAGGCAGTGGAGGCGGCAGAGGCGTAGGGCAGTGGCAGCAGCGGCGGAGACGCGGGGGTCATCAGGCGGAGATGCGGCGGCGGAGAGGCAGTGGCAGTAGTGGCAGAGACGTCGGCGGAGAGCAGCGGCAGAGAGCGAGCGGCGGAGAGCAACAGCGGAGAGTGAGCGGCAGAGAGCAGCAGCTGGAGTCGTCGGGCAGAGAGCGAGCGGCGAGCAGCAAGATGAAACAGGAAGAAAGGGGGAAGAGCTGGGTGATCGGGTCTATTAATTTGGTAATCAGCATCAGTTATTTAGAAAACCGACGCCTCTAACGCTTTAGCGTCGGTTGTCTGTAAAAAACCGACGCCCGTTTAGAAAACCTGTACCCTAAATTTTTTGGCGGGAACCATAATCAGCATCGGTTATCTGGCACAACCGACGCTGAAAGTGGGACATTTTTGCACAAATTTTCATTTTAAATAGGCGTCGGTGAATACCTATAAAACCGACGCTAAAGATCACCTAAAATGTTTTTGCTCGAAATTTGGATTTCGCGGGTGCTTTTAGGCGTCGGTTTTTTATAAACAGCCGACGCTGAATATAAAGCGGTACCCGTGTCTGGCTAATCTTCAAATATAGACGTCGGTTTGTATAAATAACCGACGTCTAATAGTATCGGCGTCAGTTTCCGTAAACAACCGACGCCCAGAAAAGTGACACTGAATGCTATTTCTGTAGTAGTGCATGGAGTTCAAACGGTCTCAAGACCGCATGGAGTCCAAACGGTCCCGAGACCGCATGAAGCCAACCGGTCCCGAGACCGCATGGAGTCAAACGGTCCCGAGACCGCATGAAGCCAACCGATCCCGAGACCGCATGGAGTCAAACGGTCTCAAGACCGCATGAAGCCAACCGGTCCCGAGACCGCATGGAGTTCAAACGGTCTCAAGACCGCATGAAGCTAAACGGTCCCGAGACCGCATGGAGTTCATACGGTCTCAAGACCGTTTGAAGCCAAACGGTCTCACAGTACAAATGGTCTTGAGGCCCCAAACGGTCTTGAGGCCCCAAACGGTCTTGAGGTCCAAACGGTCTCCAAACCGTTTGGACTTCACTCAAAGCCTATAAATAAGACCCCAAGGGTCCTCCATGGAGAGAGGCCAGACGTCCAAAGGCTGCCTCACTCGTTCTAGAGCTCTTGCCACTTCCATCCTCCGCCCTGGGGCTGTCGGTCTGAAGTCCATACTCCATCCTGAAGCTGCTTTCTCCTTCTTCGTCAAGAAGGTGGGAAGGGGAGATCTCCTCATCGTGCAACCTACGAAGACTGGTGGATCGTTTCTCTCTCTCTCCAAGGGGTCGACCTTCTTCCATCCTTGTGGGGATGATGCTCTCTCTCTCTTCTCGCCTCCTTCTTGGTCTTAGTCATGAGGGAGTAGTCTTCTTCACTAGGGTGCGGGGAGTAGCCCCGCTACCCATACTTTCATATCATGTAAAATGTAATCCTTAGGTTGTAATGTAGAGTTCTTATCTTTGTCGGTTCAACATCAAACGATTAATGAATAGTTGTTGCTTGATCTCCAACTTGTGTTATCTTTTATCTTTTAGTATGAATTGTCTACGTTTGTACTATTAGATTCGAAACTCGTTTGCATGTTGGTTGTTGATGCATGTATCCACCATGTATCTATTTCGGTATCTAGAAGTGTATCTCAAGAAGTGGAGTAAACTCACTATCATCCGTTGCACTTTCATACTATGAAATGGAATCAGTTGACGTATGGAAGTGCAACCTTGGTAAGTCGAGGAACACACTTTGCGAGGGGAATGATGTAAAGTAATGTGACCATTTGATCGGGAATGGCTGGCGTTGCAACATTCCCGCACTTCTCGTAGCTAGGTTATCTGAAAGGAGACTAGGTCTACAAGGATACTTACTGACCGAACTCTTTTTGCAGGTTAAGTTTTGCTTTGCATGTGTTGATCGATGTGTAGTGGTGGTGAAAAACCGATCACACCCTAGTGATCTTTATCATAGTTTAACTCTTAGATTTACTTGCTTTCTTTACTTTTCATGTTTTAGTTTAAAACCATCAAAGTCCAACTTTTCGATATAAGTGCCAACTAGTGAGTAGCTAAGTGAAGTTCTATACGTTTTCATCTTGTTGCTTGCAACAAGACCGTTGTCTTTTGGGTTCGATCCTAAATATGTACTATGATAAGGCTTCCATACTCTTATGGGGTTAAAGTTGTTATCTAAGCACCAGTTCTAGGTAAACCTAGAGAGAACATCAACTCCCTAGGGTTTTTGGTGCATCTTTGGGACTCCCATTGGAAGAGTGATCTTTTAGTGTAAGTCCTAGCTCCATCAATGTCTAGAAGAGATATCATTAACATCAATAAGCAATCTAAAATTTTTAGTTCTTAGCACAACAAGCTCATCATGATAGACTCTATTCTTATCTTTATTAGCATCACAAAAAAGATTACGATCATCATTTTCAGTTTTAAGTAAAGCAAGCTTATCTATTAGAGCCTAGTTTTCTTCCTTAAGACTATTGATGTAACATCCCTGACCTAGGTTAAGACTTAACCCTAGAGGTTTTGCTTAAGTAAGTCATTTATATTCTTGTATTTATCTTTTGAAAAGTAACTAAGGCTCAAGAGGAACTTATGTTTCAATTTTAGTCCTCTTTGAATAATGTTGAAATAATGTTTTATTTGTTTTGGACTAAAGTGCAAATTACCCAAGCTAAGGGGTTAACTTGCAAATGTTACATGATAAATGTTCTTCAAGTGTTTAAGCATCATAAGAATGAGAATGATGCAGAGTTATGGCTTGTGGTAGCCTGAGCACCAAGAAAGAGCTTATTAAGCAATGCTTGTGCATTAAAACCTAGTTTTGGTGTAATGTGCAATTTACCCAAAACCTAGGGTTCAATATGCAAAATACCACCTCTAGAGAATCCCTCATGTTTCTTGTCATCATGTAGAGAAAATAAAATCAGAGGGGCATCTCATTTGAATCAATTTGGAGAAGAGAGAATCTTGATATTAAAATAATCAAGATTTAAGCATAATTGAAACCCTAATTCAATTTAATGCAAAAATAAATATATTAATTGAAGTGTCCTTCAACCAAAAATGAGATGGTTGAATTTTCATAAGTGTGAACGTCCTTGTGCCTTGCAAAGGCCACGAAATATCTAAAGTGAGTGGAGAGCCCACTCACATTAGTTAACTAAAAAGTAATATCCACTCAAATTTTAGATATTATTATTATAATAGTTAAGGTGCTTAATTTTCTTTCTTTTAATTCATGTATAATGAAGAGGAATTACAAGGAGGGGGAGATGGCTTCATATGAAAGGAATGTAGGGGAGTATGTGGCACCAATTTTGGGAGTTACCAGATTATTATATCACTTTCTCTCTCATTGAAATTTCCTTATAAACATATCATTTCCAACCCAAATGAAAGGCTTTTTCGACCCTTCTTTCTTTCCTTGTTTTGGCCATGCTCAAGGGAGATTAGGAGAAATAGGAGGACGTGCCCCAACCTATAGGTAAGCTCCATAGTCATCTTCAACCTTGATTCCATGGTGGAAATCGAAATTCAATGCTTAAATTCTTCTTTTCTCCATTCAATCTTCAACCTTAGCCATTCATTTCACTCAAATACTTGAGGACAAGCCTTGGGAGGTTGAAAAAGCTTCATTCACCATTGAATGCATGAAGCTTGAAGCTTGGATTCAATTTTGAAGGAAGGTTATATAACTTGAACCCTTAAATGTCATTATTGCTTGCAAATTATTCATTTTGTGTTGAACCTTTCTTCTCTCTCGTTTTCCTTTTGATTAGTTGTTGAAATCATCATAACAATAACAACTGATTTCGAAGGTTTGAAGCTTGAAGATGATGATGTCATCTTAAGAATACACCTCAACAAAGGAATGGGTAAACAATTTACAAAAACCGATTGAGCTAATTCGGTTTCAAAACTGAATGAGTTGATTCGGTTTCAAAACCGAATGGGGAATTAAGTCCAATGCCTAGAATATTTACACATGATTGGCATAGTCCAATGCCTGGAATGTTTACACATGATTGGCATAGTCTAATGCCTGGAATGTTTACACAGGATTGGCATAGTCCAATGTCTGGAATGTTTGCACAGGATTGGCATAGTCCAATGCATGGAATGTTTACACAGGATTGGCATAGTCGAATGCCTGGAATGTTTACACAGGATTGGCATAGTCCAATGCCTAGAATGTTTACACAGGATTGGCATAGTCCAATGTCTAGAATGTTTGCACAAGATTGGCATACTCCAATGCTTGGAATGTTTGCACATGATTGATATAGTCCAATGTCTGGAATGTTTGCACAGGATTGGTGTAGTCCAATGCCTAGAATGTATGCATAGGATTGGCATAGTCCAATGCCTAGACAGAATTGGATGATGTATACTCACATGACTGGTATAATTCAATATCTGATTAGAAGATTGGCTGAGGCCAACAAGTAGAAATGAGAATGAATCACGGATGACACACTATGATAATGAATATTACAGGATAAGCTTGAAATGTTGTTATAGTGTGAGGATAAATGAAATACCTATTCTTCCAATTCCTTATAAAGAGAATAGATGATTTACCGCTCTATCAAAGATAGTTTCAATGCATTAAAATATTATAATGTTCTAAACTGCTTATCCTCTGCTCAGTTTAATACTATTTAACTGCAATAATGATATTTCTAGCAGAGAGTAATATCTCTCGCTGGGACAATTTTCAATTGTCTCACCCCCGTGGGATCCAACTTTTTAGGTAGACACAGACAAGGAGACAGGAACCATACAACAAGGGAAGGATAGCAGCATCAGGAACAATAGTAATATCTCAGGTGGAGATACTGACTTTCGTGTCTTGTAGATATGAGTCCTATGTGTCGTCTCTGTACTCTCAGGTCCTCAGAGTTAGTAGTTAGTACTTTTAATTAATCAATCTGAGATTTTGGCTTGAATGCCTCGAGGTTTTGTGTTTCTCATGTGTAGACTTAATAGAGCAATTGATGTATATAATCCTCAAGAAGAGATGGTACATGGTATGTACTTATGGACCAGAATGTACATGTAATACTTTAGTTCTTGTTGTTAAGAGTTTCCTAGAAATGGATCTCTTTGGAAAAGGTTTTAATTTTTAGTGATTTTTGTTAGTCCGTTGTTAATGATCGCTTCCGCTTAGTTAATGATGTTTTGTTCGAACGATGTGTCACAATTGATGTTCTTAAGGTAGATACCATTCTCTACTTCAACTCCATTGTATTGGAGCTCAAGGTCAAGAAACTTCCCTTGCAAGGAATAAATGCTATCAAGATGCAACTTCTCATTCTGATGAATTATATCTATTTTAGCATACAAATAATCAATGATCTTTCCTAGCCTTTTAGTTTTAGACTTGCATTCAGTATAAGATGAATGGGAAGCATTTAACATATCAATAAGTGTTTCTTTGAATAACTCATGCAAGATTACCTCACTTACCTCACTAATGTCTTCACATATGGAGGCCATGAGTGCAAGATGGCACTCTCCTTCTTCAGAGCTTGAGCCACTTGAAGAGGATTCTTTCCAAGCCGCATGAGTAACATCTTTGCTCTTCTTGTCCTTTTTATCCATCCTCTTGTATTGGCCTTCCTTCTTATAGTCATATTTCTTATTGTGGCTGCTCTTACTGCAAGCCTTCTTCACTTTAGGGCATTCATTCTTATAGTGCCCCTTTTTTCCACATTCATAGCATCTAGGATTTGAGGATGAGGAAGACTTTCCCTTGAAGTGCTTGCCCTTGGAGTAGTTTGCTTGATTATCACTAGGGTCATCATCTTCACTCGTGGAGGGCGTAAAGGACCAACAAGAAAATTTTTGTTAGAGAATCACGATAATTAGGCCACATAAAAAATTTGAGCCCATTTGGATGAGTGTAAGTCACTCATCTGAGGGCAACAAAATCGACGCACGAAACTAATTTGAAATGCATAATTTTTGCGGTCTTTATAACATGACCTATAAATGTCCAAATGTGTTCAAATTTTGTATATGAGCTATTCACAAGATGTTTAAGAAGATCAATGGATTAAATTTTTGAAAAAAATATTGCATCATGAAAAACTACTTGAGTGTATTCTGCTCCAAATACACTCGAGTGTATTCTACCCTGACTATATATATATATCTATATATTTATATATTTATATATATACATACATATATATATATATATATATATATGTATATACAAATACACACACACACATATATATATATATGTATATATATATGTATATATGATGTGTTTGAGGATGGTTGCGGTTGTACCTCAGAGGATATGGTTTTGTATACTCTAGTTACTAATGTTGTGACCTATATATCAAGGGCAGACTAGGCTCATTTTACAGCTTGAATATATACCACTGTAGGTAGTTTGACTAATATGTCACTGTAGCTGACTTGTACTGACGAAGCGGGTGAGATCTTAGGATTCTAGATCTTGTATGGAACTGATTGCGACCAAGCAATAGTCAGCTGCAAATTTGAGTGGTATACCTCAAACTTCCCATGGCTTAATAAAAGATGTAATTCAACTATATAGTATATCTGTATAGGGTTAGACACGATTCACGTTGGATGTTTACCCTATCCTTGTTTCTTATATGCTAGTAGTAGTTATATAATGCAACATGATAAGTCAACTGCTCAGTAAATGATAGTTTTATCTATTCCTTTATATATCTTGTTATTTATACTTGTTGCTATGCCTACCTATTTAACTTGTCTAATTTTGTTAATCTATTTAGTTATATCTTGTTATTTATACATGTTGCTATGTGACAAAGACAATTTAAACCATTTGTCGAGTTTGTACTGGTGGAAACTTGACCGATCCACTTAAATCAGTTTTGAGCTATGCAGGAATCAGTTGAGTTTTGTGAATGTGCAACTCAACGGATCAAAAGTCATTTTCAAAATCCATCAAGGATCGATCGAGTTTCTAACTCAACCGATGAACAACCTATAATGAATTTTGGAAAATGGATTTTAAGTGATCAAACGTTCGAATTAAGTGTCCCTGATTTTTTCTCATTTTAGTTACAAGTCATATTATCAATACAAATGATTACAAAAATTATTTAAGGTGATTTGGAGTGTTTTCCACAAACGTACATTTGCATTTTCTTTTGACATGAACTAAAACAAGTTAGGGCTTGATCAATTTGATCCTTTTCATGTACCTAATGACTGAAATCAATCTCAAATAAACATATTACATATATATATAAATATATATATATATATGTATGTATGTATGATGTGTTTGAGGATAGTTGTGGTTGTTCCTCAGAGGATATGGTTTTGTATACTCTAGTTACTAATGTCATGACCTATATACCAAGGGAAGACTAGGCTTATTTTGTAGCTTGACTTATATGTCACTATAGGCAGTTTGACTAATATGTCATTGTAGTTGACTCGTACTAACCAAGCAGGTGAGATCTTAGGATTTTGGCTCTTCTAAATCTTGTACGGAACGGATTGCAACCAAGCGGTGGTCATTTGAAAATTTTAGTGGTATACCTCAAACTCCCCATGGCTTAATAAAAGACATAATCCTTTCCTTGTTTCTTATATGCTAGTTGTTATATAATGTAATAGGATAAGTCAACTGCTCAGTAAATGATAGTTTTATATGTTCCTTTATATATTTTGTTATTTATATATGTTGCTATGCCTAACTACTTAAGTTGTCTAATTCTCTTAATCTATTTACCTAGAATATTACATGATATAATCAATAACCATTGTTGAGAGTTATATCTCATGTTGGGACGTTGGTCTCACCACGCGGGTCACCACATATTTTTTGGTGGTTGTCAACGAAGTCGATAAGATCATGGTGGTGAAGAAGAGAAGCCTGAAGAGTGGTAGAAGAAGAAGGTTGACTTATAGTTAGTAGTGTCTTAGAGTCATCTATGTACTCTCAGGTCCGAGAAGGAGATGTTTGTTAGAGGATATGTACATCGACTCAAGTTTTTGGTAGCATGTTGATGTTTGTATATGGCATGTATATGTGAAACAAAAGCTTTTGTATACAAGTTGTGACTAAGTCCACTCGACATACATGTAAATACCTGAGATGGTATTTGTTAATATGCAAGTTGTGGATCCTTTGTGAAAATGTTTCTAAACATGATAGTAATGTATAAATTATTTAACATTACCCTTTTTTTGGTGTATGGTTAATTAGTGATCGATTATGTGTTTCATTTTGAGTAACCTTATTTATTGTGACAGGGTATCACACTCACTATCCTTTTTTATAACCTTCTTAGGTTCATGACACTTTTCCTAGGGGTTTGACAGTAAAGAGTCTCCTTCCTTGTGGTAGTAGTGATCTGAAGGTGGAGATCTTTTATCTAGTGGTTCCTTTGATTAATACATGTACACTTGGGGTCTTAGGATGGGTGTTTAATATGTATTCATGACATTTTTTTCATTTTTTCCTTATGTATGATTTCTATTTTGTAAATAATGAACAATGAAATATTCTCATAAATGGGTTTTGTCTCATATCGCATTTTAAACAATGCACATTTACTAGTTGATTTATGAATATGATATGCTTTGTCTGTGGGTGTGTATATATTTGTGAGGATTATTTAGTAAAACTTATTTTGCGTGTTTTGTTGGACAATGATGATTAAGATCAGTTTAGTATCATATTTAAATTTTCTTTTCATGTGGTCCTCATCTTCAATACTTGCTCGTCTGATGATCCTAGTGTCAAATACCATAACATTTTTACCAAAAAATAAGTTTAGAAAAAAAATCATTGCAATAAGAAATAATGTGGAAGAATATTTTTAAATGTGTTCTAGTTTTGAAAGAAAAAAAATTTATGAAATTAGTTTCAAATTTTCTTTAAACATAAAATTCCATAAAGTCTACAAACAAGATATATCTTAGTTTATTTTAACTGATGGTAGAACCACCACTGAGGAAGATCTACTTTTCTGACCCCCACCACAACAATGTAAACTATAAACTCCACACCATCTGCTATCCTTACATTGGTATGTTTGCAGAGCATAAACATGCACAATGGGCAGACCTATGTGACATAATCTTTTTCCATTCTGACACACAATATTTAGTTTGACCCTGGGTCATTTCATTGGGAATTCCATACATTTACCATCTAAGCTACTACTTCGTTGACAAAGTTACAATTTTGACAATATGAAATTATGGTGCTTTCTTTTATAGACATGTTCTTAAATCTATGGTACAAAAATATATTTGTAGGGACTATGGAATATATAACGAGGCCCCAATTTTATTTTTTATGCAATAAATAAATGAGAAGAATACAATAACTAAATAAAAATGAAAAATGATGATATTGAAGCTAAATGTTGTAGGAAAATGATTTTTTTAATATAAAATTTAATGGTTATTTTTCCTTAAAAGTCCTTATGTGACCTATAGAACCTATGTAACATACTAAAACTTGGACACATTCTCGTTGGCCCTTTTCCAAGCTTTTCCTTTCCTTTCAATCATTTTTTGGCTTTGATGTTTAATTAGTGGAATTTATAGTGGTTTGGTGAACATTTGTTTGATAATTATACCAATGGAAGGGTTTGTGCACATATACCTTGGTGAAATCTTATTTAAGGATAAAAAATGTAAAATCACCGCTTAAGTGACAATAGTAAATAAACTCATATTAGGAGTGTAAGGCCCCAAACCTTACTTAATGTATTGAACAATCTTAACTACCATAATTAACTACTATAAAACCTTAATCCAACCTTGTGAGGTGTTTTGAAATCATGAGAAAAAATTAAGTTTCAAGTTTGTTCCAATTTGGATGATGTTTGTGCAAGTTATCAATTATATGCACATTTTGGACTTTTATGCAATTTACCCATTTAAGAGGTTTTCTTTGTAAATTATCACGTGAATTATAATATTTATATATTCCCTTACCATTATCGAGTTTTTGAACCATGGTGCACCTAGTTGCACCTTGGTCTGAAGGTGTTTCTCTCCAACGACATTATAGGGATTACCGTCTTTATAAATGAGCTTATCTTTAAAAACTATCAACCAATGGGGTTATTTATTTGTTTGAAGGATGGTGGGGATGGCCTACAAGATTCCATGGGATTTTAGGACAGACCTTTGATATACAAGAAGCCTCTATGAGATGTCCTCCTGCATGGCTATGAAGCCCTAGGCTAAAGACACATGGAAAGTCCCATAGACACCTCATGCTTGACCTCTTTCTTTATATAGCCATGCCTACCCCTTCCCACCTCCCAATCCAATAATAAATCCTCTCCTTATCTTTCCTCTAGCTTAGAGAAACGTGCCTACTTTGGTTGGCCATGAAGGTGCTGTCCCAAGTTAAAGAGATTCCTTACCTTGGAGAAAAAAGCTCCTAGGGTTCTAAATTTCTCTATTTAGGATTTCTTAAGCTCCTCCTTAGTGATTTTGAACAAAACTAATAAGTATCCTCCTTTTCTTCCCTATTTTCATGTTGTTAGTCTTCCTTCCACCTTCCTCCAGGTAGTAACCCTTCTCTTCCATGATGAAACTCCACCTAGATCCCTAACACATCTCATCTCCATGCTCTTTTGCTAGGGTTTGCACATCTAAAGTGGAAAATGTGATCTTTTCTCATGAAAGGAGCTTGTCTTAGAGCAACCAGACCTTATAATCTTGGTATCCTTTCTGTTTGGACCTTCTTAGCTTCCTAGAGGCAAGTTTTGAAAAACACTAGAGGGGGGTGAATAGAGTTTTTAATTATTTTAGCAATTATTTAACTCAAACAACCACAAATAAAGAATGGAAGAAGCAGACAGGTGTTTAGAGTGGTTCCAACTTTAGCAAATACTAAAGTTGTCAGTCCACTACCCGGTTGCTTACCCAACCGGGATTTTGAAAGTATTAATTTTATTACCTTCACAAGAATTTACACAAAATACAATACTTTCTTTACACCCCTTAAACAGCCTTCACTTGAAGTAGATGCACCAACTTGAGGTAGCCTTCTTGAAGTAACTCCAAGCTCCCCCTTGAAGTAGCCTTCCTCTCTAGAAGTAACCTCCCGTTGCACCAGCCTTCTTGAAGTAGCTCAAGGTCCCCTTCTTCACCAAGAAGATCTTCAACCTCTCCAATCCGCAACCTCCAACCTAGGAGTAGCAAGGAGAGTACAAACAACAATAGAGAACAAGAAAGAAAATAGAAATTACAACTTATCCTTTTGTAGCACAAGGCTTGATTTGCCTAGATCAAGCGTGTAGATCTCCTAACCAAAGTGTATGGAAATGTAATTGCAGTGGATAGGAGATGCTAGCCTATAGGACACGAATTTTGAGCTAAGAGAAGAAGTAGCCAATTGTCACTATGCTCAATTTGCTCACAAACAGGTTGCTCAAAGTATGCTCAAAGATTTCTCAAGTGTAACAAGTAAGTTTAGGTGTCCTAAGGCATGTCCTGTTTATAGGAATGTCCTACAAGTGCTTAAGGACATTCTAGACACCTTGTAGGGGTTTCTAAGTGCTTAACTAGCTGTTAGGTACAAGTTTGTTGCTTTAGTAACGGCTAATTAATTAATTCTGCAGTTGCTGTCAGAGACCATCTCGGTCGAGAAATGGTCGACTGAGACACCTACTCGGTCGACGTTTTGTCAACCGATAGGCTCTCTGGATCAAGTGTATGCAACGTTTATCTCCAACTACCAACCACCTTGTCAGTTGTGTCTAACGGCTACTTGGGTCTTTCTCGGTCGAGAAGATTGTCGACTGAGAGTGTCTCGGTCGAGGAGTTAGTCGACCGAGATTGACCCTGTTTCAATTTTTCAATTTAAAGCACTAAGTGTGTGTATGACTGTGCATATGTGACACTATTGAAGGGGATGACCTATCTAAATGTGATGTTTAGCTAGGGAGAATCTAACGCTTGATTTACATGAAATCTAAGTACCTGTACATTATATATTTGTACAAGTTTTTACAAGGCGATTACATTTCATGAAAATATAAATATGTAAGCATATGGATTTCCCTAATTGCTTTGTCATCCACCTTATTCCTGCAACACTCAAGTAGCACGTTAGATTAACAAGAATGAAATTTTTGTCATTATCAAAACAAAGGGATTTACATATGTCCATTTAGCCAACAATCTCCCCCTTTTTGAAGATGACAAACATTTCCTAAATATAAAATAAGAAAGTATAAAACATGTGATTTTCATACCTGAAGATTACCTTTGTAAAGTTCTTCTCTTGTTTATAAAATGTGTGCTTATTATTCCCCATGAATTATGGAACATGAAATCCAATCCTTTAGGGAATATAGCAACTTTCAATGTAAAGCCAAGAGTTTATGAAACTCATTGATTGAGTTTTGCACAAATACTAAGTTTTATATTTATTTATTGTTTTGCACAAATACTAAGTTTTATATTTATTTCTCCCCCTTTGTCATTTCAAAAAGATATCCATTTAAGAATAAAACTCCCCCTTAATTTGATGTCCCAAAAAAATGTCCATTAAAAGCCAAAATGATGTAAGTAAAAGTTATTTTTAAGAAGCACAAATATCAAAGAAAATATCTTCCAAAGGAGTGATAAGCAATTGCTTCCTAATCTTGTTAAATTGGTCTAGTGGAAGCGGTTTTGTAAAAATATCAGCCAATTGATCTTCCGTATCAACATGATGAAGGTAAACATGATTCTTGGAGATATGATCCCTTAAAAAGTGATGACGGATTTCAATATGTTTAGCTCGGCTGATGTTACATGAATATCAAATTTCACTTCTTCTTGTATCCTCATGAAAGTACGATTAATATCTTAGGTCTTTAAGGATACTAATTAAAAATTATCTTATGTGATGCAAGCATTTAAAACAACATATTACCAACAAATCATTTTGCTTGCCTATGTATCATCAAGAATGCAATAATCATTGTTCATGCAACAAGCATCAACGTTATGTATGAAATGTTGAGAGTATATCCATGATGTAATGATAAAACAGTAGCAACATGAAATTCAACATATGGTTTCTATGTGAGTAAATCAAAGAATACTTAGGATAGACCATGTAGTTAGAAATTTGACTTAAATCAATATGATCCATAGTTTTAATTAAAATTATTTAGAGAGTAAACCAAATTAATCTCATATAAGTTTTCAAAGATGATTTCCAGAATGTATACTTTGTTTTGCATGTACAACAAGTAGATAGCAACTTGAAAATCGAAAGTAGCAGATTTATTTCAGGCTGGAAATCAGTGACCTGTTCGGTCGACAATTTCTCGACCGATAGTTCTCTCGGTCGACAGTTTCTCGACCGACAAGATTTCTGAAATGTTTTCTGAATTGTTAATTGCTTCCAAGTAAAACACAATTATGCAAGTTAGATGTTTAGATACTGGAATTAATTTGATATCCCATTATGTTGAGTTGAGATAGACATAGAAATATACAACTTAGGTCTTTGGTCATATCTCAACTTAATTCCATTCATTTAGTTTGGAGGTTTTGGAACCCAAACTAACTCAACATCCTTTTTCTTATAAGGACATGAAAAAGAACAGTGGCCAAGGCGCAAACAATAATGACAACATATAGAATCAACCTCATATCTTTTTCTATGATTTTGGTCTAGGTTGTTCTTGGGTATATTTGTATCTGTGCCTTTAGGTACATACATAGATTGATGTGCTTGTGTCTTTTTCCAACTAGGTTTATGATATTATTTTCCCTTAGGCTTATAACCTAGTCCTCTCCTTCCAACTTGATGGTAAGGATCATTTAAGATTTGATCAAGAATGCCATCATTATTTAGACTACTAACTTTTTGTTGTAACTTAGCAATCTCATCCATTCTCTTCTTGATATCTAGCTTTGCTTGATCTAGATTAGATGATAATGAATTTCTTTCTTTTACGATAGTATCATAATCTAGATGTGAGCACAAAACAGGTTGTTTTTTAAGATCATTCACTTGAGTCTGCAAATTAATCTTTTCTAGAGAAAGGAGATTACAATTTGCTTCTACAGATTTTAGCTTAATATCATGATCTTCAATAACCTTTTTGAGATCTTCATTTTCAGATGTAAGAGCAAGAAGCTTAGTATGTAATTCATCATTTGCTTTATTGGATTTCTTTAATTTCTTCTTGCACTCAATATATTTATGGTGTGTCTCTTCAAGAGAAGCAACTAGCTCTTCTTTAGATAAATCAAAAAGACTTACCTCTTCTTCTTCTTCACTTATTGTAGCAATAATACATTCTTTATGTGTATCTTCCTTCTTTGACCTCCACGGGCAACCAAGTGTTGCATGGCTTGTTCCTAAGCACCAACTGCAACTTGTTGAAGGTTGCCCCATACTTTTCCTTTGTTTGCGGTTGTAGACACCACCACCCTTCATACTTCAAGACTCGATTAGAGCTCCTTGAAGCCTGCTCTGATACCAATTGAAAACCACTAGAGGGGGGTGAATAGAGTTTTTAATTATTTTAGCAATTATTTAACTCAAACAACCACAAATAAAGAATGGAAGAAGGAGACAGGTGTTTAGAGTGGTTCCAACTTTAGCAAATACTAAAGTTGTCAGTCCACTACCCGGTTGCTTACCCAACTGGGATTTTGAAGGTATTAATTTTATTACCTTCACAAGGATTTACACAAAATACAATACTTTCTTTACACCCCTTGAACAGCCTTCACTTGAAGTAGATGCACCAACTTGAGGTAGCCTTCTTGAAGTAACTCCAAGCTCCCCCTTGAAGTAGCCTTCCTCTCTAGAAGTAACCTCCCATTGCACCAGCCTTCTTGAAGTAGCTCAAGGTCCCCTTCTTCACCAAGAAGATCTTCAACCTCTCCAATCCGCAGCCTCCAACCTAGGAGTAGCAAGGAGAGTACAAACAACAATAGAGAACAAGAAAGAAAATAGAAATTACAACTTATCCTTTTGTAGCACAAGGCTTGATTTGCCTAGATCAAGCGTGTAGATCTCCTAACCAAAGTGTATGGAAATGTAATTGCAGTGGATAGGAGATGCTAGCCTATAGGACACGAATTTTGAGCTAAGAGAAGAAGTAGCCAATTGTCACTATGCTCAATTTTCTCACAAACATGTTGCTCAAAGTATGCTCAAAGATTTCTCAAGTGTAACAAGTAAGTTTAGGTGTCCTAAGGCATGTCCTATTTATAGGAATGTCCTACAAGTGCTTAAGGACGTTCTAGACACCTTCTAGGGGTTTCTAAGTGCTTAACTAGCCGTTAGGTACAAGTTTGTTGCTTTAGTAACGGCTAATTAATTAATTCTGCAGTTGCTGTCAGAGACCATCTCGGTCGAGAAATGGTCGACCGAGACACCTACTCGGTCGACGTTTTGTCGACCGACAGGCTCTCTGGATCAAGTGTATGCAATGTTTATCTCCAACTGCCAACCACCTTGTCAGTTGTGTCTAACGGCTACTTGGGTCTTTCTCGGTCGAGTAGATTATCGACCGAGAGTGTCTCGGTTGAGGAGTTAGTCGACCGAGATTGACACTGTTTCAATTTTTCAATTTAAAGCACTAAGTGTGTGTATGAGTGTGCATATGTGACACTATTGAAGGGGATGACCTATCTAAATGTGATGTTTAGCTAGGGAGAATCTAACGCTTGATTTACATGAAATCTAAGTACTTGTACATTATATATTTGTACAAGTTTTTACAAGGCGATTACATTTCATGAAAATATAAATATGTAAGCATATGGATTTCCCTAATTGCTTTGTCATCCACCTTATTCCTGCAACACTCAAGTAGCACGTTAGATTAACAAGAATGAAATGTTTGTCATTATCAAAACAAAGGGATTTACATATGTCCATTTAGCCAACAAGTTTTGTTAACCCCCTTCTCATATATTGCTTGCTACATGCTTAAAACTCATACTTCTATGTTTAAAATCGATGATCTCCATCTCTATTTACCATGTTCTTCTAGGGTTTTGGTTTCTTTTTGTTTTACCTTCTCTAGAAGATCGAGTTTGGTTACCTATGCAACTTCAAACCTGATCTTAGGTCAAATTCTGTTTTCTCCCTCTCTCTTTGCTTGCATCGTTCGGTTTGATGATGTGTCAAATTCTAATTGGCCAAATTTTAATAATTCATAACTTTTGATTTGTTTGTTCAAAAATTAAAGTAAAATATGTTATGAACTCAAAAAAACATTTTATTTTTAATAAAAATATTTTCAATTATTGGTTTTGAGTTTTGTCAAAGGTGGTTTTCTAGAAAATGATTTAATCACTTAAAAATCACCAAAAATACACTCTAAACATCATAACTTCAAAATATACAAAATTATATGTTTTATTAATCAGGAGAACATAATAATATCAATGGTAATATTTTTAGAGTTTAAACCAAGGCTTTTCTCAAAAAGTCAAAAATAGGGGGTTTCTTTACATTAATGCATATAACCTACACTAATACATGGTTATACAATGGAAATAGGAAAAGTTGATCTTGGACTCAATAAAGTGATGAAAGTTGGTAGTTAACATCTTATGAGAGGTATGTGAATTCCTTACACCCTAAGTTGGGAAATTTGTGAACCAACCCTATTTTCCCTGAGGAGGCTTGAAAAGAACCATATTTCCTTTATTAATACTTCTCTTATTCAAATAGCCTCAAAATCATATTTGAGATATTCTTTCTTGGGTCTCGGTACCCCACTACTATATTCTACTTATGTGATGTTATTACTTGCCATGGATTCTTTCCTAGCATGATGATTTTATTATACTATTTAACTATAGTAGTGGTACTTATGTACAACTACCCATAGTTAGGGCATGTTAATTTGCCTTGGGGAACGTCTTATTCTCCCCCTGGGGAATGTGTTATTTCTCCCCTATAAAATTTGTATAGGTGACTGGGAATGTATTAATTCTCCCCTCACCAATAGTTTGAAGGTCCGGTAGGTGCCTCAACCCTACGTAGTTAAAGTAGTCAATATTAATCATGCATGCAATTCTTTTGTTATATTTTTGTTATGGCAAGCATCTACTTGATTATGCCTCATTCTCTTGACATTCTCATCTTATGATGATTCAATATCTTTATGTTTCATGTTATTTACTTATCTCTTGTACTTGTTCATAATGTCGACACATACTTTGTTTTCCTTTCCCTTTTACTGGGTGCTCTCCCAACCACCCAGGTTAGGACAATCTTTTGAGTTGAACCAGGAGAACATAGCTTTGGGAACGGACCTAGAACTTGTAGATGTTTCTCTGGAGACAAGATTTGAAGTATTTTAGACTTCCCTCTATCTAGTTCCTTTTTGTTGTATCTTGTTGTAAACCCTAATGGGAGATTTTGATGTACTTGTGTAATCTTTTATGAAAGTTGAATATAGTTAGTTATTTTTATTCCACTGCTACACTTTGGTCTTTTTCATACCATTATAATAAATTTAAAAAAATAATACCTATTCCAACATACCTTTGAGCGTGTTTGGAATGGATGTTAATTCTTCATTTTTTTAAGTAAGGGGGTGATCTCGCCTCCTTACAACCTCAAATAATAAATTATTCTTAGAATAGGCTAGCACAACGATAAAGTTAAATAAAACCATACAAAGTATTAAACTCTTAGAAAATAAAAGGTTTAAAGGAATTATACCAAGTTAAACCATGTGGGCACAAGAGACATCGTGTCCACAAAAAATCTAAGGTTCCTTCGGTTGATGATAATCTTATCTCCACATACATGTATTAATATATATACCCATGTGCTTTTTTTCAAAAACTACTGGAAGTACAACATCCCAAAGCTTAGGTTTTTTGTAACTTTATTCTTGATGAACCCATGTTACACATAAGAATGTAGACACATTAAGTGATGGTGTGATTTTGTTACATATGCATGTGGTTGCTAATGTACTAATGACTTATGATATTAGTATATGGTTTTGATATGTCATTAGTAAATGATGTACCCATCTTGGCATTAGTGAATCCATTTTGTTGGTCATCATTGGAATTGGGACTTGGTCCTTGTTCATTTCATATTACCAGAGTATATTGTTGTATGTAATAAAAATGTAATCAATGTGAAATCAATGAGAACTATTGAAGGAAACTGAGGGTATCATTATACTACTCTAAAGATAGTTCTAAATATATATTTCACTATTCATCTCTTGACTTAATGTTTTTATTAGTACCATATTTCTATCATATCTGAATGTTCTTGCCCATGTACTAAATAGTTTATGATATTATGGTTTAGGTCCCAACCTATGATGATAAAGATGAATGAATCACTTAGTATGAATGTGTGAGTGCATGAAGTTTCATGTATTCATGCATCTATGCTATAGAGAATTTCATAGCTTATTCTTTAATTAAATGGTTGTTATATGGTATTCATTTGGACTTTGCTTCCTCATTTTATAAATGATGGCTACATCACAGAAAATCAACCTAAAGTGGCATTGAAAAGAAAAATTAACTTAGCAGTTCATTGACGAAACACATCTTCCAATCTGAGTACCCCTTATCCCTGAGCACATTCTTTGTAACATCCTAGGATTTGAGGCCTCGGATAACATGATCTTAAAATGAATGATTGGTATCAGAGCCATAACCCCTCCAGTAGGTGGGGCCCGCATGGACATGTGGCATGCCAGTCTTGAGCCGTGCGGTTCAGGCATGTAGGAAAGGGCTGTCCATGGTTGACGTAGCCACCCTTGCACTGGTATTCCGTGATCGGGAGTTGGGTATCCATGGGCCATTGTGGGTCTGCACTGAAACGGGGTCAGATTATGAGGCCATATAGTTGAGCCTTGACGAGGACGTCAAGTGTCTAAGTGGGGGAGATTGTAACATCCCAGGATTTGAGGCCTCGGATAACATGATCGTAAAAGGAATGATTGGACTACCCATATCACCAAGGTGCACCTCCTTTTCTGGGAGCCCATCAATAAAGAACTCCATAGTTAAGTGTGCTCATCTTGGAGTAGTACTAGGATGGGTGACCAGTCGGGAAGTTGATCCTGGCTTGCGCGTCAGTGTTGACAAAGTGCGCAGTTAATGCTAGTGGTGGTTTGTGGGGCTAGTCATCATTCCTGAAACTCTACTAGAGCCTTGGGCAGTGGGCCCGGGCGTTACATTCTTCTTTGTTGTTATTATGCTCTTCCAATCACCTCTCTAATGCCTCCCTCAAGTGGCATTTAAAAGTAAAATTAACTTAAGAGCATTTCTGCTTGTGGTGGGGTTTGAATTGGTCTTTTCTTATAAAGATGAACTGCATACAAAACACAAATTCCATTTTTAGAATCAACTTATAGTCAGAGAAAATACACCTAGCATAAACCCTAGATTAGCATGCACATTGGTCATGCGTGCCAAAAAATTTGATTATAGGTTTGGTTGTTAGGTAATAAAAGATACTAACTAATTTATTTTTAAAGGCATTGAATGTATAATTAATAATTCTCATTTTTTAGTTGTCTATTTCATGAGTAGTATATGAAATGAATGGCATGAACACTAGTTTCCGTCAAATACTCTTTATTTAGTGTTCGTGTTGTTCAAAATATGATTCAAATCACAATGATGTATTTGAATCCCATGTACCAATGGTATACATCTAGACATATTTACAAAATCCTCAAGCTTCTAGAATACAACATACATCCAAGTTTATTGTTCTTCTTTAACTCTTAACAAGTATTCAATAACTAGTTTATGCACGTGCTTTGCACGTGATTTTTATATCCTTACTCTACTGTTAAGTTGGGTCTTCAGAAGTCATATAAACACAAAACTATAAAAATAAAATAATGTCATTTCTGAAAATTGAACCAAAAAAAGAAATTTTCAAATAACATAGTGAAATCCATTTATTAAGACACAAAGGTTTTATCAAAAACATCATAAGTTTTTTTTATTGAATTAGAATTTCTCTGGTATTCTTCACATCATTCAATTTTAAAAAATTCTTCATCGATATTTTAACATACTTATTTAACTACCAAATTTAGTTAGATTGTGCTTCCCTTGGACCTCTTACTATAGTCATTAAATTTTGAAATTGTCATGGGTAATAAATTCAATTGTTAGTGTGTCGTTAGTGCCACTCACAAGTCACAACGTTTACCCCATAGTATGAATAATGGGTAACTATTTCCCAAAAAATTTAAGTGTACTTCTTTGTTCCCTCAATATTCTACCTTTTTCATGGATGATATGTCTTCACCAAGTTTTTGAAGGACCATATGTGTGTTCATAGTATATAAACATATACTACACAAATTGAGAAAAGATGTAGATAAATGATAACAACAATATTTGTTTTTGGTCAGTCTAAAAGCGTGTTACTATAACCAAAAACTTTAGGTACATTTGCACCCCTAAAAAGAAAAGCTAAGCCTTGATACACCAAACAAATGGGTATCAAGGTTACAAAAAATAAACATCACACATGGACACTGAATATGAAAGACAACACCCAGTACCCCACAAAACCAATGAGACATGACTTTCGAGAAGTCATGTCCTCAATGACATTGAGCACACCACAAAGAAGAAGACACATACTCCACCAGTATCATGCCTCGAGAAGTAACTGGAGCAAAAGACTAAATCCCCCTGCAAGTGTCCATGGTTGAGATACTCACTCCAGAATCGAGTACAATCCCAGCAAAACCTAAGAAACCCACAACAGAGCATAACTGAAGCGATCCACTCCAAACTTTGAATAAGAGGAAGGGGACTTCATAAGGATATCAATTCAGACCCCCTTCACTGCATCAACGGACACCCACAAATTGTGACTAAGATCTAAACATAGCACCTTCCTTCATCCTAATCCTCCTGGGTCTGGCTACAGAGGAGGCTCAAGAATGTAGCACGATAGAAAGGATTCATCCAGATCCATCCAGCTAGGAAGAGTCTCCCACCTCTCCTCCCTTTGTCTTGGGTTTCTTCTTCTTCTTCTGTCTTGGGCTGCCATTCACCTTGAAATCCTTCAAGAGGTCCAGTTCCAGGTCGAAAAATGACCCAACCCCACACGAAAGCTCCTGTTTGCATAGAAATGGCTCGTCAAACACCTTGAGGGTGTTCCAACACGCAACTGCATAGGAGCCATGCGAGACCATCAACCAACACACTAGGCGCCTGAGAGGTAGACCTGATGCCCCTGTTTGCTCGGAGGCAACTCATCGAGCACTTTGTGGGCGTCCAACACACAACAACACTTTGCTTTATCGAGGGTCATGGAATGGGAATCACCGCCTGGAGTTGGGGAAGATTGCTCAACCCTATCCGCCATGTGAAGAGCCCATCCACTGTCCACAGATAAACACAGAAGCAGGAGGACAGAACCGCCGCCGGCGTACAGCCCAGTCGCCGAAAGTCGAAGAAGAGGATCAGAGGTGGGGGCGTCGTTGAAGCAAATCCATCGGTAGAGGGGAACAAATGCCCAGCATGTCGTGGAAGAACAACCCGCCTAGCGAGTGAACCCTCCCACCTCCAAAGATGCTATATCGAGGCCAGTCGAGCCCAAGGGGCATCATCGTCCTGGAACCAAGAAGCTTGTTCAGGTGAAGGGGAAGGCGCGAAGACCCCCTAGCTTCACCAGTGATGATAGAGCGGAAGCACAAGAGCCAAGATCTAAACTGGGGCAGTTTCTATCCATCCATCACACTTGAATGGGTTGGATTCGACAAGGTCGATACACCGATCCACCAATCCAAGTCTAAAACCTTGTGGCACATCACATCCTCCTCAACTAGGTCAGTCGAGGAGAGCCCCTACGAATTGAATTGGACGACGACTCCATTTTTATCTCCTGAGAAAACCGCAGTCGACTTCAAGACCTAGCAAATCGAGGTTGGGGCTAGGGGGAGGAAGGCTCCGAGGAGACAACCCCTCCCCCCAGCGACGGCCGCCAATTAAAAACAATATTATTATGTACTAATTGTTAGATAGGGGTTAATTTTTTTAGTCATATTTTTGTCATGAGTGAAAATGAAATTTTTTTATCAGTAAAATTAGTGGCAAAACTAAAAATTTATGACAGCGAGATGAGTCAGATGAACTCGGTATGAGTTTTAATAGGGAACTAAGTTATAAAATCATATAATACGCTGAAGTTAGGATATAAACTTAGACCACTTGTTTAGAAAACAAGACCCCGATACCAATCTAGATAACAAATTTTTTATTATTATATTTGAAAAATACATATGCTTTGAGCAAATGGATGTGATACATATATGTATATTTTAGGATTTGGGAGGGGGGTAGAGCCCCGATTGCTCCCATATAGCTCTTCCTTCAGTACAACCAGACATATGTTGTTATTATGTGATGTAAAATCTCACTATACAAATTATGATGATCATAAATAAATAGATATTAAATTTTCATCCCTACTCTATCTGTATTTTTTTATGAAAGTTGCATCTAGAGGGAAACATATTCATAACAAGATATGGGGAAAAAAATAGCAATTCCTTGAAAGTTTGTTTACCAATCGTTGAAAGTAGAGTGTTTGTTTAAGTTACAAAGTGCACGCACCAAAGTAGTTTTTCATTTGAAGGAGCTTGACTGTATGCAGCTTGACATTTTTTCAATTTTATATGATAAAAAAAGTTCTAACTACGATAGCATAAAGGACTGAAAAAAGAAAGTAATATGAAAATTTCTTAGATTTTCTTCACAATTAGTTAATATCTTACGAAGAAAGAAGCAAACTTTTGGTGTGTTACCGCAAAAAAAAAATTAAGATGTAGATAGTTGCACGATGGTGTGTATAGTTATTCCCATAAATTTTAATCCTTAAATAATTAATTCACATCTAAATTATGATTCAATTTCTCATGCTTGAATGTAATAATTGTTTAATACATAAACATAACATATGCTATGTCGTATTTGATTATTAGTTCTACAACCAATTATCTCTCAAACATTGATGTTTTGGTTTACAATTATCTTATAAAATAACATATTCAAGTTATGTATAATTTTTATTATGTAGTTAAAGATAAGAACTGTTGACAATTTTAGTGTTAATTGTAATGTGTAGGGGAATGGTAATATAAGGACACAAAAGAACTTAAGACATTAGTAAAAATCTAGTGATTATATGGTGAACTAAATTGAAAATATCTAAAATATCAACATGGAATGCACATAGATATGAGTACATTAAATATTTTGAAATAAGGTATAAAATATTAGTTTAGAGTTGAGTCCCACTCCTTATCACACATCAGTACAGAGTTTTCTAAGGAAATATCATATCAGTGATCATGGTTTAACAACATATATGTCTAACTTAACTTTGACTAACTTAAAAAAATGTGCCCTCCGTAAAAGTTATTGATGCAAAAAAGTATTTAGTGTTTCAGGTATAAAAATTATCTTTTAAATTTCCGTTCAATTACTATATTTTCACAATCCCAGAGAAATTGTTTCCAAGTGAATCGATTTTCACTTATCTATTATTTTTAATATTTAATATTGTGTTAAAAATATGAATGTATTGTCTAAATATGTTAGTTTTGTTAATCAGTTCAAAATTTTAGACACCAATCCCTTTTAATATTTTTAAAGATCAAATTCATAAAATAAATAATAGACATATGATGTTGTTACTTCATGATTTAAAAAAACGTTACATAGACATTACCTACTCGTCAGTGCAATTTTGGAATTTTGCATATACTTATATTCACATTTATTTTTTTGATATTGATAAAAACCTTCTAACCCTTCTTATAAAAATTTGTCATCATGATGTTTCGTTAACCAATTTTACTTTAAAAAAAATTATCAATATATATTTATGGTTTTATATCAAATATGTACATACATGAATTCAATTTGCAACATTAGACATTGCAAATAATAATTACGCATCATCTTCTCTTAAAAAATTATATGACGTGTTAAAAATATTCAAGGTTAGAGTTAACTTGGTAGATGCACTTGGTTAAATAATTCTTCTTACCATCACAATAATACATGTAAAGATTTAAGGAATATCTAGAGTACAATATTTACATGCTGATTAGGAATGATGGTCAATGTCAGATTAAATCTTATTCGATTTAGGTTTAATTATAGAATTAAAATTTTCCTAAATGTGATGTCCATAAGCTTTAGATTTTCATTTTTCTAGCCATATTACTTTGTGTATTTTGAATATTTATAGAAAAATAATGATAATTAACCCTACTATGATTTAGCATAATACACTAAAAATATGTATTATTATTAAATTTGTAGTATATGTTGATTCTACTTTGTTATATGGCAATAAATTATGAGTTTGTTCTGAACATACTCAATCTTTAGTGTAACTTTTGCGAGTTTCATCTGACACAACATAGCACACTACATCATAACAATACACAAAATTTCCACACATATATATACTAATCAATAGTTTGATAAAGTTTACTACAAGAATTTTATTGGAGCTAGGCTGAATGAAGTTACTTATATGTATGATGTGCATAATACATTTCATGAAAGATGCACCACTTCAATGGTTCTTCCACGTGTCTTACAATTACGAGTTGAAGTGACACATCCTTTCACTTACGTTATAATTTCATTCTTATGTTTTCTTACATAAATGTTGTTTAGAGTTTAAAGATAATTGATAACCTAGATAATGAAATTGTTCACAATTAAATTGTCTATAATATGACATAAGTTTACCCCTTAGCAATGTCAAGGAATGAATTACATATGCTCAATTGGTTGTAAACTTATTCTTCAATATTTATGGTTGAGGTTGATGACTAGGTTGATGTGATCAATTTTTGATGCACTTTTATAGCATTGAGGATTCATGAGAAGTTCAATTTATAGTTTAATCGTACATCTATTGTAGTTTTTCTTACCCCCTAAATTTGGAGAAATGAAAATGATCATTATGATGTTATAAAAAAGTATTAATAACTATTATTGTCATGAAATGCTGATAAGTGTCAAATCTCTATGATGGGGACCTTGATGTAATAGCTCTTTTGTCAAGTTTTAGAAGGTCATTTTATGTCATTAAAATTACCCAGTGTATAAAAGGAAAACGAAAATTAACATATATAGGAAAAATCTAACATTGTGATTTTTTCCAATTGGTATGGTGTACGAAGCTATGACTTAATATCATTATTGTGGCCATATATGGTCGAATGGTGGGTGAAATCTACCTGTCAAGGACAAGAAATTTCATATATATGGAACAATGCACTGTAAAACATCGTGTATCCTAAACATTCTGGAATAATTGTCCCAACCTCCATTGAAAAGATTTTTGACCATACATCATTCACCAGAACAACGCTACATTACATATGAATGCAGTGCCTTGAAATATGAAGATTCAAATGTAATATATAGTCACATTAGTATTTCAAAAGTCATCATGTAGTAGGAATTGGTGAGCACGTTGAGATAATGAGGAGACCAAACACGTAGACGTATCTTTCGATTATGAAAGGATTTTTGAAGTTATAAAATAAGCATCATTTGTGTTTTTCCTTCACTCATCAATATTTGACCGTCTAGTTAGATACGGTAAAAAGGAACCAAGAGATATTTAAATCATAAGAATCAAACATCTTTCTAGTGTCCGACGTGGATCCATACACAAATATCATATGTAGGATTGGGTAAAGGTGTATCATATAATTCCTACCATTGACATTGTTATTCTTAACATATATATAGTATAACATGAGAGGTGGGTCTTCCAAAATGTAAATGCAAAGATAGTAGACTAAAATAACTAAGGAGAAGGCATGGATTCAGCCTTGGAGTGAAATAGAGTTATCGATCCCAGTATGCATTGAGCTAAGCTTTGATTAGTATCTACACCGTACAACTACGGGTAGGGAGAAGCGCCACATTTGAGATGTTCGGGACCGACCAGTGGCTTACCGTTTTAGGAACCATGATAGCATATAATATGGGTAAAATTGCAGTATAGGAGGCATCATATACTTTTCTAAAGAAAAGACCAATCCGAAATCAGCGTTTCCCTCGAAACCCCATCTCAAAGAAATATTAATGGAGTGAGAAACCCCGATCGTATACCATAACGGTTTTTTTATGGACTCCTATAAAATAACTATAGGAAGTCTCTTATTGTAAAATCGTCCATAATATGGGGTTCTATAAAAACATGCATATTACAATCTGTATAGATGAAATTGTATCATACCCTTATCCACATTAATGGCCGGTGTTGAAGGATGCAATGTGAAAAAATTACGAAAGACGGGCTAACCAACTGGGGACCGTAAAGATCAAACATATGAAATTAATCACTTAACAAGATTCATTTCATAAAATAGAAATATCAATCACAAACAAATGGATGGACAAACTGGGACAAAGAATGAGATGATATGAGCACTATGGCTGTGTTTAGTGTCCAATTTGTTTGTTGTGGGTAAGTTAACTGGGGGCAAGTTAACTTCATTTTCTGCCACAAGGAATTGCTGCGGCACATAAACTGTGTTTTTAGTAGTTAATTAGTTCATACAACAACTTACCTGGCCTATTAACTGTGTAACAAACACAGGTCAGTATATCCAGCTGCGTTTATTTGTCGTGCCGCCCAACTGCCGGCGTCCCAAATGGACTCTATAAATCGGATCTAGTCGATACCTACGATCCGCATGGAGGTAGGACCACCAAGTCCGGATGATGGGTACAACGGAAATTACCCAGGAATGCATTGGCATGCAGATTTATGGTGTTGGATGGCAATGATGATGTGCTTGGATGCTGCACTTTAAATACGAAATTATGAGTGGAACTAAAAGCAACAAAAAGTTAATACGGAATGGATGAAACGAATAAACAAAGCATCTTATGTTCTCCATCACGTCGACAAGAACGTATTATATGCACATGAACGATCCACATGTGACGACTGTCCTCCGGTAATTATGGCTCTCGGCAATGACATGCCTATGTATTCATGCGAACTTGCGGGAGGCCGATGTCAACAACCCTGGAGGCACTTGGCGGAGGAGAACAAGACCCTCTGCAGGATTCTTACGAATGAGAACAAGACATTAATAGCCTACGACATGTTCCTTTTGCTAGATCAAGAAAACCCTCAAGAGTTAGGATTCATGGATAAGAAGAAACAGTAATCAGCCGTCTGGATCAATGACGTCTGAAAGGAAGGAAGAGTGCATAGCCGAAATTAACGGCATGGGCCGTTTTATGGGCTGGGTGAAAGTCGGAACAGTGGGGGGAATCTTTCTCCAAACGGCTGAAAGGGGCGAAGAGCGGATAGCCAAATTTAGCATCATACTCCGTTTCTGCACTTAAATTTAGGGTTATTTCTTTCAAACGTTTTAAGGATTTGAGAGAGAGAGAAAGGAAATCAACATTTATGTATTGGAATTAATTATAACACATAATGTACATATGAAAGAGAAAACATATATTGGGCCTTATTTTTCTCTTTTTACTTTATCATCTTTTAAAAATTTTGTTTCATGGTCTTTTTGAAGGACCTCAAATATTTTTATTTAAGAAAAGCATATTTTAAGTTTCAAATTACTCTTGAAATTTGGGATGTTACAATTTTACCCACCTTAAAGAAATTTCATCCTCAAAATTTTCTTTAGGCTACTACCCACCTTAGGGTTCTTCTTACCTCTTCCTTGAATGATAGTTAACATTTCAATGTTCATTAATGTTCACAATTTTGCATAAAATAAAAGTATGTCCCATGAGGCATTTTGATTGCATAAAACATTAACTAACCAATCATTTTAACTTTACTTAGGACTTATGAAACTAAACTTAACACTACATTTAAGAAATCTACCTCAACCTTTTCATGACCTTCTAACATTAGGTGTAGATGACAATCTATTTTAGGCCTTTTGTATTGCTGATCTTTTTGACATCCCCGGGTAACTGTTGATGAGACACATACCCAACGATGAGAGATCCTATTGTGCTACCCTTCACCAACCTAATGGTACACATGTCCTATACCACACATATTATTATGAAGGGGAAAGATACACAATAAGTCTAATGCTTATGACATCCCTCTACATTCCTCACATGGTGTGCACCAACCAATTAGATAAGAGAGGATATGCCACTAGCTAAGATTAGGTCAATACCTAAGGTCCAAACTAGATATACACCTATCCCTAATATATATATTTCTACTCTAGGGTGAAAGCTCTTGCTATGTTAGGGTTTGCTACTCTCCCTTGGTGTCATTTCCTATACCTTAATCTAAGATCTTCATTCTAGGGTGACTATGTGAATCATACTTGCCTAGTGGCCATTTACCAAATTAGTCTCACATACACCATTTGTTTCTTCAATCGAGTTCTTGCGCTAACCAATAAAAAAGGCTCGTGTCTGCCACGTGACTGTGATGGAATCGAGTCTTGCCTCTTAGTATGGTAATAGTAGATTTATTTCTTTCTTAGAATTGTTATCGATAACTTGTTATGAAGTTTTAACATCAATATAGTGATGACTTAGTCATAATAAGTCTACCTAGGATGTCTTACACGTACAAGCGATCCACCGGGTACTTCTTGGCTCAGGAAGAAGGCTTTACCAGAAGACACACAATCCACCTTCGACGTTACATATCTTATGCCTTTAAAGACTCCTGAAAGGAATGCAAAATTTGAGGGGGGAAAAGATTCCAACAATAGCCAATTATATGATGGAATCAATGAACATTAATATTTCAGAATACACACTACCTGTCTATATATGTATTTGATTTTGTTATATTTATAGTGCCGTCCAAAATTTTCCGAGCAGACAGAACTATGTTTTGCATTTCATTATGAGATTTGGGAGAAACCAATCCGAATAAATGTTCCTTTTGAAACTCTCTTATATTAATCTTGTAAAATCAATTGAAAAGATAGCACACGATATTCTTAGCTAATAAGGGCACTTCCTACACAATAGGAATCTGTAGGCAACACCGCTTTTGGGTCAAAAACTTTATCCAGTGGGCGCGAGACAACTCGCCTCACTCTGCAGCAGTATCAGACGCAATGGTTTCTTCTTCAGCAGGGATCACATCCACCGGCGCCTCTTCCTTAACTGGCTCAGCTGTCGTCTCAGCCGCCGCCTCAACAGCTGCAGGCTTCTCTACAGCCGGCTCTTCCGGTGCCACAGGTTCAGTCGCAATGGTTGTTGGCTCCTCCACAATGGGGGTAGTCTTAACCTGCATGCACATACAAACAGAGACGTCAGCATAAGAAGATGGTTTCCTCTACATATGTAGACACAGCAATTGAGCATCTTTTTAATGTTTCGTTCTCATCTGTTTCTCTAGTAGGAGAACGTAGAGGGAAGGAAAAAGAAATCTGTACCCTAATATATTAATGCAAGATGGTGCTGTTTTCAGAAAGACAAGGCATGCCAGATTGGTTTGTTTGGATGTGATAGTGGTGTACAGATGAAGTCTAACAGTTAGAGAGCAAACCCTTTCATTCATAATCCATCTTACCAATGAGAATCAGATATTTTCTTCATGTAACGATAAAAAAATTGACCGATAGGAAACAAAGAAAATCCCATCTATTCTAAAATCAACAAAGAAGAACGAAAAACTTACCTCAATGCTGGCCATGGCTAATACGAGGACTGTGTTCTAAACAATATACCTTGAAGGTTTGGAGTCGATGAGTGAGGAGGGCTAAGTGAGTCGGTGTAGGCTGGGGAAGGGTCGTCTTTATACTACTTGTCTAAGCCCCATCCCGCATGTATATATGCCAGCATGGTGAGATTTGTAAAGTTAGTCAAATGCCCTCTTTGGAAGGAGTGTGGCTCCCAAGAAATAGATAGAGAGCAATCGTGAAAAATCCAAAGGGAGAAAGAGAAGAATAAGAGAAAGAATGGGAAGACGAAAAGATGAGAGAAATTCAATCAGAGGATTGAGAAAAAGGCCGTTATATTAACCTTTAAACTTATTACCTCATGGTTAAGCATGTGATACCACTTATTGAGGAAAGCGAGAAATAAATGGAGAGTGATCATAAAGGTAAATATGCTAGTGGAGAGAAACGTAGAGTTGTACCTAATACATGACTAGAATGGGAGAAACATATTGGAAGAGTTAGAGAGAGATGGAGACATGAGATAAATAACTGCTGGAAGAGAAAAGGTATGGTGAGAAACGGGAAAGATGCAAACGGAGTAAGAGAAAAAATGAGGGAAAAAATAGGGAGAGGAAACGAAGAAGGGAATTAATGAGAGGATAGAGAAAAGAGACGTGATTATATTAATCGTTTGCACACACAATCCCTTGGTTAAGCATGTGATGCCACTTGTTAGGTAAAGAGAGAAATACATCGAGAGGGATAATAAATGAATGAACGGAAGAGGTATGAACGAAAGCAATAAAACAAACAGAACGGAGGAGTGTGGGTTAAAATGGTTGAGAAACAGAATGATAGTGAGATAGATAGTAAAAAAAATAGATAGTAAGAGATAAATTGACGGACACAGAGTAAATATCTAGGAAATAGAGTGCAAGAAAAGATATAGAAAAGACCAAATAAAGTTCAAGTAAGAGACGAATATGGACATAAAAAAAAAAGCAATGTATAAGAGGAAGGTAATGAGTCGATGATCAAACATTGTTTATTAAAGAAACGCATGTCTTCGTCGTAGTTACAAAACAAAAAAATGTCGACAATCAAAGAACAGTTGGATCTTGTAATTAAACTTAGTATTTACATTTATTAGCCGGTGATAATAAAGTGAGGAGAAGTCGTCTGGGGAAGGGTCTTATTTATACTACTAGTTCGTCGTAGCCCCCTCCCGCATATATATGCCATTAGGGTGCAAAATGTGAATTTAGGCTGGCCCATCACAACGCACGTAGGCCTGGCAGCAAAAAAAACCATCTTTACCCCCATTAACCGATAAACATTAATCCAGCAACACTTTCATGTCGTGCCATAAATAAAATTCAATTTAAATACCGGATTTTATAAAATATAAACAAGGTCCCTTCGGATCGGGGCACACAGCCAGCTCGTGGGACTTGCAACGCCCTCTATGTAAGAAGTGTGGTTTGGAAGAAGAAGAACCAGAGGAATTTTAAGAGATTCAAAGGGAGAAAGAGAAAGAATGAGGGAAAGAATGGGGAGACGAAAAAGTACTGAAAGATTTAGCGAGATATGAAGGAGACATGAGATAAATAACCGGGACAGAGAGACAAAATATGGAAGAAATGAGAAAGATCCAAAGTGGCCTAGAGAAAATATGAAGGAAAGAAAAGGATAGGAAAAGAAGAGGGAAACTAATGCGAGATAAAACAGACGTGGTTATATATATCGTTTGAACACGCAACCTCTTCGTTAAGCATGAGATGCCACTTATTGGGTAAGACTCGTAAAAGAGAAATACATGTGGAGAGATAATAAAGAAAAGATTGCCATAAAAAAGAATTGGCGGTAACATTTATAACTCGTGTCTCTACAAAGACATTTCTTTAAAATGTGGGGAGAATAATGCTAAAAAATATGTGAGCAATATCCACTATAATATATTTTGTTCCAATATTTTTTTTAAAGAAAGATACTAGTGGAGAGAAAACGTAGAGTTGTACATAATGCAAGAATTGAATGGAATGAAGAGTAAGAGAGAGATGACCGAGAAAAAAGGTAACTTAATTAAGAGAGAAAAACAAAGATTGAGAAATAATGGAGTGAAACAAAGACGCGCCACATGGGCCATGCCCCACTGCAATTGGAGAGGTGGGGATGGAAGAGATGGAGATGAGAAGAGAAAAATAAAAGAGATGGAGAGGAGAAAGAAGTGATGGGGAGAGAAATAAATAATAATTAGATAGGCGAGGTTTAATTATACATGTAAACTATTAACACTAAAGAAATATATATGAAGAATACTCAAAATCAATTTTAAATAAAATACATGTAAATACTTTTGCGTTGTAAAAGAAGTACATTACAAAAAACTTATGAAAAATAGTACACAAACATAACACATAATGATATGTAGTACAAGTAAATAGAGAAAAGTATATAGGTTAACATGATTTGTTTGGTGTATTGTTATCTAGAAAATGCACCATTTACATTTTAATGTGTGTTCTCGTTGTTTGAAATATGTACATGGTGTTCCTCCCTCCTTCGTTATTTATTTGTCTTTTGGACTAGAACATAATCACACCCATTTTTGTCTCACAGTAGTTATTATAGCTTCATGTTTGGTAGAATATAATTGTGATTCTCACCTTTTACATTCCTTTCTTTTGCTCATTTTCCTGTCATTATTTGTCTTCATCTATATTAATCTTCTCCCACCTTCTTTATTTATATATTTTCACTACTCATCATAATTTTTGTTTCCCTTTCTCCTCCACTTATGTGCCTTCTACACAACCAATAAATGGACTTATCTTGTTGTGATGCAGATGACCAAGTGTCTCGAGGAGTGATCATTGTAACACACATGCCCAAAACTTGATTCTCTAAAAGAGTTTTTGAAAGGATGAGTGGCATCACACTATTTCCTCACCCATGCACATTCTTGATAAAATTTTTGATAAATAACCCTTCCTAATACTCACCACGACCTAATAAACTTAATTACTAAGTACTTATTGATGGTCTATCATAAAAAGATGTACATCTTGTTGATATCATTAATTTAATCATTTCTTTTGATGTCATTTCATTTGGGCCCTCAGATCCTAGCATGTTATTATTCCACCCCCACATATACTCTTGGTTTCCGCATCAAGGATTAGTTATATGGACTCATAATTTCCTTCCCATTTTAGTGTAGGCTCAAAATGACACAAGTATACCAGCTTCCATGCATGGCTACCAGAAAGGGTGGCTCCATCTTCAATCACCATATAGAGATTTCCCAATACCTAGCAAGTATGGCTCAGGACTAAGGTACCACATACTCATGTGCACCCAGACCTATTGAAAATGAACTAGCTCTCATACTAGATGTAATGCATGGACTCATATCCCAAGACTCTAGTAGAGTTTTAAAAATGATGCATCACCCTATAGACTAAGACTGACATCCACTATGTACTTTATCATTACTCTCACACATCTTGTAGAAATTTCCATGTAGGTCACCAATTATAGTACTTTCATGGGCCGAGCAGGTGAGCTACAAAGTACTTATTAGTGGGATATCTAAAAGGAGGTGTACGCCATTAATGTGGGTAGTCTATTCATTTATTTTAAAATTCTTGTATACAAGACCTTAAAGTCATGTGATCTTTGCATAACATAATCTATAGACATAGATAAATAGATCTTAAAAGGAATGAATAGACACTCATAACCAAGATGGACCTCCTTTTTAGGTAGCCCATCCGTAAGTACTTTTGGTACAGTGTGCTTGGCTAGAGTAGAACTAAGATGGGTGACCTATTAGAAAGTTAATATAGGGTTGTGCTTGAGTAAGGACAAAGACCACAATGAAGGCTAATGGTGGTTTGTGGGGTCGGTCTATAGAGAAATATGACGAAGGAGATGGCAGCAAAAGAAAATATTATCTTTCCATATTCCCCACAATTGGAGGATCATGTCAATAACTCTGAAATGAGAAAAAATGTACAAGGAATATACTTGATTGTGGAGCAGATCCAACGATAATCCTTATAGAGTTGTGTTTTTTTCTTAAGCAACATAAGGACGGTAGTCAACAACGTCCTCCTGATGTGATAACCATAAATAGTGGTTGACGGTATCCTCCTAGAATGGCATCAACGACTTCCATGCCTCTATTTTGTCCATGTGGACCACTTGGAACACCATATTGTGCTTCTCAAGTTGTCAAGAAAATTTGTCCTTCCATTGTCGATGTGCTAGCATAGAATTTCTTTTCCATTGTTGTCTCTCCCTTTCTTGGGTAAGACTACTCAGGCTCTCATGTTACTACAATGTTAAGAAAATAATTTATATAGAGCCTTGGCCACCCTCTCATTATGTAGGAGTGGAATGTCTAGGATTTCCCCAAACCTAGAGGATGCAAAAGGCCTAATTTCATGGATTGGTGGCTATTGCACGCATGTAGTCAGTGGACAGACTTGCGGTCAACAACACAATTACATTGACATTCAATGTGATGAATAGTGCATATCATTAATCATTTGACCACCAATCAAAACTGGTCCTTTCACATCCAGTCGATCGATTGGACATTCCATTTGATCGATTGGCAGACCAGTTGGTCGAATGGATATCCCAGTTGGTCGAACATCCAATGTTACTTAATTTTATTACCAAAACACTTTTAGTAACCTAGTAAAAATGTATCCATGAGTAAAATCCTATTCCAAGTGCGTCCTAAGCGTGTGCCTAATAACATCCAATTTTTTGGATAGTTCATGCCTTATCTTACCCTTAAATTCTCCTCTTTATACAAAATTTCCCTTACTTCAAAATATTTTTCTCATGATTACCAATAATGCCTTGGTTGGAAGATAATCACTCATTTCTATGCAGATAACTCAATAGGCAATAGCTTCTACTATGGGGCAAAATACCCATCAATTTACCATTCCAATGGAAGCCTCGCACAACCTCAACCATAGGAAACTCCAAGACTGCAAGACCATCACTTCCCAACTCGACGGTTTCCATCTAATTTTAGATCCACCGTTCTATCCTAAGACCGACGGATAGCAAGGTAACCAATCATAATCACCATCAGGTGTTAGAACCAATGGTCCACTGAAGAGCCAGATGTGATTCGACGATGCACACCTATGTGGTCCATCAATTGATGCTCCACCAGGATTCAAAGTGGAGTTGAACCGATGGTAGGTCAGGTGACATCAAGTAAAGTTCTGACTGAAGCCACAACCCATCAGTTCTCAAATAGGTGGCTCACTTACATAACTGCCAATAGATGGCATCACTGGTAGAGTGATCATTCAAGACTTTTAGCACAAGTAAAATACCCCAAGCACCACCTCGAGTACCGCACCGAGGCCTATAAATAGAAGACCTCAAGCTTTGAAGAAGGGGTTGGGACATGAAGGAGATGATGAAATGTTGTCAGAGAGATACCTCACCATCAACTTATACCATCCACTATCAGTTTTCAGTCTCCAAGGACAAGAGTCCAAGGGATTGTCTGCCTTCACATTCGCCAAGCATCTCCAAACCTCTTCTTTGAGAGAAGGAAGGAGAAGGAGTACCCATCCTCTGTACTGACACTAGGTTTAGGTTGGAGAAGCTTTCCTTCGACCTTGACCACATGTGGTCACTACTGGTCTATCTTCCTTCTTGTCTGAATCTATCCATCTTCTTCCATCTCCATCACTCCATTTCATATTACACCTTTGTGTCCCATTATGCTTGTAAATCAGTAATTCTACTCACCACCATGAGTGGATACACATATAGCTTAGATTGGGAGTATCCAATGAGGCTCTCCCAACATGTAAATACTTATATACATTGAATATATGCTCTTAGAAAATTTTATCTCCATTCTCTCGATCTTAATGATTCACTTGCATGATTAGATACCATCTTGTGTTGTTGGTTTGTTAGTAACTCGAAAGAGTAGTATTACCTCATATCTAAGTCTTATGTAGCTGCATGAATGCATATGAATGTTGGAATGGTTAAGATAATAATCATATAATTTACTTTCATTATTTGTTTGCCATATTGAAAGAGAGACAACCTTATAATCTAGATATATCCTAAGATCAAGAGAGGAGGGAATAGACACCAATGATGATTTCTTATAAACTTGCTATGGGTATGCAATGGGTGTGAGGATTATATGTTGGTGAGGGACCCTAGACGGTGAAACCCAATCCAAGTTTCCTATCTTTATTCGATACCTTATCTTTTGACTTTGTCGTTCTCTTAGTTTACTTCTTGATTTGATTTACTTGCTTACTTGTTTGTTGAAGTATGATCATTCCTTAAGGAACACAAAGATTTATTTCACTTATTATTTGGTGTAGCTAAGCTTAGGATCTCAATTCCTAACACATAACACCTTTGTCCCTGTGGATCAACCCTAGTTTATTACATGGGACCTTGTATTATTGTTGTGGGGGCTTGAGTGTGGGGATATATATTTAAAATTCTGGTTACTATAAATCCTCAGTTTTTGGATGTGTGATTTTAACCGATCAACTTTTTGATACCATTCTCAGGGATACGGAAACCAGTACTATTTAGAACCCAAGTCTACTTAGAATACACATGTGCCTCAAGTCTAAAAATAGACTTGACTGCACAATTATAAGTTAGATAAATCTAACTATCTTAAATATCTCACATCACATATCTAGTTTCTAACTTGACGGTGTGAATTATTTCAAGTAGATTGAGTGAACCGGATCGTTAGCATTACCAACTACAAAAATCTTGCCTCCTTCCTTGGCATACCATCAAGTTTCCACCTTCCTTAGCATACCATAGATTTCTATCACACAAACCCATCGATTCTTAGTTGTCTCAAATTATCTCTTCTGTTTTGTAGTGTTCCATTGGGTGTTTATCTACTCGGTAAAACCTTTGGTTTTTTACCTGCTAACCAAATCCATCGAGTTCAAATCTATTTTTGCAAACCCTCAACTTACAGTTTCATACTTTCACAAATCCTTGTAGTCCAAAATAATTATCGGCCTAACCTTGTAAGAGATACACTAGTATCTACATAGAAACCAATTCCTGAAATGGTAGTTAATAAAAAGAAGGGTCTGGTCATTCAAGAAAGCAAGACCGGCAGAAAAGAGAGCCAACATGACTTAGGAAGAAATGATAGGATCGAAATACTAAAAGATGAAGCCGTGTCTTATATCAAACCTCATAGGGAGCCTACCCCTGAGAGCATAAGAGCTAGTTTGGAAGCTAATAGACTCAACCAGATATACTAAGAAACACCAGAAGAATCGGCTAAATCTAAAGAATTTGTTGGGACTAAGACTTCTAAATATAATCCATCTAATAAAGTCTAGAATCCCAAGAGAATGAGGGCACCAAGTCCACCTCCCTAAGACCGAATTGGAAAACTTACCAAAACATCAGAAGTGGTAGTGTAATGTGAATTAGCAACAGTTACTATAGAAGTTCTTACCAGTGTTGTTACACAATCAATAAATGTTATCTACAAGGAACAACTCGACAATTACTTCCTGCCCAAAGATGATGCACACTTGGTGGTCTGGGACCAGATGTTTGTGAAGAAAAACTTTAAAGCTACTAGATTCAGAGGCATGGACACCATAGAAAGATTGGGGATTTATCAAAGGGTGAGGGAGAGTCTAGAAAGGATAGGAATCTACAAGATCTACTTCAACAAGCACCTTTCCTACAATGAGCTTACCCAAGAATTCATGCCATCCCTTAAGAAGCTTATAGTAACAAAAGAAGTACATAAAGAGTGTGTAGGAAATTACAAACTAGCAGTGCACAATATCAAAGAAGAATATATACTAATAGAGAAATGACTTAATTCCATCATCACCAATTCTGATGAACATGTAGAAAGAGACAATAGAGCCAAGGGGGATAGAGAAATATGAGTCTTTCTCACTGATCAGACATGGGAAAAATTGTTTGGAGAAAGTCGGTATATCTCAGGGAAATCTAATACCACCATGATGAACTCTTGGTTTATGAGCACCGTACAGAAGATCTTCACCAACACCCTATTCTTTAGGACAGACACATGAATGTAACAAAAATGGACCTCCATGTCATGTGGATTATTATAGGAGGTAAGCCAATAAATATTGGATGAAGACTAATTGATAGGCTAGACGCAGTGATTCGGTTGGACGACTCCTATGAATTCTTTTTAGGAGGGATCATAACATACATCATCCATTGTTTGGGATACCCTGAAAAAATTAAGTTCTTCCCCAGGTCTGACAGAGACACCCTAGTTGACACCCCACCACAAATGTCTTAAGGAGTTAGAAGCAGAAATACTTCTATAGATTCTACAGATCCAATGACTTTCTACCCCTCCCTGAAATATGTAACTACGACTATGACAAACTCATATTCAGGGAGGATGAAATTCTTGAAGATGAAATCCCTCCCAGCTACTAGTACATAAGAGGAGGTTGAGTAGAAAAGAAAGTAGATCAGAGACACTGCTACAAAGTAACTTGCACAAAAAAGAGTAATAGTATGCCTATCCAAGAAGATGGAGACCAAAACCAAGAAGAAGAAATCCTCATCACTCAAGGCAAAAAATCTTGAAGTGAATGAAACAGAACATATGGGGATCACACTCATCACCACCACTCCTGGGACATATGGAAGAGTAGAGATTGAAGCTTCGATAAATACCATCAATGGAAATGTCCCATAACAAATTGATGAAGCTTTGGTCAGTACTAGACCTATAAGAAGCATACTAGATGAAGTACCAGAAACAAATGTTGAACTAGAGTAGAAAGAGGACGCGGAGCGTACAACAAATGTGATTGTGGCATCCCACCACGCTATCCTTGAGGAAGAAGAGAACAGAAGTAGGACTGATATGTCAATCAACATATCTGAAAGGAAGATCCCAAATGAGGTAGTCCCAGAAAAAGAGTAACCCCCTCCAAACTTTAAGGTAGAGCACATCATACATATTAGCAGAGGCCACAAAGAGTCTGCACATGCAAAAGAAGTAGGAGATGAAGCGAGCTCGATAAGGTTCCAGGAATAGCAACAATGAGCACCTATTGCAACTAAATTCTTCGAGATAGGGCAAGAGATCGACGAGTCTGTGAGATCGTCTTGAGCTCTACCCTGAATATTTTTAGCTTAGCTAAAAATATGTTTGCACTGACTTTGCACGTACAAAGAATAACAACCGACATGCAACCCTTGCAAGGCTTGCCACAACAGATTAGGTTCTAGCTACAAATAAAATGCAGGTCATGGAAACCTTGGCGGGAATGACAATAGAATTCACCCTTTTCCATCAAGAGTGGGTTGACTTATGCCAAATGAATGAGTAGCTATGCACTGAGGAAATGAAGCAGAAGAAGGCACCTACACAGTCTTCCTTTAGTGAAGAGGAAAATCAAAATGACAACGTGTCAGTGGCCAGAAGGCCTCCTCACCAATAATGGATGATGATGTGCAGCTGAAGGCGAACATGCTATTTGCCAAGCTGAACACCGGTAGCACTGCACTGCACTACACCCAGAATGAGAATAAGAAACAAAGCTATTTTCTAAACAATGAGGAGAAGACTCCACCAAAATTGAAAGAGTGCCTATTGGGGGAAACCTACGACACCAATTCCCCAGCCTCTCTAGGGCAATCCACCAATAAATGCCAAGAGGAGGAATCTATCGAGAAGGGAGATCTAGATGTCCCAGATATCCTCATAAAATTCATTCCCGCTGAAGTTATCGAGGCAAACAATGTGAAGGGCATTGTACAACGTGAAGGGCATTGTACTAAAATTGACCGAGAGGAGGGAGAAGGAACTAGAAACAATTCACCATATAATGGATGGGCTAGATACTCTATTCAACTACAACGTGCCACCACCCCTACGGATTATGAATCCTTTATCAAAGAATTGCTACTGGATGGAACAATCGAAGGAGAGGTCCATCTAAATCCTTTTGGGTTGAAATGGAGGAGCATGTAGATGAAAATGATGAAGGGAACATGCACTAGTTGTTCAACAACACAACAAATAAACTAGTGTATATAGTGTTCCCTGAACCACCACCAGTTGCAACTATGAGCTCGACCACACCGCCACCTCTGTCGTGAAACATGAAGGAGATGGACATTACATTATTTTTGGGAATGTTTCTACGTGACATTCATGTCCCTAGATAATATTTAGGATGATGATAAACCTGGACAAGACATCGTATACATAAACAACATATACAATCTGACAAGGGATGATCTACGTTAAACCTTTTGATATAAGGAAAATATACGTTGGGTGTTCTTCAAAGTCTTATGTTGAACTATTACTGAAGAATACATGTACAGAGACAAGATAGGTACTATTGGTAATGCCACATCTACCCTGGAAGCCCAAATGTATAAGGAAATCAACAACTCACCCTCAGTTGAAGAGCTACAAGATACACTACAAAAGACAAAGAAACTAGAGTTCATAACTTTACCATTCAAGGCCTTCAACCACTGGCTTCTTAGCATCATAGATCATTCCATAAGGTGGGTTGTTACCTACAACTACAGTGTAAAAGGCCCACCATGTGGAAGGATGTTTTTGAAAATCCAAAGCATTGGACGATACATGAAATCCCGACACACCTAAATTGTCTGATACAAGGAGTTAGTGGTTAGTATTTGTGATAACCCGTTACACTAAATGAGATTACTCAAAACATAAAACACAATCAATCACAAATTAACCACATACCCAAAAATATGGGTAAATTAAAATCGATTTCAACGTCAGCACCTACTCAGAAATATTTGCATAAGAGCCCAAAATATTTCTTTTATCCATTTATGCCAAGAATTTGATACAAATTGTTATATCATCTTAGCCACAACTTATATACACAGGAGAATAATATTTGTATATGCCACACAAATAAGCATTAATACGCTAACAAAAGTCTGATTCATTTGAAACACCATATACAAAAAATTTCTCACCTGGACCTGAGAGTACATGGATGACTGTAGGACACACTAGACATCTAATCAACTTTCTCATAGATTCATTACTATAGCTCCTCTTTTCTGCGACAAGTTTGTTTTCATCACTTTCAATTACCTAAAAAAAATTGTGGCGAACCACAAGGGTGATACCCATGTCCCAACAAGAGATATAATCTCCAACAATGTTTATTGATTCCAACATTTTTAGGTAATGATATATTTTAAGCAATTTAATCATATACAACAAATAAGCTCAACAACACTAATGATTAACAAAATACATAAAGGAGCAGTTAATAACTAACTGCATTAGCCAGACTATTCTCATATCCCTATTAACAATATAAGGAGTGTAGCAGCATGAGCATCTCTAACATCATGAATAAATCTAGTATCATATACATAGCTAACAACATAAGCATGTCTAACAAGTTGAACATATCAACATCATAAGAAGTGCTAACAACATAAGAACAACTATTTGGATAAGCATGATTAGCAATATATTCATCTCTAATTACAATGGAATGGCTAGCATGATAAACATTACTAACAACATGAGATAGCTAACATCATGATTATAACCAACAGTAGTAGTATTGTTATCAATATAAGCATAGCTACTGTATGTACACATCTACAATCTTAAGCATATCCACAACCTAAGTATATCTACTATCTCTTAATTGCACTAAGCATCATCTTTATGTAAAGATAACAAACAAGGGTTATCATCCAATGTGAAACATCGTGTATAACCCTAAACTAATATGCTACACAGCTATATTACATCCTTTATTATGCCCTAAGGAAATCAAGGATACCACTCAAAATCCAACTCACCACTGCTAAGTCAAAATCAGTGCCATACAAGATCTAGGAAGAGCCAAACTCCTAAGATCTTCTCCACCCCCGATTAGTACGGGTCCGCCACAATGATACATAAGGTCAAGCTGCTAACAACCTAGTCCATCCTTGGTATAGGTCACGACACTAGTGAAAGGAGGTGGGTATGTATACCATACCATCTGAGGTACAACTATAATTGTCCTTCAATCTCGTCACATATATAATCACCGAGACATGACCACAACCATTCTCAATAACATCATATGTATGAGGCATGACAATAGCCATCCTCCACAACCTACATTGTGGATGATAAGGATATATCCTCAACTTGCCACCCCCACATACTCAACCGTATGCACTCCAAGTTTCCCTTAGGAATACTTGTTTCACCATCTGGAAAGTTCTGACACTCAGATGGATATATGGCACATGGCACTACATGATTAGAGTTTCATTTGATTAGTTATGCCAATTGGGTGAATTAAGACTGCATCAAACAAGTAGACATACAAACCCTAATTCACTTCTACCAAGCATAAAAATATCAAAACTTTTAAACGATATAAAATGTGTGGAACATAATTTCTCATCTCATCATCACATGGTACCATTCACTTTCCATTCATGAGACCACAGTGGTCATCATACTATCACAATATATAGATCTGTTTCATAATATCACAGGATATCAGCCCTTATCTGTTGGGTTTTAGGGGAGGCAGAGAAGGCAATAGAAAAAAAAAATTTCTCCTCCCAAACCCAGAACAAGGAAACACGTCAACGTCTATACAATAGGAAAGGATGGTTTGTGGAATCATACTTGTCCCGAGGCTTGCTCGGCGACAATACCTCACGGCTTGCGCGGTCTTCACCTCCAGTCTTGGACGGTGTCTGTGCAGCTCCTGGTCGCACCAGGACTAACGACACCTGATCGCACCGGGACTGTCGGGATTGACAGTTGTTCTCTGAGCGGCAGAAATCTCCCACCTCTGAAGTAGTCCACACGGACCACCTGAAACTCCAATATCCTTGTCCCACAAGGAATTAGAAGCAGTCACACCCTCCTATCAGGATACTAGTCACTAACACACTCTCCTGCCACCAGTCACTTTCTACAGTTGTCTTTCCCTTGCTGTGCCTCCCTTATCGGGTAGCACTTGCTCGGGCTCTCTCGGTTGCCAAAACTAGAGAGAACGACAACTTTACAGAGCAACTGGTTGCACTGTGTTGTTCTTTGAGAAGCCCCCAATACCCCTATATATATAGGAGGGTCATGGGATAGGGTTCTCTATCCCGGGAAATATGGGACTAAAGCAGGAGTAGAAGGGTTTGAGATTGTCCACAAAAACAACCAACTGTGCAACTTGAACCGATCGTTTCATTTCTGAAACGGTCGGTTGGGGACCTGAGCCGGTCGGTTGACACCTCAACCGATCGGTTGGGACCCAAGAAACGGTCGGTTCACTTCTGAACCAGTCGGTTCGTGGTCCTGATCGATTCCCGGTTGACTTTTCCTCTTTTGTTTCTAATTGGTACCAAATACCAATCCTTGTTCCAATCAAATTGGGAAAGTGAAACGAAAGGAAATTTCTCACCAATCTTACTTTCCCAACTTGCTTGGTTGCATCAGTTGAACTGATCATTTCAACACTTGAAGCAATTGTTTCACCCTATCCATGAGCCGATCGACTCACCACCTTAGCCGATCGGTTCACCAAGCTGAGCCGATCGGTTCATCACATGAGCTGACCGGTTGGGAGTACAGATTGTGCAGAATCAATCAATTGCAGTTTCAATCAATCTGATACTCCAATCAATGTGTCCAATACCTTGAACATTATGACATTGAGCTATCAATTAAGAACTACTAAACTCCTTTAGTAATCAATCTAAACATTGTTTGTGGACAAAACTCCTTTTCCAGGTTAAATCCTATGTGCGTGACCCTACAGGTCCATTTCACGTTGGCAGTGAAAGTCCATAACACTTATGACTTCACAAGTAAAGAGCGGTGCCTAGTCACACATCAGTGCTACCCAAGTGAAATAGAAAGTTGGAGAACAACTTTCAATCCTACAATCCGTGAATGGTGTTACAGTGAATGTATAATTCCTTTATCACTGATATCCTGAATGAACTCGAGGCATGGAATAGTCTTCCTGTCAACGTTCATTCACTTTCTTAATCTCAAAGTAGATTAAAAGAGATATGTATGACATCAATATCACATACTAATTCACACATGCGTGCATGCCTTTCTCAATCCTACTCATCAAGTGGCCATGGATATCAAACTCCCTCATGAGGGAAAAATCCCATATCTATCACTCACCCCTCAAAAGCCCCATGTGTCAAAGCCACCCAATCATCACCTTTACAACAACGCATGTTTCAGGACTGCGTTTGATGATGTCAAAGTGTGCCCAATGACATGTGTTGAGTGTAGTGATTTTAGGTCAAAGAATCACACTCACCACCATCACTGTGAGTACTGACTGTGACTACCATGTCATGGTTCCATGTGTCAAACTCACGGTGGGTCTGTCTGGTACACTTGTTCTCTAACAAGTACCTATGTGTTTGGTTTGATATCTCTATATCATGACTAATGAGATTCTATCATCAACCAACACCACAATCTAGTCTTGTGTATCATTGATGTCTATCTACCTTCCACAATGACATCCGACTAGGGACATAATGAGAATGTACAAACTCTTAGCATCTGTATGATCTCATCGTTCAGGTCCTGAACCAGAAGGCATACATCATTAAGTACTGTCATTCTCTAGACATTCAATATGTTCTATCACTATCTCATATGACTGAACCAGAAAGAATTGGAAGCTTGCTTTTGATGTTTATCAAATCAATCTGAATGTATCCCACCAATCATCCCATGATTGGCTCTCAGGGCATACATACCAACAGACTCCCACTTGCACTATGAGACAATCACCTTTGAATCGTATTCATAGTGATCTTCAAACATGTCCCACATGTTACTGTGCTCTAGTGCGATCATAGTGAGTAATGGCAACACCTTTCCAAAGTCAGTATAAATTGCATGTCTCTCATCTCTTCGCTGTACGTCATACGTATGAGATGGAGTTGTCATAATATGTGATCTCGTATTCCTTTGCTAACCTTTAGCCACATTGCACGATCAAGGATTACATACTTGTCATCAATGAGCGAAATATCTATAAGTTCATCTCATGAACATCCAGATCCATATAGTATCCACTGTTGTTCTCTAACACACAGATACTCGACATTTCCCTTTTAAATGGTTTTATTGGAACACTTCCAATTATCAACAAACTTTCACTTTTATATATCCTATATGTATTTTGCGATTAATTTTCTGTCCTTTCGAAAGTTCGCATCAATGTAACTCTTTGCATTGAACTCTTCCTTATCTCCATAGAACTAGTACTTCTCAAGTACTTATCAAGTTCTCATGGTATTCTAGTAACCCTTACTGGAAGTAGACAGACATCCACTCATCATGTCTTACATACGAGTTATCAGGATGAGCACATTATATTGCTATGTCCTACATACAAGATGATGAATGCACTTTGTTCTTGCCATGTCGATACATGCAAGATAATGGGATGATTACATACATGATAGATTCATATCTATTCTTAGTGTTCCCATTCTTCATAAGAATTGGACACTTGGCCTTGGGATACTAACTCCATGTAACATGGACAAGTTTTCTCCCACTGAATCTGTGCATACTGAACCCTTCAGTACAAATTGCCAATGTATGCTTTCTCTTTTCAGGTCAAGAGGTTTTCGAGAACTATATCTATAGATCTCTATTCCTATCACATAGGAAACATCTCTATCTTTCTTAAAGATAATTTCCACTTATGGATTTCCATTCTAGAACATTTCCATTTCACATCAACATGTGGAATGTGAACACGCTCCCACTAAATCACAGATCCCTTCTTTATCTTTAACATATCATTCAAACCCTTTGACTATATCATCAAAGTAAAGATCCAATTCTGAGTTTCTTGTACTCAATCAATCACATTGATTAGTCCATTGTAACTTATAGACTTCATTTGCATTAGTGGAATCATAAACCTTACAGGTTGTGTCACGTACACATCCTTGTTTTATTCCTCATAGGAATGTGGTTTTAGTATCCATATGCCAAATGTCTTAGTCATTAAGTAGCAATCAACAAGCACCATCCTTCTCAAAATGTTATCCATGTGTCTTAACACTTAAGACTTATTTGCACTTATGGATTTTATTCCAATGGGTGTTACCATCAAGGTCATACCTTATGGTTCACATGGATGTCATTTAGGATGTAATGGTCATAAACCATAACTCAAAATTCGGTTCCTCATATTCATCTAGATAGTTGACTCATCACATGAACAACTCATCACATAGATAATTGAGGTGTAAGGATATAAGAATTCACAACCCTTGTGATTCTTAATTTCTTTTATTAGTGAGGGGTATTCTTTTATTAAGAAGAATTCAGTTATTTGATAATCATTCTCTAACTCCTTAGAGTATGATTCCTTCTTGATTTAGACATCACCATGCCTTAATCATGAGTTCACTATGATACACTATCATAATCACTCATAAGGATCTCAAACATTTGGTCCAAGTATTTCATTCATTTATCTCATAAAGAATTAACACTTTACCAAATTTGTACTTCATCTATGATAATCTTGAACACTTTAAGATATTCATATTGGTATTTCTCTCAACACCATTTGAAGTATTAGCATTTGTTCCAATAGGTATGTAAATACATCACATGTATTATACCTAATAGGATAATCATTCTCCCACTACCATTAGTGAAGATTGATTAATCATGTTCAAGATATTCATGTCTCTTACTAGTTCTCTAACCAAAAGAGTCTAGATTTATCCATCACATGGAAACTAGATATGAATTTCTCATGATTTATGCTAGTTTGATTGTTTGAGTTATCTATAACTTTTAGGTATCATTTTATCTTATGCATATTAAATGCCACAAGATAAACAAGGCATTGACACAAAGATCATATCTTTAGAAATTGAAACATCTCTTTATTGATTGCCATCATTGTCATACAATATGCAAAAATAGAGTGTTTCTATTTATTGGCAAATATGAAATAGCAGTTCATAACTGTATCACATGCCTTTTAGGTTGAAAATAAACTAAAGTACTCCTATCTATGGTGGAAACACTTGCCCCATTTATTGAGTGCTTTACACTTTACATCTTGGTATCATATACCTCAAAAGTGTTACAAGTTTACTTTCATGACACCTTTAGGTGGAGATTTCCATCCCCTCCTTCATCTTCTTTTGTTCTTCCAGATATGGAAGGCACTTTCCTTCATACACCCTTTCCCCATGTGCCTTGAGGCTGAAGACGGCTTGGGCTGTTGGCTAGCATCAGAACACTTCTTAGCTTTGCCCTTGCCCTTGCCCTTAAGACTTACCCTTCATTGATCATATCAAACATTAGGGTTTGTCTTTCTTCGTAATTGCCTCTACTGTCCTCAACATGTCCAACAACTTTGTCAATGCTTGTCAAAGTTGTCCATGTCATAGTTCATCATGAATTGTATGATTCTTGCAACATTTGCAGTATCATACCAATAGCCAACTCTTGACTTAGAGGGAATCCTTCTTAGTCAGGTCTTTCCACATATCCAATCATATTGAGTGTGTGAATACCTTACTGGATCTCCTTCTGTCATGACATACTAGGACAATGACTTGGAGACATCATATGTCTCATGTTGTCTCTGCAACTCATAGTTCAGGGAACACAACATCAAACACTCCACATCAATGCCATCCTCAATATGCTTCCATAAGCATACTTTCAGCCATTGGTGTGGTGGGATCGAATTCATCTGGTTCTGGTATAACTAGGACTTAGAGGTTTCACTCTTTGATTGAGAACACTTCTCATCGTCCTAACCAATCGTGGAAGTTTTTCCCATTCAGCTTGTCCTTTTCAAGGACGGATCGCAAAGAAAAGTGATTGTTGTTTGTTGCCATTTGTACTACAAAAGGAAAATATGCAATTTTAGTACAAAACTCATTTTTGACTTATTTGATTGATTTGAAAAGTTTACAATATAATTAGGCCTTTAATTAATTATCGCTCCCACTATTTTAGTTCATATTGATATCCCTCACCATCAATTCAGAAGATTGTAGTGTACAACCTTCTAGTGGGCAAGATCCTAAAATCCTCTAAGTCATGGACCAGCTAGGGCTGTCACCCACAACTTAGATCTCTCAGGTAGGCAGCTCTTGCCAATTGCATCATATGCAACTCTTGATAAGATGTCATACTCAACTCCTTGCCATGATCATCTCCATGCCTCAAGGTGCTAGATCCTATCTAGGTCACCTTGTTAAGTCCGACCCAAAGAAAACACGATGAATATGCACCCTGCTAGGGCAGACCCACATATTCATCCTTCACGCTTCCACGAGATAGATGGTGCACCACGCTAGGGCGTGCCCACACTTGGTCGATCAAGCTTTTCACGTGTGTCACATTTGGAAGGCATCTAAAACTTAATATTTAATGAGGGGTTTGGTTTTATATACATATACATATCCAATCACCACAATACATAGTACATATCATATACATGCTATATCCCACAAAAAACATGCAAAATGATAAAGGCGATGATTATGGCCATCCTAATGTGATTCCTTGAGCCAAGAGGAATCACGGCCATCTAGGTCTACATCACATGCAACCTATACAAGATGAACTTTGTGCTTTGCCTTTCTGGGTTTGATCAACTCATCACATGACTGATCGGCTCACCATCAGGCCGGTTGGCTGGGTGCCACCAGCCGATTGGTTGGCTCCTCCAACCGATCGGTTCACCTGGTCATCGTGCATCTCATCATGGCTGCCACCCACTCATCTCGCTCCTCGAACCGGTTATCAACCGATCGGCTCACTCCTTGAACTGATCGTCTCGAACGTCAACTGATCTCTTCACGCCTTGAACCGATCGTCTCAACTGTCATCAGGATGTCCTCCGTTCTTTGACATAACAGGAAATAAAATCTATCCTATTTGACATTGTAAAAAGAGAAACCTCGAGTTACATTCGAGGGGAGCAAAGGTAGGAAAGAAATCTTGAATTATTTCGAGTTACATCAGGAATAGGAGATGGAAGATCGGTGCGCAGACCGAGATGCAAGCAACCACATTCAACCATACACAGATAGGGTTTATTGGCCATAACCATGCTATACATCCACCACAAAACTCATTTAAGGGTGACGCGTATTGAGTGCATTCATAATACATATCATATATGTAAATTGGGATTTGTGGATTTAGGATTGGACATGCATAAAGCCAATTTTATTCGCATCGTATGCAATAAATAAAGGCAACAAACCAAAATTGATCATATCGATAATCCTAAAGTATAGAGCAGTTGACGTGGCTCTGATACCACTGTTTGGTTTTAGTGGAGGCAGAGAAGGCAGCGGAAACAAAAATTTTCTCCTCCCAAACCCAGAACAAGGAAACACGTCAATGTCTATACAATAGGAAAGGATGGTTTGTGGAATCATACCTTGTCCCGAGGCTTGCTCGGTGACAATACCTCGCGGATTGCACGATATTCACCTCCGGTCTTGGACGGTGTTTGTGCATCTCTTGGTCGTACCGGGACTGACGACTCCTGATCGCACCGGGACTGTCGGGATTGACAGATGTCCTCCGAGATGCAAAAATCTCTCGCCCCTGAAGTAGTCCACAGAGACCACCTGGAACTCCAATTTCCTTGTCCCAAAAGGAATTGGAAGGAGTCGCACCCTCCTGTCAGCGTACTGGTAACTAACACACTCTCCTTCCACCAGTCGCTTTCTGTAGTTGTCTTTCCCTTACTGTGCCTCCCTAATCAGGTAGCACTTGCTCGGGCTCTCTCGGTTGCCAAAACCAGAGAGAATGACAACTTTACAGAGCAACTGGTTGCACTGTGTTGTTCTTTGAGAAGCCCCCAATACCCCTATATATAGGAGGGTCATGGGACAGGGTTCTCTATCCCGGGCAATATGGGACTAAAGCAGGAGTAGAAGGGTTTGAGATTTTCCATAAAAACAACCAACTGCAGAAACCTAAACCGATCGTTTCATTTCTGAAACGGTCGGTTGGGGACCTGATCCGATCGGTTGACAACTCAACCGATTGGTTGGGACCCATGAAATGGTCAGTTCACTTCTGAACCGGTCGGTTCGTGGTCCTGATCAGTTCCTAATTGACTTTTCATCTTTTGTTTCTAATTGGTATAAAATACCAATCCTTGTTCCAATCAAATTGGGCAAGTGAAACGAAAGGAAATTTCTCACCAATCCTACTTTCCTAACTTGCTCAGTTGTATCAGTTGAACTGATCGTTTCAACACTTGAAGCAATCGTTTCACCCTGTCCATGAGCCGATCGACTCATCACCTGAGCCGATCGGTTCACCAAGATGAGCCGATCGATTCATCACATGAGCCGATCGGTTGGGAGTACAGATTGTGCAAAATCAGTCAATTGCAGTTTTAATCAATCCGATACTCCAATCAATGTGTCCAACACCTTGAACATTATGACATTGAGCTATCAATTAATTGAGTGTTTAATTGAACTACTAAAATCCTTTAGTAATCAATCTAAACATTGTTTGTTGACAAAACTCCTTTTCCAGGTTAAATCCTATGTTTGTGACCCTGCAGGTCCATTTCACGTTGGCAGTGAAAGTCCATAACACTTATGACTTCACAAGCAAAGAGCGGTGCCTAGTCACACATCAGTGCTACCCAAGTGAAATAGAAAGTTGGAGAACAACTTTCAATCCTACAATCCGTGAATGGTGTTACAGTGAATGTATAATTCCTTTGTCACTGATATCCCGAATGAACTCGAGGCATGGAACAGTCTTCCTGTCAACGTTCATTCACTTTCTTGATCTCAGAGTAGATTGGAAGAGATATGTATGGCATCAATATCACATACTGATTCACACATGTGTGCACGCCTTTCTCAATCCTACTCATCAAGTGGCCATGGATATCAAATTCCCTCAGGAGGAAAAAATCCCATATCTATCACTCACCCCTAAAAAGCCCCATGTGTCAAAGCCACCCAATCATCACCTTTATAACAGCCCATGTTTCAGGACTGCATTTGATGATGTCAAAGTGTGCCCAACGACATGTGTTCAGTGTAGTGATTTCAGGTCAAAGAATCACACTCACCACCATCACTGTGAGTACTGACTGTGACTACCATGCCATGGTTCCATGTGTCAAACTCACGGTGGGTCTGTCCGGTACACTTGTTCTCTAACAAGTACCTATGTGTTTGGTTTGATATCTCTATATCATGACTAATGAGATTCTGTCATCAACCAACACCACAATCTAGTCTTGTGTGTCATTGCTATCTATCTACCTTCCACAATGACATCTGACTAGGGACATGATGAGAATGTACAAACTCTTAGCATCCGTATGATCTCATCATTCAGGTCCTGAACCTGAAGGCATACGTCATTGAGTACTGTCATTCTCTAGACATTCGATCTGTTCTATCACTATCTCATATGACTGAACCAGAAAGAATTGGAAGATTGCCTTTGATGTTTATCAAATCAATCTTAATGTATCCCACCAATCATCCCATGATTGGCTCTCAGGGAATACATACCAAAATTATCAACACAAGAGGATTACACCTTATTCAAGGATCAACCATGCCCAAAGGTCATTAAGACCACCATACTATTCCATGTAAGATCATCATTATCTTTGCATGCCTTATAACAAGGCTCAACAACATCACTTACATATAATACACCAGATCAGCACAATATTAGATTAATGATCTAGGAGATATTCATAAAAAATCATAGCAAGATTATATTAACATTAAGAACATTCCTTTATTACATAAACATGCAAGGAATCTAGATATGATTAACCCTCATCATATTTATAATGCACATGTGTGGCATAAGAAAGTATCAACCATGTGGCTATGATAACCACCAATTAACATATTAAGGTTATGCTCATATTAAGGAGGTTATTCCACCATCATTTGCTCATATAAGAATGTTAAACATGAATACTAATCTTTATCTATCTGCATTAGAGTTAGGTTCATCAAGATAAATTATATTAATGTTACTAATCAACACTTACACTCAAATCCTAACTCAAAGATTCCCCATTGGATCATGGATACATCAGGTGAAGCATCGCCATCACATTCCATACTATTCTCAAGTATGAACCCACACATAAATCAAGGTGTAACCATCGAGTTATAGCATACTAGGGTTTCAAAAATAGTAACAAAGTACCCATGATTGTATTAGTCATTCAAGGACTATTCATACCCAATTACCATCATTAAGTTATATTAAAGCTAGGTATAACAATCTATACCTCATTAGGGTTACATATCAACACAATATGGTTATCATCCCTTCTATTCATATGAGTGAATAGGTAAGACTACCTTATTAAGGGTAACCCTCCATTTGTTTCATCATCATTCAACTCATATCACCATACTACAATGTTACCCAGAACCATTGGATGTTTAAAAGGTAACACAATTGGTTGTTTACATAAGTAAACACCTTGGATAAACCACCTATGAAGTACTTGATTTTTTATCTAGAAAGATTCACCATCTAACCCTAGACATCCCTTGATTAACAACACAAAAAGTTCCATTGAGAGTAGGGTAAAACCAACAATCAACTATTCATTTTAAACAAGCCATCCATTGTCAACAAGTAAGCTCCTTAACTTGATCATATAAAGGAAAACATCTAAATCACATTATTAGGACCAACATATTACATTAGCCATCATTCCACTTTATTGGAGGAATAAACATTAGATCTTGACCATTGGGTCAAGTTCATATGTTAAAACCGTCGATTACAGTATAGGTCCGACCATTGCATCAACTGACCCAAGAAACCATTGGTCTAAGGCTTAATGGATGATACAACTATACGATTAACTCACCATAGGTTTTGGAGACCTGATCCACGACCATTAGTGACCATTAATTCACCATAGGGTTTTAGATCAACACTATATTCATTAATCAACATCAAATATCATACTAATATCACCATTGATTGATAGCATCATTAGGGTACTTAGTTGTTAATCACTAGGCTTCTAATTAGGCCAAAACATGACCTAAGGGGTGAACGTCAGTTGACACCCTTGGTTACCACCATCAATTGTCATGAAGACAACACCATAGGGTTGTTGCAATGGTACCATCATCAGGTCATGGGTTTATAGAAGAAATCAGCTTAAAACCCTAAAATTGACCATTGGTTGATAGGTGCTTAGAACCATAGGTTGTCAAACCACTCTGATCCAAGTCATATTATACCTTAGGAATAAAGGACACATGATCACAGGTTCATATAGAACTGAAATAAGAATAGGGAACATTATTAAAATCGAAATCCAAGTCAAGAATAGCTTTTTAGTGAATGGATCATCATTTATAAGCAAGAACATGAGTTAGCAAGCTTATGGTAAGCAATAAACGTGGAGCAAGTTATAAAACTTGCCTCTAATTAGAAGATAAACTCCCAAACATAAGAAAAAACGAGAAGGTAAGGTAGGAAATGCAAGCTTAAGTTGTGAACTCGTCCATTTAGCACCTTTCTTCATCAAATGAGCAAACCCTAAGCATAAGGGCAAGAGAGGTAGGGTTTTAGAGCTTTAGAGCAATTTTTACCATGGAACAACAAGGTTATGACCTGGAGAAATGTAGGATGAAGGATAAAAAAGAAATAAATGAAGTAAATAAGGGGATTCTTACTCTTTTAGGTCAAGATCACAAGAAGGAAGCTTTTTAAACCCTAAAAGGAAGTCAATTGCAACCCTAGATTCTTTTTCCAAGAAGATCCCCTCTTTCTTCTTCCTTGGATAGAAAGTTTGAAGAAGCATAGAGGGGTAATGATGTTTGTAGAAGGAGTGAATTGGTGGAGATAAAATGGATCGTTTTGGTTCTTAGGGATAAGTATATGAAACTTTAAGATAAAGAAAAAGAAAAAGTTGAAATTCTAGTATCTTTCCAAGTGTCCATGGCCTTAAACTATTAAGAATATGCACGCATACACACAAGAAGATACCCCACTATCCATAGATACATGCTTACCTCTCATTTATTAAATTTCTATGAAAAATAGATAATTCATTAGTTGATAGCTACTAAAGGTAGCTCATCTATGAAGGGGTAAACCCTAAAATACCCTTGGAGAAAACACCTTCAAACCAAGGATTACATAGGTGCCCCATGGAACAAAAAGCTCAATAATGATGAGAGAATATCCAAGGAATATAATTCAAGTGATAAATTGCAAAGAAAACCTCTCAATTGGGTAAATTATAGAAAAGTCCAAAATGTTCTTAAAATTGCATAACTTGCTCAAATAGTGTCCACATTGGACCAAATTTGAAACTTAAGTTTGTATAATGATTTCAAAGAATATAAAAATGTTATATTAGGGTTATAAGAATTAAATAATGGTTATTAAGCTTATTCAACTCATTAAGAAAGTTTAGGGGCCTTAAAGTATTGTCCAAACTAGAGGGAGATCTACATTGACTACAACATACCCCTAGAAATGGAGAACTCATGGAATGGTGCATTCATGGTGCTGCAAATGATCAAAACCATAAATAGGGGGACTCCTCTAGTGAAGATTGTAAATGAAGATTTGCACGCTCTACGAGGTATATACATCATGGAAGTCATCTATTATTGGAGATTTTTCTATGTATTTTGCATGGAAGAGATCCTAAGGAGGATATACAACCTCATTTCCCTCCTTATGAAGACTCCATCATGAGACAAACTACACAATATGTATAAGGAAGAAAAAATCCCTCATGAAGAAAGACATGTAGCTAACTCAGTGATTTCCCCTCCTCAACCCCAAATGTGATCTCCTCCTCCAGCAGAAACATATATCCCTCCCAACCCACCATTAAGGGAAATAGAAGATGAATTAGTGGCTCCAATAGTACATGTTAAACAACCCATAGTGAACATCTCAAAAATACATAGGCCTGAGAAAGCTATCTCACGACCTCATAATGATGTCCATACAAAAGAGACAGACGCATACACAACACCACATGAAGTATTCGACACCCCTACCACATCGAACCACAAAGAAGATGAAGAAGGCGCAAATAATGATGTTGCAACAAATAGTGGCGATGAACTAGTCCCAACTGATCGTGTCTAATCCACTTTTGAGAACTTTGATAGGAACACTTGATATGGGTTATCATTCGAATGAGATAGTATTCAAGTCCTCAAGCCAGACCTCTGTGAGTTACTCATGGTTATAGGTTACATGACAATCAACGTCATGTTTGGATGCTAGTTACTCCTAGATGACGGGCTTGATGACATTTACATGGACTTCTATGACATAGATGGGGATATCATCATAAGAAGGTGTCTGGAAAACTCTAGTGTCTTATCGATCACTTGAAATACAATGTCCCACATTTCATCTTCGTGTGTATCCTACATAACAAATACTAGACACTACTATCAAGCGATCTCAAGAAACAATCAAAGATCTTATAATAACTCAGACACCATGTTTATCATGAAACAAACAACCTATAATAAAAAAAGCTAACAATGTCACTAAATAGAAAGTAGCCAAAGTGGCTACAAAGATTATCAAGCTGATAAGGATGTTTGGTAGGGGGCTTCCATATGAAGGATTAAAGCTCGAGAAACCACGGTTCTACCACATGAGTTCATAATAGGAACCACACTCCAACAACTATGGTTTCTACATTCTATTCTGGATGTAGATGTTGGCTACTTCCAACCAGAGAGTGGAGCACTATCAAGAAAATTACTACCAACTCCTTTGCGAGATATAGACAATGAAGATTCTTATGTCAGAATGGGCATTGACTGGCTCACAACATTAACTCGCCTGTTCTTGATCAACCTCATTCTTTGACACCCTGAGTCTTATGTCAGAATGGGCATTGACTGGCTCACAACATTAACTCGCTTGTTCTCGATCAACCTCATTCTTTGACACCCTGAGAACATGGTGCATGATAAGTTTTTGTTGCGGTTCAAATAGGTGAGCTTGGTACATTTTGTGGCCCAATCTCCTAAATTTCTACATTGTGCATTCTATTTCTTACTTGCAACAATTCTTGCTAAATCTTGGTCAAACTCTTAAGCATTAAATGAATTTTTTTTCGTATGTAAATATTCTTATCTCCTTAAATAAAAAAGGGAAGCTTTCTGATAAATAGAAAATTTTGAAGGCAAATTTTGAATCCAATTTTTTGGGTAGTTACTCCATCTTTACCTTAGAACTTGTTATCTTTGGGATAATTCTTAGCGTAATCATTCCAATAGTGATGGTTTGCACTACTAATTCATATAAATAAAAAATCTACTTAACCACATCTTCACACCATTCTTATCTCAGGATATTGTAGGAAAAAAAATGTTACTTTACCAATAGAAACCCTCTAAAATAAGGAATACCCTACCTTGAATACCCCCAATCAACCATCAAAATCTTCAATAGAGGTTGGAAAGTGCAAATGCTGGAAACAGAGGAAACATTTACCCCTTCTAGTGCTTAAAATTTCTACTATGGTATCAAAAGAATCACGACAACCCACTTTTTTTCTAAAAATCCCATTACCTAAAAGTTTTGTCAGCAAGAATGAAAGCAGAGTGTGAATAAAAACATGAGAGTTGTGCCTGAAAAGATGTTGAATGGTCTGCCCGATTAGTGTATAGTTGCACTCAAGAATGCAGATATGTCGTGCCTACTAGTGGATCCTGAAAGCTAATTAATTACCCACCTGTCTCTTGATGGCTATCTCACTTAACTACCTAAAACTACATCAGGACTAACAACGGAGTTGTACTATTTTAAAACAATACTCATGGTTGAGAAATCCCTAGAAAGATAGAAAACACAAGCAACCTTGGCCTACCTTTAAAACTTTAGCTAGAACTACAAAAAAGTAAAAGTCAGGTGTGAAAGCTACCTCTATGGAATTTTTCATAAGTACGAATTGGAAATGGTTGGGAGCAATTCATGAAGGGGACTCTCCTCCTGAAAAGAGGATATGCCATACAAATGAGATAATGTAACTCTAGAGTGAAGGGGGAGGAAACTGTGAATATAGTATGAAATCCATGTTATTCGATAGAGATCTTGACCTAAGGATGATATGAAGACATGGTAAGCAAGTAGAAAAACACTAAACAAAAAAAGCCCTAACATTTTCTCGATGCATTGATTCTATTTATTAGATTGATGACAATATATACTCTATGTTTAGGGGGTTCATAACATCCAATTTTTTGGATATTTCATGCCTTATCTTACCCTTAAATTCTCCTCTGTATGCATAGTTACCATTACTTCTTTATATTTTGCTCTTTATTACGAATTATACCTTGGTTGGAAGATAATTGATTGTTTCTATGCAGATAACTCACCAGACAATGACTTCTACTATGGGCCAGAACGTCCATCAATTTGCAGATCTGATGGAATCCTCCCACAACGTCAACCAAAGGAAACACCAACACTACCAGACCATCAGTTCCCAACCTGATGGTTTCCATCTCTGTTTAGATCCACCATTGGATCCTGAGATAGATGGATAGCAAGGTAATTGTTTAGAACCACCATCAGGTGTTAGAACTGATGGTCCACTAAAGAGCCAGATGTGATCAAATGATGCACATCTACGCAATCCATTAACTGATGCTCTATCGAGATTCAAAGTGGAGTTGAACCGATGGCCTACCTGGGTGAGTCAACTAATGGTAGGTCAGGTGACATCAAGCAATGATCCAACTAAAGCCACAAGATGCATAACTGCTAATTGATGGTGGCACTAGTAGAATGGTCATTCAAGACCATTATGTGCATGCCCCGAGGAATGTTCTCTAAGGGCATGCAGGGCAAGTAAAATGACACAAGAACCACCTCGAGCACCACATCCGATGCCTATAAATGAAAGACCCCATGCAATGGAGAGGGTTTCATGGTATGAAGGAGATGACTGAACAATTCCAGAGAGCTACCTTGCCTTTTGACATGTGCCATCCAATGTCAATTTGTGATCTCCAAGGATGAGAGTCCAAGGGACATGTCTCCTTCTTTGCCAAGCATCTCTAGACCTCTTCACAAGATAAGGAGGGAGAAGGAGCATCCATCCTCTCCACTGACAAAACATTCAGATTGGAGAAGCTTTCCATTGACCTTAACCATCCATGGTCATTGTTGGTGTATCTTCCTTCTTCTTTGAATCTGTCCATCTTCCATCTCCTACATTCTATTTTGTCTTCACTTTCATGTCCCATTATACATGTAAATCTATAATGCTACTCACCACCATAAGTGGCTAAACATATAGATTGAGTTGGGAGTATCTAGTGAGGCTCTCCCAACTAGTAAATACTTATATCCATTACAAATATGCTCTTAGAAAAGTTTATCTCCATACTCTTGATCTTAATGCTTCACTTGCATGATTAACTACCATCTTGTGTTGTTTGATTATTAGTACCTCAAAATAGTAGAATTAACCCATATCTAAGTGTTATGGAGTTGCATGAATACATGAGAATGTTGGAATGCTTAATCAAATGATCATCTGGTTTTACTATGATTGTTTGTTGGTCATCTTGAGAAAGAGAAAACCTTATAATATAAATCTATCCCAAGCTCGAGTGATGAGGGAATAGACACTAATGATGCTTACTTGTAATCTTACTAAGGGTATATAGTGGGTGTGAGTATTGCATGTTGGTGAGGAACCTTAGATAGGAAACATAAGAAGCGTAAAGAACATATAATGGTCATATAATTGGGTAATTCATATGTTTGAACCATAATGAATATTTAATATACATAATATGAGTAACTCACCATATAGTGGATATGCAGGATGTGGATGATGTCATAAACTGATAAATGCTAATGATATGATGAGCAAGATAATTGTAACCTAATCTTGGACTTAATGCATACTAAGAATGTATACGTGAAGAATTATTATCATACCGACCTAAACCATTAGTTGTAATCATCTAACCTTAACTTATACATCCTTAATGACATTCTTGATACATTAGTGACAGTAGGTGTCATAATCAGATAACATACTCTAATACATATAAATGATATATAATCACCTAATCGTAGATTAATCAGGTCATCAATATGAAATCATATCACCTTGTTCTTTAATACACACCTAATTAATCACCTAATCATTACTTAGTATGTGAATCAAATTGTTAATATGTAATATGTCCCACCTTGATCACTAAAATACATATAATGACTTCAATATGGATAAGAAGTAATTGGATTCACATAAATGTGCATAATCAATAATAAGAAGTGAATAAGTACGAGAAAATGATTAATGATGACATTAATGTAAAAAAAGGTAATCTGACAATATTTAATATAGAAATAAGTAATAAATGTGACATTATTTGGATTAATTGTAACAAATTGGATAAAGTATCTTATTTCATACAAAATAATCTGATATAATTCAATAAGGTGATAAGGGAGTCTGAAACCAAATTATGAAACATAATAATTAGATATAGTAATGCATATTGAGATAATTGAGTAAACTCTAATTGCGCTAAAACTCATAACGAGGTAAATAGGAAATATATGTGATTTCAAGAATAATAATGAAATAAAACTCTTTTGGATATAATGAGACACACTTAAATGAATAACGAGGATGATGTAATGTCATAATGAATATAATACTAATAATCCAAAAATGTTAAAATAAAATCATAAAAGTTGAATCCTTAGTGATCCATAATAACCAGACCTATGAGGAGTTTCCGATAAATAATTTGAACTTCCAAGTTAAAAAAAATGGAGTTTGAGTTAGTGAAAGTTTCAGTGAAAGTTTTATGGTTTGGAGGAAATAACCTGGGAGTTAAGTATAAGATGTTGCATACTCACCCTCATCTCTTTGCTTGTGATTTCAAGGAGGAAATCTTCTTTAGGGGGTGGAGTGTTGTAACATATCGAAACTTGGACATATTCAGTTTTTGGCCTTTTTCTAAGCTTTTCCTTTCCTTACTATCCTTTTGGAATTGATTTTTAAATTGTGCAATTTATAGTGGTTTGGTGAAGAATTATTCTATAATTATACCAATGGAAGGTTTTATGCACAAATACCTCAATGAAAGCTTATTTAAGGATCTTAATTGCAAAATCACCACTTAAATGGAACAATGGTAAATAAATTTGTGCCAGAAGTGCAAGGTCCCAAACCTTGCTTAATGTATTAAACAAGCTTAATTACCATAATTAAGTTATCTAAACCTTAATTTAACTTTTTTATGTGTTTTGAAATCATAAAATGAGCCTATGGTTCAAATTTAGTTCAATTTGGATGTTGTTTGTGCAAGTTATACAATTTTAGTTACACTTTGGACTTTTATACAATTTACCCGATTGGGAGGTTTTCTTTGTAAATTATCACATGCATTATAATCTTTAGATATTCCCTTACCATTATGAAGATTTTGAACCATGGGGCACCTAGTTGCACCTTGGTTTGAAGGTGTTTCTCTCTAAGGGCATTTTAGGGATTACCCTCTTTATAAATGAGCTTATCTTTAAACGATATCAACCAATGGGGTTATTTCTTTGATTGGAGGATGGTGGGGTTAGATTAGAAGTCTCCATGGGCTTTTAGAACTTCCATTTGATATACAAGAATTCTCTATGAGATGTCATTTTGAATGGACATGAAGCCCTAGGCTAAGGACACATGGAAAGTCCCATAGACACATCATGATTGCCCCCTTCTTTATAAAGCCATATCTACCCCTTCCCACCTCCAAATTTGAAAAATCTTTATATACTTCTCTTTCCTCCAACTTAGATCATTGTTCCTACTCTTCTTGGCCACGATGGTTCTGTCCCAAGGTAAAAGAGGGTGCTTACCTTGGTGAATAAGTCTCATAGGGTTCTAAATTTTCTCTATTTAGGGTTTCTAAAGCTCCTTCTTGGTGATTTCGACCAAAACTTGTAAGTTTACTCCTTTACTTCCCTATTTTCATTTTGTGTTTCTCCCTCCCACCTTCTTCTTAGTTGGAACCATGTCCTTCCATTGTGAAACCCCACCTAAAGCCCTTAAACACCTTATCTCTATGTTCTTTTGCTAGGGTTTTTCACCTCTAAAGTGGAGAAGGTGCTTCTTTCTTGATATATGAGCTTTGTTGTAGAACCCAGTCTCTCTAGCTTAGGAACCTTACTACTAAAACTATCCACATTCCTATAGGCGAGTTTATGACCCCCTTCTCATATATTTCTTACTACATGCTTAAAACTCATGCTTATATGTTTAAAATCGATGATCTCGGATTCTATTTACCATGTTCTTCTAGGGTTTTGGTTTCTTGTTGTTTTAGCTTCTCTATAAGATCTAGTTTGGTTACCTATGCAACTCAAACCCAAATCGTGGGTCAAATGGTGTTTTCTCTCTTTCTCTCTTCCTCTCTCTCGCAAGGATTTTTGACTTGTCATTTCCTGATTTGTTCAAATTGAAAAACTCATATCTTTTAATCTTCTTATCCAAATTTGACAAATAAAATATGTTTTGGAATAAAAAAATAACCTCTATTGAATAAAATATCTTCAAGGTTTTTGAAGTTTGACAAATGGTATTTTGTAAAATGAATTTAATGCATAAAATCCATAAAAATTACATCTTAATCATCTTAACTCCAAAGTTAACATAAAAATATATTTTCTTGATTAGGAGAACATAATAAGTTCATTGGTGAGGTTTTTAGAGTCTAAATCTAAGTTTTTCTAAAAAGGTAAAAAATTAGGGTTTATATACATTAATGTGCATTATGTACTCTAATACATGTTAATACAAAGAAAATAGACAAAGAGGATCTTGGTCTCAACTAAAGTGATGAAAGTTAGTAATTGATATCAGTAAGAGAGGTATGTGCATTCTTACACCCTAAGTTGGGATATTTGCAAACAAAACCCTATATTTCCCTAATGAGGCTTTAATGAACCCTATTTCCTCCATTCATGATTCTTTTGTTAAATTGCCTCAAAAGTAGTAATGATATTCTTTTTCTTGGGTCTTCTACCCCACTACCATGTTTCAAATATATGTTGCTTTTAATTGCCATGATTTCTTTTCTAGCATGTTGATTTTATGGATAATTTAGCTATAGTAGTGGTACTTATGTACAACCACCCATAGATAGGGCAAATATTATTTTACCCTAGTGAATGTCTTATTCTCCCCTATAAAAATATGTGTAGGTGACTGGGAATGTATTAATTCTCCCCTCACCTATAGGTTGAGATCCGGTAGGTGTCTCAACCGTACTTAGTTAAGGTAGTCATAATTATCATGCATGCAACCCTTCTATTATATTCTATTTATGGCAAGCATCTATTTAAAAACAGCCTCATATTATTGAAATCTTCATCTTATGATGAAAACTAGCCTTTATTTACATGTTTTGTTTTCCTTAATATCATATTCATATATGTTGATACATACCTTATTTTCTTTCCCTTTTGCTGGGTGTTTTCCCAACCACCCAGGTTTAGATCGAGGTGTTGAACGTGATCAAGGAGAACATAGAATTCCAACATGGACCAAGCTTTTGGAGATGTTTCTTGGAGATAGATTTAAAGTAGTTTGGACTTCCCTCTACTTAGATACCTATGTTATATCACACATGTAAACCCTTATGGGAGATTATGATGTACTTCTGCAATCTTTTGTGAAAATTGAATATAGTCATTTGTTTAATTCCACTACTACACTTTGGTTGTTTTGAATACCATTTATTGAAATATGAAAATTTTACACCTATTCCAATATACCTTTGAGTGTGTTGGGAATGGATGTTTTATTCTTCAAATTTTTAGTAGGTTGTGGATCCCCTCTTGGGTCCCACTCCCTTACAGGTGTGCCCTCTCTTTTAGGGAGCCTCTTTATTGGGAACCCTCTCCTTCGGGTTTTAGCCCCTGTGCCCTGTGGGCTAGACACCTCACATGACCATCACATCCAGACTTAGCCCCTTAGCAACCTTCCCATCCTGGCTAGGTTCATAGTCATTTTTAGAATAAATTTATTTCACCCCATGCTCTTTAACTCATCAAAGATCGATATAGGGTTTGAGCAGGTTACATCTATAAATGCATTATTCCTATGTGTCTTATGTTTCTGAAAACTTTTTCTCATAAATGCCTTGTTCCACATACTCATATTCATGGATGACCAAGTCACCTAACTCATTTATGCATTTTATATTATAACTTCTCAACCTTTATTTTCCCAATCTTTGTGGTATACTCATTCACTAGGGTATTCATACTCACTCACTGAGAGTATTCTCAATGGTGTACCCACTCTATGGGGTTGATCTCCATTCATACCCACCCATTAGGATATTCTTTATCCATTCATCACTCCAGAGATAGCCTTTGGGCAATGAGCAAGTTATATTCATATTTTCAATTTCATATATAACCCATGGTCATTTATGTCTCTCATGTATATTCCAATCTCCTTTTTTCACATGCAACATGCATACATTTCACCACATTCTTACATGAAAATATAGGTTACATAGACTTATTTACATTTTCCTTAATTCTCATTACTCTTACCCTAATTAGGGTTCATATGGGTATGACTTCCATCTTACCCATTCTACTCCCATTTTCTAAGATTGCAGTTTTATTTAAGGGTTAGAGACTACACCGTACCTCTTAGTGTTTTTATGTCCCATGACCCACTAGGGTTTTCCCAAACCAAACCTAGTTCTATCTAAGGTTACCCACACAAGGAAAGCCCAATAAACATTTTTCTCTACATTATCATTATTTCCATGTTACATGTACTTTACCATTTCCACATTACATGTACATTATCATTTCACATTATATGTACATTAATTGGAAGAAGATAACTTGGTACTACTTCTTATCAAAATCCCTTACTTGAGATGAGGAGGGAAGTTTCTTTTAGGGTTTATTAAGAACGAGGATGAGAAGGAACCCTAAAGGTATAATTCAGGTAGAGACTTTTGAGTTTGTCCAGGCTAGATGCATGGGTTCAGGAGTCCTTGTAAGATGACTAGCAGTGCAGAGTAAAAATTTTCCAGCCCCCAGTCGTGGTCCCTTCTAGACTCCTTAGCCTTTAGAAAATGCCATGATAATTCCCTCATATTTCTACAGATTACTTGAAATTATAAACTATTAGATATTATTTGAAAATCTGGTGCTCTGATACCAAATGCAATGGCCTCACTTTCCACGTCCCCCAACTAAGGAAAGAACTTCAAGTTGAGATCCATTACCTATATTCCCAAGGATCCAGATTAGTCAAATAACAAATAATAGAAAAAAAATTCAATAAAATTTTAAATATTGTTTACACATTGTACAATGATATACCTCATGGAATTAAAAACTATTGAGTAGAAGTATCATCTACATAGTCCTTCTTAGTATAGCTTTAAAACCTTTGATATGTTTCATCTTATTCTTCATGTCTTTTATCATGTGAAACATATACCTAAAACACTGACAAACAAAACACGGGTAGCATATTTCTATACTGGTATGTGGGTTCATCCAATAATCACAAGTACATATAATTAACCATCAATTATGTACACATAAGTACATGCATTTTCTTTCATATTCTAATCCATATCTGGTCTACTATTTTAGGTGTATCCACTATCCATCATTGGACTTATGTGTGTTACCCTTCAATCAGTGTAACCTAGGGTTCAAAGTATCATTATTTACTTTATGTGATACTCATAGGGACTTTATAATTTGTGTGAAACAAACAAACATCCAAAATATATCATTCATTCAATCTTCGAGAAACCTAAAAAAATGTCAGAAGTCGATACATGTAAGCATAAGCATAACCACATACCTTGATGGGTAGCCATGCAGATTATCATGTAGAATACACTTAAAGCATATTATCCACTCAATAAGCAAATCAAGCAATCCAAATTTTAGTCTGCATGAATATAAATCTAAAAATTTCACCATCACATTAATTAGATTAAGTCCTATGAATATATTGAACTTTAGTTTTGGTTAACTCTAGGAATTATATTCCTAGTGAATTTGCAGTGCGATAATATTCCACGTCAAATTTTGACGTTGTTGCAAGGGACAAAAAAATTTTCTAATCTTTGTAACTCACTTGGATTAGTTAGGATTTTTCTTTTTCAATTGATACTATTGCATATCTTCTTGAATCAAATTTTTTTTCTAAACCATACAAACTTAACTTCTCTTACTTTTCAGGTGGTAATTCTTGTTCATGAGACACTCTGCTAGGGTCAAATTGTTGACCCCCATCCACCCCAAGATCAAAAGAACTTACCACAAGGTCCTTCACGAAGAAAGAGATAAGATGAATGATGAGGAGGTGAACCGCATGGTGCAAGAAGCCCTGACTACACAAAGAGAGAGTCTAAGCTAGAGCCGCCGTATAAGCGGAGCAACAAGCAGCCACTTAACCAGAGCGACAAAGAGAGATATGAGAGTTCTCTATCCCTAAGGTTGCAGATCTGTGGAAGCCTATTTTCCAGCCTGCCATCCAAGCTCAGAACTTTGAGATCAAGACCAATTGGGTGATATTGATGCAAAACAAAACTTTGGAGGATGTGTCGGTGATGACCCCCATGAACATTTGCTAAAATTCATAGATCTATGTGGACTGAATAAACAAGATGGAGTGCCATAAGAGGCAATGAAGCTGCGATTGTTTTATTACTGCCTCACTGACAAGGCTAGGGTATGGTATAATTCCCTAGATGACTATAACATCACAACTTGGGAGGAACTTCAGAGCCAATTCCTTGAGAAATTCTTTCCACCATCAATCACTTATCATCTCAAAGGGGATATCACTGGCTTCAAGAAAGATCAATCTGAGTCTCTCTTCAAAACCTGGGAGTGATTCCAGGAGTTGCTGTGAAAATGCCCTCATCATGGCATACCTCTTTCATAACTTCTGGAACATTTCTATAGAGGAGTTGACAATGAAATAAAGTGATTCCCTTATGATGCCTCTAGTGGATACTTCATGCAGAAAAGCATTGAGGACACCTAAAAGGTCATAAGTAAAGCAGCCGAGAACCAAGACAATCGGAGTTCATCCTGCAAGGGAGGCATCCTCAAGGTGGCAATGGAAGAAGACATATCTGAGTTGAAGGTGATTGCTAAATATCTTAAGATGCTCACCTTGAAGGAAGAAAACCTTGAATACACCCTTCTGAATAATGGGGAAAGAGGCCAATACTCCCTTCACCCTATGGAGTCCACAGAAGTCTACCAAGTCTGTAGTGTAGAAGGCCACATGAGTCTATAGTGCAACCATCTCTACCAAGAAACTATGAGCATGATCTAACCTCAGTTTGACAGTGCTCTAGTCATTGAATAAGTTAATGCCATCAACTCCATTCTAGGACATGAGTACTACAACCTCAACAGGCCAAGGAACCATCCAGGATTCCAATACGAAAATCTAGATAAAGCATCTAATTCCCATCATTTCCAATAGGTACCCATCCAGAACCCAGTTCAGGGTCCTCCTGGTTTCAAATAGAATCAAAACTACCACCAGAATAACTACAACCCTGGTCAGTACTATCACAATCTCAACTAGGGAAACAACTACAATCAACAAGAACATCTTCTCCTGGGCCAAAGCAGCCAACAAAACTTGCCACCAACCAATGATTAAAGTCACCTGGAAACGATTGAGAGAATATTAACAACCCAACAAGCACAACAAGAAGTAAACCAACAAGCCCAAAAAGCCTACATAAAGTCTTTAGAAACCCAGGTTGCACAACTTACAACAAAAATAAGACCTCCAACATGCTCTTTTACTGGCCAACCATAGAATAATCCCCAGCATCAAGTATAGCAGTTAAAAGTCATCACTGCACACTCTAGACACGTGCTTTAAGAACCTCTAGTTCTAGTGACTAACAATAGTAGGTTGATTCATGAAGACAACAAGGATGAAGAAGATACCCCATCAACTATACCAACAACCTCATCAACAGAACCAATTGTTGAAATTACAATAGTTGTACCAACATCTATCACAGTAGAACCAGTGGTGGAAACTCCAATAGCAGACAACACGCCCAATGCAGAGAAGGCACCAAAAGATGCTACTACCTTCCCCTCCATGTCTGTGGTTCTTGTATACAATTCGGAGTCCCTTACTAGAGTCGCCTAGCTCAAACACAACTAGACTCAAGATTCATGAAGTTCAAGGAAGCAATGAAGAAGCTACATGTCGACATACCTCTCCTTGATGCTCTTGTAGAAATGCCATCTTGGACAAAGTTCTTAAAGACCCTCCTCACGTGAAAGTACATAATAGATGATATTGAGATTGTGAAGCTAGCATGGACAACATCAGATATCATTCTAAGTAAGATTCCCAAGAAAAATAAAAGATCTTGGATCTTTTGACAACTCTTGTTTTACGAGAGACACTACGTGTAGGAAGGACCTAGTTGATCTCAGGGCAAGAATTTCTATCGTGCCCTATAGCTTTTGCAAATGACTAGGATTCACAACTGGCATCCTCCCTACCGACATTGTGATTCAACTTGTTGACTCTACACTGTCTACCCCCATGTGTATTGTAGAAGATATCACTATTTGTGTAGGTCCCAAGTCATATTGCCCATGTGACTTTGTCAACATGGACATCAAGGAAGGCCAGTGCTGCCCTCTTATGTTCAGGCATCCCTTCCTTGCTACTACTCATGCACTCATTGATGTTGAAGTGGGGATCTTGACATTAAGGCTCAGGAGAGATACTATTGACTTCAGAGTCTTTGAGAGTTTCAAGGGTCCCTCCTAAAAAGCAATGCTATTTGATTGATTGTGTTGACAAAATGGAATGACAATGACAAGATGATTATACTTCTAAAAACCCTTTGGAGACAACACTCATCAATGTCAATGCTCATGAATTGGATGATGAACAGATGGAGAAATTTCTCTTTCTATTAAACTCTAATATAGAAGATCTTGGGGCCGAGTTTGAAGATCTGAAATCTACCTCCATCATTGAAGAAGAAGAACCTACTATGCCAGAGATGAAGCCTCTACCCAAGGGGATGAAATATGTTTTCTTATATGAGAAGAAGGCATGCTCAATCATCATCAATGCATACCTCACGACAACTCATGAAGACAAGCTATTGAGTGAATTGAAGAAAACACAAAAGGAACGAGGTTATAAGATGAATGATCTAATAGGTGTGAGACAAGCCCTCTGTATGCATAGAATCAACATGGTCAAAAATTACAAGCCATCTATCGAGCCTGAATGCAAGCTAAATCCTATCCTAAAGGAAGTTGTTCACAAGAGGTAATAAAGTTGCTACTTTCTGGGATTATCTATCTTATTTCTGATTCACCTTGGGTGAGTCATGCACAGGTGGTGCCCAAGAAAGATGGTACTACAGTTGTTTTAAACGCGAAGAATGAGCTTATTCCCATAGGCACAACGACTGGATGGAGCATGTGCATATACTACCGCAATCTCAAAAAAGCAACTAGGAAGGACAACTTCCCACTCTTGTTTCTTGATCAAGTCCTAGAGGAGCTTGCACACCAGGAGTTCTTCTACTACTTAGATGGATATTATGGATTCTATCAGATACCCATCCATCCTAGTGATCAAGCAAAGATGAGATTCACATGTCCCTTTAACACGTATGCTTTCAGTCATATGCCTTTGGGATTACGCAATGCACTGACCACTTTTTAATTAGCGTTGCATGTCTGCCATCTTCTCCGACTTTACTAAAACCATAATGGAGATTTTCCTGGAAAACATTTCAATCTATGGAAGTTCTTTTGAACAATGTCTATAAAACCTTTTCCTAGTCTTAGAACGTTGTGAAGAAGCACATCTGGTGTTCAACTGGGAAACATGCCACTTCATGGTGAAGGAGGGCATTATTCTAGGGCATCGGGTCAGCTCCAGAGGCATTGAAGTTGGTAAAGTGAAGGTTGATGTAATAGCAAAGCTACCTCCTCCAACCATTGTCAAGAATGTGTGAGCATTCTTAGGACATATTGGGTTCTACATGAGGTTTATCCATGACTTCAGCAGGATCACCAAGCCATTGATAAGTCTTCTTCAGAAGGATGTGGACTTCAATTTTGACTCTAGTTGCAAGAAGAGATTCAACACCTTGAAGGAAGCTCTCACCTCAACTCACATCCTTCGTGGCCCAGATTGGTCTCTTCCTTTTGAGATCATGTGTGATGTTAGTGATTACGTCATAGGTACGGTACTGGGGAAATGTATCGATAAAAAGCATCATGTCATCTACTATGCAAGCAAGACACTAGACGACGCACAACAACATTATGCTATGACAAAGAAAGAGCTTCTTATTGTTGTCTTCACCTTTGACAAATTTTTCTCTTACCTAATAGGCTCACATGTGATAGTCTAAACTGATCATGCCGCTATAAGGTACTTAATGTCAAACAAAGATATGAAGCCTAGGTTGATCAGATGGATCCTATTGTTATAAGAGTCTGATCTAGAGATCAAAGACAAAAAGGGGACAAAAAATTTAGTTGCTAATTAACTTAGTAGATTACATATTCAATATTCTGATGAAGTCCCTATCAATGACTCTTTACCTAATTACCACTTGTTATAGATATCTAAAATTTGACAACTATCTAGCTATAGCAGTCCTTCATCTAGACTGTACCGGCAATGATACAAGGAAATTCATGTCAGACGTTCGTCGCTACTATTAGGATGAGCCATATCTCTTTCATTTATGTTCTAGTTGTCTCTATCACTGTTGCATATTTGAAGAAGAAGCTCCTCTCATTTTGGAGTAGTGTCATTCTGGCCCAATAGGGGGCCACATGAGCTTTAAGACGTCTGCTTTTAAAGTCCTTCAATATAGATTCTTCTGTCCTTCTATCTTCAAATATGCTTAGAACTTTGTTAAATCATGTGATCAATGACAAAGGTTTGGAAATATTCCTAAGAGGGTTGAAATGTCCCTCAATGTTTGGCAGGAAGTGGAGATATTAGACATGTGGAGTGTGGACTACATGGGTCCATTCCCCTTTTCTTATGGGTTCTCCTACATACTCGTTGCAGTCGACTATGTTTCTAAGTGGGTTGAAGACATCCCCACTATTTCTTATGATTCCAAGACATTCATAAAGATGTTTAAAGACATCATCTTCCCTTGCTTTGGAGTTATGTGCACTATCATTTTTTATGAAGGATCAAACTTCCTCAAGCGTAGTTTTGAAACTCTCAATAGAGATGGTGTTTCCCACTGATTAGCTACTACATATCTTCCTCAGATGAGTGGATAGGTGGAGGTTCCCAATTTTCAAATAAAATCCATTCTCGAGAAGATAGTTGGGAAGATAAGGGAGGATCAAGCACACAAGTTAAATGATTGTCTCTGAGCATATACAACTACCTACAAGACTCCCCTTTGCACTACACCTTTTTTATTCATCTATGGGAGGTCATGTCATCTGCCGGTGGAGCATGAACACAAAGCCCAGTGGGCCATCAAGCAACTCAACCTCAACTTTCATGTAGCAAAAGAAAACTGACTACTTCAACTACAAGAGCTTGAAGATTTACGATTGACTGCATATGAAAATACATGCGTCTATAAAGAACACACAAAGATGTGGTATGATGGCCACTTGAAGAGGAAGGACCTACAAGTTGGAGACCAAGTATTGGTGCACAATTCATGCCTCTACCTCTTCCTAGGAAAGCTTAAGACTCGTCAGTCGGGTCCATTCATAATCAAGCATATCTTCCCTCACTAAGCTGTATTAATTTGGAGTGAGAAGACTAGAGAATTCAAAGTTAATGGCCACGATCTCAAATGCTATTTCACGATGGATGACATGCAGGCCAACCAACATCTCCCCCTCCTCCCTACAACTTATCAAGACTAAGTTTCAGGTGTCAATCCATCAACATAAACCAAAGGTGCTTCTCGGGAGGCAGCCCAACCATTTCTTTCATTTCCAATTGTTTTTGCATCATAGTACATATTGCATTTAGTTAAGATAGTGTATCTCATAACAAGATTACTAGTCCTAACAATTTTGATTTTAGGTGAATGACTCTTGTTGAAGGAAGAGAAACCAAAACATGTGGACCAACCAACAATGTGTTTCTCCTCCATCATGGATTTAGTTTTTCTCGAGGACGAGCAAATATTTAAGTTTGGGGTGGAGAGTGGGTGGTACATATTCTACTTTCTACTCACACCTATCTTCTTACAACTTATGATCTTGTCATTCCATTCATCATGCATCACTTTTAGAGTAAGTAAAGACATTACCTAGTCACCTAGTCGACTTAGAATTATGCATTTTTCATAAATATCTCCCCTCATCCAAATCAATGCCTCAAAAGGACCAATTTATGAAACTAACCAATGGCTAGAAATTATCCTTTATGGTCTATGAATAAAAAAACATGTTTCCGTGGAAAAGATGGTGAGCTCTAAAGGAACTGAGAGTGATCAAACATATCATGCTCCCTACTGACTAATGAAACAATTGCATGTAATTGCCATTTGTACCCTCTTTAAGTCATTATTTTAGAAGAGTGGGACAAGGAGAACAACCTGGTTCACTAAATTATAATCAAGTTGGCATAATGATACGAACTCTCTTCGACACTTCTTCTTCCATCTTCTTACTTTCCATTCCACCAAAAAAAAATACAAATCCAAAAAAATATGCCAAACTCTAAAGTTTGAGGTAGCACAACCCCCTTCTTCCCTCTTTTTTCTTCTTCCATGCCCCCTCACAAATTTAAAAGGGGCATACCCCCAAGAAAAGATGCCAAAGTTCACACACAAAAAAATGTAGTAAATGAAACTGTAAACAAAGAAATAAAATGATCTCGAGTCAAATAGAGGAGAGATCTCTTCCCTTCATTCCTAAATTCACTTCCTTTTTCTACCTTTGGAAAAAATGAACGCCTCAAATGTTTACCCTTCTCTTGAATACACTAGTGTCGGATCAAGTGCATACTTATTGTTCTGTGGGTCTTTCTGAAGTCTCATGAAATTCCTTGACATGCTTGATGTTGGGACAGTGGTGTGGAAGTGTTGTTCGGAAATGAAATCCGGACTGGAGATAGTGAAAGGTGTGTTATGTGATCTCAAGAAGTTGAGGCAGCTTGATCATATTAGGTGGTAAGGAAAACAACATGATGGGAGGATGAGGCAATCACATAGGCCGAGAGTATGAATTTGGTTAATTTTTAGATTTTTTTGTTACTCAAGGACAAGCAACATTTAATTTTGGGGTATTTTGTTGAATGCATATTCATCCCAATTTTTGTTGCATTATTAGTCTAATTTAGTATTCATATAGATTAGTTTTCATTAGAACAGTTTTGTTTTGATCTACATAGGTTTTTTATGCTAATTTGTAGGAATTTGATAATTTTCTTGACCAATTCATGAAATTTGTGTCCAAGACCAAGATAGACCTTCGATCGACATGCCAATTGATATCAAAATGACCAGAAATCAAGAGGTCGAAAGTCTTGTCGAGCTCCTTACTTGACACACTCAATGCTTGATAGTTCCATCAATACGCCAAATCAACATATAGGAGGTCAACATACAACTCATCGATGATCAAAGTCGACACCTTTGTCGACTCCTCTACTCGATAGCATCATCGATCAAGCAACAGATAAGAAATTAGCTGTTGACACAATGTTGTCAACACTCTCATCAACAACCACAACTTCATCCAATAGCCTTGTCGACCCTCAACGTCAACAGTCCCGTCGACCTCTAAGATCGACAATAGGAAGTTCAAAAGCCATCGATAGATAGACCCGTCAACTGATGGACCCTTTGATCGACACTAATGGAAAGTGGTCGACACTGATAGGGAATGAAGAGGTTGACATCTGTGACCCTATAAATAGACCCCCAACGTATCCATACAACTCATCTCAGATTTTCTAGAGACAAGACACGTTGAGAGGCTACTACTGAGATCATAGAAAGGACGAGACATGTCGACCAATCTAGTTCTATTAACCTAGCTGGATGACACCTATCAACCTCAAGCATAGATTGACAGATCTCCTTCATTTACAACTCTAGGCCATTGATCTCTCTCTTCGGGTGATCGATCTCTTCCCCGAGTTGTTGTTCCTCCATCTACTTTTGCTGCAAGTTAGGATTAATACCTAAAGAAGATAGAAGGAAGGAAGTCTGCCATCACACAACATGTTGAGCCACTTTTGGTACCATCATGACTGTGATGGCATCCTCCTCCTCTTCTAGTGATATTAATATCATCATGTTGAGGGAGTAATCTCTTCACCGAGGTGTGGGGACTAGCCCCACTACCTGTTTCTTACAATTTCATTCATGTTCCAATTCTTGTATGAACTTATATAATTCATAGCCAATCATTTATCACATGTTTTGTGTATTGATAACCCGCTTTATGCGATTTATTATGATCTTTTACTACAAGAACTTCAATGTTTAAGATTTGAATACTGATTAGCTTTGGTTGACACCCTGACGAGAACTTCCAATGAAAAGTCTCTGGAGTACTGGATAGAGGATCTGTAAGTAACGAGACATCAAGCTTATAAGGATATCTACCCATGCAAGTTCCTGACACTGAAAGGGGAAACTTTCATAACTCTAATTATATCTTCAGACAAGTTTGGATTTGAATGAGTGTGCCGATTCGAGTAGTGGCGGTGAAATCCCATTCCACCTTAGTGTTTCCATCCAATGATAACTAGAACCTTAATCTAGATCTTTTTATTCTTGAAACTTTATATTAAACAAACCAATGTTGACTTTTATGATAAATACTAATTCTTGCTAGGTTAATTTGATTAGCTAGTTCTTAAAAATGTTGTCCCTTGGGATTCGATCCTTAACTATACTATGATAAGGGTCGTCCGCTTGCAAGTGGTATTATTGCACTTTGGTTTTGGTGAACTCTAGGAATTATATTCCTAGTGAATTTGCAGTGCGATAATATTCCATATCAATGATATCACATCTTTACCCATTCTCAAGCACATTATTTTCATATGCAATTATTTAAAATGGATTTCATCCATCTCATATAATTCTCATTATTCACTACATGCCCCCTCATTGGACTTGTATAACATTTAATGGCAACATTTATTTTTCAGGCTCGGACTCATATAGTCAACCACTTCCATTGTGACTTTTCCTCATGTCCCTCAACGATGGCATACTTGGGTTCAAAGAATCATACTCAATATTTGTTCTTTCATCTTTTATATCCTTAATTCTCCACCCCCAATTATGACTTCTCTCCCACTTGACACCTCAGTTGTCAGTTAAGGTTATCTCAAACTTTAAATTGATTTAATCCACTTTCCTTTCTAGGGAAGGTCCTAACCTAGGGTTTCTTCATGACTCATAGGAGGAAGTTAGGCTCTCTAGCCACAACTTGAACCCAAGGTCTAAGGTTTTCCCTCCCCCATAGGTCATCTTCCCACTCTTGGGTTGACCCACCCCGGGTTGGCGCACTAGCCCTAAAGGTTTCATATTTATGCATTGGTTTTATTATAACATCTCAATCATTTTTCAAGCTCAATCTTTGGAATACCCTCTCATATGATTTTGTCCCGATAGTGGACTTGGGCCACCTTCCCTTCCAAGGGCTTTTTGCCTCACTGACCTTCCCAATCTGGAGCTTGACCTTTTATGACCTTCCCTATCTGGGGCTTGGTCATCCACACTTGTGGACTGAGATCACCTTCCCTACCTGGGGCTTGGTGCTATGACGGCCTTCCCATCCATGGGCTTTACCTTTCTTGACCTTCCATTCCAAGGCTTGATCTTTGCTGACCTTCCCCTCTAAGGCTTGGTCATGATTCTCTTTCCATATTTAGACATTCATAGATAGCATGGGGGTTCAAGCATGTTATATTCAGATTTTCCTTTTCTTCATATTATCATCTTTTTATGCTAAACAAGCATTTCCTATTTTAACCTTGCCACCCTTATCCTCTTTTCTCAATGATTTTCCCTCTCTTTAGGGGAGCCTCTTTATGGGGAACCCTCTTCTTAGGGTTTTAGTCCCAGTGGACATTCATACCATCCCATTCGAGCTTGGTGTTCTATAGTATTCCCATCCGGGCTAGACACCTCACATGACCATCCCATCCGGGCTTGGCCCCTTAGAAACCTTCCCATTTGGGCTAGGTTCATAGACATTTTCAGAATGACTTTATATCACTTCATGCTCTTTAACTCACCAGAGATTGATATTGGGCTTGAGTAGGTTACATCTATAAATGTGTTAATCCTGGGTTGCTTATGTTTCATAAAACTTTTTCTCATAAATCCCTTGTTCCACATACTTATACTCATGGGAGATCGAGTCACCTAACTCATTTATCTATTATATATTATAACTTCTCAACCTTCATTTGCCCAATCTCTGTGGTATACTCATTCATTGGGGTATTCATACTCACTCAATGAGAGTGTTCTCAATGATGTACCCACTCTTTGGGGGTGATCTCCATTCATACTCTCCCACTGGGATATTCTTTCTCCATTCATTCCTCCAGAGATAGCCTTAGGGCAATGAGCAAGTTATATTCATATTTTCTTTTTCACATATAACCCTTGGTCATTTATGTATCTCATGTATATACCAATCTCCTTCTTTTAACACATGCAACATGCATGCATCACCCACATTCTTACATGGAAATCTAGGTCACATCACTAGTACGTAAATGACATATAATGTCACCATTGATGGCGTTGGTTAAATGGAAACCACCAATGCTATTGATCAACAACATTAGTTATGTAAGATATCTACCACCATATGTGAAGGCCTACTGATTACGAAAAGACACGGGTACCGCTTTTACTTCAATGTCGATTTCTTGTAATAGAAACTGACACCTAACATTACCTGCAAAATACAATTTTTTAGGGAAAATAATTTACCTCCAAAACTTTCAATACGTCATTGGTTTTCTCAAAATTGATGACAAATGTTTCATGCCATGTCCTAGTGGAAAATTTATCCCCTCTTTAGCATCGATGATATCTCCAGAAACCAAAAACTAAAACCATAAATGAGACAATGTAGATTTGGACTTAGCTGTCGATTTTTTATGAGTAATCGATGACACATGTTTCGCGCCATGTCCCTATGGAAAATTAATTCCCTCATTAGTCATCAATTTTTGTGAAAAACTGACAACTAATCACCCTTTGTGAGACAAACTATTTTAAGGGGAATAGTATGTAGCATATGTTTGTTATCTAAACATTGACGACTAAAACCCCAACGAGGACAACTTTTTTATTTAGATTTGGATTATTCGCTGATTTTTGGCAAACAACCGATGACTAAGGGTTTAATACCACCCTTGTAAAATAAAAATTTTCCCATTATCTATATATCATCACGATTCTCGATTTACCTCCACTCCTGGCGATTACGCTCCTCTTCTCCTGTACCACCACCGCCAGCTGCTTGCTACTCATCAATTGTAGTGCTACTCATCATTGTCTCCTCCAGCTCCTCCGCTCTTCGGTGTGATCTCTACACCGCCAGGAGATGCCGACACACTACTGTGCTCACCACCTGAGGATGCTTGTTAGAACCTCAATTTTACATGTATTATCATAATTGAAATGTAATGATTATATGAATATGGACTTAATTGAAAATGTGGTATGCTTTGCTTCAAAGGATGGGTTTCTTTGCAAATCTCCCTTTTTATAGAAATTTTGTGGTTACTATTATTGAAATCCAATAATGGATATAAAAGAGAAGAAAAGAAGAAAAGTCCAAATATTAGAAAAGATACAAGCTAATGAATATTAATCAAAGTATTTATGAGAAACACATGGAAATCTCTAGAAAGTGGCATTAATGGCAACAATTGAATAAATTTTATTTTTATGTGGTTTCTAATGAAAGAAATAGGAAAAAGGAAATAAAATATTAAGAGAAATCCTTAAAAAGAAATCTTTTAATAAAGAAAAAAGTAAGATAATGAGAAATGAAGAATGTAGATGCATCTAGAAGGATAATAAGCATCCTTCAAAAAGGATTTCGAAATCTTAGGATTTCTTGGGGTCCAAGAAGTCCCAATGAAGAAGAAGAAAGAGAAAAATACAATTAATACAAAAATAGGAGGATAATGTGCTACATAGTTAATGACTTTTTGATATTATCAAAAAAAATTATTTGCTTTAAGAAAGTAAGATTTCTTGGCCAATGGATTAAAATCCAAGCACAAAGATGATGAAAGAGATAACTTTCGAATTCTAAATAATTAAAGAATATAGATTATCAAGGAGATATTTCAGAGAGACAAGATTACTTCTTAAGTAAGGAATATGGGTTTCCTATAGGGATGGGCATCCTAGGGCTTTGCTACTCTCCACTATATAAGGGTTACAACCCGTGGCCGAGTTCACAAAGATCCCAAGCATCCCTCTCTCTCCTTCTTCCTTGTTTTTGCCCAAAAACCCTAACAAAGAGGAGCAATGCGACCATGGAGCAACGAGGAGCCAAGGAGGGGTTGCGATGGAACCTTGATGTGCCACGATGCCAGAGAGCAGCCTAGCCATCATCCCCATGCCCACGACCATCGTGAAACGCCTACAGAAGGTTGTAGGTCGCATGTGTGACCATCCCAAACCATCCACATTGGTTGCAAGCTGGGTGGCGCCCTAGGTGCGACGGAGGGTGGCAGACTAGGGAAAAGGTTGGCGGCGGTCATCGGGCCCTGGGGAAAAGGGGGCAGACCCATGGAAGTGTTGCGCTTGGCAGCAACAGCAAGCATCGGAGGTTGAAGATGACCTAATGACCATTGGATAGTTTTTCCACTCGGCATGCTGAAGGGCTGGCCACTTAAGTGAGGGCAAAAATGTCATTGCGTTATATTCTCGGTCGACGACGTGTTGCATGGGAAAGGCTGACATGGCAGCCTGCCATTAGTCCAAGTAAGTAATTTTTGTAAACATCATATCTAATTAAGGGTAGCTCGGATGGATGCATATAATATATGAATTTTTCTTAGAAAAATGCAAGGAATCCATTAAAAATAGATTTAGATCCTAATTCCTCTTGAAATTCTAAAAGTAGTTGAAGTTATCAACTTTAATGCATTAATGAGTAAGAAACCCTAATCTATGATGATTAATGATTTGGGAAGAGTTATATGGATGTTTAAAGAGTATATTAACCTGATGATTATAAAAAGGACACATTAGATCCAAAAGGATAATATTTATGCATAGTTTGATTAATTATGGGTTCCATGTACATAAATAAGCTTTAATGGGACTTAAAACCCTAATGTTAGTAATTATGTTTCGTAATGGCTTTAATTGTTCGAATCCATAAATAGTACTGAGATTTGATGATTCAAAGCTATTTTAAGTATAAAAGTTCCTAATTGTGGATAAATACCCTTAATTTGGTAATTAGGGTTTTCTAGTGGATTAATGTGAAATTAGCGATAAATAGAGTTCATATGTGAATTAGACCATAACAAAATGTGAATTCTCAAAACAAAAGAAACCAAACATGATAATTGGGCCTAATGATCTTGAAATGACTTAAAAGGATAAAGATGATGGTTTTAGTGTAAAAGAGATATATTAGACTTAATTGACTTTCAATGGTGCCTGTGATGTTGAAATTAGGGTTTGTGAACTAAAAAGGGCATTAAAAGTGATTAAAGCTTTATGGAGACTAAACCCCTAATAAAACCCTAAAGTTGGCCTAGAAATCTAAAGGTAGAATCCAAGTCAATCTTGAGAATGTTTTGGATTGAACAATGACACTTGGATGTTATGTATTAATTTTAGGATATTGTTGATTTCTTATTTGATTATTCTTGAATATTATTTCTTGGACATCAAGTTGCTCTGGATGAGGTATGTGGTTACGCTTATGGTTAATCGCTTTAGTTTCATGAGAATTCTCTAATGTTTTATCAGTTTCCAGGAAATAACTTCTTGGATGACTTTTATTTTATGCAACTATAAAGTGATTATGATCATCACCATAAATATGTATAAGTGATTAGCTCAGATCCTAGTCCTCCTCTGTGGCTTTGTTAATGATGAAAAGGGTAACCTAGTACATGGTCTACTTGTTAGGTAGGACCATCAGGTTATCATGAGTTAGTGATTGGGCTACCTATGGGTAGTGTCATGCGACTCTTTAGCATATCATGAGTTAGGGATTGGGCTACCTATGGGTAGTACGATGTGACTCATCAACTGTAACGACCCCGTCTCCCGGTAACCCCCACTTAAGGGAGACCAAGAGATCAGAGCCGTTATCTAATAACCCAGATCAAAGGTTTGTCAAATAATCAATAATAATTAATATACTGTACCAACTAAACTGAAAAGCTATAAAAAATAAACTTTTTCATACCTTTGATACGAGTTATTAGATAACAGCTCTGATCTCTTAGTCTCCCTTAATTGGGGGTTACCGGGAGACGGGGTCGTTACATTTGGTATCACATCATAGGTTCCTCAATTAATCTTTAATAATTATTAAATTTTACAAATTATGTAGAACCCAAGGGAGTTATTAGAGGATTATCCGAAAGATAGAGGTGTCTAGAAAAGGATCACGTTTGGGGGCTGGAAATATTTTTCCTCCACACTGCTAGTCGGAATACGAGGAATCCCGGACTGTGTGACTTCCTGGACGATGTCTTAGGATATGACTCGAAATAAGACACCTTTAGGACTCTCTCATCTTGTTCATCCCTTCGCAACTCAAATTATGATAAGGACCTTAAGGAATAGGGTTTCCTATCTTCTCCTCGCCCTCTTGAGGTATGGGTAAGGTTGATAAGGATTAAGGAATCCTCCACCAAATTAATAAAAAGCATGTAAATAAGATGTCATGGACATAAGATTAATAGAATAAGCGTAAAGGAATAGATACATGCTTAGGTCGTATGACACGAGTTGTCTTTGCCCTCAGGAGAGGCCTGAGGATAGACCTCCATGGTAGGTGGATGAGTAGAGAGAGTTAGTCTTGGAGGTAGAGACCTCCATTAAAAGTTGAGACCTAGCACATCTTTTGAGAATGATGTTAACCCTAACCCTAAGTGAAGGTTAGAGATGACATGAAGAGTTAGATATCATGGTAGACCAGGTGTTTGGATAGATATGCCTTGGATGCCATATGATCCATGAGAGGTTCATGACCTAGCACCTTTGGCAACCCAACTCGGGAAAGGGTTGTGCATGTTAGAGCAAAGGGTAGCTCCTTCATGGATGAAGTTAGAGAAGATCCTATAGAACCCTATGGGCTTATGTAGGTAGGGTATAGCTTGCACCAGAGTACGTCAGTGGATGACAGTAGGTTGAAACCCTGGCCAGTATGCATGGTGGATGGCTTATGGGATGAGCATAAAGAGCTAGGTATAATATTGATCCAAACATGAGTTGAGCATAAGCTTCAACCACATAGGGGTATGCTTGGGAGCTTGAGCCTTCATAGAGAAGGACCTCTAATAGTATGGCTGGAGGTGGAGTTAGCTCTAGAGAGAGAAAGCCAGACCCCAACATGGAGGTTGGAAGCCTAAAACCCCAAAACTTGAGGAACAGTGGGGGTTGAGGATGATGCGACCTAAATGGATGATAGTGGATGATAGTGGATGCTTCTAGCACCTATGGTATAAGTGATTGTCTGCTGGATGAGATAAAGAGTGCTTTAGACCCTAAGGAGGTTTAAGTAACCAGTTGTGAGGCTTTATACCTAGTTGGTTGTCCTGGAAGAGGACTTAACTCCGAAGTGTAGCTCGAGTAGAAGGATCATGGAAGTACATGACATAACTTAGACATGCTTGATTCATGGTTAAGAGATTGAGCATGCAGTTGGACACCTAAAAGTGAACCTAGGGTTCCTAGGCCTAAGAAGGGAAGTGGTATACCTAATGCTCATGACGTTAATTAAGTTGCTATAGTTTCGAGCATGGTACTCCTCATGTATAGAAGAAAAGGGAAGCCCCTTAAGTTTAAGGTATGGTTGGAAAACCCCTCCCAGCTAAGTTGATGACACAGGAAGGTATGACCTTGATCTAATGTTGAAGAATGAGAACCCAGATGACCTAGCCAGGTTTAGTGGTCTTCTTGTGCCTTAATAGCTTACTAGGGTTAAGCATATGGATTTAAACCCTAGACCTAAGAATGTTTGTGACCTTGTGGTCAAGAATTATAGTTTCCTCCCATCCTGGGAGAGGGACCCTTTTGAAGGGTGTACACCAGTTTTTGTGAAAACCTAAACAGGTCTCATAGGATCTTGAGAAGCTAAGTGAAAAGTACATGGTAAGAGAATGAGCCTGTAGACCCATTGATAACCATCTCTATGTGCATGTGGATGTGTTACCATGGAGGTAACCAGTATGGGGCTTGACCAAGGTAGGCAGGTTGCCATTATCCCTATGAAAGGATCAAAGTCAGCCCATGAATGTAGAGAGAGAGATGATGAAGGCTTGGGTAAGGTTCTAAGTTGAACATGTACTATAAGAGAATCCTAAGTCTATCCTAGGGTCAGGTAGGGATAAGACCGATGGAAGTAGGAGTTGCCTAATTCCCTAGTTGCACATGACCATAGGGTCGGGAGGTAACAACTATCATTATTCGAGGGACATGGGTTAGGAGATTGATCACCTTCATGAACTCATGGGACCCAAAGGGCAGATGAATAGGGCACTCTCTGGACGCATAAGGGAAGAGGGATGACCCTAAAAGTGTCGGTACCCCCATGGACCTAGAGGAGGTGACCAAGGATTGTGTTTGGACCTCAGTTGTTTCAAGACTAGTTTTCCATTGATGTAACTTTGATATTGAGATGATTATGATGAAGTGACATATGTGGCACGTTTCAACTTAGATTTAAAGGTGTACTGGCAAGGTGGGATATACCATCTCTACTCTTGGAACAAGAAGAAATCTGTATTTGGACTGCAACAAAATGCTTATTTCCTCTTGTTATGGGAGTGAGACATAGGACATTACGCATGCCATACACCAAGGATAAAAGATGATGTGAGTTGGAACGCTGCTACGAGGTATGAGGACAAAGATGATAAGTGAAATACATGTAAGTGTATGGCTTCAATGTTACCTAATACGTATGGATGTGAAGTAGTAATGGATGCTCTGGTTGAGATATATCTGCCTAGTTTGGCTAGAAGAGGTTGTTCGGCTAACCCTAAGTTTGGAAAGGAGATATTTTTGGCTAATACTCCGATGTAATGAGATCTATTGAACAAGTTAATGGTTGTTTGGTTAGCCAGTCTAGTCCTTGATGCAATGAAAGGATGGTGGTAGAACCTCAGATGCACTTCTTTGGAAAAGAAGGTGATGAAACCCTGACTAGAGTGGTTTAGGGTTTCTGAGGAATTGATCTTGAGGAATCATGACATATAGGAAATCATGATTGAAGATCACCATACACCGTGGTTCTACCAAGATAGTAAATGACAATAGCACTTTGGATGCTTATGATGAAGTTTCTTGTGGCATGTGGCCATACAAGTAAGGGACGAACCCCAGTAACCCAGTGTATCAATATAGAGGATAAAAGAGTCCCTGAGAGGGAATGGGAGTTCATCGCTAGAGATGTTGTGATAAGTCTCCTCTAGACCAAGGAAGGTCAAGATGAAATATGGGTTATGGTAGATCGCCTTACCTAGATGACATGAGAAAGGAAGAGTTATGTCAAGGACAGATCTGGTTGAACTACCCATGAGAGAGATGGTTCAACTACACCATGAGGTGAGTTCAAAGGTTCTTGGGTTTGACCTAAAGGTTCCCTTCCATAAGATGGAGGAAGGTACATGAAGAACTCTATGTTAGCATAGTTTATCTCCCCTAACTAATGGTTATTCTGATCCAGACTAAAGGGGTCTGATGAGAGCATGTGTGCTCATTTAGGGTGATAGTTAGAGACAGTTCTTGTCCTATGAAAGATGTGATGATGACCACCATAGCCAGTATCAGGATTTAAAGAAGCTCTGTAAGGGAGGTTGTGTCGGTCACCACTTCAGTAAGGTGATGTTGGTGAAAGGACCATGTGATGGTTAGAAAAGGACCACAATATGTGTAGATGAAGTCACTTTGATCGTGAAATGGCTGAAAGGAGCCTAGAGACGATGAGAGTCGTGGCAGATGCAAAGTAGACTGACATGCAGTTCACTATGGGAAATATGTAACATAAAAATCCGACCCCTCTGAGCTATAGCTAAGAAAGATGAGTCCCCGATACATGGGTCCTTTGAGATGGATTGGTGGAGAAGGTTAAATTTACCCCTAAAAGTGATGTGTGATGAGTTCCATGTGTCCAATTTAGAGCACTATGTGAGGTACCCCGACCATGTGCTGAGCAATGAACCTAGTGAGCCCTAAGGGAGGCTGAAATGGCCTGAGTCACCTGTGCAGTTTATAGACGCCATGATGAAAGAACTCAGAGAAAAGAATATGTGATGATAAAGGTTCTTTGGAAGCGCCATGAGTACGGAAAAGCCACATAGGGGCCAATGATGGACATGGAAAAGTCTTATCCTGAATTGTTTGCTTGCTTGATAGAATTTTGAGGACGAAATTCCTATAAGAGGGGAAGGATGTTACAACCCCAATTTTTTGGGTTCATTTGGTGAGAAGTGTAATTTCTCATAATAAAGATATTTGAATAAATAATGATATAATTTGGTTTGAATAAATGGATTTGGTTTACAATAGCCTTGATGTTTGTGTTGTGGGCTTTATTGGCTATTGGGCCCAAATAACAAGGAAATTCAATTAGTAAATAAATAATGGAATTTTTAAGAAAAAAATGTGGAAACCTCTAGAAGGCACATCCAAAGAGGATTTCGTGCCTCTTGGGTTGCAAGGAGTACGAAGTTGCATAGAGAATGCAATAAGAAAAGAAAAGATCAATTAAATATTTCTTTATTAAGAAAGAAATTGAAAATAATGATAAAATATTGGAAATAAGTGAAAATAGGTATAAGTGAGTTATCCTTGGTGGAATTTTGTATCCCAAGGATTCCTAATGTTAAAAGGAATGCCAATAAAGAAAATAGGAAGAGAAGGAAGAGAAAATAGGTGTTATAATACATTATATGTGCCTTATAGGTACTTGACTTGCTTATGAAGAAAAATGATTTTTCCTTTCAAGTTTTAGTCTCAAACTTGGCACGCAAGTGGTTTAAGTCTTTATAGACTTTCCTTTAAAATTTGGTATTAATTGGATAATAGATCTGAGAGTTATGATTTATACAAAATCTTATAAAGTGGAAAAGGTAAAGGAAATAAATTAAATGTCACACCTTTTGTTTATGGGCGAGTGACATGGATCATTGGATCCTGATCCAGCAATAGTTGTATATCGCTCAGTTCCATCCGTTTTAGGAAACAGGTTGCCAGTTGATGACTCTTCCAACTCGTTTTCCTCATGATCTGATGCATGTGCATCCAAGGAAATTACTCCTATGTGTTTGGGAGAAGATTTCATGCAAAACCGACCTAGGTTTTGTTTGTTATCCTGTTGTTTCTAGAAAACACCCAAATCCCTTTGGGCAAGGGTTCGACAGCAAGGCAGGGAGAAAACCCTAGCCACCCATGCCTATATATTTAGCCACCCTCATCTTCGGGTGTCCCTCACAAACTCGAACAGCTGCAACCAGGCCCTTGGCTCCCTGTCCCTCTCGAAATCGACCTCTCTCCGGCGAGAGCGCCGCCACGAAACCATTACTAGCTATTTCATGAAGAAGAAGAAGGACAAAAATTAGTAGCCGTCAGATTAAAAGTCCACCGTGGGCTTGTTATAGATCCAACGGATCTGTGTTGAGGCAGCAGTGCACAATCAAGATAGTGGGGGTGCGCGACGGGGATCGTCTGATCTCGTGTAGTCAAACGGATCACTGATCGAGCGGCCTGACATTTTTGGTAAATAACCTCCTCTATCAAATATTCAAGAAAAATTGATGAATCTTGCATATTTCATTAAAAATAGGTTCTTTGTCCGAAAATTACAAATAGGTAGTGCTTTTTGATTAAAAAATGCAAGGAATGTAATAAAAATATAATGAAAGCTTGATTCTAATTGTAATTCAAAAAGTGTATAAAGATACTATCTTTAATGATTTAATTAATGAAAAACCCTTAGAATTGGTGATAGTTGAACATAATGATGTTCTTTGATTATTTTGAGCGAATATTAACCTGGTGATGATAAAAAGGATGATTTGAATCTAAAAGAATGATCTTTATACATAATTGGTTTAATTTAGGGTTTCATATACCTAAGTTTGCATTAATAGGCTTAGGAACCCTAATTTAGGGGAATATGTCTTTTGATGGTTTTAATTGTGTAAATCCATGAATAAGACAAAGTTATGAGTATAAAAGATCATTAATGTGGATAATTTGGAAATTAGGGTTTCCTAATATATAATAGTGCAATTAATGATAGAATTAGGGTTTGCGAACATAAACGATGAGAAAGGTAGTAATTAGGGTTCCTTTGAGAATCAAATTATAATTATTTGTTGAGTTGTCAATGTAAGAGACCCAAACATGATAATTGGCCTTAATGATCTGAACATGACTTAAAAGGGTAAAGATGGTAGTGTTAGTATAAAAATGATATGTTGGACTTAATTGACTTTCAGTTGTGCCTATGATGTTGAAATTAGGGTTTGTAGACTAAAAGAGCATGAAAAGTGATAAATGCCTAACGGAGGCTAAAACCCTAATAAAACCCTAAAGTTGGCCTAGAAATCATAAGGTGGAATCCAAGACGATCTTGAGAATGTTTTGAATAAAACAATAATGCTTGGATGTTATGCGTTATTTTTAGGGTATTGTTGATTTCTATTTGATTGTATTGAGTATTAATGCATGTACATCAAGTTACTCTAGATCAGGTATTTGGTTACGCTTATGAATATCTTGAGTTAGTTTTTCGAGGTATTTTGAAGTTTTCATCGATGCCATGAATTAACTGTTTGATGAATTTAAGTCATGCAAACTATAATGTGGATATGACTATCACATAAGATATGTGCCTACTGGCTCAGATCTTGGTCCTCTCTGTGGCTTAATAGTTGACCTAGTACATGACTACCTATGGGGTAGGTCCATCAGGTCATCAGATGACTTAGTACATGGCTACCAATGGGGTAGGTCCATCAAGTCACTTTGAGTTAGATATTGGGCTAATTTTGGGTAGTGCCATGCGACTCTATTACCCTAGGTATTGGATACCTGTAAGGTAGGACCATGGGGGTAAGGATCTACCTAAAGAGAGGTAGCATGCAAGTCCACTATAGGGACAACACAGAGATAGGGGATAGGTAAGCATTGAGTAGTATGGCTTGAAACGTACTCTTGGTTGTTAAATGAATAATTGAATGATTAAATTTTTAACATAGTTGAACATTATTTGTTTCCCCCACATACCAGCTTCCAGTGACCGACGTTTTGTTTGTTGGCATTTTAGGTACAAAACAAAAAGGACAAATAGTAAATTGCCATATTGTGAAATACATGAATTAAAGTCCAAGGAGGATTAGTTAGTTAGTCCCAGTTCTGGATAGAAGTTTAGAGATCCAAGTTTTCAAAAAGGTATGCAAAAGTTTATTTTTTTTACATCTTTTTAGTTTAGTTGGTAAAGTATATTAATTATTATTGATTATTTGTCGAACCTTTGATCCGGTTTATTAGATAACGACTCTGATCCTTGGTCTCCCTTAAGTGGGGGTTACTGGGAGACGGGGTCGTTACATCAACCCTAGGTATTGATCAACCTGTTAGGTAGGATCATGCAGGGTTAATTGGGTTCTACCATATGAGAGGTAGTATCCAGGTCCACTACAGGGACATCTCAGAGGCTATGGTATGTATGGATTGAGTAGTTATGTTTAAAATGTAAAGTTGGCTTGCTAAACCATAATTGCTTGCAATATGTTGTTACAGTTAGTTGCACAATTTTGGTTGTCCCCACATACCAGAATATTCATTTATGTTGACCGACGTTTTGTCTGTCGGCATTTTAGGTACAAATTGAAAAGGACAAATAGTAAAGTGGCATATTATGAAATTAAGAAATAAAGTGCAAGGAGGATTAGTTAGAATAGAGTCCAGATGTGGATAGAAGTTAGATATCCAAGTTTTGAAAAAGGTATGCAAAGTTTCATTTCATTCCAGCTTTCAGTATAGTTTTTGTAGAATTTAGTAATTATTATTGATTACTTGTCGAACCATTGATTTGGGTAATTGGGATAACAACTCTGACATTTTGGTCTTCCTTAATTGGGGGTTACCGGGAGCCGAGTCGTTACATTTGGTATTAGAGCATTGGTTCCTCATTTAATCTTTAGTAACTATTAAATTTTACAAATTCCATAGAACCGAGGGAGTTATTAGAGGATTTTTCAAAATAAAGAGGTGTCTAGAAAAGGATCACATTCGGGGGCTGACAATATTTTCCTCCACACCGCTAGTCAGAATACAAGGACTCCCAGATTTATATGAATGCCTGGCCAATGTCTTAGGATCTGACTCAATATAAGATACCTTTAGGACTCTCTCATCTATTTTCATCCCTTCTCAACCCTAATTCAATTAAGATTCTAAGGTTTAGGGTTTTCTCTCTCTTCCTCACCCTCTTGAGGATAGGGTATGTGTGATAAGGTTAAGGAATCCTCCACCAATTTAATGAAAAGTGTGTAAACAAGATGTCATGGACATAAGCTTAATAGTTTAAGCGTAAACTAAAGATTAGTTGCATGCTTAGGTCTTATGACATGTGTTGTCATGCCCTCAGGAGAGACCTGAGGTTTGACCTTCTTATCAGGAGGTTGAAGTAGAGTTGGTCCTTGCAGAAGAGACCTCCATCAAAGGTGGAGACCTGGAACATCTTATGAGGATGATGCTAACCCTAACCCTAAGTGGTGGTTAGAGAGAGATGGAATGATGAGTTAGATGCCATGGTCGACCCTGTGTGTGGGTTAACATGCTTTTGGTTTTGGATACCTATGAGAAATATGAGCTATGTGAGGTTGGTTGACTTAGTGCCTTTTGGGTGACCCAAACCTGGTAGGGTCGTATGTGTTAGGGTGAAGGATAACCCCTTCATTGATGAGGTTATTGATGACCCTATAGAAACCCTATTGGCTGATATGAGCATGGCATAATATGCACCTTGAGTACATCAGTAGTGCTGGAAGTAGTTCGAAACCCTGATCGAAAAGGCATGTTGGATAGCTTATTTGATAAGCATAAAGAGCTATGGATAATCTTCAGTGAACATAGGTTTGATCATACGTCTCACCCATGTAGGTGTATGCATATGAGCTTGATTCACCTTAGAAAGAGAACCTCTAGTAGTAAGGTTTTTGTAGGGTTAACTCAAGAGAGAGAGAGCAAGACTCAAGAAAGAAGGATGGAATCTTCGAATCTGGAATATGAGAAACCTTGAGAAGTTGAGTATGTTATGACCTAAGTGGATGCTTGTGGTTGCCTCATGCATGGTCCTTGTGGTTCTTGGTTGCCTTTAGAGGAACTAAACCCTAGAAGAAGGATGAGGCTACTGGTACCTATGTGTAGATGATATAGGTGCTTACCTTCTAAGGATAGGAAGATGAGTTCCTTAGACCCTGAGGAGGTTTAGTAACAAGTTGTGAGGCCTTATACCTAGTTGGTTGTCCTTGAGGAGGACTCAACTCTGAGGTGTCATTCAAGTGGAAGGATAATAGGATGTGCATGGTGTACCTCGTACACGCTTGGTTCATGATTAGAATGTTGAGCATGCAGTTGGACAACTCTTGTAGAAAAGTGAACCTAGGGTTCCTAGACCTAAGAGGGGAAGTAGTAGTACCTGGTACACCTGATGCTCATGATGAGATTTGAGTTTCTATAGATTCGAGAATGGCACTCCTCATGTTTAGAGGAAAGGGAAACCCCTCAGATTAAGGAGTAGGTTTGATGAACCCCTACATATAATTTGGGACATAAACATGTATGTATGATGATGGTCCAATGTTGAGGTATGAAAACAAGTATGGCCTATCATGGAGACCTAGCATGGTTTAGTAGGTGGTCTGCTTGTTAGCTATGTGCCTTAGTAGCTTGCTAGGGCTAAGCATGCTCATGTGGGTGTAAACCCTAGATGTAGGGACATTTGTGACCTTAGGGGATATTAAGAGATAGTTCCCTCCCATCCTAGGAAGGGACCCTTCTGTAGGTATGGATCATTTTTTGTTGGGTTTGAGGTAACCTAAAGAGGTCTCATAGAATCTTGAGAATCTAAGTGGAGTGTACATGGTATGAGAACAAACTTGTAGACCATAGATAATCATCTCTAAGTGCATGTGGATGTGTTACCATGGAGGTAACCGGTATGGGGCCTGACCAAGGTAGGTAGGTCGTCATGACCCCTATACAAGGATGTCAGTCAGACCATGAATCTAGAGAGAGATGATGGAGACTTCAGTAAGGTTCTAAGTTGGACATGTACTATGTTATAATCCTAAGTCTATCCTAGTGTCAAGTAGGGATAAGACCGATGAGAGTAGGAGTTGCCTAATTCCCTAGTTGCACATGACCATAGGGTCGAGAGGTAACAACTATCATTTTCTAAGGGCCATGGGTTAGGAGATTGATCACCTTCATGAACTCATGGACCCAAAGGGAAAATGAGGAGGGCACTCTCTGATGCATAAGGGAAGAGGGATGACCCCAAAAGTGTCGGCACCCTACAGACCTAGAGGAGATGACCAATGATGATATGATGACCCAAGTGGGTTCGAGACTAGTTTTCCATGGAAGTAACCTTGATATCGAGATGTTCATGATGTAGGGACATGTGTTGCACATTTCAACTTAGATTTGAAGGTGTACTAGCAATGTGGGATGCACCATATCTACTCCTGCTACAAGGAGAACTCTGTATTTGGACTGCATCCAAATGCTTATTTCCTCTCATTATGGGGGTGAGAGATAGGGCAATATGCATGCCATACACCAAGGATAAAGATGATGTGAGTGGAAATGTTGCTATGATGTATGAGGATAGAGATAATTGCGTACCTTTGTGGAGCGTACGATGTGTGGATGGTTTACAAACACTAAGAGAACTAAGGCAATCATATTATGAGGATGTTCTTATCATGAGCTATGTGGAATTTATGAGTTATACAAGGTTGAGTCTAATAACCAAGAAGATGAGCTATGAGTTTTCTTTATGAAGGTAGACCTAAAAGCCCAAGATGAGGTAATAAGTGGAATACCTAGAGGTGTATGTCTTCAACATTACCTAACACATAAGGATGTGAGGTGGTAATGGATGCTCTTATTGAGATGCAGTTTCCTAGTCTAGCTAGTGGAAAGGTTGGAAGAGGTGGTTAGGTGAACCCTAAGTTTGTGAGATATGTTTGGCTAACACTCAAATGTAATGAGATCATTGATCGAGCTAGTGGTCGCTTAGTTAGACAACCTAGGGCTTGTCATGATGGAAGGATGGTTGTAGAACCTCATATGCACTTCTATGGAAAAGAAGGTGATGAAACCCCAACTAGAGTGTTTTAGGGTTTCTGAGGAATCAACCTTAAGGAATCATGACATACAGGAGATCATGATTTTAAGTTCACCATACACCATGGTACTACTAAGATAGTAAGTGGCAGTAGTACTTTGGATACCTAAGATGAAGTTGTGTGTGGCTTTTCACCATGCATGCCAGGAGGTGAAAGACGAACACCAGTAACCTAGTGAATTGATATAGAGGATAAAGAGTCCCCGAGAGGGAATGGAAGTTCATCCCTATGGATGTTGTGGTAAGTCTCCCATGGACCAAGGAAGGTCAAGATGCAATATGGGTTATGGTAAGATCGCCTTACCTAGATGACATAATCTAAGAGAAAGAGGGAGTACTATCCAGTTGAACTACATGTAAGAGAGAGAGATGGTTCAACTGCACCATGATGCAAGTTCAAAGGTTCTTGAGTATGACCTAAAGATTCACTTGCATGAGGTGGAAGTAGATACATGAAGAACTCAAGTTAGTACATCTTATCACCCCTAATTGATGGTTAGCATGATCCAGACTAGAGGGTCTGATAAGAGCATGTGTGCTCGCTTAGGGTGATATATGGTGATAGTTCTCGTCCTATGAAAGTTGTAATGATAACCACCATAGATAGTATTGGGATATAAGAAGCTCTATAAGGGGGATTGTGTCAGTCACCGCTTCATTAAGATGTTTTTGAAGGGACCTCGTGAAGGTTAGAAAAGGACCACATTATGTTTAGATGAAGTCTCTTTGATCGTGCGATGGCTGAAAGAGAGCCCAGGGGTGACATGAGTCGTGAGATGATGCAAAGTAGAACGACATGCAATTCACTGTGGGAGAATATGTGATATGAAAATCTGACCCCTCTAAGCTAGAGCTAAGACAGATGAGTCCATGATACATGGCTCCATTTGAGATGGATTGGTGGAGATGGTTGTGTATAGCCTTACCCCTCAGGATAATGTGATGTTTAATGAGTTCCATGTGTCCAATTTAGAGCACTATGTGAGGTACCCGAGCCATGTGCTGAGCAATGAACAAGGGAGGTTGAATTGTCCTGAGTCACCTGTGAGGATTTTAGATGCCAAGGTGAAAGAACTCAGAGAAAATAATATGTGATGATAATGGTTATTTGGAAGCGCCATGGATAGGGTAAAGTCACTTAGGGGCCAATGATGGACATGGAAAGGTCTTATCTTGAATTGTTTGTTTGCTTGATGGAATTTTGAGGAAAAAATTCTTATAAGAGGGGAAGGATGTGACAACCTCAATTTTACATGTGTTTTTATAATTGAAATGTAATGATTATATGAATATGAACTTAATTGAAAAGGTGGTATGCTTTGATTCAAACGATGGATTTCTTTGCAAATCTCCCTTTTGATAGGAATTTTGTGGTTCCTATTATTGTAATCCAATAATGGATATAAAAGAGAAGAAAAGAAGAAAAGTCCAAATATTAGAAAAGATACAAGATAATGAATATTAAGCAAAGTATTTATGAGAAACACATGGAAATATCTAGAAAGTGGCATTAATAACCACAATTGAATACATTTCTTTTATATGTGATTTCTAAACAAAGAAATAAGAAAATAGGAAAAAGGAAATAAAAGATTAAGAGAAATCCTTGTAAAGAAATATTTTAATAAAGAAAAAAGTAAGATAATGAGAAATGAAGAATGTAGATGCATCTAGAAGGATAATAAGAATCCTTCAAAAGAATTTCAAAATCTTAGGATTTATTGGGATCCAAGGAGTACCAATGAAGAAGAAGAAAGAGAAAATACAATTAATACAAAAATAGCACGATAATGTGCTACATAGTTAATGACTTTTTGATATTATAAAAAAGAGATATTATTTGCTTTAAGAAAGTAAGATTTCATGGCCACTGGATTAAAAGCCAAGCACAATGATGATGAAAGAGATAACTTTCAAATTCCTAATAACTAAATAATATAGATTATCAAGGAGATATTTAAGAGAGAGAAGATTAATTCTTAAGTAAAGAATATGGGTTTCCTATTGGGATGGGCATCCTAGGGCTTTACTACCCTCCGCTATATAAGGGGTAGAACCCATGGCCGAGTTCACAAAGTTCCCAAGCATCCCTCTCTCTCCATCTTCCTTGTTTTTTTCCCAAAAATCCTAACAAAGAGGAGCAACGTGACCATGGAGCAACAAGGAGCCAAGGAGTGGTTGCGATGGAAGCTTGATGTGCCACGATGCCAAAGAGTAGTCTAGCCATCATCCCCATGCCCACAGCCATCGTGCAATGCCTGCAGATGGTCGACGTCAAGGCTGCAGGTCACATGCTTGCCCAACCCAAACTAGCCGCGTTGGTCGTGAGCTGGGTGGTGCCCCAGGTACGGAGGAGGGCGGTGGAGCTAGGGAAAAGGTTGAGAGTAGTCATCAGGCCCTGGGGAAGAGGGGGCAGACCCATGGAAGTGTTGCGCTCGATGACAACAGCAAGCGTCGGAGGTTGAAGATGACCTAATGACCATTGGATAGTTTTGCCCCTCCGCGTGCTGAAGGGCTGGCCACTTAAGTTAGGGAAAAAATGTCATTGCGTTATATTCTCGGCCAACTACATGTTGTATGGGAAAGGCTGATGTGGCAGCCTGCCATTGGTCCAAGTAAGTAATTTTTGTAAAAATCACATCTAATTAAGGGTAGCTCAGATGGATGCATATAATAAATGAATTTTGATTAGAAAAATGTGAGGAATCCATTAAAAATAGATTTAGAACCTAATTCCTCTTAAAATTAGAAAAGTAGTTGAAGTTTTCAACTCTAATTAATGAGTAAGAAACCCTAATCTATGATTATTAATGATTAGGGAAGAGTTATATGGATGTTTAAAGTTGATATCAACATGTTGATTATAAAAAGGACACATTAGATCCAAAAGGATAATCTTTATGCATAGTTTGATTAATTATGGGTTCCATGTACATAAATAAGCTTTAATGGGCCTTGAAACCCTAATGTTAGTAATTATGTTTCGTAATGGCTTTAATTGTTCGAATCCATAAATAGAACTGAGATTTGAGGATTCAAAGTTATTTTAAGTATAAAAGTTCCTAATTGTGGATAAATACCCTTAATTTGGTAATTAGGGTTTTCTAGTGGATTAATGTGAAATTAGTGATAAATAGAGTTCATATGTGAATTAGACCATAATGAAATGTGAATTGTCAAAATGAAAGAAACCAAAGATGATAATTGGCCCAAACGATTATGACATGACTTAAAAGGATAAAGATGATGGTTTTAGTGTAAAAGAGATATATTAGACTTAATTGACTTTAAATGGTGCCTATGATGTTGAAATTAGGGTTTGTGAACTAAAAAGGGCATTAAAAGTGAGACAAGCTTTATGGAGGCTAAAACCCTAAAGTTGGCCTAGAAATCTTAAGGTAGAATCCAAGTCAATCTTGAGAATGTTTTGTATAAAACAATGACACTTGGATGATATGCATTAATTTTAGGATATTGTTGATTGCTTATTTGATTGTTCTTGAATATTATTGCTTGGACATCAAGTTATTTTGGATCTGGTATATGGCTATGCTTATGGTTAATCGCTTTAGTTTCATGACGATTCCTGGATGTTTTATCGGTTGTCTGGAAATAACTGCTTGGATGACTTTTATTTCATGCAACTATAAAGTGAATATGATTATCACCATAAATATGTATACATGACTAGCTCAGATCGTGGTCCTCCTCTATGGCTTTGTTATTGATGAAAATGGTAACCTAGTACATGGTCTACTAGTTAGGTAGGACCATCAGGTTATCATGAGTTAGTGATTGGGCTACCTATGGGTAGTGCCATGCGACTCTTTAGAATATCATGACTTAGGGATTGGGCTACCTATGGGTAGTGCCATGCGACTCATCAATCCTAGGTATTGATCAACCTGTTAGGTAGGATCATGCGGGGTTAATTGGGATCTACCATATGAGAGGTAGTATCCAGGTCCACTACAGGGATAGCACAGAGGCTAGGGTATGTATGGATTGTGTAGTTATGTTTAAAATGTAAAGTTGGCTTGCTAAACCATAATTGCTTTGAATATGTTGTTACAATTAGTTGGACAATTTTGGTTGTCCCCATGTACCGACATATTCATTTATGCTGACCAAAATTTTGTTTGTCGATATTTTAGGTACAAATTGAAAAGGACAAATAGTAAAGTGGCATATTGTGAAATTAAGAAATAAAGTGCAAGGACGATTAGTTAGAACAAAGTCCATATGTGGATAGAAGTTAGATATCCAAGTTTTTGAAAAAGGTATGCAAAGTTTAATTTTATTCTAGCTTTCAGTATAGTTTTGGTAGAATTTAGTAATTATTATTGATTACTTGTCAAACCATTGATCCAGTTAATTGGGATAACGGCTCTGACCTTTTGGTCTCCCTTAATTGGGGGTTACCGAGAGGTGGAGTCATTACAATTCCAGTGGCTGGAGCTACCGTCCTCGCCGACCACTTGAGGAGTTGCTGTGCTCACCGCCGCCGGAGCTTGGGCTTGACCTGAGGACACTGGAGCTCACTGGTCACTTGAGGAGCTTCTATTTCCCCTTTTGCTTGGTAGGTTTGATATCCCCAAGCAACTCCCCCTGTATTGCAATAAATGTTTATGCATGTTTGATCCAGGAATCGAATTTGACAAATACTTGAACTATATCTTAACTTGATAACAATGAAATGTGACCTGATGTGCATGTTCCTATATTTGAGACCTAATCTTGAACACATTTCATGCCAATCTTTTATTAACTATATTGCTCAAAACTTGTGATCAATCTATCTAAGATATTAAAACCTTAATGTTAGATCTCTGATGTGGTAGTGATGTGTCACCCTAACATCTACATGAAACCATATTGTATGATGTAGATTGATGATGGTAATGCATGAGTTACTTTGAAATTTTGAAATCAATTATGAATCTCGCCCTCCCTAGGTCATGACTAATTTATGTGTAATGATTATCTTGATGATGAACATGCATGGACATTAATTATGTTGAAATCAATGTTATAGAATATGGTATCGAGACTCGGGTATGATTAAGACTATAAGATGTTGCTATTGTAAATACATGCATGTATTTTGTTGGCCTAGAAATCCATCTAAAATTTACTCATTAGGAGTAAATCTTGGCTAGTCCCCAGTTTGGGACTGTTCTTGAACACTTAATCTCACTTAGGATGTAAGTGTATAATGTATATTTGGTTTTCATGATGTTTCTTCAGCACTTCCATGTTTTTTCTCTAAGTACATATGTTGGTGGGCATATGCCCATGTACATCAGTGTATTTGAGAACTGCGGGGAAATGCTGCTGAAATTTTCTTTAAAACTGAGTACACATTATACACTTACTAGTGAGATTAGGTGTTCAAGAATGGAATAAGTGGTACACACATTTATTATATATAAGACCCTAAACCCTAATCTTTTAACCCTAAACTCTAATATTAAAATGCTAAACCCTAATGTATACTTGTTTTCTCTTTGATCATAGAATGGATAGATCATGGATGTTGTTACAACCCCAATTTTTGGGCTCATTGGTGAGAAATGTAATTTCTCATATGAAAGAAAATTGAACAAATAAAGATATGATTTGGTTCAATTATCTGGATTTTTTTTACAATAGCCTTGATGTTTGTATTGTGGGCTTTATTGGCTATTGGGCCCGAATAACAAGAAAATTCAATGAGTAAATGGATAATTGAAGAAAAGAAATATGTAGAAACCTCTAGAAGGCAAATCCAAAGAGGATTTCGTGCCTCTTGGGTTCCTTGGGTACCAAGGAGTCCAAGGTTCCAAAAAGAGAGCAATAAGAAAAGAAAAGTTTAATTAAGTATTTCTTTATTTAGAAATAAATTGAAAATGATGATAAAAGTGGAAAATGAGAGGAAAGAGGCATAAAAGAGATTTCTTGGGGAAATTTCGTATCCATGAAATTCCTAATAATAAAAGGAATAGCAATGAGGAAAATAAAAGAGAAATAATGAGAAATCCCCAAAAGGAATTATTTTAATAAGAAATAAACAAGATAATGTGAAATGATGCATTTAGATGCATCTGGAAGGATAATAAGTATCCAATAAAAAGAATTTCGAAATAATAAGGTTTCTTGGGTGCCAAGGAGCCCCAATAAAGGAAAAGGGAGAGAAAATACCATAATTATAAAATAAAGAGGTAATGGGAATACATAATCCATTAATTATGTAATTTTGTTATAAGGAAGTATTTTCCGAAGAATATATATATATATATATATATATATATATATATATATATATATATATTCGTGGCCAATAGATTAAAAGACAAATAGAGAGAGAGAAGGAGAGGAATTTCGAATTCCTAATACTTAAATAAAAAAGAATGTTTAAAAGATAAAGAAGAGAGAGAAGGTTCTTCTCATGGAAGGTTTTGGTTTCATGTTTGTAAAAGGATTCTTTGAATCGAGGACAAGCCAACCTAGGGCTTCGTCTCTCACCCCTACATAAGGGGCAGAGCCCAGGGACGAGTTGGAAAGAGTTCCATGTATCCCTTTCTTCCTCCTCTCTTCCTTAGAAAGAAAAACCCTAATCCACGAGTAGTGCTTTCCCTGGAGCAATAGAGATCTGTGGAGTCACCTGGGTGGATGAGCGAAGTGATACGATGCCAAGGAGAGCTCTGCCATCGTCTCCATGACCGTAAACGCTGGGACGAGCCTGTAGAAGGTCGGAGCCATGGCTGCAGGTCGCACATCTGCCCTGTCCAAACCGAACACCTAGATTGCGAGCTAGGAGGCGCCCAGATGTTGCGGAGGTCGTCGGAGCAAGGGGTGGAGGTAGAGAAGAGAGATTAGCATGGTGCGAGCCTCGAGGAAGAGGGAGGAGGGCTGCGAAGGCTGCAGGGCGCAACTAGGGCGGCGGCCTGCTCCGCTCGCGAGGTAGAAGAAGCCCAAAACAGCATTGGACGGTTATACCCCCGGTTTAACAAGGGCCGCTCGAGTTAAGTGGATGGTAGCACGGTAATTTGGTTATATTTCCCAAAGGGGCGCGTTGCATGGCTATGCTGACGTGTCAGCATGCTATTGGCCAAGTAAGTGTTTTTCTTGCAAAATTCGTAACTAATGAACCATAGCTCGGATGAAGGAACTTAATATATAAAAATTGATCCTCACAACGAGAGGAACCCAAATAAATTATGTTTGAAGTCTAATTCTAATTGTAATCTGAAAAGTAATGGAAGTAATCATCTTTAATGCTTTAAAGATTAAGAAACCCTACTTTGATATGATTAAAGTGATTAATAGGGTTTAATGGATCTTTAGAGTTGATGTTAACCTGTTAAATGTAAACAAGGTACGAAAAGGAAGAACTTTGCATATGATTAGTCTAATTTAGAATTTATATGCTTGAAATTGGAAAAGTACATAAAGTTATCATCTTTAGTGTTTCAATTAAGGAAAAACCCTTAGATTTGATGATAGATGAATAATTCAAGCTGATATTAACCTGTTGTTAATGAGAGAGAAAATAGGATTTAAAAATATGATCTTTTTATATATTTGGTTTAACTTAGGGTTTCGTGCATGATTATGCACTAATGAGCTTGAAAACCCTAATCTTGATGAATATGTCTTTTAATTGGTTTAATTGTGTAAATCCACGAATAAAATAGAGATGTGATGGTCCTAAGCTAATTTGAGCATAAAAGATCCTTAATGTGGATAATATGAGTAATTAGGGTTTTTATGAGTAGAAAAGTTGTTTTAGGGTTTGTTAACTTAAAAAGGATAAAGTTTGAGAAATTGATCTAAGAAACCCTAATGCATCCTAATGAGACTTCGAAACTTTAGAAAGGTGTCCCAAGTCAATAAGGAGTTGTTTGGGATATGCTTGTGACAATTAGACATTATACATGTTTTCAGGATCAATGTTTACTTGATTGATTGATTGGCTTGCTTGATTGGACATCTAGTTGGATTTGGATAAATTGTTGCTTGAGATCTCCAAGACAGGTATGTGGTTATGATTATGAATAACCGCTATAGTTTCCCGATGGATTCTCGAATGTTTAATCACATTGAATGCAACTAAACTGTTGGATGTTTATTTATTTTATGCAACTATAAAGTGACTATGATTATCACCATAAATGTGCATATATAACTGGCTAGATCCGGGTCCACCTCTGTTACTTTGAAAAGGCTAAAAAGGGGTAATCCTAGAGTAAGGTCTAGGTTACCGTGAGTTAGAAACTGGGCTACCTACGTGTAGTGCCATTCAACTCTTTAGCAAATCCCGAGTTAAGGAGTGGTCTACTTACGAGTAGTGCCATGTGACTCAACCCTAGAAACTGGTTCACTTATAGGTGGATCATGAGGGGTTTAATGGGGACAACACATAGGATAGGGTACTCTTGGATCGCGGAGTTATATCTAAAATGTAATATTGTTGTTAAATAAGTAATTGAATGATTACATGGTTATCATAGTTGCATGATTATCAGTTTCCCCCCACATACCAGCTTCGGCTGACCGACGTTTTGTTTGTCGACGTTTTAGGTACAATGAAAAGAACAAACAGTAAAGTGGCACATGTGATACTAAATGAGAATTAAAGTGCAAAGGAGGATTAGATAGAATAGTTCAGCTGAAGTTAGAAGTTAGTTTGTTCCTACCCTTTCAAGGTATGCAAAGAAAAAATTTATTACCATTTCAGTATAGTCTGTTAGAATTTAATAATTGTTTATGGTTATATGTCGATCCTTTGATCTGGGATTAATGGGTGCGGCTTCAACCTCTTGGTCTCCCTTAATTGGGGGTTATCGGGAGGTGGGGTCGTAACATTTGGTATCAGAGCTTAGGTTCCTCAGTTAACCATTAATAATTATTAAATTTTACAAACTCCATAGAACCCAAGGGAGTTATTAGAGGAGTATCCGAAAGACGGAGGTGTCTAGAAAAGGATCACGACCGGGGGCTGGCAAGATTTTCCTCCGCACCGCTAGTCGGAATACGAGGACTCCCGGATCCGTGTGACTGCCTAGCCAAAGTCTTAGGGTATGAATCGAAATAAGATACCTTTAGGACTTCTCATCTTATTCATCCCTTCTCATAAAGAAATTCTGATAAGGACCTAAAGGATTAGAGTTTTCTTTCTTCTCCTCACCCTCTTGAGGTATGGGTAAGATTAATAAGGTTTAAGGAATCCTCCATCAAATTAATGAAAATCATGTAAATAAGATGTCATGGACATAAGCTTAATAGTTTAAGCGCAAATTAAAGGATAGATACATGCTTAGGTCGTATGACATAAGTTGTCATGTCCTCAGAAGAGACCTGAGGCTAGACCTTCTTGTCAGGAGGATAAGTTAGTCTTGGAGATAGAAATCTCCAATGCAAGTAGATACCTGGCTCATCTTACAAAGATGACGTTAACCCTAACCCTAAGTGAAGGATAGAGAAGGAGTTAGCATGATAAGTTATACCAGGTATTTGAATGGACCTACCTGGGATGCCTTATGAGCCATGAGAGGTTGGATGACCGAGTACCTTTGGCCACCCAACCCTGGGAAGGGTCGTGCATGTTAAGGTAAAGGATAACTCCTTAGATGATGATGTTAGTGAAGGACCTTAGAAATCCTATGGGCTGGTGCAAGTAGGGTATAGCTGGCACCTAGGGCACGTCATGGTGCTGACAGTAGGATGAAACCCTAGATTAGGAATCATGAGGGAGCACAAAGGGTTATGGATGATCTTGAGCAAACCTAGGCTTCACCCATGTAGGGAATGCTTTTGAAGTTGATCCTTCATGAAGAGAGGACCTCTAATGGTGAGGTTGGATGTAGGGTTATCCCTAGAGGGAGCAGGAAACCCAGCAAGAAGGTTGGAAGCCTAAAACCCTGAACAATGGATGATAGTGGTTGCTTCATGATTGATCCCTGAAAGTTGATGATATCTTGGTTGCCTCTAGAGGGACCAAACCCTAGAGATAGAAGATGAAGCATCTAGTGCCTATGTGTCTACAGTATATGTATTTACCTTCTGAGGTAGGAAGAAGAGTTCCTTAGACCTAGAAAGGTATAGTAACGGATTATGAGGCCTTGAACCATGTTGATTGTCCTTGAGGAGGACTCAACCTTAAAGTGTTGATTGAGAAGAAGGATGATAGGAAGTACACGAGATGCATTTTGCAAGCTTGATTCATGGTTCAGAGATAGAGCGTGCAGTTGGACACCTAAAAGTGAACCTAGGGTCCCTAGGCCTAAGAGGGGAAGTGGTATACCTAATTCTCATGATGAGAATTAAGTTTCTATAGTTTCGAGCAGGGTACGCCTCATGAATAAAGGAAAAGGGAAATCCCTTAAGTTTAAGGTATGTGTAATGAACCCCTCATAGCTAGGTTGATGATAAAGGAAGGTATGATCTTGATCCAGCATTGAGGAAAGAGGACAAGTATGACCTAGCATGGTTCAGTAGGTGATCTGTTTATTCCTTAATAGCTTGCTAGGGTTAAGTAGGCTCATGTGGATGTAAACCCTAGACCTAAGAGCTTTTGTGACCTTAGAGGGACCCCTTTGGAAGGGTGTATATATATTTTATTGGTTCAAGGTAACCTAAAGAGGTCTCATAGGATCTTGAGAAGCTAAGTGAAAGGTACATGGTATGAGAATGAATCTACAGACCCATAGATATCCATCTCTATTGCATGTGAATGTATTACCATGGAGGTAACCAGTATGGGGCTTGACCAAGGTAGGCAGGTTGCCATGATGCATATGAACGGATGAGAGTCAGCCCATGAATGCAGAAAGAGAGATGATGAAGACTTGGGTAAGGTTCTAAGTGAACATGTACTGTTATGGAGAATCCTAAGTCTATCCTAGGGTCAGGTAAGGATAAGACCGATGAAAGTAGGAGTTGCCTAATTCCCCAGTTGCACATGACCATAGGGTCGGGAGGTAACATCTATCTTGTCTGAGGGCAATGGGTTAGGAGATTGATCACCTTCATGAACTCATGGGACCCAAAGGGCAGATGAGTAGGGCACTCTCTTGATGCATGAGGGAAGAGGGATGACCCCAAAAGAGCCGGTACCCTATAGACCTAGAGGAGATGACCAAGGATATAAACCTCAGTAGGTTCAAGAACTAGTTTGGTATCATGATGTTTGTGATGTAGAGACATATGTGGCACGTTGCAACTTAGATGTAAAGGTGTATTGGCAGGGTGGGATGTACCATCTCTACTCTTGGAACAGGAAGAACTCTGTATTTGGACTGCAGCCAAATGCTTAGTTCCTCTTGTTATGGGGGTGAGAGATAGGACATAATGCATGTCATACACCAAGGAATAGAGATGATGTAGGTTGGAACGTTGCCACGAGAAATGGGGAGAGAGAAGATATTTACCCTGGTAAAGTGAATGATACATGGATGGTTTGTGAACACTAAGAGGAATGAGGTAGTCCCCTTATGAGGATGTTTTTTTATCATGAGCTATGTGGAACTTACAAGTTATACTAGGTTGAGTTTGATCACCATGATAATGGAATTAGAGAGTGTTCTTATGAAGGTAAACATATAGTTTGAGGTGACATGATAAGTGAAATACATGGAAGTGTAATGTTACCTAATACCTAAGGATGTGAAGTGGTAATGACTGCTCTGGTTGAGATACACCAAACTTGTTTGACTAGAAGCTAGAAGAGGTTGTTTGGCTAACCCTAAGTTTGAAAAGGAGAGGTGTTTGGATAACACTCAGATGTAATGAGAATACATTGAAAAGTTAAGAGTTGTTTGGTTAGCCAGTCTAGTCCTTGATATGATGAAAGGATGGTGGTAGAACCTCAAGTGCACTTATTTGGATAAGAAGGTGATGAAACCCTGATGAGGGTGATTTAGGGTTTCCAAGGCATCAATCTTGAGGAATCATGACATACCAGAAATCATGATTGAAGATCAACATACACCAAGGTACCACCAAAATAGTAAGTGACAATGGCACTTTGGATGCTTAAGATAAGGTTGCAGGTGGTATGTTGCCATACACGACAGAAGGTGAAGGGTGAACACCAGTTACACAGTGCATCAATATGAGGGATAAAGAGTCCCCGAGAGAGAAAGGGAGTTCATCACTATGGATGTTGTAAGTCTCCCCTGGACCAAGGACGGTCGAGATGCAATATGAGTTATGGTAGTTCGCCTTACCTAGATGACATGAGAAAGAAAGAGTTATGTCAAGGGACAGATCTGGTTCAACTACACCATGATGTGAGTCCAAAGGTGCTTGACTTTGGCCTAGAGGTTCACTTCCAAAAGGTGGAAGTAAGTACATGAAGAACTTAATGATAGTGTAGTCTATCACCCCTAACTAAGTGTTAGTATGATTCAGACTAAAGGGTCTGATGAGAGCATATGTGCTAATTCAGGGTGATAGCTAGAGACAGTTCTTGTCCTATGAAATATGTGATGATGACCACCATAACCAGTATCAGGATTCTAGGAAGCTCTGTAAGGGAGGTTGTGTCGGTCACCACTTCAGTAAGGTGATGTTGATGAAAGGACCACATGATGGCCAGAAAAGGACCACAGTGCGTGTAGATGAAGTCGCTTTGATCGTGCAATGGCTGAAAGGAGCCTAGAGACGATGAGAGTCGTGAACAGATGCAAAGTAGACTAACATGCAGTGCACTGTGGGAGAATATAATGTGATAATCCAACCCCTCTGAGTTGTAGCTGAGAAAGCTGAGTCCCCGATACCTGGGTCCATTAGAAATGGATGGGTGGAGATGGTTAGGATTTGACCCTACCCCTCAGGATAAAGTAATATGGGATGTTTTTCATGTGTCCAATATAGAGAACTATGTGAGGTACCCCAACCATGTGCTGAGCAATGAACCTAGTGAGCCCCAAGGGAGGCTGAAATGGCCTGAGTCACCTGTGTAGTTTATAGACACCAAGATGAAAGAACTCAGAGAAAAGAATATGTGATGATAAAGGTTCTTTGGAAATGCCATGAGTACGGCAAAGCCACATAGGGGCCAATGATGGACATGGAAAGTCTTGTCCTGAATGGATTGTTTGTTTGCTTGTTTAAATTTTGAGGACAAAATTCCTATAAGAGGGGAAGGATGTTACAACCCCAATTTTTGGGTTCATTGGTGAGAAATGTAATTTCTCATATGAAAGAAAATTGAACAAATAAAGATATGATTTGGTTCAATTATCTGGATTTTTTTTTACAATAGCCTTGATGTTTGTATTGTGGGCTTTATTGGCTATTGGGCCCGAATAACAAGAAAATTCAATGAGTAAATGGATAATTAAAGAAAAGAAATATGTAGAAACCTCTAGAAGGCAAATCCAAAGAGGATTTCTTGCCTCTTGGGTTCCTTGGGTACCAAGGAGTCCAAGGTTCCAAAAAGAGAGCAATAAGAAAAGAAAAGTTTAATTAAGTATTTCTTTATTTAGAAATAAATTAAAAATGATGATAAAAGTGGAAAATGAGAGGAAAGAGGCATAAAAGAGATTTCTTGGGGAAATTTTGTATCCATGAAATTCCTAATAATAAAAGGAATAGCAATGAGGAAAATAAAAGAGAAATAATGAGAAATCCCCAAACGGAATTATTTTAATAAGAAATAAACAAGATAATGTGAAATGATGCATTTAGATGCATCTGGAAGGATAATAAGTATCCAATAAAAAGAATTTCGAAATAATAAGGTTTCTTGGGTGCCAAGGAGCCCCAATAAAGGAAAAGGGAGAGAAAATACCATAATTATAAAATAAAGAGGTAATGGGAATACATAATCCATTAATTATGTAATTTTGATAAAAGGAAGTATTTTCCTAAGAATATATATATATTCATGGCCAATATATTAAAAGACAAATAGAGAGAGAGAAGGAGAGGAATTTCGAATTCCTAATACTTAAAGAAAAAGGAATGTTAAAAAGATAAAGAAGAGAGAGAAGGTTCTTCTCATGGAAGGTTTTGGTTTCATGTTTGTAAAAGGATTCTTTGAATCGAGGACAAGCCAACCTAGGGCTTCGTCTCTCACCCCTACATAAGGGGCAGAGCCCAGGGACACGTTGGAAAGAGTTCCATGTATCCCTTTCTTCCTCCTCTCTTCCTTAGAAAGCAAAACCCTAATCCACGAGTAGTGCTTTCCCTAGAGCAACAGAGATCCGTGGAGTCACCTGGGTGGATGAGCGAAGTGATACGATGCCAAGGAGGGCTCTTCCATCGTCTCCATGACCGTAAACGCCGTGACGAGCCTGCAGAAGGTCGGAGCCATGGCTGCAGGTCGCACATCTGCCCTGTCCAAACCGAATGCCTAGATTGCGAGCTGGGAGGCACCCAGATGTTGCGGAGGTCGTCAGAGCAAGGGGCGGAGGCAGATAAGAGAGACTAGCATGGTGCGAGCCTCGAGGAAGAGGGAGGAGGGCCACGAAGGCTACAGGGCGCAGCTAGGGCGGCGGCCTGCTCCGCTCGCGAGGTAGAAGAAGCCCAAAACAGCATTGGATGGTTATACCCCCGGTTTAACAAGGGCCGCTCGAGTTAAGTGGAGGGTAGCGTGGTAATTTGGTTATATTTCCCAAAGGGGCGCGTTGCATGGCTATGCTGACGTGTCAGCATGCTATTGGCCAAGTAAGTGTTTTTCTTGCAAAATTCGTAACTAATGAACCATAGCTCGGATGAATGAACTTAATATATGAAAATTGATCCTCACTACGAGAGGAACCCAAATAAATTATATTTGAAGTCTAATTCTAATTGTAATCTGAAAAGTAATGGAAGTAATCATCTTTAATGCTTTAAAGATTAAGAAACCCTACTTTGATATGATTAAAGTGATTAATAGGGTTTAAGGGATCTTTAGAGTTGATGTTAACCTGTTAAATGTAAAAAAGGTACGAAAAGGAAGAACTTTGCATATGATTAGTCTAATTTAGAATTTATATGCTTGAAATTGGAAAAGTACATAAAGTTATCATCTTTAGTGTTTCAATTAAGGAAAAACCCTTAGATTTGATGATAGATGAATAATTCAAGCTGATATTAATCAGTTGTTAATGAAAGAGAAAATAGGATTTAAAAATATGATCTTTTTATATATTTGGTTTAACTTAGGGTTTCGTGCATGATTATGCACTAATGAGCTTGAAAACCCTAATCTTGATGAATATGTCTTTTAATTGGTTTAATTGTGTAAATACACGAATAAAATAGAGATGTGATGGTCCTAAGCTAATTTGAGCATAAAAGATCCTTAATGTGGATAATTTGAGTAATTAGGGTTTTTATGAGTAGAAAAGCTGTTTTAGGGTTTGTGAACTTAAAAAGGATAAATTTTGAGAAATTGATCTAAGAAACCCTAATGCATCCTAATGAGACTTAGAAACTTTAGAAAGGTGTCCCAAGTCAATAAGGAGTTGTTTGGGATATGCTTGTGACAATTAGACATTATACATGTTTTCAGGATCAATGTTTGCTTGATTGATTGATTGGCTTGCTTGATTGGACATCTAGTTGGATTTGGATAAATTGTTGCTTGAGATCTCCAAGACAGGTATGTGGTTACAATTATGAATAACTGCTATAGTTTCCCGATGGATTCTCGAATGTTTAATCGCATTGAATGCAACTAAACTGTTGGATGTTTATTTATTTCATGCAACTATAAAGTCACTATGATTATCACCTAAAATGTGCATATATAACTAGCTAGATCCGGGTCCACCTCAGTTACTTTGAAAAGGCTAAAAAAGGGGTAATCCTAGAGTAAGGTCTAGGTTACCGTGAGTTAGAAACTGGGATACCTACGTGTAGTGCCATGAGACTCTTTAGCAAATCCCGAGTTAAGGAGTGGTCTACTTACGAGTAGTGCCATGTGACTGAACCCTAGAAACTGGTTCACTTATAGGTGGATCATGAGGGGTTTAATGGGGACAACACAGAGGATAGGGTACTCTTGGATCGCAGAGTTATATCTAAAACGTAATATTGGTTGTTAAATAAGTAATTGAATGATTACATGGTTATCATAGTTGCCTGATTATCTGTTTCCCCCCACATACCAGCTTCGGCTGACCGACGTTTTGTTTGTCGACATTTTAGGTACAATGAAAAGAACAAACAGTAAAGTGGCACATGTGATACTAAATGAGAATTAAAGTGCAAAGGAGGATTAGATAGAATAGTTCAGCTGAAGATAGAAGTTAGTTTGTTCCTACCCTTTCAAGGTATGCAAAGAAAAATTTTATTACCATTTTCAGTATAGTCTATTAGAATTTAATAATTGTTTATGGATATATGTCGAACCTTTGATACGAGATTAATGGGTGCGGCTTCAACCTCTTGGTCTCCCTTAATTGGGGGTTATCGGGAGGTGGGGTTGTAACAGATGTCCATTCCAATTCGTTGCACCCCAAAGTTTATTTTTGATGTTGATCAGTTTATTAGATTTATGAAGGAACATTGGAAACAACATGGAGACAGGTTCTATTGTCCATGTAGGAATTGCACTAACAACTTGAAAGTCAACACTGGTGATGAAATCAAAATTCATGTCATGTGCAATTGGATTGTACAAGGCTATACAGAATGGTACTGGAATGGAGAGATTTCAAACTTGAAATCAGTAGATGTCGATAACAGTGTTTTTGAGGAAGAAGAAATTTCCTTCGATGACGTAGATGTGAATGAACTAGTTCAAATAGGGAACGTTGATGAGATGTTGGATAGTTGTGGGGTAGAGCACACCAATCCACCTCCCATGTTTAGGAACATTGTCGATGATGCTGTGGTGATGTGGGGAATTCCAAAAATGGTTCTCTTGCAAAGGTGATGTGGTATCTACCTATAATACCACAATTTCAATGCTTGTTATACAATCTCATAGATGTGAAGAATTTGAGGTGGCATGCAGAGCTTAAGAAAAATAATGATGGGATCCTACGACATGCGTCTAATTCCCCGTAGTGGAAGAAGATTGATGTATTGTACCCTGAATTTGGTGAAGAAGTCAGGAATCTTAGATTTGGGCTTTGTATCGATGGGATGAATCCACACGGGACATTGAGCAGCCAACATAGCATTTAGCTTGTTATGCTTGTTATGTACAATCTTTCTCCCTGGTTGTGTATGAAAAATAAGTATGTTATGCTTTCATTATTGATATGGGGCCCTAAAAAACATAGAAATGATATCGACGCTTATCTTGAACCTCTGATCGATGACTCAAAGATACTCTGGGATGAAGGTGTGATGACCTATGATGCTTAACATAGAGAGACATTTTGTTTTCATGCTATGTTGTTTTGCACTATTAATGGCTTTCCAGCACATGGGAAATTGTCTGGATATAGTGTAAAAGAATCTAAAGCATGTCCTAATATGTGAAGAGAACACTGATTCAATACAACTAAAAAATGGTGGCAAGACTGTATATCTTGGTCATGGAAGGTTTCTTCCAAAATTCCATCTATACCGAAGGTTTCGCAAAGAGTTTAATGGATGGAATGAGGAACGGAGTAAACCTAAACCTATACTAGGGAAGGTTGTTAATGAAAGAGTAAAAGACTTTGTCAATGAATTTGGTAAGAGATCACAATGTAACATGCCCACACGAAGTGAAAAATCTTTATTCAAGAAGTCAATATTTTGGGATCTTCCTTGTTGGAGTTCTTTGGCAGTTAGGCATTGTGTTGATGTCATGCATGTTGAGAAAAATGTCTTTGATAACATCATTGGTACTTTGTTGAATATACCAGGTAAGACTAAAGATGGGATTAAATCCAGAATGGCCCTATGTGAAATGAAAATAAGGACAAAATTATCAAAAATAGTCAGTATTGAATGGAGGACATATTTACCTCCTTCTTGTTACACATTGTCTAGAAAGGAGAATAAAGCTTTTTGTGAGTTCTTGTTTAATGTTAAGGTACCATAGGGTTACTCTTCTAACATTCGTAGATTGGTATCAATGAAAGATCTAAAGTGGATATGTCTTAAATATCATGATTGTCACACTCTAATCCAACAAATATTTCTTGCGGCAATTTGACCTATACTGCCGAAGCAGGCAATGCTTGCAATCACCAGACTTTGTTTCTTCTTCAATAGTCCATGCAACAAAGTTATTGATCCTAAGAATCTCGATAAGTTGCAAAGAGAAGTGGTTGTTACCCTATGTCAGCTTGAGATATATTTTCCTCCTTCATTCTTTGATATCATGGTACATCTTGTTCTCCACTTGACAAGGGAAGTGAAAACATTGGGACTAGTTTTCTTGCATTGGATGTATCCTTTTGAATGATACATGGGCATTTTTAAAGGTGATGTTTTAAACTATTATCGGCCTAAAAGGATTATTATTGAGGGTTATGTGGTGAGAGAGGTTATGGATTTTTGCAATGACTTTCTGAGTGGTAATGACACTCCTGTAAATGACAAGAATGTTGAGGAGTATTATGGCTAAGGGATTTTAGGATCATGGATGAAAGTAGTCAGCCGTGAGCTGTTGGAACAAGCTCACTTGTATATTTTAAACAACATCGATGAAGTGAGTGTTTATATCACGAAACATACCAATTTCATCAATAAACAATATCCTCGAGCCAATTCAATGTGGCTTGCTAGAGAGCATAACAAGACATTTATTAAATGGTTTGAAGATAAAGTCTTACATCTACTACCTCAAACACCAAATAATATTGTTGAAAATATCAAATGCCTTGCCTTTAAACCAAAAATGAATGTTATGTCTTATGAAGGGTTTTACATAAATGAGTTCTCATATTACACAAGGCGTCAAGATGATAAGAGCATCGTCCAAAATAGTGGGGTCACCCCTCAAGCATCTTCATTTTTTTTCTAGTGCAAATGATAGAGTCCACATGAAGCTAAAATGTCATGCTACGGTGTCATTGAAGACATATGGGAGTTTTACTATGTACATTTCAAAATTCCTCTCTTTAAGTGTAATTGGGTTTATAATACCAAAGGAGTTATAGTGAATGAATTGGCTTTCACATTAGTGAATTTTGAAAAGATTGGAGAGAAGGGTGAACCATTCATATCGGCATCATTGGTAAAACAAGTATTTTATATCGATGATCCTTCAAATGAAAAATGGTCAGTTGTTCTTCATAGTAAAAGACAGTTCATTAAAGATCATATAGATGAAGACGACTACTATGATAAGTATGATGACCCGAGTCCATTCTCAGTTGGGTTGCCAACACCAAAAATTGAAGCTAACAATGACTTATATTTGAGTGGAGATCGCATCGAAGGAATGTTAATTGATAAATAATCTCAATATTAGAGGCATGCTTTTATTTTTTTTAAATGTTTTATTTTTTGAGTGTTAGATCTATGTGAACTTCACAATGTTATATTAATTTTAGTTATGTTAAATGTTAAATGTTTGATTGTTTTTTGTGACACTTTCAGATGGCTAACCATGAGTGTGATGATCGTGATGATGATTACCATGAGGGTGAGGCGCCGCCTTGCAATGTATGTTTTAAAATATATCCTATATCTAGTTATATATATGTCCATTTATAATTTATATCCTATATGTGTTTTTTTTGTCAATTTTTAGGTTGATGATGTACCCCCTGAAAACATTGTGGCACTTGATGAGCAGCAAAAAAATATTGAAAAAATTAGGGGTATCAATGCGATGAACAAGCTACTACAACAAAGGGGCAATGGACTAAAATTTGTTGTGGATTTTGATCATTCAGGAAATCTAGTTGGGGTCAACTGTAACTCATTTGTTTCATATCTTGCAGTTCTTACTCATAGCCATTATGGTGTAAATGTAGAATCTTGGCATACAGTTCCTAAAGGGAAGAAAGACTTAGTATGGAAATAACTATGAGTGAGATATTATCATTTTCAATTCTATTTTTAAAGTTATTTAGAATTCTATTTTTTAGAATACTCTATTAAATATATGAAATTTTGTAGAGTATATTTGAACTAGATGAAATCCTACATTCTAAAAGGTGTTGCAACATTGTGGGAGGGTCCTAAGGAACTATAGGACAAATCTCAACCGAAAATACATATGAGATGCTGATAAGAGAAAGAAGTCATCCCTTGAGCAATGGATCTACCTGGACCCAGATGAGTGCAAGGCGTTTGTTGATAGGAGAAATATTGATGAATTGAAGATATAAAGTTTCACTTCCAATTTAATTAATATACATTCTTATGAATTCACCTATTCACAATTGACCTTGATTGTTACTAACCAATTCAATGTGATTACTAACAAGGCTATGAGCGATGGTCAAATAGCAAGGTGTGCACTCAATGTGCATGACCACACGATGGGTCTGGTTGGCTATGCAACTCTTTGGCAAAAACTACAGACTTCTTCTATTTAGCAGCCTACTGCTCCTAATACTGAGACTAGTGAGTCCTCTACTATTACTCCCACTATTCTGCATCACCATCATGTGTGGATAGCTGGGAGGCAAAACAAAAAAAAGGAGATATAACTGACCCCACAACTCTTGAGGTGACTGGAAAAATGGTAGAATTCAACTCTCAGAGCAATTAGTATTGATGATTATTGTGTTTACTTACCAATTTCTATTGATGATGATTAGTAGGAGCTTCACGAGTAGAGGAAGAAAGGCTCATTCATCCCTGAGGGCACAAGGGATGAATTTACAGTTGCACTCAGTAACCTAGAGCATCCTGAACGTGTTAGGGTGGTAGGGGCTGGAGTGGGCCTAAGAGAATTCTTTGGGCCATCACAACGCAAACATGTCCAAAAAGGGGGAATTTCAAAAGCTGAGGTAATCTAGTATTTTTTTAGAATGTTATCGGAAAGGGGATTCATAAATCAAAAAGTGTTTCTTATGGCCATGTATAGGTAGATGAGTTAGTTGGTAAGAGAGTCCATGAAGCATTGAGCAAGTGGCATGCATCTTAGTCTGCCACTCTGACAGTACATGTTGCATGCTGCTCTTCCCCTACGATAGAGGTGGTTGGGAGTGATCATGTTGAGGTGGTTGGAAGTAATCCTATAGACCCACCACCTAGCACATCCGATGTAAGTATATAAGTGACATAGTATCTAGTCTTTTCAAGATCATATGTTTATTTATGTATATAACACACTCTATGTAAATTTGTAGGGGTTGAAGCCATGCCATCTAAAATTGAAAGAATTTGTCATTGCAGAGGGTGAGGTTTACCCACTCTTTCCAGGGCTTATGATTCATGGCACTCTAGTACCCAATGGTGCGGTTTGTGTGAGCCTGAGGCTTATGTTCGCTACTTGGAGGAAGCATTCATTGCCATATGCCCACCCAGTTGTTGACACACTTGGTGAAATAGAAAGCGAAGTGGTCTTGTGTCCCAAAACAGATGTCATCTATATTGATCATGTATGGTAAATTCACATTACATTTATTTGTATATATGTATACACATGACAATTGATATCAAATTATATATACAGGACAAAGGGAAGAAACCCACTACAGCTCATCCTCCTCCACCTCCACCTCTTCCTAAATTATCTAGTTGGCTTGCAAAGGACCTATACGACTCGTTAGGTCCTCAATGCTGGGGTATGGAAATATGGATAGGCAAGCATCCCAAAAATTGTTCTATGATTGTTTCTATTAAGGAGGAGGATGTAGGCCAATCATAAGATAATAATATATTTATACAAGATATTGTGGAGTTGTTTACTTATGCTTGGATGAATACATCTATGATAGAGCTATGGATATGGTGAGATCTTGTTTATAATCTATATATCTTGTTTTATATACAATGATCTATTTTCTTATATATTAATGCATACTTAATATATGTTTTGCAGCCACTTACATAGGGTTTGTACAAAATTTTCATTTACACATGTGGGATTTCTAATTTCATCCTTGATCATTCGTGTACATAAGGAACCCTTCATTAGTTACCTTATATTGCTCTACCACTTTTAAATATTTTGGTAAAGAAAAGAAGAGCGTGATAATATCTCCATTCAATGTTGAGTAAGTTTACTTTGCTTATAATTTGTACTTAAGAAAATTCCATTTTATTGTTGAGTTTGAGTTATATATTTTTAACTTTCTTTTCTCTAATGGTATGCATTGGGTGTTACTAGTTTTTGTCACCAAGACGTTGGTTGTTTATTATCTAGACCCTGAGGGGAAGGAATTAGATAGTTCGGGACACACAATGAAAAGGCCATTATTCACGTGAGATTTTTTTTATATTTATATCCCTTAGCATCTATTATTACATTACTATTTATTAATGCAATTTAATGTGTTACATTAAAGTTTAGGGCTTTAAAAGATTTAAAAAAGTTGGAGGAGTCGTGTGCAAGAAAAAGAAAGTGTTAGTCTGGGAGAATGTGAAAGTAGTTTCCTGACTCCAATGCATATATAATTTATATGAACTATGCTTATTTTTCATTATTAACATTTTGTATGTTGAAATTTATAATGTGATGTACAAGACAATGGATGGGCATGTGGATACTACATGATTTGGTATGTGGACCTAATTGTCAGATATGCTGCACAAGAAATCTAAAACATACAACATGTATTATATAGTCTTGATCATCATATATAAGTATAGTCTCATTGGATAATATGAAAATATCAAACATATTAATTATATATATACATCATTATCTTTGCAGGTGTCCAAAACTAGTGACTTTACTATAGGGGAGAAGTTATTAGATGTATGTGATCCCTATACGATAGAACAATTAGTTGACATAGAGAACAATGGGCAAAAGCCTTTGTAAGGGAGGAAATTTTTTATTATAATTGCGGTACTGATGATGATAAAGAATAACATTTCTAAACTTTGATGTCATAATTATATCAGTATCTAATGACATTTCTAAAATTTGAAAGACAAACTTATATATACATGTGTGAATGACTTTTTTTTAATTGTCTTATTGAAATTTGATCTATATACATGTGTGTGAATGTAGAGATGAATGAATGAATGTGCTTCTACATGTGTGTGAATGTGAAAACAAATGAATCAATGGAACTATGGGTTGCTACATATGTGTGAATGTAAAAATGGAGGAATGAATGGAACTACATGTTTATACATGTGTGTGAATCATATGAATGAATTTATTGTGTCTATACATGTGTGTGAAACACATGATGTATATATAATCTTGATCATCTTGTTATTGCAGATTTTTTTCCTATTGTTAGCTGAAATCAATGGTTGATATAAACCTACATTTCAAAATTGAACTGTAGGTTCTTCATCCTGCTGACCAGCCAGACAGCAGGCCTGCAAGCTGATAAAAAAATACATAGTCATCAATTATTTAAAAAAAACCACCACCTAATGTAAACGACGTCGGTTAAATATAGGAAACTGATAAGTATGCTCTAACCCCGGCCAATTTTTTTTGTTTGAACATGGAGATAAGCATCAGTTTCCTACCAAAAAACCAATGACTATACCATAATTTTTGTAAGATATGGAGACAGGCATCAATTTTCTACACCATAACTGATGACTATGGTCCTACTGGTGTCGTTTATTTTTTTTCATTGCAATCGGGGCCGGATCTATGTTGTTGGTTCTAGAAATGACGCTGTCTAATTCTACCTTTAGTGTCACCCACTTGGGTGTCGGTAGAAAACCGACATAAAAAGCCCATTTGAACTGACGTTAAAGGTGGTATTTGTACTAGTGCATAGACTTATTTACATGTTCCTTAATTCTCATCACTCTTACCCTAATTAGGGTTCATATGTGTAGGGTTCATATGGTGAGGGTTGAGTTCCCCTTGTCATGGAAGTAGTGAAAGTGAGGGCCTACGCCAACCCTGCACCTTCTTAGGTTCTTCATGACCTCCCTGCCTAATCCGCAGGACGACGACAACACAACCTACTTTCAGAGGTGAAGGGGTCTTTGCTTTGCACTGACAACAGAGTCTGGCGGCAAAGCATGTGATAGGTGCGAGGGTCCTTAGGGACTTATATAGGTCCTTAGAAAAATCCTAGAGTTAAGAAACGATGACGGGGAGGGAGATATAAATGAGGAATGGAGACATGTTTTCCTTTCTTATACACATATGGCAAGAGAGTTCATGGGTTATGGAAGGCATTTCCACACTTATTACTAATCGACATTATACCCCCTTTCCCTTCTCACTTTCTTTTTCCTTTCCCTTTTTGTACAAGGATGTTGTAAAAGGAAACACATATGGCTAGCTTTTTATGAATATCCAAATAAAAGACCTTTCTTTTATTCAACACTTTGACTCCAACTAAAAATAGGGGAAAGGAAAGACACCTTGTTTAGAAGGCATATTACACACATTCCCCTCTTATTACTTTGCCATATGCACATGGATCCAAAGTGCACTCTATCATTCTCTTTCCTCTATATTTCATCAAGGCATTTCCTAAATTATAATTAACATAACTTGGTTGATACACCAAAACCATTAAGGAAGGTATATATTTATATGACACTTCATTGACTAACGAATTCTAGATTATTCTCTCTCTTTCTCTTTATGATATATTCCTTAAAGCACTTATGAGAACTTATTATTATTTTCCCCACTTAGATTTGGATATCTCACACAAGACATGTTTCTTTTAAACATTTATTAAAAACAATTATCATTGTTTCTTGAAACATCCTTTTTTCCCATAATCTAGAATTCTCTTTTTAATTTATTATTTTCAAGTATTTTAAAAAGTTATATCAATATAATATTAATTCATGTCTCAAAATATGTGTTTACAATAGTGGCTAGAAAATTACTTTTTTAATTATCCAAAACACCACTCCTCTTACTTTCTTTTGGCAACTTGTATATTATTCAATATTTCAGTTAGACAATATTTCAAAAATTCATTATCATTAATTCATGTATGAATTCCTTTTTATTTAACTTGTGCCACAAGCACGTGCTCCACATAGGTGGTAAAAGTTATTATTATTCCACCAACAACATAATTAGGTAATTGACATATAAATTAATTTATATAGTTCAATTTTACCAAAATTGAGGATATAACAGTTCCCTACATGAAAGTGAGTAGTTAGACATGGATTATATATAAATGGAAAACATGAATAAAATGTAACCAAGTTCAAGGAAAATTCTATAATTGGAGGAAATTAAGGGAAAATTAGACAATACTTATCCACAAAATTGGATTTCATCAACCACCCGAAACACAAAATCTAGCTTGTCCTCGATATAATAAATATATTCAAGGCATTAAATAAATTTTAAGGGCCTTATTTGTTTAGTGCTTTTCATCTTTTGACCACATCCTTATACTAACCTTAAGTTTATACTTCTTCATGATGGCTTGTGCTTCTTTCTATACCCCTAAGTTTCATTTTCTAAGATCTAGAGTAGCATGACCTCTTTTTTTCTGGCACATCCTCTTCTCAGGAGGAGTGTCTCCTTCACAATTTTCACTCAACCTCGTTTCCAAGTCATACTTGTGCAAGATACCACCACCAGAGGTAGCTTTCACACCCAACTTTTATTTTTTTGGATAGTCCTATCTAGTAGTCAAGGGGTAGGATAAGGCTACTAATATTTCTATCTTTCTAGGGTTCACTCAACCATGAGAAATGTTGTCAAAACAATGGTACTCAACTTTTAGTCCAAATGTAGTTTCAGGTGGTATTGTGAGGTTGTCTTTGAAAGACTTGTGGGTTTTTGTTTGGCTTCTAGGCTCCATTTCCAATGTAAGTAGTGGGACGTGAGAGGGGATCCACTCCTTACTAAATCAAATAAAATGAAACATGCCATGTGCCAAACACACAACTGATTATTTTATATAGGGATGATAATCCAATTTATTCAAAAAGTATGTCTCAAGATACCAAGTGTAGCGGTAGAATAAAAAATATATAACTATTACAATGCTTGATATTATCACCATCCTTCACCATGCAAGGTGTTACATATGAATACAAACTATGTCATAGGATCAACATAGGGTTATCTAACCACTTGAATATATCTGTCAAGAAGGTTCAACTACTCTCAAAGTTGTCTTGATCGACCTTGGTTTTCTCCTCCTTGTTCTACATCTAGGGTTGGAAGCATACCCCAAAATAGAAGATAAAAATAGAAATTATCAGCATACATGCCAGTATGTGCATATAAAATATGGATTTGAGAAATATAAGGGAAAATGGACATAAAAAATAAGAAGGCTTCCCATAGAAGAGGTAAAGGAGCAACCAAGTGGGTAACAAAAGAATAGGAATTGTAATAAGATGATATTCAAGAACAATACTTGCCCTTAGTAAAATATAACAATTGCTACACAAAAGCACACATAAAGAATTTAGGGCACAAAGCCCATCATCTGTAACCAACCTACATGCATATGAGATAAGCATATCACTTTTGTAATATAAATAAATAATGGAGGCTAAGGCTCACAACCCCTACTAAAGTAAGGAAGACAACCAAACTCCCAAATAGATAAAGTGTGGGAACAAAACTTGGGTATGGGGAACACAACCTCCATCCCGAAAATATAACATGGGCACACAACCTAAAAACCAAAGTACTTACACTAGTCTAGGTCTGCTAAATCATAAAACATACAAAATATAGAGGCAAGTGAAATTAGGGTAATATAAATAGAATAAATGAGATTGCCATCACATAAATGGACAAAATAAACATTCACTACAAAAGTGGGGAAAATTAGGATTCCACCTTACAATAAGGGACAACGCGGTTCAAATTTCACAAATAGGGTCTCATCAAGAAAAGTATAATTAAGAAGTCCAAAATAGACCCAAAGTTTAAAGTCATTAAAATTAGACCCAAATAGGTCATCAAGTCAAGAAAAGAGAATACTCATCGCCAAAATACCTCAAAGACGCTCAAGCGAGAAAGTTAAAAAAGTTAATACTCAATATGACTCATGGTGGATGAACATAACTCATAAATGTTTGTCAACTTATTAAAGTTTGAATCTTAGATCCAAGTCAGGGTCCAACGTTTGACACAATGACGCTTGATAAGGGATCACCATGTGAATTCTTTTATGAGATTACAAGGAACTTGAATAGGAGGATAAGGGAGAAGGTTAGGAGTCATGTCCTATTGGTCATGTGATTTCTATGTGTGTGAAGGCCATGGAGAGGGTCTATATATAGGATTAGGCTTGGGTAGCAAGAAACTTATCTATTATTTCTTACTAAGGAAAATTTGCAACATATATTCTAAAATAAGAGAAGTTAAGAATTCTTTGACAAATGATAGGAAAGAATAACATAAAAATGTCATTTTCCTTCCACTTACTGTCTCATGTTTTATCATATATTTCCCATTTTTTTAACAACTTGATCAAAAAAATATTGACTATTATGTTTACAATAAAGAGAATTTTATATATCATGTTGTTAAATTATTTACTCAATGTAAAAGTTTCAAATAAGTTAATCTACAACTGTGTAAGATATACTTATTGAATTCATTTTGTATTATTCCATTTATCAACCTCACATATAAGGTTATTCATTCTATTATGAAATGAATTTCTCACTGTGTTTGTCATCTCATGTTGGACTCGTGGAAAACATGTATAACAATTTTATTTTAAATAAAAGGTAGCCATTTAATTAATATAAAATTAGATCCAAAATTCCAAAATTTGAGGCAACCATATAATTTTCTTATATATTTAACATTATTTATTTATAGGGAAGATATATGTGGCAAATTTATATATATCCAAAACTAGTTATTGTAGACACATGAATTTCAAATAAAAAAGCATGTAAACATTATCTATCAAACCATTTTCCTCTTTCTTATGATTTTTAACAATTTTAGGGGGTAATATGGAGGTTTAATAAGGAAACAATTCAGTCAAGATTATTATTATTTCTTATTTGAGTTAAATAATTGATTATAGAAATTTGTTAATGTTTATTTGTTTCCAAACAAATTTATGTGTTAGATATTTGTTTCCTTTATGATATGTTAATGTGATTGTTTTGTTTTATTTATTTCTTTAAAATATTAAGTAGAGAAATGAGTTCATTAAAGTTTGTGATAATTTATTAAAATATCTCATGTCCACATTGTTGCAATTACCTAGGTTTCATTGTATTTGGAAAGTAAATACATTTTAAAGATTTTCTACCATGATAAACTTTCCATAGATTTAACATGCATGTACCTTGTTGTTTCCCTTTTTATGTTATACCTTAATTATGTTATTACAACTTCACCTAATATATATATATATATATATATATATATATATATATATATATATATAATCCATACAAGGTGTTTTGTACTATGTATTACTATATTATATTTTTTAATTATTAATTTAATATTTTTGATTTTAAGTTACATTATCTCACCTAAGAAAAACTATGATAGATAAGATTGTCCAATTATTGGGAAAATTCACCCATACACCAATTTTGGTATGTAGAATCTGAATTTGGTATTCGTTTCCACTTTCGAAGACATTTAATAATGTATTTAATACTTTAAGCCTTTAATCTTATTTTCTTCTCTAAATAAAATCAGGATAGTTTTTATTATTCAAATATTGTGAAACTTGGCACCCAAAATGATTGGGACCCAAGGAACATGTTCTAACCATTGTTTTTCACTGTTGAGGTTTCCTTTTATGAGTTATGAAATCATTATGATTGTTGGTATTTCCAATGTATTTATCAAAATATTATATTGTTATTATCAATGTTCACTTAATTGAGTCCTATTATCTGCAATATATTTCCAAAAGAGTAATGCTTTCTTATTATGCACAAAATTCCACATTTTACTCATTTAATATATTTATTCCATTAGTTTCACTTTAATTTTGGTGATTGTACATTAATATTCCAATTGTTATTCTAATACATGTTTCAAGTACACTATTCCTCTTATTTAATTATGATGGGAATATTAGTTAGCAAAGGAAACGTTGTAAGAAAGTTCATGAATTCACCTATATGTTAGCACATATTTAGGTTATTATGTAAATATGAGTGTATTATGATGCATATTTCCACTTAATATGTCATGTGCATTTAGCATTATTCGTTCATGTATAATTTTTATCCTTGTTTGGTCATATCTGGGGGACCAACCTTACTAACCTTCTAATCATGTAATAGGGTAAGATTCTATGTTTTAGTACATTACAACCGGGCATGACATATTAACATACTTGAGTGCAACTATACACTAGCTAGGTGGAGCCTTTTGGGTACTTGTTTGGCACAACTCTTATGTTTTCATTCACGCTCGACTTTTATTCATTCTCACAAGGGTTTAGGCCATCCAATTGTTAGGGAAGTGGGTTGTGGGTTGTCAAGACTCTTTTATTCCAATAGTAGGGAATCAACACTAGAAGGGGTAGATGTTTCATCTAAGCTAGGAGATCCACAGAGAGTGCACAATAAAAGGTCCTCCTTATCTTAGAGGGTTTTTTCATGAATAGTAGCATTTTTTTGCTTCCTATAGTATCTTGAGATAAGACTGATGTAAAGACATAGTAAAGTAGATTTTTATTAGTTGAATTAATAGCCAAAAACATCACTCTTAGAATGGTTACGCTAGGAAGTATCTTGAAGAAAGAAGGTCTAAGGTAAGAGTGAAGAAAACATTGATTCAAAACATTCCTACATATAAAAAAATTCACCTAAAGCTAATCATGACTAAGATATTTACAACTACCATCATCATCATTGTATCATCTAAGCCTCAGTCCCAACTATGTTGGGGTCGGCTACATTGATCCTTGATTTTTATTCAACTATTCATAGGTCATATTCTTGTTGAGATGTAGAGATTCAAAATCTCTATAAGATCTTCCCATGTTAATGTAAGCCTTCCTCTTATTCTATTAATTGTGCTTGCCTCAATAGCATTTCTTCATATAGGCATATTAGTTGGTTGTGTTGCACATGTCCATACTATCTGATTCGACCCTCATGCAACTTGTCCTCAATGCTCGCAACCCCCACTTTATTCCTGATATAGACATTTTTCAAGAAATCTTTTCTTGTCTTCCCATACATCCATTTTAGCATACACATTTTAGGGACATTAATATTGTTGAGTCCTTATTTCTTTACTTCCCAACATTCACTCCCATATAGCACGGTTGGTCGTATAGAAGTTGTATAAAACTTGCTTTTTAGTGTGAGAGGGATCTTCCAATCACATAATACTCCAAATGCACTCCTCCATTTCACCCATCCTACCATGATCCTATGACAAACGTCATTTTGGACATCCCCTTCTATTTGAAATATAGAACTCAAGTAATGAAATTTATCACATTTTGGTATATCTACTCCATCCAACTTGGCTCCAGCATTCACACTGTGAGATTGGTTGAAATTGCAATGTGTTACTTAATTTTTGTCCTACTAATCATCAATCCATTTGATTCCAATTCTTTTCTCCAAAGTTCAAATCTATCATTCAGTCCATTTATAGTTTTGTCAATAAATACAATATCATCAAAAAATAATATACACCAAGGAATATCATCCTGAACATTCTTTTTCAATGCATCCATTACAAGAACGAACAGATATGGGTTGAGTGTGGATCCTTGGTGTACCCCAACTATGATAGGAAATGCTGGTGTCTCTCCTCCAGAAGTTTTCACACTTGTAATAGAGCTACCATACATTTCTTTAATAAAGTCAATTTATTGGATTGGCACACCCTTTTTCTTCAAAACCATCCACAACTCTTCCCTGGGTACTCGATCATAAGCTTTTTCTAAATCAACAAAAATCATATGACGATCACTTTTTCTTTCCCTATACTTCTCCACAAGCCTCCTTATTAGAAAAATAACATCTATTGTTGATCTAACAACCATGAAACCAAATTGGTTGTTTGATATATGCATTATAGATCTCATCCTCTGCTCAATAATCCTCTACCAAATCTTAATTGTGTGACTCATCAACTTGATACCTCTATAATGTGTGCTGCTCTGAACAACACCTTTGTTATTGTATTTGGGGATTATAGTACTATTTCTCCATTCATCCAACATCTTCTTAGCCTTCATGATCTTATTAAATAAATTTAGTAACACAATAACTCCTTCATCCCCCGTACTCTTCCATATATCAATGGGAATATTGTCTGGTCCGCATGCCTTTCTCATTTTGTCTTTTTCAAGGCATTTTTTACCTCAAATAGTGAAACTCATCGTGTGTAAATGATATCTCTTGTATTTATGTCACACAAGTCCCTTACATTATTTATAGTTGCCCCATTGAAAAGTTTATGGAAGTAATTTCTCCATTGGTTCTTAATATCATTGTCCTTTACTAGCGCTCTACCATCTTCATTCTTGATGCATTTTACATGACTCAAGTCTCTTCCTTTCCTTTCTCTTATACGTTCAATATTATATGTATCTTTTTCCCCTTCTCTTGTGTCCAACTTCGTATAAATTTCATCAAAGTATCTAGACCTTGCCTCCTGTCCAATCTTTTTTGACTTCTTTATGTACTTGCTTGTATCTATTGAATGTTGCATCATCTTGAGATTCAGGAAAGCTCCTATGGATCTCCTTTTTCAGTTGAGTAGCCCTTATTCTTAATCATTACACTACCAAATCTCTTCCTATGGAGGCCTGCAACCTTTGGACTCCCCCAAAACCTCTTTGGCAATTTTTGTTATGCAGGAGCTCATGTTATGCTGCATTGTCTTGGCATAAGATTCCAAGTTCCATGTTCCCTCCTTGATGAGCTTATTATGAAAAGTCAATTTGTTTTCTCCTTTAAGATTCCACCACTCGATCCTACTATCTCGATTTCTATTATGCTTGCCTTTATTGATTTACATGTTTATATCCAAAACCACCAACCTATGTTGGGTTGTGAGTTCTTTTCCAGGGTCCTTGCATACTTTAGGATCCACTTGTCTAGTAAGGAGGGAATCAATTTGTCTACAATTGTGCCAACTATTGAAAGTAATCTGATAAGATTATCTTTTTTTGAAATGGGTGTTTGCCAAAAGCATATCATATGCAATTGAAAAATATAATATCCTCTCTCCTTCTATGTTTGTGCTTCTATATCATAAACTACCATGAAATCCCTCATATCCAACATTACTACTCCCTATATGACCAGTTAAATCACTACCAATGATGATCTTCTCCTCTGTTGGTATTCCATGAATCAATTCATCCATGTCATCCCAAAAATCCTTTTTAGCATCATGTCTAAGGCCAACTTGGGGGGCATAAGTGCTAATAATGTTAAAAATATTTTTTCCAAGAATGACATTGGTAGCTATGACTACATCACCCATACTAGTAATCTTGAAAACATAATCCTTCACATCTTATCAACAATAATACCTATGCCATTTCTATGTTTATCAGTACATGTATACCCAATTTTATATGATGTGTCTCCAATCTCTCTACAACATTCCTCTATCCACTTAGTTTCCTACAAGCAAGCTATATTAACTTTTTTTCTCATCATGGTATCCATCATCTCCAAATATTTCCTTGTCTAAAAGATAATATTCTAAGATCCAACTCTAACCATTTTTTGTTGAAGTTGATTCTTAAGCCGACTTCATCAAAAAAATTTCCCTTGCACATTTTTCACTACATCCAGGATATGATGCAGTAAGACTAGCTTCTTTACCCACACCTGTCAAAGATACTGAAACCCTTGCACATTTTCACTATATCTGGGTAATGATGCAGTAGGACTAGCTTCCTTACAAACACAAATCCAAGATGTGAAAACCCTTACATGTCCTTCAACACAACCGGGCGTCATTGTGTCAAACCCCTTGAATATTTATTACTAAACCCAAGTGTCGATGTGACACATTGCTAGGTAGGGATGCTCCAAAGAAATTTTATAAGGATCCATGTCATAGAAAGACTGAAAGTTTTTATGGTTGGATGTCAACCTACCACTAACCCTCCTGCTTTACTCGATCTTGGGACCAGATATATTTTCACCAAATGTACGAAAACATAGGAGGAGTTAGATATTTACAACAACTAGGGTATCTAATTTGATTTTATCAGAACTTGCACAAAACATTTATAGAAAAGGTAGTAGTTCGTAGTAATTTAAAGAATAGATATTTCAAGAAAGTAAGCATACCTAGCTCACTTGTTCATACCCCTTTAAAACTTATTACACACCCTGTCCCCAGGGTGTCAAAGAGTGAGATTGAGTGAGAATAGGCAAGTCAAATCTTTGAATTGGTCAATGCCCACTTTGAGGTTTGTAGCTCTGTGAGGACCCATTACACTAAATGATATTACTCAAAACATAAAACACAATCGATCACTAATTAATCACATACCCAAAAATATGGGTAAATTAAAACTAATTTCAACGTTACCACCCGCTTAGAAACATTTGCATAAGATCCCAACATCTTTCTTATATCCATACTATGATAAGAATTTGATACAAATTGCTCTATTATCCTAGCCACAACATATATACATAGGAGAATAATATTCATATATGCCACACAAACAAGCATTAATATGCTAACTAAAGTCTGATTCATTTGAAACACCATATATAATTTTTTCCTACCCCGACCTAAGAGTACATGGATGACTCTAGTACACACTAGATATCTGATCAACTTTCTCAAATATTATTTACTATAGTTCATGTTTACTTCCACAGTTCTATTATCATCACTTCCGATTACCTAAAAAGATGTGGTGAACCATAAGGGTGAGACTCATGTCCCAGCAAGACAAATTACCTTTAACATTGCTTATTGATTACAACATTTTAGAAAAAAAATAACTAAGTAGTTGGAGTATTTAATAACCAATTTAATAGATTGAACAGTTTAAGTATGCTAAATAGATTAAGAAAATAATCTTAGCAACAAGTATGATCATCAATGCATATATAGGTAACACATAAATCCATTTCTCTGGATAGATATCTACTCAAATATCATCAAACTACTTCTAATAACAATCATTATCATTAATCTGACTATCATCATATTTCTTAATAATAGCACAAGCAATCTAGTAGCATAAGCATCCTTGACATCATGAATATGTCTAGTAACATAACATGGTTATGAATATTGGCATCTCAAATAAAGTGGGAAAATCTATATCATAAGTAGAACTAACATCATAGCATTATTAATTGCATAGGAATGATTAGCAATTTAAGCATTTCAAATTACATAGGCATGGCTAGAAATATTAAAGATAGCTAGCAACATCATCTTAACCATCAGTGTCATTATATTTGACAACATAAGCATGTTTACACCATGAACATAACTACAATATAAGCATATCTATTATCTCTTATTATGCTATACATGATCTCAGTGAAAAGAAAGCAAACACGGGTTATCATCCAATATGAAGCATTGTGTATAACCCTAAATAGATATGCTACGCAGCTATCTTACATCTTTTATTAAACACTGAGGAATTTGAGGATACCTTTCAAGTTCCAACTGACCCCCGCTTGATCACAATATGTATCATATAATACCTAGGAAGAGACGGAATCCTAAGATCTTCAACTCCCCCAATCATGCAGGTCTGCCACACTGAAACATTAGGTCAAGCTGCTAACAACCTAGTCCATCCTTGGAACAAGTTATGACAATAGTGAAAGGAGGTGGGTACACATACCCTACCATCCGAGGTACAACTACAGTTGTCCTCCAATCCCATCACCGAGACATGACCACATCTGTTCTCAAACTGAGGGCTAGCTATGACCATAGTCATCCCCCTAAACACTTGAATTCATGATGATAAGCACCCGACATACTCATCAATATGCAATCTGAGTTTCCATAGGAATACTTGTTTCACCATTTGGCAAGTTATGACACTCATATGGATCTATGGAATGGGGCACTACATGATTAGAGTTCCACTTGATTAGTTATACCAATTGGGTGGATTAAAGTTGCATCAAATAAATGGACAAACAAACCCTAATTCACATCTAGCAAGCATATAAGTATCACAACTTCAAAACTTATAAAACATGTAAAACACAATTTTTGATCTCATCATCACATGATATTATTCACTTTCCATTCATGAGACTACACTATTCATCATACTATCACAACCTATAAATCCTTTTCACATTATCAAAGGGTATCAACCCCTAAGAACACAAGAGGATTACACCTCATTCAAGGCTCAACCATGCCCAAAGGTCATTATGACCATCATACTATTCCCCGCAAGATCATCATTATCATTCCATGCCTTATAGCAAGGCTCAACAACATCACTTACATATAATACACCAGATAAGCACAATATTACATTAATGAGCTAGGAGATATTCATAAATAATCAAAGAAGGGTTATATTAACATTAAGAATATTCCTTTATTACATCAGCATGCAAGGAATCTAGATATGATTAACCCTCAACATATTCATAATGCACATGTTTAGCATAAGAAAGTATCAAACATGTGTCCATGATAACCACCAATTAACACATTAAGGTTATGATCATATTAAGGAGGTTATTTCACCATCATGTCATCATATAAGAAGGTAAAACATGAATACTCATCTTTATCTATTTGCATTAGAGTTAGATTGAACAAGATAAATTATTTTAATGTTACTAATCAACACTCATACCCAAACCCTAACTCACGACATCCCCATTGGATCATGGATGCATAAGGTAAAGCATCATCATCACATTCCATAATATTCTCAAGTATGAACCTACACATAAATTAAGGTGTAACCATCGGGTTATAGCATACTAAGGTTTCAACAATAATAAGAGGGTACCCCATGATTGTATTAATCATTGAAGGACTATTCATAGCCAATTACCATCATTTAGTTATATTAAAGCTAGGTATAACAAGATATATCTCATTAGGGTTACCCATTAATTCATTACGGTGATTATCAATCATAATCATACCAGGGTAAGGGTAAGATTACAAGTTTAAGACATTGAACCATTAAATTCTCATCATTAGAATCATAACATTACACTATAGTCTTCACCCAAAACAATGGGAATATTGAGGCATCAACTTCTAACCATTAAATGTTGAAAAGGTAAAGCCATTGGTAGTTTACATAAGTAAACATCTTGAATAAACCGCCTATGAAGTCATTGAGTTATGCTCAAGAAAAATTCACCATTTTGCCCTAGACATCCGTTGATTAACAACATAAAAAGTTGCATTGAGAGTCAGGTAAAACCCATAAGTGATTGTTTATTTAAAACAAGCCACCAATAAATGAGCTTCGTAAGTTGATATCATAAAGGAGACCATATAAATCACTTTAATAGGACCAACATATTTCATTAGGAATAATTCCAATTTATTGGATGAAGAATCATTAGATCTTAACCATTAGGTGAATTTCATATATTAAAACCATCAATTGGAGTATAGGTCCAACCATTGCATCACATGATCCAAGAAACCATTGGTTTAAGGCTTAATTGATGCTACATCTACATGAATAACTCATCATAGGTTGTGGGGACCTAATATACCATCACTAGTGACCATTAAGGAACCATAGGTTGTTAGATCAATACTATATTCATTAATCACCATCGAATATCAAGCTAATGTCCCCATTGATTGATAGCACCATTAGGGTACTTAGTTGTTGATCATTAACCTTATAATTAGTCCAACACCTGACCTAAGGGGTGAATTTTAGTTGACACCCTTGGTCACTACCATCAGTTGTCATGAAGACAACACCATCGATTGTTGTAATGGTACCACCATTGAGTCATGTGTATACAGAAGAAACCAACTTTAAACCCTAAAATTGACCATTGGATGATAGGTTCTTAGCACCATAGGTTGTGAAACCAACCTGATCCATGTCATATTATACCTTATGAAGAACTTTCACATCAATACATGTTCATTTAGAACTGAAATTAGAATAGGGAGCATTATAAAAATCAAAATCCAAGTCAATCATAGCTTTTAGTGCATGGATCATCATTTTCAAGCAAGAACATGAGCTAGCAAGCTTATGATAAGCAATAAATGTGGAGAAAGTTATAAAAATTTCCTTCAATTAGAAGATAAAATCTCAAACAGAAGAAAACACGAGCATTTTGGGTAGGAAATCCAAGCATAATCTATGAACTCATCCATCTAGCACCTTTCTTCGTCAAATGAGAAAACCCTAAGCATAAGGAGCAAGAAAGGTAGGGTTTTAGAGTTTTACAGCAATTTATACCATGGAATAGTAAGGTTCTAACCTGGAGAAAGGTAGGAGGAAGTATAACATAGAATTAAATGGAGTAAGGAAGGGAATTCTTACTCATTTAGGTTGAGATCACTAGAAGGAAGCTTTTTAAACCCTAAAAGAGAGCAAAACAAAACCTTAGGAGCTTCCACCAAGAAATTCACCTTCTTCTTCTACCTTGAATAGGTCCTCTGCATATAAACAGATAGGGAACAAGGTTCTTGGCAGGGGGGAAGTGGTGGAAAGCCAAAGTTTCATTTGGGTGCTCAAAAATAGATACATAAAGCTCTATGATAAGGGAGAGAAGAAGCATGAGGTGTCCAAAAAGCTCTCCATGCATCCATGGCCTTAAACTATTAAGGATATACAAGAAGTCACATAAGAAGATCCCTCACCATAAATAGAGACCTTCTTAGCTCTCCTTTGTCAAATTTCCAAGCCAATCAAATAATTCATTGGTTGATAGCTCCTAAAGGTAGCTCATCCATAAAGGGGTAAACCCTAAAATACCCTAGAGGAAAACACCTCCAAACCAAGGTTAAAATAGGAGGCCCATGGATAAAAAAGATCAATAATGATGAGAGAACATCAAAAGAACATAATTCAAGTCATAAATAGCAAAGAAAACCTTTCAATTGGGTAAATTGTAGAAAATTCCAAAATGTGCATAAAATTGCATAACTTGCACAAACAGTATCCAAATTGGACCAAACTTGAAAAGTAAGCTTGTATTATGATTAAAAAGAATATCACAAGGTTATATTAAGGTTATAAATATTCAATTATGGGAATTAAGCATGTTCAACACTTTAAACATGTTTAGGGGTCTTATAGTTACAAACCCCTAATAGGGATTTCACCCCTGAAATCTAAGGTAAAAAAAGATGGGTACTTTCTTGGCACCTCATCATATTACCTTTAAATGGTTACTTCCATATTATGGTAATGTCACATCACTCATATAGAGGTCATGTTCTTCTCTTTCAATTCATACATATCTTATCTTGGGTCAGCCCAAAAACCCCACATAAGAAGACATTTGCAAATATGGAACATAGAAACTTGTTGTGCCACTTGTAAAAAACTAATAGTCACTTTTGACTTTAAATTCTAGCTATCATCTTGAAATTATATCTATTGTATCAACACATTACTCAAAAGTCATATTCCCTTGCTCTTATCAAACATAGAACATTATGTATCTCTTATCATATGTAACTTTACAAGGTTTCATCTCTATGCTCCTTTAATAGTTGTTGTAATTAACAACTCAATCAACCAGATAGACATCCCCTAATTTTCAAGAACTATGAGGCATATGTTTTTAGAGGATTATCCAATCATCTCAATGGTGGACTCATCGTCTGTTTGGTTGAAGAATCATACACTTGTATGTAACCGTTAACAAATATAACTTCCTAATTGAGCTCATTAGGAGTGGATCAATGACATTGTCTTCATCATATTAGGATTCACATAACACACTTAATAGAGATATCACAACTCCAAGAGGATATTTTAGTCAACCCCAACTCACTCTTTCTAGACTTGCCACACATAAGTACAGTTGCTTCATTATTCTTAAGGTTTAACAAAGATATAGACCATGTTACCGACCATCTCTGGAATACTTTGAGATGTCATCATACAAATCTTGCTACAACTTGTAAGACATGACCTGAACACTCTGTTCCTCCTATTCATAAATTCTATTGGTGCATTGGTTAGTCTAAAAGACATAACTATAAACTCATCACGGTCATGTAACTTATGTCATCCACTTTAACTCTTATGCATTGATATTTGATCCTAGGTTTATCTTAAAGGAACACGGTAGCACATGTCTACTGATCAACAAACCATGTATCCTTGATGGTGGTCTTGCCCAACTATCACTGAACCATACACAACATTATAGAATCACTTTTGTTTTTCCTTCCAAACAATATTTATAGGGTCATCATCATCTCTCTCTCTCTCTCTTATGGAGAGGAATACTTGGAATGTTCATTTAATAAACATCTCAAACCTTCACATACTTCCATACTATTGATACATCTTGGATACTAGGTTTCATTAGCTGGGTTTCCACCTCATGCACTATAAGGAACTCACATCCTTATCTCATCTACTTTTACTAACATAACAAATCTCAAGACATATAAGAGGAGCCTTCCTAATTATTGGAAGGATCAAAAGTAAGCTCATCACAAACTTTATGATCTTGGAACCATAGTCCAAGCAACCTTATCCTATAACAAGCTATCCAAACTCATGTTTACACCAAATCCACACATACCAAGTGACAATAATGCACTTAGAAGTTGTGCCCTAGAAATGAAAGATGCAAAGGAAACACACTTCCTACATCATAGAAGCATTGTTCAAGGGTCACTAGCAAAAAGGTAACCAATTCTATTTTTATTAGGCAAGTTACAACTTCTTATGTATCATTTTACCTTTTTCACTTTGGGTTCCCTGCCATTAGCATAGGAATCATCATGATTAAAATATCTCATTACTCCTTCCTTGATGACTATTTATCACACTTGGATATGTTCTCTTGTTTTATTATGTTTTTCAACCACTTATTCAGAGGTAAATCATCATATTCCAAAATTTCTTCATTAAACAAGGATCACCTCGCTTAATTTCTTTCACATGCTATGCTGATTTTACATTAAAATTTTCTTACATACATAGGTTGGTCTGAGATTAACTCAGGTTACACCTTATTCCTTTGTCATTGTTCCCATTCATCTTCTCATTTTAAACTTATCATGGGAATTCTCTCCATCTTATGTGAATTTCATACCTTGAATCACTTTATAAGAACAGACTTATCTGTCTTTTACTTTATTATCTTCTTGAATTTCATCTTCAAGAACTCCTCTTTTTCTTATTTGTATTGCTATTTAGATTTCATGTTATTGTATCTTTCTCTTATAGTTAATAAACTTTCAAGTTTTGATAGTTAATAATTTAATTTTCATCTTCTCTTGAGGTAATATTGAGTTATCTACACCATGATTTCAGATTCATTATGATTTTAGATTATTTCAAAATGACTACTCGCTCAGAGTAATAAAAAAGATAACAATATAAAAGTTCCATACTTACCTTTTCTTCCATAATGGAATACCTGGCTAGGGCACCCAAGTATTGAGATTAGGCAGTATGCACCATGTTTATATATCATATTCCTAACTTAGACATCATCTTAGTCCTAATTCCTAGTGTCCCTATAGACTCAGTGAACCTAAATCTCTTATACTAACTTGTGAGAATGTGTTACACTAAACGAGATTACTCAAAATATTAAACATAATCGATCACTAATTAATGACATACCCAAAAATATGGGTAAATTAAAACTGATTTCAACGTCAACACCCACTCAGAAACATTTGTATAAGAGCCCAACATCTTTCTTATATCCATAATATGCCAAGAATTTGATACAAATTGTTCTATTGTCTTAGACACAACATATATACACAAGAGAACAATATTCATATATGCCACACAAACAACCATTAATATGCTAAAAAAAGTCTGATTCATTTGAAACACCATATACAAATTTTTCTTGCCCAGACATATTTATATGTTCGCATTAGAGTTAGGTTCCACAAGATAAATTATATTAATATTACTAATCAACACTCATACCCAAACCCTAACTCATGTCATCCCAATTGGATCATGGATGCATAAGGTGAAGCATCACCATCACATTCCATACTATTCTCATGTATGAACCCACACATAAATCAAGGTGTAACCATCGGGTTATAGCATACTAAGGTTTCAACAATAATAAGAGAGTACTCCATGATTGTATTAATCATTAAAGGACTATTCATATACAATTACCATCATTTAGTTATATTAAAGCTAGGTATAACAAGTTATACCTCATTAGGGTTACCCATTAATTCATTATGGTGATTATCAATCATAATTATACGAGGGTAAGGGTAAGACTACAAGTTTAAGGCATTGAACCATCAAATTCTCATCATTAGAATCATAACATTACACTATAGGCTTCACCCAAAACAATGGGAATATTGAGGCATCAACTTCTAACCATTAAATGTTGAAAAGGTAAATCCATTGATAGTTTACATAATTTAACATCTTGAACAAACCACCTATGAAGTCATTGAGTTATGCTCTAGAAAAATTCACCATTTTGCCCTAGACATCCGTTGATTAACAACATAAAAAGTTGCATTGAGAGTCAGGTAAAACCCATAAGTGATTGTTTATTTAAAACAAGCCACCAATAAATGATCTTCGTAAGTTGATATCATAAAGGAGACCATATAAATCACTTTAATAGGACCGACATATTTCATTAGGAATAATTCCAATTTATTGGATGAAGAATCATTAGATCTTAACCATTGGATGAAGTTCATATATTAAAACCATCAATTGGAGTATAGGTCCAACCATTGCATCAAATGACCTAAGAAACAATTGGTTTAAGGATTAATTGATGCTACATCTACATGCCTAACTCATCATAGGTTGTGGGGACCTGATCTACCATCACTAATGACCATTAAGTCACCATAGGTTGTTATATCAGCACTATAGTCATAAATCACCATCGAATATCAAGCTAATGTCACCATTGATTGATAGCATAATTAGGGTACTTAGTTGTTGATCATTAAGCTTATAATTAGGCCAACACCTGACCTAAGGTGTGAAAATAATTTGAAACCCTTGCTCACCACCATCAGTTGTCTTGAAAATAACACCATCAGTTGTTTCAAGGTACCACCATTGAGTCATGTGTTTATAGCAGAAATCAGCTTTAAACCCTAAAATTAACCATTGGTTGATAGGTGCTTCGGACCATAGGTTGTCAAAGCAACCTGATCCAAGTCATATTATACCTTAGGAAGATAGTACACATCAATAAAGGTTCATATAGAACTGAAATTAGAATAGAGAGCATTATAAAAATCGAAATCCAAGTCAAGCATAGCTTTTTAGTGCATGGATCATCATTTTCAAGCAAGAACATGAGTAGCAAGCTTATGGTAAGGAATAAACTTGGAGAAAGTTATAAAACTTGCCTCTAATTAGAAGATAAAATACCAAACATAATAAAACACGAGGAGTTAGGGTAGGAAATCCAAACATAAGCTGTGAACTCGTCCATCTAGCACCTTTCTTCATCAAATGAGCAAACCCTAGGCATAAGGAACAAGGAAGGTAGGGTTTTAGAGCTTTATAGAAATTTCTTCCATGGAACAACAAGGTTTTGACCTGGGGAAAGGTAGGAGGAAGGATAAAAAAGAAAGAAATGGACGAAGGAAGGGGATTATTAATCATTTAGGTTGAGATCACTAGAAGGAAGATTTTTAAATCCTAAAAGAGAGCAAAACAAATCCCTAGGAGCTTCCACCAAGAAATTCACCTTCTTCTTCTACCTTGGATAGGTCATCCATAGATAAACATATATGGAACGAGGTTCTTAGTAGGAGGCAAGTTATAGAAAGAAAAACTTTCATTTGGGATCTCAAAAATATATATATAAAGCTCTAGGATAAGGGAGAGAAGAAGCATGAGGTGTCTAAAAAGCTCTCCATGCATCCATGGCCTTAAACTATTAAGGATATACAAGCAGCCACACAAGAAGCTCCCCAATGTCCATATAGACCTGCTTAGCTCTCCTTTGTCAAATTTCCAAGCCAATCAAATAATTCATTGGTTGATAGCTCCTAAAGGTAGCTCATCCATAAAGGGGTAAACCCTAAAATACCGTTGAGGAAAACACCTCCAAACTATGGTTCAAATAGGAGACCCATGGCTCTAAAAGATCAATAATGATGATAGCACATCAAAAGAACATAATGCAAGTGAAAAATTGCAAAGAAAACCTCTCAATTGGGTAAATTGTAGAAACGTCTAAATTATGCATAAAATTGCATAACTTGCACAAACAATGTCCAAATTGGACCAAACTTGAAACTTAATCTTGTATTATGATTACAAAGAATATCACAAGGTTATATTAAGGTTATAAACATTATATTATGGTAATTAAGCATGTTCAACACTTTAAACATATTCAAGGGTCTTACAAGATCCAAGACATAAGTTCCTTGAAGGTGGTGGTAGTAATCCTCTTCTTGATGAAACTACACCTTCTTGTTTGATTTTTTTATCATCTGCATATAAAATAGGATGTAGAAACTATAGTCATTAGAGCTACAAGCTTGTTAAGGGCTCCTATGGCAAAATCATGGCTTTTTAAACTTCAGTTCTACATCGGTGATGCCTCTGCCATACATCTTGATAAGCTCAATGATATGGGTAGTCATCTGTTTGGATTTTTATTCAGTGACTTTGTTAGATATTTTGTGGTAAGTAGTTCTTTCCATGCTAAACATAGGGACTGAATTGTTGTATAAGATCGTTGTTTTGGCCTTTGCATCAATAGATAGAAGTGTCTAGTGGTCGTTGTGGAGTATTGGTACAAAGATTAGATGTGGAACATCATATTTCAAATATTTTGTAATTTGTTGGAGCTCTCTTGGTTCCTTTTCAAAAATGATGTCCCCTACTATATCATAGAAGGCCATTTGTATGTCATCGAGGTCATTATCTAGAAGCAGCTTGTAGGCTGTCACGACGTTCACTGTCATATATCCTCTATTGGATCAATGGGATCTAGAGGGGGGTTGCATAAAGATAAAACACTTAAACCAAATTCATTATCCCTTCAAATTATATCAAGAGATAAGGTTTCATATATGGAATTTGAGTGAAACTAAGCATAATAATGAGAGAGATTGAACAAGTATAAGAAAAAAAGTTATGTATAGTGGTTTGAAACTTTCAACTAGGAGATTTACATCCACTACTTGGATGGATCAATCTCTAAATTTTTCAACCATTGCTCACTTCTTATATTTTATTAGAAGAGATACAATATGACCACCCTACTCTAAGTTTAAGGATACCTAGTTTTCCTTTTAAGGATCAAAGGAGTCAGTAACCTTACAAGGACTTACCCATTCCAGAGAAAGTATCTTCTTCCTTCACAAGGACTTACCCACTTTTGCAATGAGCTAGCCACCTTTACCAAGTGTTATACTCTTTCAACAAGTCTTCCGCCTTGAAGGAATTACCTACTCTTCTTTTGGATCTTTAGCCTTCTTCTTCACCTTCACCAAGAGGAAGCTTTCACCATCTTTGCTTTGAGAAAGGGGATTGGGAAAGGGAAGTTGAGAGCTTCAGAAGGTGTGTAATGGAGAAGCTTTATCACAATAAATCTATCTCACTCAGGTTGATATAGATCTGTAGAAAGCTTGAGATAGAAAGGGTCTCTTAGTGGACAAAACTACTCAACGATAAATATGAGCATAGAAGGAAAACTTGGAATGAATTCAAAGAGTCTACTAGCAATCAAATGCACTTAGGAATGAATTTTAGATGTTTGGGGTGTTGAAACGGATATTTTTTTGAGTTTTACAACACTCCAACATTTAGAAACACTTTTTGCTGCACATTCCATATAGTGTTGTCGGTCAAGATTCAATAAAGGTAACTCGACTGATAACACAATGCGGAAAAGCACTTTTGAGTTTTTGGTCGAGTTTATCCTTATTGAAACTTGGCCGACAGCTTAAAATTGTTATTCTTGTATAGGGTGTTGATCAAGTTGTCACCACGACATTCTCATCCAACCCTGGTAGTTATCAAGATCCACATAGTTTGTCAGTTGAGTTTCATAAAAAGGAAACTCGGTCGATAAAAGTGTGTGTGATGAATTTTGGTAAGTTCCATAAAAGTGATTAAATATTTGATTTAAGTGCATTTTATATTTTTTATCAGCTTAGTTACAAGATATAGCATCAATACAAGTGATTTACAAATTTGTCCTAGGAGATTTAAGGAATTTTCCACAAAAGAGAAATTGCATTGATTTTGGCTTGTTGTTGGTCAAGCTAGAGCTTGCTTGAATTCAATCTTTTCATGTACCGAATACCCAAAATCTATCTCAAATAGACATATTAGACACATATGAAGTGAACAATTAAGTCATCATAAAAATATGGACAATGTATAACTGTCAGGTCAACATCATTCCATTGTTAGTATGACAACCTGTTACACTAAATGAGATTACTCAAAACATAAAGCACAATCGATCACTAATTAATCACATATCCAAAAATATGAGTAAATTAAAACTGATTTCAATGTCAACACCTGCTCAGAAACATTTACATAAGATCCCAAGATCTTTATTTTATCCATACTATGACCAAAATTTGATTCAAATTGTTCTATCACCTCAACATATATACACAGGATAACAATATTTGTATATGCCACACAAATAAGCATTAACATGCTAATAAAATTTTGATTCGTTTGAAACACCATATACAAACATTTCCTGCCCAAACGTGAGAGTACAGGGATGACTCTAAGACACACAAGACATCTAATCAACTTTCTCAGAGATTCATTACTATATCTCCTCTTTACTTCCATGATATTGTTGTCGTCACTGCTAATTACCTAAAAAGATGTGGCAAACCACAAGGGTGAGACCCATGTCCCAACAAGAGATATAACCTCCATCACTGTTTATTGATTATAATATTTTAAGTAATTAAAAAGTTAAGCAGTTTAATCAGATATAAAAAATAAGCTCAGAAGTACTAATGATTAACAAAATAAGGAGTAGATAATAATTATCATCATTATCCAGACTATCATCCTTTATCTTGTTGACAATATAAGCAATTCAGTAGCATATGCATATCTAGCATCATGAGAAATTCTAGTAACATAGAATGGCTAACAACATGAGCATGTTTAATTGGTTGAACATATCAACATCATAAGATAAGATAACAACATAAGCACAACAATATGGATAAGCATGATTAGCAGTATATGCATCTATAGTTACAAAGGCATGGCTAGCATGCTAAACATAACTAACAACATGAGATAGCTAACATCATGATTATAATAAGTAGTAGCAGTATAGTTATCAACACAAGTATAAATATTGTATATATGCATCTACAATCTTAAGCATATCCACAACCTAAGTATATCTACTATCTCTTAATTGCACTAAGCATCATCTTTATGTAAATATAACAAATAAGGGTTATCATCCAATGTGAAACATTGTGTATAACCTTAAACAAATATGCTACATGACCATATTACATCTTTTATTATGCCCTGGGAAATTTGAATCGTACCATTCAAAGTCCAACTGATCCCTGCAAAGGGATATTTGGTTACGTACAAGATATAGGAGTGTCGGTATCCTAAGATCTCTTCCCCTCAGTCAGTACGAGTACAAAAAGTAGTGACATATCAGTCAAAGCTGCCACCAAAATGACATATAGTCAATCTACTAACCACTAGTCTTCCTTTTGTATATATCACAACACTAGAAACTAGGGTATTCAAACCCAATCACTGAGGTAAAACCGTAGTTGTCCTCTAATCACATCATGTTATAATCACTGAGACATGACTGCAGACATTCTCAATCACATCATATGTATGAGGCATGCCCATATTCAAACTCCACAATCTTCATTGTGGATGACAAGTCTATATCCTCAACCTACCACCCCCACATACTCAACAATATGTGCTCCGAGTTTCCCTTAGGAATACTCGTTTCACCATCCAACAAGTTCTAACACTGAAGATGTCTCTACGGCACATGGAACTACATGATTAGAGTTTCACTTGATTGGTTATGTCAATTGGGTGAATTAAGGCTGCATCAAACAAGTGGACATACAAACCCTAATTCACTTCTAGCAAGCATATAAATATCACAACTTTTAAAAGATATAAAAACATGTGAAACATAATTTTTTATCTCATCATCACATGGTACTATTCACTTTCCATTCATGAGACACACTAGTCATCATACTATCACAAGATATAAATCCTTTTCACAATATTACACGGTATCAACCCTTATCAACATAATAGGATTACAACTCATTTAGGGCTTAACCATGCCCAAAGGTCATTAAGACCATCATACTATCACAAGATATAAATCCTTTTCACAATATTACAAGGTATCAACCCTTATGAACATGAGAGGATTACACCCCATTTAGGGTTCAACCATGCCCAAAGGTCATTAAGACCATCATATGATTCCATGTAAGATCATCATTATCTTTGCATGCCTTATAACAAGGGTCAATGACATCACTTACATATAATACATCAGATCAACACAATATTGCATTAATGAGCTAGGAGATATTCATAAACAATCATAGTAGGGTTATATTACATTAAGAGCATTCCTTTATTATATCAACATGCAAGGAATCTAGATATGGTTGACCCTCATCATATTCATAATGCACATGTTTAGCATAAGAAAGTATCAACCATGTGGCTATGATAACCACCAATTAACACATTAAGGTTATGATCATGTTAAGGAGGTTATTCCACCATCATTCCATTATATAAGAATGTTAAACATGAATACTCATCTTTATCTATTTGCATTAGAGTTAGTCTCAACAAGATAAATTATATCAATGTTACTAATCACCACTTATACCCAAACCCTAACTCACGACATCCCCATCGGATCATGGATGCATAAGGTGAAGCATCACCATCACATTCCATACTATTCTCAAGTATAAATCCACACATAAATCAAGGTGTAACCATCAAGTTATATCATACTAGGGTTTCAACAACAATAAGAGAGTACTCCATGATCGTATTAATCATTCAAGGACTATTCATACCCAATTACCATCATTTAGTTATATTAAAGCTAGGTATAACACGCTATACCTCATTAGGGTTACATATCAACACAATATGGTTATCATCCCTTCTATTAATATGAGTTAATAGGTGAGACTACCTTATTAAGGGTAACCCTTCATTTGTTCCATCATCATTCAACCCATATCACCATACCACAATGTCACCCAGAACCATTGGATGTTTAAAAGGTAAGACCATTGGTTGTTTACATAAGTAAGCACCTTGGATAAACCATCTATGAAGTAATTGATTTGTTCTCTATAAAGATTCACCATATAACCCTAGACATCCCTTGATTACCAACACAAAAAGTTTTATTGAGAGTAGGGTAAAACCCACAATCGAATCTTCAGTTAAAACAAGCCATCCATTGTCAACAAGTAAGATCCTTAAGTTGATCATATAAAGGAAACCATATAAATCACATTATTACGAAAAACATATTACATTATCCATAAGTCCACCTTATTGGATGAATAAACATTAGATCTTAACCATTGGGTCAAGTTCATATGTTAAAACCATCAATAACAGTATAGGTCTGACAATTGAATCAAGTGACCCAAGAAACCATTGGTCTAAGGCTTAATTGATGTACAAATACAATGCTTAACTCACCATAGGTTGTAGAGACCCAATCCACCATCATTAGTGATCATTAGGTCACCATAGGTTGTTATATCAACACTATATTCATTAATCAACATCAAATATTAAGCTAATGTCATCATTGATTGATAACGTTATTAGGGTACTTAATGGTTGATCATTAAACTTCTAATTGATCCAAAACCTGACCTAAGGGGGTGAACATAGTATGTCACCATCATCTAAAACATTTGATCATGACCATCAGTTGTCATGAAGACAACACCATAGGGTTGTTGCAATGGTACCATCATCAGGTCAAGACTTTATAAAAGAAATCAGCTTGAAATCCTAAAATTGACCATTGGTTGATAGGTGCTTAGCACCATAGGTTGTCAAACCAACCTGATCCAAGTAATATTATACCTTAGTAATAATGTACACATGATAACAAGTTCATCTAGAACTAAAATCAGAACAGGGAACATTATAAAAATCAAAATACAAGTCAAGCATAGCTTTTTAGTGCATGAATCGTCATTTTCAAGCAAGAACATGAGCTAGCAAGCTTATGGTAAGCAATAAATGTGGAGCAAGTTATAAAACTTTCCTATAATTAGAATATGAAACCCCAAACATAAGAAAAATCGAGCATATAGGGTAGAAAATCCAAGCATAAGTTGTGAACTCTTCCATTTAGCACCTTTCTTCATCAAATGAGCAAACCCTAAGTATAAGGAGCAAGAAAGGTATGGTTTTAGAGCTTTCGAGCAATTTCTACCTTGGAAAAGCAAGGTTCCGACCTGGAGAAAGGTAGGAGGAAGTATAACAAAGAAATAAATGGAGTCAACAAGGGGATTCTTACTCTTATAGGTCAACATGACTAGAAGGAAGCTTTTTAAACCCAAAAAGGAAGTCAATTGCAACCCTAGATCCTTTTTCCAAGAAGGTCCCCACTTTCTTCTTCCTTGGATAGGATAATTCGCAGAATCATATAGGGAGAATGAAGCTGGGAGAAGGAGGGAAGTGGTGGAGAGAAAATGGCTCATTTTGGTGCTTGGGGATAAGTATATGAAACTTTAATATAAAGAAGAAGAAAAAGTTAAAGTTCTAGTATCTTTCCAAGTGTCCATGGCCTTAAACCATTAAGAATATACAATAACACACACAAGAAGCTCCCCCACCATCCATATATACATGCTTATCCCTCATTTCTTGAATTTCCAAGTAAAACAAATAATTCATTAGTTGATAGCTACTAAAGGTAGCTCATCCATGAAGGGGTAAACCCAAAAATACCCTTGGAGAAAACACCTTCAAACCAAGGTTTAAATAGGTGCCCCATGTCTCAACAAGCTCAAAAATTATGATAGAATATTCAAGGAACATAATACAAGTGATAAATTGCAAATAAAACCTCTCAATTGGGTAAATTATAGAAACGTCCAAAATGTGCATAAAATTGCATAACTTGCTCAAACAGTGTCCAAATTGGACCAAATTTGAAAATTAATCTTGTCTTATGATTTCAAAGAATATCACAAGGTTATATTAGGGTTATAATAATTAAATTATGATAATTAATCTTATTCAACTCATTAAGAAAGTTTAGGGGCCTTACCGCTAGAATGTCCCAGAGGTCGATCCGTACAACTTGGACATTTCCTCTTTAAAAAATTGTTACAATTTTGTCCCACTTGGATTCAGTTCATCCATGAAAAATGTTACATCTTTGAGGGACAATCCATAGCAGCCATCTTTATTGAAATTTTTTATCGCTAGCTTTATCATATCTGTAGGTGCCAACTCCTTTTGAGCTTCTTTTGCCATTTCTTATACAACATTGGATGCATCTACCTCCTCATTGTGGGTAGAAACATGTTGATCGATGGCTACTTCCTTTTCCACCTAAAGTTCTATGATGTCTTTTTTAGACGGGGAAGTGTCTTTTGCAACTTCATCAGTAGTTTCATGTACTTCTAAGAGGGGATCCACGGTGTGTTCAAAATTTGTTTCAGGAGCCATATGTTCAACTTATGTCTCTTCTATGGGTGGTTTGGGTGGGATGTTTACATATGTGTGATGATATGTTGGTAGCTTTGACAAGAGGAAGGATTCACTGGGCTATTTTGTCACCTTCTGGAGGGGGAACGTCTGATTCTTTTGGAAGGTTTTTTAATTGTTCCATCCATGTTGTTCTTTCAAGATGGACAATGAGTGAGTACATCCTTCTTGGGATGTCTTCCAAGCACTCATCATAAAATAATATTATATCATGGATAACCTCCATGATGTACTTCCCATGTAGGGCATGGAAGTCTTCATTTGCAATCTACTCTAGGGGATTCCCCTATTCAATGTTTCAATTTTCCGTAGAACTATGAATGTGTTGTACCCCAAATCTGGCATTTTGGGGTCCAGTGCAATCTATGAATATTTCCTTCTAGTTAGGAAGATCCCAGCCATGCACCTTGTATTAGACATTTAAGTCATGAGGGGGTTTATTGTATCATTCTATTCTCTATCTTCTCAAAGACCATCCTTCCACTTTACAGGTCTTTTGTGTTTCAATTATAAATATTGACCTTCCAGGTGAAAAGATTCACCATGGTCAACAACCAATGGTTGAACGGCTTGAAGGGGAGCATTATTAGTTGTATCTTCCTTGTTTCTTGCAATGTGTTATGCAACTCTTCAACTGATTGTTCCTTATAGTTTTCTACATATAGATTGATGGCTAGAATAGAAGTGACATTAAAGACTGACCTCACTTTATCTCTACGCATATACTCTTCATTATTGTTCCCTAGAGAACTTTGAAGAGTACTCTACTAGATGAAACTTTATGCTTGAAGGCCGACCTAAAATCATTTCTACTCAGAGATTATATGTTTTTGATGTAAATGGCGTTATAACATGGCTTTTTTCATCAAGTATATCAGCCAATACATAGATTTCATGGAAAAGCATTCTAGAGATGGATGTCATATCCATCTCTCTCATTTTGCATCATAGTGACGGCAGCACTCTCAAGATTGTTGCATCAGAATAAGGTATTCAGGTCTCTTTGGGGTGTTTTCAACCATCCAATTCTTGTTCCTCTCGTCTTATTCAGAAAGTTGGTCTTGGATTCTGCCTCAAAAGGATTAGGAAGAGAAGTTCCTCCCTCTGTTGGTTCATTCAACAAGAATTCACTAACTATGCCATTGTAGTCAATGAGAGGAGGTGGGGATTTATAATTGAAGATGAGATTTTTCATGTTCATTAAATCTTCAACTATTCCTGATGCTTCCTCCCTTAGTTTAAGTGATCCCAGAATGATGTCATTTTCTCTAGTTGCTTTGACATATTTGGTATGAGTAGTTGTTCAGGCATACCCACAGAACCCTAACCCACCTTTTATATGGGTTCCTCTTCAACTTCGTGTTGGTTAGTGAAGTGTCTTGGCGAAGATGGGGATTTTGTATCTTTGTTTACCTTAGCAGGCACTTGCCAATTCTTTTTGGACTCTTCCTCTCTATGTTCAGCAAATAGTTCTACTGTGACTTCTTGTTTAGGTGGTGGTGCGACCTTACTGATGTAAAATTTTGCAAACACTATATTTTTCTTCAATTGCATGTCCATTTCTATTGCAAGTGAAGGGGAGGCCTCCTCGTCATGAATCCTCTAAATTTTGCATGGGACTTCTTTGTGGGAAGGCGATGCCATTGGTGCCTCCTTCTGTTTTGTATCTTTGAAACATAGCCATTTATTCTATTATAAAAGGGTGACCTCTCTGGTCATGCCTTCTAGGGTCTGCAATTGATTTGCAGTGAGGAGTAGCATTTGCTGGGGCATGCTCGGTAGTGGTTGCATGCCATTCTTTATCTTTTCAACTTGCATTGTTAGTGGTAATACATTTAAATGTAAATTATAAATGTTTAGAGAAAATCTTAAAACGAGCTCGTGGAGGTCTTCTTTTTCTTACCCTATATCCATGAATTTCAATGCAAAAGGGGCTCACTATGGTTGTTCTTTGTGTTTCTTTGAGTGTGCCTCCTACTCAGGATCCTTTCTTCATATATAAAGGTATGGTTCTTCATCTCTATGCTGGCTTTCATCGATCTTCTCTACTGACTGGTAGTATTCTCTTCTGGAAGTTTATTTCTCATCTCCCCCCTTTGCAATCATGCTTTCTTTTAGTTTAGATAGTTCTTTGTTGGCTAGTGTCTCAACCATGATATAACCTTTGTATGCTATTGGCATAGCATGGTGGGATTCCACACTCAGTTCTATTGATAGTTCTCTTGTCTCCTCATGCTATGGTTTGGTTTCAGGCGGTACCTTTGTTTGTTTTTACAAAAAGTGGTATTTGAAATATTTGGTGGGTGAGCCACCTCTTTTTCTACTATTAATATCTCAAGCGCGGGGACTTTCTTCTTCTTAGTGTTGAACACAGTCTTCTTGGGGATTCTAAATATAAGCTTCTTTGGTGGTGATTCTACAAGCATTTCTACCATCCATCCAATTTGTTCCTCTACAGGAGCTAGGTCACTCGCTTGTGAGTGGTTCGGATCTTGACTTCATTTTTGGGATGTACTCATCCCTAAACTGTATTTTAGTGCCATAATAGCTGCTCATCTTAGGTAGAGGTATGAAGTCCTTTGACTTCTTTACTTTGTAAATTTTTTTATCTTAATCTATTTTAATGATATTTGTGGACGCCAAATATTTGGCATCCACTAATCTATCTAATCTACTCACTGTGAAGTGTTTTAATTTTTCTGATTAGCCCAGTCGGTGAGCAATATAGGTTATTAGGCTGCCCATGCGAAAATCCTATGATCGGTGTGGTCCCATAGCTGCTGCCAGTCTATCTATTAAGATGAACCCTATATTGATCGGTTTATTCTCTAGGGTACTCCATAATATGTGGAGATTCATTCGTGTTACATTCCCAGTATCTTTACTGAAAATTCAGACATTAGCAAAAAGCTTGTGTGTCATTGGCATTATACTTGAGTGCATCTGGACTGCTTTTTGATTTCCCAGACCTAAAATGGTATTCCTTTGTCAGCCTTTCCAGTGTTTGATTTGTGAGAAATCCCCTGGTGTCTCTATCAGTTTTTGCCTTGTTGGCCACTTCAGCTTGCCTGATAGTGTCAGTGAAGATAGAATTTTGCCACTTCTCTATCAGAATGCAGTCTTCCTTGATTATCTTGACTGCCAACTTGTATCCTACCCCACACTCTTTGACTTCATTTGCTATTACTAATAGCTTCTTCACAAATGACATAAACTCCAAGGTGAGTTCTTCATAGGAGGCATGGTTGTCGAAATATATTTTATATAGCCCCAGTTCACTAAGATGGTCGTTTACTTATTGATAGACACCTAGTCTCATCACGGTCTCTACATCTGCAAATCTTGTCATGTTCAAGGTTTTCCTTATCCCTATTTGGTCCCACACCTTAGTTGTTCATCATCTCTTGGGATGAAGTAGTTATTAAGTTGAGGTCTGTAAACTACATTGGTTTCCTATGGGTGTTTAGGTCAGAGGTTTCAATGGTGGTAGTGACTTCCCTACGTTGTTTGTCAATTGGAGGGAAGTTTATTGATATCCTCTTCATGGGTTTCACAATTTCCATAGAGGGTGTGTATTTTGAAGTCTTTGTCCCTTATGATGGATTCCCAGAACACATGAATCCAATGGGGAGGTTGACTGCTTGCCTTCTAATGGCAAGACTGATTGCCTGCCTTCCCATGGATTAGTAGTCGTAATGCTTACTGATGGTTTGATAGTACTTCCTAACTCAATGGTTGTTCTTAGTATCTAGCTTCCGAGGGGAACTAGTGCTTGGGACCAGCATGGAAGCCGATGGTTCCACTGGGGCCTATCTTGATGGTTCCCCCTTTTATAATCAATTGATGGCCCCTTCAATAGAGAAACCTATTTTAGATTCATCATTAACCTTATTCTTTATAAACTAAAATAATGAAAGAAAAGAAAATTAGGAAAATAACATGTCAATAAAAATCTAAGATTAAACCTAGTCCCTGAGAAAAAAACTAAACTAGAATTCACAAAAGCCTTGAGCTATTTCCCAAGTAGCTCTAATTTATAGTCTTTATCTTGACTCTCTCTAGGTCTCATCATGGTTATTCCCCATGTGGTATTGGGTGTGGTTCATCAAATTGAACCTCAGACCTCCTTTTAAATTCTTAATCCTCATAGTATCTCGTTACCATGTGCCCATTTATAGGGAAGGTTCTTATCTTTTCACTAAATAGTTCTATCAGTCCTGATGGATATATTTTTGACATAGTGAAGGGTCCCAACAATCTTGATCTACATTTTCCTAGAAACCATTGAATACTTAATTTGAACAAAAGAACATTATCTCCTTTAGACACATCCTTTCTTTTCAAGTGGGCATCAAGCCACAAATTTTTCTTTATTTGTAAATTCTAGAATTGTCATATGCATGCAGCCAAAGCTCTTCGAATTATTGTAAGTGTAGGGACCTTTTCTTTTTGGCTAGTTCTGGATCCATATTTTAGAATTTAATTGCCCAAAATGCCTTGTGCTTATGCTCAACTGGAAAATGACATGCCTTTCAATAGATTTGTACGTACTGTATAGTTCCTAAAGGAGTCTTGTATGAACTACTATTAGTCCTTATAGCATTGTCAAGTTTCCTAGACCAGTCTTTCCTAGTACACCCAACTATCATTTTTAGGATTTGTTTCATCTATAGGTTTAGAACTTCCACTTGACTAGAAATCTTTGGGTGATAGGGGGTGGTAATATGTTTTACCCCATATTTTTGCAATATGGCTTCAAACTATCTTTTCACAAAATGGGATCCCTGGTCACTAATGATGGTGCACCGAACTCCATATCATAGAAAGATGACATTTTCAAACAGTATCATGATGTTTGTTGAATCACAGTAGGGGGTATATATTGCTTCTACCCATTTGGATACGTAATCAACTACGTCCAGGATGTACTGATTTCCTCCTTCATTAGGGAAAGGTCCCTTATAGTTGATTCCCCAGACATCAAAAATTTCTACTTCTATCCAGTGAGACATGGTAATCTCAGTCCCCCTTGATATGATCCCTATATGTTGGCACTCTTTGTAGGATTTCACATAGGCATGCGTGTCCTTGAACAATAAAGGCAATTATATCTAGATTGCAGAATTTTGGCAACTCTCCTATCTCCACCCAAGTGTCCACCATAAGGTGATGAGTGTCACTCATGAAGTATTTTTGGTACCTTTTCTTCTAGGATATAATGCATTACAAATTATCAGTGCGCATCCTACATAAAATTGGGTCACCCCAGTAATAGTTATTTAAATTAAAAAACAACTTATTATTCTCATTATCAATAATCTCTTATGGAAATTTCTGACAAGTCAGGTAATTGCATATGTCAACAAACTAGGTTACAACATGTTCACTGGTCTTTTCCATAATTAGATATTCATATCGGTAGTTATCAATGACTTATAGTGAGTTGTCATCAACTACAACAATTTTTGACAAGTAATCAACTACTAAATTTTCAATTATTTTTCATCAATAATTTCATGGTAAAACTCCTGCATAAGGATTTGCCACCTTAGCAACCTTCATTTCGTATCTTTCTTCTGCATTAGGTACTCCATGGCACCATGGTCTTTATAAATTATTACCATTAAACTGACAAGATAAGATCTATAGTTGTCAAAAGTATATACTACCGCTAGCTTTTCTTTCTCACTTGTTTTGTAGTTGACTTGAGCCTCATCTAGGGTTGTACTTTTGTAGTAGATAACATGATGTTTTTTTATCTTTCTTCTTACTAAGCACTGCCCATATTGCATAATCACTTGAATCACACATTAATTCAAATGGAAGCTCCTTGTCGGGAGCTTGGAGAATTGGTGCAGTGGTCATGCAATCTTTAAATTTCAATGTTGAAGTCAAAACACAACATCTTTGGTGAGAAGTTTTAACACATGCTAGATATCTTAGATAAGTCTTTTATAAACCTAATGTAATATCCAAAATGTCCAAGAAAACTTCTAACTCCAATTATAATTTTTAGAAGGTGGAAGTTTATAGGTAGCCTCCACCTTGGTACGATCCACTTCAATTTCTCTCTTAGAGATTTTGTGGCCAAGCATGATTCCTTCTTGAACCATGAAGTGACTTCTCCCAATTCAACCCCAACTATTTCTCTTCACATCATTTCAGAATTTGGGTTAGGCTTTTTAAACAACTATTAAAGTTGGTGACATACATAGAGAAGTCATCCATGAAAACCTCCATAATGTCTTCTCGGAAATATGTGAACATTGAAATCATGCAATGTTGGAATGTGGCTAGTGCATTTCAAAGAGCAAATAACATTCATCTGGAAGCATATGTCCCATAGATGCAAGTACAAGTCATCTTTTCCTGGTTGTTTGGGTGTATTGGGACTTGGTAGAATCCAGAGTATTTATCAAGGAAATAGAAATGTGAGTGGTGGGCCATACGTTCTGGGACTTTGTCGATGAACAATAGTGGGAAGTGACCTTTCTTAGTTGTGGCATTTAATTTTCTATAGTCAATTCACGTTCTCCACCTCCAGACTTCTTTGGTTGCAAATTCATCACCACTTACTCCTTTTACCACTGCCTTTCCCCCTTTCTTACCCAATTGGTATCGTTGATTGGATATATAATTATTGCATCTCTGAATTTGGTAACTTCCTTCTTAACTATCTCTCTCAAATTATAATTGAGCTTTCTCTAAAGTTGGGCAAGGGGTTTTGCATTCTCTTCAAAGTGGATTGTATGCATGTAGCTGACTAGACTTAATCCTCCAATATCTTTCACATAATACATTATTCCCTTCCTCCTTAGCTTCAGCTCACTTAGTAGCCTCTCTTATTGATAGTATATCAAGGAATAATTTATAATGACATGATTCTTTTCTTCATAGTCTAGAAAATCATACCTCAGTCCTTCATGGAGTTTTTTTAGCTCAGGCTTGGGTTTGGGAGCTTCTTTTTCTTCATCATTTTTCTCTAGTCAAGTATACTTCATTGTTTCAACCATTTCTATCATCTTGTCAATGTAATCTTCTTCAGATTAATTTAAGTAATCTAGTATCTCAACGACCTCTAGGTCTTCTTCATTGGGACTAGGGTTGTTGAGAGCCCTCATCACTGGGTCGACCATGGCATTTTATTCTTGCACTTCTTCATAAAATTGGTTGTAATTGTCCATGAATTTAACCAACTTAAAAAGAGAAGGCCCCCTCATGGAGTCTTGAACATCAAAATTGATATGGTCACTTCCCACTCTTATAGTGATAGTTTTGGCTTCAACATCTATTAGAGATCTCCCATGGAGAGGAATGGTCTTCAAAATATCATCATGCAGGTGGGGCCTTCAACTGTGTTAGGGATGAAGAATCTTCCCACACAAATGGAAGCATCCTCGACTATTCCTACTGGACTTGTAAAGGAATGATCTTCTAGTTGGATTCACATTTTAGTTTTTACCATGTCTGTAAGGCCTAGGCTCTAGGCTAATGTGAGTGGCTTTAGGATAATGCTTTCTCCTGGATCATCTAACTTGTGTCTTACCTCATTATCCCCTACATTCGATGGGATGGTGAAAGCTCCAGGGACTTTTGGTTTGGTCAGAATTTTTTCTTGCACAATGGCATTGGACATATTTGCAAGATAGACAATCTCTACCTCATCTTCACATCATATCTTAGTGACAAGGTCCATGTAGAATTTGGCACATGTAGCCATTTCTTCTATGGTATCGAGAAATAGGATGTCCATGTGATGTTTGTTCATGGCTTCTCAAAAAATTTCATATCTCTTTTTCAAGTGGGATTTTATCAACTTGTATGGGAAAGAGATTCTTGGTGTATAGGGATCCCTATTAGATAAGGCTTCTCAAGTGACATCCAACTTTCTCTCTCTCACTAGCTTCTTTTCCTAGTTTTTTTCCTTCGGCATAATTTTCTATGTGACAACTTCCACGTAAGTCTCTTCCTCTATTGCGTCAGTTTCTAGTAGGGACTCACTGGTATGGACGTTTTCTTAAGTAGCCTCACTTTCTGGTCTCTTCAATAATATTCTGAACCTCAGGGTAGCCATATATGAGGATTTAGTAGATGATGGGATCTTCCACTGAGGATTCTTTATTATCATAGACAATTGTGCAAGTTGTTGCTCAATTTGCTTGTTATGGGCATGCATGTCAGCCATTTGAGCAGTTACTGCCCCAAGTTGGGTTTTCATGTATTTAACAAGTAGGTTATATTTATAGAACTTTGACTTAGATTCTCATTTATGGTAATTTTTCTTTTCGCGAAGGAAAACAACTCAGATATGAAGTCTCTTTTATGGATTTGTCCTTTACTTCCTATAGGAATTAGATTTTGACCCCATCCCTAATTGGAATTGTTCCTATTTTATTGATAGTTGGTGTTTCTAATGTAACTTAAAGGTCCACCCCCACCAATGCCAGCGGATCTATTAGTAATATCATACAATTGATCGGAGTTCTAAGTTGATTCCTTGTTTCCATAAGAGACGCCAAGATGATCTGGTCTCTTTAAAGTTGGTGTAAGAAATGATTTCAGTATCATCTCCTTGGTTTCCTTCCTCCAGGTGGGTGTAGACATAGTTATCTATACCATGTATGCCTTCTCCACATGTGACACACCATTTTCGTTACTACTCTATTCTTTCCATTGTTTCTAGAATCCTTCACAGTCTCGCATTTGTATCGATCTTTTGCATTTGAGTAGTTATGTCTTCCTTAGCCTTATATTCAGTGGTTATCCCTTCCATAGACACGTTGTTAGCTTTTCCCCTATCATATTCCAAATCAACTTGTTGGGAAGCCATATTGTCAATTACCTTCATGGTCTTCTTTGTATTTTTACCCAAGAAATCATTGCTTGTAGCTACATTCAATGAGGTCCTTTCAACAGAGGTAAGGATATTATAGAAGGTTGTAACCATAGATTCTTTGTCATAGTTGTGGTGAGGGAAGTCCCTTTGGTATTCTTGGAATCTCTCTCATGCTTCATACAAGTTCTCACTGGGCTTCTACATGAAGCGGTGATCTTCTGCTTGTTTCTAAGACTCTTCTCCATTTTATAGAACTCAATGACAGAGGCGTCAGCCAGAGGTGCCCCTCCATTGATGCTTTTGTGAGGTAAAGCAAGGTACCCAGATAGATCTTATCTCTTAAATAGAAGTTTAATCACTTGAAGTGGATGACCTCTTGCAACACCTTGTTCATCTTTATGGTGTCCTAGATGTTTTTAAAAGTGTCCATGTGGTGATTTGAATTTTTCTCTAATGAGTTTCCTCAAAAAGTCTTATTTTAGATAATATTGATAATTGTTGGTTTTAGCTCAAATTTTGGGGTGTTGAATCAAGGAATTATGATCGGGCATATGGACTCATTTTCCATTGTTTGCAACCAGCCCTCAAAGAGAAGGGCCTCCCACCTCTTTGTTATCTTCATTTTTTTATTGTTGGCTATGTTTCTTCTTGATCCACCAAGTGGAAGACCTTCAACTTCATGGTAATTGTATTCCTATTCTTCATGGTGGTCTTCTTCACATTACTCTTGGTTCCCCTCTGCCCTTGGGATGGGGACGACTGGGGCCCTATGAGGAGGCATGATTCTTATAGTTGATGGTGATGTAGACTGATTTACTTAAACTTCCTAACATAAGTTTCATAGTTGAGTTAGATAATGGATGTGTGACATAAAATATTCAAGGGAGTAAGAGCTTACCAAATCAAAGATGTGTATTCAAGTATATTTCTAGACTTGAGGCCCAAGTGTATGCTAAGTAGACTTAGGTTCTTAACATTTTTTTAGAAAAGGTTCTTAACAATATCAATTGAATTTTCCCCAACAATGGTGCCAAAAAGTTGACTGGCCTAAATCACACACCCAAAAGGAATATATCTAGAGTAATCAGACTTTTAAATTTATAACCCATCACTTAGGCCCCTGTAACTACAATAACGGGGTCTGATGTAGTAGATAGGGGGTCCATCTACATGGACAAGGGGTGCTAAGTTTTAAGATCCTCTGTGCCTTGTCTTAGTTACAACAATCAAAAGGTAAGGAACATAAGCTTGTGTTCCTTATGGAACAGTGATTCTTCAATAAACAAGAAACAAACAAGTAAAGAAAGATAAAACAAAGAACCAAGATGATAAAGGATAAGAAAACAAGTATGGATGGAAGTTAGGATTGTATTTCACCAACTGTGATTTCCCACCAACAAGCAATACCCACACCTATTGTATAACATTAGCAAGTTTACAAGATATCATTGTAAGTGTTTCCCTCCTCTATTGAGCTTTGATAGATCTATATTGTAAAGTATTCTCTCTCTCAAGATGGCAAAAAAAATCCCACAAGGAGAACATATGATAATTAGCTTAAGTATTCTAACATTCTCCCACATTCATGGAACTCCATGACTCATCGATGTAGGTAAATACTACTCTCTTGAGGCATTTACAATAAAAAAACAAGATAGTAGCTAATCATGAATGTAAGGACCCTGACCTGCGTTTAGGGTTTACCCTGTTTGTTTTGCTTAACCTTAGTGGTTTGGTGCTCACTAATCACCTTTGAGTGGTGATTAGGGTTTTGTTGAGCTTTGTTGAGAGTTCGAGGGGCTACTTGCAAATAACCCAAGTTTAGGGTTTTGTGTGCAAGTTTGCCATCTTGTGAGGTGTTTTCCCCTCTTTTGCTTCCTCTAGGGTTGAGAGGAAGGCTTGGGCTTGTTGTTTGAGTTCTTTGGGCCTGAGTTGAGCTTGTTTGGGCCTTGGAGTTCCTTGTTTGGGCTTGCTTGAGCCTTGTGTCGCCCAGGGCAGGTGGTGTGTCGCCCAGCAGAGCTGCTGCCTGTGTCGCCCATGATGCTTGATCTGGTTTAGTGGACCCTTGGTGCATGTTTTGGACAAGTGTCTCTTGCCTTGATAATGTGTTGGCTGAAACCGTAGGACAAGTGTCCCTTGGGTGGGTGACACATAGCATGGTTGTACCTTGGTTTCTCCTCCCTTCCCTCCTATATAGGTAGCTCTTGTCCTTGCCTTAGTCTCCTTTGGTCCTTTGGTCTCCCCTCCACCCTTGGTGCACGATAGCCCTCTCCATCTAGCTTGTGGTGGCCGATACACCCTCCTGGAGCAGCCTGGTGGACGATAGCTTTGGACCCTGAAGTGCTTTGGAGCTTGGAGCTTAAGGCGGGTTGCATAGCTTCTAACCCTAACTCCTTTACTTCTTGCCTGATCTTATGCATGTTAGTAGTTTAGCTTAGCTCCTTGCTTTTGTACCTTTCCTTAGCTTCCCTTGGTGGCCGATACCCCCCTTAGGGTTTAGGGCTTCTAGTGTACCTTTTCTTTTTAGGGTTTGTGCTCTTGGTGTTAGAGGTTGAAGATGACCCAGGGTTGGGCGATACCCCCCCTTCCTTGTGAGTGTGTTGAGCGACACACTTGCCCTTATGTTGAACGATATGATGCTTTAGGGTTTGAGTTCCTTGAGTTGGAGGTCGATAGGTTGACCTAGCTAGTGTGTTGGCCGACATGGTGACCATGGTGGGCGATACCCTAATGGCCGATAGCCATGTTGGGCGATAGTCATGATGGGCGATACCCTACCCATGTTGGCCGATATAGTTGATGGTCTGGTTGGCCGATATGATGGGAGACATAGTGATGTCCCTTGTGTTTCGGTTAGTACCTTGGTGGACGATACTCTCTCTTTCTCTCTCTCTCACCCTCTCTCTTGATGGGTGACATGCCTTGTGCTTCATGGCCGATAGGGTTAGTAGCATGTTGAACGATACCCTTGCCCATGATGGGCGATAGGGTGAGCTTAGTGTGATGGCCGATAGCCTTGGTGGCCGATAGTCCAGTTGAACAATACCCTACCCTATTAGCTAGTGTGTAGGCCGATAGAGTTAGTAATGGGTGATGGCCGATAGGGTTTAGGATGGTGGCCGATACCCATGCTGAATAGATAGGTTTAAGTGAGGGTTGTGAAGTTTTAGTGAGGGTTTGAGGTGCTTTGGTGACGGCCCCTCATGTGATGGAAATAATTAGCTAATTAACTAAGGAAATGATGGTGATATTTATCATCAAACAGGATGCTAATGATAGTAATGTATATGTTGATAGCCCTCATGTATTAGGTGCATGATGTGACCTTTATGCTTAATTATTATTAATAATGAAGGCGACGATAACTACTTTAGTAGTTTGTTTAATGATGATAATGATGGTAATAAAGATGCTAAGTGACAGTTATGTTAAAGGTTTCTTCATGATAAAGATGACAACAGTTGATGGAGATAATAATGATTTTGACAATAACAGTGTTGGTTCTGTATACTCAACATGATCTCCATATGCCTCGATTGTTTGTATAATCCTGAGATTTAGAGTAAGCATCAGTATGGTTGATAATGGTGTAACTAATATACCTGGTTACCAAATAAGTGTCACATTGATAAGTACAATATCTTGAATGATATTTCATGATAGTGAGCATATTCCTTATGTTGAATCTACGATTATTGTGTACTCTAACCTTGCAGGTGATGTCTTAGCCATAAAAGGGCTATGTGACATATGTAATGAGTAACATTGCTTTGATAATTGCCCTATAAGATTGTGTATGTGATGTGTTGGTCCCTTGATGATGATGTGAGCCTTAAGAGGCAGTGACAGTGCATGATGAAGGATTGAGATCCTGCAGTATGTGATGATCCTTGAGATGGATCTAGATGGTTGGCAAAAGGCCAAGTGGTAACATGTGACGTTGGATCCTTAAGATGGATCAGGTTGATATGAATAGACCATCATATAATGTTCTTTACTTTCTATTATATCTTTCATGTTATACAACTTGGTTGAATCCTGCAATCCATCTAAAAGATACTAATTAATCACAGTGAAATATATCATGTAGTTTGCCCTGGCCATAGATCCATCATCGTCAGGACTTGGTGATGGTGAAACAGGTTTTCCTACGGGTTAACCTGGAAGCGCATATTGTTGAATATGTGTAGGTTGCTCCTAGCCTGAAAATGAGGAGGTAAGAGTGTAACTTCGGTTGCAGACTCAGATATGTGTTTAGAGCATGGTGAACAGGCCCATGGCTCAGGATATGTGATGTATGGAGCATGAATGCGTTCATGGCTCAGAGCACGGTGAACAGGCCTGTGGCTCAGATTTACTAGCGCCGTGACCTGTACCAAGGCGGGCTAGAGAATGGGTAGCCTGTGGAGCTAACACTGTGGCTTAGACCACTTCAGCATGTGACTGCGGTCCTGCTTGTGTTGTACTCATGTACTGACCATGAGGTGGGAGGTCGTGGAGTCCAGCTCTTCCATTGGCCTTGTATGGCACCGGCTTGTGTTTCATAACCGAAGGTTGGATTTGAACGGTACGGTTCAAATCCTCAGGGCATAATAAAACGTAATACAGCCGTTTAGTATTTACTGATCAAATCAAACACGAAACATTGGTTGAGGCCTTGTTTGTGTAATATCTCTGTTATATCTTGCAGGTCATGTGGTAATCTGTCTTATCTTAATAATCAGGTTATGTGACATTATATTCTGTTCTAATAATCCTGTTACATGTTGATATACCTTATCTTGATAATCATATTCTTTTGAAGGACATCTGGTTATAAGTTTTAGTACAGCTGGTATGTTTGTCGGTAAGAATGATATTGCTACATATATATATATATAACTGCTTCTGATATATCTGCTCATGTTATGATTGTTGTTATAGCTATCTTGCTGAGGTTCTGTAGTTGCGGTGGGGAGCTATGTTTCCCGCTGGGACAATCGTTCAATTGTCTCACTCCGCTGGTTTACACCCTTTTTAGGTGGTCGAGGTAGACGTGGTCGTGGTTGTGGTGTTGCGGACGAGCAGCTTGAGGAGCAGTAGAAGGCAAGTGTTGGACATACTGCTGTTTTGGATGTTTTGTAGTAGAGTCTAGAGTCATCCCTGTACTCTCAGGTCCTTGGCAGTGTTTTGACGTTGTTTCACGATGATATCTGTATATCCTGCTGTTGGCCGGATGTGGGACTTTATGCATATGAACATGTGGTGAACTCATGCGATAGATGAACAACTGTTCCTGAGCTGTGGACACGTATCAGATCTTGTGTATATTTATATGACATGTTTCTGTGCAGGATATGGACTGGAAAGTAATAGTTTCACAGTTTATCAGTTTTCCGCAATCGGTTTTAATTAACCCGTGTTTTGATAATCTGTGGTTATGGTGATTTCCGCACGTTTTCGCGTAACACCTCATTATCTGTGGGATAATGGGATGTGTTGCCACAAGTTTGGTATCAGAGCTCTAGGTTCGCTGAGTCTACAGGGATCTAGGACTAGGTTGAGTCTGTTCATATGAGTCTTCCAGGTTATCTTACAAAAATCTTCTACCCTCAGCGGGAGAAAAGCCAAGATGTCTAGAAACCATGAAGAACATGCTCCTGAGCACAGTGATGCTGCATCGGTTGATGGAGCTGATGGACGGGCACATGAAGATCGGGTGCCTGAGGTCCCCCAACCTGACCCAGCCATACTTGAACACCCTGCCTACCAACAGCTTATGGGGCAGTTAATGGCTACGATGAATCTCATGGTTGAGAGATTACCAGTGCCTCCTCCGCGAGCACAGGTTCCCCATGGAGAAGCATCGGGTATTGGGAAGACCTTTGAGCGGCTTCGCCGAGTCGGAGCTTTGGATTATGCTGGAACGGCTGATCCAGCAGATGCAGATCTATGGCTGACAAGTCTTGAAAAGGCTTTTCGGATCCTCGACATCCCCGAAGCAGACAAAGTAAAGCATGCTATCTACCTTCTGAAGGATAGTGCTGGTCAATGGTGGACCATCGAAGAAGAGAAGCAGCCTGGTGAGGTGATGCGTTGGGAGGTGTTTCGACGCGAGTTCGTCACCAGATACTTTCCGAAGACGTATCTGGATGAGAAGATTAGCCAGTTTGAGAGCTTGCGACAAGGAATGATGAACATCACTGAGTATGAAGCTAAGTTTATGGATCTGTTGAGGTTCTATCCTCACATGGCGGCAACAGATGATGAACGGATCAGACGTTTCGAGAAGGGTTTGAGTGCTGAGTTGACAACACCTGTGTCTGCGCTGGAAAACTGAGAGCAGTTTTCCACATTTGTGGAATCAGTTCGATGGATTGAGAGGACAGTACGGGAGAAAAGAGAGTCTGTGTCTCTTAAAAGACCTGCTCAGTGTCAAGGATGAAGGTTTGGTGGCTTCAAGAAGCCCAGATTTTCAGCACCGTCAGTGACGAAAAGTTCTGGTGTACCATCTCAGTGGTCTCCGAGTAAGGGAAAAGGTTATGTTTCTTCACCATCCAAGGCGCACAGTTCAGCTTCTGTGGCAGTGACAGGGCCATCTAGGCCACGAGTTGACAATAGAGCATGTCATCTCTGTGGACAAGTCGGGCATTGGAAGTTCAATTGCGCAAATAGAGATGTTGAAGTGACGCAGCAACCGAGGCAGAGTTTCCAGAAGTCTGAGAGACCACAGCCCAGTGGTAGCAGAGGACGAGGACGCGGTCAAGCGTCTCAAGATGGATCGTCTGCTCAAGGGAGCAGAGGTCGTGGACAGCAAGCTACGGCTCGATTCTATGCCATGAATCAGCCAGAGGCGATAGTCAACCCGCGAGTGGTGACAGGTCAGATGGAGTTATTTCATTCTGATATGTCTTCTTATTGCTTTATATCTATTCTGGTTGACCCGGGTGCTACACACTCTTTTATCGCCTGTAGTATGCTTGAAAATTGTCGTCTACCTGTTAGTTGTAAGAAGGATAGTTTGTTGTTAGAAACCCCTCTTGGTGGTTCCTCTTTGCTTCGAGAAGAGTGTCCATCTTGTGTCTTGTCTTTCTCGGGACACAGCATTCAGGTGGATCTCATACCACTTGATATGCATGGTTTCGATGTTATCCTTGGGATGGATACCTTAGAGAAGTATAAGGTTGTCTTGGACTATGGTTCCAAGCAGGCAGTGTTTGATGTTGCTGGGGAGAAGTGGATCTTCCAGGGAGATAGGAAGATTCTTCCGACGTGTCTGGTGTCAGCTATGGTGGCAGATAGATTGTTACGACAAGGATGTGAGGTGTTCTTAGCTCATGTGGTGGATACCGTTGTGAATACCAAGGCGAAAGGCCTTAACCTTGAAGAGGTGCCGATAATCCGAGAGTTTGCAGATGTGTTTCCTGAGGAGTTTCCTGGTGTACCTCCACCACGAGAGATCGATTTTGAGATCAATCTGGTTCCGGGAACGCAGCCGATTGCATAGACGCCGTATAGGATGGCTCCAGCAGAGATGGTAGAGTTGAAGAAGCAGTTACAAGAGTTGTTGGAGAAAGGTTTCATCCGACCGAGCACGTCCCCGTGGGGTGCTCCTGTGTTGTTCGTTAAGAAGAAGGATGGTTCGATGCGGTTGTGTATAGATTACCGACAGTTGAACAAGGTCACGATCAAGAATAAGTACCCGTTACCGAGGATAGATGACCTGTTCGATCAGTTGTGTGGTGCTACAGTGTTTACTAAGATCGATCTACGGTCTGGATATCATCAGTTGAGGATAAAGGCGGATGACATACCAAAGTCAGCTTTTAGGACGAGGTATGGTCATTTTGAGTTTGTGGTTATGCCGTTTGGATTAACCAATGCACCTGCTGCTTTCATGGATTTGATGAACAGAGTGTTTCGTCCGTTCTTAGATCAGTTTTTTGTAGTTTTTATAGATGACATCTTGATCTATAGTTGGAGCCGGCTAGAGCATGAGCAACATCTTCGTCAAGCATTGACTCTCCTTTGTCAACATCAGTTGTATGCTAAGTTTAGTAAGTGTGAGTTCTAGTTGGATGAAGTGACTTTCTTAGGTCATGTGATATCTGCTGAAGGAGTCAAAGTGGATCCGAAGAAAGTGGAATCCGTTGCGGATTGGGAACAGCCGAAGACGCCGACGGAAGTTCGTAATTTCCTTGGTCTAGCAGGATACTATCGGAGGTTTATCAAGGACTTTAGTTTGATAGCTCTACCGATGATGAAGTTGACCAGGAAGGATGTACCTTTTGTTTGGGATGATCGATGTCAGCAAGCTTTCCAAAGTTTGAAGGAAAAGCTAACCAGTGCTCCAGTGTTGATCTTGCCAGAATCTGGAAAAGGCTATGTTGTTTTCTGTGATGCGTCCAAGAAAGGTTTGGGTTGTGTGCTGATGTAGGAGGATCATGTGGTTTCTTTTGCTTCGTGACAGCTTAAGAAACACGAGGAGAACTATCCGACCCATGATTTGGAGCTGGCAGCAGTGGTTCATGCGTTAAAGATTTGGAGACACTATCTTTATGGGGAAGTGTGTCAGATCTTTACAGATCACAAGAATCTGAAGTACATCTTCTCACAGCAAGAGTTGAACATGCGACAGCGTCGATGGATGGAGTTGATCAATGATTATGATTGCACTATCGAGTATCATCCTGGTAAGGCGAATGTGGTAGCAGACGCGCTTAGCAGAAAGTCTTCTACTCCCAAGAAGGCATAGATGAGTTCTTTGGTATGCCATAGGCGGGACATGTTAGTCTCCTTACGGTAGATGAACATGCAGATGGAGGTTTCCTTGTTAGCTGGACTTTTAGCACAGATGCAAATCAAGCCTACGTTGAGACAGTAGATCAAAGATGCACAGCAAACGGATGATACAGTATAGCTAATCAGATCAGAGTTTGGCATCGAAAAGCGTGATGGGTTCCATGAGTCCGAGAATGGAGTGGTTTGCTATCATAATAGGATGGTGGTTCCAGATGCTGATAATCTGAGGAAGTTGGTGCTCGAGGAAGCACACACGTCGAGGTATGCTATGCATCCAGGCGTCACCAAGATGTATCATAGTCTGAAAGACTTGTACTGGTGGCCCGGCTTGAAGAAAGATGTAGCTAAGTTTGTGGCTAGGTGTGCGGTATGTCAGCAAGTTAAGGCTGAGCATCAAAAGCCGGCAGGTACGTTGCAACCTTTGCCTATACCACAGTGGAAATGGGATCATATAACCATGGATTTCGTAGTTGGTCTACCCAGGACAACTAGGAATCATGATTCCATTTGGGTGATAGTGGACAGATTGACGAAGTCTGCCCATTTCATACCTGTGAAAACCACGTATATAACTGAGAAGCTCGCTCGAGTATATGTGGATGAGATAGTTCGTTTGCATGGTGTACCAGCGATGATAGTTTCTGACAGAGGTCCTCAGTTTACGAGTCGTTTCTGGGAGCAGTTGCACAAGGCGTTGGGAACGCAGTTGAAGTTCAGTACCGCTTTCCACCCGCAGACAGATGGACAGTCTGAGAGGACTATTCAGACTTTGGAAGATCTCCTTCGTGCTTGTGTTTTGCAGTTCCTAGGCAGTTGGGACGTACATCTCAGTCTGATAGAGTTTGCCTACAACAATAGCTATCAGCGGAGCATTGACATGGCTCCTTATGAGGCCTTGTATGGAAGGAAGTGCAGATCTCCTTTGTGTTGGTATGAATCAGGTGAATATCAGCTTTTGGGTCCTGAGTTAGTACAGCAGACGACAGAAAAGATCAAGGTGATACAACAACAGTTGAAAGCGGCTCAAGACAGGCAGAAGTCTTATGCAGAAAATCACCGACGACCTTTGGAATTCCAGGTGGGAGACAAGGTTTACCTTAAAGTCTCTCTGTGGAAAGGTGTGCTGAGGTTTGGACGGAAAGGTAAGTTAGCTCCCAGATATATGGGGCCTTACCCAGTCTTAGCACGTGTTGGAAAAGTGGCTTACGAGTTAGATTTGCCTCCAGAGTTGCACAGGTTACATCCAGTGTTCCATGTCAGTATGCTGAAGAAAAGCCATCCGGATACAGGGACAGTGATACAGCCAGTTGAGGTTGAGCTTGACAGAGATGTGACTTATGAAGAGGGTCCTATGATGATCCTTGACAGAAGAGTCAAGAAGCTGAAGAGGAAGGATTTGGTTCTTGTGAAGGTTCTTTGGCATCACCGTGGCATTGAGGAAGCCACGTGGGAGCTCGAGGAAGAGATGAGGAGGAAGTATCCCTCGCTTTTCTCTTCGGATTTCGGGGACGAAATCCTTTTGTAGAGGTTTATGGCTGTAAGGACCCTGACCTGCGTTTAGGGTTTACCCTGTTTGTTTTGCTTAACCTTAGTGGTTTGGTGCTCGCTAATCACCTTTGAGTGGTGATTAGGGTTTTGTTGAGCTTTGTTGAGAGTTCTAGGGGCTACTTGCAAATAACCCAAGTTTAGGGTTTTGTGTGCAAGTTTGCCATCTTGTGAGGTGTTTTCCCCTCTTTTGCTTCCTCTAGGGTTGAGAGGAAGGCTTGGGCTTGTTGTTTGAGTTCTTTGGGCCTGAGTTGAGCTTGTTTGGGCCTTGGAGTTCCTTGTTTGGGCTTGCTTGAGCCTTGTGTCGCCCAAGGCAGGTGGTGTGTCGCCCAACACGCTGGTGTGTCGCCCAGCAGAGCTGCTGCCTGTGTCGCCCATGATGCTTGATCTGGTGTAGTGGACCCTTGGTGCATGTTTTGGACAAGTGTCTCTTGCCTTGCTAATGTGTTGGCTGGAACCCTAGGACAAGTGTCCCTTGGGTGGGCGACACATAGCATGGTTGTACCTTGGTTTCTCCTCCCTTCCCTCCTATATAGGTAGCTCTTATCCTTGCCTTAGTCTCCTTTGGTCCTTTGGTCTCCCCTCCACCCTTGGTGCACGATAGCCCTCTCCATCTAGCTTGTGGTGGCCGATACACCCTCTTGGAGCAGCCTGGTGGACGATAGCTTTGGACCCTGAAGTGCTTTGGAGCTTGGAGCTTAAGGCGGGTTGCATAGCTTCTAACCCTAACTCCTTTACTTCTTGCCTGATCTTATGCATGTTAGTAGTTTAGCTTAGCTCCTTGCTTTTGTACCTTTCCTTAGCTTCCCTTGGTGGCCGATACCCCCCTTAGGGTTTAGGGCTTCTAGTGTACCTTTGCTTTTTTGGGTTTGTGCTCTTGGTGTTGGAGGTTGAAGATGACCCAGGGTTGGGCGATACCCCCCCTTCCTTGTGAGTGTGTTGAGCGACACACTTGCCCTTATGTTGAACGATATGATGCTTTAGGGTTTGAGTTCCTTGAGTTGGAGGTCGATAGGTTGACCTAGCTAGTGTGTTGGCTGACATGGTGACCATGGTGGGCGATACCCTAATGGCCGATAGCCATGTTGGGCGATAGTCATGATGGGCGATACCCTACCCATGTTGGCCGATATAGTTGATGGTCTGGTTGGCCGATATGATGGGAGACATAGTGATGTCCCTTGTGTTTTGGTTAGTACCTTGGTGGACGATACTCTCTCTCTCTCTCTCTCACCCTCTCTCTTGATGGGCGACATGCCTTGTGCTTCATGGCCGATAAGGTTAGTAGCATGTTGAACGATACCCTTGCCCATGATGGGCGATAGGGTGAGCTTAGTGTGATGGTCGATAGCCTTGGTGGCCGATAGTCCAGTTGAACGATACCCTACCCTATTAGATAGTGTGTAGGCTGATAGAGTTAGTAATGGGTGATGGCCGATAGGGTTTAGGATGGTGGCCGATACCCATGCTGAATAGATAGGTTTAAGTGAGGGTTGTGAAGTTTTAGTGAGGGTTTGAGGTGCTTTGGTGACGGCCCCTCATGTGATGGAAATAATTAGCTAATTAACCAAGGAAATGATGGTGATATTTATCATCAAATAGGATGCTAATGATAGTAATATATATGTTGATAGCCCTCATGTATTAGGTGCATGATGTGACCTTTATGCTTAATTATTAATAATAATGAAGGTGACGATAACTACTTTAGTAGTTTGTTTACTGATGATAATGATGGTAATAAAGATGCTAAGTGACAGTTATGTTAAAGGTTGCTTCATGATAAAGATGACAACAGTTGATGGCGATAATAATGATTTTGACAATAACAGTGTTGGTTCTGTATACTCAACATGATCTCCATATGCCTCGATTGTTTGTATAATCCTGAGATTTAGAGTAAGCATCAGTATGGTTGATAATGGTGTAACTAATATACCTGGTTACCAAATAAGTGTCACATTGATAAGTACAATATCTTGAATGATATTTCATGATAGTGAGCATATTCCTTATGTTGAATCTACGATTATTGTGTACTCTAACCTTGTAGGTGATGTCTTAGCCATAAAAGGGCTATGTGACATATGTAATGAGTAACATTGCTTTGATAATTTCCCTATAAGATTGTGTATGTGATGTGTTGGTCCCTTGATGATGATGTGAGCCTTAAGAGGCAGTGACAGTGCATGATGAAGGATTGAGATCCTGCGGTATGTGATGATCCTTGAGATGGATCTGGATGGTTGGCAAAAGGCCAAGTGGTAACATGTGATGTTGGATCCTTAAGATGGATCAGGTTGATATGAATAGACCATCATATAATGTTCTTTACTTTCTGTTATATCTTGCATGTTATACAACTTGGTTGAATCCTGCAATCCATCTAAAAGATACTAATTAATCACAGTGAAATATATCATGTAGTTTGCCCTGGCCATAGATCCATCATCGTCAGGACTTGGTGATGGTGAAATGGGTTTTCCTACGGGTTAACCTAGAAGCGCATATTGTTGAATATGTGTAAGTTGCTCCTAGCCTGAAAATGAGGAGGTAAGAGTGTAACTTCGGTTGCAGACTCAGATATGTGTTTAGAGCATGGTGAATAGGCCCATGGCTCAGGATATGTGATGTATGGAGCATGAATGCGTTCATGGCTCAGAGCACGGTGAACAGGCCCGTGGCTCAGTTTTAGTAGCGCCGTGACCTGTACCAAGGCGGGCTAGAGAATGGGTAGCCTGTGGAGCTAACCCTGTGGCTTAGACCACTTCATCATGTGACTGCGGTCCTGCTTGTGTTGTACTCATGTACTGACCATGAGGTGGGAGGTCGTGGAGTCCGGCTCTTCCATTGGCCTTGTATGGCATCGGCTTGGGTTTCGTAACCGAAGGTTGGATTTGAACGGTACGGTTCAAATCCTCAGGGCATAATAAAACGTAATACAGCCGTTTAGTATTTACTGATCAAATCAAACACGAAACATTGGTTGAGGCCTTATTTGTGTAATATCTCTGTTATATCTTGCAGGTCATGTGGTAATTTGTCTTATCTTGATAATCAGGTTATGTGACATTATATTCTGTTCTAATAATCCTGTTACATGTTGTTATACCTTATCTTGATAATCATATTCTTTTGAAGGACATCTGGTTATAAGTTTTAGTACAGCTGGTATGTTTGTCGGTAAGAATGATCTTGCTACATATATATATAACTGCTTCTGATATATCTGCTCATGTTATGATTGCTGTTATAGCTATCTTGCTGAGGTTCTGTAGTTGCGGTGGGGAGCTATGTTTCCCGCTGGGACAATCGTTCAATTGTCTCACTCCGCTGGTTTACACCCTTTTTAGGTGGTCAAGGTAGACGTGGTCGTGGTTGTGGTGTTGCGGACGAGCAGCTTGAGGAGAAGTAGAAGGCAAGCATTGGACATACTGCTGTTTTGGATGTTTTGTAGTAGAGTCTAGAGTCATCCCTGTACTCTCAGGTCCTTGGCAGTGTTTTGACGTTGTTTCACGATGATATCTGTATATCCTGCTGTTGGCCGGATGTGGGCCTTTATGCATATGAACAGGTGGTGAACTCATGCGATAGATGAACAGCTGTTCCTGAGATGTGGACACGTATCAGATCTTGTGTATATTTATATGACATGTTTCTGTGCAGGATATGGACTGGAAAGTAATAGTTTCACAGTTTATCAGTTTTCCGCAATCGGTTTTAATTAACCCGTGTTTTGATAATCTGTGGTTATGGTGATTTCCGCACGTTTTCACGTAACACCTCATTATCTGTGGGATAATGGGATGTGTTGCCACAATGAAAGTGAAGCATTAAGAATAAGAGTATGGAGATAAACATTGATAAGAGCATATTTTCAATGGATATGAGTATTTACATGTTTCGAGAGCCTTAGTGGCAACTCTCAACTGAAGTTAATAAACTAGCCACTCATGGTGGTTAATGAAATGTGGGGATTATAGTTTTTATGAGACATGAAGATGAAAAATGAGATGGAGATGGAAGGGGATGAATAGATTCAGAGAAGAAGGAGAAATATACACCAACAACAATCCCAAACAAGTCAGGGTCGATGGAAACCTTCTCCTCTCTAAACCCAACATTGATAGTGAAGATGACTGATCCGTCTCTATCCTTCTCTCAAATTAGGAACCTAGAAATGCTAAAAAAAGATGGGGTTTCATTGTTACTCTATTCCTTAGATTAAATAAAAAGATGGGTGGAGGTCGAATTCGATGGAGGGGTAGCTCATCGATAGTGCTTCATTGTCACTCACGCAATGCGACCAACCCCTTCTCTGTAGCATGGGGTCTCCTACTTATAGCACTTGGTGTGGGGTTCGAGTTGCTCATTAGCAAACCTTACTTGCACCCCAAGACCTCTAAGAACATTCCTCGTGGCATTCACATACCATTTCTAATGATTGATGTGCATAATGCCTCCATCAGTTGTTGGAAATGTAGGAGGGGAGATGGCTTGCTATCTGTGTTGCCTTCAATAAGCATCGATGACATCAATAGATAGGTCAGCAAATGCACCATTGGTAGAGAGGGTATGTTGAAACATTGGGAGAAGTCACCCCAAGTAGCCCATCGATAGGTGTGTCTTCCAGTCCAACCATTAGTAGATGGATGTCTTTAGGCTAACCATTGAAAGGGAGGTTAGCAGATGCACCATCGGTAGACACTGGTCCACTAAGCCATCAGGAAGAGTTTCCAAAAAGTGACCCATAAGTATGCATGTCTTCCAGTCCAACCATCGGTAGATGGCTATCCTTAGGTTAGCCATTAGTCATGTAAACTAATGGGTGCTATGTACGTTTCCTTTTGATGGTTGGGTAGTTGCATACTTCTAGGAGACTATCAACCATGAGAATTGATGGATCTTCAGGTAGGTGGATAACATGGTGGTTCATGTTGTGTGTTGAAAGATGAGACTGACCATCAGTTGGTGGGAACCGATGGGGAGTTGGTTCAAGGTTAAAAGCATTGTTTGGTGAGTTCCCTATATGATAACGAGTAGTTAGTCATGGATCAAGATATAAATGGAAAACATGAACAAAATGTAAGGATTTTTATAAAAAATAGTATAATGGGAGGAAATTAAGGGAAAAATTAGACAAGATATATCCACAAAATTAGATGTTATCATAGGTATGTCTTTCCCCATCAATAGTATGTAATCTACATACAATATGAAGAATACAACTATGCTCCCACTAACCTTCTTGTAAACACAAGGTTCACCTTCATTTTGACTAAATCCAAACTCATTAATGGCCTCATCAAATTGAAGATTCCAACTTTTAGATGCTTGCTTCAATCCATAGATTAAACCCTTTGTTGTGTTATGTAGACATCCTCAAGAAGATTCCTATTAAGGAAATTAGTTTTAATATCCATCAACCAAACCTCATAGTCATAATAAGCTGCAATGGCAAGCATGGTCCTGATGGACTTAACCATGACAACTGGTGAAAAGGTTTAATCATAATCAACACCATGAACTTGTGTAAAACAATTTTCAACCAATCTTCCCTTATATGTTTGTACATTACCATCCATTTTGGTGTTCTTTTGGAAGACCCTTTGCACCCAATGGGTTTTACCCCTTTGCATGGATCCACCATGGTTCATACATTGTTAGTATACATGGAGTCCATCTCTAATCTCATAGCCTTAAACAATTTCTCAAACTTAGGTCCCTCAATAGATTCTAGGTAGGTTGTAGGCTCATCATCTGTGACCACCTCATTGCCTTCTTGAGTTACAAGATATGTAAATCTTTCAGGGTCAAGGAAAATCCTACTACATTAACGAGGTCCTTGTGTTACATGAGGAACTTGAGATTCCACAATAGTTTTTTATTCTTCTTTTTCCTATTGTACCTCTATAGGTTCAATTTTTTCTTGTTGGTCTCATACCTCTTCGAGTTCTACTTTTCTCCCACTGATTCTTTTGGAAATAAATTCCTCACTAGGAAAACAATATCTGTCATAATAACTACTTTGTTGTCAGATAGGTTGTATAAGTAGTGCCCCTTGGTTTCCCTGGGATATCCAACAAAATAACATTTGTCCAGTTTGAGTGCAAGCTTTTGTAGAAAACGTTTTCTCACATAAGCTTCACATCCACAAATCCTCATAAAAGACATATTGGGACACTTCCCATTCAATATCTCATATGGTGTCTTTTGAACTGATTTAGAAGGTACATGATTTGGTGAAAACATGGCAATTTCTAAAGCATATCCCCAAAAGAAAGTTGGAACATGGCAAAGATCATCATTGTTCGAGCCATTTCCAATGTGGTACAATTCCTTCTTTATGATACACCTTTATGTAGTGGCATGCCAAGTGGTGTCCATTGTGTATAATACCAAAGTCTCGCTAAAGGTTCTCAAACTCATGGCTTAACCTCCACCTCAATCAGATCGAAGTGGTTTAATACTTTTATGAAATTGGTTTTGTCCTTCAGTCATGAAATCCTTGAACCTTTTAAGGGATTTTGACTTGTGTTTCATCAAGTACACATATCCAAGCCTACTGAGGTCATAAATGAAGGTAATGAAGTATTGTAACTGCCCCTAGCATTTGTTCTAAACGGGCCACATAAATCCATATGTATGAGTCTTAATAAACCACTCATTCTCTTATTATTACCAGTGAAAGGTTATTTTGTCATCTTTCCCAAAAAACAATATTCTATTGTCTCTATCTGTTCAAAACCTAAAGTGTTCAGATAACCATCTTTATGGAGTATGGAAATGCATTTCTCATTTATGTGCCCTAGATGACAATGCCAAAGATAAGTCTTATTTTATTTATCAAGTTGTATCCTTTTGTATTTAAATTATAAACAATTGTCTCTAGATCTAACAAGTATAGAGCATTGGACATTGGGGCACTACCATAACATATCTTATCTTTGCTAACAAAACATTGACCATTCTTTATAAGAAATCAGAATCCATTCTTGTCCAAACAAGATACAAGTATGATGTTTCTATTAATGGAAGGTACAAACTAGTAATTCTCTAACTCTATTTCACGCCCACTGGGAAATGATAACTCACAGTTCCAACTACATTGGATGCAACTCTTCCTCCATCAGTAATATGCAGTTCAACCTCACCTTTCCTTTAAAGTCTTCTTCTCTTTAGATTATGCACTTTTGAGAAAATGTGAGATCCACATCTAGTATCTAATACCCAAGATGAATAAGTGGAAACCTTAATCTCAATGATGTATATAAGTGAAGGAGAAACCTCTATCCCTTGGTTCATCTTCCTTTTACACTTACACTCCCCATTATCATGAGTGCAAAAGACCTGGAATTCAACTTATCCTTAGAAATTTTCTTGTCCTTTCCTTTGTCCTTCCACTCCCCCTCATTGATCACCATCACATTTTTGTCCCTCTTCATTAATGCTTCGACATTTATCAGCCTGCCAAGCAATTTTTACAGTGGTTTAGTAAAGTTACACCAATTATATCTCTCGATGAACTAGCTATATGTTTTAGGCAATCATTATATAATCATATTTGTACAAAACTCTTAGATCAACAGATATCCCACTCTCTCTTAATGTTCCACATGCCCAATCATATTGAGCTCACAGGGTTCAACTAGATCTACTTTTTTGTCTTATACTTGAAGAGCACCTTAGAGACATTGTACATTTCTCTCTTTGCATGATTTTGGTTCATGTTCTTAAGAGGTGTTGCCATCTCGAGAACATACATGTTTTTTATGTTAATTATGCAACTCATAGTCCATACATCATAGAATAAGGTTTTTAATGTCTAAGGCATGATTTTCATGCTTCCAATAAACATCCACCTTATCCCTAGGATCGTTGGGAATAGGTTCCTTTGGCACTAGTTTATTCAAGACATTGATCTTATTTTCAAAACACTTTTGATTTGATTTGAAAATATTGACAAAATTAAATAGGTCTTTAAATTAATAATCGCTTCCACTATTTTTTTCAAACCAATAACCTTCTTTATTTATTCATAAACATTGCATTGTATAGTTTTGTAGTGGTTCAAGATCCATATTTTATCAAGTCACTAGTCAGCTTTGGTTGATCACCCACAATGTGATAATATGGTAGGCACATTTTTCCGAATGTATCCAATGAAAGTCTTGGATAGATGATATGCACAAATCCTTGCCATATCTATATGTATGCTTCTAGGCACTTAATCTCATCAAGGTCACCTACTTAGTCCTGACTCAAAATCCATCACAATAGACTATGCACCCTACTTTGACAGAACCTACATATCTATCATCACACTTTCATGAGATGGACAATGCACCTCACTTTGGCATAACCTATGCTTGGTCGATCAATATTTTCATGTGTTCTTCTTATGGAAAACATCTAAGACTTAATAATTTATATATATATATATATATATATATATACATAAAATCACCACATACTTGTAATATGTATCATATGCATACTATATCCACAAACAAAACATGAAATCACAATTATATGAGCGGCAGTTGTGGCCACACTAATACAATTATTTGGAGACACAAAGAATAGTTGTCAACCTCAGGTCATACATCATATGCATGCAATCTATATAGGAAAATACTTGTACTGGAAATAGGCATGTCAATTGCACTCTCTAGTTGATCAATTTGATCACCGATCGATCGATTGGTCTTTATTTGTTGTTCATCTAGCTCTCATATCAATCTCATGGTTGGACTACTCAAATCATTTAGTTGGGCCTCCATTCGATCGATTCTCTCCTATAGTGGATCAACTCGACTTCCATTTGGTCAGCTCACTTGGTCAGAATGCCTTCTTCTTCCCAAAAACAAAATTAATGTTAATCCTATCTATATATTACATTGTGAAAAGGGAATACATCAAGTTATGTTTGAGGGGAGTATAGGAAGGAAAGCATTAGTTTACATATGGACAAGAGGAAGGTTTGGCATGCAAACTGAATTTAAAAGGGAGGAAATAAACCATTCAACCATGCACAAGTATTCAAGGGGTTTTTGCCATAACCACGCATATGAACAATTTTAGGGAGACATGTAAGGACTGCATATATATATATATATATATATATATATATATATATATATATATATATATATGATCTATGTGATATTCCCTAGTGTGTGTGGTTTTAATTGGACATGCATATTAATCACTTAAATATTTGCACTGCATGCAAAAAATTTATTGATAAAACCAAACCCGATCAGATCGATTAAATCCTAAAAGATAGCAAGTTAACCTTTCTCTAATACCACTATAGGGAAATAAGGTGATAGAGATGACAACAACAAAAAAATTTCTCTTGACATATTCCCCATAACCAGCCGATGTGTCGATTAGTATGGAATAGGAACGAAGTTTCAAGGTATGTACCTGGTCTTGGAGCAAGTCCAACGACAATCCTTGCATATTTGTGCTTCTTTTTCAAGTAGCACATAGACGAAAACTGATGACATCCTATTGATGTGACAACCACAGAAGGTGGTTGACGGTGTCCTGGTGTGGAAGAAATGGCTTCCATGCCTCTACGTACTCCATGCAGACAACCTGGTACTTCACATTGTGCTTTCCAAGGTGACATGAAGGATTTATCCTTTCATTGTCAACGTGCTGCTGTCGACTTCCTTTCCCCTTGATGTCTCTCACTTTCTTGGGTAAGACTTCTTAGGCTCGCACGTTACCAAAATGTTGAGAACATGTTTTATATAGAGACTTGGCCAATCCCTCCTTACATAGGTGTGGATGGGATAGGGTTTCCAAAAACCCACAGGATACAAAAGGCTAGATCTCATGGATTGATAGCTCCTACGCATGCCTAATCGGTCGACTAGACACTCCAGTCAATTGATAGACTTGTGGTAAATGGTGCAGTTACATTGGCTTTAGTTGAAATGATAAATGCATATCACTGATCCTTTGACCCAGTCAAAATTGGTCATTTCACATCTAGTCAGTTGATTAGCACACCAGTTGGTCAAATGGATATCCATATGGTTGAATACTAGCCAGTGTTGCTTAATTGTATTACCTAAATATTTTTAGTAACCAAATTAAACCTTATCCATGAGTAAACTCCTATTCCAAGTGCATCCTATGTGTGTGACCCTATAGGTCCCAATTACATTGGTAGTTAATATCCAGAACCAAATTATGTCACAAACAATGAGCGGTATCTAGCAACACTTCATTGCTACAAAGTTGATTGGAAAGTTAGAGAATAACTTCAAACTACGATCCATGATTAGTGTTATCATGATTGTATACTTCCTTTGTCTCATATATCCAAATGGATTGTGAGGCATGGAATCTTCATCCTCCTAGTACTCAATCTATGTTTCTTGAACAAGACCAGACTGTTGATATACATGTTGGCTCCCATATCACATAGTGACTCACTTGAGCATGGTCATGTGTTTCCAGTATCACTTATCAAGCAACCAGGAAATCAACTTTGATGGGAGGACAAATCTCATCTACATCACTTGTAGTCAATCCCCATGTGTCACAATGTACCTGGGAACACCATTACATAAGACCTTATACAAGGTCACGTCGGATGATGTTAAAGTTCATCAAATGGCATGTGATGATTGTAGTGACTTCAGGTGTAAAAACCACAATCACCATTATCACTTTGAGAGATTATGTTGACTACCATATAATGGTTCCATGTATCACTCTCAAGGTGGGTCTGTCTGGTACAATGCTCTCTAACATGTACCTATGTGTTTGACTTGATATCCAATATCATGACTAATGAGACTTTGTCATCAGTCAACACATGATCTAGCCTTATGTATTATTATCGTCTATTTTTTCTACAATAATATTATACTAGGGAAATAACAAGATTGTATGTACTCTTATAACACACATGATCTCATTCTTTAGGTTCTCAACCTGAAGACATATGTAATCAAGTACCATCATTCATTAAACATCTTTCAAGTTATATCATTATCTCATACCTGAACAAAACTTAATAGATGAAATTACCTTTATTATTATAAAATCAATTCTATAATGCCACATTACAATCATCATCTGAATGGATCTCTAGGCATACATACCAACACATTCATCATTCTTGAAACACATTAGAGACTTAGGTAGCAGGCCCATATGTTACACACAGTATTAGAGCCAATTCCCCTCTAGTAGGTGGGGCCCACATGGATATGTTGCACGCCAATCTTCATCTATGCAATCCAGGCATGTTGGAATGGGATATCTACTAAGGTGATATGGAGACACCCTTGGACTTGTAACTATTAATGACAGTTGGGTGTACATGGGCCATTTTGAATTTGCACTAAAATAGAGAGATATAATGGGGATATATAGTTAATATTTGATGACGACATTATGAGTCTAAGAGGGGGAGATTGTAGCATCCCCAAATTTAAGGCCTCAGATTAAATGTTCTTAAAAGTAAAGAATGGACTATCCATATCAACAAGGTAAAACCACTTATTAGGTATCTGTAATATCCTCAAGTTTGGTAAAATTGAATGACATAAATATAAAGGTAAAATTGAATGACATAAATATAAAGCATTTTTTGATAAATAATTGGTAGAATATGATGTTAATAACCTTTATGGAATGGGCACAACCCATGGCCCATCTAAAGGCCTAAAAGACTTTGCTTTGCAAATAGTCCTTGTGGTACAAGTTAAAGAAATAAAAGGAATTTTGTGTCTTTTCTGGTTTGTAATAATCCAATAATGTTTTTGGAAAAAGAAAGAGTGTAAAATCCAATAATAAATATATTTCTAAAATAATGTAAAATTGATATTTTAAATATGATATTATGTGGAATACTCTATAAAAGAGAGATTCCGTGGATAGGGCTTTATGATTTATTAAGTAATATGCATGTTGCCAAAAGAAAATAAGATGTGTGGATTTTTAAATAATTTGAAGAGTAATTATCTATCCATAAGTGGAAACACAATGTTTGGGGCATCAAACAAGAACATCTCAGCCAGATCTGTAGTATATTTAAAGATAACAACAAAAAGAAGAGCATTCTATAATTTGAGAGAAAAAGAACCCTCCATGTGGAGTAGGTGATTAATTTAAAGAATTTATAAATGAGCAAGTTTCGAGTGTTAAATATGTTCAAATCCCAAAAATTGGCTACATGGTGGAAAAGGTAGTATGACTTACCCTTCGAATTTGGGATTAAAATCGTGTTGATAGTGATCTTTAAAATTTGAGAAGAAAAGGGGGTTTTGATTGCAAAAATACAACTGATTCTAGTTATAGAAATAAATTTAATGGCTGAGTTTGGTACTAATTGACAGTGACTCTCTGGATATGTTGTGCAAGATCATGACCATTGCTCCTAGATCAGATGATGGATTGGTTGTCTCCTACATTGTGACCAAAAACTGAAGTTAAGAAACAATAAATCCTTCTCCCTTTTGAACTCTACTTTCCTCTTTGGACATTGTTTACATCAGGGAACAATTTCTTTGAATTCAGGAGGCTATTTTGGACTTCCCTACTCCCCTGGTTCCTTTGTTTTTGTATGAAATTGGGTTTCCCCAATTCATATCTGACTTGAGATATAGACGACACCACTTGATCATCCCCTATATATATAGATAGCCCAGAGCCTTTAGTTTCAAAGTTGAGGAACCCTTCCGCGGAGCCAAATGCTAGAAAAAACCATCTGTGATTCCCCCTCTATCTTCCTCTTCATTTCCTTGTAAACCATAATGAACGGAGGAAAACCCCACCTTTGTCTCCTGGGTTGTGGACCTCCCCTGTCATATTCAAGGCCCCCATCGAGTATAGAGGGGTCTTGCGAAGGACCCTATATTGGAAACTGACTCCTTGATGCTCAGACGCCCCTAGTCAACAACAGACTTCACTGGGTGAGAAGTATGGTTTGTAAACGAGGAGGAGAACAAAGGAGCAAGATTTCTAGAGCAAGATTACCTCCCTACCTGTACTTTCTCAATAGTAAATTAGAGGATAAGTTGGACTTTCCCCCTGTTATTTGAGTCAGCCACGCAGGCGCTGGTCACCATAGTGGCATATGCCTATTGGCTACACCCGGCCACACATCCAGGGTGGATATTTTGTTAGTTGTTGACGTGACAATCTCTTATTGGATTGTCAATGCTAATCTTGAAAAAATTCTAGAAAATTATTGGTAAATCAGATTGCAACATATATATGAAATTTGATCAAAAAAATGAGAGGAATTGAAATAAAATATAACAAAGACCTTATTATGATCCCATCTCCAAAAGAAATTCTAACATGTGTTAAGAAGGTGACTAAAGCATAAAAGCCCTAGTTTTGAGTATGAACATGTAGAATATGTTAAAACCCTCTCTTTTATGCTAATGTAGAATATAATGGTGATTCAACATTATTATGATTATAATTATGATACTTAGGGTCCCTAATATGAACAATCATGCATATGAAGTAATTAGGGTTTGGTGTCATATTTTCTATGTCATTTAAGGAACATAATTCAATCTAGTGCTCATGGTACAATAATATAGTAGGTTTGATCATCATGGAAACACTTAATATGAATTAGGGTTTGACCTAATGATCAATATGTGTAGGAAATAGGGTTTGAGCCTGCATCCATATCCTAAACCTAAGACAACTCTAAACCCTATATTAGGACCTAGATCAGATTTGATGTGTTTAATGTGATGGTGACACTTTAGAATTTACATACATGCAGATTAAAGTTAATTTCTTAGTTTTCTTACTTGATTGGATAATTTTCTTGAAGTGTATTATGCATGATAAACTACATGGCTCACCATTGAGGTATGTGGTTACTCTTATGACTACCCTCATTTGTTTTCTGGTGTTTTTTTAGTGTTTCTTGAGGATTGAACAACTAAACTGTTGGATGTTTATTTACATTCTCTTCAATTATAATGCAACTATGAGTATCACATAAAGTGAGATTATGTGAATAAAATTCCAGTTCTTATTTGCAAGTAATTGATGGAATATATTTTGTTATATACTTGCACACATTTTGCATGCACCCTAGGTGCATAGTATATTTTGATGTGTGGATCTGTTGCTTTATTTCACAGTGTTTTGGGTACATGCTAGATAAGATGATATCAATATATGTGTACATATGAATTTACTTGAAGACATAAAAGTCAACTTTTAAGGAGGATTATATGGATACTTGTTCTCATATAGTTCTCATATGTACAATTATAATGATGGAAAGTTATGTAAGTTCTAGAGGAACATCTTGAAAACAATATATTTGATTTAATGGAAATTATTTATTGTTATTTAATATCTACTAAATCTGGATCCTTGGGAAAAATTTAGGTAACAATCCCCATCTTTTTGGCTTTCCTTAATTGGGGGTTGGTGAAAAGTGAGATCATTATATTTTCTACTAGAACACCATATTTTTCAAATAATATTTAATAGTTTATAATTTCAAGTAATTAGTAGAAATATGAGGGAATTATTATGGAATTTTTGAAAGACGATGGTGTCTAGAAGGGACCACAAGTCGAGTGCTAGACAGACTTTACTCTACACCTATAGTCCTCTTACAAGGAATCCCATCCTTATGCAACCTTCCTGGCCAAAGTTGGATGATTTTTCCTAAAGTAAATACCTTTAGGTTTTCTTCTCATATTGGTTCATCCACTTCTCATCCCCTTTGCTTAATAAACCATAAAAAGGAACTTCCCTCCTCATATCAAATCAGGGATATTGAGATGAAGTTGTATTTAGGCATTCTCTGCCAATTAATATGTGTGTAATATGGAAATCATAATGTAAATATAATGTGGAAATAATGAAGTACATATAATGTGGAAATAATATTGTACATGTAATGTGCATAAAATAATGTACATGTAATGTGTAAAAAATAAAGTACATGGAACGTGGAAATAATTATAAAGTAAAGAAAGATGTTTTATAGGTTTTCCTTATGAGGGTAAACCAAGATGGAACCAGGGTTGGTTGGGAAAACCCTAGTGAGTCAAGGGACATAGAAACCCTAAGATGTGGGTGTAGTCTCTTACCCTGACCCTAAACCCTAATCCTAGGGGAAAAATGGAAACCCTACCCATATGAACCCTAATTAGGATAACAACAATGAGAATTAAGTAAAATGTAAAATAAGTCTATGTGACCCAAACTTCCATGCATGAATGTGAAGAAATGTATGCATGATGCATGTGAAAATATCTAAATATACTTGAGAAACATAAGTAACCAATGATTATACATGGAATGAAAATATAAACATAACTTGCTCATCACCCAAATGCTATGTTTGGAGGAAAAGATGAATAAAGAATACCCCCAGTCAGTGGGTATGCTACGCTTAGCGAGTGGGTATGCCATTGAAATAATGCCAACGAGTGAGTATGATATTATGGACACCCCCTGTGAGTGGGTATGATTAGAGATTATCCTAGAGAGTGGGTACATCGTTGGAATATTCCCAATCAGTGAGTATGATGTTGTGAATACCCCCAGTGAGTGGGTATGGATGGAGATCACCCTAGAGAGTGGGTGCATCATTGAAATACTACTAGTGAGTTAGTATGATGTAGTGAATTTCCCTAGTGAGTGGGTATGAATGGAGATCACCCCAGAGAGTGGGTAGATCATTGAAATACTCCCAATGAGTGAGTATGAATACCTCCCAACCAGAGGGTATATCACATAGATTGTGAAAGTACAAGTCGAGAAGTTATAATTTATATTGTATGTTCAACATAGTATGGTTACAAAAAGCTAATGGAAATTCAACTCTTAGAGTTGGTGCCCCATCCTGGGGTTGGTCAACCCAAGAGTGGGGAAAATACATGTGGGGGAGGCAAAACCCTAAACTTGTGGGGTTAGGTTGTGGCTAGAGAGGCTAACCTCCTCCTATAATCCATGAAGGAAACCTAGGTTAGGACCATCCCTAGAAGGGTGAGTTGCACAATCACATTAAGAATTAAGGTAACCTTTAATGTCACCTAAGGTGTGAAAGATTAAGGACACAAGATATGAAAGCACACAAATTCTTTGAAACCCAAAGTGTGCCATCTATGAGAGACACAAGTGGTCAAGCCCCAGATTGGGAAGACCAATGTGGACAACCAAGCCCCTGATAGGGAAGGTCTGGAAGTGGTCAAGCCCAAGATTGGGAAGACTAGTATGGCAACAAGCCCCAAATAGGGAAGGTGGCTCAAGTCCACTGTGTAAATGACTATGATTAAGCCTCATATAGGGAAGGTCACAAAGTGGTTAAGCCCTAGGTAGGGAAGGCCAACATGGAACCTATCCCTAGACAGGGAAGGTGATCCAAGTCAAAATGTTTGGACATAAAGTGAATAATGTGTACCCTAAAAGAGAGATGAAGGACATTCGTGTTAAGAATTACATGAGAAAATAATGTGCTCAAAAAATTGATAAAGTTATGATATCTCAAAGAAACCCCTGGGAAGGGTAGAGCATTAAGTCAACCCTAAGGCAAATTTGGAAGGATTAAAGATAGATAAGAGCAATGGGATTATGAGTTGATAGTGCCCTAAATGCATAAGGCCATGAGGTCAGGAGGAAACAACTATGTTTGCTTGAGGCTCATGTCTTAAGAGATTTGCCACCTTCATGAGTTAACGAGGCCCACGGGTGAATGTGAGAGGCACTCCCCACATCGATAAGGATGAGATCGATCTATAAATACATATACTACTAGAGACCTCAAGAAGTGGCTAAGGGTCATAATACATGAGCCATAAATATAAAAGATACAAAGAAGTCATGTAATAATGAAACTTTAGAGAAGTTGTGCACAAACTTAAAGGGTGAGAATGGAACCTCAATAACATGAAATATAAGACTGATGTGGAATTAAAAAAGGTATGATTCAGAGTCATGTTGATAATGATTCAATCTAAACTATGAATTTTTTTAAGATATGTGTGGGTACACCATCTCTGCTCTTGGAACGGGATGAACTTTGTATCTGGGCTACAATCAAGTTCTTATTAAATCCCATAATGAGTGGGAGAGATTGCATAGAAACATGTTATGAAAAGAAGGGGAGAGATGTATGAGAATGAATACCTTAAGTTGAACTTAATGATATGATACCAGATTTGAGGTGTTACCTCACCCTTATGGGAAAATAAATGAACAATAGGTTGGGAGCCTAGGTGAAAAGTTAATCACCAAGTGAAATTGAAATTTAAAAAATGAAGATGTAATATCATATAAAACTTAGGATGTGGATATACCCTAAATTGAATTTTGATTCCAATCTTAGAAATAATGTGAGGAATATGCATATCAATAAAAAATATTAAAGGTATCCAAGTAGGGATGCGAACCTAAGTTTGGAACTACAAGGAGTTGTTATTCACCTTAAGCTTACTAGGTTTGAATTCTGGGGACAAAATTCCTTTTCAGGAGGTGTGAATGTAATACCCTCAATGATATAAATATAAAGCATGCTTTGATAAATAATTATATAATGTTAATAACCTTTGTGGCATGGGTGCAACCCATGGCCCATATAAAGGCCTAAGAGACTTTTCTTTACAAATAGTCCTTGTTGCACAAGATAAAGAATGAAAGGAATTTCATGTCTTTTGTGGTTTGTAATTATCTAATGATGTTTTTGGCAAAGGAAAGAGTCTAAAATCCAATAATAAAGAGATTTATAAAAATAATGTACAATTGGTATTGGAATTATGTTAAATACTCTAGAAAAGGGAGGTTTCATTCATAAATGGAGGATAGGGCTTTATGGTTTATGAAACAACTGAAAATTAAATAAATGCAAGTTGCCAAAAAAATTAAGATATATGGAGTTTTAGATAATTAGAAGAATAATTATCTTGCCATAAGTAGAAACACAATGTTTAATGCATTAAACAATAATTTCTCGACTTGATCTATGGTATATTCAAAGATAACAACAAGAAGAAGAGAATTCAAGAAATTGAAATAAAAAGAACCCTCAATGTGGAGTACGTGATTAATTAAAGTAATTGCTAAATGAGCAAGTTTCGAGTGTTAAAAATGTTTCAATTAATGGGGGAAGCCATTAATAACTTACCATCCATATTTGGGAACAAAAAGGTGTTCCTAGTGGTCTATAAAAATATACAAAGAAAATGGGGTTTTAATTGCAAAAAAAAATTGATTCAATAATTTAAAATTAATTTAACAATCGAGTTTGGTATTAATTTACTCCATATCACTTGATATTTCATGCATGATCATGACTGTTGATCCTAGATTGGATGATGGACGGGTTGTCTCCTACCTTGAGACCAAAAAGGGAAGTCGGGCAATAGGAACTCCTACTCCCTTTTGAACTCTATTTCCCTCTCTGGGCCTTATTCACATCAGGGAACTGTTCCTTTGAATTAGGGAGGCTATATCAGACTTTCCTACCCTCTAGTTCCTTTATTTCCTTATGAAATAGGATTTTCCCCAATTCACATCCGACTTGAGATATGACTAACACCTCTTGATCAACTTCTATTTATATATAGATATACTAGGGCCTTTTGTTTCAAAGTCAAGGAATCCTTTCGTGGGGCTAAAGGCTGGAAAAAATCATCCATGATTCCCCGTTTGTCTTCCTCTTTGCTTCCCTATAAACCACCATGAATGGGGGCAAACCCCACCACCGTCTCTTGGGTTGCTGACCTTCCTGGCCAGATTCAAGACCCACATTGAGCCTGGAGGGGTCTTGTAAAGGACCTTGTACCATAAACTAGCTCCCCAATGCTCAAACACCCCAAGTCAATGACGGAGTTGACTGGGTGAGAATCTTGGTTTGTAAGCGAGGAGGAGGATAGAGGAGCAAGATGACTGGTGTGAGATTACCTCCCTACCTTCACATTTTTAGCAATAAGGTAGAGGATAAGATGGACTTTTTTCCCTATTATTTGAGTCAGCCACGCAGGCGCGGGTTGCCATAGTGGCATATGCCTATTGTCTATGCCCGGTCCCATAGCTGGGTTGGATATTTTGTTGGTTGCTGACATGTCAATCTCTGATTGGCCGATCAATGCTTATCATGCAAAAATTTCAAAAATGAGTGATAACTCGGATTGCAACATGTTGTGTATGAAATTTGATCAAAAAAATGAGGGGACCCTAAATAAAATATGATGAAGACCTGATTCTGATCCCATCTCCAAAAGTAAGAATAACATGTGTTTGAAAGGAGATTAAAGCATAAAAAACCCTAGTTTTGAGTATTAACATGTGGAATATGTAAAAAACCTCTATCTTATACTTGTGTAGAATATAATGGTGATTTAACATGATTATAATCACAATGATGATACTTAGGGTCATTATTATGCATATGAAGTAATTAGGGTTCAATACATATTTGCTATGTCATTTAAGGAACATAATTGAATCTAGTGCTCATGGTACAATAATATAATAGGTTCAATAATTGTGGGAACACTTAATATGAATTAAGGTATCACCTAATGATCAATATGTGTGGGAAAAATAATTTGGTCCCTTAATCCATATCCTAAACTTGGAACAACTCTTTAAAATTTACATACATGTAGAATAAAGTTGGTTTCTTGGTTTGCCTGGTTGTTTGGATGATATGCTTGAATTATATCATGCATGATAATCAACATGGATCACCATTGAGGTACACGGTTATTCTTATAACTACTAGAATTAGTTTGCCAGTCTTTGTTGAGTGTTTCTCTAGGATCGGACAACTAAATTGTTGGATGTTTATGTACATTCTGTTCAATTATAATTCCACTATGAGTATTGCATAAAGAGAGATTATTTGAATTAAATGGCAGTTCTTATATGCATGTAATTGATGGAATATACTTTGTTATGTACTTGCACACATTTAGCATGCACCTCACATACAATGTATATTTTAATATGCTTATATGTTGTTTTGTTTCATGGTGGTTTAGGTACATGCTAGATAAGATAATATCATGATATGATTTTCAAATGAAATTACTTGATGACATTAAAGTCAACTTTAAAGGAGAATTAGAAGGATACTTCTTCTCATATAGTTCTCATATCTACAATTTTAATGAGAGAATGTTATGTAAGTTATAGAGGAACAACTTGTAAACAACATATTTGAATTAGTGGAAATTATTTAATGTTATTTATTATTTGATAAATTTGGATCCTTGGGAAAAATTACGGGCAATGGCTCTCATATTTTTGGCCTTCCTTAATTGTGGGTTGCTGAAAAGTGAGGTCATTAAAGTTTCCCTAAATAGAAACTCTATGGCTAAGCTTTCTTGGCCCAGACTAGTACAAGGATGGGTGGCATGTCGAGAAGTTGGTTGAGGAAAAAGCTCATATACAAGGCCAATGGTTGTTTGTGTTGGGTTTTACATGGTCGGAGAAGGCAGCAGAAACAAAATTTTTCTCTCACCACAAAACCATAACCACCGATCGCATCAACGACTATGAAATAGGAAGGATGGTTTTAGCGAGGTGTACCTAGTCTTGAGGCTTGCTCAATTGCAATACCTCACAGCTAGTGTGGTCTTCAACCACCTAGTCTTTGATGACATCTATGCAGCTCTTGGTCCTGACTAGGACTGTGATTGACAGACATCCTCTTGAGCGGCAGAAACCTCCCGCCTCTATAGATAGTCCAAACGAACCATTGGTAACTCTAGTCATCCTATCCCACAAGACACTATAAGGAGTCATCCCCTTTTTTTGGTGTGCTAGTCACCGACACACTCTCCCACAACCAATTGTTGTCATGCAGTTATCTTTCCCTCAATGTTCCTCCCTGGACGGGTAGAACTTGCTTGGGCTCTCTCAGTTCCCACAACCAGAGAGAGAAACTTTGTAGAGCAACCGATGTTCTGAGTTGTGCTATCTGAGAAGCCCCTTGTACCCCTCTATATATAGGAGGGGTCAGGGTCAGGGTTCTCAGCCCCGAGAAATGCGGGACTAAAGTGGGAGTAGAAGGGTATGGAATTTCCATGAACAAATTGCACTGTGGTAGCTGAACTGGTTGGTTGGGAGTATGAGTAAATCGGTTCACCAGTTGAGCCGATCATTTCACATTCATAACTCTACTCTAATTTACTTTCCTCTTTCGTATCCAATTAATACTAAGATCAATTCTTGTCCCAATCGAATTGTACAAGTGAAATGAAAAACTTTACTCACAAATTGGGACAACCCAACCTTGCTCGTTTGGTCCAGTCGAACCGACCAGTTCAGCAAGTGAACTGGTCATCTCACTGACCTTGAACCAATCGGTTCACCCAGTGAACTGGTCAGTTGGCGGTCCAGATCATGCAGAACACAATCAATGCAGTTCTCAATCAATCTAACACTCAAATTAGTTAGTTCAACACTTGAACTTGATGATTCTGAGTCAAGTCAATTGATTGAATGTTTGATTGAGTACCTAAACACCTTTAGTAATCAATCAAAACATCATTCATGGATAAATTCCTCTTCCAGGTAAATCCTTTGTGTGTGACCCTATAGGTCCCATTTCACGTTGACAATGAATGTCTGTAACTAGATCATGACATCACAAGAAAAGAGCGGTGCCTAGTTGCACATCAGTGCTACCCAAGTGAAAAGGAAAGTTGGAGAACAAATTTCAATCCTATAGTCTATGATTTATTTTCCAGTGAATGTTTAATTCCATTGTCTCTGATATCATGAATGAACTCAAGCCATGGAGATGTCATCCTTCCAACGTTCATTCATGTTTCTTGATTCAAAGTAAACTGTCTGAGATATGTGTGCCATCAATATCACATATTGACTCACACGTGCATGTGCATGCCTTTCTCAGTCTCACTTATCAAGTGGACATGGAGATCATACTCCCTCAAGAGGGACAAATCCCATATCTATCACTCACAGTCAAAACCCCATGTGTCAAAGTCACCCAATCATCACCTTTATAACAATCCATATTTCAGGACTGCGTTGGATTATGTCAAAGTGTATCCAACAACATGTGATGGGTCAAGTGATTTCAGGTCTAAGGATCACAATCACCACCATCACTGTGAGAGATGATTGTGACTACCATGTCATGGTTGCATGTGTCACTCTCATGGTGGGTCTGTCTGATACAATGTTCTCTAACATGTATCTATGTGCTTGGTTCACATATCATGACTAATGAGACTCTGTAATCAACCAACACACGCTCTAGTCTTGCTGTATCACTGTTGTCTATAAACCTTCCACAATGACATCCTACTAGGGACAAAACATGAATTTACAAACTCTTAGCATATGTATGATCTCATTCTTCAGGTCCTTAACCTGAAGACATACGTCATTGAATACTGTCATTCTCTAGACATTCATTTCATTCTATCATTATCTCAAAACTGATTGAACAAGAATAAATTGGAATCTTGCCTTTGATATTTATCAAATCAATCATAATGTACCCCAATCCAAATCATCATATTATTGGCTCTCAGGGCATACATACCAACAAACTCCCACTTGCATTGTGATCCAATCACCTTTGAATCATATTCTTAGTGATCTCCAAACATGTCCCACATGTTTCTACTACTCCAGTGCTAACGCAGTGAGTTAGCAACCCTTTGCTTTAGTCGGTATATTGCATGTTTAACATCTCTTCACTGTATGACATATCGTATGAGATGGAGTTGCCGTAATATGCGATCTGATATTCCTTGCCTAACACTTAGCTCCATTGTTTGACTAGTATTACTACTTGTCATCAATGGTTGGAATATCAGAAAGTTTATCTCTATGAACTTCTAGATCCATATAGTATCCTCTACTATTCATAACACAAGGATAGTCGACATTCCCTTTTAGAATTAAATGACTTTTAAATCGGAATATTTCCATTAATCATATTCACTTTAATATTTTATATTTTGCGATCATTTTCTGTCATTTCTGAAGCTTGCATTAGTGTAACTCTTTACACTCAACTCTTCCTTATATTACCATAGAACTAGTACTTCATAAGTACCAAACAAGTTCTTCATGGTATTCCAGTGACCCTCACTAGAAGTAGACTGACATCCATTCGTCACACGCGTTAATAGGATGAGCATATCATATTGTCATGTCCAATACATACAATATGATGAATGCATATTTTCTTGTCATGTCTAATACATACAAGATAATGGGATGATTATATACATGATAGATCCATATTTATCTATGTGTTCCTATTCTTCATAAGAATTTGGGACACTTGGCATCTGATATACTAACTCCATGTAACATGGACAAGTTTTCTCCCACTGAATCTATGCATACTAAACCCTTCAGTACAGATTGCCAATGTATGTTCTCTCTTTACTAGGTCAAGAGGTTTTCGAGAACTATCTCTGTTGATCTCAATTCCTATCACATAGGACATTTCTCTATCTTCCCTTAAAGAAGGTATTTCCATATTAGTTTCTATTTTAGAACATTTCATTCCTCATCATCATGTGGAATGTGCATACACTCCCACTAAATCTTTGTAATCATAGATCCCTTCTTTATATTGATATATCAGTCAAACCTTTTGGCTATATAATCAAAATAAAGGCTTTAGATTTGAGTTTCTTGCACTTAATCAATCACATTGATTAATATCTTATAACTTAGAGACTACATTTGCATTAAGAGAATTATAAAACCCTTCAGGTTGTGTCACGTACACAGCCTCATGTTCATCCTACTAGGATTCTGGTTTTAATATCCATATGCCAAATCTCATAGTCTTCAAGTTCCAATAGCAAGCATAATCCTTTCTTTGAATGTCATCCATCTCTGTCTTAACTCTTAAGACTCAATTGCACATATGGGTTTTATCCCAACGAGTGATACCATAAGGTCATACCTTAATTAGTTCACATGAAAGTCATTTTGGATTTTATGCCCTCAAACCATGACTCAAAATCTGGTCCCTCAACATCATCTAGATTATTGGCTCATCACATGACCAATTCATCACCTAGATATATGAGGTGTATCTGTTACATAAGGAATTTGAGAACCCACAACACTTGTGATTCTTAATATCCTTTATTGAGTGTAAAGCATGTTCTTTAGAAGAATTCTAGAAGGTTAGTTATTTGATGATCATGCTCTAACTATTTAGAGTATGTCTCCTTCTTTGATTTAGACATCACTAAGCCTTAATCATGAGTTCTCTATGGTGCACTATCATAATTACTCACAAGGTCCTCAAACATTTGGTTTAAGCATCCCATTCATTTATCACATCAAGGAGTTAATACTCTTACCAAGTTTGTACTTCATTTATGATATACTTGAACACTTCAAGATATTCATAATGGTGTCTCACGAAAAACCATCTGAAGCATTATAATTTATTGCAATAGGCATGTATATACATCAATATATATTATACCTCATAGAACAGTCATTCTCCCACCGCATCCAGTGAATATTGACTTGTCATCATTCCCAATAAACAAGACATTCATATCTCTTAATGGTTCATTAACTAAAAGAGTCTAGCCTATCCATCAACATGGAAACTAGAGATGAATTTCTCATTCATATATGATAATGCTAATTAATCATTTGATTCATCAATAACTTTTAGGTATCATTTTATCTTATGCATACCAAGTACCACAAGATAAATAGGGCATTGCTACAAAAGATAATATCTTTAAATTGCAACATCAACTTTATTGATAGACATCCTTGTCATTACAAGATGCAGAAATAAAGTGTTTCTATTTATTGTCAAAATGAAATAGCAGTTCATTACTCTATTACATGCCCTTTGGCCAGATATAAACAAAAAGGTACTCCAATCTATGGCATCAACACTTTCTCCAATGATGAGTGCTCCTTCCTTGGTCCTTTCACAAAGGCCATCACTTCTTTTTAGATCCTTCATATCATATATGTCAGATCTATGTATTGGTATCATATATCTTAGATTAAACAAGTGTTTCAAGTTTATTTCATGATACTTGAGGTAGAGACTTCCATCCCCTCCTTCTTCTTTTGTTCATCCAGATAGAGAGGGAAATTTCTCCCCCAATGTCCTGGCTCTTGACAATGGTGACATTTGCCTCCCTTGTTCACCCCTCCTTTGGCCTTGAGAGCTAAAGATGACTTGGGTTGCTGGCTAGCATCAGAACCCTTATTTTCTTTGCCCTTGCCCTTGCCTTTAGGCTTACCCTTCTTTCTAATGATCAACATCACAGATTTGGGTTTGTCTTTCTTCGGCTGTGCCTCGTCTGTCCTCAACATCCCTAATAACTCTGTCAATGGCTTGTCAAAGTTGTTCATGTTGTAGTTCATCACAAACTGACTGTAAGATTTTGGCAACGATTACAGTATCACATCAGTAGCCAACTCTTGGATCAGAGGGAATCCCAGTCTTGTGAGGTTCTCCACATATCCAATCATATTGAATGTCTGAGGACCAACTGGATCTCCTTCTGTCATGACACACTTGAACAACGCCCTAGAGACATCATATTTCTCTTACCATGCTTGGTCTTGATACATGTTCTTGAGATGTTGAACCATCTCAATGACGTACATGTTCTCATATTGTCTCTGCAAATCATAGTTCATTGAGAACAACATCAAGCACTTCACATCAATGACATCTTCAGTTTGCATCTTATAAGCATCCCTTTCTGCCTTTGGTGCGGTGGGAGCCTGACTCATCCCAGCTAAGTCGGTCCCTAAAAAAGAAACTTGTTAAGTAGGGATCCCCACGGTGGTAGATAATTGACAACCTAGATACCATCAACCCTCAGTAACTAAACAAGCAAAATCAATCATAAAAACTTGATATAACGAAAACCATGATTTGCTTTATCAGGTATCAAACGCGAGCTGCAAGAAAACAGGCCATATTCATCTCTATGCGTTAAGGTGCTTGATCTGATCAAGGTCACCTTGTTAAGTCTGACCCAAAAGCCAAACCGATGAATATGCACCCTACTAGGGTAGGCCCACATATTCGCCATCACACTTCCATGAGATAGACGGTGCACCACGCTAGGGCATGCCCACACTTGGTTGATCCAACTTTTTATGGGTGATGCTTTTGGATGGCATCTTAAACTTAATATTTAGTTGAGGGGTTTTAATATGCTCATATATGCATATATGTATCCAATCACCACATATATAGTACGTATCATATACATGCTATATCCCACAACAAAAACATGCAATAACGATAAATCGATGATTATGGCCATCCTATTGTCATTCCATGAGCCACAAGGAATTACAGTCATCTAGGTCTACATCATATACAACATGTTGTTGATGAAGGTCTTGTGCTTAGGCCGTTCTGAGTTTGATCAACTCAACACACGACTGATCGGCTCACCTCCTGGCCAGTCGGTTGGTTGTCTCCAACTGATCGTTTGGCTCCTCCAGACGATCAATTCATCAGGTCATCTGCTCCTTGTCAGGCCTCCAACTGCACCATCAGTTGGTCGTGTTGGTCCACCAACCAATTGGTTGCCACCTCCATCCGATCGCACCTCCAGCCGCTCATCTGGGCACCCACCAGTCTTTGACATAATAGGAAATAAACTATCCCACTTTTACATATTTCATTGGGAAACCTCGAGTTACATTCTGGGGGAGAAAAGGTAGAAGATAATCTCGAGTTATATCGAGTTACATCAGGAAAAGAAGAAGAAGTCTCAGTGCGCAAACTGAGATGCAAACAACTACAACCAACCAAGAACACATAGGGGTTTATAGGCCATAACTAAACTACACATCCACCATCAAAATTGTTTTGAGCAATGCGTATCATTTCCATATATATACCATATCATACATATTTAGTTTGGGATCATGTGGAATTAATCATATATTTACATTTAGCCAGTTAAATATTCACATCGTACGCAATAAATTAAAGGCAGTAAACCAAAAATCGATCATATCGATTATCCTAAAACACAGTATGTTGACGTGGCTCAGATACCACTGTTGGGTTTTACGTGGTCCGAGAAGGCAACGGAAACAAAAAATTTCTCTCACCACAAAATCATAACCACGGATCGCATCAACATATATGAAATATGAAGGATGGTTTTAGTGAGGTGTACCTGGTCTGGAGGCTTGCCCAACGACAATACCTCGCAGCTAGTGCGATCTTCAACCGCCTAGTCTTAGACAACGTCTGTGTAGCTCCTGGCCCTGACCCGGACTACGGTTGATAGTCATCCTCCTGAGTAGTAGAAACCTCCTACCTCTACAGATAGTCTACATGGACCACCGATAACTCTAGTCGTCCTATCACACATGACACTAGAAGGAGTCATCCCCTTCTATCAGTGTACTAGTCACCGACACAGTCTTCCACAACCAGCTGTTGTCTTGCATTTGTCTTTTCCTCGATGTTCCTCCCTGAACATGTAGAACTTTCTTGGGGTCTCTCGATTACCACAACAAGAGAGGACAACTTTGCAGATCAACTGATGTTCTGAGTTGTTCTATCTAAGAAGCCCCCAGTACCCCTCTATATATATGAGGGGTCAGGGTCAGGGTTCTCAACCCCGGGCAATGCAAGACTAAAGTGGGAGTAGAATGGTCTGGAATTTTCATCAACTGATTGCACTGCTGTAGCTAAACTGGTTGTTTCACAAATGAACCAGTCAGTTGGGAGTGTAAGCCAATCGGTTCACCAGCTGAACCGGTAGTTTCACATTCCTGACTCACCTCCAATTGACTTTCCTCTTTCGTTTCCAATTAATACTAAGATCAATTCTTATCCCAATCAAATTGTACAAGTGAAACAAAAACTTTTCTCACAAATCAGGACAACACATGCAACCTTTCTCATTTGGTCCAGTCAAACCGATTGGTTCACCAAGTGAACTACTCATCTCACTGACCTTGAGCAGATCCGTTCACCCAGTGAACCGATTAGTTGGTGGTCTAGATCATGTAGAACACAATCAATGTAGTTCTCAATAAATCTAACACTCAAACAAGTTAGTTCAACACTTGAACTTGATGATTTTGAGTCAAGTCAATTGATTGAATGTTTGATTGATTACCTAAACACCTTTAGTAATCAATCTAAACATCATTCATGGATAAACTCCTCTCCCAGGTTAATCCTTTGTGTGTGACCTTATAGGTCCCATTTCACATTGACAGTGAATGTCCATAACTAGCTCATGACATCACAAGCAAAGAGCAGTACCTAGGCGCACATCAGTGCTACCCAACTGAAAAGGAAAGTTGGAGAACAACTTTCTATCCTACAGTCTGTGATTGGGGTTCCAGTGAATGTATAATTCCTTTATATCTGATATCCTGAATGAACTCAAGGCATGGATATGTCATCCTTTCAATGTTCATTCATGTTCCTTGATCCAAAGCAGACTATCTGAGATATTTGTGCCAGCAAAATCACATATTGACTCACACGTGCACGCACATGCCTTTCTCAGTCTTGCTTATCAAGTGTCCATGGACATCATACTCCCTCAGGAGGAACAAATCCCATATCTATTACTCACAGTCAAAACCCCATGTGTCAAAGTCACCCAATCATCACCTTTATAACAATCCATATTTTAGGACCGCATTTGATGATGTCAAAGTGTACCCAATGACATGTGAGGAGTGTAGTGATTTCAGGTCTAAGGATAACAATCACCACCATCACTATGAGAGTTTCCTGTGACTACCATATCAGGGTTCCATGTGTCACTCTCACAGTGGGTCTATCTGATACACTATTCTCTAACATGTATCTATGTGCTTGGTTTGATATCACATATCATGACTAATGAGACTATGTCATCAACGAACACACACTCTAGTCTTGCTTTGTCATTGTTGCCTATCAAACTTCATCAATGCCATCCGACTAGGGACAAAACAAGAATGTACATACTCTTAGCATATGTATGATCTCATTCTTCAGGTCCTTAACCTAAAGACATACATCATTGAGTAATGTCATTCTCTAGACATTCATTTTGTTCTATCATTATATCATAACTGATTGAACCAAAATAAATTGGAAGCTTTCCTTTGATATTTATCAAATCAATCATAATGTATCCCAATCCAAATCATCATATGATTAGCTCTCATGGCATACATACCAATAGTTTGTGGGTCCAATCATCATTCTCAAAAGTATACTACAACCTTGGTAAGTGGGCCTTGATGTTACACTTTCATTGTGCACTTTGTCCTCACCTATAAGCATCCTAAGACAACTTCTAAGTAGGTTATCTAGTTAGATTTTAATGTGGTTGTATTAGTCTTTATGTTCTTCCATCAAAAATTTCATTATAGTTTCTTATGTGATTTTGCACTATAGATTTAATATAAATTTATGTTTATAAACTCCATATTATACCTTATTCTTCAATTTTGTATCTGTCAATTCCCTTATACACCTCTTATACCTAATACATCCACAAATCCAAATTGATAAGTGAGTCTTTGGCTTATCCAAAAGGTCAATTATTTCTTCCTGACTAGGACTATATTTTTGAGCAATTGCAATTTCAATTGAGATATCATCTATCTTGATTTTATCACCCATGTTATTTGGGACCCATGGAGTCACTACCTCCATTTTCCACAAATTAATAGAAAACTTGGAATCACACTTCAACTCTTTCTAATAAGTGCATATGTTACAAAAATTTTCGTATTGAGGTTGGTAGCCACCACAGAATTCATAGTCCTTTGAGTATTCTAACCATATACTCTATCTAAGATTTTGGTCCTTTTGAGTTTAGATATTAGTATAAGACTTTTGTAGTTAGTGATGATATCTAAAGAGACACCATATAAATATTGATGTAAGTTCTTCAAGGTAAAGATAATGTCAACTAGATCAATGTCAAGATACAAAAATAATTTATCTATGTTGTAACTATATAGAAGTATAAGAAGCATTCTTCCCTTCATACATTAGTGTAATTCCCAGTGCCACCTCCCAAGGCTCTAGCATTGTTTAAAATGAGGATTGATCAAAATATCACCACTTTTCTTGGCTATGTTCTTTGTCATCACTCACGCACTGGTCGGGATCGACTTCCCTATTAAATGCTTACCTTTAATCTTCATGTTTCTCTCTAGTTATTTAATTGACTAAATCAAATAATAAACATAATGTTTTGTAATGATTTATGAACGTCCTTAGGTAATATTTTGTTAAATTTTAGTGTAAATATTGAGATATTTGTACTAAAAAAAGTTGTTGGGCCACAATGATCTATGACAACACTCATTGTTGTGGGTTTTGGTGAAAGGAACTTAGTTGGGCGTAACATCCCAAATTTCATAGATAATTGAAATCTAATGTGGATTTCCCTGATAAGAGTATAGTAATAGACCTAATAACCTATCCATGTTTTAGCATGTAATTAAGTCCATATGTGATATGTTTCCTTGTTCTCCAGTACACACATAAATGCTTAAATGTTCATAATTAAATAATTTCATGTAAATGAAAATGAATGAGTGTTTCATGTAGACAATAATTTGACTAGTATAGACAAATTTATAATTATTGGATGATTAATATGAGTGAATATAAGTAAAGTGTTTCACATAAGCTCATATTGAATGGGTGGAGATAATGAACTCAATGAGTAAATATCACAATTTGTGTAAAATAATATCATATAAATTTAGCAGAAGTAAGGTGATGATAATTGGGCTCTAAATCCTAAATATTGATAAATTTATGTGATGTATAAGGATTAATATCAATATAAATGATTTAAACTCTAAACATAGAGAAACTTCACTCCCAATTAGCTTTTTAAAGTTTGAGATTAATTGGATAACCCCAAAACCCCCAATACAATTTGTAGGAAAATTTATATTGTTTGAATCCTAGATTATCTGTATTTTGGTATAAATAAAAACTTTCTTCATGTTACACTTAATTACATGTGTCATGTCTATTTTTATGTTGTACGTAGGCTCACTTGGAGCTATCATATCTACATCCAAGCGACACTCCCTTGTCCCCTACCTCTAAAAGGACTCTATGTTGAGAAGGAGAAATGTTTTCACCCTTCAAACCTTGATCTCCCTCTATTCTTAATCCCATCACCAATGAATTCTCTCTCTACTTTTGTCATGTGCCACATCCATGCAAGCTCGATTACCCCTTTTTAGTAAGTTTTATCTGCCTCTAGATTCCAGACGGCATGGGATTCCTTTTTCCATTGTTCTCTAAATCATGTGGTTTCTTCTAGACTCTAGAAGCCTTCGTGCCTATAAGAGTTGATACCACCACCACAAGGAAACCCCTAGAAGAATGAATCACCCCTAGTTTTTCATGTGAATTCCCCCAAAGTCATTGACACAATCCCATTTCTTTATAGCAGCTTTGGAAATGATGGAGTCCTCTAGGACATCATGATTTCTCCCTCAACTATTGATGATCTATGGGTGGACATTATGCGGTCTTTCAAGTGTTCAATAGAGCAGCATGGGGCTCATGAACTTCTTGGTGACTCATGCACAATGATGTTAATCAAGGATGAAATAATTTCTCTCTTATCCAACCTCCTCCACAACAATGGCAGTGCAAAGGAAGGGAGTAGAAATAGCCACTTGCATATTTCCTCTACTATTGTTGACAACGAGGATAGGTGGACATCATGATCCTTGCATAGGTTAAGTGGGCATATGATGAAGTCTATAGAATATGGCTCCTACTAATTCACAGCTCACATAGTGTAGAGCATGTATGACCACCAGAGACAAGAGCTAGGGAGATCCCATGTTTTGTCACAGGCAGTAGCGCAACATATACTCCCTATACACAACTCATATCTAGGAAATAAATAGGGAGGTGGGTCATATGTATATGACCTTATATGAGATCTCTCACTAGATCCACAAAATTAGGAAGCAAAGAGAAAACCATGAATCAAATGTAAACAACACATATCAACATGAATAAGCTAATCACCTATCTATCTTTTGATTGGGTGTTTTGAGACTAATCTTAAATAAATCACATAATTAGAATGGTAGCTTTGATAAGGTTGAAACTTATATGGTTTTTTATTGTCTTTCACAGTCTAGAAGTGGGATACTGTAACATCATCAAAATCTTAAACTTATCAATGACCCTTAATTTGAAACCCTAATTTGCAAATTTATGATTTCATCTAACAAATAGAATGAAATGTGACCTCTAAGTCCCAAGTATATGAAATATTCTCATAACCTCAATCGTAGGCTCAACCAACTCATTAAAGAAAGAATAATTTCATTAACTACACCTTTTAATAATATATGCATTAAAATAGCAACCTACATGGGGTTGATGCACAAAATCAATGAAAACCAAAATCTAATTGGATAGAGAGATTCTAGAGGTCCTAATTAGCTTGTGGTTCAAATTTGGAGTCAATAGGGCTTTATTTGACCCTTCAAATCAAATAGGTAAGTTAACATATGATGTTTGAGTACATTAATCAAATATTCCATGATTTAACCTAAGATTTCACATTATTTCTTTGTCACACAACTTTGTTTGCTATCCGGATCAAACTTCCAAACCCGGATCCGTCCGTGACTAGGGGACTCTTCCCCTTAGCCCATTTCCCAGATGTTGCGGGACTCTGTAGTCCTCGACGCTGTTTGCTCTATGCCGGTTCTTGCATCCGCTCAGTGCACTAGTACATAACTTACCTTTAGTGTCGGTTATTTAAGGCCTTTAGTGTCAGTTTCTAAGCGACACCTATGTGTGCGACGCTAAAAGCCCAGCCGTTATGCATCGGTTCAAAAACCGACGCCAAAACCCTTCGCGTGCCACCAAAAACGCACCAGCAGGGCACTATAGGCGTCAGTTATTATATAAGAAACCAACGCCATATACCTTCACACCACAGAAGGGCACCATCTTGGGCACTATCAACGTCGATTATTAGATAAGAAACCGACGTCATATAACTCCCAACACGGCCGTGCTGGCTAGCACAGCCGTGGTGTCTGGTCCGCTGCCACGGTCGTGCACTCCCAACACGGCTGTGCTGGCAAGCACGACCGTGGTGTCTAGTCTGCTGCCACGGCCATGCTGGCCAGCATGGCCGTGGTGTTAAGGAAATAGACGTCAGTTACTATTAGAAACTGACACTGTAACGATGTGACGTCGGTTTTATACAAATAACCGACGCCTATTTTTAGTCCGCTGCCACGGTCGTGTTGGCCAGCACGGCCGTGGTGTTAAGGAAATAGACGTCGGTTACTATTAGAAACCGACACTGTAACGATGTGGCATCGGTTTTATACAAATAACCGACGCCTATTTTTTTTTTTTTTCTGTCAGTCTGCAGAGCTGTTGTATGGCTAGTCACAGGATGAGAAACCTGCAGTTCAGTTATGAACTGCAGGTTTTACGACATCCATTGATATCAGCCAACAACATGCCACAAACCTACAAAATTAACAACAAAAATATTCACACATTTAGCAATGGAACATGCAGTTCCATTTGATTTTCACACATTTAGAAACATTCATGTAGCTAGCAATCTGTAGTTCCATTCATTTTCACATTCACACATGTAGAAACATTCATATAGCAACCAACAGTTTCATTCATTTTCACTCAGACACATGTAGAAACATCCAAACATGTAGAAACATTCACACATATATTATAATTCAGAAATTCATTTACAAAATATCATTCTTTAGTCATTATTTGCTATCAACATCCCAATTATATCTTAAAACCCCCACTACTTGTATGGTTGTTGCCCATTCTTCTCTTACTTCATTTAATTCTCCCGTTGTATAGGGAGCATGTACATCTGGTAAGGTCGCTCCTGTAGTGTGGTCAGTTTTAAACACCTGTAAAGAGAATGATGTATATATATATAATTAATGAGCTATAAATAAGATTGATATATTTCATATTATCTAATGAGACTATATAATACCTCAGTAATACAGTCGATGTCCATTGCGGCATATTTGATAATCATGTGCATAAATCGCATCACATAGTATCCACATGCCCATCTGTTGTCTTGTGTAGCACACTATAAATTCAAACATACAAAATATTAAAAAATACAACTAATTAAGCATTGTTCACATAAATAATATATACATATATTGCAGTCGGGAACTTACTTTCACGTTCTTCCAAATTATTGGCTGGTTCTTTTTCATGGAGACCTTTCCTCCAGCCTTTTTGAACTCATCAAAACCCCTACATGTTAATGTAACACAGTACATTGCATAATTAAATAGTAATGTAATAACATAAGTTAACGGATATGAAAATGAAATATTTCTCACCGGAATAATGCCATTTTCATTATGTGTCCATATTTTGTATTCAATTTACTCCCCTTAGGATCTAGATAATAGACAGTGAACGTCTCGGGGACAATAACCAGTAACTCCTAATGCATACCACTAGAGGTAAAAAAAGTTAAAAATTAATAACTCAAAATCCACAATAAAAATGTAATTTTCTTAAGTCCAAATTATAATAAGCAAAGTAAACTTACTCTACATTGAATGGAGCCATTATCACCGTCTTCTTATTTTGAGCAAAAATTGTAAAAGCCTCACAGTAGTATTGTTGAACTGACGGAGGGTCTTTAGATACTAGACTAATCAAAGATGGAATCAAAAATCCTACATGTTCGAATGCAAAATCTACACATATATTGTCTAAGTAGCTGCAAAATATGTATTAATTATGCATGCATTAATAAATAAGAAACCAGATCACCAGATCCTACACAAGGTATATGGATGTATAAAGAAGATCTCACCTTATCCATAGCTCTATCACAGATGTATTTAGCCAATCATATTGAAACAACTCCAAAATATCTTGTATAAATAGTTTGCTTTCGTATGATTGACCTGCAACATCTGAATCTATAGAAATATTTATTAGGTAATTTATATCATGTTCGCCGAACCATATTGCCATACCCCTACAGTTAGGACCTAACGGGATAGGTAGGTCATGTGGAACCCAACTGGGTAATGTAGGAGGTGGAAGTGGAGGCCTAGATGTTGTGGGTGTCTTCTTTTTAACCTGTATATATATATAATAATTTCATATCAACTGACATCATATACACACACTAACAATTTAACGTAATGTAAATTTACCATACAGTTTCAGTAAAGATGACATCCGCTTTTAGCCACAATATCACTCCGCCTTCTGCCTCACCAAGTGTTTCACTATATGTGTGGGCATATGGCAATGGAAGATCCATCCACTTGGGGAATATATGTATCGGGCTCACACGAATCCAACCAGCTGGTAATGCAGACCCATGAAACATTTTCCCTGGTAGGAATGGGTAAGACGACACCTCTGCAATGACATATTCATTAACTTTTAGACGGCATGGCTTCAACCCCTACAAATTTTTGTGTAAAGAATGTTATATACATATATACAAATCATTTTTTTTAAACGACTACAATTTCATATATACATATCATCTTGAATTAAAAAACTAGTTACTATGTCATAAAAATACTTACAGCAGATTTGCAAGGTGGTGGGTCTATAGGATTACTCCCAACCTCTGCAGTAGGCGTAGAGCCTGTAATAGGAGACACCATAGGTACTGTCTGGTAAGTGGCAGCCTGAGATGCCTACCACTTTTTCATTGCTTCTTCGAGTTTCCTATCAAATAGCTTATCTACCTATACATGGATAAAAGAAACGTCAAATTCTAATTATTGAATTCTCTTTTACAGTAACATCTACAAGGAAAAAATATGTTACCTCTTCTTGTGAAAGTCCCACTTTTGAGACATGTTTGCGCTGGGATGGCCCAAAAAAAGCTTTGATGCCCACACCAGTGCCTGCAGCCCTAACACGTCCAGGATGCTCTAGGTTACCCAGAGCAACTGTCAATTCATCCCTTGTGCCCTCAGGGATGAACTTGCCTTGTTTCCTCAACTCGTGCAGCTCCCGCTAATCGCCAAAACAAAATTTTGTAATTAAGTAAACACCACAAATAATCAATATTTGAACGATTGTTGTAAGAGTTGTATTTTACCATTTTTGCAGCTGCCTCAGCAGTTGTGGGCTTCCTTATTTCTCCCTTCTTATTTTGCCTCCCAGCTATCCAGATATCATGGTGAGGAAGAGGTGTGCTACCTATAGTGGAGGACTCCTGAGTAGCAGCAGACTGAGCAATAGCCTCAGACTGTAGTCTTTGGCGAATGCCTACATACCCCTTTGGACCCATTGTGTGGTCATGCACATTCAGTGCACGCCTTGATCTTTGTGCCTCACTGAGGGCCTAGTTAGTATGCACATTAATGATTTGGGTAGTAACAGTAAATGTTAATCTTGAATATGTGAATACAACATATATTAATGAGATTGGGACTGACGCCTAATACCTTGAATTCATCAGTTTGTCTTGAAGCAACAAATGCGTCCCATTCTTCTTTGTCCAGGAAGTTCCATTGTTCAGTGGATGTCTTCTTCCTCTTGTCAGCTTATTTTATGTATTCTCAGGTGAGATTTGTCCTATAGTTCCTTAGGACTCTCTCACAACATTGCATCATGCATTTACGATGCAACTTTTCATCCAATTCAAATATAATCTGCAAAATAGAATTGCTATTAACTAGTATCCAAAAAATTAGTAATCTACAAAATAGAATTGCAAATTAATAAGAACTCACGCATAAATCCTTCCATATTACGTCTTTCTTCTCCTTAGAAACTTTATGCCAAGAATCTATCTTACAACCGCAATGGCTACGAGTAACATACCCAAGATATGAAACAAATGAATTGCGATTCACACCAGATGCATTTCCTGTTTTATCAAAATCCACAACAAGTTTGGGTCCATTGCCCTTTTGTGCTATTAACTTCTTCATCATAGTGATGCCCCTTCTCTTGTCAACTTTTTGGTGTTGCTGATCAAGTGCCTCAAGTGCTTCAAATGGTACATGTGCATCATCAACCTAAAATTTGACAAAATAAACACATTTACAAGATATAAATATAAATGGAAATATAGATATAAATATATGATATATTTTTAAAACTTACATTGTGAGGCCGTGCATTGATGTCCTCACCCTCACGGTAATCATCAGCACGGTCATCAGGAGAATGCTCAGCCATCTGAAAATTCACATTCACATTGTAAAGTTCACATTGTAAAGTAATTCAAATTGTAAAGCTCACTTTGTAAAGTTCACATTCACATTGTAAAGTAATTCACATTGTAAAGTTCAAATTATAAAGTAATTCACATTGTAAAATTCACATTGTAAAGTTCACATTCACATTGTAAAGTTCACATTGTAAAGCTCACATTGTAAAGTTCACATTCACATTGTAAAGTAATTCACATTGTAAAGTTCACATTATAAAGTAATTCACATTGTAAAATTCACATTGTAAAGTTCACATTCACATTGTAAAGTTCATCATTCAGAAAAATAAAACATATAAAAAAATATAAACATGCCTCTAATATTGCGATTTTTTATCAATTAACAATCCTTCATTGTGATCTCCGCACACATACAAGTCATCATTAGCCTCAATATTTGCTGGTGTTGGCAACCCAACTGAGAATGGACTGGAGTCATCATACTTATCATAGTACTGTTCTTCATCTATAGGATCTTCAATGAACTGTCTTTTACCATGAAGAACAACCGACCATTTATCATTTGCAGGATCATCGATATAAAATACTTGTTTCGCATGTGATGCCAATATGAATGGTTCACCCTTCTTGCCAATCTTTTCAAAGTTCACTAAAGTGAAACCCGATTCATCCACTATAACTCCTTTGGTGTTATCAACCCAATTACATTTGCAGAGAGGAATTCTGAAATCTATGTAGTCAAACTCCCATATGTCTTCAATGACACCGTAATATGACATTTTAGCTTCACGTGGACTCTTATCCTTTGCACTTGCAAAAAACATAGTCGATTCTTGAAGGGTGACCCCACTGTTTTGGACGACACTCTTATCATCTCGGCGCTTTGTGTAATATGTGAATCCATTAATGTCATACCCTTCATAAGACATAACAGTCAATTTTGGTTTAAAGGCGAGGCATTTGATAGTTTCAGTAATATCATCTGGTGTTTGAGATAGTTGATGTAAGATTTTATTTTCAAACCAATTAATAAATGTCTTGTTATGCTCTCTAGCAAGCCACATTGTATTGGCTCGAGGATATTGTCTCTTGATGAAATTGGTATGTTCCTCGATATAAACGTTCACTTCGTCCATGTTGTGTAAAATATACAAGTGACCTTGTTCCAACTGCTCACGGTTGATTACTTTCACATGTGATCCCAAAATTCCTTTGCCAAATTGCTCATCAATATTCTTGTCATTATCAGGAGTGTCATTACCACTGAGAAAGTCATTGCAAAAATCCATAACCTCTCTCACCACATAATCCTCGATAATACTCCCTTCAGGCCGATAATGGTTTCGAACATCACTTTTAAAAACGCTCATGTATCGTTCAAAGGGATACATCCAATGCAAGAAAACTGGTCCCAACATTTTCACTTCCCTAGTCAAGTGGACAACAAGATGTACCATGATATCAAAGAACGACAGAGGAAAATACATCTCAATTTGACATAGGGTAACAACCACTTCTCTTTGCAATTTATCGAGAGTATCAGGGTCAATAACTTTGCTGCACAGACTATTGAAAAAGAAACAAAGTCTGGTGATTGCAAACCTTACATGCTTCAACAATATAGATCTAATTGCCACAGGCAATATTTGTTGCATTAGAGTGTGACAATCATGAGATTTAATACCTATCAACTTGAGATCTTTCATTGATACCAATCTATGGATGTTGGATGAGTAACCCTGTGGCACCTTAACATTTACCAAACATTCACAAAAAGCTTTCTTCTCCTTTCTAGACAATGTGTAACAAGCGGGAGGTAAGTATGTTCTCCGATTTCCCATTTCACGAAATTCTATTAATTCTGACCTTATTCCCATTTCACGTAGGTCCAGTCTAGATTTTATCCCATCTTTAGTCTTACCTGGTATATTCAACAAAGTACCAATGACACTATCACAAACATTTTTCTCAACGTGCATGACATCGATACAATGCCTGACTGTCAAAGAACTCCAATAAGGAAGATCCAAAAATATTGACTTCTTCTTGAATATAGATTTGTCACTCCATGTGGCCATAGTACATTGTGATATCTTACCAAATTCATTGACAAAGTCTTTTACTCTTTCATAAACAACCTCCCCTGGTATAGGTTTAGGTGCACTCCGTTCCTCATTCAATCCATTGAATGCTTTGTGTTTCCTATGATACGGATGAAATTTTGTAAGAAACCTTCGATGACCGAGATATACAGTCTTACCGCCATATTTTAGTCTTGTTTAATCAGTGTTCTCTTCCCATATAGGACACACTTTATCTCCAGTCATTAATAGTGCAAAACAACATAGCATGCAAACGAAATGTCTCTCTTCGTGAAGCATCATAGGTCATCACACCTTCACCCCAGAGTTTCTTTAAGTCATCAATCAAAGGTTCAAGATAAACATCGATGTCATTTCCAGGTTGTTTAGGGCATGATATCAACAACGACATCATTACGTACTTATTTTTCATACATAGACAGGGAGGAAGATTGTATATAACAAGCATGACTGGCCAAGTGCTATGTTGGCTGCTCAATGTCTCGTACATATTCATCCCATCTGTACAAAGCCCAAGTCTTAGATTCCTGACTTCTTCACCAAATTCAGGGTACAATAGATCAATCTTCTTCCACTGTGAGGAATCAGACGCATGTCGTAGGATCCCATCATTATTTTTCTTAACATCTACATGCCACCTCAAATTCTTCGCATATATCGGATTGGCAAACAAGCATTGAAACTATGATATTATAGGTAGATACAACATCACCTTGGCAGGAGAACCATTTTTGGACTCCCCCGAAGTCATCAATTTATACCGTGATACACCACATTTTGGACAATCTTTCAAATCCACATAGTCCTTTTGAAATAATACACAATCATTCGGGTATGCGTGTATCTTCTTGGCATCCATTCCCATTGGGCACAACAATTTCTTTACCTGGTATGTTGAGACTGGCAGCTCGTTTCCTTCAGGAAGCATTTCTTTCAACAAAGACAACAATGACGTGAAGCTTTTGTCGCTCCATCTATTGTTAGTTTTCAGCTTATACAATCTCAACACAGCGCTAAGCTTCATAAACTTAGTACAACCTGTTTATAACAATATCTCAGCATCACACATAATGTTTCTAAAAAGGGGAGGTGGATCGGTGTGCTCTACCCCACAACTATCCAGCATCGCATCAACGATGTCTACTGGAACTAGTTCATTCACATCTATGTCATCGTAGGTAATTTCTTCTTCTACACAAGCACTGCTATCGACATCCACTGGTTTCAGGTTTGAAATCTCTCCATGCCAGTGCCATTCTGTATAGCCTTGTGCAATCCCGTTGCACATGACATGACTTTTGATTTCATCACCGGTGCTGACTTTCAAGTTGTTACCGCAATGCCTACATGGATAGTAGAACCTATCTCCAGGTTGTTTCCTATGTTCCTCGACAAATCTAATAAACTGGTCAAGACCAGAAATAAACTTTGGGGTGCAGTGATTGTGAATGGACATCCATGATCTATCCATTCTATGATCAAAGAGAAAACAAGTATATATTACAACAAGATTAGGGTCTAGGGTTAACAGATTAGAGTTTTTGCATGGTTAAAACTTTAGTCCAACAAATACATGTGTTATCATTCTTATATATAATAAATGTGTAGCACCTATCCCATTCTTGAACACCTAATCTCACTAGTAAGTGTATAATGTGTATTGGGTTTTCGAGAAAATTTCGGCAGCATTTCCCTGCTGTTCTCTAAGTACATATGTACTTAGAGAACAAACGGGGAAATGCTACCAAAATTTTCTCGAAAACCCAATACACATTATACACTTACATCCTATGTGAGATTAGGTGTTCAAGAACAGTCCCAAACCGGGGACTATCCAAGATTTACTCCTAATGAGTAAATCTTGGACGGGTTTCTAGGCCAACAAATACATGTGTTGTCATTCTTATATATAATAAATGTGTACCACCTATCCCATTCTTGAACACCTAATCTCACTAGTAAGTGTATAATGTGTATTGGGTTTTTGAGAAACTTTCCGTAGCATTTCCCTACTGTTCTCTAAGTACATATGTACTTAGAGAACAAACGGGGAAATGCTACCAAATTTTTTTAAAAAAGCCAATACGCATTATACACTTACATCCTAAGTGAGATTAGGTGTTCAAGAACAGTCCCAAACCGGGGACTATCCAAGATTTACTCCTAATGAGTAAATCTTGGACGGGTTTCTAGGCCAACAAATACATGTGTTGTCATTCTTATACCTACAATCCTAGTTTCATCATTCATATCCTAGTTCTTCAAGTTAGGTGATTAACATTGTCGATATACTCAAAAAGGAAACAAGTTACCAATTTCATAGTTAGGATGGTAGAGATACCCTAAGATCTAGATCTAATGGTTCATAATGAGCCTGTGATAAAGTTACATTACTAGATGATTATATAATTTCAAAAACAGTACACAAATAAATTCAAATGAGTAGATAACTAAATAAAAAATAGTAGACAAAAAAATACAAATAAGTAGATGAATAAATCATAAAAAAATAAGTACATAATTAAATAAACACAATCAGTAAATAACTTTAAAAAAAATTCCACTAGCTTGGTGAAATCAGTAAATAAATAAACACAATCAGAATATTTTTCAATGGCTTTTGGGGTGACTTAGTGAAACCAGTGCATGTTTTGGGCATCCTTTGTATAGGTTGATCTAGGGTTCAATCCAGTAGATGAATCCAAACCCCAACAGCAGCCTAGGCATGCCCTATGCCACCCAAGCATCCACCCAGAGGCCTAGCTAGGCAGGGCACCCGGGCTTTGGACCCTAGGCGTACCCTGGCACTTGCTTAGGCGCCGCCTGGGTGAGGTCCAGGTCGGCGGCGGCAGAGAAAGCAAGCGGAGGAGGAGAAAAGGCGGACGGTCGAAGGGTTACCTTACAGGAATCTGGCGGAGCAAAGACCTAGCAGGAAGCTGGAGGCGGCGAGGAGAGCATCGAAGCAGCTACCAACGGGGGTGGCGGCGATGAGAGGAGAGGAGCAACGACCGGCGGCAGCACCGAGCGACAGTGAGAAGAGAAGCAACGAGCGGCGATGAGCAAGAAATTGCCGGGCCTAACTAATGAATCGGGAGTGAAACAGAGAAAGGGGAAGAGTCGCTCGCGTTGGTGCTGTTAAGTTAAACATAAGCTTCAATTGTTTAACTGACCGACGCTACAGCCTAACAACGTCAGTTTTCTATGGAAACCGACACAATAGGGGTGTAAAAAATTTTGGCAGGGACGACGCGTACACACTTATAATGTCGGTTATTATAAGACAATTGATGCCCATATTAGAACTTTTAGCACAAATTTTATCGTCATTCAGCGTCGGTTATTAGCTAAAACACCGACGTTGTATCTAATACTTTGGTGCAGTTTTTTTTTGCTCGAAAAAATTGGATTTCGCGGGCTACTTTAGGTGTCGGTTTTTTTTCTTCAACCGACACTGAATGAAAAGTGATACCCGTGTCTGGCTGGTCTTCACATATAGACGTCGTGTGTCCTTATTAACCGACGTTTAATGTGAGTAGCGTCGGTTTTACTAAAAAACCGACGCCTCTAAAATGACGTTGAACGTTTTTTCTGTACTAGTGGTGCTAGGAAAGCTCACAAATATAATTGCCTTTCTCTCCTATTTCTCTGAGCCCCAAAAATCTAAGGGCTTCATGCCTTGAAAACTCCAAACTATGAGGGAATCTATTCATCCCCTGTTTCCCCCTACGGATGGGACTTCCAGACACACCAAGGCATCACACTCATAAGTAGTTGTCCCTCCACCATCCTCAAATGCACATATTTTATTTTCTTCTAGTAGGTTTTGGTGCTATCAATCTGCACCCATCTCTCCCACCTATACCTTGGCTCCCCAGCAAGTCCGAGTTCACTGGCATGCTTATGGCCTCCGTGGTGGACCACGACAATTGGAATCTCCTTCATGTGCTCTGGGAAAGCTTGTGAGGGCTTTGATTTCTCCATAGAGGTAACCATCAACTTTTCCCTCTTTTACCTGTTCCTTGGGAATATATCCTATTCTCATGATGTTTTCTGTTGTTCACACTGGTTTCTTCGCCTTTAGCTTTGGCTAGCATCATAGATTCACCCCACACTTTCAACTGGTACCATGTCATTTGTTTCTTGAGTGGCTATGTGTTCCGTTGGTTTCCTTCTCTTGCCCTCTCCATGCCATGGCAGGAGAGGCTGTTGGTTCTCTAGAATCCTAGACGGCCCAATCATGGGCTTGTTTCCTTCGTATAGATGCAAGGTACTCATCCTCGATCCCAGTTTCTCACAAAGAATCAAGTTTCTCCATGGTTTGATCATTTTTTCTCACTCGTTGTGCCTCATGCCATATCTCAAGGAGGAAGATGACAGGTTGTGTTATGACCATAGTATCCCTTGACATTTAATCGAGCAATTAATCTTAGAAGGGCAGTCAAGGGATTTTTCTACCTTCATTTTCTTTGATTGTGGATCTACTGCGGTGAGCGACTTTTGCTACCTGGCGGGTGTCTTTTGACCCAGGCCAGTAATGGGTCCGGATCCAACTGGCCCCTGATTGAGATAATAATAGACACATGGCTTTTCTTCAAATGTCCATTGGTCTAGATTTTGGAAATTCATAGTAATCCAACCGATTATTAGAAAAATACCCAAAAATAGTTGATGTAAAGGTTTTTCAATAAGGAAATCAATTTTTAGGTTTTTCAATCATCACTGACCATGTTTCCCTAAAGTACCCAAATTAGGATTTAGGATATACTTAAGGTGATAATTAATATGCACCATGTTAATTTCAGGAACATAAGATTCGATCAAGATGAGGGATACTAAGTTAGGATCTACCTTTCTCCAGGTAAGAGGTTCATGCCACTATGCATATTTATCTTGGATGAATTGCTTGTTATGTATGATTGAGGATTATGCTTTACATTTTCAAGTTCATGAATGCAATTAAGACAATGATGATGCCACATATTTTATTATTGCATGTTGTTTTCTATAAACAAAAAGCCTTATTCTTATCACTGATGCTCATAAGTTTAATGCTATGCTTATGTAATGATTAAGAAATTGAAGAAAGACTTATGTAAATCATGTAAGGTTAATGTCAAGATTAAGAGTGGGAAATCCCATGATGATTAAAATAATGCACAAATGTTGTAAATTGTTCCTCTTTATATTATTTCATCTTTATGTCAGTGATGATCACTTTGGAGAAACTAAAATGAGCCTTAACTGGCATGATGCAAACTTTGGTGCAATTATTGGATGAGGACAATTTACATTGATGGCAAGATAAGAACAATGATGTCAATGTTTAAGTTTATAGAATTAAGTAACTTATTATATGTTTGTCACAATGATGGACCTTTATGGTCATAATGGGCTTCCTAGCAGTGATGGGCTTTCCGAGCATGATGTGCCCCATGTGGATAGTCATGGAGAGAACACATATAGTAGTGTTTCTTAATTCTTTGATGTAATGAAAGATAAAGTGTAATGAGAATTCTTAATGTTAAATCATGTCAAGTTTATTTCAGTTCAAGTATATGCTTACTTTCAGTTCTTATAACATGCATAGTGCCTCTTACTTATGTTGTTGCTTTCTTTCACATGGTTGTGGGACGAGATGTCCCTAGATCAATGAGCAAGAGGGAATTAAAGTGAGCCTTCAAGTGTAGCTGATCAACGAGATTTTAGCTTGGTGGGGTGCCATCTACCACTCCATAGATTATTTAGTTTAGTTTCATTTCATGTTTTAGATTTACTTAGCCTACATGTATTAGGTTTTGATATAAGATGAGATAGTTTATGGTTTTTCCCTGTTAAAGAACAATGTATGAATTTCTATTTTGATTTAATGCATGGTGTTTCATTTATCTTGTTGCAATGCTTATAATGTTTTGGTAATGTTCCTCCGAGATGAGTGAACCATGTTATGGAAAACATAGGGTTTGCTTCCTCCGTCATATATGTGTTTGGAGGGACGTTACAATATGGTATCAGACCAATGAGTAGATGGCCACTAAGCTAAAGATTCACATGTTCTAACCCTAGGTATACATTTTTTTTCTAGATGGATCCTAAGAAGTCTGACAAGGGAAAGGATAGGGAAGATGGTGCTAGCTCTTCTAGTGAGGGAAGTGGATTAAGAAGAAACCCTAAGGCAACCTTAGAAGGCTTAGTGAAACTACTCACCAATGCCCTAGGAAGAGGACAACGTCAACCTAGACACCATGAGCTGACCTTGGTGGACTTCTTGAAGATCAGGCTTGACTCCTTTACTGGATAAGAAGAGGATGATGTCATCACCAAGGGAGAAGAATGGATTATGAGCATGCAGCATTGTTTTCATGACCTGGATTACCCTCAATAGTCTAGGGTTCACTTTGGCACCCACATGCTGAAGGGAGAAGCCCGTACATGGTGGGAGAACTTCCTCAACTTAAGAGCGGCTAATGCACCTGCACTCACATGGGAAGGATTTGTTGAAGCTTTCTAGGAGCACTATGTGTCTGAAGCTATGATAGAGAAGAAGGAGCTAGAGTTTGCCAATCTAGCTGAGGTCAGTGACATGACGGTGACACAATATGCCATGAAGTTTAGGATCCTATAGAAGTAAGGTTATGATTATGATGAGCGACGTAGGACAAAGAAGTTCATCCGAGGACTTAAGCCAGACTTAAGCTTTGTCCTGTCAGGAAGAGGCCACATAACCCTTCACGTTGCGTTAGATGTTGTCTTAGAGCTAGAAGACCACCCTGTAAGATCCTACAAGATGGAAGGTCCTCGTAAGAACAACCAACATCAACATCAACCTCCTAACAACAAGAGGAAGGCTCCTGAGGTAGAAGCCCCTATTTCCCAAGAGAAAACATAGTGCCTGACTTGTAAGTGGGTCCATGGAGGGTCGTGCAACTTTGGTACTAGTTTATGCTATTATTGTGGAGAGCATGGACACATAAAGCTAGATTTCCCTAAGATACAAAGGGAGGAAGCCTAGAACCCAGCTCCTAAGAGATAGGCAAGAGTCTTCGCTATGGACATGGAGGAGGAAAATGATCAAGGTATGGTTTAGATTGTCACTTTTAGATTTTGACTTTATCCTTAGACCATATATGTGTACAGTCTTAAGCTTTTAAATAATAAGTTATGATGTTATGAGAATATGGACAGCCCTAACGTGGGTAGTGGTCTAAAAAAATTTCTAGGACAAAATTTATTTAAGGTGGGTAGAATTGTAACATCCTCAAAAATCTTAAACCTATCAATGATCCTTGATCTGAAACCCTAATTTGCAAATTTATGATTTCGTCTAACAAATAAAATGCAATGTGACCTATAAGTCCCAAATATATGAAATATTCTCATAACCTCAATAGCAGGCTCAACCAACTCATTAAAGAAATAATAATTTCATTAATTACATCTTTTAATAATATATGCATTAAAATAGGAACCTATATGGGGTTGATGAAAAAAAGTTAATTAAAACCTAAATCTAATTGGATAGAGAGATTCTAGAGGCCCTAGTTAGCTTGTGGTTCAAATTTGGAGTCAATAGGGCTTCATTTGACCCTTCAAATCCAATAGGGAAGTTAACATATGATGTTTAAGTACATTAATCAAATATTTTATGATTTAACCTAAGATTTCACATTATTTCTTTATCACATGGTTTTGTTCGCTATCTGGATCAAACTCCCAAACCCAGAGGCATCCGCGCCTAGGGGACTCTTCCCCTTCGCCCATTTCCCAGAGGTTGCGGGACTCTATAGGCATCAACTTTATCTTCTCTACACCGGTTCTTACATACGCTCAGTGCCAGGAAAGCTCACAAATATAATCACCTTTCTCTCCTATTTCTCTGGACCCCCAAAATCTAAGGTCTTCATGCCATGAAATCCCCAAACCGTGAGGGACTATATTCATCCCATGTTCCCCCCTACGGATGGGACTCTTAGCCACACCAGGGCATCACGCTCATAAGTAGTTGTCCCTCCACCATCCTTGAATGCACATAAATTGTTTTCTTCTAGTAAGTTTTAGCGCTATCACCCTTGACCCATCTAATCCACCTCTACCTTGCGCCTCCACCAAGTCCAAGTTCACTGGCATGCTTCTGGTCTCCACGGTGGACCCTGGCAATTAGAATCTCCTTCGCGTGCTGTGGGAACGCTTGTAAGGGCTTTGATTTATCCGTAGAGGTACCCATCAAATTTTCCCTCTTTTTCCTGTTCCTTGGGCATACATCCTATTCTCATGATGTTTGTTGTCGTTCACACTATTTTCTTTGCCTTCAGCTTCAGTTGGCATCATAGATTCATCCCTCACTTTCAACTGGTACCATGTTGTTTGTTTCTTGTGTGGTTAAGTGTTCTGCTAGTTTCCTTCTCTTGCCCTCTCCCTACCATGGCAAGAGAGGTTTTTGTTTCTCTAGAATCCTAGACGGCCCAAGCCTGGGCTTGTTGCCTTCATATAGATGCAAGGGACTCATTCTCGATCCTAGTTTCTCACACACAACCAAGTTTCTCCATGGTATGATTGTTATTTCTCACTCTAGAGTTGTGCCTCATGCCATGTCTCAAGGAGGAAGATGTCAGGCTATGTTATGACCATAGTATCCCTTGACATTTAATCGAGCAATTAATCTTAGAAGGGAAGTTAAGGGATTTTCCTGCCTTCATTTTCTTTGACTGTGGATCTAAAGGGGTGAGCGACTTTTCAAGTTGGCGGGCGTCTTTTGGCCCAGGACTGCAATGGGTCCCGATCCAACTAGCCCTTGATTGACATAATAATGCACACGTGGATTTTTTCCAAATTTTCATTGGTCTAGATTTTGGAAATTCATAGTAATCCAACCGATTATCAAAAAAATACCCAAAATAGTCGATGGAAAGTTTTTTCGATACGGAAGTCTTTTTCAGGTTTTCAAACCTAGTTTAGTTGTCTCTGACCATGTTTCCCTAAAGTACCCAAATTAGGATTTAGGATATAATTAAGGTGATAATTAATATAAACCACGTTAATTTCAGGAACATAAGACTCGATCAAGATCAGGGATACTAAGTTAGGATCTACCTTGCTCCAAGTAAGAGGTTCATGCCACTATGCATATTTATCTTGGATGAATTGCTTGTTATGTATGATTGAGGATTATGCTTTAAGTTTTCAAGTTCATGAATGCAATTAGGACAATGATGATGCCTCATATTTTATTATTGCATGTTGTTTTCTATAATCATAAAGTCTTATGCTTATCACTGATGCTCATTAGTATAATTCTATGCTTATGTAATGATTAAGAAATTGAAGAAAGACTTATGTAAATCATGTAAGGTTAATGCAAAGATTAAGAGGGGGAAATCCCATGATGATTAAGATAATGCACTAATGTTTTGAATTATTTCTCTTTATATTATTTTGTCTTTATGGCATTGATGAGCACTTTGGTGCAACTAAGATGAGCCTTAACCAGCCTGATCAGTACTTTGGAGCAATTATTGGATGAGGACAATTTACATTGATAGCAAGATAAGAACAATGATGTTAATGTTTAAGTCTATAGAATTAAGTAACTTATTATATATTTCTCGCAATGATGGACCTTTATGGTAGTTATGGGCTTCCTAGCAATGAAGGGCTTTTCGAGCATGATGTGCCCCATGTGGGTAGTGATGAAGAGATCACATATAGTTGTGTTTCTTAATTCTTTGATGTAATGAAAGATAAAGTGTTATGAGAATTCTTAATGTTAAATCATGTCAAGTTTAGTTCCGTTCAAGTATATTCTTACTTTCTATTCTTATAATATGCATAGCGCCTCTGACTTATGTTGTTGCTTTCTTTCGCATGGGCGTGGGACAAGATGTCCCTAGATCAAGGAGCAAGAGGGAATTGAAGTGAGCCTTCAAGTGTAGCTAATCAAGGAGACTTTAGCTTGGTGGGGTGCCATCTACCACTCCATAGATTTTTTAGTTTAGTTTCATTTCATGTTTTAGATTTACTTAGCCTACATGTATTAAGATTTGATATAAGATGAGATACTTTATGGTTTTTCCCTGTTAAAGAACAACGTATGAATCTCTATTTTGATTTAATGCATGGTGTTTCATTTATCTTGTTGCAATGCTTATCACGTTTTGGTAAAGTTCTTCTGATCCGAGTGACCCATGTTATGGAAAGCATAGTGTTTTCTTCCGCCATCATATATGTGTTTAGAGTGACATTACAATATGGTATCAGAGAAATGAGTAGATGGACACAAACTAAAGATTCACATGATCTTACCCTAGGTATACATTGTTTTTCTAGATGGCTCCTAAGAAGTCTGACAAGGGAAAGGATAGGGAAGATGGTGCTAGATCTTCTAGTGAGGGAATTGGATCAAGAAGGAACCCTAATGCTTCCTTGGAAGACTTTGTGCAATTGCTCACCAATGTGCTAGGACAAGGACAACGTCAACCCAGACACCACAAGCTGACCTTGGTGTACTTCTTGAAGATCAGACCCGACTCCTTTGCTAGAGAAGGAGAGGATGATGTTGTCACCAATGAATAAGAATGGATTATGAGCATGGAGCATTGTTTTTGTGACCTGGACTGCCCTCAATAGTCTAGGGTTCTCTTTGTCGCCTACATGCTGAACGGAGCAACCCGTAAATGGTGGGAGAACTTCCTCAACTCAAGAGCAGTGGATGCTCCTACACTCACATGGGAAGGATTTGTTGAAGCCTTCTAGGAGATTTATGTGTCTGAAGCCATGATAGAGAAGAAGGACCTAGAGTTTGCCAATCTAGCTGAGGTCAATGACATGATGGTGACCCAATATGCCATGAAGTTCTGGATCCTATAGAAGTACGATTATGATTATGATGAGCGACGCAGGAAAAAGAAGTTCATCCAAGGACTTAAGCCAAACTAAAGCTTTTCCCTATCTGGAAGAGGACACAAAACCCTTCAGGCTATGTTAGATGCTTCCTTAGAGATAGAAGACCACCCTGGAAGATCCTACAAGAAGGAAGGTCCTCAGAAGAACAACCAGCATCAACATCAACCTCCTAACAACAAGAGGAAGGCTCTTGAGGTAGAATCCCCTATTCCCTAAGAGAGAACACAGTGCCTGACTTATAAGAGGGTCCATGGAGGGCCATGCAGGTTTGGTACTAGTTTATGCTATTATTGTGGAGAGCCTGGACACATAAAGCCAGATTGCCCTAAGATACAAAGGAAGGAAGCGAAGAACCAGAACCCAGCTCCTAAGAGATAGGCAAGAGTCTTTGCTTTGAACATGGAGGAGAAAACTGATCAAGATATGGTTTAGATTGTAACTTTTAGATTTTGAGTTTATCCTTAGACCATATATGTGTACAGTCTTAAGCTTTTGAATAATAAGTTATGATGTTATGAGAATATGGACAACCCTATGGTGGGTAGTGGTCTAAGAAAATTTTGAGGAAGAAATTTATTAAAGGTGGGTATAATTGTAGCATCCTTAAAATCATAAACCTATCAATGACCCTTTATCTAAAACTCTAATTTGCAAATTTATGATTTCATCTTACAAATAGAATGCAATGTGACCTCTAAGTCCCAAATATATGAAATATTCTCATAACCTCAATTGCAGGCTCAACCAACTCATTAAAGAAAGAATAACTTCATTAATTACACCTTTTAATAATATATGCATTAAAATAGAAACCTATATGGGGTTGATGAAAAAAAGTTAATGAACACTAAATCTAATTGGATAGAGAGATTCTAGAGGTCCTAATTAGCTTGTGGTTCAAATTTGGGCTCCATAGGGCTTCATTTGACCCTTCAAATCAAATAGGGAAGTTAACATATGATGTTTGAGTACATTAATCAAATATGTCATGATTTAACCTAAGATTTTACATTATTTCCTTGCCACATGGTTCTGTTCTCTATCTGAATCAAACTCCCGAACTTGGAGCCATCCGCGACTAGGGGACTCTTCCCCTTCACCCATTTCCCATAGGCTATGGGACACTGCAAGCCTCGACTTTGTCCGCTCTACGCCGATTCTTGCATCCGCTCGGTGCCAGGAAAGCTCACAAATATAATCACCTTTCTCTCCAATTTCTCCGGGCCCTAAAAATCTAAGGGCTTCATGCCCTGAAATCCCCAAACTGTGAGGGACTCTATTCATCCCATGTATCCCCGTGCGGATGGGACTCCCAACACACCAGGGCATCACGCTTATAAGTAGTTGTCCGTCCACCATCCTCAAATGCATAGAAATTGCTTTCTTCTAGTAGGTTTTGGTGCTATCACCCAACACCCATCTCTCCCACCTCTACCTTGCACCTTAGGCAAGTCTGAGTTTGGTGGCATGCTTCTGGCCTCCACGGTGGACCCTGGCAATTGGAATCTCCTCCACGTGTTGTGGAAAAGCTTGTGAGGGATTTGATTTCTCCACACAGGTACCCATCAACTTTTCCCTCTTTTGCATGTTCCTTGGGCATATATCCTATTCTCATGATGTTTGCCACCATTCACATTGGTTTCTTCACCTTCAGCCTCAGCTGACATCATAGATTCATCCCACACATTCAACTGGTATTGTGCTATTTATTTCTTGTTCGGATAATCATCCCACACTTTCAACTAGTACCGTGTTGTTTGTTTCTTGTACGACTAAGAGTTCTGTTGGTTTCCTTCTCTTTCCCTCTCCTTACCATGGTAGGAGAGGTTGTTAGTTCACTAGAATCCTAGACGGCCCAATCATGGGCTTGTTGCCTTCGTATAGATGGAAGGGACTCAACCTCGATCCCAGTTTCTCACAAACAACCAAGTTTCTCAAGGTTTGATGGTTTTTTCTCACTCCAAAGTTATGCCTTGTTCCATGTGTCAAGGAGGAATATGCCAGGATGTGTTATGACCATAGTATCCCTTGACGTTTAGTCGAGCAATTAATCTTAGAAGGGAAGTTAAGGGATTTTCCTACCTTCATTTTCTTTGACTGTAGATCTGATGTGGTGAACGACTTTTGCTAGCTGGCAAGAGTCTTTTGTCCCAGGCCAGCAAAGGGTCTGAATCCAATTGGCCCCTGATTGAGATAATAATACGCGCGTGGCTTTTTTTCAAATGTTCATTGGTCGAGATTTTGGAAATTCATAGTAATCCAACCGATTATCAAAATAATACCAAAAAAAAGTCGATGGAAAGGTTTTTCGATAAGGAAGTCATTTTTAGGTTTTCAAACTCTTAAACATAAAGTCTTATACTTATCACTAATGCTCATTAGTCTAATGCTATGCTTATGTAATGATTAAGAAATTGAAAAAGACTTATGCAAATCATGTAAGGTTAATGTGAAGATTAAGAGGGGGAAATCCCATGATGATTAATATAATGCACTAATGTTGTAAATTGTTCCTCTTTATATTATTTTGTCTTTATGACATTGATGAGCACTTTTGTGAAACTAAGATGAGCCTTAACTGGCTTGATGAGCACTTTGGTGCAATTATTGGATGAGGATAATTTACATTGATGGCAAGATAAGAACAATGATGTTAATGTTTAATTTTATAGAATTAAGTAACTTATTATATGTTTCTTGCAATGATGGACCTTTATGGTCATTATGGGATTCCTAGCAATGATGGGCTTTCTGAGCATGATGTTCCCCATGTGGGCAATGGTGGAGAGAACACATATAGTAGTGTTTCTTAATTCTTTGATGTAATGAAAGATAAAGTGTAATGAGAATTCTTAATATTAAATCATGTCAAGTTTATTTCAAGTCAAGTATATGCTTACTTTCAGTTTTTATAACATGCATAGTGCCACTTACTTATGTTGTTTCTTTCTTTCACATGGTTGTGGGATGAGATGTCCCTATATCAAGGAGCAAGAGGGAATTGAAGCGAGCCTTCAAGTGTAGCTGATCAAGGAGAGTTTAGCTTGGTGGGCTTCCATCTACCACTCCATAGATTATTTAGTTTAGTTTCATTTCATGTTTTAGATTTACTTAGTCTACATGTATTAGGTTTGATATAACATGAGATAGTTTATGGTTTTTCCCTATTAAAGAACAATGTATGACTCTCTATTTTGATTTAATGCGTGGTGTTTCATTTATCTTGTTGCAATGTTGATCATGTTTTGGTAATGTTCGTCCGAGCCGAGTGACCCATTTTATGGAAAAAATAGGGTTTGCTTCCGCCGTCATATATGTGTTTGGTAGGCATTATAGATACGTAATAGGGAATGTGTTAGCGTTATTTTTAAAAAAAATTAGACAAAGAATAATTAGGGAATAGTATTCTAGTTAAGTAATATTGGATTATTATTATAGGTTAATTAAGGGGTATGATCATGAGGATGGTAGGAAACTTTTTCCTATTAAAATAGGGTAAGTGTTCCATGCCTTAGGTTTTATTATACAACATGATATGAGGTTGTCAATCAGTAAGGGTAAACTCATTTACCCTTTAACCATACTGTATAGGCGAAGGATAAGGGTAAACAATTTTCTTATCCTTTACCCACCTACCTACTAGTACCCTCTAACCCATTGTCTTTGTGGGTAAGGGTAATCTATAACCCATACCCTCTAACCAGCTACCTGCCAATATTTATTTATAATATATTAAATGTATAGCTGTTGATGTTTGAGTCTATGGAATATTTAATATTATGTGGTCATCGGTTATACAATACATGATATTCCTACCTACTTTGTATGTAGTTAACTTGGTTGTGTATGCAACACCATTTTGGAGATACAAGGCATGTGTATACAAATAGTCTATGTTTCATTAAATACTTGTGTTGTGTAAGACAAACATATATATGATAGCAATATTTAATCTTTCATTTACCATTTGATACATATTTGAGTGGTGTAATATATTTTTTATCATTAAGAGTGTTTATCCTTTTATTCATATGGAATGAGGTGTTTACAAGTGTAGGATATGAAATAAAAACCTATATATATGTGTTAATTGCTTTGAAGTCATGCCTTATAGAATGCCATACAAAATAGGAATCTGGATTGACCTCATCAATGATCACTCTATTTCTTATAAACCAGATGAGATTGGGGATTAGGATCACCATGCAATGATCAGATTTTTTGGTGAGGCTGGTCGCATCCTCCAGGTCAATTGGAATCTTAGAAAGAACATTTCGAGCTCGGTCCCATATGGTGACAGAGAACTGACATTTCTAGAATAAATGAAGGTTGGATTCAGCAGCTTGCTGGAAGAGATTACATCTTGAATCAAGGGAGAACCCCTTAAGTTGCAGTATGTCTTCAGTTAGTAGTTTACGATGGAAAGACTTCCAGTAATTAATCAGGAATCTTGTTGGCATATTGTTTTTCCATAGCCATTTGGTCCACTATTATCTAGTTTTTTTATTTGACAAGGTTCCAACCTACTCTAAGGGTGAAATTTGGGAGGCCCTTAAGATAGCATTTATCTTTGTTGCTCAGAGAAATATTGGTGTATATTTTCTTCAAGTCCTCAGTTCCTCTTGTTTCAGGGATGAACCATTTGCCATTGTTCATTAGCACACTGACTTTTTGGTCCTTTCCGAAGTTGTTTTTTATCCTAAGGATGGTAGCAATAATATGTGAGGTGGTGTAATCTACATTATTTGTGCTTTTTTTTGATGCAACTATATTTTATAGGGTATAAGATATGTATGTTCCTAGTGATAACTCTTTGTGATATATTTTCATTTAATATCACTTTAATGTAGCAATCCTTATCTTTTGGAAATAATTTATTTGTTCACACACCAATGTTGGGGAAATACCAATTCTATATGCATTCAATACAACACAAAGTCACAAACCAGTTATATAATCTTGTATATGATTAGTTAGAATCATTTTGGATATTTAAAAAACATTTTAGATCATCTAGATATTTCACTCAAATATATAGATGTATTATCCATGCCATTATTGTTAATATTAGAAAAAATTTGAAGAAGCAATATAAATTCCCCTCTTCATCCTTCCCCTCCCCATTTACCCTGTAAGTAAGAGGGTAAGGTAAGGGGAGGGTAAGGATATTGGTGGAATGGATTACCCATACCCTCCTTATTGACATCCCTAATTACATCATTCAATTTTGTTTGCATTATCATGATTGAAAACTTATAGTATGCATGCTATCATTTGATCACTTCAATGATATAAGAGATATTTATTATATGTACATCTTTTTAAATTTACTACATGCATGTTATATGTTAAGACTAGATCAATTAGGAATTATACCTTTCATTTTTAAGATTATTAATAGAATTATGGGTGACAACCCTAAGTAAGATCAGAACTAGAATAAGAAGTAATACTTAGGTCGTATCTCATGAAAATTTTATAGAAGGACGGTGCCTCATGCGCCCCCCTTCAATTTATAGGTTAAAACCCAATCTTTTACACCTTGAGTGTGATAAATAATTTTAATGGTTATGGGTTCAAGCCCAAGCTTGTATACATGCATTGTGTTTAGAAGCATGCACACTATGTGTGTGTTCAGTGAGATCACATTATATAAGGTCCATTGATTGGGTGCCCTGATAAGAATGCTTAACTAAGTTAATAATACATCCTAAAACCCAATTTAAATGTTTATCCATGCTCATATCTATTTTTTAAACTGTATGTTAAGTTACGATCATATTATTATTGGATGTCCATCACTTACAATTTGGTTGTCGAATGCATGACCATGTATGGATGCACATAGGTTGTCTGTAGTATGGTGTAGCTCTCAGGATGTGGATGTATGTATGGGATTAAGACCTGGTGGGATGCCATCTATATCATCTAAGAATGATTAGTTTTCTACTTGTTCATGTATCATGTTCCCTAGAAGTTAGTTTTGGAAAAAAGAATGTGCAGATGAGAACCAATGTAACTAGATAATGTGTAAAATTATTTTTATTATTGCAGTGAATGATATATGTTATTTGTGATATTCTCTAAGTTTGATGTTGATGGTTAATAATTCTATATTTTACTATATATTGATCGCACTTGGGGGATGCTACACAGGGTTGCATTGACAATTTTGGGGGTTTGATGCATACGTATTTGGGGTCGATCTGGGAAAGATATATATTTTTTTAGGTTGTATAGTTGTTAAAAGATCATTTTTCATTGAAAACTACCTACGTAGATGGACACCAACCAAGTGATTTGGGACCTATTATAGAACATTCTAGAGATGGAAGTGTTATTCTCGAGCTAGATAAGGCATTATTTGGGGAACACATCTTTGAACGTTGATAAAATTTGCAAGTGTTGTGAAGACCCAAGCTTGATGTTTTCCATGTCAATATAGTACATATTGAATGTAAGTAAGTTCCTTCATTTCTTCTTATGTTGTTTTTCTATCTTAACCACTCATTCACTTCTTTCTCGACGTCTTTTATCACTTCAGGTCAAATTATGTGTTTGTCGAAAACATTTCTTTTCTCCTTCTTTGGCATAGTTGAGTCTACTACAAGAATTATCAGGTGTGTGGAGCTTGTATGGTGATGCTTTGAGATAGGGCTTTATTCTACAACATGTCAGTTTCATTCTCCGCCATAAGGGGAGTGATATGGATACTACTTTCTAATGGCATTTTTCTAATCTCTATCACTAGTCACCATATACAGTTGAAATGCTTGATACGACCAAAAAATAGAATTTTATTCATGTATGAGAAAAAGCTTCAAAATTTACCTTCTTTCTATAAAATGTGTTTTCCTAACTCAGAAAAGGTCATCCTTTTATGCCTTATAAATGAATGACATCATTCTTTACATGGGCTGGTATGAAATTACCAATTTTTTATACTTTTCACAAATTTTAGCAGATTAAGCTTACTTGATTGAATCTTTTACTAAAAATGTTAGAAACTATTTTATATGTTATCACATTATATTACAATAGTTTGATAAGTCTTTTCATTCTGTTTTGTGATATGACCTATGTTCAGTCAAAAGATGGAAATTTCGTCTATATACATGCATACTAAAAACAAATTAGAGCTGTGTCACTTTTTATGCTTGAGTAATGTATATTGTACTATGATAATATAAATAGGAGACTATCGAAAAGGAAGACAAGAAATTGGAATAAATAATAAGAAAAAAAAGTCTCCATGTGTGTTGTATAACTTCCTTAGAGTTTAAAAGGCAGGTTAAGGAAACATGTTTTCATCTAGCAATATAGGTATTATGAGAAGGTACTCATAGTTGCATATTGTTGAATATATGCGGATTACCAATGACATGTATGAGGTATGGTCCCCTTAGAATCTGGATTTTACTAGTTTAATGAGTATAGTTGATGTTGTATCTCCTATTGTTTACAACATAGTCCATTCAATATGAATGAATTCTTCTCAATATGACATGATACACAAGATATAAGGACTTTTGTTTACCTAGTACTAAGGATGGACCTATTTTTGTATGTAGATTGTTGGTTGGTGATCCCCTACTATCTGTTCTTGCACCAATAGAGTGGTAATGGGATCTTAATGAAATGAAGAATTTTAATATTCTCTTTAGTGAACGAAGGGACTTCACAAGCACCAACTGTTAAAATAAGAAGAAATTTCCTTTGAAACAACCACCAAAAATCCTCATAGATAGGGAGACATATTCATCTAGTAAATTGGGACACTATCGCTACCCCAACTAACCAAGGGGACTGGGGAATCATAAACCTAGAAAATAATGCCTTCTACTTGATAGCAAAAATCATAAACAACTTGGCAAACAACAACAAAAATAAAATTTAGTACAACCTGATCTCTGAAAAATACTACAAAAAATTGCCCCCATAGCACAAAAAAAATGTTGCTTCTCTGCTCTAGAAATACATCAACAAGAAAATCCACCTCATAAAACAAATCATCTACACCCCTCCACACTCCCACAATAGAATTTCTTTCTAGTTTGATCCATGGTTTAGAAACTACACCATAGAAAGCATGCACATAAGCTGGTTCATCCCAAAAAAACTTACAAACATCACTACGGCCAAAGCTCTTGGCCTCCTCACCAGAAAGAGATCCAACTCCCTCAAATAATGCTTTTTAGAACATCTAGATCAAAATGAACTCACCAACATCATCCACGAGCTTGAAAATAATACTTCAAACAAAATTGTGTGGATTTGGGGATCAAAATATATGCCAAAAGATGCCTATTCTTTCCTCCTATTAAGAGGTATCACTCCTCCTTGCTCCAACATATGGGGAAAAAATGGCCACAAAAAAACAAAATCTTCTATTGGCTTCTCCTGAATAATAAACTTCTTACTGACCAAAATCTCAAAAAAAGAGGCTTTCAGCGACCATCTAGATTCTCCCTTTGCATGAGACAAGAAGAAACAGTGGACCACATCTTTAACAACTGCTATATCTCTAGGGAAATCATCAACCATTTCATGTTTCTCAGACACTCAGACCAAAACATAACAAAAATCCCAACCAACCTCCATCCCCACAGATATAGCCACCAGCTCATGGCTGATGACTACCTTCTAACAATCTTCTGGAATATCTGGAATGAGAGAAATAACAGAAGATACGACAATAAAAACAAACCCAAGAACACCATAATTAATACAATAATTTTTTATCTAAAAATTATGCATCATTACAGGTCACTAAGAAACGGAGGAGGTGGTTGAAATTGTAGACTCTGATGTTAGTAAATCAGAAGCAGCCTATCTTTTCCAATTTAGGGAAATGCTCGATGAAGAAACCGAAACCAACCTACTAAATGCTACCTCAAGGATAATTACATAATCATTTTGTTTCCTATGGCTGATGCTCTTTGAGGCTTGTTAAGGGGTGCCTCCCCCATGAACTATCTACTTACTTTTTGCTGCTTGCTCACATTCTAGCTTCTCCAGTAGGAAAAACCTTGTGAATGTAGTTTTGTAGCTCGCATTTTTGTATGGTTTACTTTCTTCAATGAAATAAAATTTTATCAAAAAAAAAACTTTTAAGGTAAACTCAAGATTGTCCATGTCTTAACAATAACTTCTATAACCACATGGTGCAGTGTTACTCGTATAACAACTTTATTTAATGCTTCATATGATGTCTTTGTCTCTCTAACATGTCTTCTATACATAACTTTATTATATACAATTTCCTAATTCAACAAGAAAGTCATGTCTTGCATGATTTGACTCCTATAGAGAAGGTCTATCTCTCACATTGGCTTTGGTCTCACTCTCATTTTTTATCACCTTCTTAGGTACATTACAATTTTCCTAGGGGTTTGATAGTAAAGAGTCTACTTCCTTGAGTGAGTAGTGAGCTTAAGGTAGAGACCTTTTATCTAATGGTGCATGCGGTTAACCCATGTACACTTGCATCTAAGGATGGTGTTTAACATGTATTCATGACTAGGTATGGCAATGGTGTTGTAAAGAAACCATATCCACAGATAATCACACCATTTGTTACACCGCATAACCACACCAAATAGTTATGGTGCGGATATGGTTTTGAATTTTTAAAACCGCCGTGGTTTGGTGCGGTTATGGTTCTAGGGATAAAACCATAGATAAAAATTGCATTGTAGATAATTCATATTAACTATATAAATATATGTAGAACACTATCCCAGACACATTATTTGTTGTCAATCTTACATAGATTGCTACATATATATTTAAAATGGAAGTTAATGTATAGAGAAGCAAAAAATTGTACAATTACTAAACACATGGTTGTCTTCTTTGCATAACTAATAAACATACATGTTCTATTTATTTGTTGTCTATGTTGTTATTTCCATTTATTGTATGTATATATATGTTAATAGAAATTTGATCACAATATGGTGGGGTGCGGTGTAGCTAGTCATGATTTTTTGGTAATGAGGATATGTTTTCTCATATTAAAAATCATAGTAGATATAGTGTGGATATGGTGTTTGATCTTTCTATGTAGTGTGGTTATGGTTTTTCTATAAACCACACCAATGTCATCCCTATTCATGACATATTTTTTTGGCATTCTCTGTTATTTCTATGTTGTATGTAATTAATGATGAATTCTTTCGATTAAATAGGTTTAGGCTAAAATCACATTTTAAACAATGTACATTTTCTATTTGATATATGAAAATGATATGTTTTCTCTCTCTCTCTCTCTCTCTGTATATATATATATATATATATATATATATATATATATATATATATATATATAAATGATATGTTTTCTCTCTCTCTCTGTATATATATATATATATATATATATATATATATATATATATATATATATATATATATATATATATATATATTAGTGGGGAGTATTTAGTTAAACTTATTTTGTGTGCTTTGTTGGAAGTAAAAGTTAAGATCAATTTAGTTTCAGATTTTAGTTTACTTATGATGTGTCTTCTCAACCTCTAGGCATGCTTGTGTGATGATCCTAGTTTTTCCATAATATCTTTAACAAAAACTCATTTTTATCTTAGAAAAGTCATTATTACAAGAACTAGTACATAATATAAGTATATTTTAACTGTGATATACTATTAAACATATAAATTTCCATGATTTAATTTTAAACTCTTCTTTAAGTATAAAAATTGCTAACTTTTGAATGATGGAAGAACTACCCTCGAGGAAGATCCTCTTTTATAGGTTTGTAAGCTATTTACCCCACATATTCATGTAAGTGGTGGGTGGGGGGGGGGGGGGGTAAGCACGCACAATGGACAGACCTAGGTGACTAATCGTTTCCATTCTGACACAATATCGATTCAATCTTTGGTCCTTTCATTGGGAATTCCATTCAATACCACCTGGTCTACTATCTCATCGACAAAGTTACAATTTTGAAAATAGCAATTCTTGTTTTGAAAACATGAAATAATGGTATTAGATTTTTTAGACATTCCTAAATCTTTGGTACATAAATATATTTCTAGGGACCATGAAATATATAGCAAGGCCCCGACTTATGCAATAAATAAAAATTAAAAAATAGATTAACAACAAGATAAGAATAGAAAATTATGACATTGGGATTAAATGATATCCGAAAATGGTTTTTTATATAAATAAAATTGTAATGGCTATGTGTCCTTTAAATCCCCCATGAGTCATATAAAACCAAAAAAAAAATCTCAGATTAGGCTAGCACAAGACTAAAGTGAGGTAAAAGCATAAACAATGTTGAACTCTTAGAAATAAGAAAGGTTTATATGAATCTTACAAAGTTAGACCAACTAGGTACAAGAGACTTCATGTCCACAAAATATCTAAGGTCCCTTTGGTTGATGATAATCTTATTGACAAACACATGTATTAGTACATATGCACTTGTGCTGTGTTAGGAACTACTATACGTACAACATCCCAAAGCTTATGTTTTTAGTAACTTTGTGATTGAGAAACTTGTGTTACATAAAAAATGTGGACATAAAAAATGGTGTGATTTTGTTACACATGCATTTTCTTGGCTAATGTAAAAATGACTTATGATATCAGTATATGCTTTTGATATGTTGTTAGTAAAAGATGTACCCATCTTGAGCATTAACCAATCAAATTTGTTGGACATCACTAGAACTGGGACACGATCCTCATTTATTTAATATTTCCCTACTACATTTGTTTATGTAATAAACATGTGATCAACGTCAAAACAATGAGGACTAATGAGGGAAACCAAGGATATGGTTGTACTATGGTAAAGATAGTTCTAAATATAAGTTCCAATACTAATATATTGGTTACTACCATATTATTATCATATCTGAATAATCTTGGCCATGTCATGACAATCATAAGAAAGGCATTGTTTATAATTTTTAGGCTTAGGTCACAGCCAATGATGATGAAGATGAATAGCTCACTTAGTATAAATTTGAATGCGTGAAGTTTCGTTTCTGTCGACAACAAAATGAAGTTTCATTTATTCACTGATCTAAACTATAGAGAATGGTACTCATGCATTGATTAAATGGTTGCTATGGTATTGATTTACCCTTTGCATCCTCATTTTATGTATGATGGCTATGTCACAGACACCCAAGCTAAACCTTACCCTCGCCTAGCCTAAGTCCTAGATTAGCATGCGCAGTAGTCATGGGTGTCAAGAATATGATTCTACGTAAGGTTGTTAGGTTAAGAACGATACTAACGAAATTATTTTTGAACACATTGAGTGTATGAGTAGCAATTATCTTACTTATAGTTGTGTATTTCATGATTCGTATATGAAATGAATGGCATACACAAGTTTTCGAACACTCTATATTTATTGTCTTTCTTACATGACATACGCATTGATGCATTTTAATCCCCCATACGTATGGTATGCAACTAGACATATTCACAAGATTCTCAAGCTTCTAGTATACAATGTACATCCAAGTCTGATGTTCTCCAATTCGTGACGAGCATTCATGTACTGATTCCTTTTTTAAATAGTTGATTAATAACCTGTTATGAAGTTTTAACATCAATATAACGAATCACTTAGTCTTAATGACTCTAAGTTGGATGTCTTACAAGTGACCCACCGGGTAACCCTTTCCCAAGAAGAAGGCTTTACCATGAAGATAGACAAGCCACCTTCAATATTATGATTATCCATCAAATGTCTTGAAGACTCCTTAATCAAATGCTAAATTTGATAGGAGGAAATGAACCCAACCAATAGCTAATTAGATGACGAAAATAGTTGATAATCCCCTATCCCAATAAAGTAACCGGTCTAATCAAAGTAAACCTATCAATAAACAATAGAATATTTCAAAAATACACACTACATGTCTGTATATGTATATGATCTTGTTAATGACTTATAGTGCCGTCGCAAATTTTCCAAGCAGACATAGAGCCATTTTTTGCATATCATTATGACATTTAGGAGAACAAAACCCTATGAAACTCTAGTACAGTAAACTATTTATCTTGTGGAATCAATTGATGAAACCGCACACGATTTTCTTAGCTAATACGGCTTATCCCTACACAATAAGGTTTTGCAGGTAACACCGCTTTTGGGTCAAAAAAATTATCCAGCGGGCGCCACACACCTCAGCTCACTCTGCAGCAGCACCAGACGCAATGGTTTCATCTGCAGCGGGGGTCTCCTCCACCGGCTCCTCTTCTTTAACTGACTCAGCCATGACTTCTGTTATCTCGGTGGCCGCCTCAACAGCTGCAGACTCCTCTACAGCCGGCTCTTCCAATGCAGGGGTCACTTTGGGCTCCGCAACAGCAGGCTCGGTCGCAATCGTTGTTGGCTCCTCAACAATTGGGGTAGTCTTAACCTGCATGCACGTACAAATAGCGAAGTCAGCGGAGTAAGATGGTTTCTTCTGCATAGGTAGACACGTCAATCGATCATCATCATTTTAATGTTCGGTTCCCATCTGTTTCTCTAGTAGGAGAACTTAGAAGGAAGGAAAAAGAAATCTCTACCCAAGATATCCATACAAGATCATGCTGTATTCAGAAAGACAGCACAGATAAATTTGGTTTATTTGGATGTGATGGTGGTGTAAAGATGAAGTATCACAGTTAGAGAGAAAACCTTTTCATTCATAATCCATTATACCAATGAGAATGAGATCTTTCTCTATGTAAAGAAAAGATTAAAAAAATTGACCGGCAGGGAATGAACAAAATCTCATCGATTCTAGAATTAACGGAGAAGAACGAAAAAGCTCACCTCAATGCTGGCCATAGCTAATATGAGGATTGTGTTCTAAGCGTTTCTTTGAAGGTTTGAAATAGATGAGTGAGGAGGCGACGTGAGGAGGAGAGGGCTGGGGAAGGGTGGTATTTATACTACTCGTCTTGGCCCCATCCTGCATGTATATGTGCCAGCATGGTGAGAATTGTAAAGTTAGTCAAAGGCCCATTTTGGAAGGAGTGTGGTTCGCAAGAAAAAGGAAGAGAGGAATTGGCCTTTCAAAAAAAAGAAAGAGGAATTGTGAAAATTCAAATGGAGAAAGAGAAGAATGAGGCAAAGAATGGGAAGACCCAAAGATGAGAGAAATTAATCAAGGATTGACAAAAGTGAAGATGAGAGGATAGAGAAAGACACGCAGTTATTTTTAGCATTTAAACTTATTACCTAATGGTAAGCATGTGATGCCCCTTATTGACGAAAGAGAGAAATAAATGGAGAGTGATCATAAAGGCAAATATGCTAGTGGAGAGAAACGTAGATTTGTACCAAACGCATGACTAGAATGGAAGAAACGTATTGGAAATATAAAGAGAGATGAAGGAGACAAGAGATAAATAATTGATGAGAGAGAACAAGAATGGAGAGAAATGAAAAAGATGCAAACGGAGCAAGAGAAAAAAATGAGGGAAAGAATAGGGAAATGAAACGGAGAGAGGAATTAATGAGAAAATAGGAAGAAAAGGAGACGTGGTTATATTTAGGATTTGAACACACAATCTCTTGATTAAGCATGCGATGCCACTTGTTAGGTAAAGAGAGGTATACATGGAGAGAGATAATAAATGAATGCAGGGGAGAGGTAAGAATAAAAAGCAATAATTTGAAAGAAGGATAAAAGAAGAATTAAATGGAGGAGTGAGGCTTAAAGATGGGAGAGAAGTAGAAATGATAGAGCGATAGATAGTAAAAAAAGGGAAGAGTTAAATAGATGGATACTGAGTAAAAATATTGGATAAAGAGTGAAGAAAAGACAGCTATACACCATAGCCATTTTTTCATCATAAAGAAATAAACATCACCCCATACTTTAATAAAATGAGAGAAAATATAGGAAAGACCAAATAAAGTTATAGGCGAGAATAGAATAAAGACTAAAAAAACAATGTATAAGAAAAAATAATGTGACGATAATTAAAAATCATTAATTGTTAATTAAAGAAAAGCATGACTTGGACGTATTTAGAAAATGAAAAAAAATGCGATAAGTTACCAAATATAACTCAATTGAAATAAGTAACATCAATCTTAACTCAATTGAAACATGGCCAGTGTAGCGCAGATGGTTTGGTCTGATCTGTCCTCCCTGGGAGACCCAGGTTCGATACCTCCTGTTGTGTATTGTATTTACAATCTTTGGGTCATCCGGGCTCTAACACTTGTTTGAGGGAGGGGGGAGACTAAGTCTCCTTCTAACTCAAAAAAAAGAAATAACTAACATCAATCTCTATATATTTATTTATTTAATATAATTTCTAAAAAAGTCAATATCTTATAGAAGCTATTGCAATTGATCAATAGCCTATTTAGTAAAATTTATAGCCCCCTCCCTTATGTACATGGTGCAAAATGTGATTTAGACCGGTAAGTATGTGATGAAAATATGAGAGAAGGATTCGTAAAACCGAAGATGAGAGGATAATAGAATAACGGAAAAAGAAGCAGTTATGTTTATGATTTGAATGCATTACCTCATGGTAAGTATGTGATACCACTTGTTTACGAATGAAAGAAATTGTGATAATTTGGATTTTCTATCAAGTACACCTTGACTCATTAGATGTTATAGTATGTTTAATAACCTCTCTCACCCCTCATTAGATGAATTAGAATCACATTTACTCAATTAATGAAATGGAATTCAATAAATGTCACATTATGCTTAATTGATAATAGTTGCATGTAGCGCAGCGGTGTCGTTGGACAATCCCGAATGAAGGAACCCGAGTTTGACATATAGGTATGTTGAGGGAAAAATTTCAAGTTGGACACTACCAAAGTGTAGACCTCCAAGGATATTTTGAGATGGCCAGGTTTCCCTCTATAATTGATCTTTTTTGTATAAGTTAACTTGTCGCGTCTCATGTATGTTATGCTACCCATAAAGGTGAGGAACAATGTAAACATATATTTTTATGACAATAAAATAGTTACCTTTTCTTCTGCTAGTATGTGTTCACATTTCTTGTATACCATCCTTTAAAAATGAAAAATACACCAAATTCAACATTTTTGATAGTGAATATAGATTTGATGAGATTATTCTTCAATTCAATAAGGAGAATCCTCTCTCAATTTCCACACCTTACAAGATGGTACCAAACCATGTAAAGTTTGTGACTTTTACTGTTCAAGTTATCCTAACATGTTTCTACACTTTTGCCTTCTGTACGTAGTTAGATGAATACTAAGGGTTGTTAAGGTTTTTTAAATTTGAGTCACAAGATACATCTTTGGGTTTCAATACCTACTTAACTTGATCTATGATGTTTCCTAGCCCAATGATGTGGTTGTGACTCAACCTATGCTAACCCTAACTATTCCTACCCTCTCATTAGTAGATAGAACTTTACCTATGTATGACTGACACGATTTTACCGTGTGTATAACGCAAGTGCACGTATCAATATAATATAGGCCTTGTAAGGCCCGAGTCGAACACATGGAAATGGAAATTTTAGTAGACTACTACTAACTAGTCACGATCAGCTAGACCGATTGGAAAAGTTGATTGTTTGGTTTTAAAAAGAAAATAAAGTAAAAAAGAAAACAAAAGCAAGCGGTGATTAAATGTTTAGTTTAAACAAATTAAATGGGAATCCTTAGGATTGCGGTTTCACCGCAAGGTCTCACTGCACACAAATCTACACAATTAACATAATTTGTTCTCTTTCCCTGATTATGGCTCGTAGTCAGAATTGCTCGCTTCCGTGATACAATTTACTACCTAGTTCTATGTAAGTTCCACACTAGTAGTAACTTATACCCTAGATCTAGGTGCCTTAATTATTTCTCTGAGTATCCACCATTAATCATAAATTACCTTGTCTAAGGAATTTATTGATTAATGTGTTAATCATGCCTTTTTAACCACTAATTCTATGCCAGAAGTAATTAACGGTATTAGAAATCGACTACGGTGATCAAGCATAGTAAATTGAAATGGAAACACGATAACATATCAAGGGAAAGTGAGACAAATTATGTTACTTAATGTAAAATTGTCATACAGCGATTCCCCGTGCTACTCCCGGTCCTAAGGATAATGGGGATTAGTCCCGCATGTTCATCTCAACAGTACACATGGAGAAGAAAGTGGGAAACATGGAGAAACAAATGAAAATATGGTGTAACCCCTGAAATGGAGAAGATCCGGATGATCCTGGTGTGAGACACACGTTCTGTAGCCTTCCGGTGGTGAAATCATCCGTCTGCGGCTCTAGAAATGTCTGAGGCATAGCTCTGGGATCCGTTCTTCGCTCCCCTCTTCTCTGGGACTCATGCAATGGAATAGAACATGATACTTAGTTCTGGCCATCTTTTCTTAGGTATAGGCATGACTTACGGCCGCCAAAAGATCGCAACCGTTCAATCATGGCAATTTTGGGCACAACTCTAATCTGACGGCGTCGATACCATCGATGGAGTGTCGATGATATCAACACCTTAAGATGCACTTCCGACACTAAAATAATGGAATTCATCGCTAGAACCTGGTGAACTCTCGATAGTATCGACGGTGTCGTCGATAGTATCGACGGCTTGACTTAATTCCCGCTGAGATGATCTCAAGACCATCAACGACTGTGGTCGATGATATCAACTTGGATGCTCTCCCTCCGGCTTGGTCACTGTTGCCATGTCGATAGCATCGACGGATCCATCGATGGTATCGACAGGTCCAGATATACAAAGCACCTGAAACAAAAAGAGGAACACAAATCAAATCCAAAAATTCTGCTAATTTATACAAAATAAGATAAAATAAACTGAATTTGATGCATATAGTGATTATAGGCTAAAGGAATATGAATCATGTTATTATAGTAAAAAAATGACACATAACCACAAAAAACAAGTATGAAACCAACCTATAAATGCGACCCAAATTCACTGTATCAAACTCCCCTAAGCTTGAATCTTGCTCGTCCTCGAGCAATAAAACTTAAATTCTGATTGAGAGGGTCAACTAAAGAACATAATCACTAAATTGATATCTCAATATGATTCTCGCCTGCATTTCACATCCCAACCCTTACCAACCACAGAATGACAACTACCCTTAAAGAGACAATAATCATTCATGAGAGATGTCCATCCCAAGATCACGAACACCATCAAATAAGTTAGTTAACATAATAGAATCTTCAGGTTCAGGCTTGGTGCATCTTGTGATCTCCTATCTACATTTCTCATTTCCTAACTACCATCTAAATGGAAGCAGATCTTCTGATATACATGAATAAGGAGAATATCATGGGTTGCCTACCACTTAGAGAAATGGGTGGATGGAATGGGTGGTTATGGAAGAACAGTATAGTCGATCATGCAAAAACAAAAATTAATTACCTATCATGATACAAATGCAAATGAAAATGCCCTAATGCTACATTTTTGGTAGAATGACGCATGCACTATCATTCCGTCTCAAAGTGAAATGGAATATCTAAGTAACTACACCATGTGCTTATTCTTCTTAATATGCAGGCGAGAACATGTTCCTTTCTCTCTCTTATTCATACTTTTTTTTAGTAAGGCCTCATTTTCATAAAAGGTAATTGATTATTTGTTGGGCTTCCTTCTTTTTTTTTCTAACCGGCACATTTGATGCATTCTATTTGGAGGGTATGGAACAAGTTCAACACCTTTAATTTTTCAGAAGAACATACAACACATGATGTACAACTATATGCTAAAAAAAACATGAATGCACTTCATTATGATAATTATGCAACTAAATGACATGCACCTAAGGATAATGTGCATGTATAACTTACTCTATATATTTCTTTTTTCATTTTTATGCAAAACATGCAAAAATAACTACAATGCATGACCTATCTACGTGGGATGCAATCAAAGAGTGAAAGACATCATTGTGCTCCCAGTTCTTATGGTGGAGAGTGAATGAAATTGCGGTGGATCATATCACAAGATTAATTGATAGAACCTTCATATAGAATTATATGTCCCTCCTTACTTACTTGTGTACCAATTAATCAAGGGGTTTCTTTCTCTCACTTCAAATTAAAGTCACATTATCATTTGATTGGTTTAGGCTCAACATCCATATCAATCCTCTTAACATGAACCATACAGATATACAATCATATTCATATGTTTTTAAGTTGACCTACACAATTAGTTTCACAAGCAATGTCCCCAAGTTCTCACAAGACAAACTCACAATTTCTTAAGGATTTTTCATTAAAAATCATTTTCTCACAAAGCCCCAAGTGAAAACGAGATGACATGCAATTAAATTAGACTCCACTGATTACACTAGATAGATAATGGATCCTAGAAAATAATAAATCTAGCAATTGAGAAAACTAAGATAAAGAAAGATGAAAATTGCAAGGACAAATAAAATATCAAATAAAATAATAAAAAAAACTAGATAGATGTTGTTCCAGCACCCCCCAAGCTTGAACTTGACTATGGCCTCATAGCCGAAATCCTAACTTAAGAGGTGGAACAGAGATACCCCTTTATTGCTCTGACGGAGGGTGTGGCGGGTACTGGTGGCCGCTAGGATCCCAAGAAGGATAATGCCCCTGGAATGACATATCAGATGGGGGCATCGGTGGTGGTTGTGGGTATCCTCCAAAAAAGTTCTGGCTCCAGTAGTGGTCATAAAATGGCTGCTGCTCCATCTCCATCCTATGCAACCTATTGTGGATGGTTTCTTGGTTGGCGAAGAGGAGGCGCTCATTCTCGTAGATTGCTTGTTGATTCTCGAACAACTAGTTTGTTGTTTCTTGAATTCCCAAAAAAGAGGTGGTATGCTAGTGATGCGTCTGTTGAATATCATACAACATTGTATATATCCCCTACATTGAGTAGACATCCTCTCCACCTTGAGAGGGTTGTGGTGGTGGTGGATGGGAAGAAGAGGAAGCTCCGTAGTGTCATGGACACTTTCATGGAGAAACCCTTCGTCAAAGAGGAATGGTAGCTTCCTCCTCCTCTTCTTCATCATCATCACCATCTTGAATTGCCACTTCTTCAGCTTGTTCTTCCTCAGCCTCATCAACATCAATGATAGGCCACCTGTAGCTTTGGCCAGGCCTGAGGTTGAAAGCAGGGTCTGGCAGTTCCCTCCTCTGAAAGACTCCTACCACGTGGCAGGTGGCATAGACGGTGCCATGACGGGCTTCAACAAGGCCTGCATTCACAAAATGGCTCAAATTTGAGTGTGTTCTTGCACTCCAGCTTGGGTAGCCCAGACAGATCCAAGCCTAGGTACATTGCAATTAGCGTAATTAGACCCCCAAAATAAATGAGTACCCTACAAGAAGTGTTCCTCTTAACTTCCATTACGCACATGAGGAAGAAGGATCCAAAATTGATGGGTGTCCTCTCCAGCAGACTATAGAGGAAGAACAAGTCTGTCTCTTGAAATTTGCTTTGAGACAGCTTCGATCTTGCAAAAAAGTTGTTAGAGAGAATCTGATGCAAGATCTGGACAAATGGATGCTCAAAATCAGCTATGGAGGCATTGTGCCAGAAAATCGAGTACCCCAATGGTACAGTATCTAGCTTTGCAATCTACATTTTGCGCTGGCTGGCGGAGGTCATTATGGGCCCACCAATAAATTGCGTTGAACTCATGCAGGGTGATCGTATAGTCCTTATTATAGAGGCAGAAAGAAACACGCCCCTCTTTCCACTCTGTGTGTGCTGATACTAATTCATTAGGAATGACACAAATGTCCATAGATGCCATGAACTCGATGACGATCTCCTTATAAGTGGGCCACCTGCTGAAGAATGGATGATCATCGGCGTGGTCTCGGCACAACCTAGGGGACTCGCTCAATTGTCCCTACAGCACATATGCCATATTGGTCTCAAAACCCAAATCCTTGATCAACTTCCGATCCCCATACCAGGTCGGCTTGATGGAGCACTTACATAGCTCCTCGTACACCTTTTTAACCTCCGGGGATGGGTGGACTAGCCTCGGGCAAGGGACTAATCCTCCTGATGGTGCAGGTAGGGCAGGTGGAGCAGCCCTAGATGATGAAGCTCCCGATCTCACCATTGTTGCATGGCAACGAGTGAGAGAGAAAGAGGTTTAGTAATAGATCTTAGAGAAGATTTTTCGGTGAAGATTGAAGAAGACGGAGATCCGCAACGTCGATGGAGATGCGCGAGGAAGACCGTCGGTGCAAATTTCTTAAGCTTTCGGGTGCTCGGGGCTGCTAGGGCTCAAAGGTGGAAGAGATGGCTTGAGAGTGTAAGATTTGATTGAAGAATTGCACTCCCTTTTATAAGGGTCGGCCGCCGCTAGTGTTGGCGTGTTGATACCATCAATGGATCTGTCGATAGTATCGAAGAGTAGCAGAATTCGTCGCTCACTAGTATTGATGGCTATCGATGGATGGATGACGAGGGCCCAGATCGTTAAAGTGTCGATGGTAGCGACGGGGTGTCGATACCATCGACGATGCCCTCGGATCGTCGATGTACACCATTGATGGAGACGTGAAGATCGTGGATGTGTCTGTCAATACCATCGACACCTGTGAATACTTCTGATCCTCACGAGGGTTTGGAGGGTTCTTTCTTATGGTGTGTCAATACTATCGACCACGGTGTCGATAATATCGACTTTACTAAGAAAAACCGGTCTAAAAATCTTCAGACATCTCACGACCATCGACAATATGCTCGATACTATCGACCTTCAACCATGTTTCTGCTTGTTCCTGTGTCGATACCATTAATGATTCTGTCGATGAAGTTTCGGTACAAATCTTAGTTGTTCCAAATTCGATACCATCGACACCCCGTCAATGGTATCGACCGTTTCCCAGCCTGCACACTCAACAAACATATCAGGGTATCGATTTTAGAGACTAAGTGCTAAATTAATGAAAACTACCTATGAATATGAAAAATTTAAAGAGATAACCATGTAATCTACCAAGGTTGGGTTGCCTCCCAACAGGCGCCTCATATAACGTCTTGGGCTAGACGCAATCATGCTCCTCATTCCTCTTTTAGTTCCATGAGTTTGATCTCATGCACTTTCCTTGCATAGTCTTCCCCATAGTAGTGCTTCAGCCTTTGACCATTCACCAAGAAGGTTCTCGCACCATCTCGCACCATGATAGAACCATGGGGTCGCACCTCCTCAACCACAAAGGGTCCACTCCACCGAGATTTCAATTTCCCGGGATGCAACTTCAATCTCGAATTGAACAATAGCACACTATCACCCTTCTTGAAAACTCACAATTGAATGTGGCGATCGTGTATTTGCTTTGTCTACTCCTTGTAGATCCTCGAGTTCTCATATGCATTCATTCTTAGCTCGTCCAACTCATTGAGCTCTAACATCTTCTGTCTCCCTGCATCATCAATGTTCATGTTTAGCTTCCTTAGCGCCCAGTGTGCCTTGTGCTCTAACTCCACTGACAAGTGACAAGCTCGTCTGTAAGCCAACCTAAAAGGCATGGTGCCTATAGGTGTCTTAAATGCAGTCCTATATGCCCATAGAGCATCAGGTAGTATTGCACTCCAATTTTTCATAGAAGAGGCCACCGTGCGTTCCAAGATCTTCTTGATCTCCCTATTGGAAACCTCCACTTGGCCTTGCATCTGTGGGTGGTATGGGGTACCTACATTATGCTTGACCCCATATTTACTCAATAGTGGAGCGAATTTCTTGTTTGTGAAGTGAGTGCCTCCATCAGTTATGATCATCTGTGGCACACCAAACCTACAAAAGATATTCTCTTTCACAAACTTGCACACTACCACAACGTCATTAGTCCTTGTGGGTATTTATTCTGCCCACTTCGACACATAATCAACAATAAGCAAGATATATAAATTAGAATTGGAGGACACAAAGGGTCCCATGAAATCAATACCCCACACATCAAATACCTCAACTTATTGAAACACATTAAGGGGCATTTCTTTCCGTTTTGAGATGTTACATGCCCTCTGACATGAATCACACCTCCTCACATAATCATAGGCATCTTTGAAAAGTGTGGGCCAATAAAGGCCACTCTCTAATACCTTAGCTGTCGTCCTCGTGCTCGCATGATGACTGCCGGTGGGCAATGTATGACAGTGACTGAGCACACAATCATATTTGCTCTCAGGTACACACCTTTGTAGAATTCCATCCCTGCACTGTCTCAAAAGAATAGGGTCAACCCAAAAATAATATCTTAAAGAATGGAAAAACCTCTTTCTCTCTTGGCAAGTCCAATCATCCGGGAGTTCTTTGCATGCAAGATAATTCACGATATGCAAAAACCATGCTTCCTTAGATTGAATATAAATGATTTGCTCATCTGGGAAGGTCTCGATAATGGTATGTTAGTATCTCTCTCATCTACCTGCTCTAACCGAGACAAGTGGTCTGCAACCACATTCTCAATGCCCGCCTTGTCCTTAATCTCAATGTCAAATTCTTGCAAGAGTAGGATCCACCTAATGAGTCTAGGTTTGGCATCTTTCATTTCCATTAAGTACTTTATGGAAGCATGGTCCGTCCATACCACAACTTTAGACCCCACTAAATATTGCCTAAAATTTTTGAATGCAAAAACCACGGCAAGCAATTCTTTTTTTTGTGGTGGTGTAATTAAGTTGGGCATCATTCAAAGTCTTAGAAGCATAGAAAATAACTGTGGGTTTGTTCTCAAGGCACTACGCAAGAATGGCCCCCATGGAGAAATCTGATGCATGACACATAAGCTCAAAGGGCTTACTCCAATCCGGCATTTGAACAATCAGAACGGAAATCAACTTTTGCTTGAGAACCTCGAAGGCATGCATAAATTTGTCATTGAAATCAAAAACTGCATCCTTCTCAAGAAATTATGATAATGGCTTAGTGATTTTTAGAAAAATCCTTAATAAACCGGCAATAAAACCCTACATGACCAAGGAAGCTCCTCACCCCTTTCATCTATTTCGGTGGGGGTAGTTTGGATATAACCTCAATCTTCACTGGATCTACCTCCAGGCCCTTGCTTGACACCTTGTGTCCAAGCACTATGCCTTCGCTAACCATCATATGGCATTTTCCCAATTGAGGACTAAATTTGTTTCCTCGCATCTTTGTAGCACCTTATCTAGATTATATAAGCACTCAGCAAAAGATGCACCATAGATAGAAAATTCGTCCATAAAAACCTCTAGATAACGCTCTACCATATCCGAAAAGATAGCAAGCTGCAGCACTGAAAAGTGGCCGGTGTGTTTCACAAACCGAATGACATACGACGATATGCAAAAGTCCCATAAGGGCAAGTGAAGGTAGAATTATATTGGTCCTTAGGGTCTATGGAAATGTGGTTATAGCCGGAATAGCCATCTAAAAAGCAAAAGTGAGAGCGGTCAGCCAGTCATTCTAAAATCTGATCAATGAATGGCAGGGGAAAATGATCTTTCAAAGTGGCAGAATTTAAATGATGGTAATCAATGCAGACATGCCACCCGGTTACCAATCGGGTGGTGACAGGCTCGTTCAAAATATTTTGAGTTACCATGATTCCCCCCTTTCTAGGGACTACATGTGTTGGGCTCACCCATGTAGAGTCTGAAATACCATAGATGATGCCCATAGAGAGAAGCTTGATCACCTCCTTCTTGAAGACCTATGTCATGATGGGGTTGAGGTGACGTTGTGGCTGAATCACATGTTTGGCTCCTTCATCGAGTCAGATCTTGTATTGGAAGAGAGTAGGGGGGGTCCCCTTGATGTCAGAAACTGACAACCCGAATGCACCATGGTGATTCTTCAACACAATTATCAATTGCTCTTCCTCAGCGACACTCAGATATGCCGAAATGATCACCGGTAGCTTTGCATCAACCACTAAGAATGTGTATTTCAAGTGAGGGGGCAACGACTTTAGCTCTAAATCTGGCGGGCTGACCAAAGAAGATTGAAGCGGTGGTGGCAGCGGTCCTAGTTCTTCATAGTGCTTGACATAGTAGCAAGGAAGCACTCGAAGCATCTTCACACATTCTTGCGATGACGTGCTTCTGATATAATCATCCATGATGTTGACAAAGCAAGCTTCAAGAGGTAATTGTGGGTATGAGTCAAGCATGGAGACTGCTACAACATCATCCTCAGTAGACGGTGAGACTTCCTCTTCTTCATCATTGGGATACCCCATAGCTTTAACAAGAGAAACCACCTTTGTTTGTTCCATGATGTCCACAACAAGTGTTCCCTTATCTACCTTTGTCATGATGTGAGCCATATCAAGAAACAGTTTCCCTAGAAAATGGAAACATTGTGATCAAAGTGTCTAATTTTTCTACACTATCCTTGCTCTTGTGATGATTGAGAGTTATCTGGCATCTTTATTTCAAATATGTCATCTTCTATGCCCATGGTCAACTGACCTCTACCCATATCCAGAATCATGTCAGCTGTAGCCTAGAAGGGTCTACCTAGAAGCAACTCATTTCCTTGCTCATCTTGCATTTCCATCACCATGAAATCTGCTGAAAATACAAATCTGTCCACTTTGACCAGAACATCCTCACAAATCCCATAAGGCTTTACAACAGAATTATCTACAAGTTGGATTGTCATTTTACTCTCCAAGATTCTTTAAGACCCAATTTCTTGAAAGTGGAGAGAGGCATCAAATTGATGCTCTCTCCCGAGTCACATGGTGCTTCGCCGAATTTCACCTTTCCAATGTAGCATGAAATATTGAAACAGCCTAGATATTATCGCTTTGGTGACAATTTTCCCAGAATAATGGCGTTGACCTGCTCCTTAAGCACTACCACCTCTGTGTCTAGAATCTTCCTCTTCTTGGTAATTATATCTTTCAAGAACTTACCATAGGAGGGTATCTTCTCAATGGCCTCTAGTAAAGGAATGTTGACTGAAAGTTTCCTAAAGCTATCCAGGAACTTCTTAAACTGTGCATCCACCTTCTTTGCTTTCAGACTATTTCAATAAGGAACTAAGATGGTCTGTGCCTTCTGATGTGGTGGCACATAAGGTGTCCTCTTCTCAGTCTCTTTCTCTACAATGGGCTCCTCTGTGGCCTTCTCTGCTTCATTCTCCACTGACTCTGTGACTACGACATCCTCTGCGGCCTCACCTGTGACTTCTGACTGTGGTGTGCTTGGTTCATCATCCTTGGAGTTTAGAGGTTTCTTTCCACTTCTCAACAAAATTTATTTAGCTTGGTAGTTTCCTCCTGGAACATCAATATTCCTTGAAAAACCATGATGTGTTGGCCTCTTCAAACTTGTAATTTTAGTTGCCATCTGTGCAATAGACGTCCCAAGTGTCCTCATATGTGCCCCATGACTCTGCAAAGTCTGTCCGAATTGGTTCATAAATTCTCCTTGAGATTTAATTTGTTTGCCGAAAGTGCTAATCAGCTCTTGATTTTGCTTTATCACCTAGTTGAGCAACGCATTACTCTTATCTTCTACACTGGGTGGTGGCTTCTGATCCGGATCCTGAAAAAAGTTATTTGGATCCTTCCAAGAGAATTTCTTGTCCTTTCTTCATGAATAATCATTATTCCTATAGCCCTACTGTTGACGCATGAACTTAGCCTGTGCCTCATCATCCGATCCTTCATCATCTTTTGCTAGAAGGCTCTTTGCTATCAGGTCCATGTTCTCATTTAATTTATTAATTGCCTTGGATTCCCTTGTGATTTTGACCTGCTTTGGTGCATCTCTTTCACCCCAGGATTGTTTATTAGCCATGTTCTTTAAAATTTCTCTACACTTTGATCCTTTATTGTTCAGAAAGAAACCTATCCCTACTGAGTCCAAATTACTCCTGTCGTGTTCATTAAGGGAAAAATAGAAGATCTTTTCCTAAGTTTCTAAATCGAGCCCATGATGTGGGCATTTTTGTAGCATGATGTTGAAACGTTCCCATGTCTCTGAGTATGTTTTTCTCCTGCCTGCTATTTGAAATTATGAATCCTCCTCATGAGATCATTTGTCTTCTCAGGAAGGAAATATCATTCAAAGAAAACTTCAATCATCATGCCCCATGATTCCACATACTCATCATCTAGGTTGTAGAGCCATTCCCTTGTGTTTCCTTCTTGAGAAGATGGAAACAGTTTCAGATAAATTGCCTCATGTGGAAATCTATCCACTTTCACCATATCACAGTGTTCCACAAAGGTGTTGATGGGGGAAAATGGGTCTTCATTCTTTAGCCCATGGAAAGCTTGCAACTTGACGAACTGGATCAGCCCTGGGTCAATCTTGTAACTAGGTATGTTGATAGCCTTTTTCTTGATTGGCCCCTTCTGTGCAGAAGAAGAAGAAGCCTTAATCTTCTATCATATAGTCTGTTCCTCAGCCATTATGAAAGTCTCAAGTTCTTCTTCAACGTCTTCGGGTGGTGTATTTATCCGCTCGTCTTTAGATCCTGAAGGTTGAACCTCAGGTGTTGACTATGTGTAGTCCGTACTACGGGTCTTTACCATGCACCGGTACCTGAAATGTGTAAAATCAAGTAAGTACAGTGCTAGATGAATAAAGAATCTGAAAGATAGACAATTAATCTCAATAATAAAAATTGCAAATAAAAAGAAAAAGTGGCCTAGAGTGGCCGCTTGCAGCATCATAGTGCCAAAATTTACCGTTTCCATGGCAACGACGCTAAAAACTTGACACGATTTTACCATGCATATAACACAAGTGCACATATCAATGTAATATAGGCCTCGTGAGGCCCGAGTCGAACTCAGGGAAATGGAAGTTTCAGTAAACTACTACTAACTAGTCGTGATCAGCTAGACCGCTTGGAAAAGTTGATTGTTTGGTTTTAAAACGAAAATAAAGTAAAAAGAAAACAAAAGCAAGCGGTGATTAAATGTTTAGTTTAATCAAATTAAATGGGAATCCTTAGGATTGCGGTTTCACCGCAAGGTCTCACCGCACACAAATCTACACAATTAACATAATTCATTCTCTTTCCCTAATTATGGGCCATAGTCAGAATTGCTCATTTCCACGATACAATTCACTATCTAGTTCTAGGTCAGTTCCACACCAGCAGTAACTTATACCCTAGATCTAGGTGCTTTAATTATTTCTCTGAGTATCCACTATTAATCGTACATTACCTTGTCTAAGGAATTTATTGATTAATGTGTTAATCATGCCTTTTCAACCACTAATTCTCCACCAGAAGTAATTAGGAGTATTAGAAATCGACTATGGTGATCAATCATAGTAAATTGCAATGGAAACACGATAACATATCAAGGGAAAGTGAGACAAATTATGTTACTTAATGTAAAATTGTCATATAGTGATTCCCCAGGCTACTCCCGGTCCTAAGGATAATGGGGATTAGCCTCACATGTTCATCTCAACAGTACACATGGAGAAGAAAGTGGGAAACATGGAGAAACAAATGAAAATATGGTGTAACCCCTGAAATGGAGAAGATCCAGATGATCCTCGATGTGAGACGCACATTCTGTAGCCTTTCGGCGGTGAAATCATCTGTCTACGTATTTAGAAACGTCTGGGGTGTAGCTCTAGGCTCTGTTCTTTGCTCTCCTCTTCTCTGGGACTCATTCAATGGAATAGAACATGATACTTAGGTATGACCGTCTTTTCTTAGGTATAGGCATGACTTACAAATGCCAAAAGATCACAGCCATTCGATCGTGGAAATTCTAGGTGCAACTCTGATCCGACGGCATCAATACCATCGACGGGGTGTCGATGGTATCGACACCTTAAGGTGCACTTCCAATGCTAAAATCAATGGAATTCGTTGCTAGAACTCGGTGAACTCTCGATATTATTGATGGTAGTGTCGATAGTATCGACGGCTTGACTTAATTCCCACTGAGACGATCTCGAGACCATCAACAGCTTTAGTCGATGGTATCGACTTGGATGATCTCCCTCTAGCCTAGTCACTATTGCCATGTCGATAGCATCGACAGATCCGTCAATGGTATCGACGGGTCCAGATATACAAAGTACCTAAAACCGAGAGAGCAACACAAATCAAATCCAAACATTCTTCTAATTTATACAAAATAAGATAAAATAAACTGAACTTGATGCATATAGTGATTATAGGCTAAAGGAATATGAATCATGCTATTATAGTCATAAAATGACACATAACCACACAAAACAAGTATGAAACCATCCTATAATTGCGACTCAAATTCACTACATCAATGACCTAATGATGCATGCAAACACCACATCAAACACAAGTGTACGTATCAATGTAATATAGGCCTTAAGAGACCCGAACATTGAACTCTTGGAAATGTTATACAAAAACTACTACTAACTATGATGTGATCAGCTAGGTCAATGAAAATATTGTTTGAAGATTTAATTAACTAAGATGCACAAAAAAATCTAAGATTACTAGTTGTTGGATCTCAAATCAAGTGAATTCTTCTGGATTATAGTTTCACCACAGTTAACATTGCAATTAATACAATAACATTAATAATTATCTCTCCTAACCCTTGACAAAGAGGCATGTAGCAAGAATTACTCACTCTCATAGAGTAATTCACTACCTAATCTAATACCAATCCCACTCTCGTAATGATTGTGTTTTTAGATAGGTGCTTTACTAAAAACTTTGGATAATCTATTCACATTCATAATCCTCCTTTCTTAATGGATGATAAAAAACACATAATTCTATGATTTTCCAACCCCTAATCCCTCTTTCGACGCAATTAACAGTCCAATCAACTACCTATGGTGACCAAGAATGGATAGTTCATTATAATTTCATATATTATGTCTAAAAATAAAGAGAAAAAATGTATATTAATGCATAAAAGTCAATTACAATGTATAAATGGGCTACTCTGTGGTCCTAAGGACTAAGGGATTTACCCCCGCATGGTTTCCATTGGCAGTAACATGAAATAGAAGAAGAAAAATATGGACAAAATTAGAAAACTAAAAGAACCCCTAAAGAAGATAGTTTGGATGATTCTCTCTGATGAATATGATGATTTTCTACCTTATGACTGCAAATCCGTCCACTAGAGGTGCCTAAATCTCCTAGAATTTAACTTTCTTCTCCGCTTCATACTCTCCTTGCTCTCAGCTTCCGTCTAATGGTATAGAATGAGATAATTAGATTTGGCCAAAATCTTTCTAAGTCATAGAAGTGACTTAGGGCATCATTCATTTCCAACCGTTGGATTAAACATGATTTTCAGATCTGACTAATCCCGCTGTGCCAGTATTACAGATTGGGTGTTGGTACTACCGACACCTTTGATAGTTTTGTCTACCTGTGCATCTGTCGGTACTATCGAGTTGATGTCAGTAGTACCGGATCTCTTGAGCAATTCTAAGTCTTTACTGTTATGTTTTTTTGGAGCAGGTAAAATATTACTAACAAAAGGAAGTATAGAGGTCAACCTCGTATACTATACATTGGTGACTAACTACAAAACCCCCATTGTTTAAGGATCAAAGGATTGATCCCACTCTTCAACTTAGGTCTGGTTATAACAGCCCAGCCAAGTTGGCACCCTATTCTCTCAAACAAAATCAGATTATCAGATTCAACACAGCCATGTATCCTGTCATTTCGTTCTTTCCACAAAAAATGACAAGCAGCAGCTAAGCATAACCCAGCAAAATTATGTAAGGAGATGTTGTCCGCCTTCTCCAAGATACTGTAAATGATCCCATCCAGCACCTGTGGGGGGTTACCACCCCAGTCGAGCTTCAACCAAATCATGGTTAATATATATCTTGAATACGGACAACTAAAAAGCAGATGTTCATGTGTTTCAGGAAACCTTTTACATTGAACACAACAGTTGTCCACATTACAACCCCACTTAATCAACCATTCATTAGTGGGAAGTCTGCCCAAAATAGCTCTGTAAGACGTGCAGCTCCATTTGGGGACATGGCATTTGCCCCAAATGATAGGAGCCTAAGGAACCTAAGGCAAACAACAAAAACTCATCCAAGGTCTGAGGTGATCGTGCTTCATCTGCCAATGGCCAATACAGACCTCATAATCATCCACAACTTCAGGCCACATCAAGCACATGGCTCGTCAAGTTCTCAAAACCTTACCCTTGCCTTCAACCGACAGCTCCCCTCCATATCTGTCCCTGAACCAGCACGGCCAACCAGATTCAGGTCTCTTGAGAAATTGATCGACTCTCTTGGCAATACTAACCATAGAAATCTTAGCAGGATCCTGGATGTTCAGCCCACCACTATCAAACGATCTCGATATAGTCCCCCACGCAATAGAATGATTGCTTCCACCCCACAGGAAAGAATTAGTAATGCTGCACATCTTCACCCTAATGAACGTAGGGAGAGTAGCCTGCATACACCAAAACCTCATAGTACCAGCCTGGACAATCCAGATGAGAACAAGTCTACCTGCCATGGAGATATTAATCCCTGTCCATCTAGACACCTTGCTCCGCAAGGAATCTATGCACACGTTGAAATCCCCTCCTCTTGCCCTTCCACCACTCAAGGGAATACCTAGGTACATTGTAGGTAGCTTACCCTCAACCATGCCCAGAACAAGTCTTTACTATTATGTTGTCAGTACCACAGACTTCTTGTGGTTGACACTATAGAGCCTTCTTTGTTTCCATATGTTCCACACTGAGTAAGTTTCAGTACCACCAACGTCAAATTTGGTAATACTGAGTTGTGTACATTCTTGTACATTTACCTGAAATCCACAAAAACTAAACATAAGCTCTCAAATAAAAATAAATAATTCACGAACATTAATATTACATTTATTTGTTGTAATTAAGTATCACAGGCTAATGATAGTAAATAAATAACAAATTAATATGAAAATGAGTACACAAAAATCAATAATAAATAGCCTGTGAAAATGACAATTATTCAGTGCATCAAACTCTCTAAAGCTTAAATGTTGCTCGTCCCCAAGAAACACACCCTCAGATCTATTCAAGATAAGTCAACAAAAGGACATAAAATATGAATTGCATTTCTCAACTATCCCCACATGGTGGTCCCAAACTGACCTTTATTGGCCACTGAACAATCAGCTGCTCTACAACGACTGAAAATATTTATATAAGATGTCCACCCTTAGAATATTGAAACACTATCACTAAAGTAGTTAATATTATAGCCAATCAAGCGTTTTCTTGGTGCATCATGTGATTTCCTATCTACATTTCTCTTTCCTAACTACTAACTACTTGGCAGAAGTTCACTTTATAATAATGAAAGATGAGAATAATCATCTAAGTGGACTATCGATAACAACAATGGATGGAACAAAATTGGCAGCTTATGAAGAAACACAAGTAACATCTAAATTATTTATGTAAAAATAAAACATAATGAACCTATATGGTGAAGATAATGAGGAATGCATGAATCCTAATGCCTTACTTATGGGTGGAATGATGCATGTATTGAAATATCATCAAATGGATGAGAATGAAGTACAAAAGAGAATATATCATGTGAATGTTTCCATCTCTTTGTGAAGAGTTTAGGGCATGCTTTCTCCCTCTTTATTTCATTACATTGATTTTTTTTTTCAATTTCCCACTATTTAGTATGATGTAAAGCTATGTTTGGGCTTCACTACCATTTCACATTCATTTCATTTTTTTAGGTTATGGATGTGTATCACTGTACTCTATTTTTAGAGGAAAATAATATAACCACATGATGTGAAAATAAATGATGAAAATGCATGCAGTCTACATGTAATTGTTATTTTCATGCAACTAGATGATATGAACAAGAATTATTTATGAATATATTTTTTTCATTTTTTAACTAATGCAATAAAAAAGAAACAAACTACCATGTCACCTATCATGCCATGCGATCCAACCAAAAGGAAATAATTCAAATTACCTGATCATCTAAAGGTGGTGGGTCAAAATGAATGAGAAATGGATGGAATCACATAAATAAGATACAATGTCTCTAATGAACTATGATATGTCCTACTCTAATGACCTGTGTATAGGGTAACCTTAGGATTTCTTTCTAAAATATAAATTTAAGATCTCTTTAAAATTTTAATCAATTTAGGCTCAAACCCCATCTTCATCCACAGTACTTGAAAATTAAGATGTCCATTCATGTCAAATGTCCTTAACCTAACTAGCCCATACACTTCCTGTAGGTGGTGCAACTCAAGAATTTTGCAATTAAGCCAAAAAAAATCATTTTAATTTCCATTACAAACACCTAAAAGCACGTCACAATGACAAGAATCATGGATTAAGATCTACATTTAAACTAGATAGATTGTGGATTCTACAACTTGGAAAAATAAAAGCTAAAAAGTATATAAAGTCTAAAATAGAAATAAAAACAAATAAAGTCTAAAAGAGAAGTAAAAACTAAGGGATAAAGATGTTCCAACACCCCCAAGCTTTAACTTAACTATGTCCACATAGTCAAAATCCACAATACGAAGTGGAACAGTAGTATCGATCAAAAGAGTGGTGGTGGTGGTGGTTGTGGCATGATAGGATTGGGCGGGTAGAAGGTTCCATAAAATGATGGGGGTTGTTGCGGCATCTAGTCTCCAGGTGTCGGTACTACAGACTTTGTGTTGGTAGTACTAAGTCTTTGAATATTCTTGATACTTCTGAGCATTATCTTGGTATTTTGAACCTGGAGCATTGTTGAATGTTGGTACTACTGAGTTAAGAGTTCGTAGTAATTAAGTCCATATCAGTTCACTCGACCCCTTTTGTGTAAAATATCAGTGCTACCAAGCATGGAGTCGGTAGTACTGAGTACCTTTGAAATTGTATTCGTCCCCCGCTGATGTTTTCAGTACTACCGACACTACTTTGGGTAGTACCAAGTTATTGTTAGTCTGCACACCACACAAAAATGATCCAAGCACCTTTTTTATATGAAAACTTATGAAATGCAACTAAAGATATGAAAACTACGAAGTTGAATGTAAAGAACAAAAAGATAGTTGGGTTGCCTCCCAATAAGCATCTTTGTTTTACATCATAGGCTCAATGAGAAGAGTTTTCTTCATCATGGGCTTTCACGAAATGGTGATGAAGAAACATCTGGAAGCCTAAACTACACTCTATCATCATCTATCATGAGTCTCAAATATCCTTTACCAATAGAAGCGATCATGTCCATCATAGCTTGGAACGATCTTCCTAATAGCATTTCTGATCTTCAAATCTCAGGCATGTCCATGACCACAAAATCGTTGGGAAAAATGATTTTTTTGAGTTTGACTAGAACATCCTCACATATCCCATATAGTGTCATAATTGATCTGTCTTCCAACTTGATTGTCATGGAATTCTTTGTTGGTTCCTTCAAGCCCAACTTTCAAAAAGTAGCAATAGGCATGAGATCTATGCTCGCTCTAGAGTCACATTGTGCTTGTTGGTATCATTGGTTGCCTATAGGATAAGGTAAAACATTTTGGATCTTTTCTTTTCCTTGGTAATCCTCCTTGGATCATTTCACTCATCACTTCATCAACACACAAAGCATATGTATCTTTGATTTGACTTTTCTAATTGATGATATCCTTCAAGAATCTTCCATATGTAGCAATTTTCTCTATTGCCTCTACAAGTGGGATGTTGATGTGGAGCTTTTAGAAGATATCTAGGAATTTCTTGAACTGTTTTTCCACCTTTTTTGGCTTCAAACTATCTGAGAATGGAACATGTGGATTCTCTATATGCCTGTGTGATGGAATATATGGTACACTAGGGATCTCCACCCTTATGCTTGCTTCAATGCCACCTTCTGGCATAGAATTTGCTACATCTCCTATTGATGGAGTGACACATGGTGGCTCCTTCTCAATTGTGGGTGCCTACTTATTACCAATGACAATTCCACTATGGAGTAGAAACTTCACCTGTTCTTGTTGTAACGACAACTTTTTTGGAACTAGAGGTGGTGACATAACATTGGTGGAATTTTGGAGTTCTTTGTCTTGCACAGCCAGTGAAGATGTGCTATCCATGTGACTTTTTACTGACCCTATACAAACTGAGGTGCATGTGTGAGCACACTACAATGATGTGTTGTACCCCCTGGTTTTCCATATAGACTTTGGGGATATGGAACTTTTGGCACAAATATCCAATTTGGTTTTAAAATGTGTTGCTTGGGTGACTCCTCAACATGATGTCATGGCTCCTTAACAATAGAGATAAACTTTACTAGATGATGATGATGAGCTTTCTCTATATTTCTAGGGAATCCTGGCTGAATGGGTTTCTTCAAGGAAGCTACTTCTGCTACTTTTTGCAAAATATGATTTTCAATGTTACATGGATTTGTGCTCCCTAATTTTATAGCTCCCTATGTGTCTAGCCAATGAGCAATTCATTCTGACTCACTAGCTTTCCAAGCATATCCTCAAAGCAGTCTATCTTGATAGGGCCCCTGTCCAGTTTTTGTGCATTACCTTGGTTTTTCTCATCCTATTGTGCTTGATATGGGTCCTGCTCAAAATTTTTGGGATCCTTCCAAGAAAATTTAGGGTCATGCCTCCGGGAACATTCATTGCCCCTGTAGTTCTACTGTCGTGCAAACTTCCACTCTTCTTCCTCTTCTCCAGAGGAATTTCCATCCTTATGTAATAGATTCTTGGCTATGAGGTCAAACTTTTCATTCAATGCCATGATGACCTTAGACTCTCCAACACTTTCAATGGTTGTTGAACATTCTCTTTCTTCTCCCCAGGACTGATTCTTAGCCATATTCTTCAAGATTTTGTGAAACCTAGATGGCTTGTTGTTAAGGAAGAATCTCATTCTTGTACTATCAAGTGTGATCATCTCTCCTTGATGCAACCTATAATAAAAAATCTTTTCCTGACCATACAGATCGATCCCATGATGAGGGACCTTCCTTATCATATTCTAGAACCTTTCCCATGCTTTAGAGTAGGACTCTTCTGACCATCTCATTTTTCTTATAAGGTGGGAAGTAACATTCAAAGAAAGCATCACTTATTCCCTCCTATCTTTCTATCGACTCATGCAAAAGATTGTAGAACCAAGACTTCGCATTGTCTGCTAGTGATGATGGGACAAGCTTCAGATATATCATAGTTTCTTGCACTCGGTCAATCTTTACCATATCGCAACTATCAACAAAATTGTTGATATGTGTCATAGGGTCTTTAGTATTGTGACCATGGAAAGCATGTAACTTCACTAGTGCCACCAAGCCTGGATCTATCTTGTAGTCGACCCATTTATAGCTTGCCTCTTTATTGGTCCCAATTGAACAGTTGCAAATGATGCCTTGATCTTTTCCTAGATGGTCTTCTCTTCAGCTTCTGTGTCACCCATTTCTGCTTGCTCTGGTTGTGTTACTGGAGATGGTGGGGTTGGAATGAGCTTCTCATCTGAAGCTCCTAACTTTTACACCCTGTGAAAAATTTCCTCCTGATCTATAATGGATGGAATAGACTCTCTGTAATCTGTGGTTTGAGTGTGAACCATGCACTAATATCTGAACTTAACAACAATGTGAGAACATAGAATACTAGTGCTTTAAATAAATGTTATTTGAAATTCATCTTAGAAAGAATGAAAAGAAAAAAGGTGTGGCCTAGAGTGGCCGATCACATCACTTGTAGTACTGGAGTTGATGTTTCCCCAACAACAATGTCAAAAACTAGCCATGCACAAACTACATGTCAAACACAAGTGTACATATCAATGTAATATAGGCCATAAGATGGAAACCAGCTACTTTCGGGACATCTAGTAAATCCATATTTTCTCACTCTCTTCATCTCCGATGGGAATTTCTTCTCCTACATATTCCTATTTGATTCCGCATTGAACCATACCGTACTCATGTCTTACTGTTTCCAATTGAGGATTTGCCAAAATCTCATCTAAAGTTTCTCAAGCCTCCCCACCTATGAACCTTAAATTGAACCCCCATCTATAAATAGCTCAACCCCAACCTTCCTCGGCTCCAACACAACTCTCCTCTCATCTCAATTCCTATACACATAGAAAATGTTGCCATCGGTTATCGAGATTTTGGCTTGGGTTTGCGGTGAGCATTGCTTCTTCTTCTCATTTACCCGACTCAATCCCACCTAGTACTAAGTTTGCCATCTTCTTCTCTTCCTTTTTATGCTTCTAGTTTCTCGAGTTATCATCGAACATAGATTTGCCCAAATCCATGCATGAACAACAACTTATTCTCACTGTTCATGGCTTGGCCTTAGAAGGGGATGAATTTCCTTGTGTTTATCCAATTCTATCCCTCGCTTATTAGTTCATTTTCATTTTTCACCAGGGGCATATTTGTTTTTCACCGCATTTTTCCTTTAGCTATCTTACAAGTCAGCCTGACCCTTAGTGGGTGATTTGGATGCATCGAATTGGCCCAAGTCACATGGTTGATCTCTCTCCCTCTCTTTTGCAATTTCTCTATTTACGTGGCATTTTTTAATTATCTAATTGGTCAAAATTTTAAATTGAATAACGAATTATCCGTTGGGCCAAAAATTACAAATAAATAGTTGTTGGATTCATAAAAATAAGGGCTATCTAATGGTACCGATTTTGTTTATAGAATCTAATCTTGAAAATATGTCATTTTAATGAATTCACTTAAATTGATAATAATTTGTAATATCCATAAATAAATATATGTATCTCAAAAAAATATAATAAAATATGTTTGAACTCAAAAAAATATAACCTAAAACATGGCATCGTTTTGATAACTTAATTTAAAAAAAAACAAAAAGGCATTTTTTGGGTTTTGAATAATCAATGTAATTCTAACCCTAATTTCACATACGAGATAATAGGTGATTTGGAAACTAGATTTGGATCTAGAAGTGACCTTGGACTGTTGGACTCTATAGAGAGGTATGTTTGCATCCCCAATTATTATTTTTTAGCAATAACCTATCTTTATCATTCTCTTGGTCCTATGGACGTTAGCCTATACACAATGGCTTTTCTTTTGAAAATCATGGTTCATGTGAACTACCTTATTTGATATTGATCTTGTTATCATGGATCTTCTTTTGGACTCCCTATTATGATCTATGCATGATGGATATATTTGATGATATGTGCTTATTTTCCCACCATGGTAGTGGATGTTTATATGGCACATTATGTGATGGCATGGATCATGTGATCCTACTTTATTTTAAATAGATATACTCATCCTTCTTGTTCTTTTATAGTCTTAATCTCTTGTATTCTTGTTTATTCTTTTGTTATGCATCATGTGGTGATTGCTAGAATAATGTTGCATATCATTTTATGTGGATGTGAACATTCCCACATATGAGTCTAGAGGTGATAATTCGTGCACATTACAATATATTTGAGCAGATGTGTATCATGTCCCACTTGGGTGGATGCATATAGTTCCTACCCACTCCATATGTAGAGTAAATGTATACAGTTCCCGCTCACCTCATATTTTTGGTAGATGTGTTATTTCCTACCTACATGTTTATATGGTCTAGTATTGTCACAGGTGAAACACATGGATGCCTTATTGTTATACTTTTCTCTTATTTATATATTTTATTTTTATTTTTTTATTTTATGCCCTCTTGGTTAGTACTTTTCTCTTTCATGGGAATCCTTTATATTTGTTGTCCTTAATTTCATATATTGCTCAATTTTCCTATTTAGTATGCACATAGCAGCTTTTGTTGATGTTTCATTTTCCTCTCCTTTTTGTGGGGTATGCTTCCATCCCTAGGTTTAGATCAAGGAGAGGATAAGCAAGGTGGACTTGGACAATAAATTTTGTAGCTGAGCTTTTGGGAGACTGGATAGATGTGGTTAGATGATCCTCATCTAGATCCTTGTTTTTTTAAGATAGTTTTCCTTTGACTCACCCTTGGTGGTGTAGTGTTGTATAATGATATCAAGCTTTATAATAGTTGGATAATTTCTCTTCCGCTGCTACTTATTGTGTTATGATACATACATGTTGAATGAATTGGTTATCATCCCTTTGGTGAAAAAATTTATGTGGAGTTTGGGTCAAAGGATGTTGCCTTTTTATTTCTAGTAAGGAGTGGTTCCCCTTTGGGATCCCACTCCTTACAGCATGGTATCAGAGCCACTAGAAGTCGGGTATCTAAATATTTCAATCTTATCTCCCTTAGTATGTTTACCTTTATCATAGGATGTGTATACCTAGTACCCTTGCCTTGTGTAGGCAAAAAACCTCATGGCGGGAGATAACTCGACTCTTAAAAACATGTTCGGCTACAAGACACCCCAAAACCCTAGGTTTGGGATGCCAAGGATGGATCCACCCTTTACCACACCAGTGACTCAAGGTACTCCTCCACCGAAAGTGAACCATCAATAGAATAAGAAAACCCAGCCTCTACTAGTACTAGTACAGACATAGTCATCTCTCCAGAGCAAGAGTTGGTCTTCTTTTGACAACTTTTTTCTACTACCATGGTAGGGAAGATGAAAGATTCGTCTGTGCTTGAAAAACCTAAGGAGTAATCAATCATGGAGTTCATGAAGATCCAACCACCCTACTTCAAGGGTGAAGGTGAGCTAGAGATTGTGGATAAAGAAGATGATTGGGTGTTAGCTCTTGAGAGGATTTTTTATGGTATGGCATGTCCTCCACACCAAAATGTCAGATTTGCTACTTATGTACTTGATGGACCATCTAGAGTTTGGTGTAATGGAATTGCAAGAACTCATGATATCTCTACCATGACCTGGGAGTAGTTCTTGGTGCTCTTTCGTGGAAAGTACATCTACACTGCAGCTCTAAAGAAGAAGGAAGCTGAGTTCTATAGTTTGAAGTAAGGTTCCCTATCCGTTCTACTTTTGTACTATTGTTGAAGAACTATGCAGTTGGATTAAGTGAAGAACATAGGTTTGACCTATTCCTTCAAGGACTTAACCACAATGTGGGTCATGCTCTTATTCTGGAACTACCCTTGACCTTTCAACATATGGTGAATAAGGCCTTAGCAGTGGAATCATATCCTAGTCTCCAGTCACACAAGGAGAACAATCATAAAAGGAAGCACCCTAAAGGTGATCGTCAATATGAGGACTCCGTTGCTCGAGGAAAGGATAGATTACCGATATGTCATTACTGCAATAAATCTGGACATATCCGACCTAGGTGCCCGAAGCTTCATAATGGGAAAGTACCAGCTCAACAACAAGCGCCTCAAGTACCTCCTCAGAGCTTCTCAACATTACTAAGATTGAGTTATAGGCTATTTCCTGGGGCTTATCTACTATTCAACATCGGGATGAGGAGATCATGGTGGTCTCAGACCATAAGCTATCATGTGAGTACATCAATGACAATATTCTTGTGCCTTCTAAGTATAGGTCGACCACCAGAGTCTGCCTCAACCTAGTTAGAAGGATACACTCTTGCTTTATCATGTACAATCCCAGAAGCTCGAACAAAGTAGAGAATGACTTGGATAAATGGAGATCTAAATCTACGAAGGGTAAGTATGTTTGGGTTTCATGTCCTGAGTTCATTTGTGAAAGTATCAGAATGGATTCAAGACATATGTGTGTAATTCCTTCTATTGTGCCTATAGGGAGGCAGGGTAAATAATAGGGCCTCCTGGTTGTGTCAAAAGAAATAATAATAACAACATTTAATCTCCAATGTACCATTTGATACATATGTGAGGTGGTGCAATCTACTTTAATTGTGCTTTACTTTTTTATATGGAAGGACATTTTAGAGGGTATAAGATATGTACGTTTCCAACAATAACTCTTTGTGACATATTTTCATTTAATGTATCAATCTTTATCTTTTGAGTAGAATTTATTTGTTTGCACAACAATGTTAGGGTACTAACATTTGTATTTTCATTCAATACAATACAAACCATTTATATGATGTTGTAGAAGATTACATAGAATCATTTTAAATATTTAAAAACCACTATGGAGCATCTTGATGTTTCACTCAAATATATAAATGTATTACCCAAGCAATTATTATCAATATTAGCACAATCTTTAAGAAGTCATATAAATTCCCCTCTTGACCCTTACCCTTCATGTTTACCCTATGGGTAAGAGGTTAAGCATAATGATATTGGTGGAGTGTTGAATTACACATACCCTTACCTTCCACACTTGGTGAGTACGTAAGGGTTCGGGTAAGACCTTACCTCCCAATACCCTCCCCATTGACAGCCCTTGTTGCATCATTAAATTTTTGTTTGATTAATAATGTTTGAAAGTATATAATATGCATGCTATCTTTTGAGCACTATAATGACGTAAGAGGTATTTGTTATATGTATATCTTGTTAAATTTACTACATGCATGGTATATGTTAAGATTAGATCAATTAAGAATGATAGCTTTCATTTTAAGATGATTAATGGAGTTACGGATGAAAATCCTAAGCAAGATCATATCATATTAGAATAAGAATTAATAATTAGGCCCTATCTCATGAAAACGTTTTGGATTGTTGGTACCTCATGTGCCCCCTTCAATTTACAGGTTCAAAACCAATCCTTTACACCTTGAGTGTGTTCAATAATGCTAATTATTATGTTCAAGACAAGCCTACACTCCTACATTGTGTTAAAAAGCCTGCACACTATGTATGTGTTCATTGAGACAACATCATATATGGTCCATTATGTAGGTTCCCTAGTAAGAATGCTTAATTAAGTTAAGAATGAATCCTAAAAGCAATTGTTAATGTTTATACGTGCTCATATCAATTTTTAAACTCTATGTTAAGTTACACTCATATTATTACTTGATGCCAACCATTTAGAATTGGTTTGTCGAATGCATGACCATATGTGGATGCACATAGGTTATATGTAGTTTGATGTATCTCTCAGGAGGTGGATGTATGTATCAGTTCAAGACCTGTTGGGTGCAACTATATGATCTACAGAGGCTTAGTTAGTATTCTAGTTCTTCATGTATCAAGTCCCCTTAATGTAAGTTTTGTAAAAAGAATATACATATGAGAACCAATGTAACTATATCATGTGTAAAGTTATTTTTATTAATGTAGTGAATGACATGTCTTTTGTGACATTCTCTGATTTTGATTTTGATGGTCAATGCTTTTGTGTTTTTCTATATATTGATCACACTTTTGGGATGCTACACATGGTCACATTGACAATTGTGAGGGTTTGATGAAGACTTATTTGGGGTCTATGTGGGAAAGATCTAGATTGATATATGTTGCACAATTGTTAAAAGATTATGTTTCATTGAAATCTACCTATGTAGAGGGACCCCACACAAGTGATTTGGGACATATTTTAGAACATTCTAGAGATGGAAGTGCTTTTCTCAAGCTTGATAAGGCACTATTTGGTGAAGACATCTTTGAATGTTGATAATTTTGCAAATGTTGTGAAGACCCAAAATTGATGTTTACCATCCCAACTTAGTTCACTTTGAATCTAAGTAAGTTCCTTCATCTCTTCTCATTAATTTTTCCATCTTATCTACTAATTGGCTTCGTCACCGACGTCTTTTATCACTTCTCATGGAATTAGATGTTTTTCAATAAACATTTCTTTTCTCCTTTTTTGGCCTAGTTGAATCTAGTACAACAATGGTCAGGATGTGGAGCCTGTTTGGTGATGCTTTTATCTAGGGTTTCATTCTACAACAAGGGTGTAAATGTGTAGGATCCCATTTACCCACTACTGATACCTTGTAGGGTAGGGTAAGGGCAAGCATTTTTTTTACCAATCACATGTTTACCCTCTACCCGCTTTACCTGAATCTAAAGAGGATAGGGAAAGGGAGAACATTTACCCAAACCACTTTACTCATTTACCCATTACTATATAGTTTAGCTATTAATTTCATATTCTAATACATGTACTATTTCCAACTAAAACATCAACGAGTATCACTGCTACTCTCTTTCTTTTTACTATCACGTCTCACACAAGTTTAGTAAATTATGGATACCATGTGAAACTTTTAGAATAATATATTAGAGAGAAAAAAGAATTTCTAAATAAAAAATAGTATATTTGAAAATTTATACTTTCTTTGTGAGAAAATTTTGGGTTAAAATATTACTATTTTCAATGTTTATCACCAAAATATAATTATTATTATCTAAACATAATGTTAAGAGTGTCACCTGCTTGATGTAGGAAATACCATATGAAACTGTTATTAAAAATATAGTATATCTATATTCATTAGACTTTACCCATTTCACCCGTTACCCTACCCATTTAGCCTTTGGGTAAAATGGTGTGGGTAAGGGGAGGGAAATGTTTTCAAGGAAAGGGTAATTACCCTACCCGCTGCCCACAACTGTGACGCGGGTAAGGGTAAGGGTAAGACATTACCCTACCCTACCCTACCCATTTATAACCCTATCTACAACATGCCAATTTTGTTCTCCAGCATAAGGAGAGTGATATGGGCAATACTTTCTAATGTCATTTCTATATAACTATCTATAGTCACCAGATATAGTTGAAATGAATGATTCGACCAAAAAAATAGAATTTTATTCATGGATGAGAGAAAACTTCAAAATTTACCTTCTTTCTATAAAACTTTTTTCCTAACATGGAAAGGTGATCCTTTTATGCCTTATAGATGAATGACATGATTATGTACATGAACTGGTATGATATTACCAATTTATGATACTTTTCACAACTTTCAGCATATTAAGCTCACATGATGGAATCTTTTACTAGAAATGTTAGAAAAAAATTGTATGTTATCAAATTATATTACAATAGTTTGAGAACTCTTTTCATTCCCTTTTGTAATATGACATATGTTTACTTAAATTCTCACAGTTCTGGCTATATATTTTCATATGAAAAAGAAATTAGAGTTCTCTCACTTTTTATGCTTGAGTGATGTATATCATACTATATAATGCAAATTCGAAACTATTTACAATGAATACAATAAATTGGACAAAATAATAAGGAAAAAAAGTTTCCCTATTTGTCGTATAACTTTGTAGTGTTTGAATTTCAGCTAAAGGAAGCAAGTTTTCATCCAGCGATCTAGGTATTGTGAGAAGGTACTCAAAGTTGCATATCATTGAATATATGTGGGTTACCAATAATTTGTATGATGTGTGGTCCCCATGGTGTTTCGAATTACTAGTTTTTATGAGTGTATTCGATGTTGTATCTCCTATTGTTTATAATACATTCCAACCAATATGAATAAATTACTCTCAATATGACACAATAAACATGATATAAGGAGGTTGGTTTACTTGAGTACTAAGGATGAACTTGTTTTTGTATTTATATTGTTGGATGATGATCCCATACATGCTATCCACACACTAATGGAGAGGTAGCGAGATCTTAGTAAAATGAATAATTTCTATATTCTCTATAGTGAACTAAGGGACTTTACAAACACCGACTATTAACTTTTATGGTAAAGTCAAGATATCCCATGTCTTAATAATGACTTTTTTTAAAACATGGTGTAGTATTACTTGTATAACAACATTATTTAATGCTTCATATGTTGTCTTTATTTCTTGAACATGTTTTACATACATTAATGTACAATATATAATGACCTAATTCAATAAGGGCATATCTTGCATGCTTTGACTCCTCTAGAGAAGATATATCTCTCACTTGGGCTTTGGTTTCACACTCCCTTTAATTACCTTCTTAGGTTCATAAAACTTTTTTGTAGGGGTTTGATAGTAAAGAGTCTCCTTCCTTGAGGTAGTAGAGAGTTAAAGGTAGAGATCATTTATCTAATGGTGCATTTGATTAATCCACTTACACTGGGCTCCTAGGATGGGTGTTTAACATGTATTCATGACATGTTTTTTTTTTTTTGCTTTGTCTATGATTTCTATGTTGTAAGTAATGAATGATGAATTAGTTTGCATAAATAGGTTTTGGCTCAAATCAAATTTTAAACAATGTACATTTACTATTTGATATATGAAATGGCATGCTTTCTCTATGTGTATATATTCGTGGTGATTATTTAGTTGAACTTATTTTTTGTGATTTGTTGGACGTAAAAATTAAGATCAATTTAGTTTTAGATTTTAATTTTCTCATGATATGGTTGTTGAACCCCGAAGGCATGCTCGTGTGAGTATCCTAGGGTTGGATGCCATAACATCTTTAACAAAAACTCATTTTGAGCTTAGAAAAATCATATTTATGAGAACAAATATATAAGTACATTTTCAAATGTGGTCTAGTGTCAAAAATATAAAAATTTCATGATATAAGTTTAAACTTTTCTTCAAGTATAAAAATTGTTAGTTTTTAAATGATGTTAGAACCACCCCCAAGGAAGATCCTCTCATTTGACCCAATCCTAGTTTTATAAACTATTAATCCCACACCATCAGCTACCCACACATTCATGTATGTGGTGGGGGGGAATAGACCCGCACATTGGACAGACCTAGGTGACATAATATTTTCCATTCTGACAAACTATCGGGATCAACCTTGGGTCCTTTAATTAGGAATTCCATTCATTACCACTTGAGATACTATTTTCTTAACAAAGTTACAATTTTTAAAATAGTAATTCTTGTTTTGAAAACATGAAAGAATGGTTCTATATTTTTATACATTCTTAAGTATTTGGTACATAAATATATTTCTAGGGACCATGAAATATATAAGGCCCCAATTTTATGTATTATGCAATAACTAAATATGAAAAAGTAAACTAATAACAAGATAGAAATTGAAATGATAACACTGGAGCTAAATGAAATAGTAAAATGATTTTTTATTTAAATGAAATTGTGATGGTTAAGTGTCCTTAAATTTTTCCATGTGTCCTATAAAACCAAAAATAATTCTCAAAATAGGATAGCACAAGGGTAAAGTGAGGTAAAACCGTACAAACTATTAAACTCTTAGAAAATAAGAAAGGTTTATAGGAATTGTACATAGCAAGACCATGTGGGTACAAGAGACTTAATGTCCACAAAAATATAAGGTCCCTTTGGTTGATGATAATCTTATTGACAAATACATGTATTAGTACATATGCCTTTGTGCCTTGTTAGAAACTATTATACGTACAACATCCCAGAGCTTATGTTTCTAATAGTTTTGTTCTTGAGAAACATGTGTTACATAAAAGAATGTAGACACTAATTAATGGTGTGATTTTGTTCCATATGCATCTACTTGGCTAATGTAAAAATGACTTATTATATTAGTATATGCTTTTGATATGTTGTTAGTAAAAGATGTACCCACCTTGAGCATCAATGAATCAAATAGTTGGTCATCATTGGAACTGGGACTTGGTGCTCATTTATTTAATATTTCCCTACTACATTTGTTTATGTAATAAACATGTGATTAATGTGAAAACAATGAGGACTAATGAGGGAAACTAAGGAAATTGTTGTACGATGGTAAAGACAGTTCCAAATATATGTCTCACTATTCATATATTAACTTAATGTTTTTATTATTACCATACACCCATCATATTTAAATGTTCATGCCCATGTAATGACATTCATTTGTTTGACATGTTTATAATTTTTGGCTTAGGTCACAACTGATGATGTTGAAGATGAATGGCTCACTTAGAACGAATGTGAGTGCAAGATGTTTCATTTATGTTGACCACAAAATGAAGTTTCATTTAGTAGTTGATCTACACTCTAGAGAATGGAATAGCTCATGTTTTAATTAAATGGTTGATATATGATATTGATTTGGCCTTTGCTTCCTCATTTTATGTATTATGGCTATGTCACGTGCAACCAACCTAAACCTAACCCTCAGTTGGCCTAAGCCCTATATTAGCATGGCAGTAGTCATGGGTGTCAAGAATGTGTTCTAGATAAGGTTGTTAGGTCAAAAAGATACTAACCAGTTCATTTTTTAACACATTAAGTGTATGACTATCAATTGTCATTTTTATAGTTGTGTATTTCATGATTAGTATATGAAATGAATGTCTTAAACACTAGTTTTTGTTGAACACTCTATATTAGTTGTTTTTCTTACAAGATATGATTCATATCACAATGATGCATTTTAATCCCCCATACCTATGGTATGTGTCTAGACATATTAATAGGATTCTCAAGATTCTAGTATAGAATGTACATCAGAGTCTAATGTTCTTTAATTCATGCATGCATTCATGAATTGATTCCTTTTGTAAATAGTTAATTAATACCTTGCTATGAAGTTTTAACACCAATATAATGAGTCACTTTTTCTTAATGACTCTAATTTGCATGTCTTACAAGTGATCCACTGGTAACCCTTTCCCAAGAAGAAGGCTTTACCATGAAGATAGACAATCCACCTTCTATATTATGGTTGTCCATCTAATGCGTTGAAGATGCCTTAATCAATTCCAAAATTTGAGAGGAGGAAATGATCCCCACCAATGGATAAATAGATGAAGAAATTAGTTGATAATCCCCTATCCTAATAAAGTAATTGATCTAATTAAATCAAACCTATCAATAAACATTAGAATATTTAAGTAATACGTACTATATGTATACATATGTATTTGATATTTTTTATGACTTATAGTGTCGTCCCAAATTTTCCAAGCAGACATCGAACCATTTTATGCATATCATTATGATATTTAGGAGAACAAAACTCAATATGAATATATTATCCTTTTGAAACTCTTGTATAATAAACTCTCTATCCTATGGAATCAAGTGATGATACCACACTTGATTTCCATAGCTAATACGGCTTATTTCTACACAATCAGTTTGTCTAGGAGACATTGCTTTTGGGTTAACAAATTATCCAGTGGGAGCTAGACACCTCATCTCACTTTGAAGAAACATTAGAAGCAATGGTTTCTTCTGCTATAGGGGTCTCCTCCACTGGTTCCTCTTCCTTAACTAGCTCATCCATGACTTCTTCCATCTTGGTGGTCACCTTAGTAGGGGTCACTTTGGGCTCTACAATATCAGGCTCAATCGCAATTGTTCTTGGCCCCTCGACAATCGGGGTAGTCTTAACTTGCATGTGCATACAAACAATGATGTCAGCAGATTAAGATGGTTTTGTTACGACCCCACCTCCTGATAACCCCCAATTAAGGGAGACCGAGAGGTCGAAGCCGCACCCATAACTTCCAGATCAAAGGTTCGACACTTAATCAAGAACAATTATTAAATTTCAACAAGGTCATGTAATAGCATAAAAGAAAGGCCTTTAACCTTTTTTTCACATGTTTAAAACTCAAACTAGGGTTTATAACATGTTAATCACCACTTTATCATATGATATACTACTTAAGAAAATGGAAGCATTATTAAGCCTCAATTATATTTTCTTTGTGTTCCTCTCATTTTCCTGTTCAGTTTTCATATATTACATGTTGCAATCCGAGTTACCGATAATTAATTACATATTTTGCTAGTCAATCAGATTCAGACCAATAACATGCTGCCACGTCAGCGTTTGCTACCACGTGGACAGATACTTAAAAACAAATAGAATTAACTTAAATGCCCTTACCATGGAAGGTCTGGTTATTTGCATGTTGGGGGTGATTTGGGCATTTAGTTGTGTTTCTTCTTCTACCACCCTATGACAGGTAGGTCTTCCTCTTGACGCACGTATGCCACGTCGAACTCCACATGCGGTGTGACGAGAGGCACTATGGTGGCAATCTGCTGACCAGGACATCGCCCACCCAGAACTGCCGCCCGACCACACATTGCTCTCCTCCACACGAACAGGTCGAGACACCGCCGTCTCCGCGCCATGCTGCGCAGGTCTCTGCCATTAGACCCTGCATCCCAAGACCTTCAGTGGCATGACAGGTCACATTGGCTTCCTGAGCTCCATCCCTTGGCCACTGACACGATTCATCTGTCTCGTGCTAGGGCGGCTGCAGGCTCAGGCGCCCGTGTGCGTGCGTCGCCGGCATCGATTCTGTCGCACCAGACCCACCTCTGCCGTCGCCATGTTGCCTCCCTCCTTGAACACTGTCCAGGCCTTGCAGCTCCCTCTCTCTCTCTCTGACTCCGTCACTTTTGTCCTCCCATCCGCTCGAGACCCGCAACATTGATGAGGACTCGGTTCCTTCTTTTCCTGGACCTCGCCTCCCTCTTCTCACGAGTGACGTGATCGTGTCCAGGGAGTCCACTGCGGGGTGGCTCTCGTCTCCGCACGGCTGGCGCAAGGTCAGGCTACCCTTGTAGGTTCCTCTAGGAGGGGATGATATAGAGAAGGATGAAGAGGACCTTTTCGCGCTCATCCATAGTCCTGGGCCTCGCTACGTCCTGTTGTGATCATCGCCCTACCTACAATGGCCAAGCCCGATGAGTCTCGCCGCTCTATACCCTTTGAATCTAACCAAGCAGGTTCGATACCCGTGCTGCCGTTGGCCACCATGTCATCAGCTTCAACCTATTGGCACTCTGTCTTGGCGTTTTGGGAAGGAGGGGATCAAAGAGCCATACTCCTTATGCAGGTTCCAGGCAAGACCCTAGAAGCTTGAAGGACGAATACGATGCAAAGAGAGTCCTACTTGAAGGATGGGATACCCATGAACACACATATATATACTAACCTTACATAACCCTTTTAATCGGATTTGCCTCTTTGAGGCTAGCTTCCTTTTCTAGACGAAGGCAACTTGTCATTTCTTTTACCCCTTGGTTAGTTGTACGTGTATACATGACTTGTCACAAAGATAATGCTTTTACTTTATTTTCTTGCCATAGGTTTGTTCTCTCTCATGGTTATGGCAAGCTCTTATGGAAAAGTATTCACATTAAATTGATTCTCAAAATAGTGACACACTATCCATATACGTCTTGCAAGTATTCTTTACTTAAATTATCAATTTTACTTGATCGACACTCAAAGTGCCATAAAGGAAAACATATCCATACATTGCACTTTATTGGCTAATTCTATCATTTATTATTGATTATTCTTTTCCTTCCCTTTTTCCTCTTTTCATATTTCTTTTATTAGAAATCATATGTAAACGAATTTTACTCCATTGTGGCCATTAATGCCACTTTCTAGATATTTCAATGTATTTCTTATAAATACATTACTTAATATGCATTATCTTTTATCTTTTTCCATTATTTGGACTTTTCCTCTTTTATATCCATTAATGGATTAATCTAGTAATAGGAATCACGAAATTCCT